>CM070648.1:9072500-10358750 GCA_036346575.1 Dendrocalamus sinicus
GAGTTACACATGAAGACAGACTTTAATACGTTTTGAACTTGAAGTCAAGATTATTTCTAACAGCCTGAACAATGTAGTACGTAGTATCTTCTCAGAAGTTCATAAACTTTTATTTTTATTTTTACAGAAATTATAATTTTATTTTTTTCTGTAAAGATGTGAGTGGTCTAGATTGAGGGGATAGGGAGGGAATAGGGAGAGGGGGATAGAGAAGCCTCATTCACAAATGACTGCTTGCTACAGGCCTACATGACCTGAGCTCTCGGATACTGGAGTCCGGATACACCTGCAAGGCTGCAAAAAACCATTCTTATGTCTCTTGATTCAGGTAAATGTATGTCCAGTTCTTTATTGTTCTCGAACAGTTAATACTTAGTTATTGGTTGCGTTCTTTTGGACTTAAAGTTGGCTTATGCTTATACTGTTTACAGTAACTAACTTTTAAACGGTGTATTTTTCAAGACGAGGTTAATATGAAAATTATAGTAAAAAGTATACTGAGTTCAGTTGTACCAGCCAAAATTACATGCGGCTATTTCCCTCTGCTTACTGCCTCTCATGAACAGTTAGGATTTAAATATTTAAGCCATAAGCTATAAGCCATCAGCCCAAAAAAACTACCCATTGGCTTGATGCAAGGATAAAATATGTTCGACTTTTCAAAGAAAGATTAACACTAAAGTACCAGTAAATTACAATTATGGTGAGAAATTTGATGTATTAATCAAGTTTGCATGTGTGACGCCCTGTGTCATTATCTACGAAACATGACACGAGACAACTGATTACTATTCTCTAAGCCTAAATGTCTTAGGGAATAGTAAACCCTACCAGTGTTACGTAGCAGAATAATAACTAGAGACTATGCTTTATTACAACAGTTAGCCATGTATAGTCTTTAGTATAAATACCAGATACAAAAGAGAGATACAATTATTTATACACCCTATTTCTCGACGATGAGGCACAACAGGTGCCTACTACTCCCAATTGCCGAATAGGGCATCCACCTCGCCCTGGTCCTTAACACGATCACTCTCATCCCACGCATCATCCTTAGAACCTGGATACCCCATGTCCCACTCGAGATGTTCACCAGATAGACTGAATTTGACAAGGGAGTTTAACAATAAGGATGAGTACAAACATACTCAGCAAACATTAATAGCAATAGATGCAGCTGTATAACTCATCTTTTTCTCAGCAATTCATTTTTCTATCTCTTCTGTTGATAAACTAGATTATAAAACTAAAGTAGAATTAGCAAGTTTTAGTATTTCAAATACTACTAGTCACTCTGGTGAGAAGAAAGACTCCATTAGCCTCCGTAGTCTCCAATCCAGGAGACAGACATGAATTCATGATTTATTTAGCATTGCGCATACTTATATCACTTTACCCATAGCTACCCTATGCTCTTTAAAACTGAGTCCTCCATATTTCCTTAGATGCGATGCTAAGTCCAGAGTACAGAATATTTTTCCTAGTTCCGTTATTATATCTTCATGTAACTATTCTTAGTTGGTGGCCCAGGGTAGTCTCTCACCCTCACCTGACACCCACGAACCATGAAGTAGTTGTTGGTTGGGGTGGTCCCATCTAACGCCCAACACTCCACTGCGCTAATATATGCGCCTTAGATCCACCATTTCTGGGCTTTATTCTAGTTCTGATTTTCTTCACCTAGTTATATTACTTATCCATGTCGATATAATAATAACATAGCAGGATATCATTTTCTGCTCTTCACCAGATGAGAAAATGGTTGACACTAGAAGTAAGGCCCTCTGCCCGAGTGAAAGTTGTTTAGTCCTTATGTTATAACCATGTAGAGGGCACCATCCTGCCCTTTTCTCTTCCTGGTAAAGGGACTCTCTACCCTCCTATTATTCATAACTTGCAGCCTAGGTGCTCCTTTCAACTGGACTGCTCTTTTCTCTTATATCTTTTCTTTCTTCATTTATTTGTATTTCTTTAAAAAGTGAAAGGTGATAATATATGATGGAAGGAATTTAGTTTTCTTAAGTGATATAACTAATTAAAGTGATCAAAGGTGAGCTTGCCTTGGTATGTGTAGAATGCCTCGGTATCAACCATGGCCCGATCGATTCCCTCTTCCTGCCCCAGTTCGTCCTCTGCATTATAAAGCAGATTTACGAATTAAGTAATCTAGTGAATGGGCAATTTTTATGTCTTATGGTAATTACCTCCATTTTAGGTGTGGCATTTACTGAGTTTTGCTTAACTTGGTGACTTCATCAGCGCTCAGATTATTTCTAACGCCCTAGTCTATTTTTGCTCTCACACCTCTCTCTCCTTTTTTGGCCAGCCCACTGCAGCTCCACTCGCGTGGCATGCCAGCCCAACACGCACGCATGCACGCCGATGCAGCCCACACATATACGCACGCCAGCCCAACACACATGCCGCTAACACATGCATGCACGCTACACAACATGCATGTCCACTCACGCATGCAAGCCTCACCGCCTCAATTCTCTCGGTTGCCCCTCTCTCCCAATTCCCCTCTCGGCTCCCCTCTTGCCCTGCTTGATTCCTCGTTCATCTAATCAGCTCTGGGCACTACTTGCCATTGGCTGCCTTCTCCTTCATGGTCCCCGTGCTGCCTCCCCACCACCATGGCCCTATAGCTCCCACGAAGATAGATCTGGCACGACTCCGGAGGTTCCATGATGTTCTCGGTAGGGCACTATCGACTTCACTCACCGGCTCCCCTGCGATCCTACGCCTTCACTTTTTCACCTCCGAGCAGATTCGGTGTCGATGGGGTTGGATTATAGGGGTAATAAGGACATTTTGCATAGGAAAAGTGCAATTAAATGGCCATTATAGCATATTGTGAAGTGATCAATGTTTAGAGTGGCAAACAATTGAATCTAATATTTGGAATGGCAAATCATATAAGATGATTCTTTGTTGTGGCAAATAATCAATTTTTCCATCAACAAAAGATGAACCATTCAAACTGGTTAGTCAATAGAATGTAAGAAATCAAATGAAGAAAATGATAATAGTCCACATGCACATTGAACAAAAAACCTCTAGCACCATTCAAACTAATCCATTTTTCTGATTCATTACGTAAGTTACCACAACTTGTGCACATGTCTCCTTCTCACTGCACTAGAACAATTTTCCAAGTATACCACTCACTTCTAGTTTTCAAGCCAAAAATCTTTGGAACGTGTTAGTTTCTTAATGCTATTTTCCTTTTTTTTCTTTGTATTATTGATGGATATATAATGGTATTTTTTTTTCTATTTTGTCTTTATTTTCCTTTAATCGAATAACTCAGAAAAACTAACAGATGCTACAATGTCATTTTAGCCAAAAGGCATAACACTTTAGAACATGCCAGCTTTGATCCACTGTGAAATGGCCTAAAGCTTCTTGTGCTCCTTGGCGGTCTGAGACCAATAAAGGTAAGATAATCCATATTCCGTTTGTTAGTGTTTTAATATTGATATTACGTATGATTATTTGGATTTGGGGGATTGCTCAAAGACTCGACTACACAGAAAGACTAAAATGACGTAAAATGACATAATAATACTATTTACAGATAAAGAGTATATTGAGGATTATTATATCCTCATCATCTAGCCCCTCAACTAGGTGATGTATCCTTCCCAACTAGGTGATGTATCCTTCTCCGATCAGGTTGAACAAATTGAATTTATCAAAAGAGAGGAAAGACTTAAACTAGGTGATGTATCCTCCGATTAGGTTGACCAAATTGAATTTACCAAAAATAGTTGAACAAAAAAAAAGAAAACCCTACTCACATTAATAAAGATCGAATAAAAACTAAATACTTTATTGAAAAGAGTAGAAAAATTATAAATAGAATTTACTCAATTGGTTGATATTTCAAGAGTTTGAGAGGGTTTGGTCATCTTCCATAGCAAGTCGTAACGAGTCTGATCGTGTAACTTTGACCACTATGTAAGGACCATCCCACTTAGGGGAAAGCTTGTTCCGACTAGACTGGGTTTGAATCTTCTTCAACACCAAGTATCTATAGTAAGGTTGTGAGGTTAGACCTTACGATCATAATATTTACACATAGCTTGTTGATAGACTACTGGACGGATTAAGGCTTGCTTCCTCTTCTCTTTGAGTATGTTATATCATCTGCTCGAAGTTGCACTTGGTTAAAGACGTTGAAGTTCTCAACCCTTGTCGACCAAATCTTTAGTTCCGGAGGAAGTATAGCTTCAGTCCCAAAAACTAGGAAAAATGGATTTTCACATGTCACTCAACTGGGAGTTATGTGAATTACCCATAATACAGAAGGCAATTCTTGTACCAAAGCCCCCGAGCGCTTTACAAACTGGTCGAATTTGCATTATTTGGCCATTCTCTTCTTCTAATATGTTTTGTCTTCTTTTGATGTTTTCTTCTAAAGTTAGGTGCAAACTTTATCTTAGTATAGTACCACATCAGCCCATAATGTGTTTTGTCTAATCCTTCGTATTAGCGATAATGAAAAAATAATTGAAGCAGTAAGATAGAAAAACATAACAATAGGATGTGTTTGCTATTTTCCTTTTCGTGTCTAATTTTTTTAGTTGAGAAAAAATTGTAACCATTAGTGTTATCTTTTTCACTAATAATTATCCTCGTGACAATAATTTTTAAAAATAAAACTTAGTATTGTGATGTCTCACATTTCTTTACTACGTGACTCGACATTAAACCATTTCCTTTAGTAATAATAAATTATTCATCTGAAAACAATAATAAATTACAAAATACAATAATAAAAAACTTTCCACAATAATGTGCAAGAAATATGTTAGTCTTAAATATAGCACATGCCCTTAAATTGTCGGGTCCGGCCCTGAAGCAATGGCGGACCTAATATTTTTTGGATGGGTGTTCAGACTTCGATGTTTAAATATGTCTATACCGATACGCTAATACCATGATACATCATTTCCCCCGAAAACACCGATATAACAATAGTGTATACAGATATAATAAAAATAAAACATATATAGAATTAATTATTTCTTATGAGAGAATGGATGACATACAACGGGCATAATGGTATGAATTAAACAACAAAGTATAAAGATTAATGACAGTTGCATATCTTGCTGATCATGTCCTTTTGTGCTCTTTTCCCGTCAGCAAGAACCTCGTCTAAGAGGAAGCTGTATGTTTCTTTCAGAGAGCAAAAATTAGCATATAAACATATGTATCAAGAGTCCAATTAACTATCTATTTTCCAAGGCAAAAACTGTATTTTTGTGTAGAGCGGAGCAAGAAAGAAAATAAGTGGTGGGCGGAGTACATCTAGATCTAAAGAAAGGACGATGATGGTGAGTTAGAGTCTCTGCTTCATGATGTTGTGCTCCCTCCCAGCCGCCGCATTGCTCCCTTCCCACCACCCAGTCCCTACCTCCCTATTTGCTGCACCACTGTCCGCTTGTCCGCACCACCTCTCCGCTCGCCTGTGCTACTGCACGCTTGCCTTGTGCCCTGCACCACTTTACGCATGCTTGCTGTCACATCATGGTGCCACATCCATCAACCATCGCTCACCTTGGTAGCTCGCGTCCACCGGTCGTCGCTCACCTCTGCAGCCACACCTCCGCTCGCTCATCACTCAAAGGCCAGAGTCGCATATATACATAAAACCACAAGATGAGAGAGAGAACATATATTAGGATTTAATTTGTGGTCTATATAAGGAGAGCTATAGTAAGCAAAATACGTCTAATGTGTTATATGACCACGTGTGAGATAGGTAAAAGTGTAGGTTAAATTCATTTGCATTTACAAATATAAAGTTTTGGTCTAACTAATAATATATACATCTAATATACCGCTATTATGTACTTAGTATTTTGTTAAAAAAATAAATGTTCAGGTGAACAGCCATAAGCCCATAAACTATTGTAGGTCCGGCTCTGCCCTGGAGCCATGGTAGACGCTGCGCGGAGACCGCTGATGCCATATATACTTGCACACACGCCGGAGGCTCCGCCCTTCTTTTTCACCAAAAGCTTCGCCTCCGCCAGCGAGTGGATGAACTCTGCACGAGCCATGGGTGGTGGTGGTGGTTGCTAATGGTGGCTGTGGTGGTGGTAGTGCCCTATTTACAGGGGCGGACGAGCAGCTGGCCGGCGGTGGGAGTTTCGAATTTCAGATTTCGACTCGGGGGACGTGGCGATCCGCATGACATGATCTCCTCTCCGTCCGATCGATGCGTCACCTCGAGTCTTCCAACTACAGCCCAACCCACCTCGCCTCCCCCTGCAGGACGAGACGGGAGAGAATGAAAGATTGATCTGCACGATCAAGTTGCCAACTTGAAAAAATAGGCGTTGCTCTGAAGCCTTGCATGTTTACTTTGGAACGATCTCCCACATGTTGGTGGTGTTCTGAGCCGGTTGAGGAGGGAGACTGAGGCCCTATCTAAAAGTGATTTTTTTATTAAAATAGTATCGTAGCGGTGGCTAGTTTTTCTAAGACATTTAATTAAACAAAAAATAAATATAATAATAGGAAAAAAAAATAAAAAATGCCATTATATCTCCATAAATAATACAAAGGAAAAAGTAAAAAATCTTGTTAAAAAGCTAATGTGTTCTTAATGACTTTTGGCTTTTGAAGCTAGAACCTGTTTGAAGTAGGGTTTAAGACTTTTTTATTATTCTTTTGCTTGATTAATGAAGATACAATGTTACTCCTTTTGTAGGGATAACTGGATTTGCCCCGTTGAAAAATGTTAGAATATCAATGTCTTTCATCGTGAAATCAAACAAGAATCAGTAACAGTTTTGATCAATCCGCTCGAATAGGCAACCTACCTTACTTGGTTTCCCTAATAAAGATAAGATTATGCAACTAATATGATTGAATCAACTACCAAATTATGAGAGATATACGTGCAGCTAACCAATGAGATAACCTTCCAACCAATGAAGGTGTGCTACAGTAAACATGCTACAATGCTCGCCCGCTAGACCATATTTCTTGCTTCTAAATTGTGCCCATAACAACTTCACCACCCTTCGCAAGACGGCTCATCCTTGAGCTGTCAGGAGCTGACGGCTATGGACGAAACCCCTTGTGTGAATGAAATCCCCTTAAACACACTAGATCGAACTGTTCAGTTGTATAGATGGAGGTAGAGGTATTACTATTGTTGAGAGTGAACAGGAATTTCTTTTCTTAGTATGTTTTGGGGGTGATCGGTTGGGTTTCAACTTTTAGCTTCCGGCTTATTTTTCACTATTCATAAATTTTGTCTTTTTTTGAACTTTTTGCTTTTTGTTGAGCTTTTTTGCCAGATCTTTTTTTCCCGTATTTGTTTGTATTATATATAATGGGCTAACATATTTTTTATATATTTTTTTTAATTTTTTAAAATTTAATTATGTTAAATAAGACTCACACACTCTGATGTTTTTTCACCGATTCTGATGCTTTTCAGCCATAAACCACAAAAAATAAGCCCAAATGATCACCACCTTTGTCGATCCAACTGTATCGCTGATTGGTATAGTTACAGAGATTTTGAAAGCCTTCGATGAATATGGGCCTGTTCTTTTGTAGCTTTTGATTTTTCTACAGTAACTAGCTTTTAAATGAAGTATCTTTTCAAGATAGAGGCTACTAGTTAATTGTAGTATATACTGTACCGACTTCATTTATATCGGCAAAAGCAGCATGTGAATTTCAATTACTATATAATCTCTCATATGAATAACTAAAAACCACAAGTCACAGCAAAAAACCGCAGCCACAACAAAACAGGCCCTATGATTCCCTGTTTGTATTGCTCCGGTGAGAGCTACGTTCTATCATCAATACGAGATATTTGCCGCCTGGGGGAAGCATCGAATACTTCTTGGCCCTTTGACTTTACTGTCGCTCATTTACCTCCCTTTTTGCTCATTGTAAAATCCAAGTGTGCACCCTGAAATTATGCAGCCATATGCTAGCGATCTGGTAGTTTAGGTCTGGTGTCTTAACGGTTGTATAATTCAAGAAGAGTACAATTGTAAAATAAAAAAAGAAGGGTAGATCTGAGAACATTCATTGGGCTAGTAGATTCTACTAAACAAAGGAGGTAGATGTGCTAAAGTTTCTGAGCAATTTAGTTGTACCGTATGTTGTGAAATTCCTAAACAAGTGATCTTGTAAAACTGGAGTACAAATAATTCTGAAATTACAATGGGAATTCCTGGAACAGCAACTTTAATTACCACATTTCATTTCAGAAGTTGCATTATATGGTAGCAGAAGCAGAAAACCTTTCAGCGGTCTAGTATAACAAAGCAGGTAGGAACACAAGGACTATAGTCTAAAATTTACATAATACTATAGGTGCACCAGTGAAAAAGAATCTTCTATATATGGGACAAGCAACAAAAGAATGACACGCATGGAGAAGCGGCCATCGTTCAATTGCCTGGATCAAACAGCCTGGAGCTTCTGCTCATCCACAGATTCCAAAGGAAGAACTGCAGGCTCCCATGAAGAGGGCTCATCAAGGTGAATCTTTGCATACTCACTGACTAGCCCATTCCTCTCTTCCCACATGATCGCTTTCCTCTCCTCTTCAGCCCGATCTACCTTGTCTTTGGTCATCGAGTTCATGTCACCTGCTGCCTTGGTTACCATGCCAAATGCACTGGTTAGCCAGGAAGCACCAGCTGAGACATATTGGTTACTCATGATAGCAGATCCTGCAATGTTGGCTTTCTGCTCAGCAGCGGCCAAAGCAGACTTTGTGAGTTCTGACACCTGATAACGCTCATCCACCTCTTTGACCTTGCTGCCAACAATGGCCCGGCCCAGGTTGATCTTTTCACTCAGGCCATACTGGCGGTCAAGAGATGCGACAGTGGCAGTAGCATTGGACAGGATGTTGTGATGCTCGTCGAAGGATCTTGCTAAGTTGAGAGCATCCTTGCTCAGCACAAAGCCCTTGGCCAACATGCTGCTCACAACATCCTCTGCCTTCCTGACTGCAGATTCAGTAGACGGATATTTTTCTCCCTTTTGTACCAATGCCGAGGTGCACACAAATGCAAAGAAGTGAAATATCAATACATATTCAAAGTACATTATTGTGTCACAAAAGAAATTAATTAAATGTGATCGTCGAATGGAGCATAAGCTAACCTGCAGCATAACCTATTTGAGAAGGAATGCGTGCATTTTTACTTTGACATACTCAGCTGATTCAGATTAACTGCCTAATTTAGAAAGTTTCTCGGCATCGTACATAGTTTAGGAACCATGCTAATTAAAGGTTGACAAACTCCATTCTGGTGAGGAAACGGAATCTATAGGAAATCAGTGTAACAATAACAGCAAAAAAAGTTTACCAGTTTAGCCCCGCTCATTTCAGCTTCAACTTCTTACTTCTGGCTTATTTTTCACTATTCATAAAATTTCATCTTTTTCTGAACTTTTGGTTTTTTTGGAGCTTTTTTACCGGTTCTTTTTTCCCGTATTCGTTTGCGTTGTCCGTAATGAGCTAATATATTTTTTTTCTATTTTTAAATTTTTTTAAATTTAATTATGTTAAATAAGCCACATTCAGCTATAGTAAAATTTCAGTCGCTACAGTGTAATTTCAGCTATAAGTCATAACTTTTCAGCCCAACCGAGCGGGCTAACACCCAAATACTTGCTAACAAGAAGAATGTCGAACGGTTGGTCTAACACCCAAATACTTTCCCCACAAGAATAACTTGTTTATGTAAAACAATTAATAGTCATGCAGCTCTGCAGTTAAGAGACAACATGTAATTTTAATCCAAAACAATCACCAGGACTAAACCTCTTTTGAATTTGATGTAACTTGAAATAATGAGTGCCATTAAAAATGTAAAATTTTCTTACTGATAATTGTTTGTACGCTTCAGGAGGCAGCTGATAGTTCTCAACTGGAGTTATGACTACAGAACGATCAACGATTGTTGCCCCCTGTAGATGAGTAATCAAAAGATCAGAAGCCATATCTCAGACCAAAAAAAGTGAAATAGCATGAAACAAAATGTAGAACAATCCTAATGCAAGTATGCAACAGAAAAACCTAATGGCTAAGGCAAGAAATGAGGGAACTTGCACATACTGAAAGAAGCACAGCAGTGTCTGCTCCTTGTGAGTCTTTAAATGTGACATAGGCAAGCTGTGACCATTCAGATTCACTGATAAAGACACAAGCAATTATTTAAGAAACACTCTTCCAGCCTTCTTACTCATATAGCCAGCGAAATAAGTAATGGTGTATTACCTTCGCATTTCAACATATTCTATATCCCCAGAGAAAGAAAAGAACTCTGTGATCTCTCTTTTTGAAGCACTCAACGAAATGTTGCTAACTTTTACTGTCCTCACCTGCAAAAGAATATCAAACAAGAGAACATGGGATCAGGTTGCTAGTGCAACTAAGACTTTAGCACAGGGCAGGAGATGGATAGCATGATTACATTACTTGACAATAGTGTCGACTCATATTAGCCTGCCTGAAATCCAAACTTTCCAGGGTTTACAGGACAATCTAATTTTGGAGAAATACAAAACGACTCAAACTAACAATATAAGTACAAATTGCAGGTAATTGTCAAACAGAGTGGATTGGATGTTAGATGTAATGTATCAATGCGGCCATGCAGGTAAACAACAAAGCTGTCAGGAACATCCATTTACTAAAACAATTATCTTCGTTGATCAATACAAAAAACCTATTTCACCCAAAATGTAACATGTCTATTTGAATTTGTGCATCCTGAACAATCCTGCGTGATAGATGAAAAATGCCCAGTGTGATGTAGACCCAAGTGTCACAATCAATTATCCAAGACCACAAGATGGCCTTCAGCTAGTCCAGGAACTGAAGTTAGATACAAATGTCCTTTACCTTTTGTATATGTTATGTAGGTACAAATACTGGGAGACTTTACACATAAATCAATTCAATCAGATGTACGATATATGGCAGCCAATTCATTTAAGACAATCAATCATGGCCAGTCCACTAGTCCAGCACGCCTACTTCTGATCAAGATTATTTTGTTTACTATTTCACGGTCACTGGAATTATGAATTAGTGATACACATTAATCTGGCTAGTTAATTAATTAATGAAGAGGCACAGGTCTAAGGTGCATCCTGACATTTCCATTTGGCAACGTCATGGTTGCATGGGATAGTTAAACCATTGGAAATTTATGCAGTTATACCTATACCATCACATCAAAAGGATGCAATGAAATCCATATTGTACAATAAATAAGATAAATTTGATAGCAGACATCGGATCATTGAAACACCATGAGGTACGCATAGTTCAAGATGAATCATGATGTTATATAGGACGGCAAGGTAATGCGTGCCAGCTATCATGTTACCAAGAGGGATTAATTTTCCTAAATGCACAAATCATCAAGAGCATTCATTGACCCAAAACCTAAATCCCAAAAATGATCTCCAGCTAGAAGCCAGAAGCGCCCCGGCGCGCCCGAAACAAAGAACAGACTAACAGGTCAGAGCACACTAAGCAACAATATGACATCATTTTGCAGATAGGAAATGCAGCAATATGTAGCTTAGTATTCGCCTCAATTGCTTCCACGACATAGCAGAGGAAGCAGCCCCAACCAAACATGAACAAACTTGAAGATCAGATCAAGCGGCGGTGATTCAGAACCTATGGACCCCCAAAAGCTCGAAAAAGTCCATCTTACAGTCATCCAATCCACAATTCCACATTCCACTAGCCGAATACACAGAAAGCAGCAGAATTTAACAACAACGGACGATATGAGCACCTGGCCTCGTATGCATCCAGAATTTCTCAGCAGCGCGCCGGTCTTACGGAGGAGCAGGTAGCTCACCAGGGACCCCGCATTGCGCTAACCTTCTGCGGGAGAAGGCACGAAATCTACCAGGAACCCGCAACGAGGCTCGCCCGCATTGCGCCCAGTAAGAGCAAGACCCTCGGGACGCAGCAGCAATGTAGTACTAGCCGCCGGAATTCGCTCGTGCTCGTTGCTGGTCACCGCGACGATGCCCCGTGAACCAAATCAAGCAAGATCGTCGCAGAAAACGCCATCTCGATTCTCCCACGATCTCCAATCCGGAGTTTTGCCACGCACGGTGAACGAATAACTCCGACGAGACAGCCAACCAAACAAGCCCCAAGCCACCCCGAGTTCCCGACCTACCACGCGAACACCCAACACCACCGAGCACGACGGGGAGAGAGAGAGAGAAACGCGTAGCGGCCACGCGGGAGTTCCACGAAGAAGTAGAAGAAAGCTCACCTCCATTGCGGGATCTCGCGGGCGCGGCGGGAATCTCGAGGCGGCGTTGAATGGTGCGGCGAGACGGCAGGATGAGCGAGGAGGCGGGCGCCGTGTGCGTGTGTGTCGGCGAGCGGGGGGAGGGATTGGGGTGGGGTGGAATCGGGAGATCGATTGGATTGAGGCTGAGGAGGTTGGTGCTTTTGTCTTGCGATGAACTACTCGTGTAACGTAACGACCGGCAGGTGGCACGGCGATGCCGCGATGCGCGTCGTCGGCGCGGCAGCGGCGGTGAAATGGGATCCGGTCGGATGGCACAATGGTCCGCGAGAGGGAGGGGGGGTGCCAGTTGCCTTTGCTGGGTCGCTGCCTCGGTGGGATCGGGAGTTCAAACGTCACTACTTTTACTCCGCTTTTTTCTTTTTTGCCCTACCTGTTTCTTTTGTATACCTGTGAAGTTGTGATCGATTTGACGTCCTGCCGAACTCTGCACGGTGCACGCAGGCCCTTCGTGCCTGAGACGTTATGGGCGTAAACTAGCCGTGGTCGTGCTGGATCCTGATTCATCAAACTCTAATCAATTTCCCATTGTTTTTTTATATGTCTTACTCATCTAATTTATCTAATTTATAGTCGATGAAAATATATGTCTTGCCTATCTAATTTATCTAATTTATAGTCGATGAAAATTAAACTCTAGTCTTCGGTTCGAAACAACGGTGTCATACCGTTGAGTTATGCAGCAGTTGGTATTTTTTATTCAAATCATGGTTTTCTCCCTAGTTGTTGGATTGAGCAGAGGTAGATAGCACTGTTCAATCGTATCGTATGGCGTATGATCTGTGCTATCCGTGAAATTTTGCTGGTTCGACGGCGTTAGAATGTTCTTGCGTTCTGAATTGGATCCCGAGTACGGCGAGTCCACCATCCACATGTAGAGAAAGTATACGCCGCGGGGGTCGTTCCGCGGCGGTGTTTCTCCTCCAAAATGGTCCGTCTCCCCGACTTTTTCTTGCACGCAGTCCGTTTCAAGCGTTCTAGAAGATGGCCGTCTTGATCATAGACCAAAAAAAAAGGAGCTTAGGGCAACACCATAGTCCATAGGCCCTAATCCATGTCTTTTCGTACTGAATTCATTGCGTTGCTATCAAGGTAGATGCAAATACAGCTACCATTTCCGTTAATGCAGTACTCACTCGGACAGGCGCAACTGCACTCTGCAGTAGTAAAACAACCGAAGCGACAGCAAAAGTTCAGCCTAGCCTAACCCGTGCCATGAGTGCATAGCACTTCCTCGAGCAATGGTCTAGGCCCACTAATTTGACTTTCGGTTTTTAACTTCTGATTTCTATTTTTTATTTTTATTTTTTAGTGTATAGTTTTTAAGAATTTTTTATTTTATTTCTTTTTATTGTGTGTGATGATATAATTTTTATTTATTTTATAAATTTAATCACGCTAAAAAAGATATCAATAATTATAGTGTATTTTCGGTTACTACGGTGCAAAATAAACTATAAACTAGGCCTTTTAAACCCAAATGAGTGAGGTATTTTTTTAGCTTATAACATTTTTCAAATAAACAAATGGGGTCTACTAGTTAATTGTAGTATATACTGTACCGACTTCATTTATACCGGCAAAAGACGCACGTGAGTTTCTATTACTCTGTAATCTCTCGTACGAACAGCACAAAAGCCACAAGCCGCAGTTAAAAACCATAAGCCTTAGCCAAAAAGAACAAACCCTACGTCATTCTACTCTTTAAATATACCCCTTATATTCAAAAAGGAGTGACCTAATCATGTGGTCGTGAGCCCTTCCACGACCGCTCAATGGTCGTGAGCCTTTCCATGACCATCCTTTCCACGATCACTCTATGGTCGAGAGCCTTTTCACGACCATCCTTTCCACAATCACTGTATGGTCGTGAGCTTTTTCATGACTGCTTTATAATCGTAAGTCTTTCTATAAGCATGACATAGTCATAAGTTGTTCTACAATCACCCTGTGGTTATACATTATAGGTCTATTTGACAAAACAGTTAGCACATGCAGTTATTCGCTGGAATAACCACCCATAACCTCTGCCTCCAACCGTCTGGCAACAAAAACTATGTCACTGACAATAACCTCCGCGATGCAGTTATTGTCTGAAACATGGAGACACCTCTTGACATGGAGCATCCACCACCTCTTTGTATGCTATTTAAAGGCTAAAGTTCAAAAGGAAGGGGAAGGAAGAGGACAATCGGGACAGTGACAACAGAGCATAAGACATCCAACATTACTCTCTCTCAATTGTAATATAAGCAATCAATATAGCCACACAAGATTACGGTTGTTATTCTCTCCAGAGAAGGCCTAAACCTGTATAAAATCCATGTGTCTTTCTATGTAGTTGAGTCTTTAAGATATCCCCGAATCCAACTAATCATACATAAGATTGGTATTAAAACACTAACAGTTGGCGCCGTCTGTAGGGATCCTTCTTCCAAACTCTGATAATTTCTGGTCGGCAAGTTTTCTTCTTTCTGATGTCCTCATGGCAGGAGAATGGAATAAGAAGAATTGGTTCGACCTGGTTGACTGCGCAAATATTGACATAGATGCCTACTACGACTATAAGTAGAGCATGCTTTTATCGGATGGTGAGGCTGTTTCTAGAGATTCATCATGAGATCTCAGAGATTGCACCACGGATAAGGTTCAGGAGGGATCCTTATCCCCC
Source organism: Dendrocalamus sinicus (assembly GCA_036346575.1). Classification (NCBI taxonomy): domain Eukaryota; kingdom Viridiplantae; phylum Streptophyta; class Magnoliopsida; order Poales; family Poaceae; genus Dendrocalamus; species Dendrocalamus sinicus. The sequence goes on from CM070648.1 coordinate 9,087,528, forward strand.
ACAACATTATGCTCAATGAAGGAACCTGTTTCCCCAAAGGGCAAGGGTCAATCCAACCACAAACAGGATTACACCAAGATGGGTCCGCAACATGAGAAGTGATTCACCTCCAAGTGTTCAAGTTCCTCACCGACCGCTCGATCTAGGTCAGCAAGTCCTGAAATCTTTCATTCCAGGAATCCATCAACATCTAGTGGTCATGCCCTTCAGTTGTCCTCATAAAGAATGTGGGTGAGCTCCCTACGAGTCTATCCATACTCTCATAGGGTTCAACTCCGATCGAAGATGGTTATAAACCAGAGTTTCCCTTTCTAGAGAGTAAGGGTGGGCACTTTTTCACCAAAATTGAAAAACCGAACAAAACCAAACCGAATAAACCATATATTGCAGTTAGTTCAGTTTTTGGTTTGTTGTTCAGTTTTTATTTTACACCTATTCAATTTTCGTATACGATGCAGTTTTCTACTCCAGAAAACTGAATACACCATATATTGCATTCACTGATTCACTCAAGTCGCTAGGGTCCAGACATCTAGGCGGCCCAACTAGCACAAGGCCCACTCCTTACTTTGTGATACTTATTGAGGCAGTGAGCCATGCCCATGAGAGTTGAGACACCGCACCACACAGCAGCACTCCTAACCCTAACTCGTGTGTTGTTGGCGCCTCCTCCGGCCCTCCGCTCGCGTGCAGTTAGCGCCGCCTCCAGCCATCACTCATTGGGGCTAGCTCCAGATGCCGGCACCACCCTCCGTCGGTCCTCCCCAAGTCCCTAGAGGCCAACTCCAAACATCTTTTGTGTAAATTGAGTAGGATCATGATATGTCTTACAAGTATTATAGCTTAGCATCATAATTACAGAACTGGATAGTTCCTGCTGAAAATATGCTTGCCCAAAGCCATAAAGAAACTAGCCAGACTGTGTTTAAAAATATGTACAATTTGGATTTTCAAAAAGAAATTGTTCTGTTGCTGCGAATTCTTGTTTGTTGACTTGTTACCATCATATGTTTTATTTCCCAAAAGAAAAGAAAAAGAATCTAGTTGTAGAGTAATATGTTCAAAAACCCAGCTTGTAACTAGCAGTAGCTGTGCATGTGTACTAGATTGAATCTGAACCTTGGTTGCAGTATCCCTAATCCCTAACATTGCCTGGAGATATTAACTGGATCTATTCGTGCTTCTCAAGATATTCCAGCTTGGCTTGGTATTCGACTTTAACCGAATTAACCTAACCGAATCAGTTTGGTTAATTAGGTGCAGTTATTTTCCCACTTGTCATTTCAATTTCTTGGTTATAAAAAGGATTTTTTTTAATACCGAATAAACCACACCAATATAGCCGAATAAACCAAATGCCCACCCCTACTAGAGAGGCCTATTCCGTGTCATGAGGCTCTATCATTTCATGACTCCTAAATCTAGGAGGTGTCTAACACAAGTGGAGATCATGTTCAGGAGGTTTTCACCCTTTCCTCAGATACTAATCACTCTCTCAGAGGAAGACCTGAGGATGCTCTCCACTGATCACACACTGCGACCTCTTGTGGTAATGACAAGGAGACCTCCAACGATGAACGGGATCAGTACTCTGATGAGCATGGGAGAAATCCACAAAATAATCACTCTTCAATGAGGTGGACTCAAGCAGTCTCAGACGTGGAGGATCCTGAGACTATTCGAAGGAGAAGGTTGGCAACCCAGAGGTCTTTGCTTGGACATCTCCTGTATCAATCTGAAGAGGCTCAAGAGCTTCAGCGTATAAACAACTTGTTAGAGAACCCTACTCAAGAACTTGGGTAAGCGCCGGGCTATGACCATTTTGCCAAAGGGATCACTCGAAGGCTTCGAAGCATGATGACTAGACTCAAGCAATATTGCCAACACCATTCTAGGAGTCGAATAGGTATGACTACGAAAGAACTATAATTCTAATAACTCACTTCGTGGAAATCGACATGACGATAGGTCACATCACTCTCCTAGTCGGAGGATAGCTCTTCAAGCATTCCAAGATCGACAAGCTTTCAGTGGAGGTGGTCGATCACCACCTTGAGCAAGAAATCAGCAGCAGCAGATGGAATACGAGGAGTATTAACCTTGTATGGACGAGACCTATCACAGGTCAGGTCCATCGACTGTTGGGCATCATCGGGTACAATCGTTTGGAGATGCCAGTCATTCTTTTTCACAAAGGAGGCATCACAACCTTATTACCGGCAACACTATTGTCATTTATGACCACGCATAGCTTTGTGACCACGACTGTACGACTACGTTCAGCTTTGACCATGCATGACTTCGACCATGGCAACACTGTTTCGACCATGGCAATTTGACTTGACCATGCATGACTTCGACAACAACAACACGACTTCGACCATGGCAACTCGACTACGACCACGATAGATCGACCACTGTAGGTAATAACAACTACAATACTTTTACATGGTCATAGTTTTAGTGTTTTTGATAGTCGTGGACTTTACTGGTCGTACTTGATATTCGTAGGATTTACTGGTCGATAGTTGATGACTTTGCAGTCAATGGTCGTAGATTTTGTGGACTGCTCTTATAGTCGTATATTTTGCAGTCTTATCGAAAGTCGTAGACCTTGCAGTCTATTGTCATTGTCTTCGGTAGTCGAAGGCTTTACGATCATTCGCCGTAGGCTTCTCGGTTGGTACTCATAGACTTCATTGTTAAAACAAGTGCAACTGGCAGTAACTCTACATGTGTTTGGCAGTAACTTCACTTATGCACGACAGTAACTTTCCAGAACGCACATAGTATGAGTAGGCACAATATAGCACGGCCATTCATATGTATTATATAATACTAAGAGATATACATATAGAACTTTCTAGTATGGTCACCATCTAAGAGAGATGCATAGTTTAGACAATCTAAGAGAGAAGTATATAAAAATTTCTAGTACGGTCCATGCTTTTATGAACTAATGTGCATATGTGCCCCGTGGATACAAATCGAATAGTTGGGAAAATGATATGACATGGCACACCTGGGCTCTTATTTTGAACTCAACTTTAGTATAGACTAGCTGCGGAAGCGTAGCTCCACGCTGCGTTAGCTACAACATGAACCGAAGCAAAAGAGTACGCTACACTGCGTCGAAAGGATATATATGTGAAAAAGAAAAACAAGGACCAGTACATAATTACGGGGTATGCGAAAAACCAAAAGTAATGATCCGTATGTATTTACGGAAAAAGAAGGGCTCTTATGTAAAAAGTAAGAATCCATACGTAATTTTGGAGGGATTTTCTGGAAAAGTAAGGATTTATACGTAATTTTAGAAAAATGAAGGGTTTTTCATGAAATTAGTGGCGTGGTGTGGGTAGAGGCCAAGAATCCCCCGGCTAATAATAGAGGGAGTATTAGCTCTATATCTAAGAAAAGTCAATTAAATATACTTTTATTATAGCTTTAATACTGTTTTTTCTTACTATGCTAAGACTTACATCTTGCTAAAAAAAAGGAAGTCTTCAAATTCTAAGGGGGCGCTCGTATTAGTTTTACTGATGGTTTTTGGTTGTAACTTATAATTTTTGGCTAAAAATAAATAGTAGTAGTCGAAAGAAATAACTTTAAGGAGGGCATGAGTGGTGGGGAAAATGAAGGAGAGATACGTGCGCGTGATGAGAGCGAGAGGAGTGCGGTGCGTGATGCTTCCAGTAGCCCCTGCCTTATCCCCGGAGCAGACGGTAGCGAGAGGAGTGGAGAAGCTGCTTTGAGAAGCTGGGTGTATGTATTGGTTTTTGGCTTTTCTAAGCAGAAACCAGAAGTAAAAGCCAACACGAACATAGCCTAAATTAGTTTCTAACTTTTACTTAAAAAGGGTTGTTTTTCTAGTATTTCTTGAAATAATCTTCAATTAGATCTTCATCATCAATCTTCCCAAAACATTATTTTCACGTGCTACCGTAGCCAATCCATTGAAGTATTTCTTGAGTCATTGTACAATGTAAATGCAAGAAAAAAACAACGATAGCAGGTAATCAGAATGCAATAACAACTAGCCTCATAGGCACGACGTCACGCCGCGTCAGCCACCGTGTGTACCGAAGTAAAAGAGGCAATAATTCGTGAGGGTTTTTTTAAAAAAACCGAGGGCGTATGCATATTTTTGGAAAAGTTAACCGAGGTCTTTTTCGAAAAAAACCGAGGGCACATGTGTATTTTCGAAAAAGTCGAAGGACTTTTTCGTAAAAAAGGGAGGACCTGTACGTAAGTAAACGAGGACCCGTACGTAATTTAGAAAACCGCGGAGGGCTATCCTGCAAAGTGGAGGGGCTAAAAAAATAGCAGGGACCTTTTCGCGAGGAAAAAGGACTTTTACGTAATTTCAGAAAAACACAGGGACTTTTTCGCAAAACTGCTCCCCCGACCGTACGCAAAATTTTGCCGCCACGCGCCGGCCGAGGGAGCGCTGGGGGCGACGTGGCTGCGGTCTCCGGCCGGGAACCGCACGGGGTGTAATATGGGTATGATTCTACAATTCCAGGCTTGTACGTCCTGGGGACTATGAAAAGTAGAGAAAATGACAAAATAACAAAAATGATGCCGCATAGATCCCAAAAGTGTCGCCACAACACTGATGGCTTAGTGGCTAGCACCAGAGCCCAGGCGATACACAAATATTATTGGGCTAACTAATGCACAGGCGACTGAAAATTTTACAAAAACCATTCGATTTCCTCTCCACCACACGATCCGCAATGAGCGGCTAACTTTTTTTCCATATCTTTTTGTTGATGGGCCGGTTTTGTTTTGTCAACGGGTCAATAATGTGTGGGCCAACTGTTTGAACCCGTTAACGCGTTGGCCCATCCGTTTTGTCGTGAGCTTTCAATTCCCTTCATGTACATTCCCCTTTTTGCTTCTTTTAAACCAATTGCCTTGCATCATCTCCACCAATTCACTGAAATAACCAAAAAAAAATCTCCTTCACCAAGTAGATGCCATGCTTTGAATAAGATTTACTCAGAAAAGATGAAATCGACTTTTTTTTAGTTCTCCCTACACAGATAGCTAAAACCATGACATCCACGAAAAATACTAATTACAAAAACAAATTACCACGTGAACACTCACATAAAACAGAAAAAAATGTTTCTCCATAAACAAATTCTAGAATTACATAAAAACAAAAGCAAACACAGTTGCACTTTACAAATACTAGAATTGCATTCCACATAGAACTGCAAGATTTACCATGAAGCATTGATTAGCACATAGCAGTGCCAGCAGTGGGTAACATGATTCGTTCACCTTTCTTCATTGTTAATTTCTTATAGGCTACAGGCCTGCAGCTTCCTTGAGTTGATATAAGAAAAATCACCAACGAAGTAGACTTTTATTTGCACCTGATCTGAGTACAGAACATGGAAGTTACAGTTGTATCCAACAATTGATACCATCATTTCTGACCAAGTACAGTACATTGTTAAGCAATTAGGCTTACTGATGGAACAAATGTTGGTTATGAGTTCAACAACTTCACATGAAGCTAGGCATTTGTCAGGCTGAAAATAATTGTCCAAAAGAAGGGGGCATGTCAAGTGCATAAGGTAGCTCTGTCAAGAAGGGCTAACTAACCATGAAAATTCAGAACACTACCTAGCAACAAAAAGTAAATAAGTATCCAGTATATAAGTCATTCTTGTCACACTAATGACAATCATGCACGGACACAATACTAACTAATAGAAATAAGAAACAAGCAAATGAAAAAACAACACAGCTAGAGCATCATCACTCCACTGTAGTAGGATTGTAGGAGCATCGGAGAATAAAGTTCAGAGCAGGGATTCAAGCAAAGGAAATCACCCTTGAACAAACTAACACAATTACAATTCCAAATATCTTACATGACAGAAAGGAAGAAATCCAATAAAGAAAAAAAGAGAACAGATCATAGAGGAATAACTGATGCATTCCAGTACAACAAAAAATGATGTGAGCCTATTGTGACATCCGTGAACATGGATTGAATAAAGTTCTGCACAAGACGTAAACACAGGTTTGAATAGTCAAAGCATGGTTCCTGTAGCATACACATGTATGAAAATCAAAACCATAATAACAAAAGATAAAATAAACTATCAAGTATGTTTATGGAGGACAAAATATTTATAACCATGTGAACCCTAATAGAAAACATAATCCAATTCAAAAGGGTTAAAAAAAATTCTCAGAAGGGCAGAAAATTCAAAACTTAGGTGAACCCTTACAGAAAACAGAATCAAACCCACAAAAAAATTGTGGCCTAGACGAGCTAGTTACTACTTCATGTGATCCACATACTGATGAAACACACAAAGAATTAAACTGCGTTTGGCCAGGTTTAAAAAGGACATATTTAAAAATGTTAAATGGAAATTGCACCGAATAAGAACTAAAATTGCACATTGCATAGACTTAAAGTTTAGTTAAAAAGGATTGCAACTTTTAGTTTGACATGACTTTTTCATAGGTTATCTAATTAGCACTTCTCATACATTAATTCCATGGTCAAATTGCCATGAACTAGGTGAAAAAATAGATGATCAAATTCAAAATGACCAATGACACTAATACTATGAACTAGGAATGGCATCAAATATTCTTTTGCTTCTTCTCCACCAATTCAACAACAGAATTGAGAAAAACTTTGCCCAAAGTTAAGCATTTTTTGCTTTCAGAATAGATCATTAGTTCACATAAAAAAATCTTAACATATATGGATGCCATCTTTGAACTTGGAGAATTGTGCAAGCATGATGACATGTCTGAACTTATTCTACCAAGAACGAAATAAAAAACTAAAGAAACAAAATTGTTCTACCAAAAAAAAGGTCCTAACCTAGGTGAATCCTAACATAAAACAAAATAAAAAAATGATAAAAGTTTCTTGTAAGATTGACAGCAAAATTACTGAACTAGGAGAACCATATGAAAAAAAACAAACAAACAAAGACATCCATGTCAAAGAAGTCATGTATGTTTCAATAATGGATAGCATAATAAAAAGGGCAGAAGGATAATTGCATTGACAATGTACTACAATTGCACATTACATTAAACTGAAATTTTAATTCAAATGGTATGCAAGCTCTAAACTAATATGATTTACACAAATGTTATTTACAAGTGGTTGTTAAGATGTCCTTTCCATGGTCAAGTTACAACAAAATGATGCAGTCCTTGATCAGAAAAAATAAAGGGATCAAAATTAGGCAAAAAAAAGAGATAACATATATTTCGCACATAGTACATAAAATTTATTTTAAACCATGCAAACACAACATTTCAGACAACCTGAGTTGTTTTATGACATTATCTAATTTGTAAACTTCAAAAAGCATGGTTGTGAAACCTGGTAACAAAGTTTGGACTATTGTGAATTAATAAAGATTCATACAGTTGAATTCTGACTTAAAATGTAACGAAGTCTAAAGTAATACAGTACAGATCACCATGCCTAAACTTTTGCTCTTTTCATAGTAGACACAATGCACAAATCAGATGCTACATCAACAATAGAGTTCTGTATGGGTAACATGAATGTGGGTAATATTTGAGTTCTGTATGCACAAATTGACCTCCATGCAAATAAATAAAGTCACTCTACATTATGAATGTGGGTAACAAATTTAGATTAATATTTCAGATCAGCAGCTATATAGTTGTGCTGGATTGTTCTAACCAATTATTAAGTCAACAGGAGACATACAACCAGGTATATTTTCGTTCATGCATGTCATTATAAAAAAATTGCAAAAACAACTGCACAAAATTGTAAACACTTTAACACAGCAAGAATGATATATATAACTTGCAATTTTTCAATTAAACAAATATTCAACTTGGGTGGACATACAACAACTGAAAACCAATTTACAGAATAATATAGCGACTTCAATGTAAGTACAATCTAGTCTGACATGTCAATACATGCAAACTGAATGCCCTCACCTCTTAACAAAATAATGTTTTGCTAAAACTTCATATCCATATAGGCCGCAACAGTCCCTATTGGGCTGCATCAAGCTGTGTTATGCTCTTCTCAAGTTTGTGACACATATGACCTCTGTTTTCAATGAGAAATGTCACCTACATCTAACATTTTTAACAAGCATCCATGCCATCTACCCTGTACAAATCAATAAAATCACAAATGTTGCTTCAAAGAAAAAAAAGATGATGTTTCAACATACGAGTATGTTGCTGAGTTAAGTAGTTTGAACACCCAAACAATTACTGGATAATCAACTGATAATAGGAAGAACTAAGTGATGCACCTTCAAATGAGCACGCTTTTCTAGTGACGAGTCTGAAAAATAATATCCACATAATTTGATGCTAGAACTTTGATGTTCTTAGATGCATCTTTTTTAAAGCGCCTCTCTAAGCTTGCACAGCCAAAGTTACTAGTTTTTTAGGAGAACAAGGCTGAAATTTCCGCATAGATTTCTACACCTTGATCACTGCTACTTAATCTTCTAGTTACATCTACAAGTTGCTGGGGAAAAATGTCTGAGAGAAGGCATGAAACAATCGATTTGGGGTGCACTTAACAAGCTCCAACAGCAGACAAGAAATCAAACCGCAAACCTATGTTTTGCTTAAATGTTTATAGCTGATCCAAGCTATATATACTATTGTATATTTTAAACACAATCAAGACAAAAGGAGAGGAGAGAAAATGACATATATATCCATCCTGAAAGCCAGACTAAAGGCTTGGGACTTTTGGAGCCACTCGTCCCTATTTCCAGTTCAAGGAGACCCTATATATCAATCCATTAGATATTCACTACCCTTTGTTTGGAGTATAAATCTGAGTATGCACCCAGGTGAGGAGCAGCAGCAAGGAGATCAGTGTGGGGTGAAGCCTTCTCTACCACTAGTTACTAGTATATGCATGCTACCTACTGCTGCATCTCTGACATTTGTCTTCTCAACTCAAGAGCACAGCAGGTGCATGGTCTCTCCATTTCCCTACTAGCTTCCTCGAAAAAACTTGTTCTTGAAGCTTCTTTCACTGCATGTAGTCAATATGTTGCTGCTCTCTTCTTGTATTTTCTCACTAGATCCTCGCTCATCCCCACCCCTCCTCCGCCACAACAAAACATGATTCCAAATCGGGATAAAACATCTCAGACACAACTAATTAACCGTAAAGCTCAAAACCCCCAAATAAAATTAGAACTAGGCCTAACCCCCACCTATTATCCTCATCAAGCTACAAATCAAACAGAACCACCAGCCATAAACCAAAAAAAATAGCAAATACCAAGTGTGCTTAAAGGATCAACCAAAAAATTAGATGAAAAATTGAAGAAAACCTGCCCTAGAATTGAAGGAGCAGCAGCAACATAGGGGGATTGAAGGAGCAACTGCAACCAACGGGAATCGAAGGAGTAGCAGCAAAACTAGCCTCAACCCTGGCGCCGCAAAAGCTCTCGAGTCCCCGGAATTCCAGAAAACGCCGCTCGTCGACTTTGAAGTTTAGGCTCTCGCTCTCCCCCTTTGAGCACAGGTGAGGTACATCTGTCCAAATGGGTTCACGGGTGGAAAGAGAGAAAAACCAAACCCGAGCACAGTGGGGCGTTAAGTGAGAAAGACGCGTCACAGATCACAAAGCAGATCAAACGGTCAGAAAATCGACTGAAAGTTACCGAGATTTCAGGCGACTGTGTAATAGCAAAACTGAATATTATTTTGGCCGGGTGATGTCACAAGTTAACTAGGAAAAAAAGAATTAAGGAGGGGAAGAGGAGTTCCATTTTCTACATGAAATATATGAGATAGGCGTAGTTGTGTAGCAGTGAATGGGCAATGAAGAAGGGAGGGAGTAAAATAGCTTAGCTTCTAACTAATAATACCGAAATTAACTAGCAGTAATAGAAGGTTGGCTGCTTTTGGAGGCCCTGTGCAGGTGAGCAGCTCGCTCATGCCCACGTACGGGCCTGCATGGCTCGCCTGCTCGGCGCGAAGAACCGCAACCAGGGATGGGAGCTCGACAACCTCGGCCTGCTCTACGATCTCATCGTCCTCGACCGCCTGCCCTCCTCTTCGCACGAAGCCCTCTCGGCCGTGCTCTCCGGGAAGCGCAAGCGCCTGATCGTGAGAAGCCATGCCCGAGACCTGCTCGACACCGGCATCGCGCACGCCGACATCGCTCTCCCCCGCCTCGCCGCCTCCTACCACGGGAAGACGCCGCTCCGAGCTGCGGTGGACAACACGGGGAAGCAGCTGCCCACGGTCGCGGAGGTCCTTACCGACCGCAAGTCGAGGCGCACCAACAGTGCCATCCGCACCACCGTCGCGGACATCACCGAGGATACCATATCAACCACTTCATCCGCGGGCATCTCCAAGGTCCCGGCGCCCTGACTCTCTCTCTCTCCTCCGCCTCCCACGATTCTCAATCGCCCGTAGGTCCCAAATCGTCATGTGAATGAATGCTAACACACTAGTTGAAGCTGTTCGGTATACTAGTACACATTGGCATAGATGGAGAGAGTGAATAGGAATTTCCTCTCCTAGTGTGTTTTGTCGATCCAACTGTATCGCTCATAGGTACAGGTGCAGAGGTTTTGAAAGCCTTCGATCAACATGGTTCCCCCGCTTGTATTGCTCCGATGAGAGCTACGTTCTATCATCAATATGAGAATTGCCGGCTGGCGTAAGCATGGAATACTTCTCGGCCCTTTGACCTTACTGTTGCTCATTTACCTCCCTTTCGCTCACTGTAAAATCCAAGTGTGCACCCTGAAATTCTGTAGCCGTATACTAGCGGTCAGGTAATTTATGTTTGGTGTCTTAACGGTTGTATAGTTCAAGAAGGGTAGAATTGTGAAATAAAAAAAGAAGGGTGGGTTTGAGAACTTTCACTGGGCTAGTCGATTCTACTGCAGGTGAAAAACTACTCTGAAAAAAGAAGTTTGAAAGTGAAAACTACTCTGAAAGAAGAAGTTTGAGAAGTGAAAAAATGAAGACGCAGACGTAACAGAACGGCTTCCAAATCCTGATTTCTCACATCATCTCCGACTCCTCTAGGATAAACGATAAAAGTGCACACTGTTCCTCAGGCTGTCAGGCAACAGCACAGACCGTAAATGCAACAACCCATGTTGGTGAACTGAATTGTGGATTGGTGTGCAGTTTTCACTAACTCTCTCCTCTTCTTTACGGCATCAAAGCCTTTTCTGCTCTTATAGAGAAAATCCATGTTGGTGAACTGAATTGTGGCCATTGCAAGAGCTTTGATCCCAAGAAAACCCAAGTAATAGTAGGGCATTTGGCCTCTTGCTCAAGTTGCTCAGTGTGACTCAACAGCATGCAAACTGTTTGCAATTTGGATTTAACCAAGGTGGTTAAAAACATCTTTGTGGCTTCAGTCTCAAGAGCTAAAATCTACGTGACAGTTCAGTAACAATGTAAACTTTGGAGCTTAGTTTTCACGGCAACAGGACACTTGGAGAGCGTTAGATAGCTTAACTGTGGCCTGACAGGTAATGTGTGTGGCACTGCTATGCCTTGTAAGCAAGATGTGGACTAGCCAATGTAGCAGAAGACAAAAGCCCTGAGAGCAAATTTTTTAGCCTAACCCTGTCATGATCCATAAACTGCATGGTCTTGTAATTTGGGAGCTTGGATTTTTGCTCAGTTTTCCATGGCTAGCTCTACTTTCATATGACAGTTCACTGTACAGAGAGAAACTGAAGGCATGAGATTATTTTGTATGGGTGAGCAGAGTTCAACTGAATAGTTAAATTTAGTTTTACCGTATATTGTGAAATTCCAAAACAAGTAACCTTTGGAGGAGATAGAGAAGGGCAAAAGAAAAGAAAAAGATTTATGACGGTGTAATGGTAACTTATGGGATTTACAATGAATTATTTATTGCGAACAGCCATTAATGTTGTTTACATGAGAAAACCTATACAAATGTAGGTTGAGGTGAGATTTCGTGTATTTTACATGTGGATCCTCAACTAAGTATACGGAGGTTTCTTCTTTGTCCTGTCACATTAGCCACTCAAATGAAGCTTGGGTCTAAATGTTAGTACTGCAACTTAACAAATTACGCCTACTTAAAAAACTAGTAACTTATATATCATCCATACTGCAATTCAAGTTTAAGAACAAAAGTGACGCAACCAAACAAGTTTTGTACTGCAACTTGCTCAACAGATTATGCAGAATAAAGGTTGATATTCTAGCTAGTTTTTAATTACCATATTATTATCTAAAACTATATATTGCTGGGGAAATCACTCCCCAACTACCACTTGAAACCATCATGCATTGTGGATGCCCAGCAGTATACAGTTTAGAACTTTAGATGGTGTGAGCAATGAGAGAGGTGAGGTGAAAAGGATGGTGTTCTTCAGGGCTGTGTAACGCCCCCGTTTTTGGGAGGAACAGGAGCGTCACTAATCCGCAACCACCCAGGAGTTTTGTTACGGACCGAACAAGTATCATACCTGCTTACGAACATTTAAGAAAAGTTAGCTTGATTGAAATAAGACCTAACGGTCAATTTTTACAAGAAAATGGGCGAGCAAGCCCAAATATATTTACATTGCAGAAGAACCGCAAGGGCACCACAGGAAAGCCTGAGTGCGGTTGCAACCCTAACACGAAATCTTGAATTGCCTGCTTTTCTTCTGGTATCTGTGAAATTTTGCAAGTCTGAGTACTCCAACCCCGTACTCAGCAAATCACAAGGGAAACCCTAACTTACTACTTGCACGGATCAACAAAGGAAGGGAGTATACTTGGTTTATTACTTTGAGTGGATGCAGTTTTATTTGCAAATATTTTTATAAAACGGACCCAAAACTACTCCTCAAGAACTCAGGGGTTTTCAAGAAAGGTTAATTAACCAACTGAACAAGTTAAAGCATGTACAAATCTATTTAAGCTTCGCTGCTGGAATCACCCAAGTGACACAGCTCCAATAACCGGGAGCACGGTGTATTCGAATACCATTTATTTGACTCTGCAGAGTTTGCTCAGCTTTACCCACACGATCCCTTAACTCCCGCTAAAGAGTTAAGGAAGCCAGGTCGTTTCACTGCTCAATTCTTTATATAGGCTCTACCCGGTAGAATTCACTCGGGTCTGGCACAAGAAAACAAACGTCCGCTTCGAATGAACTCTACCGTTGTTAGGCATTCGCAGCACGGCCTACCTAACCTCACCTCCCAACCTCCTCCTCCTCCACACCTGTAGAGTTTCAATCGAGTTGAGCAGCTACTAGACCAGTGTTGACAAGTCAACTCCTGTGGTTGAGCGATCACTATGACATTTGCTCAACGTAAGTGTTTAGTCCTTATATTTTCACATGATCCGCAACCTCGCTAGGCCCGCGACCCAACCTAGGGTAGCGGGGCGGCAGTCTCATGGCGCCCACAACACCCTTACCTAACTTCAATCCTAGGGTAAGAGATGGGCGAAGACTATCTCGCAGCTCTTCCCCAACCCTTACCCTACCTTGTGCACGCCGGCACTCTCCGCTCTAGGGCACGGTGTCCCATACCACCCTACCCTAGAGTCGGGTTTGCAAATTCTATTGGCCCGCAGCCACGACCTTATTAGTGTAAGACTTTGCGTGATAATAATAACCTATAGTTATCTAGATTACCAAGTAAATAATTCTAGGATTACAAAGGCATGGCTACACGTTTAACATGACATTTGTCGGTGGTAGGATTTATCTACATAACATGTCATTCTAAACATTTTATTTTACTTTGAACTAACATTTCACAACTAGCATAATGTAAATAGCATAATACATAATTTAAATGGCATGGGATTCAATATGATCAAGGATTTGTGACTTGTCTTGCGTTCAACTAGCTCGGTGACTTCGAAAACCATGCTTCCTCGATCTTGACCTTGCACTGTAGCTTCCGAGGACTCCGACACTAGCGCAAACATACAAAAACAAATAAGTTCAGCTTGAGCCTAATCAAGCGAGGAAAAACAATCTATGAAAAAGGAGTAAAATGCATAAATCTCCAAATGGGAATTTTTAGAATTTTTCTGTGATGAATTTGGTGGAAAGGAGGCCAAAAATGGGTTCAGGGCATTAAATGGAGTAAGGTGGTGAAATTTGAGAATTTTTGGGATTTTCTAGGATTTATTTGGATTTTCTAGATTTTTGGAAAAAGGAAAAAAATCATGGAAATTCTTTGTGAACAGTGACAGGCCGGCCCACCGCTACAGAGCGGCCCGGGGCAGCTTTCGCCCTGGCTCGGCCAAGCCGGCCCAGCCCAGCGCACGCGGCCGCACGGCCCAAAGCGCGCGCACCAGCACACGCCCGATGGCCGACACTTGGTTGCGTGGGCGGAGGAGATGAAACGAGAGTGGGCGGACGGGATGTGCTGGTGGGGAAGATCGGACGGTGGAAGAGCGGTCACCCAAAAATTGACGTAAATGTTGCGGCAGGGAGGAGTCGAACCCAGGACCTCTCGGGCGACCAAATCCCTAATGCGCACTCAGCTGACCAGCCGGGCAAGCGCCCCTTTGTGATTAGAGGAGGGGGCGAAATTAGATGAACTGAGGGGGGCTGGCCCAGAGTAGAGAAAACAGGGGAGACCGGGGGTGGCGCACGGCCAACGGCGTCGCCGGCGAGTGGCTGCCGGGGAGGAGCCGGTTACCACTAAAATGGGTTGCCCCCGAGGTAGGGGAGCTAGAGGTGGTGGTGAAGTGGCCGGAGCGGCGTCGGCGAGGGGGTGGCGGCAACCCGAAATGGCCGACGGCGAGGGAGGAAATGGGACGGCGGCGCCGGAGGAAGGAGGGAGTGAGATAGGGGAAGCACAAGCGAGAGCAAGCCATGGGGAACTCCTTGGTAGCGGTAGCTCAGCCGGGGAGATGGCGAGGCGCGTCGGCGACGAGAGCCATGGGCGGCGTGGGAAGGCTAGCGTGGAGGGGGCTCACCGGCGGGGGAGATCGCCGGCAGACCGTCGAGGAAGCTTTGGGGACTCGTGGAGGTGCTCCCACCGCGACGAATCGGAGGGAGGCTAACCGAGGTGAAGTGGGCGGCGATAATGGCGGTGGCGGCTGGTGTTGGGGAAATGGACGGTGCGGCGAGCTCCGGTGAACGGATTTTCAATTGGATGGAAAGGGAGGGAGAGGAGAAGCAGGGACACGAGTGGACGCGGGTGTTCCACGGCGAGGGGCGCCGGAGAGCCGAGAACGGCGAGAAGTGGTGGCGGTAGTTCACGAGCGGAAGAGGAAGAAGAAGTGGGGGAGGAAACAGGAGTGGCGCCAGGGGTGTTTACACTCCTGGGGAGGCTGTGGACCCGCTGCGACCAAGGACCGGGTGCAGGGCGCAGTATGGGCGACGGGGTGACGGAAGCAGAGCGTGGCGCCGATGTGACCGGGCGGAAGGGCAGGTTGGCACAGGGCGAGGAGTGATGCGCGTCGTGCGTCAGCGGGGCAGGTGCGGCAGGGCATGGGGTGGACAAGTGATGACGCCAGAGTAGTTGGTGCCAGAGATGGCGAGGCCGGGACGACGAAGCTGGGCACGGGTGCGTCGTGCGGGGGAAGGAAGAGGACGGAGGCTGCCATGGGGAGAGAAAGCGGGAAGGGAGATGGCGCCGAGAGGAAAGAAAGGCGGAGAGGAAGGATAGCGCCAACGAAAGGTGAAAGCGCTAAGCCGAGAAAGGAAAGCGGAAAACGGGGAAACTTTTCGAAAAAGGAAAGTTGCCGAAATTCACTCAAAAATTCAGATAAAAGCTCCAAAAATCTTGAAAATTTTCAGGGGTGTTTCAGGCTGGTACAAAAAGATGATGTGTGTGGTGCACAGTAAGGGCTTGGATTGCAAGGGGCATGAACGCGTGAGCAGAGCATGGAGCAGCTCTGTTAAAGCAGTAGCAGCAGCCAGCAGCAATTGGAACAAGAAGGAAGCAAACAACAGGGAGGGCTTTGCACGCGATCTTGCACTTTGCACGCACTTTCCATGGCGTCCATGCAATGCATCACAGTTTTAGTGTACACTGCATCCATCACTTGTCCTCCAAGAAAATTTTTAACTGTACCATTCCGATTTGGACAGCCACCCATATATATATGCATGGCAAACTGTCAATTTCCACCAGCAGGATTCACATTTCATAATGATCATTTTTGATCATGTAAAAACCAAGTGATGCCAGCAAAAACAGCTAATACGGTCGAATAACTTGCATTTCTACGTACTGTAAAGGCAAGTGTATATAGTAATGTCACACGTGTTGTCACTAGCTAGGTACCGATCTACAACTTGCACGGCATATATGAAATGTGCACAACTTATATAGCATAGAAATGGGTACAATATTAGTATTGGAGATGAGCTCAGATTGGCAGAAGGATATCGTGGGTCTTGGAAGCATGCATTCGCATTCTCTCGATGTCGTACTATAGCTTGGAGTAGTGAAACTGTTATGTTTAGTATAGGAGTATACTACATTTGTGGCAGTATATCTTCCCGTGACCCAAAGTTCAACCCCTGACGAGAGGCTGCGAAAAATTAACATCCTTGTCAACAACAAAAAATGGTAAGGTAACCATGGAGGTATATCATTTGTATACCACATAAATCATTTTTTTTCTGAAATCCTAAAGATTAGAGAGTTGTACATATTTGTAGCATTCCAATTCTTTTGAGTGATGCACTTAGGATATCATGCATGACTACTTGGAAACTTGGCGCATGTATGGACGGCGTATGAATTCAAAAGGAAGTACACGGACGATTAATTGATTGATCTGTTGTTTGGCATCGGGCAAAACAAGACATGGCTAGCTTGCTTGTGCTCTCTGAGTGTAATTAATTTGTCAAAGGTCCATCAAAACAGAGACACGTGGTGCCATGAACAGCCAAGATTATTAAAGCCTAGGAAACCAAACCATGACCAATTTGGGTAATTCATCATAACCTAATCAGTTTTGGGCCACCATGGTAAGCTAATGCTAAATTAAGTGTGTGATGGTCGTGCCTGATGGCCTACGGCACACCACATTCCTTCATCAAGGTTGTGCTAAACTCAAACGGTCTCCATGTTACACTAGCTACTCTGCTGACTCTCGTCAGCTAGCCCCTCTCTCTCTGTCTATCCTGTTCTTTTTTTTTCTTTTTCTTTTTCTACTTTCCTCAAGCAATCTCTATCATAGGAAATATCTCCTGCACTGCATATATATATTTTTTCACTCGGTAATCACTAAGCTTTACTGACTAAAAACAAAACATCATACGTAGCCTCAAATTAAAGATTCTAGTATTCGTTAGTGACGGCGGTTCCAATCTCCAAGTGTCTTGGGTAAATAATCGAATCACCATTTTCCCAGCAGTGTGCCCCACTCCAAAATACTCCCTCCCTTCTTTTTTTGCTTGGCGTTTTTTCTATTCGTAATCTCTGAGATGTAATTTTAACTGTTATTTTTATAATTTTACATTAAAATATATTAATAAAATTATAATAATATAAAGTATGTTTAACAACAAATCCGACGATATTATTGGCGGCATGGGTTCTAAGAGCATCTCCAAGAGATGCCCAATAAATTCACACCCTAAATCTCTTTTTACAGATCCTAATCACGATATAAAGTCCCAAAATAATCATTCCCTCCAACAGATACCCTAAACCAGAAAAACAGTATTGGGAGCCTAGATCATCCTCTATAAGTAGAGAGCGAGAGCCCATTTTTTAGGTGTGTTCTATTTTTGAGAGTCTATTTGAGAATCTGTTGGAGCTACTTTTTACCCTTCAACTCTAAAATTTAAATATTAAGAGCCATATAGAGTATCTCTTGGAGATGCTCTAAGATGTTAAGTAAAAAAGAAAAAGGTAGTATTATCTAGCGAAGCGGATAGTCACCTCATGAACAACAACTAAGGGTCTGTTTGGCAGAGCTTCACCAACTCCAGATCCACCAAAAACAGCTCCACTCTACGAATTTTTACCCAAACATTTCAGCTCCACGAAATCTGGATCCACTAAAATACTGGATCTAGCTCCAGATTCATGAAATCCATGTAGCACCTCAGGTTCTTTTGGAACATACCCAAGTTTCTTTTGGAAAATAGGACTTAAGTAGTCGAACAAAGCAACTAAGAACCTATTTGGAACGGACAATTTTCACATGAAACAGAGAAAATTCGTACATTCCAAATGAGTACCAAAAAGAAAAAGTAAAAATAGCATACTCATGAGATGATTTTTTTTTCTAAAGAAAAAACACGAAAGACCAGCCATTTCGTTGCTTCATAGGGAAAGAACACATAAATGTAGATGAGTGTATTTTACCTTGCAGATTAAGTGCAGCTTGCAGGAATCTTCAGCACGTAGGTCTCTAGCCTATGACCAACGAGTCTCCATCAAAATCGAAATTCCTCCTCAAATTTCATAACGACAATTCCGTGTATATCCACTTCGCACACAAGGCAATTAATTAACAAAGAAGTAAGGTTTTCACATCGTTTTCAAGAGAGAGATTTAAAAAGACACCGAAATCTCATCACAGCCAACCTAATTAAGGTACTTGAGCCGTCACAGCGTTATATATAAGCAATCTACGCCTTGCAAAACACATTGAAACTGCAAATGAAATCTTAAGCACACACCAATGGCGCTGACGACTAGAGAGAGGAGGCTCCACCTCACCCTCGACGTCCCCTCGTGCGCCTTTCGGTACCCCGCCCCGGCGCCCGTTGCCGCTGCGACGCCGTCCACGTCGACCGCCTCGACGTCGGCGGCTCGGCACGGCGAGTTCCGCATGTCCGACTTCGACAGGCTCGCCGTCCTGGGCCGCGGGAACGGCGGCACCGTCTACAAGGTCTCCCACCGCCGCACGTCGGCGCTATACGCCCTAAAGATCCTTCACCGGGGCCACCCCGCCGCGAATGCCGAGGCGGACGTCGTCCGCCATGTCGACTCCCCGCACATCGTACGGTGCCACTCCGTCCTTCCGACGGCATCTGGTGATGTCGCGCTACTCCTAGAACTGATGGACGGCGGCTCTCTCGACTCGATCGTCGCCCACGGAGGCTTCCCGGAGGCGGCGGTGGCGGAGGTGGCAGCGCAGGTACTGTCCGGCCTGGC
This sequence comes from Dendrocalamus sinicus, assembly GCA_036346575.1. NCBI lineage: Eukaryota > Viridiplantae > Streptophyta > Magnoliopsida > Poales > Poaceae > Dendrocalamus > Dendrocalamus sinicus. Next base: position 9,106,640 of record CM070648.1, read on the forward strand.
GTACCTCCGCACCCGCCACGTCGTCCACCGCGACATCAAGACGGCCAACCTCCTCTTCAGCAGGGACGGGCAGGTCAAGATCGCCGACTTCGGCATCGCCAAGGTCCTCTCCCGCGCCGGCGACCACTGCGCGGCCTACGAGGGCACCGCCGCGTACATGAGCCCCGAGCGCTTCGACACGGAGCGGTTGCACGACGACGACGAGGGCCGCCTCGACCCCTATGCCGTCGACATCTGGAGCCTGGGGGTGACCGCCCTGGAGCTCCTCATGGGCCGGTACCCGCTGCTCCCCGCCGGGCAGAAGCCGAATTGGGCGGCACTCATGTGCGCCATATGCTTCGGCGAGCTTCCCGCTCTGCCCGACGGCGCGGCGTCGCCGGAGCTCCGGGGGTTCGTGGCCGCGTGCCTGCAGAAGGACCACCGGAAGCGGGCGTCCGTTGCGGAGCTCCTCGCACATCCGTTCGTCGCCGGGAGGGACGTGGCAGCGTCGAGACGTGCTCTCCGTGAGGTGATTCAGCAGCGTTGTTCGTGAAGCACACGTAGTGCATGTAAATATTGGACTCTCGCTTTGTACGTATCTAGACACCTGCAAATAGTAGCAGTACTGTACATGCATGATAGGGAAGACACTGAGGGCTGGTAATAATAAGTAGCGTACAGGATAAGTTCGGAAAATTTGCCCAATTCCTTTAAATTTGAAAAGAGAGTGTCTAAGTATCATCTGAATGTTTTCTTCTTAAAATATTCAGGTCTCCTCGCAGAAGCACACATTATACATTCATAATCCACGAGATCCAATCAAGGCCTAAAAGTCATCTCTGTGATTCTCGTGATGTGCATACGCGCGCTGAGTAGAAGTATAGATCGACGACCGCGAGGATGATTGATAAGAAGAGATGGTGGAGCTCATATGTACGCCTATGAACGGATTTAAGATTTCATCACAATTTATAGAGGATTAGAGACCACTATTACTTAGATTAGAAGAAAAAATTACGTCTTAGACCAATCTAGACTTAGCATTGATAAATATTTCATGACTCAGGCTAAAGTCTAGGATGCCATGTATCTAGATCCGGCCAGGTCTAAGTCCCAAGGTGCGTGCAGATCAATATAATCCAAATGCACGTATTGCTCATCTCGGTGACATGTCATCTATATATGATCATGAAAGACATAACATTTCATTTTAGGATTGTTCTACGAGATCAGTGCACCCATCAAACTAACATCACTTTATATAGTATGTACGTTGCACCTATATATCACGCCTTACTATTAAATCTGTCACCTGAGTAACTGAGTAAGTGGAGTACCATTTGAAATTTGATAGCTGAACAAATTGTTATTTTCGCCACCATTAGTTTAGGTTTTTGTACCAAAACCACCCCCATTAGGTTTCTAAATTCGCTTAATTGTAATACTTAGATCACTGCCTTAACTAAAATGGCTTCACGGCTTTGTTAAGCTAAATTTGAAGTTTAAGAACCAGATAATTAAGTTTGAGGTCCAAAGACAATTTTACTCTTTTTTGTATATATTAATGCGCATCCTACTAAAAACAACTATATAAAATTTAAATATCGACAACCTATGATAGGTATGTATAAATCCATGCATCTTGGAGTCACTACTCACTAGTACCATCTTATTGATACCATGCATGTAGCTGAACGGGGAGAGGGAGGGAGAGAGAGAGGAGGAGGAGGAGGAGGAGGAATGGAAATGACGCACTGTAATAAGCTATAGCCGTCAGGACCGGTACTAAAAACACTATACTACTAATGTATACCACTCGTCGTTATGTTTATGCCATATTTATCCTCTTCCTTATCAGCGTATCTCTTTTCTTTCTCCATCATAAAAACGATAGGTTAACAGAATCGACTATAATAGCTGCAACTCTCGGATTAAGCTGATTAATGGCGGCTGCTTTTTAGTAGTAATATTGCATACATATGCATGGTCATCAGGGCTAGATATTAACATAAGCTAAGCATATGCTCAAGCACGCGCATTAATTTAAAGAGAATGCGGGTGACGTGGAAGCTGAGCGATGCAGCCATACAGGGAGTAGTGTTGAGTCAGTAAGCTCTTTTTTTTGGGCTTTCCAGTTGGCTTTCGGCTTTAGCTTCTTTTAATAACTTCTATTTATTAGATTAATAAGTTATAGTGAAAAATTATAAACTATAGTTTTAAAAAATAAACTCTAAATCTTCTATGGCAAATCACAAGAATCTCAATATCAATCGTTACATTGTGTGCATGGTACTTTTGTACTACAATTGATTAATAGCATGTTCTGATTACTTAATCGTTGTTACGTACTTCATGTTAATATTTTTAGATACTAGATAGCGTAGGTTTTGACAAGAAGTACTAGAACTAACATTCTGCTCATTTCGGTTTAATCTTCTGACTTATTTTTACTATTAATAAATTTCATCGTTTTCTGAATTTTTGACTTTTTTGAGCTTTATTGTCGTTTCTTTTTTTCGTATTCGTTGTTCGCCGCTCTTCCCAAACACAGTAAGGGATTATTTTCTTGGGCGGATTGTCTTCCACGGGGGTTGAATGTGGCATCCAGAATCCCTTCCAGGGCTTCAGTCAACCAACCAAGCCCTAAGATGGAAACTGCCCCTGGTTTTGCAAGACCCAACTTTGAAGGAGCTGCAGACCTTGCAGGTCAGCTTTCAGTGCCACGACTTCACACGGAGATATCATGGCTGTTAAAAAAAAACTCTACGCGAGTGAGCGACACGTGTAATTAGTAACCTTTTTTTTGAGAGGATGTAATTAATAACTTGTGTGAGACAAAACCGTCGTTATGCATGGATGTTGACAGTGTATTACTAATTGCACTGATGATTAGATACGATGTGATATGAAATGATATCCTCTATGACCAACAATGTCGCTGTCGAAAGGAATATCACAGCAGATCGATGACTGCGAATGATAGCTAAGTGACAAGACGTCGTGGAAGTTTTTTTTTGTCAGAGAGTATATTCACGTGGTAGCCGTCGAAAGGAACTACATACGGCTGCATTGTTCTTTGCGTCCTTTGGCTCGTGTACCGGATTATGCACCATGTTGACGCCAGCAGTTACATAATAATTACATAGGCATTCATATTAGATTTTACTTATATATTTTAACTATAATTTATAGCTTTTAGCTCAAAATAAATAGTAGTGACGGAAAGAAGTAGTTTTAGAAGTAGAAGATGAGTGGTGCAAAAAAATGAGGCAAAGATACGTGCACGTAATATAAGCGAGAGAGGTGTGGTGAGTGATGCATCTGTGACCCCCTGCTTTATCCCTAGTGAGAGATGGTAACGAGAGGTAGAGAAGCCACTTAGAGAAGCTGGGTGTTCGTATTGGCTTTTGGCTTTTTTTAAACAGAAGCCAATATGAATAGGGCCTATCTGTCCAATTTAGTTTTTAACGAGAGCATATGTACAACAGGATTACTATATACAAACACGACTTAAGTATATGCAAATTAGTTTGTGGGAGAAAAGTGTGTGTATATATGTGAGTAACTATGAAACGCTATATTGTCGAGGGAGCTTTGAAATGGTATAGAAACCACCTCCCTCCCTCCCCTTTCTCCCCATCGGATGCTGCACTACCTCCCCTTCCTTGCCACACTGTCGTCGCTATCCCTCCCTTTCCTCTCTCTTCTCTAGCATTGGCACAACTTTCCTCGTTTGCCTCGCCCCACCCTCTCCTCCACCACCAACGACCGGCTGCAACTTCACCGCCTCGTTGCGCTGTTGTCCCTCCTCATCCCCTGTCCAACCTAATATTCAGTGCACCATCTCACCGTACCTCCCTCTGCCGCCACCCACCACTGGACCACCGCCTCCCCGGCCTTCCTTTACATCCAGAGGGCAAGGTGAACCCATCGGCAACGGTGGCACCTAGGAGTGGCAATGGGGCCAGGGGGTCTCGAGAAAGGCCCCCTACCCCGATCCCTGGTAGCGCAACCTCGCCCAGTCCCCACCAACCTTAGCGGGGTAACTCGGCCCCCTAGCCCCAGTCCCCGCGGGGACCCGATCCCACGGGGATTAAAAATAAGGTAAATTGCCACCTCTAGCGGCCAGCGGCCCCATGTCAGCGTGAGAGAGAGAGAGAGTGTGTGTGTGTGTGTGAGAGAGAGAGAGAGAGCGCAATGGAGCGACAGCTGGAAGAGAGAGGATGCTATACTGTTCGAACAATATAGTGTTTTCTAGTTTCTCTCTGTTTATATACAAACACAGCTCCCTTTCGTTTCAGATAAAGTATGCGCAAAGTTTTCTAAGGAGAACGTGGAAATTAATTAAGCTGCTACCATGCATTTGATCCTTGGTTTGTTTTTCTGTTCTTAATGAGGATGATGATACTGACTCGTGCAACATATGTTGAATGCATGGGAGGTCCATTTTGGTAGTACGTACACGGCTAATGTAGAGATCACAAATACGCATAGTACCAAATTGTGATGTATCCCATTCACTACTTATATTCTATTCAGAGTCCTCTGATCGATACATAGATAACCGAAGGTTGAGCCACGTTCTGCTTAAACTTGGAAAAGTATGCGTGCCCCAGCCTTGATCATACTAATATCATTTTTTAGGCCCTTTTTGAACGCTGGAATATCATAGAATGAAACGGTTCAAATCCTCCGGAATCCCTTCAGGAATCATTTTTTCCTCGAAAATTGACCAGGGAGAGCTTCCCCAACTGAATCTATTATATATTAAAAAAAGAGAAACAGGCTATAAATTCTCTAAAAAAACAAAACATCTAGCTTTTAATCTAATGGACCATAACTAAGTTGAACTATGGTAATCATTGGATATTATTATTTAAAAAAATCTAACCATCTATCTAGCAAACTTAAGTTATAGCGACTTAGATTAAAAGAAATAGTTCAGATCAAATACAATAAAAATGACAGGTATTTGGAATAAAACATATACAGAAATTAGTCATTTGATTTTTTCATGCAAACTCGAAATTAAAGCCAATACATAACTGAAATTCAAAACAAAATTACATAAAAATTAGCAGTAGATTTGTATATGAATTTTAACCTGAAACATATATTAAAAATTAAAAAATAAAAATAAAATTAATAACATAGATTAAAAGAAAGTGTCTATAACAAGTAAAATATAAAAATAGAAAATCAGAATAAAAATAAAAAGAAATCAACTATTTGATTTTCATATAAACGCTAAATTAAAACCCTACATATCTAAAATTAGAATAAAAATAGATAAAATTTAGTAGTTGGATTGTATATAAATTATAACATGAAATTGATATTCAAAATTAAATAAAACATAGCAATGAAATTTCACAACAAATTAAACAAAAAATAAAAGGAAAATAGAAATGTGATTTTCATATGAACACTAAATTAAACACATACATAGCTTAAATTTGGAACAAAAATATATGAAAATCATTAGTCAGATTTGTATACAAATAGTACCCTAAAATTAAATTCAAAATTAAATAAAAACAACAAAAAATAACAAAAATTCACAATGGAAAATAGAAGGAAATTAGCAATTAAATTTTCATACAAACTCTAAATTAAAGCCCTACATAGCTGAAAATCATATAAAATTTGATGCAAATTAGCAGTTGGGTTGTATACGAATTCTAACATAAAAATAAAATTTGAAATTAAAAATCACAAAAAATAAAAGAAATTAGAAATTTGATTTTACATAACTAAAAATCAAAATAAAAATTAGTAGTTGGATTTATATATGAATTATAACGTAAATCTAAAATTAAAAATTAAATAAATATAACAAAAAAAATAGAATATATATATATATAGAAAAAATAAAAAATTAGCAATTTGATTTTCATATGAACTCTAATTAAAAACCCCTATAGAGCTGAGGGGATATATTAGGTGAAAATGAGCACTTTTATGAAAATTGTGCAAATACCACTAATAGTACACATACAAGTTTTTAAAAAATCCTCAAAAATTGTCCTCTATAGGTAAATGCATGGTATATATCTATGCAGAAAATTTAAGAAAACAATCAATCCTATTTGTGAGATATGGAAAATAAAATTATAGCATGTAATAGTGTACAATAGCGATGGACTGTAATTGACACTATTACACCTCGTATTTGTCCAGCTTTTAGAAAAATTTTAAAATTGTATGTGTACTTTTGGTGGTATTTGCACTATTTTCACAAAAGTGTGCATTTTCACCCGATATTTGCCCCATAACTGAAAATTGGGATAAAAATAGAAGAAAATTAGCAGTTGGATTGTATATGAATTCTAACATAAATCTAAAATTTTAAATTAAATAAAAATTGGATTAAAAGAAAGAGTCTGTGTCAAATACAATAAAAATAACATAAATTCAAAAAAGTACTAGTTGGATTTATGTATAAATTTCAACCTAAAACCGAAAAAGAAAGTCTATAAGAATTACAATCCAAAAATATGAAAATTAGAATAAAAATCAAAGGAAATTAGCAATTCCTTTTAATTCCAAACTAAGTGAAAATAGAAATTTAGATTTTTCATAATTCAAATTCTAGAAATATGCTAATTCAAGAAAGAAAATGAGGTAAGGAACTTATTTGTATATATATAAATTAGGAATTAAAATATATTATATAATAAAGATTGATAACTCGTTTATAGTCGCTAAGAAAAAAGATTATGTTAAAAATTATCACCAAAAAGAAAACTTTTTGACCCTTTTATTTGGTTGACCTCTACGAGATGGAGGGATTGAGAGTGTGATACATCAATGGGTGTTTGCTCGACTATACCATATAAGCTATGTGATGTGCGTTATGTGCATTTAGTATAGATAAGTATTGCAATAATGAAAGAAAGAGATGATGATATAAATAAATTAAATAATGTTATGTTATGTTTACTGTTTTGATATGTAAGTATTTGGGGAAGAAAATTTTGATCACATGTGACAAGTATTGGAAATAGAGTGAGTATTTTCCTCTCTTATAATATATAATATTAAAATGTCACAAGTAGAGTTCTACAATGATTTATTTTTAAAAAAGTAAAATCACATATGTATTACCAACTTATTTAAACATGCTCTAAAGATGGACCACCTTGATAATATATTAATGTTGCACACATTCTTTCATCAACATCCATACAAACGGAGTAAAAAAAAGTACCTATAAGCGGGTCGTAATCAGTAGGTATAACTGTCCTAGATGACGCATCATTTCATTTCATATGACATTGAGCTTAAGTGACAGCTTCAACTGATTGATTGCAATTGTGAGAATATGTCAGTATTAATTCTTACGCCTGCTGTTTTGTGGTTTATGTTGTCTTTTATTTTGATAGAATGTTGTCATCCTCAAATTAAAGAGAACAGAGGATTGCGACCTATGCACAAACCTATGTAACTTCTAATCTTGAATGCATCAGTATGTGTGTACATCTAATGACCTACCATTATATAGCTACATATTCAGGAGTCATATATGTATGTATGTGTATGCACGTTTCCAAGAGCTTAATATGCATGCTAGAAGCTCCCCCCCTCCAATCACTGTACATATCATTTTAGATATGTGTAGTCAAACATTTAAAACTTTGGCTATCAACATTTTTTAAAAATTTTATATTGGATATATGAAAAAAAAAATCAGATGTGTAGATTTGTCTCAAATTTTTTATAATATTATAATTTTATTAGGTTTTATAATAATAAAAATTAGTGGTCAAAGTGACATTTTGAGGACCATATCAATATCTAAAATGGCATATTTAGTGACTGGACAAGGTAATAGACATATATCATATATGCTATGTGCAACGAAGCTTGGCAATACATCATAAGTGGGCTGTGAATAATGATGAAACATCGACCATTAGAAAATATGCTTTAAACTTGAAAATTGATCATTTAATGCCTGTTTGGAATGAAAGAATTTCACATAAAACAGTTTAATTCCTACAAAAGTGAGAAACATGTGTGTTCCAAACAGGGCCAAAGTGATTGTTACTATATACTTAGTTGGCAACGTGTAAGGTGGTGGACGGTGAGTGTGTAACATCCCAAAAATGGGAACTAGTGTAATTACGAAAATGGTAAAATCCTTTCATCATTTTTTAGTGTATTTCAAAAGTCTGGCTTATATTCGAGTTCTTGTTTTGGTTTTTGCTAACTAAGGAAAAGCAAGAAAATAAAATCTTGAATCAAGAGCCAAGCATTCTAAAATTCATTTGAATAAATTATGAATATGAAAATTCAAGTAGATAAATAAAAGGCTAAACTATAAAACTTGCATTCAAATGAAAAGTGCAAAGCAATAATAATTTTTTTTCCTTCAACTGGTTTAAGAAAAAACATGAATTTGAAACCCAAATTTGGATGCTCAAAGTTGAGTTCAAATCTTGGAGCAAAAATTCAAATTTCCCATTTCTGCTAGCATTTCTTTTCTTCCTTCTTCTCCTTCCTCTCACTACTTGTGGCCCCCCTCTCCTTCTCTTTTCTTCTTCTCCCTGTGCTGCAGGCTGACCCGGTCATCGACCTGCGCATGCCGACTGCACTGGTCATGCCGCCTCTACCCCTGTCGCCCTATGCTAGCCTGGCCTATAGCTGCCCCGCCGCACGCTGCCTCGGCCACCTGGCAACCGCGTGCTGCACTCGCTACCCACGTGCGCGTACAAGCCACCACCCTCTATTATGCTTCAAGAGCAACCACTGGACGCCTTCAATGTGTCCACCAACCCTCTCCCTTTCCCTGAGCTATAAAGAGCCCATGACACCCTGTTGCTTCCTTCCCCAATTGCCCTTCTCCCTCATTTTCGGGCGATCTGCCCCATGTGTGTGCCACCACTGCCACTGCCCCTCACCGTCCCAGGTGCTTTGACGAACCCTGTGGCAATCCAATTGTGCCACATGTGTTCCACACTCCTCAATTGCAAAGCCCTGCCATCAATTTGAGCCTCCCGACCAGAGCTCACCATGCTAGCCTTCTTCTCCTAGTCTGGCCGTCGTCGCCCCTTTTCATCCGTGGCTAACCACGGCTCGATTCCTCCTAGCTGGAGCATCTCTTCACCACCACGAAGCTTCCCAAACTGCTAGTCGAGCCTCTCATCTGCCCCAACCCACCGCCCACGGCCGCCTTCCCGCGTCGCTGCTCATGGCCGTCGCCAGCTCGCCTCGACACCTCCCCAACCAAGCCATCGCTACCCTGCGACCTCCCCTGCTCGACCTATCCTCCACCGCCACTAGCCCACCATGGTGCCCCCCGGTCGTGCCCGCCACCTCCCTTGGCTTTCCCCTGGCCTCGGGGCCCCGTTTTGGCCAATCACCACGTCCCTCAGGTCGCCCCTCACTAGCGCCCCTTGCCTCCCCGTTTTTTGGCCGACACCTGCTCCTCTTCGTTTCCCTCTTTGGTGCCCTCTACGACATTCAGTTGTGACATTCAGTTGTGGCAACTATAAATATACAGTTGTGGCAACTATAAATATACAATACTAAAATAGTGTTTTATTTCTAATTCTGCTGCTTGTGCAATTGGAATCCTAAATTTGCTCATTAAGATCACTCTTCCTAGGTAATGGAATGAAAAGCATGTAATCAGAGTATTATTAAACGATGAACTTTGGCATGCTTTAGTAAATGAACAGGTAAATTTGTCAAAAGTCTTATTATCTCCAATTGTCTACTGTCTCTACCTTAATTTAGTAAAATTTCTTTAGCCTAGAAAAAGAAACTGCTGTCCGTCAAGAATCAAGATTCATCTTGAAACGCCACACCTCAATGGGCAATTTTGGAGGAAATGCCACACCATCTTCGGCTGATGAGTTATAATCACTATTATGTACTTATGTCTAACAGTTTAAGGCTTGAAGTGATGGTGGTATGGTTTAGCATATGTTCCTTTCCGTATGCACGTACTATCCGTCTACATTATCCGTTTTCGATCCGAAACCGTCAAGTATCCGTTCCGGCTGCACCGTATTCAAAATTCCGAATACTCCGAATTCGTATTCGTATCCGATTTTACCGTATCCGACCCCAAATCCGAGAAAAAAATATGGGTTAGGATACGGTATGATCAATATCCGTTCGAATCCGACCCGATTACATCCCTACTCTTTCTTTCATTTGCTTGTGAGACGGAGACGGCGTGGTGTGACTCACGGTTAACAAGTTGATGTTTCCGCCGTCATTGTAGAATAATCACGTTCTTTTAAAGTGGAGATATTGGCGGAGAAGATCCCCGGATAATGATAAGTGATTACGCAACAATTAATTAAGAATTTAGCATGTTAGCATTCCCTAAGAAAGATTAGCCTATTGTGTATTTGTATTGCTACTCGGCCAGGCTGATCCACAGAGGTGGGGGCCGCAAAAGCTAATCTGGTATAGTCAATGATCAGGGGTCAAGAAAGCCGCTCTGTTTGGGACTGATCGAGATCGACTTACGCGTTACTTGGGGTTGTTTCTTATGGCTTTTAATTATAGATTATTAATCTAATAAATATTAAATATTAAAAAAATAAAATAAAAATTAATTAAAAAGTTGAAAAGAATGGTTGGGTGACGGTTTTATGCGCCATGTGCTATCAGTCACGGCCCTCTGTTTACTTGAATTGGAAAATAATCATTTCAGTTTTGCATAACAGCACATAACTTTTTTCAAGAAAAGAAAAACAACAACAGATTATAGGAGTTGAATTTTCTATAGCTCGAAGGTTTTTAGTAGTTGTTACGAAATTAGCCCTTAAATTCTACTCTTTTATTTCTCGCATGAATTGCATTGCCTAAACTGGTTACAAGCCTCTCAATTTATATGCTAATAACTCCTACTAACACACGCATTAGGACTTCGAATTGGACACCACTTCAACTCGAATTACACCCGAAAGCGAACTCAATTACGACTAAGACTCTAAGTCAAGATTAATTTTAACAATCTCCCCCTTAATCTTGATTTCTAACTTCTTTTCACCTTGCTTGAGTTTGGACGGCGACACATCTCAAACGTCCCTGACTCAACTCATCATCAGAGCACTTTATTTTTGCTGAGCGCTTCGGCAACAAACGCTTTCTTCGTCTTCGGCTTTTGGCATTCTGAAGCAAAGTGTCTATAATCATTACAATTATAACACCTCACTTTTGCCTTATCAAACCTCTGACCTTTACGGCCTTGGCCATCACCCCTGGAAGTGTTCTTGCCTTCACGCTTCGATGATCGGGACTCCCACTCAGCGCGAGTCAACAAGAGCTGTCCTTCACCTTTGTTGCTAGTGTCATGGATGCGTTCCTCATACGCCTTAAGACGACTGATGACCTCCTCCATGGTCATCGCCTTTAGGTCTCCAAATTGCTCTATGACTAAAGCAATCGGGAGAAACTGTGAGGGAATAGCACGAAGGAATTTCTTCACCACGTACAACTCTTCCACCTTCTCACCAAGGGCCCGTATCTTGTTGACGATGACAGTCAACCGGACGGCGAAGTCATTGATCGACTCCATTTCCTTCATACGCAGCACCTCGAACTCGGTCTTGAGAGTTTGCACCTTTGCTTCCTTCACACGATCTGCGCCAAGATGCACCGCTTTCAATGCCTCCCACGCGGTTTTGGCCGTTTCCTTTTTGGCCAGTAGGAAGAGCGTCTCCTCTGGGATGCCCTGGTAGATGGCCGCCAATGCCATCTGATCTTTGCGCATATCGACGCTGCCGTTCTCGATCGCATCCCACACACCTTGAGCCTTCATGTACAGTTTCATCTTGATTGCCCGTGCTACATAATTGCTCGTCGTGAGCATCGGATAATGCAGCGAGATAGTGGAACTCTCCTTCGCCATCGCACCGGATAATGCCTCGTCGCCGGCGACACCGCTTCCCGAAGTACGCGACATGATCTTGAGCACGGATCAAAAACTCCGGCTACTTTGAAGGCTCTTGGACCGAGAGAACAAAGGAGAAAAAACTGCTATTTTTCTTTTTCTCTTTTTTCTTGAACTTTTGCTCTTGCTGCTCTGCGCTCTGTTTGGGCCGCCTTTTATTGGAGACACTAACTATCCGTGACTCCGTATCGAAGACAAAACAAAATTCTGCTCGGAGAAAAAAACGGCTCGGAGAACGCTTGCCACACACGTACTGGGGAACTGAGTCGGAGACATCACGTGCTTTTGACCGAAGAAACACCGTGTTGAACACCTCTTTCTACCTTCTTGTCTCTCTCTCTCTCCTGCGCAACTCTGATCTCTGTGACTTCACATGAGGACAATGCTTTTTCCTGAGCTGCACATGCAATGCTTTGCTTGATTCCTTTTTGCACGTGATTCAAGATTGATGGATAAAGTGTTGTGCTTGTGATTTCTTCTTGTTTCTTGTCTCTGCATCAGAAATTCACCAATGTCTGGCTTCTTCACGTGACACCTTTTCTTGGTCAATCACCAGCACAGAGGCCTCTCTACTTGTTCTTGATTGCAGGCAAACTGATTTTTCTTTGTACCGAGAAAGAGAACTGCGCCCACTGGACCTTGCTGTTTGCTTGCGCGTCTGATTCACGCAGACCAGGCGACTTGGCTTCTCCCGCACGCGGCACGCCTCGTCCACGCGTCTTTCTTCTGCCATGGCCGCCTTCTCCCGCTCGTCAATTTCGGCAGACGGCGACGACGCGCAATGGTGGCCGCCTCCGGGAGTGAAGAATATCCCGGGGGCAGCATCAGAAGAAATCAAAGGTTGGCTCTGATACTAATTGTTGGATCCGGACCCTAGCACCCTGCCAGGTCCAACCAGGTTCACTCCCTGGTCCCAGGTCTTAAATGGGCTGCGCACCCCGTGCACCTGAGCCCAAGGGCTACCCACAAGCAAACCCTTAAAGCCTAACATCTCCCAGGAGTGCAGTGTGCACAATCCATGTGTGAGGGGGAGATTGTTAGGAATAGTCCCACATGGATTGTGGGAAAGGAGAAAACACAACTTATAAGTGTGAGGGAGTCTTCACCCATTGGACTAGTCTTTTGGGGGGAGAAGGCCCAATACCACTTATAATGTTGTTGCTCCATTGCTCCGTGTGCTTAGTTGTGTTCAGCCCATTTAGACCTGTGGCCCAGAATGTAACAAGTGGTATCAGAGCCCAGGTGCCTAACATCTCCTTGGACCTCATGGTTGTAGAAGTGTCCAATCCATGTGTGAGTGGGAGATTGTTAGGAATAGTCCTACATGGATTGTGGGAGAGGAGCAAGCACAACTTATAAGTGTAAGGGTGCCTCCACCCATTGGACTAGTCTGTTGGGGGAGCTGAAGGCCCAATACCACTTATAAGGTTGTTGCTCTGTTGCTCCGTGGGCTTAGTTATGTTCAGCCCATTTAAACCTGTGGCCCAGAATGTAACAGTAGTATATGTCATGTCATAGTGAGCTGCAGGGCAGAGCCACCACTGGTTACCCTAGGCGGCTGCCCGTGCCTATCGGCGAGCAGCCCCGTTGAACCCTTACCGTTATTCGAGCTCCTCCACCTGCCTCTTCACCTCCAGCGTGCAAGCATCCAGTGATATAGGATCTCCGGGCTTCCATCTGAGAGGTGGCACTTAGTATGAGGCACATGATGATTAGCTTTGCCTAGGCTCCCGCACAAGCGGCCAGCTTTGCTCGAGCTCCCAAAATCGGCTGGCTATGCCACTAGTCAGTTGCCATGACGAATAACAATGTAGCAAGGCATTTAGTTGAATGCTGACTTTCAGGACCATATACGTTCTTTTTTTTTTTCTTTTTGCATGTTTTTTTTGGAAGACTGTACCATATACATTCTAAACCAAAGTAAATCAAGAACCTAGTATTATCAGCTGCAGGAAGTATAGGATACTCACATATCAAGCGTTCGATCCGATTCGAATGGTGTAGATCAAGGCAGACTGCTCAGTTCATCATCAGGTGTTATTTAATGCACAAGTCTAAGCAATATCTCATGCAGTGGCTATGCTGGTTAATTCCTATTATCCTATTTTAACGCTATTTATCATTTGATGTCAGCTATGTAAATTCCTTTGCAAGTTACCTTTTGTTCTACGTACGTTTTCAAAGCACTATCAACAATTGATTCGTTCTCATCATCAGCCCTTGCGGTGAATATCATGAATACACAACGCCAACCTGATTTTATGCTACCAACTTTTCCCTTGATTAACCGCATGTTCAACCAGCAAAAATCTTAATTTACAACATCTTTCGATATAATAGCCTCGGACCATGGTTCTGTAGACCTCCTCCTTTTCAGCTTCAGTTTATGTCTTTTTTTTACAATATATGATTTTTTTATAGTAAATATTTTTCAAACAGAATGTCTTTTTAAAGCGAGTCTACAAGTTGATTGTAGTATACACTGTAATGACTTCATCTATATCGGTGAAAATCGTACGCGAGTTTATCTTACTCCATACTCTCTCACAAATAAGCAAAAGTCATAAACAACAGCAATAAACCGCAATCCAAAAAATGATGCATGGGCAGTCCCAATGGATGGTTTCTTGAGGCAGTTTCCAAGAGAGAAAAAGAGCAATTAATATGCAGTAGAAACTATCCTTTCCAATTCATAGTTTCTACAATAGTTTCTATACAAGAGATAACTTAAATGCAACATAAAAAGGAAATAGATCAACTGTGGCAAGTAACCATATAGCCTGATTGCTTTCTGAAGATCAGATCAAACATCCCACGGCAAAGAACAACACAGGAAACTAGTATTTGCACAAGTCTTCTTCACGTGCAAGCACGTTTCAGGGATAAGAAGCTAGCAAGCTTGTCCACGTACGTGCACTGGAAAGAAAAAAGCAAATCAACATGGCCTTTCGGCAGCATGCATGCGCCAGGAATTTGCGATGCGACCAGCGAGGCGCGAACAATGGATCCAGATGGAAACTAGTAGCGTCTCCCCAACGCGGTTTGGGCAGTTTCTACGAGTCTCGATTCTAGCGAAGACTCGGTTTCGTGAAGAAGAAACCGTTTCTCCAGTTTGTGCTCTCTCTCTACATTAATTATATTGCCACATCAGCAAAAAGCTGAGCTGTCAAGGTAATTAATAAAGATAGAAACCACCATAAATATCCCATTGGGACTGCCCTAAAGGCGTACCTGAACAATGCAATCAACAATTAAGGCCACATATTTTTTTCGTTGAGGCTATTCTTCAAAGAGTGCAAATTAACTGTAAACTAAACTACCCTAGGCACATAAGAAAGTCGTTTTTTTTGTTTATAAAGAGTCAACATTATAAACTCTGACTATCAATATGTTTTTAATATTTAGATTAGATATATAAAAGTGATTTAGATATATATGTTGCGAAGAATACTTTTGTAACAGTATAATTTTATTAAAATTTAAAAATATATTGCAATATAAATAAATAGTCAAAGCATTTTACGCAAGGCCTGACTGAGGGTCCATTCATATTGTTTTTTGCTGATAGCTTTTGGATTTAACTTAAAAATAGTAACAACTTGTAGATAGCTGTACGGAGAAAGAAACTTGTACGTTGTTTTGGCCAGTATGAATGAAGTTACTGTAGTGTGTACTACAATCGACTAGTAGACATCGTCTCTAAAAAATATCCCGTTTAAAAACTAGATATTATAAAAAAGTTATTTATTATAGAAAAAACAGGTTTTAGAAGCTGATATAAATGGACATAATCCAGCGCGGCTATTTTACGCGGGTGATAGATCAGGCGATAGCCTAGGGTGACTACAAAATCAAGGCCTATTTTGTAAACGGGAAAACTTACTGGCGCCATCTTAAAAAAATACCGGAGAGAGCCCATCTTATTAAGCTGGGCCGGGCTCATTTTCCCGGCATCTGGGTGGGCGTGCGGGCAGCACATCTATGCCTCCATCGTTAACGCCACATCCCCATATAGACCGTACGTACGGCGCAACGGTCCGCGCCCCCTGCCGGCCCGCCCTACCTTTCCACCCAGTCCCTTTCCGACATCCATACACCGCGTCCACGCAAAGCACCATGGGTGGGGTGAAAACGGGTCGGATTCGGACGGATATTGCTGTTACCATATCCTAACCCATATTTTTTCTCCGGATTTGGTACCAATCGGATTCGGTATCAATCGGATTCGGTGTCGGATCGGTCGGGATTAACCCATTTCGTTTGCACCCCTACTTGTTTGTAAGGAATGCATACAGTGCAGTAAATGGAGTAGGACGCACTGAATTGATGTTACTATTTAATAGCTGATGTGGAAGATTTTATTTTACCATTGCAAAGAAAATGAAACGTCAAATAGTAGCACTAACCTGAAATCAAAGTTGAAGATGTATCGGATTCGGACGGATATTCGGATTCGGACGGATATTGCTGTTACCATATCCTAACCCATATTTGTTTCTCCGGATTCGGTACTAGTCGGATTCGGTACCAATCGGATTCGGTGTCGGATCGGTCGGGATTACCCCGACCCGTTTTCACCCCTATCCATGGGAGTCGCCACGGAACTACAACGCCCACGCGCCCTTCCAACCACCACATGGCTGACTATCACTGCCTGATGGACCTACCTGTCGGACCCCACCGCCACAGGGACATCCCACTCGACCAGCATCCTAACCCCGGGTGCACGTAGCAGAATCCTCCACTCTCCAGAGAAAATTGAATATATAAGATCAAGTTGAGATAGCTTTAGTAAAATAGGACTAAGATATTTGCACTTGTAAATATAGGACTGAGTTGAGCACCCCTTTGAAAATATGGTATTTTTCTCATTTTAATTTCATTTTCATTTTCTAACCCTTTTTCTCTACGCGAAATGACCATTTTGCCCCTCCTCCCTCTCCCTCGCCTGGCTCGCTCCCTCGCCGCGCCGCCGCTCCCTCGCCTGGAGCGGCGCGAGGAGGTGCGGGAGAGCGGCGGCGCGGCGAGGGAGAAGGAGGAGGGACAAAATGGTCATTTCGCGTAGAGAAAAAGGGCTGAAAAATAAAATTAAAATATGAAAAATACCATATTTTCAAAAGGGTACTCAACTCAGTCCTATATTTACAAGTGCAAATAACTTAATCGTATTTTACTAAAGCCATCTCAAGTTAGTCCTATATATTCAATTTTCCCATCTCACCGCACCAGCCAAGGGCAAGAGGTCTCTCTCCCCCTCCGCGATCCTATCGCCTCGCCCTCTCGGCGCCGCCGCCATGGCTTCCCTCGTGCGGGCGCTCCGCCACTCCAAGCCGCACCTGTCCTCGCGCAGCCCCGCGGTGGCGGCCTCCTGCCGCTGGATCTCCCCGACCGCCGCCGCCGGGTCGCCGGAGGTCGGCGCGGCCGTGGCGCCCGCCGACCCGGAGATGCCGCCGCCCCGGGGGACCGTGGGCGGGGCGCGCGTTGAACTGCCGAGCAACCCGGAGGACGCGCTCGAGGTGTTCGTCGACGGGCACGCCGTGCGGATCCCCAAGGGGTTCACGGTGCTCCAGGCCTGCGAGGTCGCCGGCGTCGACATCCCGCGCTTCTGCTACCACAGCCGCCTCTCCATCGCTGGGAACTGCCGCATGTGCCTCGTCGAGGTCGAGAAGTCGCCCAAGCCCGTCGCCTCCTGCGCCATGCCCGCCCTCCCAGGTCAGCCATTGCTGCGGGCCGTCGCGCTTTGCGGCCGTGTGTACTGTGCGTTGTATTGAGGTTTGAAATGGGCAATGTTGGCCTGATTTGCTAGTGTTGTGTGCCTCACTCTCTCAGATCCATCCAGCTCCTAGACGTCTCAGCATATTATGGTTCTCGTGTAGATTTGCTTGCAATCTGTATTGGTTGTAGAAACTATAAACCTTAATTTCGTTAGTGGTTGTTGGATTACTTAATGATCAATCGAGCGTGCGCGATTTTTAGTAAGATTTGGGATTTGCGAGAGTTGCTAACCTTGGAGTGTCTTGTTGGATTAGGGATGAAGATTAAGACGAACACGCCAATTGCAAAGAAGGCGAGGGAGGGTGTCATGGAGTTCTTGCTGATGAACCATCCGCTAGACTGCCCAATCTGCGATCAGGGTGGAGAATGCGACCTCCAGGATCAGTCTATGGCGTTTGGTGCTGACCGTGGTCGGTTCACCGAGATGAAGCGGTCAGTTGTGGATAAACATTTGGGTCCCTTGGTGAAGACGGTGATGACCCGTTGCATCCAATGTACAAGGTGATGTTTTTGGTGCTTCTTGGTAAATTTGTATGAGTATCCACTTCAAATGATTTCATGGCTATCCTGTTTGTCTACGTTTTGACTCCCTTGAGTGCTTTATGCTTCAAGTATTGTAGGGTTAAGAGCTGATTGTAGAAACTTTTTAGATTTAACACCTATTGTGTCAGGGGTGTGGGTCTTGGGGGCCCAAGGCCTAGTCAGTTTATTATTAGAAATTAGAGATTAGATTCTATTTGAGTTAGAGATTAGTTTCCCTTGTTAGAGATATAATTAGAGATATGATATGAGTTTCCATATTATTAGAGATAGGATTGGAATTAGATTCGATCTGTTAGGGGGAGCCCATCTATATAAGGGGGCTACCGTATGCCATTGTATTCAAGCAGAATAATATCAAAGTCTCTCTTCGTCTAAATCTCTAGTCTCTCCCTCTTGTTCTACGCCGACGCCATTCGGCCATCTTCTTGGTGGTGTTTATCCCGGTTCATGACAACTTGGTATCAGAGCAGTCGATCCCTTCCCACGACTTCTGCTACCATGGTTCCAACACCTCGTCCCCTTGCCGAGTCAATAGCCATAATAAAAGCGAGCGCTACTAAGATGGCTAGTTACGACAAAGAGGTGGCGAACGACTTCTTTAACATGCATGCCTTCTTTGAGAAGATTTTGAAGAAGCGAGAGAAGGCGCAACAAGAGGCCGCTCGCAGAGCAGAGGAGGCGCAACAAGAAACAAAGAGTCTGGCTCATCATCCAACATCAGATCTTCAAAACAAAGAGTCTGGCTCATCATCCAACATCAGATCTTCAACAACAACAAACACCACCACCACATCAATCACCAGAGCTCCCTCTACCCTCTCGCACCGCGGATCCCGATGAACACATCATCTGCGGCGTCTTCTCGGTGCCTCCGTCCGCCGCCACCCACGCGCCGCCGGCGCCGCCGCCGCCGCCGAGACGCCGCTCGCCGCCATCTCCGGTCGCCGGTCGTCTTCGCCGCCCGGATTGCAAGTCACCGCCCTATCGCTCGTCGCCTCTGCGCGCACCACCGCCGCCAGACTGGCCGCTTGCCGAGCCGCCGCCGCCAGCCGCCGTTGCCGCGATTCGCACGGGCCGCCTCGCCGTCGCCGCCGCCGCCGCTGGCTCCCCGGCCAAGACGCCCGACCGCCGCCGCAAGGCCCTCGGGACCCGGCCGCCGCCATTGCTCGCGTCGCCGCCGCCGCTTCGCCGTCTGCAAGCCGACCGTTATTCGCCGCCGCCACGGCCGATCCGCTCGCGTCGTCACCCGGCACTTCCGGCCGCGCCGCAGCCGCCGCCGCCTCCGCTGGCCGCCGCAGATCCGATCGTCGCCGGATTCGCCGTCGCCGCCGCCCGCCGCCTCCGTCGGTCGCAGCCGCCGTGGCCGGACCGCCTCCGCTGGCCGTCTCGTCGGTCGCAGCCGCCATGGCCGGACCGCCGCTGCCGAAGCCGCCGCCAGAAGCCGAAACCTCCGGCCGCTCCGCTCCGCGCCGCCGCTCTTGCGCCGGGCCGCCATCGCCGAATCGCTGGCCGCCGGGTCGCCATCGCCGGGGCCACCGCCGCTTTCGACCGATGCGTCCGATGCGCTGGAACTTATGGGGTGTCGGTCGGTCGGTTTTAAACCGATCGGCTAGTGAAGACCAAAAAAAAGAAGAAACGAAAAAAAAATCAAAATCACAAAAAAAAGAAAAGAGAGAAAAAAAAACGTATTTTTTGCAGGCATCGGTTAACCCTATTCCGCTTGGATTGGGTCGACCGTCTCCATCCGCTGCAACACCCCGCCACCGTTCGTCTTCTACGTCGGCATCGAAGATCTTCCATTGGCCACTGTCTAGCAGCTCGAGGACGAGCTGCATGTCCGAGAGGGGTGTAGTGTCAGCGGTGTGGGTCTTGGGGGCCCAAGGCCTAGTCAGTTTATTATTAGAAATTAGAGATTAAATTCTATTTGAGTTAGAGATTAGTTTCCCTTGTTAGAGATATAATTAGAGATATGATATGAGTTTCCATATTATTAGAGATAGGATTGGAATTAGATTCGATCTGTTAGGGGGAGCCCATCTATATAAGGGGGCTACCATATGCCATTGTATTCAAGCAGAATAATATCAAAGTCTCTCTTCGTCTAAATCTCTAGTCTCTCTCCCTCTCGTTCTACGCCGACGCCATCCGGCCATCTTCTTGGTGGTGTTTATCCCGGTTCATGACACTCTCCCTCTCGTTCTACGCCGACGCCATCCGGCCATCTCCTCGGTGGTGTTTACCCCGGTTCATGACATATTGGAGCCAAACATTCTTTCTGATTTATTCATGCGCTTCAATCTGAACATCTACTGGTTCTTAGTTTTTGTTGTCATTATTCAGTCACTTTTTTTTTGTCATTTATTGTTTTCTTGTTGCAGTAACACATCATCCTTTATTGTTTTAGCTATTTGTGCAAGCTTGACCTTGGCCAGTGTGTAATTTCCAATTTTTTCTAATCTACAGGTGTGTCAGGTTTGCCACTGAGGTTGCTGGTGTTCAAGACCTGGGTATGTTAGGTCGTGGAAGTGGTGAAGAAATTGGAACGTATGTGGAGAAACTTATGACAAGTGAACTATCTGGAAATGTTATTGATATCTGCCCAGTTGGAGCTCTTACATCCAAGCCATTTGCATTTAAAGCTAGGAACTGGGAGCTGAAGGGCACTGAGACTATTGATGTTACCGATGCAGTAGGGTCAAACATAAGAGTTGACAGCAGGGGTCCTGAAGTTTTCCGCATTGTTCCACGCCTCAATGAGGTTTGCTTATTCTTCACTTCTGTTGCAATTTTGACTTCCTTTTGTGTAATTTTTGTTGGTAATGGTCACACTGCCTGATACTTCATGTTATCTTAACCGCATTGTGAATTTGTGATCCCCTAGAACACCAGTTAAGTCACAATATGTTAATTATGGAAGTATCTATCAGTCACGTGCTTTTCTCAGAATAATATCCATAGCCCTTGTTATCAAAAGGTCCTTTAAACGAACATTCATATTACCATGTGTGCTGAAATTATAATCATTAAGCTTAACCGATCCATCTGCATTTCTACTGTTAGATGATTATTTAACCTTGTGTTCTAGGAAACTGCCAATTCTGCTAATATGCCTATAATTACATGTATATACTAGCATGCTACCTTGGTATGGTCACACATATAGTAGCATGCGACCTTGGTATGGTCACACATATAGTAGCATGCTACCTTGGTATGGTCTGTAAGCTCATTAGCTTAATTCAATCAGTAAATTTTCTCTTGACTATGCTCCATGGGTTTGTCCTTAATAATTTGGAGAGCCATACTGCAAATGAATGCATTTTGGTGTATTTGTTATCATAAATGAATGTCTGGCTAATATAAAAAAATCCCGTTTAAAAGCTAGATATTATAAAAAAAATCATTTACTATAGAAAAACAGCTTTTAAAAGCTTAATATAAACTAGACGTGAATCTAGCGCGGCTATTTTACGCAGGTGATAGATCAGGCAATAGCCTAGGGTGACTACAAATTCAAGGCCTATTTTGTAAACAGAAAAACTTACAGATTCTATCTTTAAAAAAATACCGGAGAGAGCCCATCATATTAAGCTGGGCCGGGCTCATTTTCCCGGCATCTGGATGGGCATGTGGGCAGCACATCTATGCCTCCATCGTTAATGCCACATCCCCATCCCCATATAGACCGTACGCATGGCGCAACGCTCCCCGCCCCTACCTTTCCACCCAGTCCCTTCCGACATCCATACACCGCGTCCACGCAAAGCATCCATGGGAGTCGCCACGGAACTACAACGCCCACGCGCCCCTCCTACCACCATATCCCTCACTATCATTGCCTGGTGGACCTACCTGTCGGACCCCACCGCCATAGGGACATCCCACTCGACCAGCATCCTAACCCCGGGTGCACGTAGCAGAATCCTCCACTCTCTAGAGACACCGCGCCTTCGCCTCGCCCCCATCTCACCACACCAGCCAAGGGCAAGAGGTCTCTCCCCCTCCGCGATCCTATCGCCTCGCCCTCTCGCCGCCGCCGCCATTTGCTTTGCATTTATGATCTTCCCATACTGCATTTTGGTGTATTTGTTATCATAAATAAATGTATTTACTGTCTCGGACTGGGTTTGTCCTTAATAATTTGGAGAGCCATACTGCAAATGAATGCATTTGGGAAGATCTCTCCCCTGCGCTTGCTGTTCTACTATCCAAGTTCCATACGGCGTCCCTTCCTTCGTACGGCTGTAACCTCCGGCCACGGCCTGGATGTGACAGTGTTCAGTTTTTTTAACATAGATTATCTGTATTCTACCTTTTGGATGTCCAGCAGCTTGTTGATTGAACTTTCCATGCTTAGCCTGCTATTTGATTTATGCAATTCTGCATGAAAATGAATGCTTTATTTAGTGTGAAAATGAACACTTTATTTAGTGAGCATCCTTTTTTTCTTATCCTTGCAGGATATCAATGAGGAATGGATATCTGACAAAACGCGGTTTTGTTATGATGGTCTGAAGAGGCAAAGACTAAATGACCCTATGATCCGTGGTCCTGATGGCAGGTTTAAGGCAGTGACATGGCGTGATGCTCTTGCAGTTGTTGCTGAGGTTTTGCATCAAGTTAAACCAGAAGAAATTACTGGAGTTGCTGGCAAACTTTCTGATGCAGAATCCATGATGGCACTGAAAGATTTTGTTAACAGACTGGGTTCAGATAAGGTGCTCTGTGAGGGAAATGGTCCGAATCCTCCAGCAGATCTGCGATCTAACTACCTAATGAATACTAGCATTTCTGGGCTTGAGAAAGCTGATGTCTTCCTTTTGGTTGCTACACAGGTACAATTCTGGTTATATTGCTTGCGGCTATTACTTACTGTCCATTTTCTTGATAACTTCACTCCTCTTACGACATGCTCTGTAAACATTTAACCTTAGCTTGCATTCTGGTGGTGTATAACTGCAGTTTTATTTTACTACTTTTGGATATGTTAACTACTTGAAAGCATCTTTTTGGGGGTAGAATTGATAAAAATTCGTGTAACAGAGAATATTCAACAGCACAACACATGAGCTGCAAACTGACCCATAATTATATGTTGCTGGCATGTTTTTTGCAATAGCTGTGTAGTATATAGTATTAATTGTAGTGCATCTGATGCTTCTAAAGAACTCAAATTACTTCTGTTGACTTCAAGCATATGGAAACACCATTAAATATACTCTTTTATTGGCCAGCAAGTTTGAATTTCTTTTGTTAGATCAAAATAATTGGATGTGTAGGTAGGCCTTCATATTTTCGGTCTTGTGTTTATTATTATTTATTTACCCTGTTAAGCCCCTCCTGATAATACCTTTTCAGTCATGTTCTGCATTGTGAATATAATAACATCTTATTTTTATCTTTTTGTGCCATGGAACAGCCGAGAGTAGAAGCTGCTATGGTTAATGCAAGGATTCGGAAGACTGTCAGAGCAACACATGCAAAGGTTGGCTACATTGGTCCTCCAACCGACTTCAACTACGACCATGAGCATCTTGGCACGGGACCACAGACCCTTATTGAGATTGCTGAGGGCCGGCATCCTTTCTGCTCAACACTGCAGTCTGCAAAGAACCCAGTCATCATTGCTGGAGCTGGGTTATTTGAACGGGAAGACCAAGATGCTGTATTCTCAACTATTGAGACTGTAGCCAAGAAGTTCAATGTGACAAGAGCAGACTGGAATGGCCTTAATGTCCTATTGCTCCATGCTGCACAGGCATCAGCTCTTGATCTTGGCCTTGTTGCTAATCCTACAGAGAGCATCAAGTCCGCAAAGTTTCTGTATCTGATGGGAGCTGATGATATATCCTTGGACAAGCTTCCAGATGATGCATTTGTTGTTTACCAGGGACACCATGGTGACAAGGCTGTGTATAGGGCCAATGTTATTCTGCCATCCTCAGCATTTAGCGAGAAAGAAGGCACCTATGAGAACACTGAGGGATGCACCCAGTGGACCATCCCAGCTGTTCCCACAGTTGGTGACGCAAGGGATGACTGGAAGATCATCCGTGCTCTTTCTGAGGTTGCTGGAGCTCAACTGCCTTACGATAGCCTTACAGCTGTGAGGAACCGGATTAGTGTGGTGGCGCCAAATCTTGTACATGTAGATGAGAGGGAGCCATGCATGATTTCTGCTGAGGTGAAGCCTCCGGTAAAAAAACAAGTGAGTTCGTCTCCATTCAAAGCTGTTGTGGAGAATTTCTATATGACTGATGCAATCACACGAGCTTCAAAGATCATGGCCCAATGCAGTGCAACCTTGTTGAAGAAGTCAGACTACGTCCCTTGAAGCTAATCATCCGCGGTCAAGATTTTACTTCCCTTTTTTTGCTCCGAATTTCACTGCCTGTTGCTTGCTTGGTTGAGAGGTTGGAGTATAATTTGGACTGCCTCTAGATTTCAGGAGCAGCCAAACTTGATCAGTGCATTTCTGTATTTTATGAGAAGCAGAGCATACTTAATAAGCTTGTTGTCCTTTTGTATCATACAACAGCCACAGGCAATAATTTTGTTGCCATTCCGTTTCTCGTTCGCAGCTTTCTTGTGAAATGCAACTCTCCCCGGAAGCAGGCAAAGTTGTCATAGCGTGCGATAGATTGTTAAATTGGATTCAAGGTATACTTCCAAATTTCACGGGTGCGTTCAAAGACTGGTGGTTTGCACCTGGCATCTGCAGATCTGCTATGTTAAATTGCCCTCCATATTTTGGTGTTGCGTGAGAATTGACAAAAGCAAATTGGATTCAAGGTATACTTCCAAATTTCACGGGTGCGTTCAAAGACTGGTGATTTGCACCTGGCATCTGCTAATGTTAATTTTCCCTCCGTATTTGGTGTTGCATGAGAATTGACAAAGCACGATTTATGTTCCCTTCTGAACAATGCACATTTGTTATACAGTAGCTACAACACAAGACTGCTCTACCCATCAAAAGAGAACATAATACTACTCTCAAATCTACAATGTCTTCATCTAGAACTGGACAATGTGGCAGTGTACTGTCAGTGACTCCTTGTATCTAGAACATGCTGGAAACCCGCGTGCTATCTTCTTGTCCAGACGGGCGAACTATGCACATATCAAGCTATGCACATATTTAGCACTATAGTTACTTTTTTAAAATTTAGCATTCGGATATCCGTTTTTTTTTTGTAAGTCTAGTTCTCTCTTTGAGCTCGGCAAGGCGACGTGCCGATCCGGCTGGTCTTAATTAGCATTAATTATGTTTAATTAGAGCTAATCATGCAATATTGTGGTTAATTAGTGCTAATCATGCCTCCTTAATTAGTTGTCACTGCCTCCTTAATTAGTTGTCACTGTGTGGTTGCTTGGCAGGAATTCTATCGAGCTATGGTTACTCGACAGGTGCTGCCGAGCTCTGGTGGTTTGGTAAGATCTGTCGAGCTACTATAGCATAGTAGACGACATGAGTCACCTACTGTGGCTACCGAGTTCAGAGAGAAAGCTAGATTTGAAAAAAAAAACGGACGTTCGAGATAGGAATGGCAACGAGACTGAGGAGTCTTGGGGGGAACCCCATGGCTCTACCTCGATCCCCGCTAGCCCAGCTCGGCCCTTTTATGCTTAGTGGGGGGTAGAGGGGGAGGTTGCCCTGTCCCCTGTCCTTGCGAGACTAAAAATATGCTATATTGTTAAATAATAATAATAATATGATTTTCTTTATTAATTTATAATTATTTAGACATACCTTTTTAAATATATATTTTAACAAATATATTCGATTGTTAGTATAAATATAAAGAAAAATAATATTATATATTAAAAACTATAATTTATTATAGAATTTTTTAATTTTTATCGAGTCCTCCGAGGGATGATGACTCTGTCCGTATCCTGCTAGCGTAGCGGGGCCGCCCCCCTTCCGGGAGATCACCCGGTTCCCCTGTTCTGCGGTGGGAAAATTGCTACCCCTAATCCGAAGGCTGAATTTAAAGAGAGAAAAAAATCTACAGTGCCGATATGCGAACAGTTGCAGACGGGCGACGGCGTCACAAGTAGCATCCGAGTGGCAGCAAGAACGACCAAACAATGACGAGGCCGGCTCAGACCCGGCCTTATCCTCCAACCAAACACTCATCGCGCAGCACCAGCATAGCATGGCGTTCCACTGCGCCACTGCCACCACCTCACCGTCCCCCAGCCCGTGCCTCCCGCGGCGCCACCACCACGCGCTCCCACACTCGCCGCCCTCTGCTTTCATGCACCCGCGCCACCTCAAGACGGTCGGCTCCCCGAGGACGTGCGGGGCCGTGTGCGGCGCGAGGCGGCGGGTGCGGCACGAGGAGGACGAGGACGAGGAGGAGTACGGGCACAACGAGGAGATGGCGCGGCTGGAGAGGTACAGCGAGGGGGCGCGCGACCAGGCCCTCCTGGTGAAGGCCACGGTGGACGACGAGGTGGAGGTCGTGCTCGTCTTCAAGGTACCAACGATAATAAACCAGTACGCAGTACGTCGCATTGACACATTTACATTTCTCGAGGCCGCGGCACACCCGGGGTGGGTTGCGCGACACAGCCTGCGCGCGGCCTGCACGGGCGAAAACACCGCGCCATGTTGCATCGAAGCCGGCTGCAGACTTTCGCCGCCTCGCCGGTGCTGGCGCCGACGGCATACGGTGGTAATGCCGCGGGGCCAGACGGCTAGTGGGTCGACGCCGTTTCCGCTGCTTCTCGCCACGGCCCGTTGCTTACGAGTTACGAGCGCCTGTTTCTCCTACGTTGCAGGGCTTCTCGTCAAGCTTGAGCGGGAGAACGGCGCCGGATCCGGCGATGAGCGTGCTCCCGGAGAAGGCGATAATACAGTCGGTTGATGTGGTAAAGGGGCCGTTCGACCCCAGCAACATCGAGTACCTGGAGAAGGATTTGGCATGGGACGACTTCAAGAGCCGCCTCCAGTAGCAAGCTAGTTCTTCCCAACATGTAGGCTGCTTTGTCCACTGTTTGCAATGTAGTTTTCAAGATTCCTTCAGTTCACTTTCCGATCAGGGAATCAAACGACCGTCCAAACTCTCAAATGATCAACAGGCACATTGAATCGGATCATAAGACGGTGCTAATTCGACAAAGAATATATCTGTATTAATATCAATATGAATCATACAAGGGGCCAAAGGATGGCCAAAGAAGCAACGGCGTCCATGTCTGACGGAGAGAGCACTCGCGTGAAAAATCGTGTACGAAGCCTCCCATGCAAAGCTCAGGCGTCCATGTGTGTTGCTGTTTGTACGTTATCTCTGTTCCAGCTGTGACTTTATAACCGATCATTTCCATGCAACGGAGTCGATCTCATTCCTCGCAGATTTGTACAGCTCTAGCCTCTTGACTAGTGTATCCCTCTTCTCCATCAAAGCAGGATCCTCATCCAACATCGCACTGAGCTGTTTCTTCTGCGTTATGGAAGCAAAAGCAAATGAGCAAAAACAATTTGCTTAATATGCTGTCCAGCAAGGTTGTCAAGGTGCTCCGACAAGTCATGGCGAGCATGGGGGGCCTGGACGCCCGCCATAATGAGAGATAGACAGTGGTAATAAAAATAACAAATAATATCTTATATGGCTAAGAATTAAATAAATATACCTCATATAATACCTCATCTAGCAGGGAATGAAATAGGCATATCACAGATTATCCAAATATCACACACCCTCAAGATTTTAATAATTCAATAATATCCTAAATCAGTGATGCATAATGGCATTTTATCTTCATAAATTAATGCAAGTAACATTGAAGTATTGAGCACCACTAAACCGCAACCATGGTAGATCAATATCACTAGGCATGCTATTTTACTGACCATCCAACAATTCAGCAGCATAATCAACATTTTTAAAAAAAACTTTCACAACTCGAATATTTAATAGCATGAACAAATAATGTTAGCAAAAGCTGTTATTTTGATTCTATGTGCAACACGGCCCAGTGATCCCAGGCGCTCACCTAAGTCTAGGGCCGCTCACCTAAGTTCTAGGGCCTGGGCGAACGGCCTCGGCGTTAGCCTCCGGCTGCCAAGACGCCTAGGCGACGCCATCACACCACTGCTGTCCAGGTTACTATAATTGTGCAAATCAACACAAGGATAAAATAAAAAACCTAGAGTTTGAAGAGATTCTTATTTTAGCCACTAGCAACAGTGCATGGAACATTTGAAATGGAAGGTTAAATATAAATGATGAAACGATGTGATATACAAGCCTACCATTCTGGCTAGTCAGTTAACCGTGGTTCAACTATACATAAATACACTGAATTTAGTATCGGGATTCAACATACCTCTTTGCTTCCCACATGAGCATAGAAACGGTTAAGCAAGTTTCTTTTTGCCTCTTTCACTTGACAATGTACAACAGCTTTCGGAATTGTGTTCTTTAATGTCTCACAAACCATGTTAATATAAGATGACACATTTGATCCTGAAAAAAACAACGATGACACCACAAATATTTACATTGAGATTCATAATAGACACTGTTCACATGGTTATTTTCATCAACATTTTACATGTGGTTAATATCCTAACATGAAACTATGCTGTGTCAGCAGTGGTGTCAGCAGAAGCTGATTAGTAATAGTACCCCTATGCTATCCATAAGTCAGTGCATCCTTCATCATATGTAATTAACCTAAGGTACTCCAGCATGAGTTACAAGATCATATCATTGCGCAAAGGGGGAAAAAGAAAACACAGAGGTTGGTTGTTATGAAGAATAATTCCAAATGGTTTAAACTCCAAAATGGGATTTACCAGTGTATGTCTCCCACGTTTTTTGGCTAAAGGCTAGAATTTTGTTCCCACCAAATTATCTTAGATCTGTTATTTGAGGACTTCGTGTCACCTCGTGTTGGGTAGGTCTCAAAAAGGTTGCCCTAACCAACTGTCCCTAAAATGCAAAGAAAGAATGGTGAACTTACCGATTCTTCTAAGATGGTTGTCCTGATATCTGTCATTCGCTGGAGTGTTATTATTAGCCCCTTTATCTGGTTCAGTAGGAAGTTTTCGGAAAAATTCTACTGTTAGGTAGCTGGCTTCCATATCCACCAGACGAATAACTGTCTTCCGGCCATCCTCACGGAATCTTTCCAGGCTTTCATTTGCTACAGCAGCTATATCAGTTTGAAGTGTTGGGAAACGCTTCAACTCCTGGGGCATACAAGGTAGCCATTGTAAATACAAAACAAGAAACAGTGCAAGACTGGAATGAGGTTTGGTGATCCGCAATATCTAATTAAAGTTCACACACACAAAAAAAAAGTAAGCACTAACCTCTGTTGCTGCAATCGATCTCCGAACAAGCTCCTTCAAGACCAGATGGACCTGCAAGTATGAGAACATCATCAACCACATGTAGAGAACAAAAACAGATCTCATGTAATATGACTGGCTGGCTACGATGAAATGCACCAAAAAGCATGGTTATCGGATATCTTCCTTCGTCGAACAAACAAAAATGCAAAAGCATTCAAATTAGCTTTAGTCTCCGTCTCTCCAACCACATGTGAGCACGTGACAAACTATGTTACAGCACTCCTATATTCAGTACTTTGACAAGATAAAAGGTGTTAGCACACCACACCAGGACATGACATTTTGTTCACATCTGTGTGTACTACAGATGATTTTGGCAGCAAGTACAATAGCCTTCAAGTTCAGCCCTATTATACTACGAACATATCTTTTGATACGAAGCTTCCAATAGTTCAGCAATCTTCCCATTGGAATTTATAGTGGGTAAATAACATAAGCAAGAATCTAGATTGGATACAAAATGACAAGTTGATATGTTTAGATATCAGTTATTGAAACATAAGTTACTTGCTTAACTATTAAGCTATACGAGCCAGGAGATAAAAAGTCATACCGCATCAACTGAAGCTTCAGCTGGCCCCCTGAAGTAGCTTAGTGAACTATCTATAAGCCTTCTGTAACCTTGCTCAGGGGCAATCAAGTGGGGCTGATAACCATCAGCCTCTGAAATGACTTTTCGAACATTTTGCAATGAAAGATGTTTATCAAATGGAAGTTTTTTCAGTGCTGCTGGTAATTGGTGGTCAAATACACCATAAATCCGATCTCCACCAGGTCGACTGACAAAACAAAGAATAATTAGGTGTAAATTATCAAAGGCGTTCTTTCAAATGAAAGACAAAATCACACAAAGAAAAAGGCCAGTTGAATATCTTACCCGCCATCCAAGTGCTCTTTAAAAACACGGTCAAATGCACGACACATGTCTAATATTGTGTACAGTTGTGCCTGTAGAGTATGTTAATTTTATGAGATACAAATGTCATATGGATATGGTTTGAAAATATATAATGTGCTATGGTGTTATTACTGCAAATGAATATTGCAAGTTGTGGCACAACCGACTTTCTAGTTTTTTTTTTAATGGACAATATACACCTAGAGCATGACCTCTCACAGCAACATAACACAGATTATAAAAAAACAAAGCACAGTTATTCTTACCCCAGCGTCACCTCCAATTGGCCTACCAAGTCGATCCAACTCAGCTTCAATTTCATCAATTGTTTTGTTAATCATGGCGACAATACTTGGAATTTTGGCTCTGATCACAGCCTCTAAATGCTGGATGAAAAAATGGGAATACATCAGCAATTAGTTATGCAATTCAAATTGTTCGAGCAAAGTACACCAGTACACCACAACAGTAAAATGCCCTCACCTGAGACAGAAGCTTAGCAAGATATTCTGCACCCATTTTATGTGCCAAGTGACCATAATCAGGACTACTTTCAAAGTACTCCTTTTCTTTGCGTCGTGCTGCGAGCATGTCAACATTTTTGTTGATATCAGCTTGTGAGCGGTTGACAATTCCCACCCAGGGGTGCTGTAGGCGATACTGCCTCCCTTCGAGTACCTAGGATTCCATGGAAGATAAGACATTTTAAGTGCTATGTCCATAGCGGATGAGTTCAAAACAATCGCAAAGTCACATACATCAACAGCATTGGTACCCTTATCCATCAAATCAAGCTTTGTTACGACCCCAAAGGTCCTGTCACCTAAAAAAATATGAAATACGATGTCAACAGAAAGGAATGAAACTTGACAGATTATTATGGTTTGATAATTATTGTCTTATGCAAGTGAGATTTAAAAAAGCTGCAGCGAACAAAATTCGAACTGCACCTGAAGGATCAACATCCCTAGCAAGCTTGATAGAGTCTGATGTTGCTATATCTTGGTTAGCTGGAGAGATGGCCAGTATGATACAATTTGGCTGAAGTTTCCGGACAAAAGAACAGAGGTCAGAAAAAAATGATAGGTTCAATCAAGAAAATGATCAAGCATCTTTTGCCTTGTATAAAATAGACTCACCATATACTAATATATATTACAAGAGTGAAAAAGAAAATATGACTATTTGTAACTTCATTAAACCCACCCTAGGAGGGAAAAAAACTTCATTAAACCCACCCCAGGAGGGGAAAAAACTGCCTATACAGCACCATCAAGCTAAAAAATGAATAATGCTGAGAATTGGCATAGCATAACAGAGAGTATTCATGAAGTAAATGTTGCTCAAATAAACATGGGACTATAATCAGGAGCAAGCAACAGCGACGATTTTTTACCTTGTCGACGTAAGACCGAACCATGTTTTCAATATCTTGGACAATAGACTCCGGTTGCCCCTCTGTTGTAAAAAGTTGTAGGTATCAACAGTTACATAAAAAGAAGCACATTAACCAAACAGAAGCAGCTAAGGCAATATTTGTGGCATTACCTACAGCAACCTTCGTAAGTCCAGGGAGATCGATAAGTGTCAAGTTAACAACTGCAAGTAAAAATTTGCCAAATTAAACTAGTTCCAAAAGTTCAAGCGATAAGGACCAAATATCTACTCAGCACAAAGAAGTCTTTAGGTAATATAGTGCAGCATCAACAACACAATTTAACATAAAGCTTGTGTTTTGAATTTGAAACAAATTACCACACATCAAGGTACACCTCAGCAATTACAAACAAGTATCAAGACTTACCATGTGGAGAATATATACTCAAATGGATCGGAACATTTGATATAGCCTTCGTTTTCCCAGTTATGCGATCAGTTTCATCAGCAATCTCTTTCCTAACAGCAGCTGCATGTATATAAAGGTTTTAAGAAAAGCTTAACTAACATCTCCAGCAAATACACAAACAAAAAGAACAGGTCATTAATCATACAGCCCTTGATGTCTCACTAATAAAATAGATGAACAAAAAAACAATGAAATTTCATGCTAAATAATATTAAACAGCCCAGAAATTAATAGATTAAGTGCATAAAACTGCAAGCAAACATATAAATGACCGTGAACTGGTTCACAATTACTCTTTCGCAAACTAATTCACAATTAATTCTTTCGCAAATGAAACTCCCCAGTTTTCTTTAATATAAATAGCAATCGCTTTGCATCATCAAGATAAAAGGAATTGTTCGTTATTTTAAAAAGAGAGAGAGATAAAGCAATGTAATTCATTCATTTTTGCACAGCAAATCAACTAAGTTTACCGCAAGGCAAAAACTAAAAATACTAAATGCTCACATTGTACTCTTGGTAGTTGGTACTACCAATTGCCATACTGCATGGACCTCTAAATATATTTTATACATTGTGCATACATCTTACATGTGTTATAAAGTAGCATGCATTTCTTTGCTGGTCCAGTACAGCGTCAATAGGCAACTCCTAACACACACATGCTCCGGCACTGGCAAATATTATAGTATCCTTGTGAGAACATGTAGTCCTAAAAGGCATTAATTCCTATACTATACTTGTGAGAACCTGTAGTCCTAAATGGCATTAATTCCTATACTATACTTGTTAGAACATGTAGTCCTAAATTGCATTAATTCCTTAGTTCACACCGCACACAGTTATTTAATTCTGCAGTACTATTTTCTTGCGCGTTTATAGATACAGCAGTTGGATATTTTAATATACTAATCGCGAGTATATATTTGACAGAGTAGCATGGTGTTTATGCTACTTCGTATACATGTTTGTTTGTAGATTGATAGACATACTTCAGTGCACTGAATATAAATGGGGGTGCAGGATGGTCCATATATATGAATATATCTCTCTTCGATTAGTCTAATCATAGCAATTGAAGACATCTTTGCACACAACTAACTCTAATAATTGGAATTGAAGAAATCAAGCAAGCTGCTGGGCTGGCTGAAAGCACAATGAGAGCATTGGTCCCTTACCGAAGTCGGAGAATCGCTTCCGCGGGCAGTGGAGGAACTCGGCATACTCCTGCCCACCATCCGTCTTGTGCAGCTGCAGCACCAGAGGCCTCCTCGTCACAATCCCTAATCAAACCAACAAGAATGCGAATTAATACCTCACGACCCAAGCCGATCCAAACCAAATGGCGCGCAAAATAAAAAAATACGCGATCTAGCGACGGCATTACCAGATCCACGAGGTAGGAAGTCCCTCCCGACAATGCTCTCGAGCACCGACGACTTCCCGGAACTCTGGAGGCATTAGAAAAACGCAACCAAAGGGTGAGCGCCTCGGCCAGATCTGGGCGCGGGGGCGGCGAATCTGGAAGGTAGGTAGGCAGGAGGCGGTGCATACCTGGCCGCCGACAACGGCGACAGAGGGAAGCGCCTCCCATAGGGAGCCCCCGCCGCCGCCACCGTGGTCGCCGAGGACGGTGCACGCGCGCTGGATCCGGTTCACCAGCCCGATCAGGCTCTCCATCGTCGCCATCTCGGGCGAGGCCGCACGTGCCTATTCGCCGGCGGCTCCGTGTACGATTGCGGCGATCGCCGGCGGCGAGCGAAGGAGGTGGCGGTGGACGTGGGATCTATCGGAGTGAGAAGAGATGAGAAATCAAAATGGTTGCGGCAGATTTTAAAAGCGAGGGTTATGTAGTTTTGTGAGGAGGTGGTGCGAGCGCTGAGTTGGGTGGACCCGGTGTTCGGAGGCCGTGGTGGGCCGG
This sequence comes from Dendrocalamus sinicus, assembly GCA_036346575.1. Classification (NCBI taxonomy): domain Eukaryota; kingdom Viridiplantae; phylum Streptophyta; class Magnoliopsida; order Poales; family Poaceae; genus Dendrocalamus; species Dendrocalamus sinicus. The sequence continues at coordinate 9,140,887 of CM070648.1, forward strand.
GAGGAGGTGAGTGAGTATCTGCAAGTAGGGACAAGAACGCTGTGGGGTCAGAAGTGCAGTGCGTGGCCTGCATCGGGGTGCCTCGCACCAGCGCATGTAGGGAGATGGTATTTAGTTGCCTGCATCGGGGTGAGAGACTGCACGAGCGGATGCAAAAAATCAACTGGAGCCAGGCTGAGGAGAAACGCGGCTGAGGACCTTCTCTCTCAGTCTGGCCACGCTCATGCAACTGCATCAGCTCATACAGGCAACCAAATAGACCCTGAACGCACGGAGGATGTGAGCGAAGGGTGAATTTGGATGGACCGGGACTATGGAATGGGAGCCGTTGGATCTCGGGCCTTCGGCTTTGTGTGGGACCCCGTCTGGTGCGTGACGCGTGTGAGCGGCACTAGCCGCGGACGCTATAGCGTGCACGGTGCGCCAGTTTGATTAGAAAACGGTCGGTATTATGGCTTTTGGCTGAAATTTTTGAATTTTGGCTGTTTATGGTATAGATTACAAAGAGATCGATATTCATTTATGATTTTGGCTGGTACAGATGTTAGACTTTTAACGTGCACTATGTTTAACTTGTGGACCCCATCTTGAAAAAATACTACGTTTAAAAGTTAAGTACTGTAGCGGCTGCGAAAAGCCAGTCGGCTTGTGGCCAGCCGAACAGGCCCAGATGGACACCCCTGCTGGCCTCTTCTACTCGGCAGCAGTCTGGGTGGCCGACCAGCAGGACACAATGCACTCGGCAATAATTCCTATGTTTTCAACAGGACTTGGCGCTGCGGCTGGCCGCAGCTAGATCTGGTGCTAGCGGTGTACATTACCGGCAATGATGTTGCTGTTCACCGCGCCGGCGCATCTCCTCCGTCGATGTCAGTTGCTCATTGCAACTCCGAGAAAAAAAAATCACAACTAATTGACCACCCTACTGTCGCAGTGTCCCTCCCTCAATACAACAGAACAGTGGACGACCACTCACACACAGTTTTTCATCACATGGTTCAGACCTTCACAAAGGCTTGGCACATAGAAACTTTGATTAATGCGCATGACACTTTACTTGAGGAATGTTGCTGTAAGAAAGGACCAGAATGAGCCATCAAATTATAACAATGCAGCTGAACATTCTTGGATTACATAACAAATATTATTCGAGAATTCTTGGTGAATTACAGGCTTCCAGCCGGTAAATTTAGGCCCAGAAGCACAACACAAATACACTACATATTCGAACAAATCAACAGATAGCACACTAACAATTATACGTATAAAATACGATAAGGCTTTATTCCAACTGAAGAAGCGAGTCATAATTGAATATTTCCTTGGTAAGCCTCACCAATTTACGGGAGAGGGAGATTAACCATTGATTGGATTCCATGAGTCAGAAGATTCAGATATTTGGGTCGCGCAACAGGAGCCGATATATCTCATTGTTCAGCTCGGACATGTACTCGTACCCAAGATTCTCAGCGCGACCCCTGAATTCATCCAGGTCCTCCGGTGGCCCTTGTATGCCAACTAATACATTTGCTCCGGTTTCACCCTGCAAATGAGAATTAGCTCATTGAATGTGTATATTCGCAGCCCTTTTCTGTGGTCTGAAAAAGGATAATTTTGCATTGTTTGGCTACACTAATGTAACTTAGGCGTTGCATATTCATGTGCAATATCTGGCAATAGGATGGTAATTTCAGAATTCATATTCATGAGATTGCATAGAAGACCACTCTAAGAAGGCTACTGACAAAACTGTCACATACCTGTGCACGGTAATGCAAAAGGCTAATATTCCAGCGTGGGCTGAATGCATCAAAAAAAATCATAAAAGCACCTGGCCTTTCTGGGAAAATGAACCGGTAAACAAGTTCATCTTTTATTTCAGACCTGCCACCGATCTGCAAATTGATAGAAGGAATGGTCAGGTAAGATAGCAGCATATTTGAATACAAAATAGCCCAGAGGAAATTAGAAGTAACAGGTTAGGCTAATTCAACACCTTGAGGTGTACAAAATTAACATGAACATTTATATGCCCTCTATATTTTCGCAGGTAATTATTTATATTTGCAAATTAATAACAAAACGGCAATTCAATCCCAGCGACATTTGAAGTAACATGGAAAAACTAGGGATCATCAGACATCCGATCTGTTTGGACACATGTAGCACTGCACAAGTTCAGACTGATTGTTGCAGTAGTTGTATGAAAATGTCGCAATAACTTTTGTCATGCAACTTTCTTGTACTGAAACATTTTCATATAACTACAGCAACATTTCAACTGAACTGTTGCAACAAGCGCCCTTGAGTATATATGGACATACAAATATTTGTCTAGGAGTATGGCCTTGTCTATTTGTTCCTACTTCCTACTATTCATGACACACACTAAACCCGGATTTCCAGAATCAGCAAAGTGATAGAGAAGAGCACAAGGGTAATAATGGAAGGAGGTTACACAGCAAAGTTGACAGGTGCACATATTACTAAACGAGTTTAATGAAGTTTGCAATGTTATGATCAAGGATGCTTAGAAGGAAAACGAGAGCTGATTATATCCATTCAGCTCAAATTTACCCAAACCTTATTTTACTTGAGAACAGTTTGCAAAATCATCCTAGCCTGCTAGGTGCGTGAGATGTATATCCAGTGAATTATTTCATCATGTAACCTTGCTATTACCATAAATATCACCAGCAAGCACCTAAAACTAACCATTGACCTATTTGCCACAATAATGTGCTAATGGCTATGAGTGTGGCAGAAACATGAAACTTACAAAGTATCTTAGGTGGTCCTTTGCCAAATCATTGTCACTAAGGTTCACAGTCTTTAGTTTTGAAGATTCCATGCGTTCCACCATTGCTCTAAGCTCATCATCAGTGTAGATGCCAACACTGCAATACAAAACAACGAACATATAGATTAGCTGGGAGAATGTAAAAAGGTGTCCATTCTTTTCTATAAATGGTCTATGAATAAATAAATGGTCCAGACAAAATACTCAACAGAGTATATGTCAGTAAAAAAAAAGGACATGAATGTTGATGATATTGTTGCCCATGTACCTGTAAAGAACAAGGGCATCTTTTGCATTGGAATCATATCTGTATTTGAATTCAGTGATATTCATCGTGCCAACCTGCAGAATGAGAAGTCACAAGAAGAGAAATGGAATATAAACTATTTTGTATTGGTAGAAATATCACGAGACATACCAGTTCCGCAAACTTCTTGAAGCTTCCCTGCTCCTCCGGCAAAAATGTAGCTAATAGCGCTTCTCGTTTTCGACCAACATCAGCAAGCTCAGTTGCAAGTCTAAGTCGATCAAAGTTCATATTTGCTCCACTAGTTACTGCAACTACAGTTTCCCCTTTCAAACCATAGTATTTGCAGTAAGCTTCAGCCCCTGCCAAGGCAAGGGCACCAGCAGGTTCAAGGATACTTCTTTTCTCCTCAAACATATCCTGCACCCGTGAAGAAAAATATTTTCAGTACAAATAATATATTAGGGACAGAACGTACGCAGAAATGCAGCATACATAGTGCAACATACAAACTGTTGATGCATAAATTTCTAGCATCCTATTTGTCAGCAATATCAACAAGATACCTATGCATAGTAACTTAAGGAAATGGCATTAGATGAACACCAATACCCACAACAAGAATTGAAAGCTAGATAACTAGATCACCGCAGCACAATATTGTAACACTTGCCCACTAGAGAGTGTTTTAAACATGTAAATTTAGAAAATTATTCAACTGGTGGATTATATTGACAGACCATTGGAGCACAGGATATTTATGCAAGAAAGTAGATCCCCCCCCCCCCCTTTTTTTCTTGAGCATTGTATCCTGTGCTTCAAGTGAGTTGAGGTGACAAAAATAGGTCAGCATTCAATCATGCACCCATTTAATATATTAAGGAACAGCAACACATAATAAATTGATAACTCTCACCTTTATTGAAGCACAAATAGCATCTCGACTGACCAGGACAATGCCATCCACAAGTTCTCGGCACAAACGAAATGCTTCCTCCCCTACGACTTTGACAGCTACACCATCAGCAAACCCTCCAACATGCTTTAACATGACCCTCTGACCATGACACAAGGACAATGCCATGGCATTTGCATCTGAGGGCTCCACTCCAATTATTTTTACCTGTACCAGAATTGTTGTAAAACATACAAGAAAACGACACCTTGGCTAAAGTATTACAATGTGATAAAAAGGATGTATTGGGTTCAATCTGGAGAAGGATTACTGGTCATTATATGAAAAACAATTCTACTTCCAAAATGCACTTAAACTTAGGGCCGTTCTCCTTGATGGCATTTATAAAGAAACATGTTTTCTTTATATGTAAGATATTTTATTAAAAGAAGTCCAAATTTTGAAAGCTAACCTCTGGGCGGACCCGTTTTACATAGGCAGCAATTCCAGCAATTAATCCACCACCTCCCACAGGTACAAATATTGCATGCAATGGGCCTTGCAATTGGCGAACAATTTCCATGCCAATAGTTCCTTGTCCAGTGATAACATCAGGATGGTCAAAAGGAGGTATGAATGTGCGGCCTTCCTGCTCACACCGTTGTTTTGCATATGATTCAGCTTCGTCGTATGAATCTCCCTTGAGAACAACTGTTGCACCCAATCTCTCTACTGATCGCCACTGGATTTAGGTTGTTATGAATAGCGCTTGTATTCATATGAGGCCAATGGGCCGGTATATATACACAGAGTACAGGTGGGAAATATGCAAAGAACCCCTTATAACAATGGGGAATAACAAACTATACATATATCTCTAACACCCCCCCTCAAACTCATGGTGGATCAACAACACTGAGTTTGGAGAGGTAGAAGCTATGCTGTGCTCGAGTCTGGGCCTTTGTGAAGAAATCCGCTATCTGAAGCTCTGAAGGCACATACTGAAGAGTAATCACCTGATCATGCACACAAGACCTCATGAAAGAAGCATCCACACCAATATGCTTGGTGAGCTCATGCTTCACAGGATCACGAGCAATACTGATAGCACCTGTACTGTCTGACAAGAGAGGGGTCGGTGTAGTGACAGAAACACCAAAATCCTCAAGTAACCACCGTAGCCAAGTAATCTCTGCTGTCAAGAGAGGCATAGCTCGCAACTCACCTCTACACTCGAACGGGACACTGCGATCTGCTTTCTTCGTCTTCCGTGCAATAAGAGAACCACCAAGAAAAACAAGATGCGAGATAGACCGGCGGTCGAGGGATCGCTGCCCAAGTAGCATCCGAATAGGCTCGAGCTGTAACGAATCGAACGTGGAAAGAAGAGACGGCGAGAGATAGTCCCGCCAAGGTATCGCAGAACTCGTAGAAGGTGGTCTGTAGTGAACTCGAGTGGGAGCTGAAACAACCGACTCGAATATGAACTGGATAAGTGATATCCGGACGAGTAACGACAAGATAGACAAGACTCCCAACAAGATGACGATAGCGAGTCGGATCGTAAAGAGGCTCGCCATCGAGAGTCGGAGGTGAATATTGAGCTCCATGGGAGTCTCAACAAGATCTGATCGATGAGAGAGGCGCGATCAAGAAGGTCTGAATATATTTCTCTTGGGACATAAAGAAACCATCCGAGTGGAAGTAACCTCAATCCCAAGGAAGTAACTAAGATGACCAAGATCCGACATAAGGAATCGCTCACTAAGACGAGCCTTGACAAAGGCAATATACTCGTAATCATCTCCGTAATGATCATATCATCAACATACAGAGAAGAAGAGTCCGACCACGAGACGAAGTGTGGACAAAGAGCGCAGATCATGATCACTAGCTGAAAAACCAGCAGCGATGACCACAGAGGAGAAGCGCCAAACCAAGCACGAGGGGCTTGTTTAAGGCCATAGAGAGAGCGGCGAAGGCGACAAACCATGCCCTCGAGAAGAATACCCGGTGGCGGATGCATGTAGACCTCCTCACGCAACTCGCCATTAAGAAAGGCATTCTTGACATCAAGCCGAGAAATGCAGACCGCAAGCGGCGAGCGCCACCGAAAGGAGAGTGCGAACGGTGGTCATGTGGGCCACGGGAGCAAAAGTCTCGTCGTAGTCAACACCATGCTCCCGCTGCAAGCCACGAGCAACAAGACGCGCTTTATAGCGCTCAAGAGAGCCATCGAGCGAGTCTTAATCTTATAGACCCACTTACATGTGATGGGATGAGAATGAGATGGCAAAGGAACAAGATCCCAAGTACCAGTACGCTCGAGGGCAGCAATCTCCTCGGCCATGGCAAACTGCCACTCAGGGTGAGTAACAACATCCCGTGGGAGACAAAGCTCACGAGTAGCTGCGCCAAAGGAAGGAAAACGGCAGAGGCCGAATCGACTGGCGATCGCGGAGAGCGTAGCGAGGAGAAGATGACCCATCAGGAGACGGTGGAGCATCAGAAGAAGATGGAACATCAGAAGAAGAATGCTCATCTGGAAGGTCCTCAATACGAGGTCGACGAGTGTAGACGATTAGGGGAGAAGGAACTGTAGTGGGAGGAACCTGCGGAGTCGTAGGAGACGACACAGGCGGCGACAACGGTGAAGAGGCCACAGGAGGAATATGTGGAGACTCAGTGGAACAGGTGGACCAGGGCAAAACAGATATAGGTGTATCTGGAAAGGTCAAGAAAGACAGAGGCTCCACAGAGGAAGCCGGAGGAGAGGCAGGACGTGGGTAGAATGGACGAGACTCGTCGAAAGTCACATCCCGAGAAACCCGCATCCGTCGACCAACGGATCCCAAAGACCGATAGCCCTTGTGCTCGGCACTATATCCCAGAAAAACACACTCAACAGACTGAGCGGTCAGTTTGGTGCGTTCTCGAGGGGCAAGGAGAACGTAGCAAACACAGCCAAACAGACGAAGGCGAGTAGTCGGAGGAAGACCACGAGACGCTCAACGGGGATCGCACCCTTAAGAGCGAAGAGGGCAGTATGTTGACGAGATAGGTGGCGATGGAAACGACCTCGGCCAAAAGTGAGGTGGAATAGAGGCGGCGATCATCGAGCACGAGCCGTCTCAAGGAGGTGACGATGCTTGCGCCACGACACCATTCGAGCATGAGCACCGTGACAAGAGAATCGAGCGAGAGTGCCCTCGCTCAGAAGGAAGGCTGCGCAGTGACGAGAGAGGTACTCGCCAGAATCAGCTCTAAAGACACGAATAGGAGTGGAGAACGTGTGTGGATCATAGTGGCAAATTGTTTATAGATAGGTAAGACCTCACTACGAGAAGACATGAAATATATCCAAGTGTGGCGAGAGAAATCATCTATAAAAATAATATAATAACGATGACCCCTTTCAAACGAAGGAGCGGACCCCAAACATCCGAATGAACAAGATCAAAGGACGCCGAGACACGCCTCACTATGAGGATAAGGAAGTGAATCATTTACCTAACTTACACCGACAATCTAAAGACACGTCTCCGAGACGGACCCGTAAGACCACGACGAACTAAGGACGGCAGACGGATCCACACAGATGGCCAAGACGGTGATGCCACTGCTGGAAAGAGCCGGTAGACGGCGGCGAAGCAGAGAGAGCGCCGATGGTGGCGGCGGAAGGAAGGTGAAGCGAGTCAAGCTCCCGAGACGCTGTGAGTCACGGCGCGAGGCCGAACCAACCGAGCTCCGTGTGGCGATCCCGAACACAACAAGAGTCGAGTCGAGAATAACTCGATAACCAAGGTCGATGTCGCCCAGCAGAAAGAAGTCGCAAGGTAAGGCGAGGAACATGAGCAATGTAAGGAACATGAAAAGAGGAGTTGCTAAGAGATCCTCGACTGAGACGAAAAGAGATGTACCATCAGCAGTAAGAACACCGACGGGAGAATCAAGAGGTGTAATAGAAGACAGAGTGGAAGGATCGAGTCATGTGAAAGGATGCTCCGAATCAAGAATCCACGGGAGGTACCGATCGTGTAGGAGTTGGTCTCTCGGTGCGAAGAGTCGATGAGCGTAACTGCGCAACTCGCCGAGGAGAACTGAAAGCGGCAAGTAGGCGTCGAAGTCCGGCTATCTCTGCTCGGTGAGAGAAGTCTCCAAGAAGTCGAGGCGACGTCGTCGTAGAAGTACTAGTGCCGATGAAGAACGGCGTGAAAGATGCCGCTTCTTCTTGTAGCACCGGACTCGATATGGCCATCCTTGTCGCAGAGAAACAGTGAGGACGGCCACCTCCAGACGGAGGACGGCCACCACCGTAGCCGCGGAGGAGGCGATGCAGCGCGACGAGCGGCGAGCACGAGGGGAGTGGCATCGCACCAGCACCACTCGACGAGTCTCCTCTGCGCGTATCTCGGTAAGAGCCTCCGGAGAGTGACACGAGGTGGCGTGCAAGGAGCTGGGCACGCCGTTGCTCGAACTCGGGGCGAAGGCGAGTAAGGAACTCGTAAACCCGCTGAAACTCCAGTCGTGCGGATATCCAGCAAAGACGGACAGTGCGGCGGCGGCGGTCGAAGTGAGTCCAACCGACGCCGAATGCAGAAACTCGGCGTGAAAGCATCAACAGTAGCATCACCACGCAGAGAGTGCTCTGGCGGACCACGGACAGTGCAGGGCATCACCGAGGGCTCGTAGCGCCGACGAAGATGAGTCCACATCCGAAAGCGAAGAGAGTCCCACAACCTCGAAAGAGAACCGAGGTCGGACATCGCGATGAGGACAAGAAGGCGAGCATCGCCATCGCACCACCGAGTGTAGACGGTCGACGATCCTTGTAGGAATCCAGAGCCTCCTGGTAGGCAGAGGCAGCTTTATCATCAGCGGCCTCAGCAGCAGCCTTATCGGTATCGGGGGGGCATGCAACAGCTCGTCGGAGGAATAGGGCAAGCGGGCGGTGACATCGCGAGAGAGGACGCCCGAGACGAAGACCACGCATGTGAATGCGCATGTGAGACACAAAGTCGGTGTAATTAGCACCATCAAAAATCACCGGCAATGCGAGGAGAAGCGGTGCCCATTGGTAGGCGCCGCGCCGACGCGCGCGGCGACCAAATAACGAAGTCTAACATGCGGCGCCGACGGGCGCGCGGTTAGAACGACGTTGTTTTTTTTGCTTTTTCTTTTAGCTTCTCCGAAAGCTACCAAATCTAGAAAATAGATCCGATCGGATCGGGCACCGCGCGGCCGGGTAGGCGGCCGGTGGTCGGCGGCTCGGCAACGGCAGCAGCGCAGCGGCGGCGAGAGTGCTCGAGCGATCAGCGGCGGCGCGACGTCCGCGCGCGGGTCGGCAGCCGACCAAGCGAGGACGGCCGGCCGAGAGCGAGACGCCGCCGCCGCGAGACCGGCGGAGGAGGCCGCGAGGCGGCGGGTGGGAGTCGGCGGAGCCGCGCGGCGGCGCGCGAGTGGCCGGCGGAGCGGCGGCGGGGGCGCGCGGAGCGCTCGGGGCGGGAGCGCGCGCGGCTGGAGAAAGGTGGCGGCGTTCGGGGCGAGGCGCGCGCGCGCTGGGAGACGCAGCGCGGCACTGGGAGACAGCGGCGGCGGGACGGAGGAGGAGAGAGCGACGGCGTCGGGCTGCGAGGCGCGTCGGCGACGAGAGGCGAGGCGGGGAAGTCGCGCGCACACACGCGCGGAACCTAGGTAAACCAAAACCCTAGTTTTGGCTCTGATACCATGTTATGAATAGCGCTTGTATTCATATGAGGCCAATGGGCCGGTATATATACACAGAGTACAGGTGGGAAATATGCAAAGAACCCCTTATAACAATGGGGAATAACAAACTATACATATATCTCTAACATAGGTAATAGGTTTACTAGTTGGTGAGAATGAAGTAAAATATGTCATATAAAAGGACAGATCTAAGGTAATGGCATCAAAAGTTCAATAACCTTGATTTCTGGTGTTGTCACAGGCATGACGATAACGGCATCACAGCCCAGTCTTTGGGCAGAAAGAGCAACTCCCTGTGCATGGTTTCCGGCAGAGGAGCAGATGACACCCCTTGCCAACTGCTCGTGGGAGAGCTTTGCCATCATATTATATGCACCTCTCAACTTGAATGAGAATACCTATGCATGAAGCAAACAAAATTTACCATATAAATTGCCTAAAACACAATCAATAAGAGCTACATGTGCATAACAAAATCAAATTGCAAAAAATGGTACAGAGTTGTACTTTATAGTCAACTTAAAATTAAGCATTTAGCAACACTAAAAACAATTAAGAGGAAATTATGGACTACAATACATCAAACATATGTATAGACTACAGAGAGATAAAAAGTCTATAAATCTCTCCGATACCATTATGTCAATGAGAAAAACACTAGAAGACCAGGTACATCAGATTAGGCTCAAACTTTCACAGGTCCCAAATCATGCAGCTGTTCACAAACTCGCTAACATATTAAGCTCGCAGCAAAAGAGATTTCAAAGAAACCAAAGCGCCTAACTTGAGCACTTCACATTCCTCTGACTTATAATAGCGCTGAACAAAATATTTTTTTTCTTATATCACCAAACCGCCAAGTAACCCCCTAACGAAATTAAATACCCTATCGTGCACTGGAAGTGCATTCGTCTCAAAATGTCAGCACACATAAGAAAACCAGTCCAAATAGAATTAAACCATTCCAAGAGCCCCGCAAATGGAATATCCAAGCATTCTGTTCATAAGCTCTAACAAAATCCAAGCATTCTGTTCATAAGCTCCAAGAAAATGTTTTCAAAACCAAGCCTGTTTTAGAAAAATCCACACAAAAAGAATCAAAAGTGAGAGCGTAGAATATTTGGGGCAATCACGCAATGAATATAATGAAGAACCAAATGTTACATATATAGACCATACTAGGTAGGTGAGGAGGCAAGTGTGAAACTATACCAGGCAGGTGAGGGGGCAAGTGTGAAATCATGCCAAGTGTGAAACTATGTCAGGCAGATGAGGGGCAAGTGTGAAACCATGCCATACCTTAAGTATGCATCAGGAACCGAGGTGTCTAACATGTTAATCGAGACGTCTAACACCCCCGCAGTTGGAGCGTCGATGGAGCAGACATTCAAACTGGACTGAAACTCGGTGAAAACAGAAGTATGCAACCCTTTGGTGAAGATGTCGGTGTACTGAGATGACGTCGGAACGTGAAGAATGCGGATATCACCAAGACCAACTCGTTCCCGAACGAAGTGGCGGTCAATCTCAACATGTTTGGTGCGCTGATGTTGCGCTGGATTTGTTGAGAGATAGACCGCATTGACATTGTCGCAGTAGACGAGGGTAGCTTGGCGTAGAGGACTGTGAAGTTCTTAAAGAAGTTGGTGTAGCCAGCATGCCTCAGCAACAACATTGGCCACGGCTCGGTATTCAACCTCTGCGCTCGAACGAGAGACAATGTGTTGCCGCTTGGAGGACCAGGAGATGAGATTGTTACCCAGGAACACAACGTATCCTAAAGTGGACTTGCGCGTGTCGGGAAAACTAACCCAGTCAGTGTTGGAGTAGACAACCAAATCCGTAGAGACTGCTCGGTGAAGAAGTAGGTCGTGGTCGATGGTGCGCGAAGATACCGAAGGTGCGGCTCACGAGGATCATGCATATGGAGACAAACTTGCTGTACAACGCAGGCAATATCCAGGCAAGTGAAGGTGATGTACTGCAAAGTACTATCAAGACTTCGGTAGAACGTTGGATCAACCACAGAAACGCCAGCAGTAGAGGAGACCTTGGAATGAGAGTCAACAGGGGTGCTGCAAGGCTTGCAAGCAGTCATGCCGACGCGGTCCAGGATGTCGAGAGTATACTGCCGCTGAGAGAGGAACATGCTGCCATCACGACAACTGACAGAAACACCTAGGAAATGATGGAGTGGACCAAGATCCTTCATAGGAAAAGCCTGCTGGAGGGAGGGAATCACTCGACGGAGCACACTGTCCGAAGAAGCAGTCAGCATAATGTCGTCCACATAGAGTAGTAGGTAGATAGTGTCACCGCTTCAATGAGATACAAAAAGAGAGGTGTCGGACTTTGCCTACATGAAACCGAGAGACAGCAAGTAGGCCGCAAAACAGCTATACCAGGCCCAGGGCGCCTGTTTGAGACCATAGAGAGACTTGTTGAGGTGGCAAACGTAATCCGGGCGAGAAGAATCCACAAATCCATCCGGCTGCGAACAGAAGACAGTCTCAGAGAGTGTGCCATGAAGAAACATATTCTTAGCATCCAGTTGGTTGATAGGCCAATCTCGAGATAGGGCCAGAGAGAGAACTGTGCAAACAATGGCTAGCTTGATGACTATACTGAAAGTCTCATCAAAGTCAATGCCAGGACGTTGTGTGAAATCATGAAGAACCCAGCGAGCCTTATAGCGGGCAAGAGTGCCATCTGAATTGTACTTATGCCGAAAAATCCACTTCCCAGTGACCACATTGGCATTGGATGGCTGTGGAACAAGAGTCCATGTATTGTTGGCCTGAAGAGTGGCGTATTCCTCCTCCATGGCGCTGCGCTAATTAGGGTCGGCGAGAGCAGCCTGGTATGTGGTTGGAACAGGAGATAGAGTGGTGGCATGAAGGTTCATGCGGGTGAACAGCTAACGAAAATCGTGCTTTCCACGAGTCACCATGGCGTGGGAGTTTTCGACCGGCTAGAGCGGCACAGCACTTGGGCGAAGCTGCGGTAGAACAACCCCGATAGGAGCTGGTGAGTCAATTGGTAGACCCACAACAGGAGCACTGTGTGCTTCCACTGCCACGGGAGGAGCCACGTCTGGAGCACTGGGTGCTACCACAGCCGCAGACGTGACAAGCGAGGGGGAGTCCCTGCCAGGAGAGGCGCTGCCGACCGGCGTCACGTGTGCGGGTACGGGCGCGTTGGGAACACGCACGACGTCGGGAGTCGTAGGCGTGCTGGGGCCATGCACAACCGGCACAGGGGAGGTAGCGCCGTCTGGCTCCATGGCTGGTAGGAGCACAAGCGGGTGGGTCACACCAGGAGGAGCACTGGGACCTACAAGACGCAGAGTCCCAATGGGCATCGGCGCGTGATTAAGCTCCAACAAAAAATCAAGGTCAGTCGGGGAGGACTGGGCGGTGAGCTCGGCAAAGGGAAAAGATGACTCGTCAAACGTAACATGGCGGGAGATGATGACCCGATTGGAGGAGAGTTCGAGGCATCGGTATCCCTTGTGTTCAGATGGGTAACCGAGAAACACGCACATGGTGGAGTGAGGAGAAAGCTTGTGAGGAACGGTGACAAAAAGGTTCGGGTAACACTTACAGCCAAAAACTCAAAGGTGAGAGTAGGAGGGGAAACACTAAAGAGCGCAAAAAAGGTGTGGAAAAATTGAGAGTTTTTGTGGGTTGGCGATTGAGAAGGTAGGTAGCGGCATGAAGAGCCTCAACCCAGTAAGAGGAAGGGAGGCTGGTCTGAATCATAAGTGATCGAACAATGTTATTAGTGAAATGAATAATGCATTCGGCCTCGCCGTTCTGCTGAGAGGTGTATAGACATGACATGTGGAGTGCAACGCTATGGGTGAGGAAAAAGGTGCGTGGTGGAGTTGTCAAACTCACGGCCATTATCGCACTGAATGCTCTTGATCTTAGCGCTGAACTAAGTAGCAACATAAGAGAAAAAGTGCGAGATAGTGGCAAAAGTATCGGTTTTCAGTTATAGAGGAAACGTCCAAAGATAATGCGAGCAATCATTAAGAATAACCAAATAATATTTGTAACCGGATACACTGACGATAGGTGAGGTCCAAACGTCATAATGAACTAAATCAAAATTCTTGAAAGCATGAGACTGTGAAATAGCAAAAGTAGACGCACATGGCAACCAAGCTAACACGCATGACAGTATCGGCTGGTTCATTATTGCAAGCGTGAGACAGGGACTCACGGCCGAGGTGCCCGAGACGACGACGCCACAGGGAGGTGGAGGCACTAGCGATGAGTGCGCACGAAAGGGAGGTAGACGCTGGCAGACGCAAGGGGTAGACAGGTCCGGAGCTATTACACCTGGCAATCACTTTCCGGGAATGAAGATCCTTTACAGAAAAGCCAACAGGGTCAAACTAAACGGAACAATTGTTGTCAATAGTGAATTAATGAATGGAAATAAGATTCTTGATAAAGTGCGGAGTGACAAGAACATTATTAACATGAAGAGGGCCAAGACTAGTGGAACTAGCGGAGGTGACAGATAGCAGAGATCCATCACCGACAACAATGGTGGAAGGAGTGAAGGAGTGAGGGGGGATGGGAACGGGAGAGGTTACTGTCGTCCGACGTCATGTGCGAGGTCACACCAGAGTCCATGTGTCAGTCGGTGGTTGACGGGGAAGCAAGAGTCATGGTGTTGAAAGAGGTTGCCAATGACTGCTGATACCATGGACCAAGATCGGGAGGCACAGGACCCGGACCAACCCGAGAAGGCCACAACATGGGTGGCGAGTAGCCAGCCAAGAGTTGGCCGGCCGCCAGCGCGTGCGGCTGGGGTGTACCACTGTGGCGCGACTGGGGCGGTGCGCTAGGGGGGCGCGGGCCAAGGAGGCCGGGCCTGGCTTGGATGGAGTTGCCCGGGCCACACCTGGATAGTGCCGGTCCAAGGATTGTAGAAGGAGGGTGGCCAATCGGAGATGCCGCCCCCAAAGTGACCACCCACACCTCCGCCGTCAAGCTTGGTGTTGCTACCGCTGTTGCTGTGGCGACGACAGCAACTGGATCCGCTCTTGCCGCTGCCGGTGCCACTGGAGGCCAGTGGAGCAGCAACCGGACGTGCTGCCGCCGCCTTTGGAGACACCATTGTCGGGACCCCCATTGCCGGTAGGGGTCGTGGTGATGAGGGTTGTGGAAGGAGCAGAGAGACGCGATGACATCGTGATTTCTTCGAGTAGCAAATTGGAGCAGGCCTCGATGAACGAGGGGAACGGCTTCTACCGCGTCAGCAAGGCCGCCATTTATGCGAATCTCACGTTCAGGTCGCGCAGAACGGACAGAACAAGGGTGCGATCGGGCACCAGTTCACCCAAGTCATCGAGGGCGTCAGCCATGCTCTTCAACTTGCGGCAGTAGTCGAAGATGGAGAGGTCACCCTGGACGAAGTTGCGAAACTCTACGTCCAGGTACAGGGCACGCGTCTCCTTGTTGCTGATGAACTGTTGCTCGAGCCCACCTATACGAGCCACACCATGGAGGTAGGAGTCATCACGATCTCAAGGAGTTCGGTGGAGATGGTGCCGTAGAGCCACGAGAGAACGAGAGAATCAATCCAGACCCAGTCGGCGACGTCAGGGTAGGCGTCATCAGAGAGCACGTGGTTGAAGAGGGCGTACATGCCAAGGGTGACGAGGAAGAGGCCGCGCCATTTATTGTAGTTTGGAGAGGTGAGGTTGAGGACGACAGGGATGAGGGCCTTGATGTTGAGGACACCATACGCCTGAGCGTGGAGGGAAGCAACGGTGGTGGCCTCGAAGAAGGCCAGTGCCCGTGCGGCCTCATAGCGCATGGCAGTACCCTGTGTGCGGTGCACAGTAGCAGCAGCAACGGCCTCCTGCTCGTGGCATGTGGCAGCGGCGGCGGCGTCTTCACCGGCCATGTCAATGGAATTAGCGGAAGGATGCGATCGCGGGAGCGATCGCTTCTGATACCATGAGAGCATGGAATATTTAAGGCAATCACGTAATGAATAGAATGAAGAACCAAAAGTTATATATATATATATATATATATATATATATATATATATAGGAAATTACATAAGGCACCATGGTGCCTAGGCACCAACATCCGATACACGTGTATGATTGATAATTTTTTTCAGTTTGGGTATGAAAATGTTTTATACCCTTGATATATTTATGGTAAGTAAGTTTTGAACTCAGTTCAAATTAGTTTGAACTACTTTTGAGTTCAATGCAACTACAAATGAGTATATACCATAAAAATAGTTCAAACTAATTAAACTGAAGTTGAATTTAAATTTTTCGAGTTTGACATCTCAAATATACTTTTTATGGGTATATGAAGATACCCACATCAAACGTTATAATCTCGAAGCAAATCAACGGGTATTGATATTGGTGCCTAGGCACCATGGTGCATGAAA
Organism: Dendrocalamus sinicus; assembly: GCA_036346575.1. Taxonomy (NCBI): domain Eukaryota; kingdom Viridiplantae; phylum Streptophyta; class Magnoliopsida; order Poales; family Poaceae; genus Dendrocalamus; species Dendrocalamus sinicus. The sequence continues at coordinate 9,156,994 of CM070648.1, forward strand.
CACTCGTCCTATATATATATATATATATATATATATATATATATATATACTAATCACCTGCTCGTGCGTTGCAACGAAATTTATTAGATATATAAAGAATCATACCATGGAAGATGACTACTCTGACCAATTGAAAAGTAGAGAATGATAAGAAGTTGAGAATAAGGCGGTTGAAGGAGAAGAGACGTACGACCACCAACTCATTCTTTTATAATAGTAATGATATATATAGACCATGCCATACTGATAAGAAGACAAGTGTGAAACTATGCTAGGTAGGTGAGGGGGCAAATATGAACCTATGCCAAGCAGGTGAGGGAGCAAGTGTGAAATCATGTCATGCCTTAAATATAGATCAGAAACTGACATCTAACATGTTAACAAAAAGTGTAAAACATCCTGAAACCTCCATTATACTCGGGAGAGTTTGACAACGTGTCAAAACCAAGCTGGAGAAGGAAAGAGAATATCCCGGCACCTATCCAAGAATCAAGAGAATCCCCAAGAATCCAAACATCCTATTCAAAGCCCTCTGGAGCAACACAACACGACAGCTCCGAAGTAAAACCTCCCAAAAACCCATCCTTATGAAAAGCTCTATCGGATTCGGACCGCACAATTCACGATTCCAAAATCTCTCCAAACATCGGAGAGTAAACGCCTAAAGCCGCATCCAAAAACACAAATTAACCAAAAAAAAATGGCGGAACAAATAACGAGAGGGCTGCGAGGTTGATGTTACGGGCTGCAGGTCCTCGCGCTTCATCCAGAGGTTGACCCCGAGGCGCTCGGAGAGCTTCCTTGCCAGCTGCAGCGGCGACTCGATGGCGACATCGTACACCTTGGACGAGAGCACGCTCGTCAGGTACTCCATCGCGCCGGGCCCATCCGCGTCGCCGACCCCCTCTGCCGCCGCCCTGCGCTTCCGCGCGCCCACGAGGGACCCGCTCGCGTGCTGCAGCGACTCGGGCACCACCCGCATCAACGGCGCCGGCGCGGGAGGCGCCAGGTTGGCCGCGAGCGGCGCCGCCGACTCCGGGGACGAGGCCGCCGTCGTCGCGGCGGCGGACGCGGCCACGCGGAAGGGCAGCCCAAGGCGGCGGGAAGCGGCGGGGAAGGAGACCGTCGCGGCGGTGGCGGCGGCCTCCATGGTGGTGCCCCTTCTCTGGTTTTTGATTTGTTTCTCTTGTGCTGCGTTCGTGTTTCGCCGGAATGCGTCACGAGTCACAGGGACAGGACCGGGATGCATGGAATAGCCGGTGGACGTGGATGAGTGCCTGGGTGGGGTCCGGCGTGAGATCGGGTAGTTAAGTCTGTTTCTGCGTGCGCGCGCGTTTTTCTGTGGCCTTTCTCGCGCCATTGTCCGCGCGCGCCGGCCGGACCATGTTTAACACAAGCTCGGGCTCGGAACGGCCACGGAGTACTGGGAGAGGGCTGCCGGGTGGCTCGAGTCTCTGGGTAGCTCAAGCTAGACAGAGGAAGTTAGAAACAAAATCGGTATTAGGCCATGTTTACAAGTTAAAAGTTATTTAGAATAGTTAACTTGTTAATACAGTTTTTTTCTTTTTTTACTATCCATGAGATATAATGATATTTTCTATTTTTATTTATTTTTAATTAAATACTTTAGAAAAACTAACGGCTATTATAGTGTCATTTTCATCCAAAAAGATAAAAGTGACAGTCAAAAACCATAACACTAGGACCCGTGATATTGACTTTTAGTTTTGACTTATTAATAGTAACAGTTTGTAGAGAGAGATATTCGTATGCGATTTTGATCGTTATAAATGAAGTCATAACAATGTGTATTATAATCAACTTAGTAGATCTCATCTTGAAAAGACATGCTGTTTAAAAGTTATTTACTATAAAAAACTATTTATCATAGAAAAATAGTTTTTAAAAAATAAATCGAAGAGAGCCTTACATAGTGCCTTAGTTAAGTTGTGAAGCTGCACTCGAGATTTTCTAGCGTTTTTCTTTTTCGTGTATCTAGCTCCCAAGTGCCCTAATTCCCTTATGCAGTGCTTTGCCGTGTTGATCGGCTAAAGGTCGACTTGTGTTGAAATTCAATACGGGCCGAGCTCGGCAGTCGGCAGTTGGCGCACACTAACTCAGTTTTGGGCATGTTCTTGAAGTCAAAAGTTGATGACTTTTGGTTTTTGTTATAGTACCTAACTTTCAAACGGAGTATTTTCTTAAGACGGGGTCTACAGTTAAACGATCTACACGTTAAAAACCCAATATCTGCATCAGCCAAAATGGCAAGTAAGTATATGTCTCTCCGTAATCTGTACCGTAAACAGCCAAAATTCAAAAATTTCAGTTAAAAACCATAAGCCGCAGCCGAAAAGAACAGACCCAAATTTGCTTCATTGCATGGTAGAGTTAGTACACTTTTATAGTAGTTTTATACCAATCTAAACTATACAATCCATTATGCGATTTGGGTCTGTTAAAAAATATTGTGCCTTTTGTCTTTTATCTGATTGTATAAAAGATTAAGAAAGTAAGAGACACTTATATTAAGAAGCTACTCTATTTAAAACGGCTTCTACAATGACTTCTACAAACAATTTATAGAAACCACCTTGAGAAACTACTATATTCAAAAATCAGTTTCTAAAAGTTAAAAACTAGAAACTATTTGAAATATAGGCTTGATATTCATATGTTCACGCAAATGGTACTATAGCAACATTTTTGCAAAATTGATCTCTAATATTTATTTTTATAATTCTAGTTTTTTTATGGACCTATAAAACTCAGTAGATACCTACCGACTTCGCTATCTCAGCAGGTTGCTACCAAGCCATCATTGTGCGGTAGGTCAGCATGCTTGTTAATTAGTGGTTGCTAATCGAAGTGATTACATAATTAGTGATTGTTAATTGAAGTGCTAATGTATATGTTACGGTTCAGGTTAGATTTGTAAAATTAAGTGTTAGAAGACTAATTTAAAAATAAAGTGCCACAGCGATATTTTTGTGCACAGCTCGATATTTCAATGCTGCACGATTTTCAGCTGCAGCCTGAATGGACAATTATGCAATGTGGGATCATGTGCACGTGACTACGCACGTTTTCCAATTGACACCTACTGCTATTAGTGTATGGTAAGCACATTACTTTATTGGTGGCAGAATTTGGGTGGTTGCTGCCTTTCTGCCCCTACCAACAAAATATATATTTGCAATAAAAAAATTAGAAATAATGACAATATAGATAATTATAATTAGTTCTTACTAATTACAATCATTGCCAATTTTTTCTTCATTAGTGCAGCCGCATCATCATATTATTTTCAGCCTTTGGGTGTTTATTGTTACAAGGGTGTGCAAACGGCAAGCATGAACAACCAGCCCGAAGTATAGATTTTTATATATCTATACAATTAGTCCCACTAACTACAATTATTACTAATTTTGTCTTCCTTAGTGCAACCACATCATCCATGTTCTCTATTTTTTTTGTCAACCTTTGGATGTTTACTGTTACAATGGTGCTCAAGGGCAAACATGAACAACCAGCTCAGGCCTCAGGGTGTAGCTGACAGGGGGCCTTCATTATCCTCCGCCGGTTCCGATAACCCTGTGCAAGGTGCCTTCATTGTATATTTTTCTTTTTAGGTTCTGTTTCTCTTCTATTTATATATAAATTTAGATTGCATAAGATTATGTTTGCTATATTTTTCTATGAATTTCAATTGTACAAGACTATGTTTACTATATTTATCTCAATTTAGCTCAGTACGCTTCGGTTTTTAATAAAAAAAATTTAGCTTAGTCATTTATGCTCACTCTCTATTTTTATCCTAACTTCACCAATGAACGAGCTTGAAGTATGATTTAATTCGAGATTAGTACTTTGGTCGGTTTTGATTGGCTCGATAGCAAAGTCCACCTTTATGGACGTGATTGTGCAATCTGGCTCCGGTTTGGGTACCAAATCAATATTTCAAGAAAAAATAATGATATAGTCTGTGAAGTGTTGTAACACTATCTCTCCATTACTTAAAAAGAGAAGTTAGTGGTGGTTCATCACCACACTCGTGGTTCATCTGCCTCTCCACCTCCCCCACATTATTTTTGCACTGACAGGTGAGCCCGCCGCTTCTCTGGATTTGGCCGCCAAACCCTACTTCCACCTTCGCCTCCCTCCACACCACGTAGTGCCCCCTCCCTTCCCACCCACGCCGCATTCGCCTCTCTCCCGTCTGCTCCTCCTCTGCCATCGCCACTCCGCCGCCTCGCCAAGCTCATTGTCATCATCTCCCTTGCATCTCTCCCCCTTTCCTCAGATCCGGACAAGGTCTTCCCCTCTGGCGCCGACGTGCCATTGCCGTCCACTACTTGCCTCTCCGTGCCGGTGCCGACAGAGATGCTGCCCTTTGGATCCCTCACCTATCTCACTCTCTCCTCGCCTCAGGTCCAGGCAGGGTGCTCCCCTCGGGTGTCAGCATGCCTATTGCCGTCCACTGCTCGCTGCTCCGCGCCAACGCCGAGGGAGATGCTGCCCTCTGGATTCAGTCGATCCTGCATAGATCTAGTTGCCAGTGTGGCCTTCTGGGCCACTTTGTTTGGTATGAAGCTATGTCATTGCATCTTTTCCCACTTTTTGTATGGAATAATGCTTAAAATCAATTTTCTAGTGTGCTTATGTACTTCAGTTCTATGCAAAACACAGACAAATGTAAGTTCAATCATCCAAAGGATATTGAGATACCTTCGAGTGGGAAGGAATCCGAAATACTACAACTGTTGAAGCAGTAGGGCATAATGGTGCAGCAAATGGTTTAGTTTCAACAAAGATTGCACCAGTTGCCGCTGTTCGGGAGCATAACTCAAAGGGGCCGCCTATATGTGACGTCCCAAAAGTATGGAAATATTGTAATTGAGAAAAATCTAAAATGTTTTATCGATTTCCAGTCATATTTAAAAATTTTGGAGTTCATTCAAACTTCTTGTTTGGTTCTGTGCTAAATAAATAAATCAATCAAGTCAAATCTTGGATCAAAGAACCAAAATGGCTGGAGTTGTCTCAAACAAAAATTGGAATGTAATTTTAAGCAAAGAATCGTTCTCGAAACTAAAATTCTAAAATTGAATTTACATTAACATTAAAACTCCCCAACTAATTATTATATGAAAAAAATTCAAAATTGGAAGTCCAAAAATTATCTCTCGGAACTCGACAATTCTGAAATTCAAATATTGGAATCCAAAGTTGAACCAGGTTTTCAAATTCGAAACCCATTACAAATTTAATACATGAATTCAAAGTTGGAAAAATCTTCAAAAAAAAAAATCTTGGGCCCTTAGCCCATTCCTCCTCACGGCTGCTTTCTTCCCCTTCTTTCTTTTCCTCCTGACCTTGGGCCACCCGGCGCCTCTCCTTCCTCTTCCTTCCTCTCCCTTTGCTCCTGGCGCCAGGTCGAGCCGGCCGAGCTCTGTGCGCTTGCCCCGCCCACAACAGCCACAGCCGCCCCTGGTTTTTGTTCTAGCATCCGTACGCCTAGCTGCAGCCCCCTACCACCGGCCTAACCCCGGCGTCACTCCCCTAAGCCTATGCCCCTCCGCTAGCCCTGCTACCGCCCGGCGTTTACTCCTCAGCGACGCCCGCTCGGCATTACTCCACCGCACGAGCATCTTCAATGCTCCCAGCAACCAACCGCCTTCACTCGGCCTACAAAACAGCCTCTCGAGCTCCCCATTGCTCCTTCCTCCTCGCACAATCTTCTTCTTCCTTGGGGCTGAGCTCAGCTTGAGCCGTGCTTGTGCGCACCACTAGCCACCACCCCGCCCCAGCCATCTTGGTGGCTGCCTTCAACATCCACCCGCGTCACGGTGTGTCCCCAGACATCTTCCACCCCCTACCTCATTCACTTGCAATTCCATCCCAGAGCACGCCGCGCCTACCTGTCCTCCATTTCCGGCCGGCCACCACCTCCACATCGGCCATCTCTTCCACAAGGCACTTTAGGTCGATTCATCGCTGTGGGAGCACCACCTCGCCTCCCTTGACTCTACCCCACCAACGGCCGAGCCCCTCGTCAACCCCAGCTTGCCGCCCACGGGAGCCACCCACCACTGTCCCCGGTTTCCATCGCTGGCCCCCTTCGAAGCTTCTCCGGCCACATGGTAAGCGAGGTGAGCTTCCTCCAGCTCCATTCATGATTGTGCTCGCCCTAGTTTGCCCCCTCTCCTCCCCGATCACCGTCGCCCCGCAGCCTCCCTATGCTTAGCCGTACCGACCGCTGCCGGCCCGCTAGGACACCTCTCGACCGGGCCCCTCTCCTCCCTTGGCCTTCGCCTGTCCCCAAGGTCCCGTTTTGCTGGTCACTGCCGCCTCCCTGGCCATTCCCTACTGGCGATGCCGCCCGACCATTGCGCCACCCAGCTCCCCTGTTTTGGCCGACTCCCTCCCCCTGCTCTGCTCTGTTCTCTACCAACCCAGCCCCCTCTCTGTCTCTCTCCCTCTCTCTTCCTTTGACAAGTAGACCCAACTAGAAGATGGCCTCTAGCTCATGTGTATCTTTGTAACCTCTCACTTCATTTCTAAATCTTGAATTTTTATTTAAAATTTTCTCAAATGAGCAAGGTACTAAAATATGATTTATAAATAAGGATGGAAATGAGGAATTAATTGCAAAATTATAATGGAGGCTCTTGCAATAAAAAACTTATCTTTAATTAATTTCATGACAATAAAGAGTAATAAAACAATATATTAATCCTCATGTAAAACTAAAGCAAGATTATGCATGACCTACTTTCAAATGACAAGTAATCAACATGGATTCAATGGGTGTTGATGTTAAAATCTAATATGCGAAACTAATTAAAGGATTCTCTTTTATAAATCAAAAGTACTAGAAATTTAATCCTAAATAATTAAAGATGCATGTTTGAAGCTTTATAAAGATAATTTAAATACTCTCAAATTCTACTTTCAAAAATCAAATACTAATATCACATCCTATCGAAAGCTCAAGTAGTCTAAATAATATGCCATGTCTTTATCTCCAGATCTAAATCTATTAAGGAAATTAAAGATAATTGGTATAGCAGGATTTTGCCACACAAAATATTGACCATAAATTGCTCATCTCTAAAACCATGATACCTTTCTTTAAATAGTGCTTAAAATAATTGTTGGTAAAATCTTCCATATTTATCTGAAAAATGCCAAGATTTAAATCAAGGAATGCCTTATGATTATTTAAAACCTTCTAGGGCATCAATAATCCTTATCTCAGGATTTAAATTCAACAATAAAAGGTGGATCGTTGATCATTAGTAATAAATGGCTGAATCAGCGAAATAACTAACTTTGTTCATATTAATAAGTGGTTAAATGACTAATTGCATATCTTAATTAAGCCATTCAAATAATGCTTCATTAAGTTGGCAGTTGCAATCTCAAATAATATTGTGTCTTGAAATAACAAGTTAATTCAACCAATTAAAATTTTGCTCATCATATTATGGAGACTATATCCTAAAATCCCTAAGTTTTACTACTCATTATCCTGTTAATCTCTCTCATATATCCGTATGTCTATCCCGACTCATGGAACTTCCTTGATAAATATAAATCAATAAGAGGAAAGTTATCAAGTAAAGGATCGAGCCTTGGCTCTAATCGGTTATGTCTGGCAGCCTTCTTTTCCAGAGCATAATATTCCTGTGAATATTCCTTTACCTTTGATCTCTCCTTATTTTAAAATTTCCCTCATGGTAAAGTTGCTCAGCAACCTCCTTCTTGTGTCCAATTCTTTTAGCTCAGTGCCTACATCACACTCGCTAAAACCTCTCTCAAATCTTAATCAAAGCCAAACTTCATCAAGCAATTAAATCCTTTTGAACTTTTAAAGTGTTTGGATTTATTTGGTTTCTTTCGTTCATTTGCCGCATATTAGAATCTGAAGACTCAACGATGCGATAACCTCGAACAGGATCAAGACTTAAGTAAAAGTGAAGACCAGGAATTTAAGATCACTGACTGAGCAGGCTTTGAGCTGGATCAAGGCCGTGGTAAACCAAGCAAGACAAATCATCACTTTGATCATGTTGATCCTACATTTTATGCAAAATTATGTTCCTTTAAATTATCGACTTGCATGCTTAATTTATTATGCAAATGTATGTCAAAACTTAAGATAGTTACATGCCCACTTGATGTTGTATTAATTTTAATATGCCATTCCTTGACACTTGAATCACCTGACCATTGTCACCCTAGATTTTAATGGTAACTTTACTAGTTATATGTCATAATTAAATGCCATGCTAGTCTTGTCAAGGCCAGGGTACTAGCTGCCCTGATCATCGATCTTTAAATATGAAAACTTGCTTCGGAACAGTCACAGGATGTAAGTGGCTGAATATTTGTGATAACTTAATTTATGTTTCTCCAAACCTTAAAAACTACTATACCTGTCCGAGCGGGTGGTAAGAGTGGATGGTGCCAATGTCGCATGAGAAATCATGGTTTGTGGTATGAACGGCCTGGATAAATTAAAGACTTAATATTGTGATGACCTCCTTGTATAAAACAGTACAACCACAAGCTGGCAAGCTGTAGGCTTGGCTGAATAATTTACTAGACCCTTGAAGTCATCTCACAGGTAGAGGAAAGGAGGGATTGTGCAGGAGGAATAAAAATTTAGCCTGAACGGGACACCGCGTACAGGTGATATTCGTCAGCTGCGCTAGACGTTGTGGAGACAGAAGTCCAGCTGCGCTAGACGTTATGGTGGAACTTCTCGCACAACTTATGGGGCCTTCTATGTGAAGGATAAGCCCATAAGGGTGAGAGGACGATGGGACGAGGCATTATAAAGGCCTCGTGACAATCTCTCGATCTGCGTGACTAAGGAATCATGCAGGCCCGTCGGGTTGATTGTCTCTTGTAGGTAAAGTGCACAAACTCTGCAGAATATAAACTATTCGAATAGCCATACCCACAGTGAAGGGCGGACATAGGAACTTCCTCGAATTAGTTCTATTCTAAAACCTTTGTGGGTGGGATAAAAACCTATCAGAGGGAACTACTCTAACTTTGATTTTTCCTGGAGGGAAGTACTCTAGTGGTGGAAACTAGCATTGGTGGAGGTAGCCATGCACTGTAAAAGGTGGATGTAACCTACACTACTATTATTAGTGCATTCTCACAATCAACTTCATACAATTTGTTTTAGTTAAAATTGCTAAGTCTCAAGAGTTTCCTTACTTATTGTACTTTCAAAACAATACTTTTAACAACTAAAAGAACCTCAAGCCTCCCTTGACAGCTTTGCATATATTATTATTGCATCCTGTGTGGTAGCTTGCTGAGTATCGTTGTACTCACTCTTACTTAATTACCATTACTCAATCAAAAAGAAAAGAAGGTCAAACCCTACAGTGCTTTAAAAGGGAATGACAGCTGGAAGACGATGAGGTCAAGAACTAGGTCACGAACCCCAGTTGGCTGCTTGTGGGCAAGTCCTATGGGTCCCACCTGTGTGAAGTTTTCACTACTGCATTTTATTGATTTCGGCTTAATCAGCCCATGAGTAAGTTATTACTGTATTATTTATGCTTCCGTATGATATATTTTTGGTATACAGTAATGTATCTGTAAGCATTATCTACTGATCCAGGAAATAGTGCGGTGGACCGGCTCCACGAATTAAGCTGAAGCACCTCCAATCCACTAGTGGTAGCTCTTCCCCGCTCTGAGTAGGTAAGCTCCAACCTTCACACGCACACTGGGCCTTCTCACAAGTTTCTTTGAGAAGATCACCAGTCAACCTCCACCGAGTCGTCCAGGTGTCGGTAAACACCAAGAGTAACAGATCACCGGCTTCACTTGATTGCAAACAAGTGTCAAAGGATCAAACTATTGAATGCAATGCACTTTTTGGCTCAACCACCTCAAATGAATGCACAAGGAGTAAATGAGGTGTGGAGTGAATGCTTAATACTCAAAGATGTTCAATGGGGTCTCTAACATCTGTCCTTGAGCAGTGGTTCGGGTATTTATACCCATACCTACCAATTCTAGCCGTTAGGAGAAATAATCATAAACAATCAGGGCGAGCAGAAGTACCGTAGGCCAATGGCCGGTACTTCCGCTCTGGCTCTGGCGCGGCAGAACGGCTATGTCAGAGCCTCTAAACTAGCCATTTGAAAGTCGATGCGGAACTACCGCCGTTATAAATCTAGTACTTCCGCTCTGTGGTAGTTCCAAGAAGTTGGCGCGGTAGTACCGCTTGGGCTGGAACCACAAGTTGGCGCTCTCTAGAAAAAAGGTTCCGCCCTTGCCACTGGAGCTTCCGTGCTCCGAAAGTACCACTTCAGACAGTGGAACTACCACTTCGCACGGTAGTTCCGGCATTAAACTTTCGGTACTTCCGGATTCGCATATCTTAAAAAATCACCCGGAGGGTGCTCTCTGGAAAAAAATTCCGCTCGGATGCCGAACCTTCCGACAAGCGAAAGTACCACGATTTACACACCGGTACTTCCGGTTGTCCGGACAGAGCACCAAACACTCCGGGGGTGCTCTCTGAAAAAAGGCTCCGCTCAGATTTTCGGAGCTTCCGGGCGCCGAAAGTACCGCTCTGGACTGCGGAACTTCCGCTCTGCGGTAGTTCCGACGTTAAAACTCCGGTACTTTTGGTTTTTTAGACAGAGCACAAGTTTGACTTTTAAATCATATTTTCAATGAATGCATGATCCTAATTTGATCCAAGTGGCACAAGAATTATGCTATCAAGCTACTTGCCGTGATCTCTCTTTGTGGTATGACATTTAGCCTATAATCCGGTCTTCCACCTTTTCTCCGAAGACCGGTAAAAAATAAAAAGAGGATCCTAGTTTAAGTATACATTTTGTCTTGAGCCATTTTGATCTTCACTTTGATCCTTAGCTTGCATCTTGTTATCCACTTAAGAATTTAACCTTTTAAACACTTATCAAACATATTAGTCCCATATTCACATAAATTCATTAATTACCAAAATCATTTTTAGAGGCCTAGATGCTCTCAATGCTGCCCTGGTCATTTTTAGTTTCGAAGCTCTCTTATCCCGAATTCAAACTAACAAGAGTTCGAGACTCCTTCGAAAATTCTTCTGACAACCTACCTTGGGCCAAAATCATAAAGTTTAGATTGAAAGTTTATTTGCAAAAGTTGTTCATCCTTGAAAGATCAAATTATCAAAATTATTTGCAAAGCTCATTTCCAAACTCATTTCAATGAACCTGATCTTCCGAGGAAAATTTTCTAAGATTTAACTTCTAACCAAATTATTCCAAAAATTTGCTTTGGTTTCTCATATATATGTGTAAATCTTGATGGATTCATGTCAATCATAGGAGAAAATCACTGGTATGAATTTCTGGATGAAAAATAAGCGAACCAATTTGAATGATTGAATTGGCTACATGAGTAAACCAATTTGATGATTGGATTGGCTAAATGAGTGGACCAATTTAAATAATTGGATTGGTTAGATGAATGGGCCAATTTAGATTATTGAATTGACTAAACAAGTGGGCCAATTTAGACTAAACCAGTATGAATCGAGGTGAATGTTTACAATGGTGGGATAACAGAATATAGATGATTACTGGATGGATTATTGGAATTTTTGAAAAATTAGAAGGAGTAATAATAACCATTTATTCATAGATTTGATTAATAACATTATTCCTGGTGGGCATTTATGACGATGAAGTTGTTTGGGAGAAGATTGCAGATAGTAAGGTTGATTGTTTGATAAACAGATTATGAATATACATCATTAACATATAATGGAGAAATTAAATGACAACCTGATTGCAAATGAGTATATATAAACTACACAAGCTATACATACTCAAAGGATGTATTTCAAAGTAAAGATACTGAATATGCACATTAAAGGAAAGATGGATCAATACTTATGAAACCTCAAAACATATAGTGAACTATCTCTAAATATGTGCATATAAGTATGTATAATAAAGACATATGCACATATTCATTTTGGGCTATTTGTGGAGTTCAATCTATATTTTGGATCTAAGAAATGCACTAATATATGAGAATGTGATTTCGAATGTATACCTCTATGATTTCACCTTTATATCCAAATGAGACTAAGTAATATCATAATCAATAAACAAAATTAGTCTCACAAGTGTTTTTGTCATTATCACCAAAATCTCATAATAGTATTTGTTATTATCACCAAAACCAACTTAAATGGAGCTTGATCTTTCACCCGCCGCGAGTTCCAACGAAGACACTACTCATCAGGACATTGCCTCCACCAGTACGTCGCGCAAGAAGTCCTCCAAGGGGAGGAGCCACACATCTCTGCTTGATACGTCGGACAAGAACAAATCGGAGAGTAACCGGGAGGATGACACAATTGAGCACCTCATTGACTTGTACGAAAATTCACAGGCAAGCTGTCCATTGGTCGTAACTCGTGACCCCTTCACATGTGCAGCCAGATCAAGCTCGACAGGAGATACATGACTTACTTGATTTAGTGAAGGCGACGACTGCCTCGAGGGTAGCGACGAGTACTTCTACACCTCTACCCTGTTCATTAAAAAGGAGTACAAAGATGTGTTCCTCACACTGACTACAATGGAGGGCTGCATTGGATGGTTTCGTAGGCTTTGGGCCCACACCTAGGAGCGGTTCTGAGTATGTTTCGGTCATCTCATTGCATCATCAAGATTTACTACTTGTTGTGTTCTTGTCTTGTTATAGTGCATGAGTTACTTTACTACTTACTGTATTTTTGTTCTGTTATATTTGTGATTCATTTCTACTACTACCTACTTCATAATAATTTATGTTGCATTCGGTTGTACTATTTAAACAATTGTTATTTACATGTTATTTGTGTTAGATTTATTGCTACCCTTGCCATGCATGCAATGTTCATATATACTCAATTGTTGTTGCCTAATTCAATGTTTGCATTCCATGTGTAACCTTGTTATTACATGATACATGAACGCCGCACTGACTTGCTTCGTCTTCACATGCGCAGAGAACCTATATCACTACCCAGCAATAAGGATGATGGCAATGACGCAGACTATATGCCTCCTTTTTTGGAAGCAGTGATGCTTACATATCTACGTGATAGGTATGTATCGTCATTGAGGAGGCTTTGCAAAGAACAAATAATGACAGGACTAGAGTGGATTGACAAGCAACTGGCCCCGTCTCAACTGTGCCTATTCAGAATGGGAAAACATTGTTCCGCTTGCTGCACAATACTCTGGGAACGAACTATAGTTTGTAGTCCTTACTGGGCATCTCGTCAAAACAAGCACTAGGAATATTTTTTGTGGACGATGGGTGTGCCACAATCGAACAGGCAGGTAAAAAACAAATTTGTGCACTCTTTCTTCAACTATGAGCGCAAAGTTTCATGAAGTGATCAAAAGTGGGTGCCGCATATCGAAGGACAACGTCAAACCAAGAGATTCTACTTTCAGTATGATGCATCCAAGACTTATGGAGAATATGTTTTATACATACTTTAATGGATGCATTTGGAGCCATCGATGAGACACACATTTTAGTGATAGTGCGGAAGGAAGATCGACTTACGCACATGAATCAACACAGTTAAATGAGTTAGAATGTGTTTGTGGTGTATGACTTCGACATAAGGTTCACCTTTGTATGCGTAGGTTGGCCTAGGTCAGCGCACGACATGCGTATTCTCTTGGACACTTTGGTAGGTTTCGCACACATGTTTCTGCATCTTCCTGAAGGTGAAACGCCGGATTTGTCTATTTGTGAGAAATATTCCATGCTGATTTTTGTTCTCATGTGTGTGTATGTCGTTTGTACGGTAGGTAAATACTACCTCATGGACTAACAGGATCGGTTATCTGGCATTGTATAGGAACAAGCACTACCACGTAGTGGAGTTTACAAGCGGCGGCCGACCACGAAGACATAAGTAGACATTCAACTATCACCATTCGTCGCTCTGTAATATTATTGAGCATGCGTTCGACGTTTGGAAGATAAGGTGGCGCATACTACAGAACATCTCAATGCAGAACATCTCAAGCAACCAAATGCTATAAACCACATGCCAAAAGAACAGACCACATAGGATGTAGTGGCTCTTTTCCTTCTTGACTTCTTGTTACCTTACCTACCCGGAGTGAATCGGAGACGACAAACAAAAGTTGCTGCAAGGTATGGGGATTATACAGTATTAGGCCCTGCTCCAAGCGGCTTCGGTTTCTAGGTTCCAGAAGTCAAAAACCGGAATAAATGTGTCGTCTTCTTAATTTTTTTTCTTTTTCATTTTTCTTTCTTACATTTGTTCCTTTGCATTGACTATGGAGATATAACGGTGTTTTTTCTTATTTTTCTTTAATTGAATGACTCAAAAAAGCTAATAGCCGTTACAATACAATTTTAGCCAAAAACCAACAGCTATATCCATTTGGGGCAGGCCCTTAAGGGCCATCCCAACCGGCTGTTGGCAGCAGCTTCTAGCTGTGGCTTCTAGCTTAAAGTTGAAATTGCACTGCAGCGGCTGTTAGCCTTTTATGAGTCATTCAATTAAAGTAAAATGAAGACTACATCGGCTGTTAGCTTTTTATGAGGCATTTAATTAAAGTAAAATGAAGAAAAATGAGAGAAATATGGAAACACCGTTATATCTCCACGAACAATGAAAAGGAAAAAGCAAAAACAAAAAAGTCAAAATTAGAAACCGACGTGTTCTAAGTGATTTCTGAGTTAAAAAGTCATAAACAAAAAAAAAGGCAAAACCGTTTGAAGCAGCGCTTTAAGGCCTGTTCTTTTCGGCTGCGGCTTTTGGCTTTTGGCTAAAATTTTTGAATTTTAGCTATTTGCGACAGAGATTACGGAGAGGAAGATACTCGCTTGCGATTTTTGTTGATACAAATGTTAGGCTTTTAACATGTACTACAATTAACTTGTAGATCCCATCTTGAGAAAATACGTCATTTAAAAGTTAAGTACTATAGCAAAAATCAAAAACCGCTAACTTCAGAAGAAAAGAACAGGCCCTTAATCTTCGCCTAGGGAGGCATCGTGCTGGACACAATGGTAAATAGTGAACATGTAGTTCTGTTTTTTTTTACTTTTTAGCTGTCTTTTGGTTTTGTTTTATTTTAGAAATAATTATTTATTAGATTAATAAATTATAACCCAAAAAACACCCTCATATACTATGTACTTTTAAACAGTTTTGGACCAGATCTGAATACTGGGCAGAGTCGAACTTCGAGCGATTTTTTTGTTCCATTCGGATTGAATGTTAGCATCTACTCAAGACCGATGCTGGTTGTTTACTGAAGGATTTTAAAAAGCTGAATTCGTCGTAAAATAAAGAGCTGAATTAAATAGTATAAAATAGAATAGCTAGTACTTCAGATATTTTGATGCAGCGTGGACAGGCGCGTGTCTGTGCACGTGGCATGAGTGGCGTGCGTTCTACTGAACACAGACTAATGAATCACTGAATCTAAAAAGAGTTAATATTATAAAATTATAGATATTTCTATTAAATAGCATACTACAGTAATTTATCTATTTTAGTATTAAATAAAATATATACGGTAGAAATATTAATAACTATATATTTTATCTTTACAATATATTTATATCATACGATAACACTTTTCAAGAATAGAGATTTGCATTGTGAGACGGAGGGAGTATAAAACAAAAGATATAAGATGTTTAGTACATTCGAATACATTACAAGGTGTGCCTCACTGATAGTAAGTTTTATTAGGAGAATAGGAATGTTTAGAACATAAAGTTCAAAAGGAATGCATTCACATGGAACTCATTACTGTGCAGGACATATGCCCTTGTTTCTACCCCGTCACTATAGGCATGTTTTACATGCGGGAGTATGACAGTACGAACCAGTTCTACACGCGGTATTAATTCACAACTAAAAACTACCCCCGTCACTATGCATAGGCATATTTTACATGCAAGAGCATTGACAGTACGAATCAGTTCTACAGGCGATATTAATTCACAACTAAAAACCAGATGATAGATATCATTACCAGCTAGATATATAGTCACTAAGTACACACGATCCTGAAAATTTTCTTATAGCTGCACATTCAAATTAAGCTATCCGTGTAAAAAAAACACACAAAAGATGTTTATAGTTAGTTCGGGAGCAATTCATCAATGGTCATCCCTCGAAACGTTGTTATTTATCTGTACCGAAACTATTAATAAATCAACAGGCTTTGTTACATATTAATTGCACAGATATAAGTCATTACTGTTCCATTCTAACTCTTAAGGTTCCTCCTCATATTTAAGGTATAGAAGCGGTAAGTGAATTCCTCGCTAAGTTGATATTTCAAATGCACTATGTAGGGAGAGATAGGAGGAAAACTGTGGAACAATTGATGGACATAGGAGCTATCAAACCAAAATTGAATTTTCCTTGCTGAAGGGGGAGTACGTCGATCAGCCAATGATTGTTTCCTGCAATTTGTGGAATAAAAAGAATCTCATTCGAGCAATTACATTTCCTCACCAAATTCAAGGAGCATCCATATCTATTGGGGAATAACATCAAGAAATTTTGAGACCAGATGTTGATTTCAAACCCTCAAATTCAGCATCCCTAGACCTCCTAGTTCCTTATGTTAACCAAATGATTCAACTCAAATCGCTTCAGTATCCAAGGGGTAGTACCCTAATCATGTGAAAATGATTCAACTCAAATCACTTTAGTATCCAAAGGGTACTACCCTAATCATGTGATGCATTTCCCAAATATCATACAGTGAAATAAATTGAATAAAGAGTGAGCAGAATAGGTAACTCACATGACAAAATATAAATAATTTAGTCTTTGCAGTCTTTTCATATTGATTACAACTTCCCTGTCCCCTTTTCTGTGTCCCCTCATACGTGGCAGTAGTCTGGGAGAGATAAGTACTGTTGCAGGCCCACAAAAAGTAAAGCAGAACGAATAGTTCGTTGACACATGCAAGGAAACACGAACAGGAACAGAGAGAAGAGAACAGGAAAGCCGTGTTCTTTTATATTTCCCCTACCTAGCATTGTTTTGTCCTTTCTCGTTGGTGGATGACATGCTAATGTCATGTGTAAAACCCTGTTTGTCTATTGAGCAGTTCCCATAACCAAATTTCCAAGACAACACGCCTTTTAATTACTCTGGCAACCCTTCGCATAGCATAACATTTGATATATTGCACAATTCATAAACATGATGGGAATGAGTGCTTCAAACCTGAAAAAGCATGATATATCCTACAGAAATTCAGAGTTAAAAAATCTAAAAGATTAGCCTAGTTACATGAATAATCTCAAAAGTGGAAGACTGATAGGGTTTCTTCAAAAAAGGAAAATAATTTATCTAAATGAACTAGTTGAGCTGAAAATAAAGACACCTTAGTGCAAAGCAATGCTAAAGGCACACCATGAACCTCCCATCCCCAAATTAACCCGCAACAACCAACCAATCAACCAAGGAATTAAAGGGCACGTCAACTAATGAAAATAGAAGCATAAATTAATAGTAGCAAGCACGAAAAAAAACTGGTCTCCTGTATCAATTTATTATGGGATATGCTGATGTTTCAATATGTTCATTTACAGGGACAGATGGACATAGACGGACAAGGACGGCTTGGATAAATCATTTTTAAATGCCTACAACACTATCAATGCTAATGTAGTTTGATGTTTTAAATATGAAAACATGGTACAAAATTCCTTTCATTAAATGTCTAGCATACCTATGTGTGATACCACCAAAATGTTGCAGAACTTGCGTTGCAGTGTGGTTCTAGCATAGTGCAACATTTCAAACAATAATGGGAACATTGTTTAATCCAAGAGCAAAAATGCTATCAAAAATTCAAAATGATGAGTACTCGACTCGTAACAGGCAAAACACTAAGCTTGGCAAACAATGGAAGTGCTTCGTTGTCATATCCGCAAGAAGTTATAACAGAATAACATAAATCAACAAGACAATAGGATGCCAAGTTCCAAATTTTGATTAACAAAAGGGCAAGTCTTCTAAACCTGGTTTACCATATCAAAGGACTCCAAGATCTAGACTATATAGTATTATCAGTAGGGCAAAAGCAACACCACTTAGCAACAAAATTTAAGAGGACTACAAGATAGAGAAGAGTGAAAATGACCTAGTTGTGTCGCTTATTCCAAGGCATGGGTTCATGGGCAACATGTTAGTAAGAGTTTAACCAACCATCCTCACCCACAAATTTATGTCATCCAAATCAGGTTTGAAGTCAAACAAAATCTAACCACTTAACGATCTGTAAGTCAAAAATTAGATAACAAAATAATTAAATAAATATATGTGTAACACATTGAAGCTGGCAAAACGTGAAATGAGCTAAAATGTGAAACAAATCCAAGGTAATGAACAAAATAAGCTGATGATGTTAATTTAGTGCAGAAAGCTAAACTTATGCAATTGCAGAGACAATCATTAACTAGAAAAGTATACCTGCAAGTTTTTTCACCCAATGCAACCCTTTCTAAGGAAAGACATTTTTTCCTTTTTTTTTTTTGGTTCTAGTTAAATCTCCAAAATCTACTTGACAATATGAGAATCCAACTTCCATACAAGCTGAGTTAATACTGTAATAGACTAGTAGTTAAACAGAGAGAGGACAAATACATGTATAATCAAGATTGGATACTAGTAACAACTAACAGATACTGTATAAAATTGTCGCTTATGGAGTAGGAAATCAATAGTCCCATAAAGAAGCACACTTCAGCACTGTTCCAGACTTTCCACTAGCCAGCTTGTCCAGAGTTAATGGTCCACAAACATGAGGGCCTCCAATTCTCCATACTTCCCTCGCATGCAAAGTCATGTACTGAGCACTGATAGGTACTACCACTAGTCCTTGAGCGAAAATGAGCTAAGAGAAGGAGGGCCCAAACGTTGACATTATCAAGTCTCTTGCACTATAGGGTTCAGGGAACAATTTTTTATTCACATACCAAGTGCTGAACCACTCGAAGGCAAAGTTCCGAGCACAGAACAGAAATTCCTTAAGGACTTCAAGTGTAATCCTCCCACCAGCTAACAGCAACATTTCCTTCCTAGATTTGTAAAGATCACAAATAACTTGATGTTACGGATAGTTTAGTCGGACTCCAGTATCATTGCCAAAACAAGTTCTGATCCAAATATGAGAAGCTAAGATAGAAAGAATAGTTGACAAATCGGTTTCAATTAAGGAATAGTTTCCGATTCCAACTGTATTGATTTAGACTCGGCTCTCGTATAAAAGGGTTCGAGGATTGTAACAAATAGACAAGTATTTCTTCCCCAAATCCTTCTTCTCCTTGCCCTAGCATCTCACCCCTATCACTTGCGTTCTTCTTCCTCCCGAACTCATCAGATTGAGTTATTCACAGCAGGGCTCTCGGAGTCTGTGTGAACTCATGTCGAATTGGAGGGTCCAACTTCGCTGCAGCAGGCAATGAACTTGGCGTGCACATACGAACGGCTCTACCCTACTATAGCACATCCAACAACAGCCAGCAAATAGTCCACCGCCAATAAATCTGCCACCCGTGCATGGGTTCCTCTGCCTCCTTGCGCTCTATCAACACCCATGGCACCTCCACCAATTCTTCCACCATCCGCTCCAATTGTCGCCACAAAACCCGTACGAGGGTTTTCAGACAACTGTCTACTGTAGAGATGGTTGATCGACGACAACAAGGCTTATGCTTCATTTGTGACATTCACAAGAGGCCATCGTTGTAAATTATTGTTCTGGTTAGAACTGGAAGTCGACCATGATGCCAGAGATAGGGTGGATGACCACTTGCTCCACGAGACGGAACCGAAGATTTCCTTACTCGTGGTCATGGGCATATACACTGCTCAAATTATGCAACTGAAGATTTGCATCGGCGATTTCGAGGGGACAGCCTTATGTGACATAGGATATGCCCATAATTTCCTCAACCAAGCTTGTGTGTCCGCGCTCCACTTGCCCATCCGGCCAACAGTGATCGGCTTGAATGCGGCGGAATTTGCAAATTGGCTCCCATGACCATTGCTCCGTCTAGATTTGTTGTTGATTTTACATCATCCTCCTCTCCAGTTTCTATGTTGTCCTAGGGGTGCAATGGCTATGGATGTTGGGGCCTGTTCTACGGGATTTCGACCAAATGCAGTTTTTGTATTGGAAGCAGCATCAGCACATCACTTGGACTTGTCTTCATTATCTGCCAGT
This sequence comes from Dendrocalamus sinicus, assembly GCA_036346575.1. Lineage (NCBI taxonomy): Eukaryota > Viridiplantae > Streptophyta > Magnoliopsida > Poales > Poaceae > Dendrocalamus > Dendrocalamus sinicus. The sequence goes on from CM070648.1 coordinate 9,177,291, forward strand.
GTCCACAGCCATGTTACAGGCCGCCAAGGGCGACGATCTCATGGCGACTCTTCTGGCCAAATTTGCCCACTGGTTCATGGAACCATCGGGGCTACCACCAGCCTGATCGTGCAATCATCACATACACCTTTCTCCCAACGCCCCAGCAATTTCAGTTTGGCCCTACTGATACGCCCACATTCAAAAAGATGAAATTGAGTGTCAGTGCATCGCAATGCTGCAACAGGGCCTCATCCATCCGAGTTCCTCCCAATTTTCATCACCAGTCCTCCTCGTCTACAAGAAGGATAGCTCGTGGCACTTTTGTGTGGATTACAGGGCCCTAAACAAGCACACCATCAAGGACAAATTTTCGATTCCGCATGTTGACGAACTACTCGATGAGTTGAAAGGGTCCTGCTATTTCACCAAGTTGGACTTACGATCCGGCTATCATCAAATTCACATGTTCTCCGACGACGTGCTGAAAATAGCTTTTTGCACTAACCACAGCCACTTTGAATTTTTGGTGCTTCCTTTTGGCCTCTGTAATGCTCCTTCTATGTTCCAAGCGATGATGAATTTAGTCCTGCAACCTTTTCTCTACCAGTTTGTTCTCGTCTTCTTCAATAACATTTTAATTTACAAACGGTCTTGGGCAAAGCACATTTGCCATGTCCGATAGGTACATGACACAACCCAAGGGTTTTGTCAATCCTCAAAATGCTAGAAAGATATGCAAGTTTTAGAGATCTATCTATATACTAAAGCAAGCTTCTCGGAGTTGGAACATTCATTTTGATGAAGTAGTCAAAGAGTTTGGCTTCATCAAGAATGAGAAGAGCTTTGTGTTTACAAAAAGGCTAGTGGGAGCGCACTTATTTTTATTTGATGATATATTATTGATCGAAAATGATATTCCTATACTTGAATCTGTCAAGTTTTCAATAAGAAATAATTTTTCTATGAAAAATTTAAGAGAGGCAACATACATTTTGGGCATAAAAATCTATAGAAATAGAACTAAAGGGTTAATTGGATTAAGCCAAGATACATACATTGACAAAGTGTTGAAGCGGTTCAATATGCAAGATTGCAAGAAGGGTTTCTTGCCTATGTAATATGGTATTAGTCTTAGTAAGACTCAGTATCCTTCGACACCAGATAAGTGAAATCGGATGAGTAAGATTCCATAGCTTCTGCCATTAGGTCTATCATGTATGTCACACTTTGTACACGCCCAGATGTGTTATATGCTCTAAGTATTACAAGCAGATATTAGTCAAATCCAGATGAAGGTCACTAGATAGCTGTAAAAAACATCCTGAAATATTTGAGAAGGACTAGTTATGCGTTCCTTGTTTATGGAGGTGAGGAAGAGCTAGTCGAAAATAGCTACACTAATGCTAGCTTCTACACCAATAAAGATGATTTTTGGTCACGGCCTTAGTTTGTGTTTTGTCTTAATGGAGGAGTTGTGAGTCAGAAAAGTTCCAAGCAAGAGACGGTTGTCGATTCTGCAATGGAGGCTGAGTATATTGTGTCTTCCAAAGCTGCAAAGGATGCTGTTTGGATTAAGAAGTTCATCTCTAAGCTGGGTGTGGTCTCTAGTGCTTCTAGTTCAATGAATCTCTATTGTGATAATAGTGGAACCATTAGTAAGCCAAGGAACCTAGATGACATCAAAAATCTAAGCACATATTTTAGCGTTCTCACCTCATTTGCAAGATTGTTGGTAGAGGTGATGTTAAGATTTACAAAGTGCACATGAATTTAAATATTGTCGATCCGTTGACAAAGCCCCTTCCGCAGCAAAGTATGAGGCACACACAAGAGCTATGGGTATTAGATACTTACTTGATTGACTCTAGTGCAAGTGGGAGATTGTTAGTGATATGTCCTAGAGGCAATCATATAGATGATTGTATCACTTCTATGTTTATGATTTTTCAAATACTATGTTATTTTGTCCCGTGAATAAATATCTTTTGTATTGATCAATAAGTATGTGACTTGTTCGTGAAACACTTTATTTATGTTTTGATGTTATTCTAAATTATCCCTGATCTTATATTATTATTATATTATTATATGGGATAATTATAATTTATAGATCATCACATGTATTGATTGATGATAATGTTTCACGGATCATGGATATGGGATATCAAATCAATCATGTTGATGTTGACACATGTTAGAGAACATGATGTTGGATTAACCCACCATGAGACACTGCAGAAATTGTTATATTCTTAAATGTCATCAGTTGGTCTCATACATAGTATATGTAGGATCTTTAGATTTGAGATCATCGTCATTTCCTACATGTATAATAGTTTACTTGGGGTTACCAAATACTACTCCGTGACTGAGTGGTCATAAAGATAGCTTTCGGTTTTACTATGAAACATGCGGAGGAATATGAGTGATTAAGATGAAATTTGCCCCTCCTATATAACAGGAGAGATATCTCTGGACCCCTCGATGTGATTGGATTAAGGAATTGCATGGCCATGCCAAATGTGGTTGAGAAGTATGGTTTTACCATTTTCATACCACTCCTTGGGACATTTCCTTTCTAGAACAACGTACGCTCCAGTAGATATTCAATTGATTTGAGCAGCTACTAGACCAGATCTGATAAGTCAAAGCTTGTGGTTAAGTGATTTCTATGTCCTTACTCAGTATAAAGTTCTTATCCTTATTTTTACCAACAAAGCAGCCCTCCACAAACCAATAACCCAGTGCACTACGACACTGCCACTAATCCATCCCAAGCCTCCTTTCTAGGGTAAGCTCATGGACTGCAACCATCAAGTAGCTTTTCACGATTCATCCTTAACCCTAATACAATTTTTATAAATCTATCTACAAAATGCCGAAATAATTAGTAGTGTAAAAATAGTTAAGCTCCTATTCTACCATGGTAAGTTTTATAGTAATTATTATTATTAAGACTTGTCAATGTGAATATGGCCATGAAGTAAAATAGGGCTTTTCCAGAGTTAAGGCATAACTAGTTACTATGTCATTCTAAACAAGTATTTTTAAATAAATAACATTGTATAAATAAAGAATAATGAAAGTACTAATAATTAAAGGATGTAGGTTCAACATGATAAAAAAAACATGTGACTTGTCTCTTTATCCATAGTCTCTAATTATTTTACTATAGACTCTAGGTTTTCATCAACTACTTTAATGGCTCCTATAGCTCTTCCATTGACCAACTAATCGAATCCAGATGCTAATGCAGAAGAATGATTTCAAATAAGTTACTGCTTTACAAAATGCAAACTGAGAACAAATACAATAAAAAAGAGAAAAGATATAAAAGGAAATGGGTTTGGGTTATTGAAGTTTAAGCGGTGCTTGGGTTGGCTGAATGGAGTTAAAAATATGTTAAATGGGCTTGAGATAGTCAACGTGGTTATATTTGGGTTAAACGGGTTTCAGTGAACAGGGCAAGCCTAGGACAATACTAGTTTCGGATTGGAACAATATCAGTTTGAGCTATGAACAAGGTAGATTACCTGTTTAGGTTTTACCGGAGTTTTGTTGGACAATGAGTTTAGTATGGTCTTCATAGCTCAAAACGGGTATAAATACGTCTAACAGGTTTCGGTGAATAGTAAAGGTTTAAGTCATTTCGGGCTTAGGTTTGGATTGGTGTTTAGGTTGTTTAGGATTTGATCTATGTCTAATTTGGCCAAAGCGAGTTGGAAATGGGCTTGTGAGGTCAAGGGGTTGAACACATAGATATAAATATGTCTAACTCGTTCTAGATGAACATTGTCGGATCTGTACTGTTCACATCGGGTCAGTTAGAAACAGTAGTGGATCCGAAAACATCGGGTTTGGACCGGAATAGCGTCGGGTCGGGTTGAACTATGCTTGCTATAGTGTTGGGTTGCCTTTCGGTTTTGGGCTCAGCCCGATTTCCTCTAGTTTTTGGGCTGTCTGGTTCGGCCCACTTTCTTTTCCTGCTTTGGGCTGCCTTGATCTCTTTACGCCCATGCAGACCATTGCGTCCTTGACCCGTTGGGCCTTCTGTAGTCGTCTTCCTCCACGGTCAAAAGCTCGGTGCAAAGACACAGCAGGCGGCCATGGCGGTGAGACGCCGGTGCGTGCTCCGGCGAAGGCTCCCGGCGGCAAGTGGGTTGTATGGGTGGGTTCTAGGAAGCATCGGGTTCCATTTTGGAGGTTGGTGGGGTCTCTAGATGGACGGAGTTTGTCCGGCGGCAAGGGGAGCTCAGCGACGGTCTCCCATGGCACAGTGGCAGTCCGGTAGCTAATTGGCTAAGGTGAAGGGCACTAGAGCATCTAGGGTTCATGGTAAAGTTCGCTGAAGTGGCGTTTTAAGCTCTAGGGGCTCGTGGAAAGCTATCCACGGTGAAGGGCTTGGCTCGCTGGTGCGGCACGTCACCGACGAGCTACAGGCTGAGAGTTGCCAAGGAGAGGCCAGGGTTGTGTTCGTGGGGTCCTACCGGTGCTATGGCCGAGGTTAATTGAATTTTGGCTAAGATATTCAAGGCATTGAAAACACTGCTTACCTTTCAGGCTTGCGGCGGCGACGCTGGAGGAGCTAAGGGAGAAGTTCTTCTGGCTTTACAGCGTGGGGAAAGGTGGTGGAAGCAGTAGCGGCCAAGTTGCGAAGATGGCACGTGCACTGTGGTGGTGGCAGATGGGAGGCTTCGGGGTCGTCGTGGCATGGCCGACCGTGGCGGTGGCCCCTCGAGTTTGTCAATGCCCTTGGGGCTGGCGAGGACGCAATGGCAAGGTCGATGGCGGGCGCACACGTCGAGCTGAGAAGGTATTGCCTTGCGGCGGTGTTGAGGCGAGTTTGAGCGGTCGTGGCGCGTGGCCAAGAGAAAAGCGACGGGGTTAAAGGCGTCGTCAGAGGTGCGGCGGCACAAGGTACGGCGGCTTGGCTTGCTTGGCCAACGGTGTGAATGGCGGTCGTGGTGCGTGGCCAAGAGGGAAGCGACAGGGTTAAAAGCGTCGTCAGAGGTGCGGCGGCTTGGCTTGCTTGGCCAACGGTGTGAATGGCGGTCGTGAACCGCGGAGTCCCAAGTATTTGGTGCTACCCGTGTGTGAGCTGCATTGCAGCAATGAAGCTGGCACTGTCAGAAACTTCGAATAATAATAAACAATTATGATTACTGCAACGTGCTCATTCTCGTAACTAGTTGTAGCTGTGATGCATAGATCACTCATGTTGGTTTTGGTGCCTCTTTACTTGCTGCATGGGCACACGAGCTCTTTTTGCATGGGCGCATGCTCTACTCGTGCCACGGCATATAGGAGTGGTAGTGAAGTGATGATCCGATGCGTAGGAAATGCGTAAGTTTTTCTTTAAAAATAACGACAAGGAGACCGTCTATATGCCAATGCTTGACACGTATTAGACACTTTGTTGAAAGGAGTTGCGAATCCGGCAGAGGCAGACAGGGTTCAAAGTTTGTCATACGGTTCACAGTTCACACCGCAGGTGTCAACAGCTACCAAAACCAACGTTCCATTATACATGAGGGGCAAGCATGCTGCACCACAAATACTCTAAACACAAAAACACACCAACATATTGCTTGCATAAATACACTCTCAATTACAGCACTGTGACAAGATTATTGCCGCATATTGTACCAGCAGCAGAGTACGCAGCATTGGCAAAAAAACGAGGGCAGTCTGGTACATACCTTTATTCAGAGTGAGATGTAAAAAAAACTATCAAACAGGAGAGGAGGCCAGAAGGGGAGTTCGCACGCAGCCTCAACTCATTCTAAATCGAGCGACTCTTGCAAAATTTATGTGATCACGGTGGGGGCGGATCGGCCAGTGTACTCTTGCATCTTTGAAAGCTTCAGCGCCACATCAACCTGGGATAAAACGCAGAATCAGAACTGCAACCTCACAAAATGGTGTGGCAAATTTCCGGATAGTCAAAAACAAGACTGCATACTGGGCGGATGTCTTACCAGTGGAGCAAGGGCATCCTGCGAATCCCTCCCGGTCTTGGAGGAATCGTTCTCATACTGCTCAATGTAGACACGTATAGTAGCACCGACAGAACCAGTTCCAGAGAGCCGGAACACCTAGAATGCCAAGAGTTAATGTTAGCTCACCAGCAATTGTTGCAACCCATATGATACAGTATGTACTCCCAAATGCGTCCGGTATGGTCAACTCAATCACTGTTAAGCGTTGACTGACTATGTTGCACTATCAAATTTGTGAACGTGGACTAGATTTTTTGCTGTACTTCTTTCCGTTTTGCTCAAGAGACAAATGGAGGATATTTTAACAGTAACAGTTCTACCAATGAATAACAGCATGGATTTTGTCGTACCAGTCTGGAACCATCTCCGAAGAGATACCGGATGCCCTGATGCTTGGAGACAGAGCCATCAACAGGATCCTTATATTCAAACTCATCAGCAGCGACCACATCCGACACATCTGGCCGTATCTCCTTGATTAACCTGAGGAAAAGATGCAATTTAGATCTAGTGCCCAATGGATACAATTTAGAATACAGGCTCGTACCTGTGCAATATATACAGAAAAAAAAAGGTCAGGAAAAACATATAAAAAGAAAAAGGGTATAATTAGCAAGCTGGGAAGCCAACATGCAGTTAGTGACCACCAAATAAAAAGTGTCCACTTCAGAGCTTAGCAAAGTATGCATCATTTTTGTCAAATAACCAAAAACCTCTAGAATAATTGTAAATATCATTATTGTGACATCAAATTTCTGAGTATTTTCAACTTCAATTGTGCATGCGCACACGCATGCATTGGTGGCTTAATGCCTGCGTGCATGCGTGTGTAGGTACATTAAGTGCTTATGCGAAATTATTGATGACTGCATTAAGTATGAGTTAATACGCAATCTGCATACTTGTTGACATTAGAAAGGGACGACTGCATGTTGACTAGGTTTGCCATAAACTCCTTAGCAGCTCCTGCGTCAACATTCTTCAAGAAGAAACGATTATAGTTAGCATGTTATCAAACGTGTGGTATAAACATACATGTTGATTGAATGAAGTACCTCATAGTCATATCGTGTATAATAATGGCGACCATAAGTACCCCAGTGCTGACGAACAATATCTTCAACAGTAATAAGCTTATCTCCTCCAAGGTTGTCCTTGTTTTTGAAAGCAAGAATAGATAGCCATGCTAGAACAGCCCAAATACCATCCTTTTCACGAATGTGGTCAGAACCTAAAACAAATTAGTAGATATGAACATCTCATCGACCCAATCATGTCTAGTCTACAGTGAAAATCAACACGTATACAGTGGAATATCAGCAAGTCTTTCACTTGATTTTGATCAATCATGGAATTATACCCCCTCCAAAATAAGAAGCTACATATCCAAAAACATCAAGTTGCTTGCCCTATTCCTTCAACACAGGGAAAACCAAGTTTGTGGGATATCGGAATAAAAGAGGTGCTACATATCAAAATGCATGAAGTTGCTCGCATTTTTACCATAAGGCAAAACCAATTTGCCCAACTAATTCTGATATGTTTGTTATTGTGATCAGCACATTGCACATACATCAAAGATAAGCTAGATAATTTCCCAAACATTACCAGTGCCAAAGCTTTCTTCACCACAGATCGAGCACATCCCAGCATCCATCAAGTTTCCAAAAAATTTCCACCCAGTAGGCACCTGAAACATGGTCTTCATATGATACTTTTGCCCTACATTTGAAAATATAATGATCAACGCCTTCACAGTCCTACTAACTTACCTCAAAGAACTTGAGATTTAAATTCTTCGCAACTACATCAAGGGCAGCTGATGTTGGCATGCTCCTGCAATTTCACCAATGGATCAACATAAGGAAGCACAGAGAAATTTTAAATGTGTTTTTGATTACACTGTTGCTGCTCTTTTAATAGATTGTAGATGTTGAAGGTTATGCAAGGGTGAATAAACACGTGTTGAAAGAAAACATGAGAAAAAAGCCAGCCAGAAAACCAAAGGAAAATGGCTGGTAAGGCTGGGGTCTGAGATTTTTTAAATACTGAAAACAGAACCCTGATATCTAGCAATGTTCCCAGTCCTCATGTTGACCATCCAGTAAATGCTCCTAAAAAATAGACGAAAATCATAAACTTTTCTCTAACTATTATCCAAGTAGTAGTACCACAGTAAGTGGCTAGGTGCAAACTTAAACTTGCAGAAAACATTTGATGGAATTAAAGGTTCCCTATGATCATGGTGACCATCTAGTTACTGTTGGTACTGGTAAGTGAAAATCCTGTACTGGACCAGTCACTGCCGACCATTTTAAGCAGTACTGAAGCATTTTTTCAATCTGAGTTACTGCAACTTATTTTTGTCAAATATCATTTATTTTGTTTTTCATCTCTATTTTTAGCTTTGTTGTTTCCTCAACTTTCTAGATCTTATGTTTTTCTCAAATAGTAGCAATTCTACCCAAAATAACTCCAAAACTCCAGATTAGTATTGACGTATTGTAGATAGAGGACTAACAGCGGGTCCAGGATTTGCGGTAATTGGCTGTAATTGGTCAGTTACCATTGGGAAATGGAATACACAGTACACACAGTATCTGGCCTAGCATGGTATGACAAACAATGGAAGGCATGCTTATTTGGAATTTGGATGCAGAACATTCTCTTGATGGATATGCTTATTAGCAGTGCAGTTTACACCTTAAAGCCTTAATTCTTATAATGAGAAACTTTAACCAACAAAGAAAATAGAGATTATCTTAGCAGCTCAATCTGCTGGAGAGCTTTTTACCTGGCAACTCCCTTCAGGCCAGAAGCAAAATAAGGAATCGATTGAACAGCATTGGCTGCAATAATGGCAACCGAATCCGATGGTGTCACGAAGAATCTAGAAAAGACAAAGGATGCATCATAAATCCCTTCTAGTGCTATTGTAGATTTCCAAAACAATTTTATTATGTAGGCTAAATAATACCTTTTACCCAGAATCATGTTGCGGTCAGCATCTCCATCAGCTGCAGCACCAAATTCAGGGGGTTCAACATTTGAGGTTGACTTCCCAAGACCCATCCGATCAACCAATTCTTTTGCATAAGTGAGGTTAGGATCCGGATGACCACCTCCAAAGTCTTCCTGTAAAAACATAAATGATGAATTAACACCAATCCAAGTTCTTTTTCAACTTGAGATGATAGAAGAACACATTACCTTTGGAACACAGTTCAACAGTGAGCTTTCGCTAGCACCAAGCTCTTCCACAAAGATGCGTTTTGCGTAAATTCCAGCAACACCATGGAGGGCATCATAGCTAAAAGTGCAAAGCAAGGGTTTAGTTGTGCTATGGGGTGTTAATAGGAGGATAGTAACATAGTTTAGGTCATAGATGAGTACCAGAACGTAAATTTTGGAGATGCCAGAAGCTTTTTAATTGACTCAAAGTCAAAGATTGTCCTGGAATTGAATACAGAATATTAATTAAATCATCATTTTTTGTTTATTTGCTTTTTTCACAGTATAAGATTCTAGCAGTGTTCCACAACAAAAGGCAAGGAAAATTCTCACTTCAGAGAAAGAACACACCAAACAACACTTGCCAAGAAACATGTAATATATCCAAACGGAAGATACTTACTTCATTAGCTTTATGTAATCTGTAGTAGAGTCGAAGACATCAACATCGAAAGGGCCTTCAGGTCCACTGAGGCTAGTGACACCTATCACAGAAATATCGACCTGCAATGGGGAACAAAGGGAGCAAATGGGGGCTCCAATACCTTGAAGCGAAAGAAATTGCAAAAAAAAAAAAGCAAGTTGGCATCAAATCATACATCTGGAAGGTCTTCGGCAATGAGGTATTCAGTAATTGTCTTTGTATTAGAGAAGATCTTATCGGTAACAGATTCAGGGGCAGGTCCACCATTTTCCATATTGTATTTGATTCCAAAGTCCTGGCAAGTTTAATGAAAAAGTGTTAATTAACAAATAACACAAGTGGCACTTGATTCACAACATAGTAACAGTAAACATGATACCTCAGTCGGACCACCAGGGTTATGGCTCGCTGTTAAAATGAAGGCGCCAGTGGCCTTTGATCCCTGCTTTTCATGTGTTAATAAACCACTAGTCAGATAATTTGTTACAACAAGGAAAAGAATCACAGAGTAATCGTGTTTGTACTGCAGAAAGTTGTCCTTTAGCGGAAATTGAACTTACATCTGCAGCAACTCTTTCACGGATGACAGCAGATACAGCTGGAGTAGACAAGAGACTATTTTGTCCAACCCAAACACGTCTTACTCCATTAGCAGCAGCCATTTTTGTTATGATCTATAACAAGAAAAATAAATGTCAAATTTATAACCACAGTTTGATGTAGATGAAATGTGCTAATAGCAATACATGTCACAAATATAGAAGAGTTACATAAAACAGGTGTTTATGTCAATAGAAAAATAGACTAACAAAATACAAAATTACCAATCGGTGCGTTTTATAGAAGATAACAAGTGAAACATGTAAATGATCTGAACATTTTCACATTAAGGTGAAAAGCAATGAGGTAGGGAGCAGGAACTTCTTAACTTGGGTAAAAAGTGAAAATCAGCTTTAACACAGATACTAGAGTCAGCAGATAATTCTGCCAAAAAATCAACCATGGTAACTGTAAGACAATGCAGCCTCTTTGTTTCAGTAATATAAATGGCTTATTCAGCTTCTAGTGTTTTACGAAATGGTACAATGACAGGCATATAGATTCATATTAAGAAAATATACAGAAGATTTTACTCAATCACAACATGCTTCAGGGCTTTCTGGACTACGTTGGAATGGCAGATCAACCGACATGTCACTAACATTCAAGAAACATGCAAGTAAACTGAAAGCTACAAAGGAGACATGTCACTAACATTCAAGAAACATGCAAGTAAACTGAAAGGTACAAAGCAGCTACAACGCAGCAACCTAAATTACAGAGCCATTGAATTTAGGCATCTCCTAGTTCACAACAGAGTTTCAACTTGCAATATGTTAATTTAGTAACTAGTAAGTCACTGGGCAAAATTATACAGATGCCATCATACAAGGCACTAGCCATATCACATTTAAAAAATGAAAACAAGAAGCATCTGGAGCTGTTGAGGATTCTCAAGAAAAAAGTATGTGATTCTTTCTTGAGATTTTAACATAATAATACAAAATGAAGCAGCACTAGGCATAGGCATTGCAACAGAAATTACTTACGCATAATCAGATTGACAGTTTCACATTTTTGTTCTGGGATGACAAACTTTTGGTAAACCTTGCTCTTAACAAGTTCACTTGGTATAATTCTAACAAGCCAAAAGGACATATTTAACATAGATAAACCACAATGTTATAGCATGCGCTCCAGAATTTAGAGCATTGAACCTAAAACAAAGTCAAATGGCTCTGAGAAACATGCAACTACCATGAGATAATTCTTGGTCAACATATTTTTTTAGCACATGAGCACCAACACTATACAAATATTGAAATGGAAATCTGCAGCAGCTACTATGAAACTATACAGATTTAACAAAATAAGCTCACAAAAAACATGTAAGGGGTATGGAACCTAAATAGTGAATAGTCAATTCCAAATCACCTGAACAGCATCCTTTGAGAAATAGCGGCCATCACCGGACACAACAATGGTCGCACCTATAAGTAAAGAAAGGATAGAAGATATGAAAAAGAACTGTGCAAGAAGGACAAGGAACATCACGGAGTATTTCAACTGTGGTAACTGGTAATATAATTTCCCATTTACGAGGCAAATAACGAAGAAAGATATGCGGAAAAACAGCTCAATCAAAATGTATTTAAACCCCTCTGGTATCTTGAAAACTGGTTTTAAGTCCTTTTTTTGTTACCAGACAGTTACAGTTAACACCTGGAAATGGAATAGTGACTTCGATAATATTTATTTGCACTTCATAATGCCTAATAATATTACATTATTTTCTAAGAATAGCAAAACTGCAGTTAGATGTTTGAAGCAGGATGTTCATCTGATAAGCAACTAACCTTTTACTTTGTCAGCGGGAAGGGCATCAAACGTTGATTGGACAAAGTTCTGCAGGTAGTGAGGCTGCTGGAATACAGTGACCTGGTAACAGTAACAGTCAATTAAACATAAGATAATACCCATAATGAATTGTGATGAGCTACCGACAATGTCAAAGTACTAAAATGGAAGAGAAACTACCTAAGGAGAGAAGGACTTTGGCATCCACAATATAAGTTATCATCATTCATAAAAATCAGATTTATGCCACTTAAACTACCAACCTTTATTATCTTCCTTAAAGAGAAGTCTAGCTGGCTAGGAACAAACTGGTATTGTAGATCACAGTAAAACTAGATGAGTATAAACACCAAGGTAAATAAAATAGATCAGCAAATACAGATTCCATGGAGCTGGCAGCTTCAACTTTAGAAATAATTTACTGCTCCATTTCTCATTAAAAAACCAAAATGTATTCAGTTAATTGTTTGTTGAATTATTTATGTACAGTAAAAACAATGAAACAGAACTCTACAAAAGATCAAAATTGCATCACCAGATCCAACCACCTCAAATGCCATCCATAGACATATGAAACCAGAACAACAGGTGCACAAAGGTGCACTGTACAAAATACCAAGGTCAGGCCTTCAGCCATGTCCCAGTGCGGCGTGCCACATTCAAAACATAGGAGTTAGGAGGTTATGACATCACACTCAACCGACAATTGGCCACAGGATACCATTGAATTGACTTACTCAACAATTTCCACCTTTGATACCATTTAATTGACTTTTTTTTCAACAGCATGTGAGGATCAACAACATATTTTAGTAATGGTTAACAATCACGAGAATCGAATTCTTCTGCTTCATTCCATTTTCACAACACACGAACACACTCTTGATCTCCATTTGAGACACGATCCAAATTGATTGGACGAGACTGGACACTGATGCGTGCTATATCCCAATCAAACGTCAAACGTGCCCAACCAAACGCAGTAAAACATTCCAGAACAAATGTGATGAGAACATGTTATCTCAGTGAGTAACGACTAAAAGACCCAGAACAATAACTGCCTGCGTGCACTAACTACGAAACCACAGGTCTTTGCTATCTTCTCCGATAGCCAATAAGGCAATAGCCGGCAACTACTCAGCAAGATCCAGTGAACATTAACCAAAGCATACCAAATGCCAGTGCAAATCTCCCGGATCAAAGCCCACAATTCAGATCACTCGAATCCTGTGTAGATCCAACGTTCCAGACGGAACAACGGATCCCATGGGGCCGAAAAGCCCGCGGAAACGAGCGGAACCAAACCGATTCATACACCGCGACACCCGCACGCAAGCAAACACACGCGCACGGATCACAATTAAGCCATTGGAGCTGGGAGCAGATCTAACCCGAACGACGGATCAGGCAGCGGCCGGCGAGATCCGCAGCCGGAACCAGAGACGCGCGGCGCGGATCGGAAGAGACAATCCCAACTACGAGCCCACGTTACAGCGTGATCCAGATCGGACTCGGAGCCCTAGCGATGGAATCCGGGGAGGGAGGGAGGGAGAGAGGAGAGGGGAGGGGACCTTCTTGCGGAGGCCGGAGGTGCCGGGCTTCTGGCCGTCGAAGGGCGTGGTGGCCTTCTTCGTCACCGTGAAGAGCACCATGTCTGGCTGCCCACCGAGCCGCCGCGTGCGCGCGAGGCGAGGAGGTCGGATGAGGAGGCGGTGGTGGTGGTGGTGGAGAGATCGAGAGTGAGAGAGTGGTGGTGTGGTGACGAGGGCGACGAGGGCGTGGCGGTATTATAGCGGGTGGGGACTGGGGGGAGGACATGAGGATCATTCGGTGGTTGTTCCTCCTCTCTGGTTTTCTTGCTTTTTTTTTTTTTTACTTTTTGGGTGGTTTTCTTGTGTGCCTTTTTGTTTGTTTATTGTGCTCTCACGACACTAGAGAATGGGTTTTTTTAGCCTATATCTTTTTTTTTGTTTAAATTTTAAATTTTTGGCTGGTCGTGATAGAGTACGGAAATATATATTTTCGTGCGATTTTAACCGATATAGATAAAGTCGAAACAGTATCTATTATAATCGACTTATAAATCATATCTTAAAAAGATATTTCGTTTAAAAATTAGTTACTATAGAAAGCAAAAAACATAATCCAAGAGAACTTACCCATATGCGATGGAGGAACCAAGCCTAGCGTTTCTAACACGCAAGGGGCGGCAATTTGCGTAGTTTGATTGTGTGCGGGTTGTTTGAAGTATTACAATTTGAGGTTTTGGTATGTAGCACATTAGGGAACGGTTTTTAATATGTTAATTTCACCTCTCATTAGCTCTAGTTTTTTTTTTGGGCTAATTTTCTAGCTAGGATTGCTACGCTGGCTTGGTGAAAGTATTTAGGGAGCATGTTGTCGCAAGAAACAAAGGAAATTTATCGTCTGGTCTTGAAGCTACTGTACTTAAAAGAAAAGGATAATGTATGTTGCATAGATTAACATAAATTCTTGTGCTATTACGGATGTTTTTCAGATTTACTATAAATAAATCAAGTATGTTGTTATTCACGTTTAACTGGGAGCCAGTTTGACTTTGCTATAAAGTACTTCGTCAGTTGATTTTTATAAGATGTGTTTTTTACTTGGTGTGGTTTGTTTGATTATTAATTTGTTTACAATACTTTGTCTATAGCTACAAAAATATAATAATAAGAAAGTACATTCTAATACGAATGCAATGGTATCACTTCTGTCTCACATAAGCAATATATTATTGGACTTATCGTTGATCAAAATTTATAAAGTTTGAATCTCATCAAAACGTATGGGTGCCTTATAAAAACCAACGGCATGAGTATTCCGAACATAGTTAGCTAAGAAAATATCTAACAGTCATAGCAAACATTTTTACTATATCTCTAAAGAAGTGGTTACAAATTAGTTAATAAATTAAAATAGCAAAATAAAACTACAGATTATAAGCCACGCCTAAGCTTGTATTTTAAGCTTCATACTCTATCGGTCTATCCTTAAAGATAAAAAAGAGAAAGAAATAAAAAGAAAGGCAAAGTGAGATTCTCTTACTGTAAAAGCTAAATACACCTTACAGGATAGGGAGAAGAAGAAAACAGCAAATTAATCGGGCAAAATTAACAAGCCACTGGATTGCAAAAATATAAACGACTTACATCTGCTATTGAGCTGCACTTTTCTTCAACTGCAAAAGAACCTAGTTAGGCTTCGTAGGATTAGTGGTGGTTGTTGCCTAATCAAACTCTTCGTTCCATTATGATACATGTAATTTCCTTTGTGTCACTCGTCCCATGGACTAGATAAAAATGGTCGTGTTTTTTATTTATGACTTATAATTTATATTTTTAAATAAATAAATATGGTGGTTTCTTTTATCTTTTTTTAAGTAGTTTATTAAAATAATATTTTTAAAATGACTTATCATCATTTAATTCTTTCATATAAATACTTATACTATAATTATAAATTATAAGCATAAGCTATCAACCATGTTTAAAAAAATATCACAAGTAAAAGAAGGATTCGAATTCCGTGGTCGTGAACTGCTTTTTTCATACTAGTGCCACCTTTTTATGTCCGAAGTACACTTGGCGTGTATGCGATTTGGACGTTGCATTATCGCAGCATCTGATTCGACGATGGCCCACAGCTCAGAAACCTGTCAGCGCGTCCATCGAGCGGACGCTGGGGACGGCCGTGCCCGTCGGTGGACCGGCTCTTCGATGGGCCTGGAGCACAAGCGAAGATCGGCGACCGACCGCTGGTTGCAACTTGAAAGCCTGTGATCCTGAGCACCTGGTCCACGCAATTCTCCCACGCCTTCCGATCTCGATAGAAGGAATCGGTTCGTGGGCACTGATTGTCGTGCCAGAGAGTTGCGTAGGCCTGATATTAGGCCATATTTTTTTTGAGTATACGCACTCAGGCACTCACGCACACGGATCAGAACCATATTTTTTTAAGTATACGCACACAGCACTCACGCACACAGTCTATTGACATACCTGTTTCGCATATTGTGAATATATCCCCTACCAGTAAATATCTATATATATATATATCATGAAATACGAGCACACGTGAAGGACTATGTAAGAAGGCTATGTTTAATATTGTGATAAATTATTGTAATATTTATAGTGTGGTGAAATAGTTTTGCAAAGATTGTATTTGATTTGGGTTATCTTCTGGAAGTATCAGAAAAATCAGAAATATCATAAATATAAGCGTGGTAATTCTATTTGTGCGGAAGTACTGGGTTGAGTTGCGGTATATTTTTTTCAGAGAGCTCTAGGTGAGATTTTCAGCGTGTGGAAGTACCGCTTTGGGAAGCGATAGTAACGCAGGGTGGAAATACTGGCGTGTTAAGGAAATACTGGCGTGTTAAGCGTGGTACTTTCGATTTTCCTAGAAAAATAGATGTTTGAGGAATTGAATATATCATGGATCGCGCTTGGATGACCTGAGTCATTAGATTAAGGTTGCATGATGCATGTCTTGGCTAATATAAGTCAAGTTGTGAAGAACTTATACTTGAAAATGATTTCTTTGCCTTTAAATGTGCAGAGTTGCTTGGAGTCAACGGTGGTGATCTGGGCTAGGCTCATGAGGAGTTGATGCTTAGAACGATCGAGGATGCGGGGTGAGGCGGTGAGCTCAAGCATGGTACGAGAAAGGCGAGAAATGTTGAAGGCGATTTCAAACAGCGGGATGGTGTATGTGGCTTGCACGGGCCAAGTGAGCCGTGGTTCGGTTGAACCGAGATGAGAGAGACTTGGCAGCATATGACAAGTTAATGGTGCACCTACAAGTGGCAAGTATGACGATTGCTTGCAGTGGTTGGTGATGACCGGGTCAAAGAAGTGTATTTTTGTAGTTTGACCAAAATACCGGAAACCATTTTGGATCAAAACCATGACGCATGGGCGATGCGTCGGAGAGTGGATTAGATTAAGGTGAAGCTGGGTTGATCAAGGCAAATCAAGGCTAAGAATTTAGCTTATGTACACTTATACACTTTGACCGTACATAAGTGAACTTGTGTTAGTAAAACACATGTGTAGGGTTAACGAATTTCTCATTGTAATAGTGGATAGGATCCATTAAGGTGTGTAGGTGGCTAGTTGCCCACCTATAAAAGGAGGTTGGGATAGAGACATCTATAGTTAACCCATCTCTTGTACTCTCTTCTCTAGGTTTAGAGTTAAGGTTAGAGATTGATTATCTTGAGTGCTCTTCGTTCTCCAAGGTGGAATGGCTGTAAAATCTAGATTCTCAAGTAAGCAATACATCAATCTTTGTGCAACTCTTGAGTTCCTTTTGTTTTTGATTGATGTACTTGACTTTTAGTTGGTTTTGATCTTTCTTCATTCCTTCTTGTGATCTTGCTGTACCAAGGACATGTAAGAGGTGAAGATAAGTCTTGAAAATACATCTCCACCCATCTAGGCACCTTGATAGCAAGATTCATGAGAAAACCCGGTTTTGCTTAACTTTAGTCTCTTTGGTCCATCTCTTGATCCGAGAGTTTTTGGCTTGGTTTGTGTAGTGATATAACTTGCTGTGACGTGTGGGAATACTTCTATATCCTTCTTGGTCATTATTATCCCACAAGCAAGTTATATTCACCAATTTTGGTTGTAGCTCAGTTTTAGAGTAACCCTCCAACAAACTAAAAAATGTCTCAACTTTTGCCATGATTTTTACGATCATTTATTAGAATAGGTTCACAATACCCTAAAGTAAATCCCTACCAAATTTCATGTCATTGGATCTATAAGTCAAAAGTTCTCACAATTCTTGTGTTTGAACTCATGCTGAAATTTTTGTTCATCAAGAAACCGGTAATACCACATTGTAATTAGCAGTACTTTCAAAAAATCAATAGTTCCGCACTGCAATCAGCAGTACTTCCGATTTTGCTATTTCTTTCCCAAAATTTCAGCAACTTTTCTTACTCGTCTTTTGGTGGTTTCTCATTTTAATCTTCATAACTTTGTAGCTATTGGAGTGAAGGAGTGTTGAATACTTGAGAGAAAATTAGAAGGTATCATTCACCTCTCCTCTGTTTCTATTTTCGGTCTTTCACTAAACATATGCACATGTATCTGTACTCTCACTTTTTGGAACCATTGAGCTAACGCTCAATTCCTAATTATTCCAATGAGACATGCTAGGATCAATCCCTAGAATTGAATCTAGACGGACAAGGTGTTCACCCACACCAACAACCATCCGAGCTACTCTCGATCCTTGGTCCTAGGCCCATATTTGAGAGGAGAATGAAAGATAGACCACTCCGACTACGAATATAAATAGTGATTTTTTTTGTAAAAACCTAGGAGTTTGTCAAAAATCTATTTGCACATTAAAGTTTGTCAAAAACCCATCCATAAATTCTATGTGACTGTAAATCAACCTCTAAGACCTAATTTACTCACTAAAGTTCCTGCATATCAATCCCAGTAGGTCGATCTCATGGACTATGAACAAGGAAGACATGCCAGTGCAGGTTAGGGCGTACGAGTTGAGCACGAGAGAATAAAAGATGATGCAAGAGTGGGAGAACAGAGGGACAAGGAAGAAGAATGATCAAGCGACGTTGCTGCCACGTTACACGATTCTCATGGTCTAGATGGACTCGGATGTGATCCTCAGTTAGCAATTTTTGACTTCGAGAAGCTTCAACAAGTAAATTGGTCATTTTAGTGGGGACTGGAGGGAGATTTGCAGCCAAAAACTTACTAGTGGATTTTTAACAAACTCCCATGCTTGCAGGTGGATTTTTGCAAATATATATATAAAGTCTACACAGTAGAGTTCCTACTTCCTAACATAAAAACAACTTTACAATAGGGCAATGCTGAAGAGTGGAGCTACAAGGAAGAGGCGATGCTACAAGCTTCACATAATGGCATCTTGGCAGTGGCAGAGAGCCACATTGTAGCATGGGGGTGCAGTTGCACCCCCAAAATTTTTGCATAAAAATTCGATATATATCCCCCTTAATATACAAAGTATACGATATACATACTAACATACTTCTAGTTGCCCATTAGGCCCAATAGAGATAGTAAGTCAAGCCTATTAGCCTAAGTGCCTAAGCCATCCTCACTTCCTCAATCGATCGGCCAAGAAGTGCTAGGAGCTCTTCAAGTAGCTCTTCTACACCCGCCTCACCATGTCCCCTACGCTCCTGACTTATTATACCTTGTTTTTTTACAGCCCATCCCTTTTATACACCTGAGTCCTCGATGTCGACTAGCTTCTTGAATGCTGATAGATCGTTTCCTAATGTTCATATGATACGGGGAGGGGTCCCGATCTTCTCAGTGAGGAACCGTTGATAGTTAATGCAAAGTAGACGATGTCGCTAGTTGAACACTCGCGCCAATGCACGAACTCTCAACTCTTCGGAATACGCCGAAAACACACCGGATAATTGTTCGTCGCAAGACCACAAACGACGAACGCCAAGTCCCCAATTCCCAATGGAACGACGGCTTGACCTTGAATTGCAGAATGAACCATGGATCGCCTAGTTCTCTCTCAAAGTCCTCGCATGAACTCTGGTATTGAAAGAATAAGCAATAGCTATGTTTCAATCTTATGCATAAAATTGGTCTCCCTCTAAAGGCTGCCAATACAAGGCTTATATAGCCCCTTGGGACATCCATATGGTCCCCAAACCAAATACAACTCAACCCTATATGGTTTTGAATACGAACTCTCACAAAAAGAAAACTATATTTTTCACCTGTCATATTGTTTCGGTCATAACTTTTTATCCGTGATGAATTTGAAGGTGGGACTAGATCCATTGTGTAGCCCTTGAAATTATCTTTCCAACGAGTACAAGAACACATGAATCGAACTTCGTTTGTGAAAGTTATGACATTTTTAGTAACTGCCTATCAGGCTGTCCCGAACCGAATCCGAATTGAACTCTGAGTTGAATCCGAGTTTGAATTGAGTTAAGCACGTGGGATGTCCGAACTTGGCTTGAAATTCTTATCCAAAACTTGTAGTTTAAGTTCTTGGGCTTCTCCCCTTTTGCTCTCCCACTGCATGAGCTTCTTTCCTCCTTGATCAACTGCATGGGTTGCTTGGCTTTCTTCTTTCCATTCCCATGGGCTTTAAGTTTATTGTTCTTGGTAGCAAATATGATTAACCTCCTTGTGCTTTTCCATTGCTTTGGCCCCGGAATCATCATAATATTCAAATTAATCATGTGCGTATCTGCATCATCCTCCCCTTCTTCAAGAAAAGCCGTCCTCGGCTTTTAGTAGCCAGAAATTGTACTAAGCAAAGAATATACCGTATATGCATGGTATATATATTTGTCATCAACACTTCTTTTGCTTAGCATATCAAGAACATATGAAGGTGTAGTAGATAAAAAGAAAAACACATATGCATGGTATATGTATGAATCAATTATTGTGTCATTCTCGTTGTTCCACACAAACCAGTTAATATAACAACAACCATAAGATGTATACATTACAATATTGTCTTTCATATCATTCTCCCTCCCATGAGAAAAAGTCGTCCTCGACTTTGCTAAGCACATGGACAAGTCATTAATGGGCCAAACTAAATTAAGTTGTTCAAATATGGGGGAGAAAATTTTTAGTTCCTTCCATGCTTCAACTGCGCTACTCTGATTATTTGTACATGATTGTACATCAAAGGATGAATAAGTAGGCTTAAAAAATCTTTTAAAACATAAAGCACTATTGTTGAAACTCATCTCATTGTGATCATGATATGGCACAAAAGTTTGTTTATCCAAAATATGCAATTTCAATTCAGCAAGCTTATCACATGTAATGCATATTCGGTAAACATAAAACTTATCATCTATACCATAATTTCCAATCAAATTGAACTTATATGCATATGCATAAGTACTAACTAGTGATTTTAAATACGAAATTTCAGCAACATTCTCAATCACACTAGATAGCTCTCTAGGATCATCAAACATGATATAGCACAAAGAATCACTAAGAGATATTCGAGTAGGAACTTCGTTATGAGTAATCAATTCCACATTATGTAAATTGAGCAAAGAAATTTCAGAACATGGAATTTTCATTCGCATATACGAGTTCTCACAAGTACTCACCGTTTCACAATTAATTCCAGCGCTAATATTGTTGTCTTTATTGTTCTCCTCAGTTGATATAGGTGTTGTAGGTATTAAATCATCATGATGTAACAACGGAACAACAAGTACTTCATCTTCAACCGTGGTTATCTCCTCATCTTTGACTTCCAATGATGCCGGTTGTTGAATGTTTAATTTCTCATCTTCAATTTCAACCTGCACAATGTGAGAAACAAAACTAGAAGTAGACATTAATGTGTTAGTTTCAAAATCAACCTCACTTTGTCCATCATCTACCTCTTTCTTCTCTTTTGGTGTTTCTCTCACACTCTCAATTAGAATGCTCTCAAATTCACATATGGTGGAATCACACAATTCACTCTTTTTAATACTCTCTTTTCCTTTGGCTATGTGGCTCTCATTCTCACATGGGTTTTGAGGCATCTCAAGTGTTGTTTGTAGCAATGGGGCAGCACGTGCACTAGAAGTAAAACTTCCACTAGATGGATTAGTTTTAAACGAATTGAAACGATATGTGGTTTTACCTCCTATAGGTGCTGTACGGGGAGTGTAGGAAGATGATTTTGAAACCCTCATGTCCTCCTCGGTCTTATTGTGCAAAACGACCGGAGGGTCGTGCACACTTGTGTCATCAGCTGGTGCACCCCCACGTAGATTGTAGTGTGCGAACATGGCACGTAGCTCCCGAAAGTTATTATTGATGGTCGTACGCAATTGTGTGACCTCCTCCCCGAGGGTGTTCAGTCCAGTCTGAACTTCCCCGATCTCATCGCGCACGCCATTGTCACATCATGAAGTTGTTTTTGTAGCATCTCGCGCAACCGAGTGTACTCGGTCCACGTAACCGGCGCCTCCGGATTAGGTGGATCCTCCTCGTGGCCTGACATGGGAACGACTCACAAACAAGAAACGAGGTTATATCCGGGTTAGTAAAACAAAAGCTCTCTCTATACTTGCAACTCACTGTCCTGAAAACAAGACAAGCTTACCGTTCCAAAGTAAATCAAGGATGGCAAATCGACAATTATGACAGCGAACGACCTCAACCCGGTAATGTATGAGCATAACCAAGAGCAAGGGAGTACACAAACGGGTGTAGGTAGAGCTAGGACAATTATGTGGATATCCTATGCAATCTGATATTCAAGGTATTGTAAAGCTAAGTAATGCTCCAAGCTAGAGTATCTTGCCTATGTGTTGATCAATTGGTTTAAGCGAAGTGTATGAACGCACACGCAACGATAAATGTGACTTAATGCAAACAAAGGAATGAGCTATAAAGAGGCAATCTGAATTTGAGATGAATAACTAGCTCTTTTGCACTAAGTACTAGGAGAGATGCTAGCCAATTGTAATAGTTATGAATGTAAGGGCACCAGATTGCTCTATGAGAATAAGTACACAAGCTGAAAATATGAACCAGGGTGTTCCACAGAGTTTCGGCCAACACTTTTTATTTTCTCTTTTTCTTGATCAAATCGTAGGAAACTTTCAGGTTTTTTTTTAACTATGCCACGGCTTACTCTCTTTTTTTAAAAAGTTTGGCCGAACTAGTGTTGTGTTCCCTTTGCACAAATTCAAGAATTCAGCAAGCGTAAATAGTGCTCAAGAACAGCCCTAACAGCAATATCAAAAGCTAGTCTCAATTGATGAAAAGATATAAGTGAAGCTCAACTATAGTAATTCTTTCTTTTTGGCTAGCTAGGGTTTTGTCACAAGCAGTGATTTTTTTGAAGCCAAACCGTAGCTAACTCTCGGTTTTGAAGGAAGTGGATACTATCACAAACTCTCCCAAAAAGAGAATTCGGATTCAAAAGTAAATGCAATTTACTCTTTTTGGTTGCTAATTGAGGGATTCAATCAGCAATTTTCTAGGGTTTATATGGACACAAAGATCAAGCTACACAAAGGAAACACACGGATCAGCACTAAAACAAAACTCTAATGGACGAAGACTTACAAAACGCACAAGAAATAAACAGATTAAACTATGGTTTTGGTATTGCAATTTTCGGTTTGATGGACGAAAGGACAGAAAACGAATCTAACTACGGGTAAAGAAATTCTCACCGAGTAAACCTAGAATCTGATACCACAATGAGGAACCGTGGATAGTTGATGCGAAGTAGACGATGTCGCTAGTTGAACACTCGCGCCAATGCACGAACCCTCAACTCTTCGGAATACGCCCAAAACACACCGGATAATTGTTCGTCGCAAGACCACAAACGACGAACGCCAAGTACCCAATTCCCAATGGAACGACGACTTGACCTTGAATTGTTGAACGAACCATGGATCGCCTAGTTCTCTCTCAAAGTCCTCGCATGAACTCTGGTATTGAAAGAACAAGCAATAGCTATGTTTCAATCTTATGCATAAAATTGGTCTCCCTCTAAAGGCTGCCAATACAAGGCTTATATAGCCCCTTGGGACATCCATATGGTCCCCAAACTAAGTACAACTCAACCCTATATAGTTTTGAATACGAAATCTCACAAAAAGAAAACTATATTTTTCACCTGTTATATTGTTTCGGTCATAACTTTTTATCCGTGATGAATTTGAAGGTGGGACTAGATCCATTGTGTAGCCCTTGAAATTATCTTTCCAACGAGTACAAGAACACATGAATCGAACTTCGTTTGTGAAAGTTATGACATTTTTAGTAACTGCCTGTCAGGCTGTCCCGAACCGAATCCGAATTGAACTCTGAGTTGAATCCGAGTTTGAATTTGGTTGATCACGTGGGAAGTCCGAATTTGGCTTGAAATTCTTATCCAAAACTTGTAGTTTAAGTCCTTGGGCTTCTCCCCTTTTGCTCTCCCACTGCATGGGCTTCTTTCCTCCTTGATTAGTTGTATGGGCTGCTTGGCTTTCTCCTTTCCATTCCCATGGGTTTTGAGCTTTTTGTTCTTGGTAGCAAATATGATTAACCTCCTTGTGCTTCTCCATTGCTTTGGCCCAGAATCATCATAATATTCAAATTAATCATGTGCGTATCCGCATCATCATATGTCAACTAGCTGCTAATTTGGTGGTGCTAATAATGTTTCTAAATCCTTATAAATTATCCAAATTAAGGTATGATTAGAACATTATAGGGCTGCAAGATACACCTTTGGAGAGTTCTATGGTGTTAATTTAAGTCTCAGTATACCAATTTGTGAACTTGTATTGAACTTCTATACTATGTCATTTGAACTTGTTTTAGAATGAACGTGTCTAAAGTTCACACTTCCATCGTCAAAATCTTGCTCCGCAACTGCATCTTGGTACACACTATATTTCTGTAGAGACACCCTTAACTATACTGAATAACTTGGCCTTTAACAGTACACATGTTAGAGTTAGTAATCTTGTTTAGATGTATTCAAGTCAGTTTTGGTGGTCGTATATGTGTACGAGTTTGTTCCGCGTACAAGTCGTCATGGTCGCAGTCGTGTACAAGCACGAGTCAGTTTTCGAGTTCGTGTTGTAGTTATAGAATCGGGTAGGGAGGTCGTGCGTGTAGGCTTTAAAAGACACGTAGTCACGTAATGAGAAAGACAAGATAAGAGAGTCAAATTGATTGGTGTGATCGAAGCAATCGGTATGATCGAATGAGAAGAGAGAGAAAAAAGGAGTTCTCAGATCCGGAAGTTTAGCGGTCCAATTGGGCTGGCGAGGACTCGGTCAGCTCAAGCCTCGGCCCACAAGTCCAAATCGTAACATTTATGGATCTTTGGTTTACGAAACCAATATTGTTTATAGTTTGGCCTTGCTGATTTATGAAAACCAATGTTGTTTCGAATATATTCTCATCAATCCATGATGTTTTAGATTTTGCTTTTGTTAATTGTGACTACCATTTGGGCTCGATTGCCCAGCTGACTTCTTGCTATGGGAATAACTGGAGCCACGAACAAACTTGGAAAATACTTGTACTAGCTAGCAGTACTGCAGTAGTACTCCAATAAAGAACAGAGGGAACAGTGCACGGATCAGTACCTGACTCCAATTAAATACCCCAAGAATAATGCATAGAAGGCGAGTTACAATCACCTGAAGTCGATTAAAAGAGTTACTCCAATTAAATACCCCAAGCATAATGCATAGAAGGCGAGTTGTTTATAGGTTTTAGTTATAACTTATGGTTTTTAAACTATTCATGAGAGAGAGTACAGAGTAACAGAAACTCACATGCAGTTTTGATTGATATAAATGAAGTGGCTACAGTATATACTACAATCAATTTGTAGATCCTGTTATGAAAAGATACCCCGCTCAAAAGCTATTTACTATAAAAAAAATTGAAAAACAACTTTTAAAGCTAAAAAGAAGAGACCTGACACGATCTAAAGCTCTGTGAATCAGCTCCATTTCTAATGTGAGCAGCGTGCGTCTGTGCCATCTCATGACCAACTAAGTGGAGACGAAATACTGGAGTAGTACTTTCCCACATGATCTTGCAAGACTAAACTCATCAACACTTTACCAGTACGGACTGCCGGACTGGTATATACCATTTTGCCACCTCAAACGGCGCAAGTAGCTCTATGTTCCATACCACCTTTCATATTAGTCAATATCAGCTATACTGATCCGATACAAATAAATACCAACAGTACTGACCTCGATACCAAATGATAGGCCATACTGATGGAACTGGTAATACTGTCTATTGAACTCATTAAACTATATATTATATGTGATCTTACTACTATGTATTTAGAGTAATATTATAACTAAAATTTAGTATGTATATAAGTATATATATACTTATAAATATGTATTATTACTACGAAATCCGAAACGGTACACCATCATAATCTAGTACCGAATATATAATTTAAATAGCCAAACCGATATGAATACTGAAACGGTACTGATAAGTACGTCCAGGACTGTACCCATGCACGCATGGTACTGCCGCTGTTGTACGACACGACGATTTGGCGGTAGCGTCGGCTGTAACCGCCCAGTTGGGACCGCAACTGACCGCCCAGAAGGTGGCAGGCTCCACCTCCACTCCATACCGGATCCACAAGTGAAAGCGCGCCCAAGTCGCGTTTGGCAGCCGGCCGGCGGGGACGGACCGGAACGCCCCCAAATTGGCCAACGCGCGAGATGGCAACGAGCGTGGCGCTGCCCGCCCGCCTCACGGGACCAGAAGCCCAGAGCGGCCTCACCCGATGGAGACCAAGCAGTCCGAGATACGATGGCCCGGTTCGGCGTTAATTAGACCGAGACGTCGAAGACGCGCACGAAACGTTTACGGTGCCGCGAAGACGTGAAGTGCCCCCTTTTGTCAGAGAACGGGATGCGCGATGCTCCTCCTGTCAACGCCGGTCGAGCAATCGATCGACTTTACGTGCAAGGCTGAAATTAACTTGCAGGTTGTGCAAGCTGTTAGTACTACTTCGTACCTTCTCTAGGTCACATTTTTTCTTAGAATCAGGAGCTTTATTTCATTAACTAGTAGGATTACAATCACCGAGTGTCTCAGTTAAGTACTCCGGTGTTTGATTGAGCCACATGCACTGGTTGCTTGCTTTGCACATACCTGAGCCGGCTACATTGCACTTTCTACGAACAAAAGCTAAGTTCCTGCTAAGCTCGTGAGTCCTCAGTATCTGCCATGATTGGCGCGATGTTCATACACGGGGCTCGTCGCGCGTCGACAAGTTCAACAGAGCTTTTTAGAAGTAGTTTCTACTTCGATCTTCTATTACTCCCCAGCTTAGCGCATAGTGTCATCGGTGTTCAGTTGAATACCTAATTTTTTTTTACAAAATATCAGATATATAATAAATATATTATATGTATATACTATTAGTTGGACTTAAACTATATATTTGTGCATGCAAATAAATTTAACATGCACTTCCTGTATCTTGCCTATATAACACATTAGGGGTGTGTTTGGTTCGTGGATGGAGGTTGCATCGTATATCCTGGCTGAGTGGATGCAGCCTGAGTGGAATCGTATTTCAGAAAAAGAAGATGTTTGGTGAGGCTGTATGAGCGGATACAAAAAAACTGAGATGTTGTTTGGTTGCTCAGATGAGCGGATGCGATCTACCAAACCCGAGAGGTCGACACGTGGGACCGCATAAGATACACTGCATCCACTCATCCAGGATGGCTAGTGAAGCTCATTTTGAGCGTATCCACCCATCCAGGATGAGGGCGTATTTTTGCATCCGCTCATACAGGCTGTATCCGCTCATACAGACAACCAAACAGGCTCTTTCTCAGATTATACGGATCCACCCATCCAGGATGAAGGAGATGCAGGCAACCAAACACACCCTAGATATATTTTTCTTCTAACCTCAGCCCTCCTCATATAGGCCCAAAGAAGTAAAGATACAAACAAAACTCTAACTTCTGTTCTCTCTCTCATCTTATGGTTGTCTGTGTGGAGACGACTCTGGCCTTTGAGTGGTGAGCGAGCAAAGGCACAAGCAGTGGAGGTGAGCGGCGACCGATGGACACAGGTTGTAGAGGCGAGCGACGGTAATCATGCGTGAGGCGGCGTGGGACACGAGGCAAGTGTGCAGTAGCGTGAGCGGGCAGAGAGGCATCGTGGGCAAGCGCGCAGCAGCACGACAAATAGGGAGGTAGAGAGCAGATGGCAGGAAGCGAGCAGCCCGGTGGCCGGGAGGGAGCGCGACATTAAGAAGAGAGCAGCACATGCAACTCACCGTCATCGTTCTCTCCCTAGATTTGGATGCGCTCCGCTCTACTTCACTTATTTTCTTTCTTGCTCCGCTCCGCTACTTTACTCTATTCCGGCTCCCGTTCTTTCTGGAGTCTACCATCTACTTTCTTCGTTTTTTCTAATAAATGATATGTAAAATATAATTTTTGTCTCAGGCAATGAACAGTTAGTTGGATCTTTGTTATATATGTTTACATGCTATTTTTTTGCTATATTTTGTTCCATGGAAGGAACATACAATTTCCTCTCAGATGAATGGTTCTCTCTGACAGGGAAAAGCAAAAAAAGGTCAGAATCAGTAAGATATGCAATTATCATTAATCTCTTTAATTTGCTGTTTAATTTATGTTATTAGGCTCGTCTTATGTCACCCATTTTCTCATAAAAAAATCATGAATTTTTATATTTATATATATTTTTATTATATCTATATATGTATCGTTGTATCAGTATTTTGGGAGAAATGGTATATCGCAGTATCGACATATCGGTGATATATCTGAGCAACCTAGCTCCAAAGTCCTAACACCTATTCTAAAAATCCTAGATCCGTCACTGTCGAAGGAACATAGCGCACTTGACGTAAGTGGATACCATGCACCTCGTCTTAGCAAACCAAAATGCTCCACTTTCATCCCTAATACAACATTGTTGTTGTTGTGTCTTAACCGCACCATTCAGAATTAATTATGGGGATTTGCTAGTGTTTGGACGTCCGAGTCACTGAGTCAGACGCTAGCGTTGTACATCCGGTCGGAACACTTCTCACTCATGTATGCAACATTTTTTTGGCTATGGATGCAACAAAATATTTTGATAAAAATCTTGATGTTGTATATATGAAATCAAAATGTTGCAACAAAACAAATATCTACCTCCATAGCAGGCGACGACGAGGCATCGCGTGTGGCGGTGTTGGGCACGTAGGTGAGCTAGTTGCTAAAGACGGCGCCGGTAGCCGTGAGCGCGGTGGCCAGCGACGCCATTTGGCGGAGGTGCTTGGTGGGGTCCTCGTTGGGGTTGAAAGGCAGCAGCTTCTTTTTTTCTTGGAGTACACCATCAGCACGCCCACAGGCTTCCCTATTCTTTTTCTTTCCCAATCTTTGTCTGGACCAGTGAAAACTCTACAGGCAAAGAGAGATATAAGAGAACAAGAAATGAATGGTATGGAAGGAAGGGGTTTGTGGACATGGTAAGCTCATGTAGGAGTTGAGCGTCTGATTTTTTGTGCCGGTATCGTATGTCTGAAGTGAAGCAATTCCGTTAATTGTGTGCATGAATGCAAAGGAGGCGGTGGCTCTACCATACATGTTGAGATGGATTGGCACCGGCGAAGCAATGGGCTGGCATTGACAAAGACGCTAGTAATACACACGAACACACGACTGTCTAATCCAAACTCTGAAACAGCGTTTAGCCCGGTTCCAATACAATGGCATCATTGCCCCTTCGTTAAACATTCGGCATGCAAGTTGTTTGTCCGTGTCAAGCTGACCACAGAAACGAAGTCCCGTAGGCATCTTTCTGTTGCGCCCTACCAATTTCTGAGTACGCGGCGAGTACCAGCCACCTGTTGCTGCGATGAGCTGCCAATAAATGTCCTTGCGGACCCCGAGACGCCGCCGGTTGCGAGACCCGGGGCGGCGCCGGCTCGACGCCACCACACGAATAGATTCGAGGAGCTAGCCGCGCGGCGGTGGAAACGGGGTCGCAGCCCGAGGCGGCTCGTCGGACCCGACCGTCGCACGGTGGGCCCCGCGGCACGACGGCGTGGGGTCGACGTCGCGCAGGTGTGGACGTGTGGTCCGTCGGGGTGAATTGCTACGCGCACACCCTCGAAATCGAAAGGCTCTGATTACTCGTATTTCCGTGTAATGACCGGCCCATTGCGGAGAACACGACCCAGAACTGGGCTTCCACTTTCGTCCTATTTCTTTTTGCACGAAATTTCGCCGTTTTGTCACCTCAACAAAAAAAAAAGGGAAGAGAAACTTCGCCTTTGTGTTAACAACAGGGTTGATTAGCTTTCAGCGAAGCAGCGTCAAACGCATTACGGCCTTACGGGTAGTGAGTCTTACTATACCGGCAAGAAAATGATTCTAGAGTTGAAACAGTAAATATAAAAAAACCTCTGTTTTTGATGACATGGTTGATAACTTTTGATTGCAGGTAATGATTTTTAGTTACATTTTTTAAGACGGTGATAGGGCAACGAAAACATCGACGCGGGCAATGCACTTGGTGGTAGACTTAGCAAACCGTTTGGAGAGGTATTTTTAAGAAACCGTTTAGAGAATTCTTCCCATTTGTTTTAGTTTTCGGAAAAGCTGAAATCAAAAACCACCTTAAAGTTTAAAAGAATAGGACCAGAATACAATCAATATCCAATACATTTGGATAATAGGCAGTAGTACTGATCATTAACGCGAATACAACCTGCCTTTTATATCTGAAATTTGCCAAACCATACTCTGCCAGAGTCAATTTACGCTAATGCGCGCAATAAAGGTTTGTTTTATGGAAATGAAGCGTGATTGACCAACCCAACGGTGCGGTCATGCGGGGAAGCATACGGGGACACGTGCCAGACGACGGCAATTCATTCGCTCGCTCACACCTATTAGCAAAGTACAGCGCGTTTGTGTGTGTGCGTGATGATCCGATCATCACTGAAAATTATTAGATGCCGCCTGGAAAGGTCATTCGTAATCCATTGGTGCGGTACGTGAACGGTTCTTGCCTACCGAGCCGGCTGTAGAATCTCGTTTCTTACCGGAGACGAAAGCTCGGTTTTTGAAGGCTACACGCATAATCCAAAAGGTTTCTAGATACGTTCAACGCGGAAATGCAATTTCATCGAAACTACGCACAGCAAAAACAAACGTAGAGCCAACTTCTAACTCTTTTTAATGTAACGACTGAAAATATATTATAATTACTGTTAAATTTTTTAAGTAATTAAATTAAAAAAAAGTATCATAGACAACATAGACGAATAAGAGAAAAGTTATAAAAAGCAAAAAAAACCCTACAAAGCTAAAAAGATAAAATTAAGAAAACAAAAGCTCAAGTCGTTTAGAGCAGATCTAAAGCAAAGCAAGTCTCTTCCATGAGCTTTCAGCATTGGATAGACGAAATACAGCATTACTTGAGTACTCAGCCATGAACGCCTGCTTCCAAAAATAGCACACAGGTGAGAAAAAGGAATACGGGAACTGTCATGTTTTGCTTTAGTTTATATTTTGTAAAATAATATTAAGATAGATAATTTTTATTTGTACTTTTTAAGATAATATTTAATAAAGAAGAAGCTGATGCACGTGTTTTTACCTTAGGAAACCATTTATTTACTCCACCTATCAGCCGCACCTCCTGGCACGCGCAACAAGACGCATTTGTTTGCTCCAGCGACCGTCCCCTGGGCGCGTTCCATGAGCCCCTCTTTCCACAGGTGAGCCGCACTGCCATCCCCAGCATCGGGTCCCCTCCCGGGAAAAGCCCATTCCCATTCACACCCTCCATTCCCCTCCTCTCCTGTCCGCGGCGCAGCACCAGATATCCCAACTCGCCAAGCCCCATTCCGCAAAATACGTACGGGAGTTTTCAGGGTTTTTCCGGTCACCCCCCAAAGCCACCGCCCACGCAGCCTCGCCAAACCCAAACCCACACCCAAAAGCGGACAACAGCACCCACCCTTGTCTCACGCCGCCGCGATGCGGTCTCCGGCGCCGCCGTGGCGGGCGCTGGTCTGCCTCGCCCTCTTGCTCTCGCTCCTCCTCGGGGCGCGGGTGGGGGCCGACGACCTGGCGGGCGACGCGCGGGCGCTGGTGGCCTTCCGCGACGCCGTGGGGCGGCGCGTGGCGTGGAACGTCACCGACCTCGGGGGCGTGTGCGCGTGGACGGGGGTCACCTGCGAGGGCGGTCGCGTGGCGGTGCTGCGGCTGCCCGGGGCGTCGCTGTTCGGGGAGGTGCCGGCGGGGACGCTGGGGAACCTGACGGCGCTCCACACCCTCAGCCTCCGCCTTAACGGGCTCACCGGCGCGCTCCCGGACGACCTCGCTTCGGCGGGCGCACTCCGCAACGTCTTCCTCAATGGGAACGGGCTGTCGGGAGAGTTCCCGCGAGCGATTCTCGTGCTCCCGGGCCTCGTCCGCCTCGCGCTCGGCGGGAACGACCTGTCGGGGACCATCCCGCCGGCGCTCGGCAACTTCACGCGCCTCAAGGTTCTGCTCCTCGAGAACAACCGCTTCGTCGGCCAGATTCCGGACCTTAACCTGCCGCAGCTGCAGCAGTTCAACGTGTCGTTCAACCAGTTGAATGGATCCATCCCGGTCGCGCTCCGGTCCAAGCCGCGTTCGGCGTTCCTGGGGACGGGGTTGTGCGGCGGGCCCCTGGGGACTTGCCCTGGTGAGGCCTCGCCTTCCCCTGCTCCGGCGGGGCAGCCGTCATCGCCGACGCCCGCGACCAACGGCGGGAGCAGCGGCAAAGGCGGAAATGGGGGAGAAAGTGGCAAGAAGAGCAAGAAGCTCTCTGGCGGCGCCATTGCCGGAATCGCCGTAGGCTCCGCCTTGGGAGCCGCTCTTCTCCTGTTCCTTCTCATTTGCTTCTGTGGCAGGTCGGGGCGCACCAAGACGCGGTCCCTGGAGATGCCACCTCCATATCCAACGTCTGCCGTTGTCACCGGCGGCCGAGAACCTCCCGAGATGACCAGCGGCGCGGCCGTAGCGCCGGTGGCCACCGTGGGCCATCCTCATTTCCCCGTTGGTCAGTCGACGTCAGGGAAGAAGCTGGTTTTCTTTGGATCAGCGGCCACCGTGGCACCGTTCTACCTGGATGACCTGCTGCGCGCCTCCGCCGAGGTGCTTGGGAAAGGCGCCTTCGGGACGACATACAAGGCAGTGCTTGAATCTGGGGCGACCGTGGCGGTGAAGCGGCTCAAGGATGTGACACTATCCGAGCTGGAGTTCCGCGACCGCATTGCTGACATTGGCGAGCTTCAGCATGAGTTCATCGTGCCGCTCCGTGCCTATTACTACAGCAAAGATGAGAAGCTACTTGTGTACGACTTCATGCCCATGGGAAGCCTCTCCGCACTCTTGCACGGTGATAATCTCACATTTTCATTGCAGTTCTTTATTGTCATACTCTCTGATCATGATATTACTGTTATTGATATGTTCTACTTGTGCTTGTGAGTAACATTGTTTTGCATTGTTCATGGGTGGTGATGGTAGAGTAATGATTGATTTCCTCGCGCATGTTTAAGATTGCCGTTGTTGAGCTATTGTTTTGTGGATATTACTTTCATCTGCTGATTGTAGAATACTCTAGACTTTGTCTTTTCTAAGGGGAGGAAGTCAATCCAGTTCTAAGGGGAGGAAGTCAAACCAGTTTTAATTTGGGTGATTATTTATTGGTTTTGTTATCACTTATTAAAATCATATCTAGTTTGACTCTGATTTACTATTGCACTTTTGCTGCTTGTGGTTTGAGTGCGGATGTTTGTGATTAGAATACTTGTAGTTGCAGCGAATTTTCCCCATTTCTTATTAAGTGTTTCCAATTGGCTCTTTATTCCAGAATGTTCAAAATAATTGATTGCCTAGCATCCTTGGTTAATTCTCTACTGCAGAATTGGCCATCATGTATTTTTCATATAGCCCTATATTCCTTCAAGTGGTTCCTCTCTGCTTGGCTAGTATTCTTTGCACTGATCGTGGAAGACAAAAATATCTTAAAATCATTGTAGTTGGTGGGGATGGTATTTTATTGGTTAGGATGGTCTTCGATATCTTCATAGTCTGGTGACATCCATAAATTGTGTTTTTATCTTAATTGTGACACTTTTCAAAGCAAATGAAGAGGTAAGTAGCATCTATCCACCATTCATCATACTTTAAAAATTGTGTAAATCACTATTGAGGAAAGTATATAATCATCTCCCTTATCATAATTATGTTTGTTAAACAGGGAACAGAGGTTCTGGCCGTACTCCACTTAACTGGGAGACAAGATCAAGCATCGCCTTAGCTGCAGCCCGTGGTGTTGAGTACATCCACTCGACGAGCTCATCGGCTTCCCACGGCAACATCAAGTCATCCAATGTCCTTCTGGGCAAGTCGTATCAAGCACGTGTATCCGACAATGGCCTTGCTGCTCTGATTGGTCCATCATCCGCACCATCTCGTGCCACTGGATACCGTGCTCCAGAGGTTACTGATCCCCGGAGGGTATCCCAGAAGGCCGATGTGTACAGCTTTGGTGTTCTCTTGCTTGAGTTGCTCACAGGCAAGGCCCCCAGTCAGGCTGCTCTTAACGAGGAGGGTGTTGACTTGCCCAGGTGGGTGCAGTCGGTTGCCCACTCAGAGTGGACTGCAGAGGTGTTTGATATGGAGCTCCTGAGATATCAGAACGTCGAGGAACAGATGGTTCAGCTTCTACAGCTTGCTATAGACTGTGTTGCACAAGGCCCAGATGCTCGGCCATCAATGTCTCATGTTGTTGTGCGGATCGAGGAGATCAAGAGGTCAAATGAAAGAGCTGAAGGGAAAGATCAGCAGCAGAAGGCCTTAAATCTGGAAGAAGGCAAAGATCAATCTTCCAAGGCTGAATTTATTTGAGGGGCCCAACCATTTCACAACTTAATCTCGAATGACTCGAGAGAGGAATCGGCTGACTGCTGTAGCCCGCATTCGATTCATAGATTGGATGAATCTTATCTTCAGTTGAGTCGACCGTTTTCATCTTCTTTTTAGCATATTTAATTTCACAACGGTGTTAACCTCGCAGGATGCTCGATACTGTGCTGTGGAGGGTAATTTGTGGTGTTTAGGTTACAGTGCCCAAGTCTGTGATTGCTTAATTGCCCTGCTTATTCTAGTAGTAGCTGATTAGATTGGTTTTAGCCTATAGCTGTTGCCTTGTCCCGGCTATCCAGCTGCTGCCTTGTTCCGGCTATCCATGTAATTAGTCAACCCCATCTGGTGTTTAAATTTTCTTGCCGAAATCATTCACGAGTTTGCTCTGTTGTGGGGTTGTTGCCGGATTGCATGGCCGATGTGATTGTGTGGGTCATGCTTTGGAGAGAGTTTGGTGATCTGTGAACTGCATGTCCTGTGGTGGCTTCTGATTGATGGCTCCAGTTCTTGAAAGCTACGTGCGCCTGATCCGGCGGCACGGATTTTGTTTCCGGTGAGACTGTTCTGAATCGGAAGCAGGACCAGCGAAATTGAATCGTATTGAATTGCTTGATGCGTATAGTAATGTGCCAGTTGCCGATCATCATCTCTAGTTGTTCATTAATAGATGACATGATACGTAAAGTGGGCCTAGGAAAAAAAGATGAGCTTACATAAACGGTTTCAGCTTTTAGGCTTTTGATTTATTTAAATCAGAAGCCACTTGGAATACATTGACTTTTAATTTCAATTTATTTTGATTTTTTGGTTTTTTCTCTTTTTTTGCATTGTTTGTGACGATATAACAATTTTTTTTCATTTTTTTTCAATTTTCTCTCATTTTTTAGTAGGAAAAACTAACAGTCATTACAATGCAATTTTAACTAAAAACTAAAAGCCACAACTAGAGTTTTAAGTTAAAAGTTAGTTAGAGCACCGCTTGAGAATTCGAAATGGGTGGCTTTGCCTAACATCAGCAATCACGAAATATCGGTAGCTCAATTGCATCATTGAATTCATGTTCCGAAATAGCAAATACACATTTGGCATGTGTTGAGGAAAAAAGAACAGCTTGCGTTTAGAACATTCGGGCACTAGTGTCGTACGTCCTCAATGGCCCTAGAATTATCATAACGTGAACAACTGTGACCACCAAATTGCCGGCTTTCTCTCGCGTAGCAGCATAGGGTTGAATTAGTGCAATATAAAAGCTCATACCCATACGACAACACAACCATCATGCAACAAAACCACCTCTGACCTTTTATACCATTCTCAAGTTTGTGTGGTCGCAAGATAGACATCGTCCTCAAACTCACCAACACATCTTGGGAGAATCGTGCAACAAATTATTTCAACATCTGCAACAACAATGTAAAATCCAAAAAAACACTGCAACAAAAAGGAAAATATTGATGCAACAATACATGAAAAGTACCTTAACAAAAATAAAACATTGTTTCAGCAAAGAAAAAAATTCATTAGAACAACTTCAATATTTACATGAGGGTGTTACAACATTCAAAAAGAATTGCCACAACAAAATCAATTACCTGTTGCAATATTTGATATGAGCTCAAGGAGAAGATGGTGTAGGCCGGCTGACTGACCCGGATCTGTCCCCACTGTCTGAAGCAAGTCACCTCCTCTGATGGAATCAGTGAGAGGCCAAACTTGGAGGCGGTGGCTCGCGTAGATCCGATCGGGCTAAAAGTTGGACGAGTGCCTCGTCGCCTCGGCCATGCCGCTACTGAGTTTGCTGTCTGCGGGTGCTTCGGCCGTTGGTGGTGTGGCGGCTTGTGCAAGGGATTTGTGAGCGCATGCATCAAGATAGCTCTTTTGGAGGGAAATGAATCGGGGTCGGATGTGAGAGGCAGAGTAGTAGATGAGATTTGAGAGAGTTGTGAGTGTGGTGGGCTATGGGCTCATGGCCCATCACTACCATGGGCTCGTGCCTCACGTACGATGAGTAGTACTTCCCGAAAAATGGCATAAAATAATTGTTATGGATAGGTATAATAATAATATTCCCTCTGTTCTCTTTTACTTAAAATGCTAGAATCTATGGTGTCAATTCTATAAAATTTAACCGTCAATAAATTTAAAACTATTTAGATTGGATATATAAAAATTATATTATTAGATTTGTCATTAAAGTATTTTCATAGTATTATAATTTTATTAATATATTTTACTAAAAAGTTATAAAAAAAAGTCAAAATTGCATCTTAGATACCATAAAAATTGAAAAACATCAAATAAAAAAAAACGGACTGAGTAATTCTGTACACCGAGGATATCCATTGGTGTTTGGATGATCCAAGTGCCTTGGAGTAGGTATTTTTTTCAGGTATCGGTAGATTGCAAGCGCACGACAAACAAGCCTGATTGCGTAGACAACGACGGCACCAGAAGCGTGCGTGTTTGCGTCGTGCACGAAACTAATCCGGTGTTCAATGGTAGGCCACCTGCACACCGTGGTGGAGGCACGAAGCGAGCCGTCCGAATCTCAAAAATCCCAGGCAAGGTAGACGGCGGCGGCGCATCACATGAGTCTCTCTTCTGCCCGCGCCACCCCCCCGGGGCAGCGCCTGGCCACCACCGCTGCTAGTTTTTTTCTCCTCCTGGAAATTTGAGATGGATTCGTTGTTCGTAGGTGCTTGGGTGCTTGCCGCTCTCTGTAAGCGGCTCGGTTTGATTGGGAGTGATAGTTCCCGCTCTCTGTACTAGATGAATTTTTTTTGACTATAGCTTATAAATTTTAGTTTAAAATTTTGAATTTTAACTATTCGTCAGAGAGAGTACTGAGAGATACTTGTGTGTGATTTTGTCTAATATAAATAAATTCGATATAGTGTCTATTACAATCGACTTACATTGTCTTGAGAAGATATGTCATTTAAAAGCTAGTTACTGTAATATAAGCCAAAAGTTATAAGCCTAAAGCATAAAAGAATCTAGTCACTGTCTATTTTTTTATCGTGGATTATGGTATTTAGTTATGATTTATTAATATAACGAATAGTGATTGATGAGAAAGTAAAACTCATTGAAAATCTAAAAGAACAGGACTGCAACTTGTGTAACTTTTTCTTGCTTCTTTTCCTTTTTTTTTTGTCGAGATGCAACTTGTTACTTTGAAACTGTCGGATGCCTGTGGATCCAGGCCTATCTGGCTGGTTTCGTTCGCAACACACAAAAGGAATTCTGCGGAAAACGGAGCAACTCATTTGTACCGACCTCGTTTGCAAGTCTACATTGTTTTGTCATAGATCATAGAAGCGAGGCGAATGGTTTCCGGTAAAAATATTTACAGCACATCTAGATCTTTTTGAAAAGTGTGGTAACAAACTAAACAGTTCTTTAGAGCTAGATCTTGATTAAACCATCAGCTGAGTGATATCGTACAAAGGCACACCGGCTGTCATATTGGACTTTTCGAATTCTGGAAGTGCGGCTCTGAGGCTGCTTATTAGAGTTTCACAAGTTCAGCATTAACGTCCATTCGTAGTGGTCAGAATTTGACCAAATGCTTCAAACTTTTCAGATTAAGGACCGTGGTTTTGACCCTGCTTCTTTAGCCACTATTGACCACTACACCAAGAACATTCCAAGATTACATCATCACCTGAATTTTTTTTTGCAGCGCGCCCTTAAACTAAACAAGTGAACTTTCATTAGTTTCTTCTCTCTTCCAACCACCTTTATTTGAACCCCTGACTTCAAAACAAAGAAATGCTTTCTTCCTCGCAGCTCCATGTACTGAACAAAAGCCAAAGTTCTTAAACAGGTGAACAAATTCCACCTGTATTTTACTGCCCCTTTTGTTAGTATGCCTATTCTCTTTAAATAATCAAGTCTTAAGCAACTTACCACC
This sequence comes from Dendrocalamus sinicus, assembly GCA_036346575.1. NCBI lineage: Eukaryota > Viridiplantae > Streptophyta > Magnoliopsida > Poales > Poaceae > Dendrocalamus > Dendrocalamus sinicus. Next base: position 9,215,735 of record CM070648.1, read on the forward strand.
AGGAATACATCAACATCTTCTAGAATTCTTCCTCACAAGAAACACTACAAATAAGGTACCTCTTAGCATTTGGTACTTGTCTCCACCTATTAACCTCAGCTCGTGAACACATCACCATCTAACATCTGTTTGCATATATAGCACTGTAGCATATTTTTTTCTTCTTCAAATTTGGCTCTAGACATTCGTTTATGAAAATATATCCCTATATCCGAGCTTGATAGGCACAGCAGACGATATATATCTCCTGCCACGTCACCAGAGCTTGGCAGGACAGCACCAGCACGGCAAGCAAGAACGGCACGAGGGAGCCTATGGGGTCACGGCTTGCCAAGCTGCCCTGGCTCGATAGGTGCAAGGGGGGCCGAGCCTCGGAGCTGCGGGTTGCCCTGTCTAGCCCTTTTTTTGGTATTGATATATTATTGAAAATATAATAGTAATGGATCATTCCGAAGGTGCGAAATACATGGTGCATAGGGTTTGATTAGATATGTATGTTTGCCTCACCACTCATACAATATAAATGGCAACATGCACAAACCATTAACCACAAATGCAGCTAAGATATATGTGCGTCTTTTGAAAGTGATACTTGCAGTCATTCATCGTACATACTAGGGTCCATGGGTGCCTTTCTCTTGTCTATCCTATGGGCTTTAGACTTCTCGACAACCGCCCAGTACTCGGCTTCCATAACTTATGTATGTTTGTCCTAGTCTAAAATTACCTTGCATTTAGCAGAGGCATCGGGGACCATTGATGCCTTTCCCTTGTCCTCTGCCATCTCATCCTTTCCCTTGTCGTCCGAAGTGTAAGTTTTTCAAGGGCGCCACTAGGTAATTGAGCATGTATTTTTGTTTGATGAATACCTTGTTGTACATCTCCAGACCATTGATCCACTGAAAGAAATAGCAATGCTCCATCGCTTACCATTATGCACAAAGAAAGTTAGTGATATGTGAAATCAAGCATGTAATGTGTTTTGACAAGACGTTACATTTGCTTACGCAGAGATCCCTGCACATGTAGTGCGCCTGGGAGGCGGTTGCTTGATGTGTGGACTGAATGATCTGTGCTAGATTACCATAGTTGCACTACAGATGTGGAAAATCTGGTAGCACAGATGCATCCTTGCAAGAATTATCAGGGTAGAATCTCTTCTTCTTGGCAACCCACTTCCGCTTGCAAAGCATCTCTCCGTAGTTCGACATCCCCAGTAGCGGCACAGTGACATCCTTTACCTGTGCTCTCAGAAAAAATGTTCCATGTTGTTATTTCACTCAAAAAGTGTTGGTTGTTGGAAAACTGTGGTGAACTTTTGCGCACAAATATGGCATGCCTTGTGGAATTTGAAATTGCAGTACTTTTATGGTACAAACGGGAATAAGCAGGACCATCTATCCCAACTACACCGTAAGACACTTGTGGGCCTAGCTTAATAGAAACAACATTGATAAAAACTATTGTAATTGGGTTTGAGGGGGAATGCCCCTAGGGTGAAAATGTGAAACTGTAGGGCATCCACATGGCGTGGCGGTCATCAGGGCGGTGTGGACGTGGCTAATTGTAACGGTAGTAGTAGACGCAATTGCAGCTTGGGTCTGTACAATAGTAATATGAGTGGTAGTTGCTGCTGAGGTGGACCACCTCCTCGTTGTTCCTCTCCCTAATCCTCTGTCTACGGAGCTCATGTTGTTGGACCTCTCTATCTGGAGCTCCTCTTGTAGGCAAATTTGGAGAGTGTGTATGTAGACCTATGTAGGTATTGAATACGATGGATCCACCTACTTGGTGAACTTCAATTCATGGTCTATAAGGAAGATGGGGTGAGTAGAAGCGATCCATGCATAGAAGTATATGTATGTCCCAGGGTTGGCTCTGTGATTTGATGTAGTATTCTTGGCACAAAGTCGTAGGTCTCCTCGTATGTGCCATACATTCCATGTATGACATTCCTCCTCACCCGCCACACCTTACTATAGCTCATAGGAAACCAACCAGGTTCACAACATCGACCATCAACAACTTTGATGAAACTATGATGTCCACAACTACAATGCGACTGATCAGGCTAGTGATGACTGACGAGGACATATCCTATGCATGTGCAATGGCTTTGTAAGCTCATAGGTGTGATCCTTTACCACTGTTATCCAGAAGTTCGTTGCACTGCCTCTGAATTTCTGCTCACGGACCTTCCTGAGACAAAAATTGTCCACACACACCACCACATACATGTCAGGGTTTGACCTATGCATCTGATACGTGTGGCTTATGCAGATGACATATCTTACAATGGCTTGTTGTGCAACACCCTTGTTGGAGGAATCATTGCCCATCCACCAGAGTATCTTCATCAAAAGACCATTCTGACCTATCTTCGAATGACAGAACTAGGAAAACCAATACAACACATCCAATTTAGAGAAAATGTACTCAACATCCATGCACACAATACCACCGGATACACCACCCACACTAGCGCCTACACCAACCTCGTTTCCACTACTGGCTGTGTGGGTATCCTTCTTGTTGTCGGAATGGATTTCATTCGACATGCTGCCTACCATCTTCCTACATCTTCGGTTGTTTCAAAGTTATAGGCCAACCTCATCAACCCTCCATCGTATTGATCAGCACCAGGTTCTGCTGCACCACCATCATGGTCAGTAACAACAGGTTTTACTTCGCCACCGTCATACCCACCAACATTACGTTCCACACTGCCACCACTAACCAACTGCAACACTTCCACACCACCATTCCCACCGACCTCGCCCCTGCTCGATGGTTTTGCCCTCTTCAGAAACTACATATACATCATTGGCCTCCCATATACTGCCGTATCAGGATTGTTTGCAATCTCCATGTAATGCCCCCAAGCGACGTTGTCAACCACTTTCTTCAGCTCTCAGAAACACTGCCCGAAGCTCCAACCATAGTGGTTGTTACCACCTTGATGATAAGCTTCTTCCGACTTGTGTCCCTATCACATGCACTTTGTATGCCCCTCCTGAGCTTAGAGAGACCCATCTCCTTCAGCCCTAGAGCCCGGATCAAAGTATGTTTATAATTTTATAGGTCTGCCCCATACGGCCCGTCCCGGCTGACACCATCTCCATAGAACATGAACAAATGTTCCATACCCGACATCACGTATGTAGAACCAATGCAGACAAAATATACTTATTTTCGACGATGCTAAATGCAACTAAAATAATAAAAAATAATTATTCACACACATATAGCTGAGCTACCAATTATACATATGGCCATGTGCTCATATGCATGTATACAGGTACACACACAGAGACATATATATGAACACATACTACAATTAATAGTGCACAATTCAACAACCTTAAAATCATTTCCTATATTCTTTATAATGGTATCAGAGTAATGCATACATATATGCATGCATACATATGTGCATACATACATATATATTTTCTAATTTGTGAAGGCAGCGAGAACACTAAAAATAACACTGCGTATTTCTTCAGCTATTTACAAACATTCATCATTATCACCACTAATACGTTATTCACATAGCTAATTACAAAGTATCATACATATGTCAATTAAACATGGTTACCAAGCGCATTCCATAATACCAAACTACCATTACACTAATTAAGTACTAACAACATATTAAGTGTATTGCTCGCATGCGAATGAAACATACATCTTCCTGAAGGTCTTCACGAATCTACACTAATTCCAACCGCGAAATATCATAAATCGTAGCAAAACCACATCAAAAAACTAATTCGAACTTTCTTCTACTCTCTTTGTTTCTTCGCCCTTGGCTCTGTCGCTCGGCAGAGAAAAAACTCAACGCGTGGCTTTAGGCGAGAGGACAGAGAGCGATGTGACCAATAGGGCCATACAGGCACGGGGGAGCGCCAAGCCTTGCCGAAGACCACATAAATCATTATCGAGCGCGTCACATCGGGTCACGTCATATCCAGCGGATCGGCCACTTCCTATGTGCACCAGCCATCTACCAAGCGCTGGGAGCTTGGCAGGGCCTGTCTTGAGCTGTCGAGCAAGAGGAGCTCGGCAGGCTAGTGGGCCTACCAGCTCCCTGTGTCGGGCTCGCCTACCGTGCTAGTGCCATTCTGTTGAACTCTAGTGGTACAGCAGGAGATATGTGTCTCTTGCACATCTATCGAGCTAAGAAATAGGGCTAAATTTATAAGAACTGATGTTCGGGAGCCAAATTAAGAAAAAAACGTTGTAGTGCCATATGCAAACAGGTTTGATTAATCTCCGGGTCACAGTCATGTTGGAACGTAGAAGCTTCAGGTCGACCAAAAGCCCAGGAATAAGATAAAAACATGTCTAGAAAAGCATCTGATCATGAGAGATGGTAGGAAATTATGAATGCGATGCCTGGGGTCCTGGACATGTACGTGTCTTCCTGTCCATAGCCCACCAGACTGCGAGGATTTGCAGCCCAAAAGCGACTCTCGTAGGCGAAGCTGAGAGTGACAAATGTCTACTACCTACAATAAATGTGCCGCTCTCGCTAGAATAGTATTCCCTCTGTTTTCTTTATGACGATAAAAAACATGTACCTTCGATTTTTTAAAATTTGATTACTAATATATTTAAAATTATCTAGATGAATCTCATAAAAACTACATCATCAGATATTTTCGTTAAAAATACTATTATACTATTATAATTTTATTAATATATATTAAGATAAATTTACAAAAATAACAGTCAAAATCTAGATGAATCCCATAAAAACTACATCATCAGATTTTTCCGTTAAAAATACTTTCATACTATTATAATTTTATAATATATATTAAGATAAATTTACAAAAACTAAAAGTCAAAATCACACTCGTAAACCGTGAAAAATAATAAAACGTTACTTAGAACAAAACAGAGGGCGAAGTAATTGGCCTATGAAAGGTGGCGACTTTTGGGATTGGTCATGCAAAGGTGAAGGCTACTGCTGCTAGTTTGGTGCTAACTAGTAACTTCTGGAGAAAGGTGGAAAGCTACTGTGGAGACTGGAGAGCTTTCGCTACCTACTCTGAAGTTGGAGTTTAGTACACCTAGTCCTAGTACTCATATTCAGTACTTGTGCATCCCAGACTTCACTGTTTGCTTTTCAGTCAATAGTCTGTTGGACTCTGATCAGCGCTGCAGTTTCTGACCGATTAACAAGCTTCAGAGGCCCTGTTATTTTCGATTTCTAAAAGCTGTTTTTTTATTTTTCTATAGTAACTAATTTTTAAATAAAGTATCTTTTTAAGATAGAATTTACTAGTTAATTATAGTATATACTGTACTAACTTCATTTATATTGGCAAAAATTGTATGTGAATTTTTGTTACTCTGTAATTTTTAGCACGAATAACTCAAAAACCATAAGCTCTAGCCAATAAGAACAGCTCTGATGTTGATTGGTTACTTGTATGGCAATGTGCATCAGGCAAGAACTCCAGTTGTAATGAGATGACAGGGACTCAGTTAGTACTCACCTTCTATTAGCCTTAAATTCTAAGCCTGCTTAGTCTCTTTTTTGTGTGCACAGATCAACTATACTCGCTTTCTGCAGGTGAGATTTACAAAAGGTTCACGCCAATTGTCGGTCACACACAACTGTCCCTGATTTCTACTGTTAGGATCAAAACATACACAAGGAGGCAGGCAGGGTTTGGGTACATGGCCATATCAAGGCTACAAACTCGCGTGTTGATTCTAGAAGAGTAAACAAGCCATGGAGTAAGTTAGGCCTCTTGATGTTGCTGTGTCGGCTACTTGGAATTGCCGATGTGACAGACAAGCCCTCACCGGGGACGACGACGATTCGATAGGATAGGGTGTGTGGTCAGCTTTGCATATCGCAGTGCAGACGAGAAGATGATGAGGAAGCAACGGTGGGAGCATCTCGCTTTCTTTCGCTTGCGATGTAGGCTTTGGCACATACAGCGGCATGTTCTATTGCCTTTAGGCCAGGACGCCTTCTGAACGGCATGTTCTTATATTTCCTTCTTTCTTCCGTTGTCCCTTCCCTTTCTTGATGAGAGAAGTTTCTCAGGCTGAAATGTCAATAATCTATAATAAATCGACATGGACAACCTGCTTCCTTACACAAATCAAGTTTTCGGAAAAGTTTATTAGAATTTTTCTTGAGTACATCAGATCTTCTTGAGTATATTTACTGAGATTTGTTTGAATTTGACTTAAACCGCATCCATAGAACAAATGGGTGTTGCATGCAATCCGCACCACAGTTTTAGAACAAATGGGCGTTGTATGCGGGATAAAATTCTCTAGCAGCAGCCACTAGACCATGATTCTGAAGGTGATGTTCTCCAACTAGCATATATACCTGTGCTGTCCACTATCTTTTTGTGACTTGCCTGTCGGCCCTGTATCCCTTCTCACAGGGTGAAACGCATAAAAGCACAGCACCTTCAGCATCATAATGTATAAGGTTCCTGAAGAAAATCCCAGGCTAAAAAGGATAACCCAATAATCCAGACTAGAACAGACAAGCAGATAGATGCTAGAGATTCCTTTCTGAAACAGCAGACACATGGCTCAACAATCTTAATGAGGTAAAGGGTCACACCAGTGTGCAGACAAATTAAGAAATTTATCGGCATTTTATTGTGGCAACAACACGGTTTGGATTGAATGTAGTAACTGCCAAATTACAGGATTCCCTGGGTTTCTCGATTCTGCATGTGATGCTACTCAATTTAATACTGTACATTGCAATGGCATCTCTTACATAATGACACATCTAAGCGCTAGGCCTTTCTGCTCTACTCTTTGGTCTTCGTTACCTGCAGAAAATCCGAGTAGGTTTAGAATCACCAGTGTTAACCAAAGAACATTCACCAACATGGAAGAATTATGAAGCTAATATGTAGCTTCCTATGTAACTTCAACCTACATCTTTTCATAACTAAACTATACTGATTACAGCATGTTATAAAGATGATTACTGATGGGAATTCTGGTATGTGGATGCTTCTTGCAAAAGCAAGCAATAAAAAGTGCGTCAGCTGCTGGCCATTAAAAACTACACGCAGTGGATATTTGCTAGAATCACTTCACAGCAGGGAATTGGGTTGTGGCTTGACAAGTTACTCTTTGCAAGGATTTCGGATTTTCAAGATTGATTCCTCCAAGTAGGTAGAGTTTAAAAACATTCTCCACATCTCATCTACTGAAGCAATGAAAAGGAAAATACCTTCATGAGGCTGGTAGAGCCTGCGATTCTGAGGAGCTGACATCTCCTTTTTCAGGCTGGTTAGGATGTCCTCCATTGTATGCTCCCTTTGCCAGTTTCCAAGCATAGGGAATAGGCTTGGTTCAACCTAGAAAAGTAGTTCATTATAAGTAGTAAGCCAAACATCATTTGTCAACTACTTCAGCACACATGGAATTTTTTTTGGCACAAGTACCATTCCAGTTTCTTGATTCACACATGTCATATTGATTCGAGTCTGGAATCGAACAGTAGGGGGTTTATCTGGATAATCAGTATCACAGAATAGCTTCAATTGATAGATTCGTCCCTCATGAACAGTCTGCAAGACAAAAATAAATGCCGTAATTCATTTGGTTTGAGCATACTGAAGCAAATGCAGTTAATATCTACTAATGGGTATTTTTACAGCATACATTGGGAGGACCAATAATAGTCCCTGTCCAGGAGCGCATATATATGTCATCAGCATCATCCATCCCATAGCTCACCGTTCCATCACCAATGCCCTTCTCACCTCGCTCAAGCTCTTCTAACAGTCTAAAGTTTCTGGGAACTGCAGATAACACAGTCAGTAACAAAGCATGCAATTTTTTAGCAACTCATCCAAGCAGAGGTAAACATGAATTTGATCGCATCATTTTAATAAATGAAATAAAAGAACACCGCAATAACATAATTCACTAGAATTTTGTTGTATTTTGCAACTCATGAGCAAAACATTTCATGTTTGTATCCAATAATTAAATCTATTATATATTAAAAGACCATGATAGGCTTTTTAGAACTGTTAAGAAAAAAAAATGAAAAATAGGCTAAAAATCCTCACAAAAAAAATCAAAACATTTGACCTTTAATCTGGTGGACCCTAACTAAGTTGAACTATAGCAGCCATTGGATATTATTATTTCATGAAAAGCATCTAATCATTCATCTAGCGGATCCGAGTTATAACGGTTTAGATTAAAAGAAAGAATCCATGCTAAAGACAGTAAAAATAATAGAAATTTGGAATAAAAAATAAAAAGAAAGTAGCCATTTGATTTTCACACAAACTCCAAATTAAAACCCGTATATAGCTGAAATTCCAAATAAAAACTAGATGAAAAATTAGTAGTTATACGAATTCTAACCTAAATTAATATTCGAAATTAAATAAAAAATACCAGAAATTCGGAATGAAAAATAAAAGGAAATTAGCAATGCGATTTTCATACAAACTCCAAATTAAAACCCCTACATAATTGAAATTGGGAATAAAAATTAGCAGTTGGATTGTATACGAGTTTTAACCTAAAATTGAAATTCAAATTTAAATAAAAACAACAAAAAATAAAAAAACGGAATGAAGAATAAAAGGAAATTAGCAATTTGATTATCATATGAACTCTAAATTAAAATCCCTACATAGCTGAAATTCAGAATAAAGATTAGATGAAAATTAGCAGTTGGATTTGTATACAAATTCTAACCTAAATCTAAAATTCAAAATTAAATAAAAATAAAATTTAGATAAATGAAGAGTCAATGTCAAGTACAATAATAAATAACATAAATTTGAAATAAAAATTAGCTGCTGGATTTATGTACGAATTTCAACCTTGAATTGAAAAAGAAAGTCTACAAGTACAGTCCAAAAATATACAAATTCGGAATAAAAATCAAAGGAAATTAGTGATTGTTTTTTTAATTCCAAACTAAGTAGAAAATAGAAATTTTAGTTTATTCTGAATTAAAATTCAAGAAATAAAATAAAATATGGTAAGGAATTAGATTGTATATATATAAATTAGGAATCAAAATCTATTATATAATAAAAATCAATGACATGTGGTTTACAGTCTCTAAGAAGAAAGAAAATATGTTAAAAATTCTCACAAAAAAGAAAACATTTTGAAGAAAATATGTTAAAAATTCTCACAAAAAAGAAAACATTTTGACCCTTTATTTCGTGGACCTCTACAAGATGGAGGAATTAAAAGTGTGATACATTGACAAATGTTCACTCAGTTATACCGGTATAAGCTATGTGATGTGCATTATGAGTATATAGTATAAATAAGCATTGCAATAATGAAACAAAGAGACGATGATAAAAAATAAATAAAAAAGTTATGTTATGTTTACTGTTTTGCTACGCACATATTTAGGAAGAAAGTTTTGGTCACAAGTGACAAGTATTAGAAAACATAGTATTTTCTCTCTTATAATAGATAATATTAAAATGTCCCAAATGGAGTTTTGCAACGATTTATTTTTCAAAAAGTAAAACCACATGTGTATTGCCAACTCATTTAAACATGCACTAAAGATGATGCCCGTGTTAGTGTGTGAGCCACCTTGCTAGTTTATTAAACAGTTGCAACTATAATTTTCAAAGCTGTTTTAGAAGTTATAAAATTGGAGGTGTAATTGCCAATCTAACAATTGATGTATTAACATAAGTTGTCCACTAGTTCTCTACAGTGAGCACACTCCATCCATTCAAGCAGCTGAAGGATTTAGAACTGTGCTATTCGAGGGAAACAATGATGCGTGCCTACATCAGAGATAACATACTCGAAACAATAGAGAGGGTGTAACATAATCAAGCGCAAGTAACAAGATCTGGAGGTACTAAAGAGACAACACCCCTTTCTGTGTTTCACTATTTGCCAGTGGCAGCATTCTTTTCATAAAGAGTTAATTCCAGTTGTATAACTGCAATTATTTGTATTTTGGAGCTATATGCAAGATTTTTGGACCAGCCTGTAAACAGGTAGAAGATGGTCCATGTTCCTAAACAAAAATAGCATTTTGCCTACTAAAATGGAGATGAAGGTCCGACTACAAATTGGCAATCAAGTCACAGTGAATGTTAAGCCTTTCAACATCTATTTGACAATCCTGATTGGCCTAGCTGAAACATCTAAAATAAACTAACTTATTGGGTCTTAGCTTGTAAGGCCCAAAAGCCAAGGCTTGTAGAGGACAAGGCCCCTCAGTTTATCAAATAAAGCCCCAACATAAGCTGCCTGTTAAGCACGAACTTTAAGTTTTTAATTGTTCAATGATGAGATATACACTTAATGGGCGGAGTGAGAAGAAAAGGCTTCAGCAGTCACAACTCACAAGATCTACATGCAGTGAATCGATTTTAATTAAACCCAAAAAGTAAGTATGGCAAGCAACACATACATTGGGTCGGTGATGGGTTTGACTGTGATGAATCACTAATCTCAAGGAGAATGGGATGATTGGTTTTTCTGTAATGCAGTCTACCATTATAACATACTATCCTGTGGTGATGGGCTACTAGTGCCTTATGTTAGATCTGGATGCGCTATGTGTTTCTGTCCTTGGTGGTCTATATTTATATTAGGTCAGCTCCAGCAATAAATGAGTAGATAATATGGGAAAAAAATTTGTTGTCAGGAATGGTTTTCAGGAAGGGCTTTAATGGAGTACCGATCCTGGCTGTCAAACCAGAATTTTCATTGTAATGCCATTTTGACTGTTAATCGGATACCAAACCAGTTTGTTCATGTCTCTGACCTATTAATTCTAGGTTTAAAATCTCAGACTAAATTCCTGTGGAGGAATTCTTTGGCTAGATTACAAAATCAGTGGTCAAAGATGTTATGTATTTATTATACTATTATAAAAGGACTTGGTGATTATGGTGAGTCTGCTGTTAGTTATAATCTTGACATGTAGATTGTGTAAGAGTCTGTGTGTTAGTAAACTGCAGTGGTTGTATAAACTATAGTAGCTAGATTAGAGGGAAGTATGTGAGTCAATAATCTAGTTGCGGTCGAAGTGACGTGGTCGTGATGCTATGGTTGTGGCGCCATGATCAAAGTGCTGTGGTCGTAGCGCCGTGGTCGAGGCACCGTGGTTGAAGTGCCGTGATCAAGGCATCATAGTTGGAAGTCAAGCGGTCGTAGTCGGAATCGAGCGGTCGTAGCCTGAGTCAAAAAGTAGTTAGAGGACCGAGTCGTGTAGATCGTGGAGTAATTTCGAGAGAATAGTGTATGATCGTTAGTAGTGGGTGAGTGACCTGCATGTGCGGTCCTGTTGTATCTATTTAAAGCATCTCAATCGAATGGAATAAATGAGCCATTTGCAGTGAGTCATTTGTCTCCCGTGGGTATGTATTTGACTCTTGAGGGAAATAGAAAATACAAAAGAGAGAGAAATCTTGAGAGATTTCCCACATTTGGTATCAGAGCGTGGTGCGGTCCCAGGTGATGCCGAAGATGATGCCGCACAGTAATGGCTCGTCAAGTGGCGCCGTTGCGAGCGGCAGCTTCGGCGACAGCGAGGCTCCAGTACCTGTAGTTGACAAGGACGAACTACACGGCATGGGCGACGAGGATGAAGATCCTCATGAGAGCTCATGGTGTGTGGGATGCGGTCGATCCCAAAAGCTTGTCCAAGGTTGTTGATGAGAAGAAGGATCAGATGTCCTTGGCAATTATCTCTCAGGGACTTAACGATGAAACGTTGATGCAAGTTGCAGCGAAGGACACCCCTCTTGAGGTCTGGACAGCGCTGCGCTCCATGCACATGGGCGCCGAGTGTGTCAAGGAGGCGAGGATCTAGACTCTGCGTGAGAGTTTGAAAACCTCAACATGTGTGATGTGGATTCGGTGGCCGATTTCTCTGCAAAGATCACGCTGCTTGTTGGCCAGATCCGAGAGCTTGGAGAGAAGATGGAAGAGAAGTACGTCATAAAGAAGCTACTGCGAGCGGTCTCCGACAAGTTCATCAATATTGCTTCGTCCATGGAGCTATTTGGTGAGATTAATAGCATGACCTTGGAAGAGTCCATTGGGTTCCTAAAGGCGCACGAGGAGCATCTCAAGGGACGTGAGACACGCATGGAAGAACATGTTCTCTTGGAAAGAGAATGTGGCTCGTTGCGAGGGCGTGGCCGCGGCCGAGGACAAGGAGAAGAAGGGCGCAGAGATAAAAGCAAGGTGCGTTACTTTGATTGTGAAGAGTTTGGACATTACTTGTACAATGTCCTGCGAAAGGAAAGGAGAACAAATCATTTCTATGTGAAGTGCCAAGTGGTGACGAACCAGCCCTTCTTTGAAGACATGTGAAGCATGACGTGTCAAGATTAGGAGGGAAACTATTGGTTATAATCTTGACATGTAAATTGTGTAAAAGTATGTGTGTTAGTAAACTGCAGTGGTTGTATAAACTGTAGTAGCTAGATTAGGGGGAAGTGTGTGAGTTAATAATCCAATTGCGGTTGAAGTATCGTGGTCGTGGCGCCGTGGTCGAGATGCCGTGGTCGGAAGTCGAGCAGTCGTAGAAAGAGCAGTCGGAGTAGGACAGTCGTAGCCTGAGTCAAAAAGTAGTTAGAGGACTGAGTCATGTGGGTCGTGAAGAAATTTCTAGAGAATAGTGCATGATCGTTAGTAATAGGTGAGTGGCCTGCATGTGCGGCTTGGTTGTATCTATTTAAAGCATCTCAATCGAATAGAATAAATGAGCTATTTGCAGTGAGTTATTTGTCTCCCGTGAGTGTGTATTTGTCTCTTGAGAGAGATAGAAAATACAAAAGAGAGAGTAAGAAATCTTGAGAGATTTCCAACATTTGCTATCCACCTCCCCACATCTTGAGTCGGTGGGATATATTGTGGATAAATATGAGCATAAATGCATAAGTTACTTGTAAGATCTTCTATGGATAATTAGTACATGTGGCTTGTGATAAGAATAAGATTCTATGTGGCTTGTTGATTGGATGCAGATTATGTATGAACTTTCATTTGTAGGGATAATTGCCTTATTGGTTTGTAAGTTCATGACTTATATTATGTTTATTTGAAATACGTTGCAACGCAGGGGCACTCAGCAAGTGTAGGTACAAACATGAACAAGCTTCATTATTCTATGTGTTAGAGTTTAGAGTTTATCTCTTTCCCTGTTTAGGTGATCCCCTTCTATATTTAGGTGGCTGGCGGTTGAGTCTTTCCCGCCCAGCCTCTCCTTATTCGCATGCGCCTGATCTCCCGGATCTCCTACCTGATCTTGCTTCTATAAATCAGGTAGAGGAAGATCCTCGATAGAGGTCTGTAAATTGTACTCCTGTTATTTAGTTGAACATGAGCAATATTCGCGCTATCATGGTATCAGATACCGTCACGATCCCGTGACAACTCGCTTCCGCTAAAACCTCACCTGCCTGCGCCGCCTCCCTGGTGCCGTGCCGCCGCCATGCCACCTGGTGACCCTCCGCCCGCTCCCACCGCGGCTGATGCCAGCGCAAGCACGAGGACGCGGCGCGCAGAGAAGGCCCGCCAGACTGGTTGACGCCGCCAATAAGGTGACAAGGCGCGCGCCGCTCAGATCGCGTCCGCGCCGCCGGGACGTTCGCGAATGAACGCTGGGCCGCTGCCGATCTCGAGCGCGCGCGCGGCGCCGCCGCGACGCTGCCTTCCCACCTGGCGACGGTGGCGACCACGACGACGCCAGCCCCGCCGACGACCTCGACGTCCACGACTACGAGGCCGCCACCATCGCCAATCTACACGCGCAGGCGGCGGGCGTTCAGAACATCCGTGCCCTCGTGCCCGTGGTTCTGGATCCCCTCTCCTCCCACTACAACCGCTGGCGCGACCTCGTCCTCCTCACCTCGAGCGATGCGCCTCGCCGACCACGCCCTCTCCGACGCCGCCGCCTCGCCCGTCCGCCCCGGCGGCGCATGGACGCCGTCGTCCTGTCGTGGGTGCTGGGCACGCTCTCCCCCGAGCTGATGGAGTCCGCCCGCACCCGCAACGGCACAGCACACCGCGCCTGGATCATCGTCGAGGCGCAATTCCTCGGCAACCGCAAAGCTCGCGCCCTTCGCCTCGACGCCGAATTTCGTGTCTTCGTACAGGGCGATCTCTCGATCGACGACTACTGCCGCAAGATGAAGGGGTGGCCGACGCTCTCGGCGACCTCGGCGAGGTCATCCGCAACCGCACCCTCGTCCTAAATGTGCTGCGCGGCCTCAACGAGAAATTCGCCCACATGAAGGCCCACTTCAAGCGCTCCAAGCCGTTCTCCTCCTTCGATGAGGTCCGCAACGACCTCGTCCTGAGGAAATCGACTCGGCCGCCAACACCACCTCCGGCGACCGCCTCGTCGCCGCTCGCCGCGCGCCCTTCCGGCTCTCTGCTTCCCGGCACCCTTCATCGGTGGCGCGGCGCCCCATGGCGGATCCACCGCTCCACGGCGCCCTCGGCGACACGGCGGCGGCTCTGCCGGTGGAGGTCGCCGCGCCGTGCGTGGCAACGGCGGCGGCGACAGGCCACGGCGCCATGGCCTCGATCTACAACCCGTGGGCCGGGCAAATCACCATGTGGCGGTCGGCCCAGCGGCAGTGATGGCGAGCTCGCGTGCGCTGCGCCCGAGCGCGTCAGCCGAGCTCTCTGGCTGCCGACCGCTCTGCGCCTCCGCGCCCCCACCAGCTCGCCCCTGGGCCATTCCTGCCGACGCCGTTCGGGCAGGCCCAGCAACAGCTTGGGCCACCTCCGCAGCCCACCACGGTGCCTGCTGCCTCGGCTCAACATGCCTCACCGTGGCCACCGTGGTCCGGATCTTGGGATCAGCCGTCCCTCGCCAGCAACTTCAGCACCATGACCCTCAATCTGTTAGTCGTTGGACTCTTGCTCTTGGTGATAGCAAGATCCTTACTCTCATGAAGAGGATGACACTAGGAGATGGGGCAAGTTTTCTTGTTTATTGCTCACACAATGCCATACCAACCTGAGGGGTTGGAGATACATATTTATAGGCTGCTAGTCAGCCAAGCATATGCCAAGATGCTATCCTGGACTAGTCCAAGATGATGTCCTAAAGCTAGTCTAAGATGCTAAAGCAAAAAGCTGCTAAAGCAAAAAGCAAGTCCTAGATGCTAAAGCGAAAAGCAAGTCCTAGATGCTAAAGAAAAAAAACAAAAACACCATGTACACCATGTGCAGACAACACAAAGACAACACAAAGACTTATCTATCACAATCCTCCCGGTGCAACTGATTGGGTCATGGACTCCGGCGCCTCCAGTCATATGACTCCCGACACTGGTAACATCTCCTTGTTTCGCCCACCACGCTCCTCCTCCATTGTAGTTGGCAATGGTTCTACTTTACCTGTCACAGCGTCTAGCCACTCTGTCCTCCCGGGTCCCTTTTATCTCAATAATATCCTTGTTGCCCCTGATATCATTAAAAACCTCATCTCTGTTCGTCAGTTCACTATTGATAATAATTGTTCTGTCGAATTTGACCCGTTTAGCCTCTCTGTGAAGGATCTCAATTCCCGGAGCGTGATCGCCAGGTGCAATAGTTCTGGGCCCCTCTACACTCTCACCGCCCCAGTGCATTCCACGAGTCTCGCGCCTTGTTGCGCGCGCCCCGCCGCCACTTGGCATCGTCGTCTAGGGCATCCTGGGCATGAGGCTCTGTCCACACTCGCTAGTACCTCCGCCATCCGTTGGAATAAAAAAACTAATGATTCTCTTTGCCATGCATGCCAAGTTGGGCGTCACATTAGATTACCTTTTGGAACCTCCTCCTCGCGAGCTCTTAAGAATTTTGATTTAATTCATTGTGATTTGTGGACCTCCCCTGTTACCAGTGTGTCCGGTTTCAAATATTATCTTGTTATTCTTGATGACTGCTCGCACTTCCTTTGGACGTTCCCGCTTCGGCTCAAATCCGAGACGTTTCCCGCCTTGGCCAATTTTTTTCTCTTATGTGAAGACGCAGTTCGGTTGCACCATTCGGAGCGTTCAATGTGACAACGGCCGCGAGTTTGATAACTCCTCAACTCGCACCTTCTTTCTCACCAATGGCGTCCTGCTCCAGATGTCGTGCCCCAACACGTCCTCTCAAAATGGTAAAGCCGAGCGTATGATTCGTTCCATTAATAAAATCATACGTTCCATGCTCTTTCATGCCTCCCTTGCCCCGTCATATTGGGTCGAAGGTCTTCACACCGCCACATACCTCATCAATCGACTACCCACCAAAACACTAGCACTCGGCACCCCCCACTTTGCCCTGTTTGGTTCCCATCCCTCCTACGACCACCTCTGTGTGTTCGGCTGCGCATGTTACCCCAAAATGTCCGCCACCGCGCCTCACAAGCTTGCTCCCCGGTCGAGTCTTTGCGTCTTTCTTGGCTACTCCAATAACCACAAGGGTTACCGCTGCTTAGACCTCTCGTCCAACAGAATCATCACTTCCCGCCATGTGGTCTTTGATGAGACATGCTTTCCCCTCGCTGGCTCTCGAACATCGTCCACTAACCTTGACTTCTTGTCTGAGTTTGAGGTTTCGGTCTTTCCGATCGGTCCCTCCTCCCCTGCAGGTACTCGCCTCGCCTGGCGCCTCGCCTCCGCCAGCGATTGCCGCGACCAACGCCGCCCGCCACGGCCGCCGACGCCGGGCTTGCGTCGTGCCGTCGCCGTGCGCCATCGCGCCGCCGCCACGCGCGCCACGAGTCACTCGCGCCTGTCGCGCCACGCGCAGCCGCGGCCTCGGCATCGCCGCGCCTCGCGCGCCACGGTGTCGCCTTCTCCCATCGTGCCACGCGCGCCCCGGCGGTCCCGCCATCCCGCGCCACGCGCGCCCGCCACTGCGCCTGCGCGACCTACGCCGACGGCGCCGGCGCTCGCTGCGCTTCCGTGCGCGCGTGGCGCCGCGCCCTGCGGTGTCAGCCGCCGTCGCGCTTCGCCATCGCTGCGCCCGTCCCGGCGGCACACTCTCCTTCACCGCCCGTGGCTCCTGCACCTGCCCGGCTTCCACCTGGTGCTGTCCCCATCGCCCCGGTGGTTAACCAAAGACGGATGGCCACCGCGGCAAGTCGGCTTTCGCGCGGCGCGTTGGTGCCACGGCCCTCTCACCTATTCCGAAGACCTATCGCAGCGCCCTCGCCGATCCACACTGGCGACACGCGATGGAAGAGGAGTACGGCGCCTTGCTCTCCAACAACACGTGGGATCTCGTCCCACGTCCTTCCGGTGCCAACATCGTCACTGGCAATTCCATGCCGATGGTTCCCTCGACAGATATAAGGCCCGTTGGGTCCTCCGTGGCTTCACCCAGCGCTCCGGTGTGGATTATGACGAGACTTTCAATCCAGTGGTCAAGCCTGCGACTGTTCGTACTGTTCTGTCCCTGGCGCTCTCCCAACACTGGCCGGTTCACCAGCTCGACGTCAAGAATGCCTTTTTGCATGGCACTCTCACTGAGACGGTCTACTGCTCACAGCCCGCAGGTTTTGTTGATCCTACTCAGCCACATGCTGTTTGTCGTCTCAATAAGTCACTGTATGGATGAAGCAGGCGCCTCGTGCCTGGTATAGTCGCTTTGATGCGCACTTACTCACTTTGGGATTCACTGAGGCCAAGTCTGACACCTCCTTGTTCATCTATCGCCACGGGACCGACAGGGCATACTTACTGCTGTATGTGGATGACATTGTCCTCACTGCCTCCAGCCAGGATCTCCTTTGTCGCATCATCACTGCACTTCAGAAGGAATTCTCCATGAAGGATCTCGGTGTCCTCCATCACTTCCTGGGTGTGGCTGTTCAGCAGCGTTCTGAGGGCCTCTTTCTTTCACAATGGCAATATACTCTGGATGTGCTTGAGCGAGCTGGAATGACCAACTGCAAGCCGTGCAGTACCCCCGTCGACACTCATGCCAAGGTCTCTCCACGGTCGGTGCACTGTCGGCGACCCACTCGATCTGCAGATTTGGTTGGTGCCTTGCAATACCTCACCTTCACTCGGCCCGATATCTCTTATGCTGTTCAGCAGGTGTGTCTCCACATGCATGATCCTCGTGACGTTCACCTCTCTGCAGTTAAACGCATCCTGCGCTATCTGCAAGGTACAATTGGTCATGGCCTTCTTCTGCGACCGTCGACGACCTCTGCTCTGCTTGTCTACACCGATGCTGATTGGGCCGGCTGTCCGGACACACGCAAGTCTACTTCAGGCTACGCTGTGTTCCTTGGTGACAACTTGGTTTCCTGGTCCTCCAAGCGGCAGAACAAGGTGTCCTGCTCCAGTGCCGAGGCTGAGTACCGGGCGGTCGCCAATGGCGTGGCCGAGGCTTGCTGGTTTCGACAGTTGTTACAGGAACTCCACAGTCCCCTGACAAAGAGCACCTTGGTCTATTGTGATAATGTCGGTGCTGTCTACTTATCAACCAACCCTGTTCAGCATCAGCGAACGAAGCATGTCGAGATCGATCTCCACTTCGTCCGCGAGCGTGTTGCTATTGGAGATGTTCGCGTTCTCCATGTCCCGACGACATCCCATTCGTTGACATCTTCACCAAGGGGCTTCCCACTTCTGTTTTTTGTGAGTTTCGCTCCAGTCTAAACGTCTGTCCTGTGGACGTTCCGACTGCGGGGGGGTGTTAGAGTTTAGAGTTTATCTCTTTCCCTGTTTAGGTGATCCCCTTCTATATTTAGGTGGCTGGCGGTTGAGTCTTTCCCGCCCAGCCTCTCCTTATTCAAATGCGCCTGATCTCCCGGATCTCCTACCTGATCTTGCTTCTATAAATCAAGTAGAGGAAGATCCTCGGTAGAGGTCTATAAATTGTACTCCTGTTATTTAGTTGAACATGAGCAATATTCGCGCTATCACTATGGTCAGTGTATAGGATGGCTATGCCCAAAATATATGTTCAGCAGATGCAAAGCATGCTCAGACTGTCAGCCAAATAATCATATGTCAATGCAATGATAACTTCACAACATTCTGGAGAAGGGTTTGGAGGTGAACACTGTGGCTAACTTAAGGGCTGTGTTGGTGAGTGGCCTTGCATGTTCTTCCTTTGAATAAAATGATGTCACAGGAGCACATAACGAGGTTCCTTTTAACAAGCTCTGAGGATAATGTGCTTAATATTTGATTGGGCTCTGCTTGAGAATTACTAATGGAGTAGTATAGTTGTGATGCTGGGTCTGAAAGCTGTCTAGCATCATTGGGTCCAAAACACCACCTTTGTGCGAGGGGTCTTTCTTTCCATCATGAATGAGCACAAGAGCAAATTATCGAGTCTGAAAATAAGCTCAGGTTGCTTCTCTGGATATTATAATACACTCACCTCGCACATAACCCTGACTCTAACAGAAACAAAATTCAGACCAAATATTTTGGGAAGGTCAAAGTTTCCATAGTTGTAGCCATTTAATTATGAAAACTAAGCTCCCCTTTATGCACTTTGTTGTAAATGTGCATATCTTGCTGCAAACATTGTTAATACACTCACCTAACTTGCTGTACACCATGTTTTGACACTATTTCCTGTTGGAGCTGTAAGGATCACAAATTCGGAAAAATGCAAAACCACATGTACATGTAGGTACATGTACTACCCTAGCCCTCCAAAGTGCTTTGAGATTTGTGCAAGAACATTACAATGATTAGAAAATGGGATGGTTGGTTTGAATTTTGAATGCTTGCATCAATCTAGAGGCACATTTGATGGTAGTGATTGTACATGCACCTACATGTATATGTGGGAAAATCGTTCTCATAAAATTCGAGTGTTCCTTTGTGAATGCCTATGCTCTAAGGACTGTCTCTTTCCTTATTCTTTATTTGCATCAAAATTTGTAAAGCTTTCTTTAGCTGGAGAACAGAAGCACTTTCCTTAGTTTATTTTTGGCTACTCGTGGCATGCTGGTTACAAACGACTAATCCCAGTGGATTACAGAAATAAAAGACCCCACCGTGCCTTTTTTTTTAATAAAATTAGTTTAGCTGCACAACTCAATATTGTTCTATCCAAAGAGGCCCTAAGGGTGGGTTTTGATTCTAATTACTGGGCTGCACTAAAGTATTAATGGGTGTTCTTGATAGAGAACATGACATGTAAGAATACCAGTAACAAGTACCCAAATCAAGAAATGGTTCAAAAATCAAGAAATTGCCATAAAATCCATCTTATACTATGAATCATAATACAAAACTAGTTCATATGCAACAATTCGGGAAAAAAAAAAGATAAACTGTGACCGGCCAACAAATCCAGCTGGTCCCCATAAATCCATACTGGCCCATCCATCCAAAATTGCACCAATAATTGAGGATGACGTAAAGGAACAAACCTCTCAACTAAAATTCACACCGGTAATGATCACTCAGAAGAAATGATGAATTGGGCCTCACCAACAGCTCCAGACGGTTGCTCAGACCAATCTCTATTACCTCAACCTGATATTCCTACTTAAATCACCCCATCATTCCACCTCACCCTAAACATTCTACCTTTGCGACTAAATACCATAAAAATCATTACATGGCACAACAATTGCAGAAGGCAAGAGTCAAGAAGCATCATCCAGAAGAAATGATGAATTTGGGGGTGTTCACCATCAAACCCAGGGGCATCCCTCACCCTCAGACCCCCAACCCAATCCAGCAACCCCTCCGCTACCTACACCATTACTTGAAGCATCCCAAAATCCCACCAAGAATTCAAGAACTCTTGACTTCTTGGCCACAAAGGTCCTACCTTTTCATCCAAATCCGCGGCGATAAAAACAAGTTCCACAAGAAGCAATCCGTAAGAAAGAAAGCGATGAGCAGGGACTCACCGACAACCCCAGCCGATCCCTCGGACCCCATAGAGAACCCTTCCTTCTCCTCCAGCTGCAACTGTTGCCCTGCCCCCTGCAATTCTTGAGCTGTGGTAGACTAGACGTGGTGGTGGCAATGACTACTGAACTGCGAGGGCGACGAATATTCGAAGCCCCGAGTGAAGTCTTTGGGTTTGGGCCTTTGGGGAGAAAGGGGAGAGAGAAATAAAATTCTGCTCAGGAAGAATTACAACTGGACAGGGACCCAGTCCAGCAAGAAAGGGGAACAGCCGAAGGTTACTGTGAGTCGGTAGGGATGCATATCTCTTGGTACCAGAATCAATTATTCTTTAATAGAATTATAAATTATATAATCGATATAGAATTTTAAATTTTGTCTGAATCTATCAGAGAAATATTTTTAAAAAATCTATAGTGTATTACAATACTACTGTATTTTTATAATTATTCCTTTTGAACTTTCCTTTATAAATTATAGAGTAAATATAAGACCATGTGTTATTTTATAATAATTATAGTGAATACAAAGAGATAAAAGTCAAAATTTTCAATTAATAGAAAGTATACAAGTAATTGTTTATAATAAAGCAATAGAATCGACAAAATCGAGTAGAATCATATGAAAATATTAATCACGATCTTACAAAAATTTAGGTAGAATCATAAAAATATAAAGATTTTACTATAGAATCAGATCGATCTAGTCAATATTGAACCGTAAAATCTTAGGATCTTATGATAAAATCGAGATTTTGACAACCTTATCTTCGATGGACGGTCAAGTTCACGTATTTAGTATTATAGCTATATTTTTAAATTTAGTATTTTAACATCTACTTTATAAAAATAATTTTTTTCTGAGCTAAAAAATGTATCAGATAAAGCATCATATATCATCTGCCACGTGCCTGGAAGCTCGGCAAGAGCAGTGACGCACAACAGGCGGGGCCGAGACACAGTAGACGGGCGGGCCCAGGCGCCGGGCAGGCTGGCAGGCACGCTGTCCTGGTCGGTTGATCTCATGCATGCGGCGGAGTCCATGGTACTGTTCAACTCTTGCGCTGAGCCGCTGACACCTGAGGGCAATGCAAACATAGGCTTGTAAGTCTAGGTTTTTATTTATTTTTACTATAATAGTGACTGTTGTTAGTTTTTTTTATACAATAAAAATTTAAAAATAAAAACATGAAAAAAGTTGTACCAGACAATGCAAAGAAATAGAAAAAAAAGACAAAAAAAAGACAAAATTAAAGAGTCAGAACCTGAAATTGTTTGGAGCATGCCCATAATCTAATGCCACATAACACTAATGGAAACACACAGTCCACAAAATTTATTTATCTCCAGAATTCCTAGACAATTGTTTTCTCTGTACAAAACGAAGGCATATATAAATACATATACTATTTTATATTTGTTGCACGCACCACAGCGCTACGCAGAAAAGAGAAAATAACAAATGGTTTGACATACGAATGAGTAGTGAGTACTATGTACCAATGGGCGCCCTAATGTCCTTCCAACTAGGTGAAATCAATAGATGAACAGTGGTAACGTGTGGCTGGAAATTCTAAGGAATTCTAACTACCTAGTTTACAAAGAGTTTTTGATAATTATCACTTGGATAGAATCAACTCAAAAATCATTTAAATATCTAACTTTTGGATGTGTGCGAAGATTTGTGCGCCACCACCTCCACCTTCTTCTTCGGCGACCTCTTCTTTCTCCTCTCCGATGAACCCTCCTTTCTCCTTGCCGGCGAGCCCGAGGGGAGAATCTCGCCCTCGAGCCTAGGGTTCACTGTTCCCCCCAGGCATGGAAGGAGGCTAGGGGTGGTGGCCTGGCGTTGGGGGCGACGGGCGGGGTAGGAGGGTGGTGGCCGGTGCTGAAGGACGGCGGTGGCGGAAAGTACTAACTATTAGGTTGGACGGGGCGGCATGGTGGGGCGGGGTAGGGGCGGTGCAACGAGGCGACTGTAAGATCGAGGAGGTCAACTAGAGGGGGGCGACTAGGCAATTTTAAAAATCTTTCTTTTATTTCTATTTGGCTAAAACCAAATATATAATGCGGAAGCGTAACCCAATTTGGTTTACCACAAACAAGGCCTAAATCAACTAGTTTCACCTAAGTGTAGCAATAATCTAATTCTATGTCAAAGGTTTACAATCGTAGGATGACAAGCAATCAATTAATTTCATGAATGTAAATTGCTTGAATGTAAAATGAGCACAAGAGATCAAACCACAATTGATATGGTTCTTTTTTATCGTGGTGTTTGAAGACTTATCGGTCTCGCCTAGTCCACGTTGAGGTAAACCCAAATGAATTAGACCGGCTCCACGAATTAAGCCAAACACCTCAATCCACTAGTGGTGCCTCTTTCTCACTCTAGATAGGTAAGTTCCAACCTTCACAACTTGACAGATCTTCTCACAACCTTCTGTGAGAAGATCATTGTGCACAATGCCTCCAACGCCATCTAGGAGTCGGCAAACTTCAAGAGTAATAAGTCAAGCCTCTTGCTTGACTCTCACCACGTACAATGAATGCACAAACTCAAGTAGATACCAAAATCTACCTCTAGATGCAACACATGCAATCTAGAGCCTTTTCTCCTTGTTCAAAAGATGCAACACATGCTCAATTGAGATGAGAACCTTACACTAACTCAAGAGAGTGAAACGGAATGCAGCAACAACATCTCCAACTAGCCACAGGGGGTATTTATATCCCACATAACGAAACTAGTTGTTGGAGACAAAAATCAAGATTTCTGTTAGTACCGCTGTTATAAGGTTGGTACTACCACCCTCCTGTAACGGTCAAAAAACTAGCCGTTACAGTAGGCTATCGGTAGTTCCACCGGCTAAAGTCCGGTATTACCGTAGAACGATAGTACTTCTCCACATATTGCGGAACTACCGATTTTCAGGGAGGAGAAAGCCTTCCAAAAGGCGTCTCTTTGGAAAAAAAACATAACACAAATAAATCGGTACTTCCGTCAGCTGGTCTGACCGCACAACACAAGCTAGTCTGACCATTTGTCAGTTGTACCGTGCAACACCTGCCGGTATCGATGTCCAGTCGTACCACACAACACAGGCCGGTACTATCGACTTTCGATCATACCGCGCAAAACATGCCGGTATTACCTTTTCCAGTGAAGTGCATATACTTCAACTAATTTGCAAAACACATTCACAAATTATAGTACAATACACACAAGGACCAAACCGTAATTTTCAACAAGTTGTAAAACACATTTGCACACTTTTAGAACCATGAGACAAAATTTAGGTACATGGACTCTTCATATTTATAAAACACATTCGCAAACCTAAGTCATATGCTAAAAGAATTGTGTATGAGTTTCAACTATTTGCAAAATATATTTACAAATATAAGCTTCATACTACAAGGAGTAGAAAGCATGGACTTCAAATACTTACAAAATATATTTGCATTGTATAGTCTCATGTTCCAAGTATTCAACACATGAGTTTCAACCATTTGCAAAATATATTTGCAAACATAAGCATCATGCTACTAAGAGCTAGAGCAAGTGAAGTTAAGCAATTAACACATGATGAGACTCAAGCTACTAGACATGACCCTTCTAATAGTACGACAACATATACTAGCAATCCGGTCATCTAACCAAACACCAAGACTGGTAAAAGACTATGAATACATTTTTAGCCCTAGCTAGTCATATCTTTGCCTTGAGCAACCTCTTGAAACTTGACGACGCACATCTTCACTTCAAGTTTGGGTTATTGTCTTGATATATATATCAACCCATGATACATCCTTTACTTGAATTTTATCAACACATGATGGGTCTTCTCTTGACTTGATAATCAACTCACAATCATCTTCTCTTGGGAATCTTGATTAACTTATGATCATCTTCTCTTCTTGATGGCTTTCAACACATGAATCCATCTTCCATCTCGTATCTTGATAGATGATCTTCAACACATAAAATCATCCTCATTTGTGGAACCTAACCTACCATCCAACTCATAAAAAATATTAGTTCACAAATCAATTATCATTAATTACCAAAACTTTACCATTAACTCATAATAGATGGACTAGATTCTACAATATTTCTTTTTTGGTAATTCATGACAATCTCAACAAATTATGAATAAAACATTGATTTGCGAGTATACAACATGTACACAATAATTGTATACTCCAGAATAAGCTTTCAAAGCAATTAACTTATTTGAATGGAAGTATTTATATTTGAGATTAATTGCTAGCAAAACTTACACATCTGGTTGTTATTAATTATCCAACCATTAATACATAATGGAAGAACTAGATGACAACCCGATTACAATTGATTTAAATTAAATCAATCATGAGTATGTATAAATTACATAAGCTATATATACTCTAGTGATATGTTTCAAAGTAAATGTTCCTTAATGTGTGGAAAAATGAATATGGATCAATACTTATGAAACCTTAAAATATAGAGTGAACTCCCCATAAATGTGTGTGTACAAGAATGTACAATAGAAATATATGCACATAGTCAAGTTTGACTATTTATAGAGTTCAATCTATATTTTGGATCCGAGAAATGCACTAAGTTATAAGAACGTGATGTCGAATGCATACCTCTGTGATTTTTACCTTTTCATCCAAATCAGACTAAATAATACCATAATCAATAAACACGTTACTCTCATAATTGTATGTGTTATTTATCATATTCAAATGAGATAAGGCAATATCATAGTTAATAAACAAATGAGTGTCACAATTACATTTATCATTATTACCAAAACTAACTTAATGGAGCTTGAACTTACAATCTCTCCCTTTTTGGTGATTGATGACAAACCTATTAACTATAATAGCATTTGGATGAAGATGGCCATGTGATAGAAAATTAAACTAAGGTAAAATCACTTTGTGACAAACATGAATAGTTTAATTTTCTCTCTGACAAATTGTTCCCCCTTATACACTATTCTCCCCTTTTGGCACTATTTAAATTTAACTCCCCCTTTTGGCATTATTCAAATTAAACTTTAAATTTAACAGGGCTACTATACATTCTCCTCCCCTTTTGGCATTGATCACCAAAAAGTAAGGAAAAACAATTAAGCCAAAATGGAGACTTAACATCTAACTTAGTCATAAAGAATATGAAATAGAGATATATGACTAATTTAGAGAGATTGAGGTAACTAAAAAAAGAGATACTTAAAACGCATGTAAATAATCTTACTCTTGAGAGGTCCATGAAGGCTTTAACATTCCAATTGAAATTCCAGATTTTCAGATTTTGACATTTTGAGTGAGCTTAAAAAGCTAGATGAAAAATTGACTTACAAATGTCCAATAAATTTGACAAAATTTGTTAATATAGATCAATAACTGAGGATCAAAAGTCATTATGTAACTTACTTAGATTATGAGCACACTTAAAGATACAATGATCATAAAACCGCTCAAAACATGCAAATATCTGAATTTTCAGCATTTAAGCAAATTGAGTGGACATAACTTTTTCAAATCAATTTGAAATGCCTTCAAATTTTGCAAAAACAAACTTTGGACTCCTAAAAAACTTTTTCAATAAGAATTTTTGAAAAAGGAGTCTTCATTTAGAAGTTATGCAAAAATGCACTTTGTTTGCATGAGGGTAGGCTCATTTTTCATCTAAACTTCAAAATACAATACAATTTAAATTTCATGGAGTTTTTCACTTTCATGGCTTTGTATGAGTTAGAAATACTATTTCAAGTCAGGATACATAAACAAATCTGACTCATATAGCTAAACACACTATGTGCAAGACTATGTCATTTTAGGTCAATACTAGTTTTCAAATGAGATTCAAATGAGTATACCTTTTCAACATTTGGCCTTTTGCAAAAGCTTTAAACTAGAGAAATATTTGAAAAGACCAACCCTTTGAGTTTTGTATTGAACACTTTTTTAAATATCAAAAGATTTTGATTTATGAAGATATGTCATTTAATCCAAAATCAAGATCATATAAGATCATTTTGGAGCCAAATTATCCTTTTGGTTTCTAAAATAGAAAATTTTACTCAAGGCTTTGAAAAACACTTGAAATATATATATTTGAGTACTTTTATATAGTTTTTCATAAATATTAGCCTTTTAAATAAGATGTTTGATTTTTGACCAAAAGGGACTCTTTTGACAAGCTAATCTTACATATCATCGACAATTTCACTCCATGAATACCAAATGGAGCAAATGAGAATGAAATATATTTATTCACAAGATTCATAAAATATTTTGGGCAAATACGTAAAATAATTTTTCAATATTAATACTTTACCCATTTTTTAAGTAAGTGCAAAATACTATATACGTTTTTCACCAAAAAAACACCCCTTATACAAGGTTCCTCTTGGCATTTTTTTCTCCTTTAACACACAAAGAATTCTTCTCTTTCTTATTTTTCTTCTCTTTTCACATCATTTCCCTTATATTTAAACTTTCTCTTCTTATGTCATCTAGCACCAAGAATCAAGAATTTCTTCATTTCTCCATAATAGGTGCTTTTAACCTTTTGAGGTTCTTTTGTCTTTTCTATAAAAGTATTCATCACATTGACATTTATACCATCTATGATGACATTAAATACCACTTGTGAAAAAAATACCACTTTTAAAAATAAATGATACCAAGTATAATTAATTCCAATTGTAAAGACTTTATACCACTCATAAGATTAAATGATATCAAGTATAATTTAATCCATTTGTAAAGACTTGATACCACTTAAGAGCATACATGACACCAAGTGTGATCGATTTTGTTTGTAAAACTTGATGCCACTTGCATGATCAACTTGTATCCTATAAGGTCAATTTGGGCACTTGATCTTCTTTTGAAGGATTAAAATCCACTTGTGAATACCAACTTAAATCTATCTTGAATAAATGAGGTATAACTTAGATTACTTGTAAACCACTTGAAATAACCTTGAGAGATCTTCAAAGATTTCCACTTGATGTTATTTGAAGGGGATACCACCTGTAGGAAAATACCACTTATAAGAAGAGAATAATATCATTTGAGAAAATACCATATAGCAGAGATATCATATGAGAGAGAGCTTGGTTAAGAAAAGATTTTGCTCAGCAAGAGGGGAAATTAGATATCACTTGTAAGGACATGGATGAAATTCATGCTGAGGTCAAGATGATCAAAAGTATACCACTTTGTAGGATCGTATGGCGCAATCAGAAGGGGTGAATGATTGCCTCCGCTTTTTGATATTTGAAAACTAATCTCAAACCAAAAGAAAAATAATCTAAATTTCCGAGTGTAGATTTTGACCAAGTTGTTTGACCGATCTGCTCACTTGACCTCCTTTGCATGTAGTTGAAATCTTCCTCCATTCGAAAGCTTCGACCACTTCGAACGCTTCATTTGCTCGATCACTTCGATTGCTTGAAGGTTTTGTCCTCATGATCGCTTCGACTGCTCAAATGAGAATAAGTCAAAGACAACATCGTGCTCTGATTGGTTGGATTGACTCAATGACTGAAGACACCATGTTTATAGATCGCAAGATCGTGATACGATAGCACACCGACGAGGACACAGAAAAGATATGCTCAGAAAAACTCGTTGTGCTTCGATTGAGAGAACAAGATAACGTCGGTAATGCTTTCTTTCTTTGAGAACAGATCTGATATTTTACTTTTATATCTTGTTTATGGCTGCAAAGCGCGCTCACGGCACCTCTTAAACCCTAGCACAAAAAGTCTCCTCAAAGCCTCCAAAAACCACACCTAAAACTCTTAGCCTTACCCTGCTTTTATATGCTAGAGCTCTAAACCGTGTTCACCATAAACACAGACATGAAATCCAATCTCTTTCAAAATGGGACCTGAAACCATTTCGAACACGGGTTTTATTCAAACTCTCAATCTTCTCAGTTATGGACTCCATCTACAACTTCTAACACACCACGTAATGAAGCTTCCAGGACAGCACCTCCTGTATCTTCATCACACACCATCACTTCTCGTGTCAAAGCCTCTTGGATCACACCACCTGTAGCTTCTCCACAATTCACCATCTTTGATCTCTATGTGCTCTAGTGTGAGCCCGACCACCTGGTATGACATCCTCGACTACCTGGACCACAGATTTCCCCATCATAGTTCCGATCCTCCTCGTCACTGACCATGATCGTCTCCATGCCAATCTCCACATGCAAAGACCAAAGAAATATTTTTCACCAGCACAAGTTCTTCACAACTTGACCGACATTAGTCCACCCACATAAACACACCCTCGTCTATCCATAGACTAGATCCAAACCATCATGAACACCAGCCAGGTTATCCACGATCACAATTCCACACTCTCCAGAAATCACCAACTTCAGATTACTCATTACGACCGGTTATGCCCTCCATGCAAAGTCTGGCCGCTAGCTCATCGAGTACTCAAAGACACAAGTACTTAGGAAATGCTATCGCTCCGCTCAGAACACTCAGCAACCACAACCATCACTACCGACCATCAAATAACATTGTTCCATTGAGTACTGACTACTGAGTACCGATCACAACGCCTAAGAAATAGATTGCTATGTCAACAACTACCAATCCCAAAGTCTACAGCTACCCATCACCGACCAGCTATTGTAGCAATAACTACCAAGTACCAAGCAGATACTGTATCATCGACCATCGAGTATCCACCTGGTACTGTAGTACCAACCAACGATCGGTAACTGTAGCACAGACTACTGATCGAGAATTGTAGCACAAGAATTAGAGCATTCGAAAGAACTTGAAGTCTACAACTATGATGACCGACGACAAAGTCTATGACCACCGATCACCAATCAGGTACTGTAGCTACAACCAGTTCACTGATCATGATGAAAGTTAACCGATTACTTGCCGTGATCGAAATGTTGTGATCGATTTATCGTGGTCGATACCTGACGTGATCGAAAAGCTGTGGTCGAATTGCCGTGGTTGATGGACCTTGATCATCTGCTGTGGTTGACAGCCGCCGTGAAACCTTTAGTAACACAAGTGCAATGACTAAAACTTATACAAACGCAAATTCTAATGAAACCCAAATATCAATTATTCATCATCACTAAATGCACGACTACTACATGGTCTAACACACTTTTAGAGAGAATGCCATTTTATGAAAAGGTATCAAAATAAGAGCAAAATGGCATATGGAGTCAAGATGTTACTTAGGGTATCTAGCAAGGATAAAAAGGATCAACTTGACTTAGAGGAGTAAAGAGAATGGCTGAGGGAATTAGATACCAACAAATTTTGAATCAAATAAGCCATTTTCAGAAAATAAATGGTCATATTGCCATTATGGAAGTGTCAGACCGCTCTACAGTAGTACCGCTATGCACACTGCGGTAGTACCGCTCTACAATAGAATGCATGCTAAGATTTGAATTTCAGAGGAGAAAAATGTTATAATATTATAACCTGTTCCAAAGCCTTTCACAAGAAATCATAAACCACTTGGAGCATTTCCAACTATATGCCAAGATTAACACTCTTTTGAAGATAACTTTTAGCGAAGTATGTTTTCATTTTTCAAAAACAAACTCATTTTCAACGAAATCTTCAAGATTGCAAAAATGAGCATTAGAGGGTATTTTAAGCAACCAATTTTATGTGTGAGTTATAAATACCATTGTGCTAGATTTTAGCTCAAAAGGTAAAACCCACTTAAGTACTAGATTATGACCACTTAAGTCAACTCAAGATTTTGAAAATCAAATAACTTTTGATTAATTGGCTTTTTAAAAAACTTTTGAATACCAATAATATTTGAAATTTCCAACTCTAGGTTTTTGGTATTGAACACCTTTTAAATTCCTTTTAAAATTAATTTTGACCAATTTTTGAGTTTAAAATCAAAACAAGATACTAAATTGCTAGTTTTGGGTTAGAAACTCAATTCTCCGGTGAAGACATGGTTTTTGGCTGAATTTCATAGCTCTGAATAATTGTAAATTCTACAGATGATATTGCACAAGTTACCACCATTTACAAAAATCTGGTTATGACTTCAGTTTTCTATTACTAGTTCCACCGGAAAACCATGATGAAATCTCGCCGTCGTCATCACCAGACTCAACCAGCTCCATGCTTCTCGGAAGACAGACAGGACTGAAAGGTCGATTACTTTCTTCTGATACCTTTGTTGGAAGCCCTTTGTTTCGCCTGGACATTTCTTCCTTCCATTCTTCCCTCTCAAGAGGATCCTGTGAAATAGCAGTCCTACCCCCAACAATGGGAAAACTTTCAAGGAACATGTAGTTCTTCTGTACTGGGAGCATGCTGTCATCACTGTTACCATCCCCTTCCTCTGAGCTCCAGAAATCAGAATCTTCATAAGATAATGGAGCTTTCTTTTGCAGAAATTGCCACCTTCTTGATTGCATGCCGTCTTGAACACATGACATAGTAGGATGTTTATTATGTTCTAGATCACGGTGTGGTTCAATAGTGTCTTGGCTGTTTAATGATTTTGGTCTTTTCCACCCACATTTCAAGCAGAACGCATTTCTCTTGAAGTTCACGTAATTACACCTGTCATCAATCACTCAATATATAATTATATTGCAGTTTCTGATAGTAAACTAGAAGGTAACATCATGACACTGAAAGGCTAGCCACACATCACCAACATGATAACATCAATTTTTCCAAGTTTTGTCTCATATTAACACTAGACATCAAAACAATGCGATGGATAAGCAGACACAATGCTAGATAGTAGAAATAATCACTCACGAGACACACTCCCATTCTCCTGGATTGAGTATACGGTTTGTTGGTTTCTCATGACACTGCAGGCATCTCGTATTCTTTGCAAAATTCAAAAAGTTACACCTGAAAATGTAAGGTCAGCGAGTGAGAGAAAACAAAGTACTTCATATCAATCTTAATTATAAACTAGAGTTATTGGCAGCCTCACCTTTTGCATATCCAGTCGCCCTTTTTGAGAGGAAGATGCTCTTGATCCTCATGCAGCAACCGATACCTCTCTTCAAATTCCCCATCGCAGCGTAAACATTTGATATTCTTTGCAAAGTTCAGGAAGTTGCATCTACAATAAGCATACAGCTATTCTTTTTACGGAAAACACATGTCATTATGACAAAATGGATAAGTGATAGAAGGTAAATACTAATTTTTCCGACGTACTTGGGACAATTCCAATCACCCTGCTTCATGGGTACAGAAGATTGACCTTTGGACATACGCTGTGGAGCTTTCTCAGTGCTGGAACCAGGCCCTTTGGAATTGAAATTGACTACCTCGTTCAGTAGGTTTTTTATGGATTCTTTAACGGTTTTGTTTAGGCATGCTCTGTTCTCCATATTACCAGTAATAATATCGAGACCATGAGTGAGAAGGATGCGCATAACATCCACAGTTCTTCCAACTTCCTCTTTCTGAGCCTTTACGTATGCCCTCTCGCAACTTCCCCTTAAATTGCATTGGCTGCAAACCTGTCAACATAAGCTCATGCTGGAGACATGCTATATAGTACGTGGATTTATGTCAACATAAGCTCATGCTGGAGACATGCTAGATCGCACCAGCAGCATAGCAGCTGAAGGCACAGTTCAAGGCAAGCAATGTGAACATTGTCTCTTGCAAAGGCATAAAAAGTTGAGCACCTGAAAGCCAAGTGCCTTAAAATTTTAATGTTAAGTACTAGTTCTCAAAAAGGGAACAAGAAAATCAACAACTGCTAATATTTGCTAGTTTGTGCAAGATGTTTCAGCCTTGAGGTGTGAATTCTCAATTATAATGTGCACAATATGTATGATACCATGGTCTCTCAAGCTCATGCACGCCAATTTAGTGAAACAAAGTTTCATAACGTGCGCAAATAGGTTACCTGCTTTATTCCTTCTCACCTCGTATTGGTAGTCAAATACTTGTTTTGGTGCATTTATAAGGAAACAGGTTAAGATTACACACTACTAAGATATTATCATTATCTGAGGTCTGAAAGATCATGAACTTGATATGCCTGATAAAGTTTTTCTTTCTTGTGCATGTGCATAGATTTCTTTTCATTTCTTGTGCACATAATTTTTGTGTTGCATTGTAATTCGTATCCAATATTCAGAATAATTGTGCTAATAGGTAATTTTTTTTAAAAAAAAGTAGATAAAGAAAAATTATACAGAAGATATTAGTTACCTCTCCTTCATCAAGGCCTACATGAGCTCGCAATCGCTTCCCAGAATTAACAACTTTCCTGTCAATGCTGGGGCACCCACACTGCAGAGCAACCTGAATATCCCATCTTGATATATACCTGCAACAAAAAAAAGTGTCAACTTTGTATGCATGACACAAGGATACCATCTAGCTGCACGCATCCATTTAGGCCCCTTTTAGTTGAATGCGGCTACTGAGGAAACGGAAAATAAGAGTGATGCTATACAAACTGAAACCATGTCTTGAAATTGCACATGTTGGCTGACGTGTGTTTGTAGTATAGTTGGAGCTTGGAACATGTCGAACACCATATACATTTTCACTCTATATTTTTTTCATTTTTTAATGAATTACTTAATTGTATTTTGTGCAACTTTATACCATAATGGTACTTTGCACTAGTTACTAACCCAAAAAAAAGACACTATTAGGGCACTCCCAATGGAGTGATGTAGGCAGTTTTCATAGCATGCCAAATAAGCAAAATGCTGATGTGGGAGGGTAACTAAATAAGAGAGAGATGATAGTATTATCTCTTGCAAGTCATTGCCTATTTGAGAGGATCAAGAAATCTAGAGGATGAGAATTGACAAAAAAGAGAGAGGGGGGAAAATAAATTGAGTGGGGTGGTTGTTAGATATCACGCATTGGGAAGATCGTTTTTAGTCTTATATCTACGTGAGATGACAAGCTATAGATATTATTATGCAGTGTCTGCGACAGGAGTGCGGTAGCTGTGCTCTGACAGCTGGTGTGTATTGGCAATTTGGACGGCCTTTGGATATACAGTATGTGTTAGACAAAATGCTGCGTCAACAGCCAATGTCTATCCCTCTATGGGACGCGCAAGGCGCAACCACCTTGCGTGCATTGCTATGCCCAATGAAGAAGGCAACGCACACGGCTGGCACATTTCCACAAACACCTCGCGTGCAGCTAAACCGTAGCCCCAACAGTGACATGTGACAACGCCCTCAAGGCGCACCATCTCAGGCCAAGAACCCACACAAGCACACGGCTCCTCCGAGCTCAGAGCCTCAGACACCTCACCTGATGAGCTCCGGGCGCTCGCGACCGAAGCGGAGGCATGCTGTGCGGATGAGGTTGGAGTCCTTGGACAGCGAGCCGGCCGCGGCGCCGGCGAAGGCGGAGGGGTTGAGGTGGCCCCTCTGGAGGAGGAGCTCCATCAGAGCCACCCACTCCTGCCACGGGTGGGCGATATCCACGGCCGCCGTTCTGTCTCCTGCGCGAGCGCGGCCACCTCTTGGCTCTTCTGCTACGTGGCTTTGCTCCCGAGGTGGCGGTGCTGCTGGGCGGGAGAGGTCGAGGTCTTCGAGCCCGGAGCGGAGAAACGCGAGCCTCGGGTCCGGCGGGGGGAGGTTGGATAACCGCCGGAGTGCGGTGGCCGCCGCCGCGGTGGTAAGGCGGCGCTGCATCACTCGCGGGACTTGCATCAGGACTCAGGAGCGGGGATGGAGTTTTTTTTTTTTTTTTTGAGGGAAAGGGGCGGAGTTGTTGGCAGGTCCAACCGGTGCCAGGATCCGGCCCAGTATGAAGTATGGCCGACTGGAGCTTCCGCTCTACTACTGGGATTCCAACTTGCATGTTTTTGTATATAACCTTGTTTAAAAGTACTGTGCCTTTTGGCTTTAGAGTATCTGTTAGTTTTTTCAAAAACCATTTAATTAAAGAATAATAAATATAAATAAATAAATAACAAAAAATAACGTTATATATCCATGATATGAAAAGGAAAAAGGGGAAAAGAAGAAAAAAAAGAGAAAAAAACCATGTTAAGAAGTTAGCGTTTTTCAAATGGTTTTTGACAACTGAAGCCAGAAACGGAAAGCTGTTTAAAACGCGCCATACCCCTACATATTTCGTAGTAAGAAAAGCATCGTTTGTAACATCAGAATTTCGCAGATTTTTTTGGGCAAGAACTATACTATTCTCTCCAAGATTTCTGCGTTCTGAATGTGCCTTTAGATTGTGATATCTTCCTGGGAATAATACAGTACTAAAACTTCCAGCGATGTGTAAATTTCTGTTACAGCTGTCCTCTACCGTGCACGAGAAATTTCAATATTTGACACTGAATACGTGCGCCTCTCAACTTTTAACCCCCAATTCGCACGCCTTTGGAAATTTAACCCTGTCACTGCGAATTCTTTTGATTCAAGGGATTCTGTTCATTTTCACAGTGACAAGTGTCAAAATAGAAAAGGAGAGAAAATGAGGAGAATCCCTTGAATCAAAAGAATTCGCAGTGACAGGGTTAAATTTCCAAAGACGTACGAATTGGGGATTAAAAGTTGAGAGGCACACATATTCAGTGTCAAATATCGAAATTTCTCACCGTGCACTTGGAAAGAAACACACAGGAGAAGAAACTACACTGATGCCAAACAGCCGATCCTCCTATCTCAGATACAGTAAATGGCAATTTACATGGCCATCGTCTGATTCCAGTTTACTTTCTAATCCAGAAAAAAAAACATGGGGGGACGTATGCTTCGTTCTTCAGCAAAATGATTGGACAGATAAATAGCCGAGTTGCCATCAAGATGATCAGTGCGAGGACTGTCTGAGAACATCGGATACACATTCTTGAGCACAAAACACATTTTTACACTAGTTTTTCTCCTACGATGCCTACCGTCGTAGCAACCGTCATCACTAGAATCACTAAAGAAGTGAGGAGCATGTGGGAAGTTCCAGCAGGTCGTCGTCAGAGTGCTCGGCGCTTCAGCTTGTCCATGAGAAGGTGAGCAACCGATTCGTACCCTTGCTCCCGTGCTGTTGCAATGCCAAATAAAGTGAACAAAAAGGGGTTCAAATATGGATAGAATCAGCAAGAACAATGTGTATAGCATGTCAAGGACAAGATGCAAAGCCAGAATTACCGTCATATATGGCAATCCCAGTTGGTGCTATCTTCCTCTTCTTCAAGCAAATGGAGCTGCATAGTTTTTTGGACAAATTGAGCAAGTGAGCACACACCCATTCCTTCAGTTCAAGGTTGCATTTTGGGAAAATTCTACATGCTCTGACAGCTGCATTTTAATTCACTGGTACTAGAATCAGAGATCAAGCATGCAAGTTCTCTCGCCTGTTGCATATCCAGAATTTCTTGATACCCTTCTCTTCAACGCAGTGAGGGCACATCCAATTCTTGTTCTTCCTAACCTCTTCCATCTCTGCCATCAGGGCTCAAAATCAGTAGGCATACCGAACTATTCTGAACTGAACTCTAAGAAGAACAATGGCATTTCTTGACAGCGTTGAGCTTACCTTCGCCGTACCTGACTTTCAGGCAAGCACGGCAGAGGATCCCATTCGAAGAACGGCAAGAGGAGCACTCCGTCTTCCCTGCAAAAGATCGAGCGAAATTGTTTACCATTAGACTAGCTGCACAGAATTTAGAGAGAAAAAAACGATCTTTACTACTTCTTTTACTACCTATGCATGGCTGGTCCAGGTCTCCTTCCCCGCAGCGCTTGCAGTCCTCCTCGCCGCACAATTTCTTCTGCCTTTGATCGCACAACAACAAGTTCTCTTAACAAGCTACACAAAGACAATGATTCTGTACGTTCTTGTTCAAGAACACAATTAGGAGCACTAATCGGTGAGACATGTTGTTGATGATGCGAATCTACCTGCAGAAATGGCAGCAAATCCCAAGAACAGGGTCGTACACGGCCCCTCTCCCCTTGCTATCGCACCGCCTCTCCTGCAATATCCGTACCCTCTCCTTGTCGATCACCAACACCTTCTTCTTCTCTAGCTCCTCTTCGCCCTCCTCCTCCTCCTCTGGCGCCGCAACCGCAGCCGTCGCCTTACTCAAAACTACTACGGGAGAACAAAAGAAGCTCGTTTCCCACCTCACAACCAGCCCGGGCCATGGAAAAGCAGGGAGTGCGGCGACAGGAAGGGACCAACCTTTGGGAGGCAGCGCCTTGTGCTCCACGGACTGCCTGTTCAGCCGGGCCGAGCGGCGGGGACCCGGAGAAGAGGCGTCCGGTGTAGCGGAGGCGACAGCGATCAGGCGGCCGGAGCGGCGGAGCGGAGTGAGGACCCGCGGCTTGGGGGTCTTCCTGGGGGTGGCGCTTCCGGCGCGGCGGCAGGCTGCGGGGGCAGAGGCGATGGCGCTGAGCTCCCCTGCGCAGCGGCGCAGGCCGAGCATCTCCATCCGGGCCTGCACGAGGACTCGCCGGGTTCCAAGAATCGGTGGTGGTCACAGTGCCGCGAGAATCTCTCATCTGGAGGAAAATTCAAGATCGGGGAGATAGATGCTTGCGCGTACCATGTTCTCGGAGATGCGGGCGTCGCGGAGGCTCTCGTAGTCGGACTTGTCGCCGAGCCTTCCCATGGCGACGGGGGCGGCGGCGTCGGTCGCGCGGGTTCCGGGGATTGGCTTCGGTTCTGTGCGGTTCGTCGTGGTTGCTTCCGAGCAAGGGGTTAACCGGTGAGTGGTGACTCAGCGCTGACCAACGGCTATATGTGAAGTTTGAATCCAACGGGCAACGGCTATATTTTGGTATGTAGTACTGTAGTGCAGTGTGATGTTGGGTGAGGCCGTGAGGGTACTTTACCAGTAAACCCATCAATCTTGCTGTAACTCTGCAAATATGAATTTGGTGGTACTAGAAAATTCAGAGTGGGGCATAAGAAATTGGCAAAGGTGGGTTTTTTTAGCTTATGTTTAGTTTTTTTTTGCAGTAATTAGTTTTCAAACGGAGTGTATTTTTAAGATGTGGTCTACAGATCGATTGTAGTAGACACTATGTCGATTTTATCTATACTCGCAAGTATCTCTCTCTTCATACTCTTTCTCGCGAACAACCAAAATTCAAAATTTTATATTATAAGCTGTCCAGCTATAGATCGAGTTCAAACGATACCCAAAATCCTCATCAGCAAACACTAGCAAAAATTTCAAAGAAACAAAGAAGAAAAGTAGTTGAACCCAAATGATGCAACATTTATCTGGAAACGGTACTGAAATCTACTGATGAATTCTTGAATTCTCCATTATTTGTAATTTTGAACGGGAGATCACGGTCTCTACTTTCCCGGCAACAATCTTGTTTACAACAAGGCAAATAATCCATGGTGCTAATTGTAACGCCCCCATTTTTAGGAACAGTACGGAACATCGTAACCGTACAAAATGAACAGTTACGACGTTCATGATTACGAGCGATCATCATAACAGCACAAGCTTACCATAAAGATCCAACTTTATTACAACATATGGTTATTACCAGTTTACATAGCGGGCGTGTCAGCCCACAAACCATAGTACATCACAAAAGGATCCGAAACGGCCTGAGTGCGGCTAAACCCTAAGATTAATCCTCCTCAGAGGAGACTGGATCTTCGGAAGCTTTCTCCTCTGTAGGCTCTTCTTGACAATATTAACTTTCTGTTAAAATTGTGTTTAGCAAGTAATGAGTACCACAGTACCAAGCAAGTTATAAGGGTAATCCTGACCTACTACTTGCAAGGAATAATCAAGGATGGGAATATATTGGGTTTATTACATTGGGTGGATGCAGTTTTATTTGCAAACGAATAAAATTTAAAACATGTGCTCCTTAAGATCGGGGGTTTTGTTAACAGATAAAGTTCATCATTAACCAGGTTAAAATCTTCCTGAATCCTACTTATGCCTCATTGTTGGAATCACCCAATTAACACAGCTTCATTAACCGGAAGCACGACGTATTCGAATACCATTTATTTCACTCTGCAGAGTTGCTCAACTTTACCCACATGATTTCTTAACCCTCATGACTGAGTTAAGAAAGTCAGGTCGGTTCACTGCTCAATTCTCTATATAGACTCTACCCGATAGCATCACTCAGTCACGGCCACAAATTAAACTCAAACTCCTCTGCCGTTTTAAGTGAACACTACCGTTGTTAGGTACCCAGCGGCATACCTAACTCCTCGTCATCCTGTCATGTCCGCCTGTAGAGTTTCAATCGAACTGAGCAGCTACTAAACCAGTGTTGACCAAACAACTCCTGTGGTTTGAGCGATCACTGTGTTTGTTATTTGGCACAAGGTTCTTGTCCTTAGATTTTTCACCTGAGGCACTCAACCACAACTTCTTCTGTGCTCAACAGCACTCACCACCACCACCAAACCAAACCAGCCTCCATCCTCGGGTAAAGCGAGGGGCTAACTCCGTTACCCGGAGTACCACACCTCTCTACCCGAAGTTCAACCCTAGGATAAAGCATTGGGCTAAATCCGCAACTCGGAGACCCCAACTACTTTATCGTAGGTTCTGTGCGCGCCGGCCCTAGGATACGGTGCCCCATAACACCCTACCCTAGCTCTGGGTTTTCCAAATCTACTGGCCCGCAGCCAAAATCACTTATTAGTGTACAAGGTTGAATGAGATGATTCTATACTATTTATACCATATTTTATTTCTTACTATGGTTGTCAAGGTGAATATGGCCATCAATCAAAACAGGGCATATTTCAGTAGTAGGATTATCTAGGTAGCATGCCATTCTAAACATTTTATTTTACACAAATAACATTTCACAACTACCCATAATGAAAATACATTAAGTAAATAATATAAATATCATGGGATTCAATATGCTCAAAAACATGTAACTTGCCTTGCTAATTAGGAATTTCAATTATGTCATATATTTGAATGACTGGTTTTGGCTCCGGGACTGCGACTTCGGCGACTTCGGAAACTAGCGCAAACATATAAAATAACAACATAAGTCCAAACTTGATTCTAATTAGCTAGGGAAAATAATCTAAATAAAAAGGAGTAAATTGCATAAAACCTCAAATAAACATTTTAGAGATATTTGGGAGTGATTTTTGGTGGAAGGAGATATTTGGATTTTGTGGAATTGGAATTTATGGCGGCTTGGAATTTAATAAGCTAAGTGTATGGAAAAAGGGAAATTTTAAATTTATAAAATTTAAATTTGAGGGAATGGAGTTGATATTTGGGTTTAGGATATTGAATTGGTCAAGATGGATTATTTTGGTATTTTTGGGATTTTTGGATTTTTCTGGGATTTTTGGGGATTTTTCTAGATTTTTTGGGATTTTCTAAAATACAAGAACAATGCTGGGCTCGGCCTGTGAACAGTGCGGCCCAGCCCAAAGACACAGTGCGGGCGGCGGCCTTCTTCCCGCGCGGGGAAAAACCGGCCGGCGGCCCGGTTCGCACGCCCGGCCGAGGGAGCCGTGGCCCACGCGCGCGGGCGAAGCCCAGCACACGCGCGCAAGCCCGCCCGATGGTGGACGCGCGGATGGCGCGTGTAGTGGCGATCTCGCGGATGCGGGCGCTTGGATGAAGGGAGGCGCAGGCGTCGGCGGCTGGGATTTAATCCCGAACCGACGCTCGGATGGAACGAGATCGACGGCGGGGAGCCATCGTCTTCCTCCCGACTCCCGGCTCTGGCGTCAAAACAGAGCCCGCCGCCAGCGGTGGCGCGGCGAGGACAAGGACGCCCGCAGGGATTGGTCTTGACCGGGGGATGCGGCTAGAGTTAGGCTTTCCATTTTAGGGTTTTTGGAGAGGAAAGGGTGAACGGAAATGGTCGCCGCTCGCCGGGAAGGAGATGGCATACACGGCGGCGATCACGGGTTCCGGTAGGGTTTAAGCCAAATTGGTGGCGGTTTTACCATCTATAGACCCTAGGGAGTGTACTGGAGGTGACGGTTGAGCTCGAGGATAGCTCCAGTGAGCTAGCCACGGTGACGACTTTTCGACCGAAGGCGACCTTCATGGCCACGGCCTTAGGTAAATGCTCGAGCTCCGGCGGTTGTACCATTGCATTCCAGAGACAACAAGGATCATGTGAGAGCGTTGAATTGCAAAATAATCGGTGGAGTCGAAAGATTGCCTTTAGGATTCACCGGCGCAGGGGTGGCGATTTCTGGCGACGCAGCCAACAAGAGCTCAATTCACTGGAGGAGGGAGTTTGTGGGGTTGCTGGAAGGCTCTGGGAGGTGAGAATTGAGCTTTATAGCTCGTATATGTCGGTTTCCACTGGAGATATTTTTTGACTGCTTCGGTTTTACGCTGAGCGGAAGAGAGAGGGGATGCACTGGCGCAAGGCAGAGGCTGTGAGAAGGAGCTGGCGGATGGTGGCGTGTCTCCTCTGCAATTCTCTGCCACGCTTGACTGCGGGAGAGGGGAAGCCGCGAGAAGACGCAGAGGGTTGCAGCAGTGAGGGCGCGCGCGGTCACTGGCGCTCCACGCGAGGGGAGAAGCAGAGTGGCGTGCGGCTGGCCTGTGGGACCCTGGGTACGGAGGTGACGCCAGGTGAGGGAGGGACGGCGCCGCAATTCCTTGCACGGGGAGGAGGACGCGTGTACAATGGCTTCTCCGGGAAGAAGAGGAGAGGCGCACGCGTGTGAGGGCGCCAGGGAGAAGTGAAGACACATTTGCCAAAAAGGGAATATGCAATTTCATTGATAATTGCCAAATTGGGAAAGAAATGCATTTAAACCAAATTTAAAAAAAATTCAAAAAGTTTGAAATTTTGGGGTGTTTCACTATTACACAAGTTTTTCCCATCGTCTCGTCTCGGATCACGTTCTTCGTCGTGATCACGTTGAAAGATCTCCACAAGCTCATCCCACTCGCTCGTCGTCGAGGATGAGGTGTTGCGCGACGCCGTCGAGATCCTAGGGCTATCCAGCGGTGAGGAGGAAGCGGTAGCACCATCACCTTGTGAAGTCTCCTCTTGAACAAACAGCAGATGCTCCATTGCATTGGGGCGGAGTTCTGCAAGGGATTTCGTCTCCTGCACTCTGTCGGGCCCCGGATTTCCAAACCCGGACCCTCTGTGTATTACTGCACTAGTCCCAGATCAAAGCTAGTGTACACAGTTAAACAGAATGGAAAACATCACCATCAACGATTTATTACAATAAATAAGAGTACGGACCGAAAGGTCTCCTTATTACATCTGAGGTTTCAACCTCGCACATGAGAATTAAGCGGAAGCAAAATAAACTTGACGACGACCCATCAATACGCCACAGGCAATTGACTGGGGAAACGCGACCTATTCCTCCGGGAAGAAACCATCACAGCCACAAGCGAAGCAGTAGTCGTAGTCCCCTTCTTGAGCTTCAACTTCCTCTGAGATTTATTTTTGAGTGTAGCATGTGAGTACATAAAGTACTCCGCAAGTCTTGGGAAAAATGCATAGATGCAAGGCTTGACAAAGGAAGGCTATATGGCTCTTTTGCACAAAGCAATATTTTACTTTCAATTACTACTAATTATTTTCGAAGGCATCAATTTGGCAAAGTAATTGTTTTAACAGAACTATCATTAATTCTCTAGTGAGGTTCCATCTACCAACACTAGTTAATTCATCTATCGACCAAGTTCAATACTTGGGTTCCATCCACCCTCTCTGCTCCATCCGCCAGATTCCTTCCAAGAGTTCCCTTCCACTCTCGGAATACAAAAACTTTCATTTTAAAACCAAAACCAGAAATCTACCATGTGAATGCATTCCTTGCCGCCCTTGACCGTGGGCACGGCTATTCGAATAGTTTTACACTCTGCAGAGGTTGTACAACTTTACCCACAAGAGATAAATTATCCTAAAAGTCAACATGCTTCCTTTGGCATGAGACCCGGATAAAATATCACAAAGCCTTTACCTTACTCTAATCTAGCTAGATACCACCCACGAGGTTTCACCGCAGTAGGCTAACCGCCGAACCAAGCCCCTCTTGCGCCATATGAGTACAATAAATCCACTGTCCCTCACTTGTGAATAACTGGTCCATCCTCGGCACCCACTTTCCAATGGTGGCACCTAAACTAGACTATCATAAGTTAGTCGGCTGGGTCGTACCCATATAGACTTGTGGTTGTACGGTTAATGCTCGCTTTGGACAAACACAAGCGTCGGTCCTTAATTGACTAGGGTGGAACATACACTTAACAAGTTCTCGTGCTTACTGCACCAACCCAAACGACCATCCACCCTAATCTAAACCAACTTTCACATTTTTATTTTATTTTTAAATCACGGTGACAACTCCAATTGCCACTTCACTTTCAAACACAAGGATTAAATAATAAATCATAATTTCCCATTTTCAAGATTTTCCAAAGTTATTAGATAGCAAGACTAAGCATCAACCTACCATTCTAATATTCACAAAGATTAATAGTAATCTCATTATTGAGACAAAGGGAGTTCTAGGGTGACAATGTACATGGCATTCAATCTCAATGAAGGGTATAACAAAGTTGGATTAGCTATCACCTTAAGATTTGAACTAATGATTTATGTAAATAGCAATGCACATAATTTAAAATATT
This sequence comes from Dendrocalamus sinicus, assembly GCA_036346575.1. Classification (NCBI taxonomy): domain Eukaryota; kingdom Viridiplantae; phylum Streptophyta; class Magnoliopsida; order Poales; family Poaceae; genus Dendrocalamus; species Dendrocalamus sinicus. Next base: position 9,259,188 of record CM070648.1, read on the forward strand.
TTAAAACATTTCAAAAGCATAGGTTCAAGATGATCAAAGGAGACTTGCCTTCTTGCGGGGTTTCGGGTCTTCTTCTTTGCTGTGAAGAGGATCGTCGACAACGTTGGAATCTACGCGATAAAAGACGAAGCAAACAAAGCAAATAAATACACACGAAATTCAAATAAAATCCAAAAATTCAACAGAGGCCATATTTGGATAGATCATGATTTTAGCTGAATTTAGAAATTTGAATGGCCGAATTTGGAGTTGAAATGAGAAAGTTATGATTGTTTGAAGTTTTCAATTTGAATAAATCCAGAAATTAAGAAATTTCTGACGGTGGGGCCCATCGAATATTCAATTTTAATCTTTTATTTTAATTCGAGAGCTCGACAGGTGGGACCCATCAACAGAGACCTCTGCGGTCATCGACATGTGGGACCCTCTGCCGCTGACCTCATCTGCCTTGGTCATCGGCGAGTGGGACCCATCGACACGACCCACTTGTCGATGTCGACGCAGACGAGTGGGACCCGAGACGACGGTGGCCCGCACAGACGGCGGTCGCCGAGGTGGGACCCACTTGTCGGGCGCGAAATTAACCGAAAACTCAACCCAGCCACATGGGAGCCGAGGGCTCGAACGCGCACCGGAGTTGAGAGCGCTCTGTTAACGTGGGGAGGGGAGGCTTTGCCTACCCAGAGGGCAACAAATCCCTTTGAGGATACCTCGGGTGGCCCGGCGGCGATGGTCGGAGGCGACGGCGCGGCGGCGGGAGGCGGGGTGCTCGGGCGGTGCGTGGATTGCAATCTCGCGCGAAGGGCTTTTTACCGGTGGAGGTTGGCGAGGTCCAGGATGAACGGAGACGGCGGCGGCGAGGAGCAATGGAGAGCGGCTGGGTGCTCGGTGCGACGGCGCTCCGGCGACGGAAAGAGGTGGCCGAGGTGTCGGGGAGGACCGCACGGACGCGAGGAAGCTCGGGGCGGCGACGGTGAGCTCTGCAGTTCACCGAGGCGACGGCGATTGCTCGCCGGAGCTCTTTACCGCGCGCGACGGGAAATCGCGCGGGCGGCGCTCGGGCTCGAGAGATGGGCGGAGGGTGCTGAGAGGTGGTGCGGGGAGAGGCGAAGGCCGAGGGGCTATTTATAGAGCTTGGGGAGAGGTGAGGCGGCGGGAATTCCTCGCCGAAGTCGACGGCCGGGGTTGATTCAAATTTGGGATAAGCCGTCGGAGGCAACGCGAGCTCGGGTTTTAGGGATAAGGCGCTTATCTCCCGGAGTTCGAATCCGCGTCAATTCAAGAAAGAGGCCGAGTGCGGTAGGATTTGATCGCGGATTCTTCGGGAGAGAGAAAGGGGAAAGAGTCCGCGCCGCGCGAGAGCGAGAATCGACTGCGGGCCCGCGATCAGCGAGAGCGAAGCGCGTTGTGCGGATGGCGGCCACGTGGCTTGAGAGAAGATCGGACGGCGGGATGGCTTAAGTGGGAGGAGCGGTGGATTGAGGCCGGGCGCGAGACGCGCTCATCCGAGCCGTCCACGCGCGTCGGCGAGGAGGAGGGGAAGGCGGGGTCGCCGACGGCCCGCCCACTTGGCGAGGGAGAGAGGAGGAGAGCGGCTGGATCGGGCCGAGCGCGACGTGGCGATCTGGTCCGCCCACGCGTCGGCGGAGGAAAAGGGAGGGTTTTTATTTTCCGAATTTGATTTTGATTTTCAAGAAAAGGCTAGGAAATTATTTAGGCCTCGAAAAAATATGAGAATACCTCCAAAAATTCCAGAAAAATTCACGAAGCTCCTGGACACATTTTGGACTAAATAAAATTATTTCCAACTACTGTTGGCATTTAATTTTATATTTTTAATTTACTTTTTAACTTTTAAAAATAGGTTTTAAATTCCAGAAATTCCAGAAAATCCAATAAGAGCCATATAAACTTCAATTACTTTAAAATAATTAATTTGAATTTAAATTTTTCAAGAAAGCAAATTTTTGGGATGTGACAAACCTACCCCCTTAGGAAGAATCTCGACCCGAGATTCGGATGGACTGAAAAGAGGTCGGAAACTCTTCTTTTAGATCCTCTTCACGTTCCCAAGTCGCCCGATTCGAATGGTTGCTCCACCGCACTTTACGAAACTTGATGACCTTGTTTCGCGTCGACGCTCGATTCCTCCAAAATTTTAATCGGATATTCGGATAGGTGAGGTCCTCCTTCACATTTATTTCATCTAGAGGCATCGCTCTTCGGCACTCGGAGACACTTCCTCACCGGGATACATGGAAGACGTCATGCACCTTTGACACCGAGGCGAAGCTCCAAGCGTAAGCAACTTCTCCTTTTCGCTACAACAGGAAGGGTCCAATGAATCTAGGAGCAAGCTTTCCATCGACTCCAAAACGTCTCATCCCTTTGAGAGGTGACACCTTAAGATAGACATGATCCTCGTACAAATTCTAATGCCCTTCGACGATTGTCCGCATAGCTCTTCTCGCCTCGTTTGTCTTTGTTTTCAACCTATCTGAATTAAGCGAACTTGTTCTTGACTTGCTTCAACACATCTGGTCCGAATACTTGTCCTTCTCCTGTCTCCTTCCAATACAATGGAGTCTGCACTTTCTACCGCATAAGGCTTGAACGGTGACATTTGTAAACCGGATTGATAATCATATTGTAAGAGAACTCTGCGTAAGGTAAACTCGGTCCCAACTATCCTTGTTTGATAGGACACAAGCTCTCAACATGTCTTCCGTAATCTGATTTACTCTTTCTGTTTGCCCATCCGTCGGGGATGATAAGTCAGATCTTGAAATTCAAATTGGTGCCAGTTCATGTAGCTTCGCAAAACCTCAAGTGAATTGGGTTCCTCGATCGACACAATCTTCTTTGGGACTCCATGTGAACTCACAATCCTTGACATATACAATTCTGCGAGTTTATCTCCGAGTAGGTGGTCTTCACTGGAATGAAATGGGCAACTTTTGTCGAGCGATCCACAATAACCCAAATAGAATCATGTCCAGATTTGGTTCTCGGTAAACCCGTTATAAAATCCATACCAATTTCTTCCCATTTCCACTCGTGGATCCGCAATGGTTGCAAAAGTCCAGCAGTCTCTCGGTGTTCACTTTAATCCGTTGGCACACATCACACAAAGCTACATACTGCAATCTCCTTTTCATACCGCCACCAAGATCTTGCCTTGAGATCTTGATACATCTTGGTACTCCTGGTGTATTGAGTATCTGGATTCATGAGCTTCCTTCATGATCAACTCTTTTATTTCTCTCTTCTCGTGCACCATAATTCTTTTTCCAAACCAGACGGTACCTTGTTCATCTTCTAAAATTCTAATGCTTTCCGTTCTTCATATCATCCTTGATCTCCTGGACATACTTGTCCTCTTTTTGTGCCGCTCTGATTTGCTCTTCTAAGGTTGGTTGAACTTCCAAAGTAGCTAAGAACCCTTCTTCTACTACTTGTAAGTTGAGCCGCTGAAATTCCTCTTGAAGTGTTGGCATACTATCCTTAATCCACACTTGGTACAAGAACTTTTTCGACTCAAAGCATCGGCTACCACATTAGCCTTTCCTGATGATAATGTATCCCAATATCGTAATCCTTTATTAACTCAAGCCATCTCCTTTGCCTCATATTGAGATCGGGTTGAGTAAATATATACTTCAAACTTTTGTGGTCTCAGATAAATCTCGCAATGATTCCGATCGATAATGCCTCCAAATTTTTAGAGCATGCACTACGGCAAAGCTCTAAATCATGGGTTGGGTAATTCTCCTCATGCGCCGCAATTGCCTTGAAGCATATGCAACTACCCTTCTTTCCCGCATTAGCACGCAGCCCAATCCTTGTCTTGATGCATCACGAAAGACTTCAAAATCCTTCCTAATATCCGGAGTGTTAACACCGCGCAGACGTTAACCTCTTCTTCAATTCTTGAAAACTATCCTCACACGACTTACTCCATTCAAACTTCTTCTCCTTCTTTAGCAACTGGGTAAGAGGTCTTGCAAGCTTGGAGAAGCCTTCAATAAAGCGACGATAGTATCCTGCCACCCAAGAAAACTTCGATCTCGGATCACGATTTTGGTTGCATCCAATTAAGCACATCATTTACTTTCTCGTGGTCTACTGGATACTCCTCCCGCGGAAATCACATGACCTAAAAGGCTACTTTCCTCAACCGAACTCGCACTTGCTAAACTTGGCGTACAACCGGTGTTCTCTAAGTTTTTCCAAAACCATCCTTAGATGCTCCGTATGCTCTTCCTCATTCTTGGAATATATCGAATATCATCGATGAACACCACTACAAACTTATCCAAATATTCCATGAACACTTTATTCATCGAGTTCATAAAATATGCGGTGCATTTGTCAAGCCAAATGACATCACCGTATACTCATACAATCCATAACGAGTAGCAAATGTCGTCTTTGGTATATCCTCCGGTCTTATCTTCAATCGGTGATAACTGACCAAGGTCAATCTTGGAGAAGACACATGAACCTTTCAATTGATCAAACAGATCATCTATTCGGGCAAAGGATATTTGTTCTTGATCGTCACATCATTCGTAGATCGATAATCAACGCACATGCGAAGACTACCATCTTTCTTCTTTACTAGCGATCTCGGTGCTCCCAGGGTGACGAGCTTGGTCTCACAAAACCTTTATCTTGCAACTCTTCAATCGCTTAACTTCACCAAATCGTTCGCAGACATTCGATAGGGTCTCTTTGATATAGGAGCTGCAGGGTATCGTTTGATGACAAATTTAACTTCTCTGTCTCGCGGCATTCCGGCAAATCTTCGGGAATACATCCGGTACTCACTTACAATAGGTACCTTTTCCAAGGCTACTCCTCACACTATTCAATCCACACCTATTCGGGAAGAGGTGTTTGACTTATATCTTACTTGGATTCCGTCCGAGTTGGTAAATCAGAATCAGCTCGATCGGCACAATCTATCTCGCCCTTTATACTTAGTTAACCAATCCATTCCAAGTATCACATCTAGACTCTTGGAATCTATTATGATAAGATTCGCTAGAAATCTAACTCCATTGATATCCACAGCTGCACTAGGGCAAACCGTGTTAGTCCTCATTTCTTTCGAGGATTGGACTAGCATAGGGTCTTTAGTTTACGCACATCCCAATTATATTTTTCAACAAAATCTTTTGACACAAAAGAATGCGAAGCTCGAGAATCAAATAATGCTTGATCTGGTATCGAGTTGACAAGGAACTTACCCAAAACTACGTCAGTGCATCCCGGCCGCCATGATCACATGGTTGAGATGTCCTCTGCTCACCACTTGTGGAGCCCTTGAGTCCGAGGGTCCCACGGCCTTGTCTGCATTTGGAGTTCGTCTTGGTGTCGTTCCCAAATTGAAGCGAATCGGGTCACACCGGGCGCTCGGGGACATTGCTAGCATAATGCCCCATGTTCTTGCAGTTGAAGCACTGCACTCCTGCTGCTGAAGTCCGGCTCTGCTGGGGTTGAACACCATTGCCCGTTCGGGGAACTTGTGAGTTTGGGCGAGGTCCAGTGAATGGAGTCCTTGGCACAATTGGTTCTGAGGTTCTATGGAACTGAGGTGGGTTAGGGCGGAATCGGGAACTACTCGCGCCCTGCTGAGCTTGAAATTTTCTCTTCCTACTTTCATACAATTGACGTTGAGCATCTTCTTGTACAAAGGCCTTGTTCACCATGTGTTGGAAAGTTGGAAAATCATTCGACACTAGCTGCACCTTGAGGTTGGGGTCGAGTCCTTGCATGAACCTCCGGATCTTCGTTGCCTCCGATGTGATCTCTTGGACACATACCAGTATAGTTGGGTGAATTTGTTCGGTATTCTAAACGCTAAGGTTCCCTTGTTGCACTGGTAGAACTCTCTCTTCTTCATGTCCATTATTCCGTAGGAATATGCGCGATCTGGAAAGCTTCCTTAAATTCATCCCATGCGATAGCTGCGCATTTTGATGGGCGGCGCGATAATTCTCCCACCAATTTGCAGCGGTTCCCTTGAGTTGGTGGGCAGCATATAACACCTTCTCATTGTCATTGCATTGGGCTAGGACCAGCTTCCTTTCCACATCCTTGATCCAATCATCGCCTCCATTGGATCCACTTGAACCAAAGAAAAGTAGGAGGCCTTGTTCTCATAAATTCTCCCATCCTAGACTGGGAGCTTGGTTGGGTGCTGCATGAGCTTGTTGCACTTGGTTTTGAGCTAAAGCTTGAAGAAGCTGCAGCTTGCATGGCCATCATCTGCTCCAAGTCGGGGCTTGAGCAGGGGTGGTGGAATGTTGTTCTCAGTGAGGTTGGCATCACGGTGTTGTCGGGGTTGCTCCTTGTGTTCACCATCCGAAGCGGTTTGAGTTAGCATAAGGTAAGAGGAAATAGCAAAGGTAAGAGATTTAGGAGATTAAGTCACATCCCAAGCCAACACACAAGAAAGAAACAATCATTCAACTAAAGCGAAAGAACCTTTATTGAAATCAAACTAGTTTTAAGAATGGTCGTACCACAAGTGCACTTAGGCTTGGTACAATCCATCTAGCACACCAAGCATAATAAAAGCGTTCTAATAACGTGGGCATTATTTGGGTACTCTTGACTCAAAAGACTACTAATCCTCTCCAAAGACGCGCTCCTCTGGGTCCTCCTCATACTCTTCTTCTTCGGCTCCTCCTCGGTTCTTCTTCCGGTTCCTCGTGCTCATTGACGTGATGCCGTGAACAATCACAAGCGGTCGAGGGCGGTTGCGTCGGGCGGCGATCGAACGCGAGCGAAGGAGAAGGCTTGCGCCTCTTGAGAGTGATGACGGTGGCGGATCAAGGCGGTGCACCTTCTTGCGTCTTTGTGAGCACGTACGGTCCCGCAGTCGCAATGGTGCGCGTTGTTGGGGACGGTAGCTGTATCTCGCGAAGACGGCGTGTAGTCGGCATGCTTTGAGGCGTCTCGGTCCAAACTCGTCCGTCTCGTCCCAAGAAGCTGCGCGCGAAGAGTGTCGAGTGCCGATAAGCTGGAAGTGAGAAGCATCCGAGTTGTCCAATCTCCTCTGAGCTCTTGCGTAGGTGACCGCCATCGCTGGGTGAGCTGCACTGATGTGAAAGTCGAGGTCGTCAAATCGAATGTCAAATGGATCTGGATACCTCCCCTGGCGAGGTTGATGAAGAAGCAAAAGGGGGACGATGTACAAAGATCCTTGTGCAAATGGCACAACTCGTCAATGGCGAGACGTCTTGCATCTGGGCAATCGAAACAATGGGACCGAGGGTGCTTGATGGGGTATTTTGGGAGTTGAATTCCCATCCGTGCATACAGAATACCTCCATCGACCACAAGTCTCGATCCAGATCCGTGTCTTCCGTCCCCGAAAATGGGCGGTGACGGTACTCAAGCATCGCATCAATCGTCGGAGAAGGCTAGCGAAATCTCCAAATCCTCTCCATGTGAGTAGTAGTCCCACGGCAGCGCCCATCTACAAAGTTGAATAAAAGAAAAGATTAGTAAAAAGTTTTACAAGGGAATGTAGAGACAAGAGCGAGATACTAAGTAAGAAGAGAGTGGAAGCAAAGAAGCTTATAAATTTTTAATATATTGTTTTTATAAATATAAGTCCTTATGGTTTTGCCATTCCTAAGCTAGGTCACGTCCTACGACCAAATAGGCTCGATACCATCTCTGCTTCGGGCCCTGATTTCCAAACCGGACCCTCCGTGTATTCTTGCACTAGTCCCGCATCAAAGCTAGTGTACACTGTTAAGCGTAATGGAAAACATCACCATCAACGATTTATTACAATAAATAAGAGTACGGACCGAAAGGTCTCCTTATTACATCTGAGGTTTCAACCTCGCACATGAGAATTAAGCGGAAGCAAAATAAACTTGACGACGACCCATCAATACGCCACAGGCAATTGACTGGGGAAACGCGACCTATTCCTCCGGAAGAAACCATCACGACCACAAGCGAAGCGATGAGTCGTAGTCCCCTTCTTGAGCTTCAACTTCCTCTGAGATTTATTTTTGAGTGTAGCATGTGAGTACATAAAGTACTCATGAAGTCTTGGGAAAATGCATAGATGCAAGGCTTGACAAAGGAAGGCTATATGGCTCTTTTGCACAAAGCAATATTTTACTTTCAATTACTACTAATTATTTTCAAGGCATCAATTTGGCAAAGTAATTGTTTTAACAGAACTATCATTAATTCTCTAGTGAGGGTTCCATCTACCAACACTAGTTAATTCATCTCCGACCAAGTTCAATACTTGGGTTCCATCCACCCTCTCTGCTCCATCCGCAGATTCCTTCCAAGAGTTCCTTCCACTCTCGGAATACAAAACTTTCATTTTAAAACCAAAACCAGAAATCTACCATGTGAATGCATTCCTTGCCCGCCCTTGACCGTGGGCACGGCTATTCGAATAGTTTTACACTCTGCAGAGGTTGTACAACTTTACCCACAAGAGATAAATTATCCTAAAAGTCAACATGCTTCCTTTGGCATGAGACCCGATAAAATATCACAAAGCCTTTACCTTACTCTAATCTAGCTAGATACCACCCACGAGGTTTCACCGCAGTAGGCTAACCGCCCAACCAAAGCCCCTCTTGCGCCATATGAGTACTGAGAAATCCTGTCCCTCACCGTGAATAACCGGTCCATCCCCGGCACCCACTTTCCAATGGTGGCACCTAAACTAGACTATCATAAGTTAGTCGGCTGGTCGTACCCATATAGACTTGTGGTTGTACGGTTAATGCTCGGTTTGGACAAACACAAGCGTCGGTCCTTAATTGACTAGGGTGGAACATACACTTAACAAGTTCTCGTGCTTCTCGCACCAACCCAAACAACCATCCACCCTAATCTAAACCAACTTTCACATTTTTATTTTATTTTTAAATCACAAGACAACTCCAATTGCCACTTCACTTTCAAACACAAGGATTAAATAATAAATCATAATTTCCCATTTTCAAGATTTTCCAAAGTTATTAGATAGCAAGACTAAGCATCAACCTACCATTCTAATATTCACAAAGATTAATAGTAATCTCATTATTGAGACAAAGGGAGTTCTAGGGTGACAATGTACATGGCATTCAATCTCAATGAAGGGTATAACAAAGTTGGATTAGCTATCACCTTAAGATTTGAACTAATGATTTATGTAAATAGCAATGCACATAATTTAAAATATTTTAAAACATTTCAAAAGCATAGGTTCAAGATGATCAAAGGAGACTTGCCTTCTTGCAGGGTTTCGGGTCTTCTTCTTTGCTGTGAAGAGGATCGTCGATAACGTTGGAATCTCGCGATAAAAGACGAAGCAAACAAAGCAAATAAATACACACGAAATTCAAATAAAATCCAAAAATTCAACAGAGGCCATATTTGGATAGATCATGATTTTAGCTGAATTTAGAAATTTGAATGGCCGAATTTGGAGTTGAAATGAGAAAGTTATGATTGTTTGAAGTTTTCAATTTGAATAAATCCAGAAATTAAGAAATTTCGACAGGTGGGGCCCATCGGAATATTCAATTTTAATCTTTTATTTTAATTCCGAGAGCTCGACAGTGGGACCCATCAACAGTAGACCCTCTGCGGTCATCGACATGGGACCCTCTGCCGATGACCTCATCTGCCTTGGTCAGCGGCAAAGGGACCCATCGGGACTGGACCCACTTGTCGATCTTGACGCAGACGAGTGGGACCAGACGACGGTGGCCCGCACAGACGGCGGTCGCCGACGGTGGGACCCACTTGTCGGCCGCGAATTAACCGAAAACTCAACCAGGCCACGGAGCCGAGGCTCGAACGCGCACCGGGAGTTGAGCGCGCTCTGTAACCGGGGGAGGAGGCTTTGCCTACCTGAGAGGGCAGCAAATCCTTTGAGGATACCTTCGGGTGGCCCGGCAGCGATGGTCGAGGCGACGGCGCGGCGCGCAGAGGGCCGGGGTGCTCGGGCGGTGCGTAGATTGCAATCTCCGCGCGAAGGGCTTTCTTTACCGGAGGGTTGGCGAGGTCGAGGATGAACGGAGACGGCCGGCGGCGGAGAGCGAGAGACGGCTCGGGTGCTCGGTGCGGCGGCGCTCGGCGACGGAAAGAGGTGGCCGAGGTGTCGGGAGGACCGCACGGACGCGAGGAAGCTTCGGGCGGCGACGGTGAGCTCTGCAGCTTCACCGAGGCGACGGCGATTGCTCGCGGAGCTCTTTACTCGCGCGCGACGGAAATCGCGGCGGCGGCGCTCGGGGCTCGAGAGATGGGCGGAGGGTGCTTGAGAGGTGGTGCGGGAGAGGCGAAGGCCGAGGGGCTATTTATAGAGCTTGGGAGAGGTGAGGCGGCGGGAATTCCTCGCCGAAGTCGACGGCCGGGTTGATTCAAATTTGGGATAAGCTGTCGGAGGCGCGAGCTCGGGTTTTAGGGGATAAGGCGCTTATCTCCCGGGAGTTCGAATCGCGCCCAATTCAAGAAAGAGGCCGAGTGCGTAGGATTTGATCGCCGGATTCTTCGGAGAGAGAAAGGGAAAGAGTCCGCGCCGCGCGAGAGCGACGAATCGACTGCGGGGCCCGCGATCGAGAGAGAGGCGCGTTGTGCGGATGGCGCCACGTGGCTTGGAGAGAAGATCGGACGGCGGGATGGCTTAAGTGGGAGGAGCGGTGGATTGAGGCCGGCGCGAGACGCGGCTCATCCGAGCCGCCCACGCGTCGCGCGAGGAGGAGAAGGCGGGGTCGCCGACGGCCCGCCCACTGGCGAGGGAGAGGGAGGAGAGCGGCTGGATCAGCCGAGCGCGACGTGGCGATCTGGTCCGCCCACGCGTCGGCGGGAGGAAAAGGAGGGTTTTTATTTTCCGAATTTGATTTTGATTTTCGTAAAAGGCTAGGAAATTATTTAGGCCTCGAGAAAAATATGAGAATACCTCCAAAATTCCAGAAAAATTCACGAAGCTCTGGACACATTTTGGACTAAATAAAATTATTTCCAACTACTGTTGGCATTTAATTTTATATTTTTAATTTACTTTTTAACTTTTAAAAATAGGTTTTAAATTCCAGAAATTCCAGAAAATCCAATAAGAGCCATATAAACTTCAATTACTTTAAAATAATTAATTTGAATTTAAATTTTTCAAGAAAGCAAATTTTTGGGATGTGACACACTCGCAGTATCTTCCGTTGAGATGGGGTGATGTCAACTCTTCTTCTTGCCCCCATAAACTGATGACAACCAGAACATGCATGAAAAGCCCTAAAATTCAAACCCAAATTTTCTTTGAATTTTTGCTGATTTTTGGGGGAATTTTGAAAACTTTCCCTTTTTTGGAAAGCCTCCCGTTTCCCCGCTTTCCTTTTTCGGCCTGGCGCCACCTTCTCCCGATGGCGCCTTTCCCTTTTCCGCTTCCCACTTCCCGCGCCTCCTTCTTCTCCATCCCGCGCCACTCCTCCCCGCTTCTCCCGCCCGAGCGCTCCTCGCTCTCCCTCTGCGCTCGCGCCTTTGCCCCTCCCCGTCTTCCTCCGCGCACACGCGCTGCGCATGGGACGACCGCGTCGCCCCGGTCTTCGCCCGGATTCACCCCGTCTTGCCGCGCCGCCGCCGACGCCACCGCCGCCAAGGCCGCAGCTCCTCCGCTCAGCCCACTGCGCCCTCTCCCGCCCGGTTCTTCCCCCTTGGAGCTCGATTCTTCCCCCTTGGCCGCTTGGTTCTTCCCCCTTTGGCTACCCGTGTTTTCTTCCCCACGGGTGCATCCCCTCCGCCCGGGCATAAAACTCCCCCCTGCCTCCCTCTCGCCCCATTGCTTCCCGAGTCCCTCCGGCGCTCTCCCTCACTTCCCACCGCTCCCCAGAACCTCCTCGAGCAACCAATTGAAGCCCCGTTGTCCCCAGTACCGTCGCCGTCCTCCCCTGCGCCGGCGTTGCTCGTAAGTCGATCCCCCTCTCCCGCCCTCCATTCCGCAATTGCCGCCGCCCAGAGCTTCTACACCTCTCCCCAAATTCATTGCCGCCCTCCCCTGGCCCGCTGAAGCATCAAGGTGGCCCGGCGTCGAAGCTCCCCTCCGGCCGCCGCACCCCTCCCGTGGCCGGCGCTCCAGGAAGCTCCCCAGCTACTGCCTCCTCCGCCATCTGGAACCTCTAGCTCCCAGAGCGTGTGGCGCAGCCAATTGGGCTACCCCGCCGCGGTGACCCCTCCACCACCGCCAACCCGATCCTCCCCTTTCTGCCTCCCTTTTTCTCCAGTGACCCCCTCACTTCCCTGAGCCCGCAAATGAACTCCCTTTGTTGAGCCGCACCCGACGGTACCCTTTCCCGCCGCCGGAGTCCCTCGCCGACGCCAGGGAGCGGAGCCCCGCCGTCCCTGCCCTCTGCCGCGAGCGCCGGCGAGAGGTAGACGAAGGGGGGGACGTGGCCCCTCCTCCGTCGTCGGATCCACCCGTTGCCGTTTAAGTTCGCCCATTGGATCCTCCGTACCGGTTCGCCGCCTCCCTTAAGTCCCAGCCGTCCGATTGCTTCCCCGCTTCCATCCATCCGCTCGCCCCCTCGCCATCCCTACCGTCCGCCCGCGCCAAGTGTCGGCCATCCGGACGAGGTGGGCGCGCTGAGCTTGGGCCGAAGCCCGCCTCTCGTCTTCACGCCAGCAGCGCATGGGCCCTCAGGCGCGCGACCGCATGGGACAATTCCCGCCGGGCTGCACTGTAGGCCGAAGGCCGGCCCACTACTGTTCATTCGATTTTTCAGACGTTTTTCCAATTTCTAAAATCCAGAAAAATCCAAATAAATCCTAGAAAATCACAGAAAATCCCAAAAATTCCCAAATTTCACCACTTTGCTCAAAATATTATTCTTGACCCATCTATGGCCTCCACTTCCACAAATTCATCCCAGATAAATTTCTAAAATTCCCCATTTATGGATTTATGCATTTTACTCCTTTTTAATTAGTTTATTTTTCCTCGCTTGATTAGTATCGAGCTGGACTTATTTATTTTCCATGTTTACGCTAGTGTCGGAGATTCCGGAAGTTCAAGTGCCAGCTCAGGATCCAGGCGTTTCTACGTTCGAGCTAGCCGAGATCGTCCAAATCAGCGGCAAGTCCCAAATCCTTTGATCATGTTATATCCCATGCCATTTAATTATGTTAATATATTATTTGCATTGAGCTAGTTCTGAAAAGTTAGTTCAAAGTAAAATAAAATGGTTCAGAATGACATGTTATGTAGTTAAACCTACCACTGACAAAAGCCATGTTAAACTTGTAGCCATGCCTTTGTAACCCTAGAAATAATTATCTGTTAATCTAGATAACTGTAAGTTATTAATATCACTCAAAGTCTTACACTAATAAGGTTGTGGTGCATGCCAATAGACTTTGGAAAACCCGACTCTAGGGCGGGGTAGTATGGGATGCCGTGCCCTAGGCGGAGTATGTCGACATGTAAGATAGGGTAAGGGGGTGTAGTGCGCGCGAGACGGTTTCGCCCGCCTCTTACCCCGGGTTGCGAGTTGGGGACCTGGCGGGGTTGCGGACTCGGGAAAAATATAAGGACCAGACCCTTACGCCGAGCAATTGACATGGTGACCGCTCAACCACGGAGTTGACTTGTCAACACCGGTTTAGTAGCCGCTCAACTCGATTGAAACTCTACAGTGTTGTGGAGAAGGTGTTTGGGTAGCAAAGGTTAGGTAGGCCGTCTTTGGTGCCTAACAACGGTAGAATTCACTCAAGCGGACGTTTGTGTGCGTGTGTGTGTGTGTGTGTGTGTGAGCGGACCAGAGTGGAATTCTACGGGTAGAGCCTATATAAAAATTGAGCGGTGAAACGACTCGGCTTTCTTAACTCTTTAGCGGGAGTTAAGGGATCGTGTGGTAAAGTCGAGCAAACTCTGCAGAGTCAAATAAATGGTATTCGAATACGCGTGCTCCGGTTATTGGGCCGTGTCACTTGGTGATTCCAGTATGAAGCTTAAGTAGTTTTGTACATGTTTTAACTTGTTTAGTTGGTTAATTAACTTTTGATTGAACCCCTGAGTTCTTAAGAAGTAGCTTTGGTCCATTTTGTAAAATGATTGCTAAATAAAACTGCATCCACTCAAAATTAATAAACCAAATATACTCCCTTTCTTTGTTGATCCGTGCAAGTAGTAAGCTAGGGTTTCCCTTGTGATTTGCTGAGTACGGGGTCGGAGTACTCAGGCTTGCTATGCCACAGATACCAGAAGGAAAAGAAGGCAATTCGAGATTTCGTGTTGGAAAGGTCTCCCCGTCGAAGACCCGATACTTTAGGTCTTGGCCGCGCTCAAGCGGATCTTGGAGTTTTTGTAATGTAAGTATACTCTGGGCTTGCTCGCCCCGCTGTCGAAAATGGATGTTAATCCTTATGTAAAATATATGCTGGTCTTTTGTTGTAGGCATGCAATGGTATACTCTTGCGCGACGCTCCATAACTGTTCATGCATGAATAGTTGCGGAGTGCCGTGTCCGTACGCGCCCCTGGAAACGGGGGCGTTACAGAAGTGGTATCAGAGCAGGTTCTTTGACCGTAGGTTGAGACCTAAGGCAAACTAGGAAGCGATTTTATCGCAAAACTTAATTTAAGCCATAAAAATGGTTTACGAAAACTATAAGTATTATTGCTGTCCTTTTCTCTCTTGTGGCTACCTTATCTATCCTAGTTTAATTCTGCTTAAGTTTTGCTTTGGCAAAATGTTTATCGTCTCCTTGTCTAACTTCAAAATTTCGTTTCTCGTGACTAGAGGAGTAGCCGTTGTTCACTAAGTCTAGACTGACCCTGAGTAGTAGTAGTGTTTTTGTAATGTAAAGCAGGTGTATGCATGAACCCTAAGTGGTTTATGTACCACTTGCATATTGTAAATTTATGTTCATTATCCTTGTATGTTGTTTGCTTAATTATCGCGAATCCCCTGTGTTCAAAACTTTCTCCTGTCCCTTTCACTCTCGTTCTTACCTCTTTCACCCTATACTTACCTTGAAAATTCAACGTCTTACTTGTCTACTCTTATTCTCCAAAGCCGCTGCAAAGCTGATCTCAAGTTCCCAATTGGCAGATGGATCCAACACAGCAGAGTGGTCAGACCAACGGGCAGGGTGCACCTGCCACAGATCAAGTCGAGATGTCAGAGCAGCAAGTAGAGTTACAACCACCGTTCATTGTCAAGGTGACACCCGAAGAGTCAGTGTCAGCATCAAGCACAACTGCATTGAAGTTTACAGCATTCCTGCAAACCCAACCTCCTAAATTCCCCTCAGCAACAGAACCACTAAATGCAGATAATTGGTTGCAAGATGTTGAGAGAAGAATGAATACTATACGATGTACAAATAAGGAGAAAGTTCTCTTTGCCACCTATCAGTTGTTCGAGCCCGCAATTACTTGGTGGAATGCTATCCAGTGGATGCACCCTAAGGAGAAAGATATTACATGGGAAGACTTTGTGAAGAGATTCCGTAAAGCCTACATCTCTCCTGAAGTTATCGCAGGAAAATATCAGGATTTTCTTGATCTTCAACAAGGAGAGAACTCCATCACAGAATACCTACAACAATTTCATCAACTATCCCAATTTGCTCAAGAAGAAACTAACGCCGAAGCTAAAAGGATGGAGTATTTTATGAAAGGTTTACAACCCAATATGAGACAACGCCTTCAAACCATGAAGTTCTCAAGCCTATTGAACCTGGTTGATCGAGCTCTACAGATAGAAGAAAGACCAGGTTACGTGAAAGTCATAAAACAAAAGAAGCCTTCGCCTCCATCACCAACGGCTTGTTTTCACTACGAACAGGATGGGCATTATCGTGACCAATGCCCACTGAAGTCCTTACCCGAAGAAGAAGCTAAAGAGCAAGCAAAGAGGCAGGCATCATCATCCCGCCTGCCACCGATGGAAGAAGATGAATCTTACCCTAAGAGGACCAGAATAGAGAATTACAGAAAGCATGAATCAGCGCACGAGTCTCAGCGGAGCAAGACCACGGGATCATCCTCATTCCTATTCCAACCCTTCCGTCAGTTTGTGACGATACCGAAGACCCAGTCCGGACAGGTCTCAAAGATATGCCCTCCTCACCACTCGCTATCGAATGCCTCACCTGCGGTGCCAAGCATCTTACTAGCATCTGCCCACGAGAGACAAATGCATGTTTTCATTGTGGAGAGATTGGACACTACAGGCATCGGTGTCCCAGGAGGAGTTTGCCACGAGATGCAGCTAAACTCCAAGTCCAAATCCAGCGGCGAGAAACAATTCCACCAGAGGAAGGACATAAAGAAGAGAAGCAAAACACACAACAAGAAGATGTAAGCTATGTAGACCAAGAAATGAGATGATGTACTTAGTTATCCTTTTGTAAGCTAGAACTGAATGGATGTCTCAGTAAATTACCTTAATTAAGGCTTGTGGCAAAATTATGAAGATGTATGAAGACCATTTGTGTAAAGTAAAATGGGTGTGATGGTCATGTGTAATAGAGTTAATCCCAGCAGACCCAATCGTATCCAACCTTGGTACGACATAATTCATCCAAATGGGAACCGCACCACACAAGCAAGGATGATTTACAGGTGCAAGTCGAGGTTAAAGCAGATTTGCTGCAGCCAGATATACAAGGGTTAGATGTCATTTTGGGCATAAACTGGCTAGCCCAGAACAAAGGCAAGGTAGATTGTGAAATCAAAATAATATCATTGGTCAATCCTTGAAGGTCAGAAAGTGGAAGTAAAAAAAAAGAAAAAAAAAGAAAGGGTATTGAAGGATGCAAGAAAGCGCCTGATCAACATGTTAGCAGTTACACCAGATCAAATGCCAGTAGTACAAGAATACCCTGATGTGTTTCCGGAGGAATTGCCAGGCAGACCCCTGACAGATAAATAGAACTTGCCATAAAATTGATTACAGGCACAAAACCAATTGCCAAGCATCATTACAGAGTATCAGCCAATGAATTAAAAGAGCTCAAGAGACAGTTAGATGAACTGCAAGAGAAAGAGTTCCAAATCTATTGTGATGCTTCAAAACCAGGTTTGGGATGCGTACTTATGTAAGGTGGAAAAGTAGTTATTTATGCCTCAAGACGATGGAAGCCACATGAAGAGAACTACCCGATGATGACTAGCGGGTGGTGCCTTCTCTCAAAATTTGGAGGCACTACACAGTTAGGGAATCGTTAAAAGATGTTCCCCACCACAAGAGTTTGAAGTATTTGTTTACATAACCAGAGTTAGACATGAGACAAAGAAAGATGGCTAGAAACAGATAAAAGACTATGACATTGATCTCCAATATCACCCGGGCAAGGCAAATGTGGTTACCGATACCCGCAGCCGAAAAGTTCAACAAAGCAAACCGAATACTGCAGAATACCCACCAGAGTTGCAAAGAGATGTACTACGACTGAATTTGGTAATCACAGAACAAGGTAGTATAGCAGCGTTAGAGCTTCAACCGTTGTGGACAGATCAGATTAAGGCAGCACAAGATGAAGATGCAGAGATTCAAAAACTGAAAAAGGACATTCAAGAAGAAGATTCATCAGAATATGCGATAGACGAACATTGCATACCCAACAAGAAGGAATTAAGAGAATTGATCCTATCCGAAGCACATTCGTCTCAATTCTCAATTCACCCAGGAGGTACCAAGATGTATCAAGACTTGAAGAAGAAATATTGGTGGAATCAAATGAAGAAAGAAGTGGCAGAATATGTCGCTAAATGCGATGTCTGCCAGCAGATCAAGATAGATCATCAGAAACCCTCGGGATTGCTACAACCTTTGCCAATTCCCGAATGGAAATGGGATAGTATCGGTATGGATTTCATCACTGGACTTCCCAAGACTCGTGAAGGATATGACGCTATCTGGGTCATTGTTGATAGATTGACCAAGGTGGCTCATTTCCTCCCAATCAAGCAAACTTATGGGAAAGACAAGCTTGCTGAGTTATATTTGACAAGGATTGTGACATTACATGGAGTCCCCAAAACATTGTGTCGGATAGAGGGGCACAATTCACATCAAAGTTTTGGGAGAAACTACATGAAGCTATGGGCACCGATCTGAACTTTAGCTCAGCATACCACCCACAGACAGATGGACAAACAGAGAGAACCAACCAGATTCTGGAAGACATGTTGAGAGCATGTGCAATTGTGTATGGAGCAGCATGGAATACTTGTTTACCATTCGCTCAGTTCTCATATAATAATAGCTATCAAGCTAGTATCCAAATGGCCCCATTTGAAGCTTTGTATGGCAGAAAATGCAGGACACCTCTGAATTGGACAGAGACTAGAGAACGTCAACTCATTGGACCTCAGATTGCCCAAGACGCAGAAGCACATGTCAGAATTATCAGAGACAGACTCAAGATGGCACAAGACCGACAGAAGTGCTATGCAGATAACCACAGGAAAGACTTGAGTTTTGAAATTGGAGATTTCGTCTACATCAAAGTCACCCCATTCAAGACAGTCAAGAGATTTCAGGTCAAAGGCAAGCTAGCACCGAGATATGTGGGACCGTTTCAAATAATCGGAAGAGTTGGGGAAGTAGCTTATCAAGTGCAGCTCCCGCCCAACTTGTCAAGAATACACAACGTGTTCCACGTATCCCAGCTCCGAAAGTGTCTGCGACAGCCAACAGATGAAGTGCCATTGTCAGATATTGAATTGCAAGATGACTGCACATATGCTGAAGAACCACTACAAATACTTGAGACCTCAGAAAGGCAGCTAAGAAACAAAAATATCAGGTTTTGCAGAGTTCAGTGGAAGAATCACACCGCGGATGAGTCCACTTGGGAAAGAGAGTCAGACTTGCAGCGGGATTTTCCCAACTTACTCCCTGGACCAAGTTAATCTCGGGGTCGAGATTCTTTTAAGGGGGGCAGGTTGAAAAGCCCTAAAAATTCAAACCCAAATTTTCTTTGAATTTTTGCTGATTTTTGGGGGAATTTTGAAAACTTTCCCTTTTTTGGAAAGCCTCCCGTTTCCCCGCTTTCCTTTTTCGGCCTGGCGCCACCTTCTCCCGATGGCGCCTTTCCCTTTTCCGCTTCCCACTTCCCCCGGCGCCTCCTTCTTCCTCCATCCGCGCGCCTCCCTCCCCGCTTTCCTCCCGCCGGCGCCTCCTCGCTCTCCTCTGCGCTCGCGCCTTCGCCTCCCGTCTTCCTCGCGCACACGCTGCTGCGCGTGGACGACATGCCGCCGCCGGTCTTCGCCGATTCACCCCGTCTTGCCGACGCCGCTTTGACGCCACCGCGCCGCGTGCCGCAGCCTCCTCCGCTCGGCCCACTGCAGCCTCTCCCGCCCGGTTCTTCCCCCTTGGAGCTCGATTCTTCCCCCTTGGCCGCTTGGTTCTTCCCCTTTGGCTACCCGTGTTTTCTTCCCCACGGGTGCATCCTCCGCCGGGCATAAAACTCCCCCGCCTCCTCTCGCCCCATTGCTTCCCGAGTCCCTCCGGCGCTCTCCCTCACTTCCCACCGCTCCCCAGAACCTCCTCGAGCAACCAATTGAAGCCCCGTCGTCCCCAGTACCGTCGCCGTCCTCCCCTGCGCCGGCGTTGCTCGTAAGTCGATCCCCCTCTCCCGCCCTCCATTCCGCAATTGCCGCCGCCGCAGCTTCTACACCTCTCCCCAAATTCATTGCCGCCTCTCCGCCCGCTGAAGCATCAAGGTGGCCCGCGCCGGCTCCCCCGCCGCCGCACCTCCGTGGCGGCGCTCCGAAGCTCCCGACCATCGCCTCCTCCGCCATCTGGAACCTCTAGCTCCCGAGAGCGTGTGGCGCGCAGCCAATTGGGCTACCCGCCGCGGTGACCCTCCACCACCGCCAACCCGATCCTCCCTTTCGCCTCCCTTTTCTCCAGTGACCCCTCACTTCCAGAGCCCGCAAATGAACTCCCCTTGTTGAGCCGCACCCGACGGTACCCTTTCCCGCCGCCGGAGTCCCTCGCCGACGCCAGGGAGCGGAGCCCCGCCGTCCCCGCCCTCTGCCGCGAGCGCCGGCGAGAGGTAGACGAAGGGGGGGACGTGGCCCCTCCTCCGTCGTCGGATCCACCCGTTGCCGTTTAAGTTCGCCCGTTGGATCCTCCGTACCGGTTCGCCGCCTCCCTTAAGTCCCAGCCGTCCGATTGCTTCCCCGCTTCCATCCATCCGCTCGCCCCCTCGCCATCCCTACCGTCCGCCCACGCCAAGTGTCGGCCATCCGGACGAGGTGGGCGCGCTGAGCTTGGGCCGGCTCTCCGTCTTGCGCACGCGCAAGAT
Source organism: Dendrocalamus sinicus (assembly GCA_036346575.1). Lineage (NCBI taxonomy): Eukaryota > Viridiplantae > Streptophyta > Magnoliopsida > Poales > Poaceae > Dendrocalamus > Dendrocalamus sinicus. The sequence goes on from CM070648.1 coordinate 9,279,482, forward strand.
GGGCCCCAGGCACGCGCGACACATGGGACAATTCCCGCCGGGCTGCACTGTAGGCCGAAGGCCGGCCCACTACTGTTCATTCGATTTTTCAGACGTTTTTCCAATTTCCAAAATCCAGAAAAATCCAAATAAATCCTAGAAAATCACAGAAAATCCCAAAATTCCCAAATTTCACCACTTTGCTCAAAATATTATTCTTGACCCATCTATGGCCTCCACTTCCACAAATTCATCCCAGATAAATTTCTAAAATTCCCCATTTATGGATTTATGCATTTTACTCCTTTTTAATTAGTTTATTTTTCCTCGCTTGATTAGTATCGAGCTGGACTTATTTATTTTCCATGTTTACGCTAGTGTCGGAGATTCCGAAGTTCAAGTGCCACCGGATCCAGCGTTTCTACGTTCGAGCTAGCCGAGATCGTCCAAATCGTGACAAGTCCCAAATCCTTTGATCATGTTATATCCCATGCCATTTAATTATGTTAATATATTATTTGCATTGAGCTAGTTCGAAAAGTTAGTTCAAAGTAAAATAAAATGGTTCGAATGACATGTTATGTAGTTAAACCTACCAACGACAAAAGCCATGTTAAACTTGTAGCCATGCCTTTGTAACCCTAGAAATAATTATCATTAATCTAGATAATCGTAAGTTATTAATATCACTCAAAGTCTTACACTAATAAGGTTGTGGCTGCGGGCCAATAGACTTTGGAAAACCCGACTCTAGGGCAGGGTAGTATGGGATGCCGTGCCCTAGGGCGGAGTATGTCGACATGTAAGATAGGGTAAGGGGGGCTGTGGTGCGCCATGAGGCGGTTTCGCCCGCCTCTTACCCCAGGTTGCGAGTTGGGGACTGGCCGGGGTTGCGGACTCCGGGGGAAAAATATAAGGACCAGACCCTTACGCTGAGCAATTGACATGGTGACCGCTCAACCACAGGAGTTGACTTGTCAACACTGGTTTAGTAGCTGCTCAACTCGATTGAAACTCTACAGGTGTTGTGGAGAAGGTGTTTGGGTAGCAAAGGTTAGGTAGGCCGTGCTGCGGGTGCCTAACAACGGTAGAATTCACTCGAAGCGGACGTTTGTGTGCGTGTGTGTGTGTGTGAGTGTGTGAGCCAGACCCGAGTGGAATTCTACCGGGTAGAGCCTATATAAAAAATTGAGCAGTGAAACGACCTGGCTTTCTTAACTCTTTAGCGGGAGTTAAGGGATCGTGTGGGTAAAGCTGAGCAAACTCTGCAGAGTCAAATAAATGGTATTCGAATCGCCGTGCTCCGGTTATTGGGCCGTGTCACTTGGTGATTCCACGTATGAAGCTTAAGTAGTTTTGTACATGTTTTAACTTGTTTAGTTGGTTAATTAACTTTTGATTGAAAAACCCCTGAGTTCTTAAGAAGTAGCTTTGGTCCATTTTGTAAAATGATTGCTAAATAAAACTGCATCCACTCAAAATTAATAAACCAAATATACTCCCTTCCTTTGTTGATCCGCAAGTAGTAAGCTAGGGTTTCCCTTGTGATTTCTTGAGTCTGGTCGGAGTACTCAGGCTTGCTATGCCACAGATACCAGAAGGAAAAGAAGGCAATTCGAGATTTCGTGTTGGAAAGGTCTCCCCGACGAAGACCCGATACTTTAGGTCTTGGCCGCGCTCAAGCGGATCTTGGAGTTTTTGTAATGTAAGTATACTCTGGGCTTGCTCGCCCCGCTGTCGAAAATGGATGTTAATCCTTATGTAAAATATATGCTGGTCTTTTGTTGTAGGCATGCAATGGTATACTCTTGCGCGACGCTCCATAACTGTTCATGCATGAATAGTTGCGGAGTGCCGTGTCCGTACGCGCCCTGGAAACGGGGGCGTTACAATGCAGGCCAAACAAAAACATGAAAAAAAGGGTCCCGTAATGTAGTTTGGAAAGTGTTTCAGGATAGCACATCTATATAAATAAAAACAACTATTGAGATTCAAAACACCTTCTTTGTTTTGAGAATAAAAAATCCCATAATAATCTAAAAAAGAAAAAAACCTAGAAATTCTCATATTAATTGAGAAAAAGAGAAATATCTCCACCACTTATTTTAGTGGGACCAGATTATAATAGCGCAGATTAACGATATATGTATATTACAGCTGTATAGTAAATATAATTGTATTTCAATCATAGATGGCAGAGTTGTATACCAAATACAATTGTATCATGGTATCTAGCCATGTAATTACGCTAGTAAATATGCTAGTTTTCTATAATTTTAAAGCATGCAAGGTTTATTGCTATATTATCTAACCAAGTAGGGGAAGCTAATATATAAGGTGGAGTTATTGCCACTCTTTAAAACATATGACACATGGCATGTGGATGACATAAGGAGGACTTTGGCTAAACATGCACACACGTATGCGTATTCGCGTGCAAAATCGTGTGATTTTTGACTTGTGACGGTCTGTGCCACTTGGCTGACTAAGTCTACCTTATTTTTACTGAACTGTGCATCTTTCTCTCAAATGAGATTCAAATATTTGAATTTAAAGCTTTGTTGGGTGTTGATGACAGACAATTACCAATAGATAATTGGCTGGTTAAATCTGTCAGTTACTAGTGGGTAAATGATCGATTAATCATGTCAGTTCACAGTCTGCATCTATATATGTGCCTAGAGATGTCCAGAGCGGAGAGCCCTAAATCACTACCTCCTCTATTTCCTTTCTTTCCTTCTACAAATCTATGTTGTTGTGTTGCACTGTCTGAATCTTATCGACTCTTTTTTTCTGGCGTGCACCATGAAGAAGGGGAGCGGTATCTTTGAGCCGTTGCTGTCATGAAGATATGCACGGGAGTGGGAATAAGGTTTCTAGGTAGCGCACATCTGCACGACCACTTGCTTCGTTGTTTTATCTACGCTCTGCACTGCATCAAATCTGCGTTACTTCCTGTTCTTCATCAGAACCAACTATAAATTGTTTGTATGACTAATCAACTTTGTTAAATTCTGTTTCTATATATATTTAGAAGTAGAATGTGTTGCCTATTATTAGTAATAAACTATGCATCACTAGTTGTTAAGAAAGAACAACATGACAAAATTGAGGACCCGTCGCTCCTTTGTCTCGCCCACATGGAGTCCCCAAACCCTAGGTACCACCATGTGAAGATCTCATGGCCACCAGCCTGGATACCATCACAGCTGCCCCGGAATCCCTCGCTGCCCGCTCGGAGTCCCTACCTGATGGTCTCACTCGGTCTCGCCACCAAATTCCTCTGTCCCTCGCCACTAGAGTTCCTCTCCCCCTCTCTGCCAGAGTCGCTTCCCCACCAGTCCTGGAGTCAAGCATTGTTGGAGTCCGTCGCCGTCAATCCTTCTCCCCTTGCCGCTTGGTCACTCGCCACCAATCGATGCCCTGTGAAGGTAAGAGCTAGATGGTACCCCTCCTCTTGTCATCTCTCACTCTTTGTATTGTGTAAATCAGAGGAGATTTGTAGGGAAATGAGTAGATTCACCCCTATTTTGTTGTGATGCATAGGATTTGCCTAGATCTAGAATTTTTGAACATATGGTAGAGTATTTGCAGCAAGTGATCCTAGTTTGATTCATGCAAGATGGTTCCATTGTACCTGCAAAATTATTGATGAACAATTTTTTACTTGTTGTACATGATTATGAGTGATGAGAATATGCCAGATGGTTCATTTTTTTCCTCCATGAATGCATGAATGGATATGCCAGATAGTCCATGAAGATACCCTAACAAATGCATAGCCTCTTATTTATGTTGGATTCATTTGTATAGTGCTATTTCTTGCTAATTGCATTAACTGATTCCATGTTTTTTCTTGCTATCTTGGTGTGTAGGCTGCCAAGTTTTTTCAAGATTGGCAATTGATTTGAATTGGCCATTTTAGATGGAATAAGCCGGTAGTGTTCTTTGTGTTTGTTCTGAAACTACTGATGTGCCCATCCTGTTAGCATGGATGTCTAGTTCAAAGATGTGTACTTTTGGATGTTCAGAGATGCAGAGATGTGTAAATTTTTGTATAGTGTGTAAATTTTCAAAGATGTATGTTACAAGTGATAAACTATGTGTGTATTTTCACTTGTTGCTTGCTAAATTGTTGATGAACAATTTTGTTCTTCTTGTACATGATTTTTATTTGTATGCATCACATTCAAATACTCTCGATCCCGAGAAATTTTTAGAGAAGTTTCACAAATTTGTGTATAAATAGAAAGGAGTAGGATTTCTTGAAGTGATAAAATTAGGGGTAGCATGCTATTTTTTTTTGTCTCCAATCCTCTCTTTCAGGGTTTGTATTTGTATGCATCACATTCAAATACTCTAAATCAGAAATTTGTAGGGAAGTTTCACAAATTTGTGTATAAATAGAAAGGACTAAGATTTCTTGAAGTGATAAAACTAAGGGTAGCATGGTCTTTTTGCCTCCAATCCCCTCTTTCAGGCTTTTTGGAGCCAACCCCTAGCTTCCCTAGGCCAACTCTAGATTCTCAAAGGAGTGGATTTTTGATGAATCAGAAGCAAAAGCTGAAAAATCAGAATGTGAAGCTCTAGCAAACAGGTCATCAGTAAGACCTTTCTTACATTGCAACATATATATGAAATCTAAATCAAATGTAGAATTGTTTGATAGCTTGTTAATGGTATTGCTAAAATTGGCGCCTATCAGAATATATATTCAATGGGAGAGGTTACAAGTAAATCGATCAAGTAAAGTAATAAAGGGAGGAAGTGTTAAATATTCCTCCAGTACTATCAAGAGTTAGACTCCAAAATGTTCTTTGAATTAAAAACAAGAGTAGATTAATGATTAATTTTATGGAAGCCTCACCCTCGAAAAAAACTTTATGGAAGACTGGACTTAGTACCTGCAGTTCTTTGTAGGATCGGAAATGGCAACAGAGGGGGAGTGAATGGTGCCTTTTTAAAATTTGCCCCCAAAGTATTCACACAACATATCTTCTCCAATAGCTATAGAAGCTACGAAGTAGACATGTTCAAGCTTACTGGCATCCAGAGAAGAAACGGCAAACAAATCGACAAAGTGAAGCTAGCAGCAGAAAACAGCAGAGCAAGCATGCTAGGCTAGTCAGACCGCTATAGGCCGGGCGGTCAGACCGCAGCAACCAGGCCGGTTTGACTGCCATCAAAGGGCCGGTCTGACCGGTGTTGCTGGGCCGGTCTGACCTCCATTAGTCGGCCGGTCTGACTGCCTAGTAGCCGCCGGTCTGACCGCCACACATTCTTCGGTCTGACCGCAGGTCAGGGAGCGGTTTGACCGGCCGAAACCCTACAGGCTAGACCGGCTCACTGAAAACAGAGCAAAAGGGCGGCTGCAATGCGACTGCACAGTAATTACAGAACCCAGCTGAAATCAGGGAAACAATGGAAATTTTGCTGCTCTTCTCAGTCCTTCCTCACAAAGACTTCAAACTAAACATCAAATTGATTTTAGAGAGAAGAGGATGCAGGCAAAAACCCAATCACGCATGAAAAATCTGGTTTTGCTGACAACAGACAGCAAGAAGTGACAAGTTCCATTTTACTCAAGATTTTTAGCTCCTTTGCTCATGAGACTTTGAATTCACCAAGGAGATGACTTCAGAACCAAAGAACTCATATCTCTAGCATCTTTTAGTTGGCACGAGCAAGTGGACACAGATCCCCTGACATCTAACCCTAGGAACTGAAGAACAGAGGAAATGCAACAAGGACATTTGAGAAGCAAACATCAATTGAAATGTTTTCCCTCGGGACTTAACTGGCCAAGATGGCCTGGAGAACCTATCCCAGTTTAGAGACAAATATTTTGCAAGTTCTCAACAAAGATCAAGCCAAAGAAACACAGGAGCAGAGAATAATAGCAAGAACAGAAGACAAACACAGAGAGGAAGAACTCAGTCCATCTCAAGCAAAAGATATCTCAGATTGAAGCAAGGAGATGAATGTTTACACAGGAATTACAACCATCTCACTACATCCCCATACGCAATTGAATATGAGGAAAAACACACCACTACTCTCACTACATGCTTCCTGAGCTAACTCACACGAGAGAGACTACACTTGAACACACACAGACTACTTCCTTACTTGAGCTACTGCCTCCATCTCTCCACATATGTAGGCAGGACTCTCACTCAAAGAAGAAAATCAAGAAAAGTCAGCCCCTTTCCACTCACAAGCCTCACATCCATATGAGGCAAAGAGGTAAAGCATCCAGGATTTGGAGGGAAACCACATATTCCACTCCAAACCCTAACCTCCTCCTCTTTTCCACTAACGGGTCCCCAACCCGTTATCTTCAACCGATCTCGCTTCCAATTTTGCAGCCTCGCGCATTTTATCGAAATGCCCCTGCTGTAACTTCCTGGAAGCTTCCTGTCCTCGCACGGCCGTACCCGACATCTTGACCATCTGGACCTCAACTCCTCCCTGAGCCTAGTCCCAGTCCACCTCGCCGTTGCCTGTCCTGTCTACCTGACACCGACCGACTGGACCTCCGACTCTACCTGAGTCTAGTCCCGGTCTGTTCTATCGCATACGACCGCAACCGACATCCAACCATCTGGACCTCCGACTCCTCCCTGAGCCTAGTCCCGGTCCACTCGTCGTTGCCCGTCGTGTCCATCATCGGTAGCTCCAGCTCTGGTTCCTCGTCTCCCAACTCGCAACCACCTTAGCAGCTTCAATCATCTTCGACGTCTCTGACCGTCTGGACCACAGCACCTCCTGTGCCTAGTCCCGGTACTCCCACGCCTCACCATGACCTAGCTCCAAAGTCCTGCAGTCACAAAGACAAGCAAACCGTCACATAGCACCGCATGAAACAACATAATCAATATTAGTATTAGAGAAAGGTACTCAACCCTGGAATACCCAAAACAAACTCAAACTTTTTAACACAAGCATCAATTACTCATCACAAACATGGGAACACCTCCACATGGTCTCTCATTCTTTCACTCCACGATATGGAAGACTGTGATTCCCTGTGTTATTATCCTCAGAACATGACACCAAGCAACAAATTATTACTCCCTAAGATCAACGTCTTAGGGAATAATAAGCTATACTAGAGTTACGCAGCAGAACAATAACTATAAACTTTGCATTAGTACAACAGCTAGCCATGTATGGCTAAGGTTTTTAATACGTATATCTAATACAAAAGAAGATACAAATTATTTATATACCCTATCTCTCTAAGACAAGTCTCTAAGGATCACGTACTCGTCCCAACTACCGAATAAGGCATCCACCTCGCCCTGGTCCTCGATACAATCACCTTTGTCCCACACAACATCCTCTAGGCCTGTAAACCCTATGCCCCACTCGAAATATTCCCCGATTGGACTGGGATCTAACAAAGGAATTTAATAGTAATAGTGAGTACAAAAGTACTCAGCAAGTATTAATAGCAAATATGCAATGATATGGCTCATTGTTGGGGGAATGGCCCCCACCTTGGCTCAGTCAGCCCATTGTGCAATTAGGCCATGTGGTCGGCCCAACAAGACATGTAGGCGAGGGGAATGACATATTTACCCCTCCATGTTAGACCCAGATATGGGTATTCATGTAATAGGCTGGGGAAGGACATGCTCACCCCTATAAGTATAGACCTAGATAAGGTCATTCGTGTAATTTACCCCCTTATGGATATAAATATATGCCTCTTTGCACCATGGGGGGAGGACTCATTTTCTTTAGGCAAGATATATATCTCCTAGACAAGTATCTTCCACTTGTTTCCCACAGCATCTAAGGCTCCCGTGAGTCCTTATTACTTTCTGTTTGACCTATAACCACAACAGTTGGCATCATCTGTGGGGACCGGCATAAAAGCTACGAGCCAAGGTAAGAGCATTTGGGCATGATGGCACTGAAGAAGCTGCAACATCAACCTCGAAGAAGACGTTGACCCTAAAGAAGGTGGCGGCATCGACCCCCCAAGTGAAAAAGGAACATCATCTCCAAAGTCGCTGTGGCAAGAGCAACGAAGGTGGTCTATGAAGGACCACCATCCTTGTGGTAGTGACACATCGGTGCAACGATGTTGAGGGCAGCAATGAGCAACAGAGATCATTCGACGGCTGCAATGATGTCTGGGGCAGTGACGGGCAATGAAGGAGATCCTTCGGTGGTTGCATTGATGACGGGGCAGGAGGCGCCTTGAGTGGGGGACTCAGTGACGGTGGCCAACCAGAACCTTGGGACTCATACTAGCACCGTCGCCATCAGCATGCAAGAGAAGAAGGACGATATCCCTTTGGCACTAAATGCAGGAGAAGTCACCCTTGAGGTGATATACAGGATACTGCTGCAATAATTAGCGGACCTACCGAGAGCCATGTGGACATGTAGGAAAGCCAGAGCCAGCTGATGGAACGGAGCATCGCCAAGCCCACACTGAAGCACACAACATCTCTCAGCAGATGGATCCAGAGTCGCCCCTCTCCATAGGCCTGCATGCAACATCCATAGAACAGCCAAAGGCAATCACTACCATGCTCAAAGCACTGCACCACCATACCAGAGAATTCACGAGCCACCACACCGACAAGTCGACAACTAGAGAGAGGGCGAGCTCCCCCCATTTTAAACCACCACACTAGAGCAACAAACCAAAGCTGAGAGCTAGAGCAAAGAAGAAGAATGAGCCAAGACTAGAGGCCACCAGACGAGGAGGGGACCGTGACAAGAGGATGACACCCACAAGTTGCCAGGCTACATTGAGCATGAACCCAAATAAGGAAACTACAGCCACTTGAGGGTAGTGTTCATCACCAACCACCCCAATCAAGCCCAACAATGCTAGCAAGGTAACCCTAAAGCCCCACCATTCCATTTTTGCCATCTCTAGAAGCCTAAGCAGGGCCGGCCCTGAGGGGGGGGCGAGAGGGGCGGTCGCCCCGGGCCCCCAAAATCCAGGGGCCCCCCATATACTATGTAGAGTATATACATGCAACAAATAGAAGGCATGGTTAAATACTTTAATACTTATAGAAATGAAGGGTTTGCTTTGAGTATGATCATTGCCAAAGATATTGCAGCTCAAATGAATGTAGAGCCATCATTTCCAGTTAAGTGGCGTGTTCTTAGGAAGAAACAGTTTGATGAAATTGACTGTGATGAAGCAGTTTTGCAAGCTGAGAAGGAATTTGAAGTTAATTATTTTTTTGTTATGGTTGATATGGCAATCAATTCATTGAAAAGTAGATTTCAAGAACTCCAAACATTTGGAAGTATATTTGGATTTTTAATGAGTTCAACAACATTGAAGTCATTGGATCGAATGAATTAAAAAAATGTTGTACAAAATTTGCAGAAACTTTCTCTCTAGATGGTTCCTCTGATGTTGAGTTAAATGATCTAATTTCTGAGTTAAGTGTTATGCAATTGACTTTATCAGATAAACCAATGTCTGCTATGGAGATCTTTTAGTTTGTCAAAGAAGCGGATTGTTATCCTAATATTTCTATTGCTTATCGGATTTTATTTACTATGCCTGTGACCGTGGCATCAGCTGAAAGAAGCTTTTCAAAGTTGAAATTGTTGAAGAATCATTTAAGGTCAACAATGTCTCAAGAGAGGTTAAACGGTTTGGCAACTTTATGTATTGAGAAGAAATTATTGGATGAGATTGATATCAATACCATCATCGATGACTTCGCATCTAGAAATATTTGAAGAAATTTTAAGGTAATATCTATGAACTATTTGATGTGAATTTTTCTTTAATTAAGTGTTTGTTGGTAAAATTATATATATATATATATATATATATATATATATATATATATATATATATGTGTGTGTGTGTGTGTGTGTGTGTGTGTGTGTGTGTATGTAGATTTATATTTAGATATTTATACTAAGACCCCTATTTCTAGTTTCGCTCTGGGCCCCTAAAATCCTAGGACCGGCCCTGAGCCTAAGGCTTCAGCCAGCAGAGCGACGGTGGTACACCGCCTCTGGCTCATGACACTTGGGAAGAAGACTCGGGGTGGCCATCCATGAGCTCCCAGGAAATCCTTGGCATTGCTCCCTGGCACACGCAAGGATCCCCAAGCCCCACATGGTTGCTCACTTGCAATCACAAAGCCCTGAAGCACCGTCATAGTTGCTCACCATGCAATACACCATAAAGACATCCACATTCCACAACTAGCCCAAAAGCAAAATGTAAATGAACAACAACAATATGAAATTAACATAGAATGTGGGAATGTAGAAGGTAGAGGAGAGGGTAGAACCAAGAAAATCGAAGAACCAGAGCCTAAGGCGTCAACGGTGTGTAGCTGACCAGGACACAAGGTGATGGAGAGAGGTAGTCGATGGGGCCAATGCAAGGTCGGTGTATTAGTAGTCAGAAAGCTGGAGCACAGTGTCAGTAGCGTGCAGCCGCCAGGATGCAAGACATCAATGACATGTAGCTGCCAACATCGTAGTCGGAGAGCCCAAGAGGAATGCAGAGTGCTGCTAGAGCTAAAGCTCTGGCAAGGCGCAAAGCGATAGAGAGGTAGAGACACCAACAGAGATGAGACGTGGAGCATCGGGGAGGACCGGCGGAGGCATGGGAAGATCGGCGGTGGATCTGGCTGAGAGAACACCGGGAACCCCACCTAGGGTCTGGATCCAGGGACCATGCCCTAAATTGCCACATGATGGACATATTTAACTAGTGGTGAGAGGGGAAGGGGAAATGAGAGAAACTCGGCAAATCTAGGAAATACTGGCGACGTCAGTGATAAAGCCAACCTAGGAAAGGAGAGACGGTGCATGAGACACCGCCGGTAGCGCTAAAGCCAACAGGACCAAAATCAGTGACGACAAATCCAGTGAGAACAAGAGGGAGGAGGTGAAGGGGAAAGGGGAATGATGTGTGGGTGGCAGGAGAGAGAGAGAGGGAGAAGATAAGGAAAAGAGAAATAAAGACATTGGGCCGGTGGGCCGAAGGCCGAAAAGATAGATGGACTAGTAATTCAGGCATGGGCCCAATGGGAGAAAAATAGGAAAAATAAAGTATAATAATAAAAATACAATATAAATTAGTGAATAAACCACAAATATAGAGAAGAACAAAATAGAAAAAGATCCATAAAATTTGACAAATAACCTTAGAAATAATGCTAACAAATCAGTAAAACATATAATTCCCTAAAGAATAAAAAGGGCTCCAAAAGTAAGTGCAAAATTATTCAATAAGGGTTGTTGCTTCATTCGGAACATAATTAATAATCTTAAATAATTTTATTGGCCTTAAATAATGTAGGAGAGGAATTGGTCTAAGAGTGAAGTTTAAGCTTCATTAAGTTGGTTTTGATGATAATGACAAATACAATTGTGAGACTAACTTATTTATTAACTATGATATAGCCTAGTCTAATTTAGATATGATTAATGACAAATGCAATCATGAGACGAACTTATTTATTGATTACGATATTATTTAGTCTCATTTAAATGAAAAGATGAAAATCATAGAGGTATGCATACAACATCACATTCTTATATCTTATTCCATTCCTCGGATTCAAAATATAGATTGAACTCTACCAAAAGTCTAAAATGAATGTGTGCATATGTTTTTATTTATACATTCTTGTATGCACACATTTGGAGGAGTTCATTCTATGTTTTGTGGTTTCATTAAGTATGGATACATGTTTCCCTTTCAACACATATTATGATATATACTTTAAAACATATCTTTTGAGTATATAAAACTTGTGTAGTTCATATATACTCATGATTGATTTCAATTAAATCAATTGTAATCAGGTTGTCATCAATCATCGAAGGAAAGGATTGAAAAATCAAGTTCATGCATTATGTGTTAATGGTTGGATGATTAATAACAACAGGATAAGTAAGTTTTGCTAGCAATTAATCTTAAAGATAAACATTCACATTTAAATGAGTTAATTACTTAAGAAGCTTATTCTAGAGTATACAATTATTGTGTACATGATGTACACTCACAAATCATTTTCTATCTCATTATTTATTGTGATTGTCATGAATTACCAAAAAGGGAATATTGTAGAATCTAGTCCCTCCATTATGAGTTAATGGTGAAGTTTTGGTAATTAATGATAATTGATTTGTGGACTAATATTTTCTATGAGTTAGATTAATAGGTTAGGTTCCACAAATATAGATGACTTGGGATGACTTCATATGTTGAAGATAATCAAGTCAATATACAGAATAAAAGATGGCTTTATGAGTTGAATGCCATCAAGAAGAGGATGCATCATGAGTTGATGCATGTCCAAGAGAAAATGATCATGAGTTGATCAAGATCCTAAAGAAGATATGCATCATGTGTTGATGCACATTAAGATTTTTGAGAGGAAATGATTATGAGTTGATCATCAATTCAAGAAAAGACTCATCATGAGTTGATGAAGTTCAAATGAATGATGCATCATGGGTTGATGCATATCAAGACAAAGACCCAAGCTTGAAATTGAGATGTGCATCATCAAGGTTCAAGAGGATACTCTAAGGCAAATGTATGACTAGCTAGAGCTAAGGATGTGTTCCTATTCTTTTGTCGATTTTGGTGTTTGGTTGAAAGACCATAATGCTAGTATTAAGTTGCTATACTATTAAGAGGGGTCATATCTAGTAGTTTGAGTCTCATCATATGTTGATAGGTTAAATACCCCTCAAAAGTTGGTTGGCATTTGAATTACCTCCTACAAGTACTTTTGTGGCACAAGCTCCCTAGAAGTGCATGATTGTTTGAAATGCCCTTCTAGCCCCCACTTACCACTAACTTAGTTGACTTTTGTTGATGTGAAAGAGGGTGGCAGGAGGTAGGGGTGGAAACGGATCGGATACGGTCGAATAGTCTGAAATGTGAATACGGATTCATGTTTTTAAAACGGATACGGATACGAATTCGAACATTCTCGAATACGAATACAAATCGAATGTCGTAATGAATACGAATTCGAATCGGATATATGCTTAATTCGGTCGAATACGAATATCCTCCTACAAATGTCGTAATCGATCGGTTTTTTCGATTAGCGGTTTTAAATTCAAAATTTCATCAACAAACAATCATCACAAATATTAATAAATCAAGTTCATATCCTCCACTTAACAAAGCAAGGAACAAATTATTCTCAATGCTTAACAAATCATCTGCTCCTTGTTCTTTGTGAATTCAAGAATGGCCATACTAAATCAGTAAATGTAGAAGAGGCATAAGGATTATGACATACCTGGAGCAGAGCGGTCATTGACTCATTGTGCCAGCCAAAAGAGTGCCACAACAGTGGAGCCAGTCAGCCAGATCCTGAAACATCTCCCTTTTCTGAAAAATGGTTGCAAGAAACAACATTATACATTGATTTTTTTTCACCATCCTTGATGCTGTGGCACATTAACAACTGAACATGCAATTTACCATTCTTCAGTTAAGGACAATTACTGAACTAATCAACAACAGGAGGACTAATGATAAATCAGCAGGTAAAAGATAAAGAGCTCTACCTTCAAAACAACATTGTTGGCACCAAAATTGAAATTATTCACTTTGGAATGGGTTTATATCCTTAGCAACTAATTTTGCATTAGCAGTATGTAATTCAACATTCAACTTCAGCATATCAATATTAGTGCATAAATAAGGAAACACATGTTTATTTGACAAATTCAATAATGAGAAAATTTGTGACAAAATTGGGTCAATAATAAATAGTAAAAGGACAGCATGTTTGAAATTGCACACTCACCAAACTACTACAACTAATGTATTATTTCTGAAAACAAAAGGAGCCGATGCTACTATCACTACTTGGAAACAAAATTGACAGCTCTGAAGCCTCTGATCCAGTCTTTCCATTGCCATACACCTCATATGGCAAGGGTAAGCTTGCATCAGTTGAAGCTGCATCAATGACCTGCTCATTTTCATATTTATACCTAGGAACAAGAATTTGTATATATGGTTAACATCTAAACAGAAGAAATATAAGCAACTGACTTACTAAGATTTAATAAGTCAGAACATATATCAATTATCAACTAACAAAAATCAATAGAAATTTAGAATTTAACATGCAATAGTATTTCCCTTCCAACAATGTTAAGGATACATCTACTTATTTGTTTGCAAATTACAACCAGACTCACTCTTGTATATACAAAATTCCAACCATAGGATCACATTCCTGAAAATATAACTAGACCACACAAGAATGATCCGGAAGTAATGCAAGAACAGTGTCCACATTCCACAGAATCATCACTATGTAGGAAGAAAATCTAAACTCTTTACACATCTGTTCTTGAAATAGAATAGGATACATGAAAACAAAGCGAGAACAATAGTACCTCAAGAGTTCTGCATCAGCACGTATGTCAATCTTATCTATTTCTTTATGAATGAGTGTTTTCATTCGTAATGTGTATGTAATGATTGATTGCAATAGGAAGGAAGGATTTTTTAGGGAATCCAATGCCACAGTTTTAACATCTGATGTGTAATTTGTGCAAACAAATACATGACAGAAGTAAAAAATGGGCCTGCCTCCTGATGTGCATTATCAGCTGAGAGTTCTGAGGTGCGCACTGCGCAGCAACTGAGACTGGTCCAGAACTAGAATGGCCTATGAATATTTCGCTGAATTGGCAATTGACAAAGACAGCAGGTGAGCAGAATAATATTTTTCGACTCAAGTCCTAAAGAGCAGAATAATATTTCTTGACTCAACTGAAAGGGCAGAAAGTAATTCAAACAAAAGGTGTTCCTCATCTTTATTATTAAAGCTAAGAAATGTTCAGGTAGAACTGGGGAAACCAGTTTATCATACAGGACCCAATATCATAGAATGAACCAAGACAACATTACTGCCCTATTACATATCATGATTAGGTTGAAGAGAACATCCATTCCCAAGGGCCCAAAAAGACATCAACAATAGTACTAGTGAAAAAGATTCAGAAAAAGTAAAACAACAGCTCAACTACTTGGATATAATACTATTGATTTGTCAAGAATAATTCTCCCAGAGGCCAATTATATTCACAATCACAGAGCTATACCACAGATCCCACAGGTTATCATCGATTCAGAGATGTATTATTAGCACCATTCAAGCAACAACAACAGAAATCAAGACACCATGCAGCCAGTAAATAAAACAGAGGGATGCGATGGAAGAACACCTCACGTAGCAGGTATAGCTTGAAGTTCACGTTGCAGGCGTGTCGGCCAGTGGCAGCGCTGCGCGAGAACTTGAGGTCTTGGCTCTAGAGTCTTGAGTACTAGTTGAGGACTTGAGGTCTTGGCTCTTGAGTCTTGAGTACTAGATACTAGTTGAGGAAATCTGGAAATGAAGAGTTGAGTCTTGAGTACTAGTTGAGCACTTGAGCGAAATGAGGATTGAGGAGTGTACCACTACCAGTACTAGTTGAGGTCTTGGCTCTTCCGCTCTTGGTTCTTGATGCTGTGACGGAGACACGGAGTGGAGTGAGGAACTGAGGAGTGAGGACTGAGGAGTTCGCTCTCGCTCACCGGTTGCCGGTCGCCGCTCGGACGCTCGCCCGCTCGGTACTCGTCGCTCGCCGTCGCCAGGAGGCAGTCGCCAACTCTCGACTGAGACAGGCGACAGCGAGACTCGCCAGTCGGCACTCGGCAGTCGCCACTCGCACAGTCGCACTCGGTTGACCGAAATGAATGATAGTACTAGTAGTGAGTCTTGCAAATGCAGTGACCAGTGAGGCAGTGACGGTGAGCTAGTGAATCCAACTGAGTCGTGACTCTCGCGCGTGACTCCCGCCATCCCGCACGTGACGCGACATGGTCCCGCCTTGGCGCCTTTAGTCTCCATTGCGCCATGGGCCATGGCGAATTGGCAAGCCGACGCCCTGCGGTAATACACTAATACGAATACGAATGTTCCCGAATACGAATACAAATACGAATGTTCTCGAATATGAATACGAATATTCTCGAATACGAATGCGAATATGAATATTCTCAAATACGGA
The DNA here is from genome assembly GCA_036346575.1 of Dendrocalamus sinicus. Lineage (NCBI taxonomy): Eukaryota > Viridiplantae > Streptophyta > Magnoliopsida > Poales > Poaceae > Dendrocalamus > Dendrocalamus sinicus. The sequence continues at coordinate 9,295,514 of CM070648.1, forward strand.
TATGAATATTGTCGAATACGAATACAAATATTTTCGAATACGGATTTTTGCTTACCACATTCACGTTTTCTCGGATACGAATATCGGATAAAATGAATTATCCGTTACCGTTTTCCACCCCTAGCAGGAGGGCATTTCAAACAATCATGTACCTCTAGGGGGCCTTAATATTGGTAGTAACTAATAAGTCCAACAAAACCATAGCATGCTACTAAGGACAAAATACAGCTAGAGAAAGACTGCATCAGCAAGCTATCTATTTTGATAGTTTGATTGAAATTGAAGTAGTAGCAAGAGTAATCCATGAAAAACTTCAACCGCATATTCTATCTATAAAATGAGTGCAAAGGAAGAACCAAGAGAATTTAATATATTGAAAGAAATCTTACCGCGAAACAACCAAAGTTACAAGAAATATCTATGATTCATTCTGGATAGTGCAGTTGTTGTGTTAGAGTGTTATTTATCATTGAATTAGGTAAGGAAAATAAGAGAAGCCGCAAGCCCGTGACTCAACTGCTGTGGCCTGAAAAGAGCGAACGTTCCTGTTGCAGCAAGGATGGAGTAATGATAGGCTGATTGGGCCTTTTCTCAAGTTATTAGTTGCTTGCCTTAGGTCTCAAAACACTACTGAGTATGCAAGAGTGCGGCTCCACCTTCGACACAATCCAGTGAGTCTCATACTTCGGTCTATGTGCGTGCACCCTTCAAGGACAATCAGCTTGCTCGCACTTCAAGGTGTGCTGCTCCTGGCTAGATTTCACGACCCTGAAAGTCCGCTGCATGGACAGGGCCCACAGCTTGATGGAATCCTACAACGATACCTTGTCAGCAAATATTGAATGCAACCGAACCTCTGTGCCATGATACTCCCACGGTGATTCGTGCTTGTCATGTGCGATAACACCCTCAACATACATCAAACTTGTTTCATTCCTGTGAGATGGAACTTCGTCCTTGTCCGAACTGTCCTCGTCGTCCTCTTGTACAGCTTCCTCTTCAGCCTTAGCTATTCGGTCATCGCTTTCCATTTGATGCACTATGTACTCCATATGCTCACCTTCATCGGCTTGTCCTGTAGCCTCACCATGTCATGACCATTCTTCCTCTCCTCCATATACCGCATCGGCCTCGTCACGGGTAACTTTCTTCTCTTCACCAACACGCGGGGTGCCCGAGCTGCTCGCACCTCCCGGATGATGGTCGTCCATGTGATTTTGCACAACTTCTGTTGGGTATAGTTGCATAAGCATCACGCACTCGTATCCACGGTGCCGGCACCCTTTCACAAATCCCTTTCACACAACAGTGCGCATTAATGTTCTCAACTCCCACCTAATGTTCGTGGGAGACCGACTCCAAAGCCCTTGTATAACGACGTTGTACACCTCAGGGTCTAAGGAGAAACTGCGGGTGAGCCAGTGCATCATATCTACGATTCAAGCATTCTCATCGTCCGGATGTACCAGTGTGGCTTGTGCAAGATTGCTCAAATCAACATTGTTCGGACCTTCACGAACGTTGCCAATACTGTAATGCACTTTCAATGTAGTGGGTATCGGTATTACTGATGTCTATCTGCATATATTTTCAATGTTACAACTAGTCAACTCACATCGCACATTACAGAAGGATTGATGTATTGTAATTTATATTTCAACGATCGTTCGCCTATCGTGACCAACTATACCACCCTCGTAGCATTAACTCCTTATCGGCAGACCATACACTGACATCGCTCTTGTCTCACTGCTCAAGCTCTCTCCTACTGCAAATAATTCCTAATGGGTTTCGACAATTTACATGACATATCGATTTAAATGCCAATATACTAGTTATAACAGTACACATGATTTTTTTAATGTACTAATGACATTACATTCATTTGTAATTAATCATAAATGTTATGTATTATTGTTTTCTACAAATAAAATTATTAAATTCTTACAAAAATATTGACTGAATTTTGAATAACTACAAATTTCTACGGAGGCTTAATTTTTACATAACATTGACTAAATTTTCTACAACTACAATTTTGTACAGATGCTAATTTGCTAAGAATGCTAATTTTCCATAACTATGTTCACTAAATTTTCTACAACGGCAAGTTACTGCAGCTGCTAATTTTCTATAACTATATTGACTAAATTTTCTATACCAAAGTTGTGCTATTTTTTCTACGCCTACAATTTTCTACGAATACTAACACTAAATAAACTATCTACTTCATATACAAAATATGAACTACAACATACAAAAATATTTACCTCAACAACATACAAAAATATTTACCTCACAGAAGTCGCGAAATCTCTCCTTCTTCCTCTCCCTCTCCTCCTCCCTCTCCTTTTCTCTCCTATTCTCTTCTTTCTTTCCCCTCTGTTCACCACGCGGCCGCGCGGTCCATTTATATGCGCTTCCAGTCACCCAATTATTCAGCGACTGGAATTGCAGTCACCAAACCGATGGGCAATTGGAAGCAATCGCCTAGCGGTTCGGCGACTGCAATTATTTCACCCAACAACCATTGGATTGTTTGCTTGTTACGTGACTATTGGGCGATAGGTTCTAGTCGCCCAATGGTTCAGCGACTGGAGCCCATTTCTGTAAGAAATGTTCACACGGTATATTTTTATTATTTCAAATAAAATATAAATTATTTATGAAAAATTCCAATGTTGCCACCGTCGGCTCAAAGCCAAGGCAGTCGCCCCGTGGGCTTGGCAATGGCGAGTGATCGTTGTGCGGTGTGTTAGTTCGCCGTAATGCTCGGCGACATCTCAAGCTGCTCCATGACGATACAGCCTGTCACTAGATTGGCAGGCCTGTTGATAGATCCAGCCATGCCTATGTACCACGGCTCATTTGTAATGAAAGAAATTTTCTTGATTTATGTTAGAATTGAGCTGTTTATAAGGTTGTTAGAATAGCAATTCTAAAATCGGATTAAAGGTTTTTCAATAGGATTGTAAATCATAGGATCGATGTAGGATTTAAGGATATGTTTGGTTGGAGGGATGGGGTGGGATGGGATGGGATGAAATAGTTCCACAAAAAAAGTGGAACCACATGGTCCAGCATCTAAGAAGAATATTATCTAAATTTGCACAGGCTCATCCCACTTTGGACCATTCCATCCCACTCCATCCCTCCAACCAAACACACAGATAGGTTTGGTCAAAGGAACCATCCTATCCCATCCCACCCCATCCCTCCAACCAAACACATCCTAAGATCCTATTCCATTCTAACAAAGAAACGCTTTTTTAAAACCTACCTTATATTTTAACTCTTCTACATTTTTAAACTAGACCTTTAGAACTTTTGTTTATAAAAATATAGTAAAAGGAAAGAAATTTGTTATTTATGCAAATTATATAATGCGCATGAAGGAATAAAAACTAAAAATTTACAATTAAAAGGGAAATATGCAGGTAATTAATGATAATAAATCACTAGAATCGGGTAGGGTCGTATGAAAATTTTCATCACGATCCTACAATTTTTTTGTTAGAATCATAACAATATTAATATTCTACCAAATTAAGACTCCATGATAGGATCGAATTGGTCCAATCAATCTAGATCATAGAAACATATGATTGTATGGTTAGAATCGAGATTCTGATAACCTTAATTATTTCATGTGAAATCCCAGTGAAATTCCTATATTTCAAACAAGCATTTTTTACAATGATCTTTTTGAGAGTTATGTGTACTACCAGTTTGTTTGGAACACTCAATTCTTAGCATAACTGATTCAGCCATCAGTCTGCAAATGTAAATTGCACTGCTGGTTGATTGCTGATGGACCTTAAGCTTGCACCAACCAAAATCACTTTCGTAAGTTTGGAAGCAAAACATGTTCTAGTGGTATGTAGTTCTCAACGCACTGGTGTGTCTTGGCAAAAGAGAGAAAAAAAAGGAAAACCTCTATTTATTCTCTGTTGGACCGGGAATCTTTGACCCTCCCAGACCATGCCCTAGCAGTAGCAGGTGACTAGCAGCATCCCGATGCTGAAACCTGAACCCCGAACTAAAACCCCCGGCCCCACGGCGAACTGTCACCCACTCGTCTCCCAGACCCCGGCCTCGCTCGCCATCCCCCGGCCGGCCGCTACCGATTCAAACTGGGCCACACGACGCGCTGCGCCTCACGGCCGGCCCACCACACACAAACTCAGTCATCCTGACTAGTGACTACTACTACAACGGCACTGGCCCACTGCCCGCTACGCTAGCTAGCCACTCGTTCGTTTCCCAGTCAAAACGCAGTCGCGGTTGCTCGGGTGGCTTTCCCCCGGTCACGCGAGCCCAGCCGTCAGCCGAGGCAAAAACACGCGCGCCGCGCCCGACGGGCCGGGTCGGCCGACCCGTTCGCGTCGCCCGCCTCCCTCTCCCGGCCTCCCTACATTTCCTCCGCACTGTCCCCACTCGCACGCTCTCCTTTCTCGCTCGCTCGCTCTCGCAGTCTCGTCTTGTCTCGCCCCCCTTGCATGTTCGACCGAACTCCCCTCTCCGGCGAGGTGAGGCGAGGCGATGGTGTTCAAGGGCCGCTTCTTCTCGTCGCGGCACAAGTCGTCCGAGTCCTCCAGCCCCGACGGCAGCAACAGCCCCCGCACGCCCACCTCTGCGCCGGCAACCGCCGCGACGGCGGCCTCGCCGGCGTCCTCCTCCTCGTCCAGATCCGACAAGAAGAAGCCCAAATCCGAGACACCCAGGAATCTCGACAAGCTATTCGGCTCCGCGGCCGCCGCCGCCGCGTCCTCCAGGAGCGCCGCGTCCTCTGCATCGTCGAGCCCGTCCGGCGATGGGAGGAAGGGCGCAGTAGCGCAGCTTAGGGATTTGGGCGGGGGAGGGGTCGGCGGCGGTACGTCGGCGTCGGCGCTGTCGCCGATCCTCGCATCCTCGCTGGGGCTGAACCGGATCAAGACGAGATCCGGGCCGCTGCCGCAGGAGGGGCAGCGCATCGCCGCCGCGCTCGGGAGCAGCAACCTCTCGCGCGGGCAGGCGCGGGCGGAGCCGTCGGCCGCCTCGGCCGGAGGCGTCGGGAGGAAGGGCGAGAGCTCGTGGGCGGATTCGAGTAGTGGTGGCGGTAGTAGCCGGGGGAAGGCGAAGGCGGCCGAGCAGCCGGTGCGGGGTGCTGCAGGGACGCGCGTGGGAGCAGAAGGAAAGAGCTCTGCAAAAGGTGTAATCCTGTGCATGCTTTTTTTACAAGTTTTGTTTAGGGTTTTGCAGCATGTTCCTGTAAGCTGGCTACTTATTTGTGGAAGCTCGGGGTTAGAACTTCGGAGTGAAGGGGAGAGCAAGCTTTAGCTACTCATGCGCCCTTTAGTGCTTAAGAGGTTAACAGTTTCCAAAAAACCAGTAAAGACTTAATAATTCACCTTAGAGGTGTTTAGTTGTCAGGATATGGGAGTGCATGATTCAACTTGCTGCACGGTATCCGGATACCAAACTTGTAACCCTGCTGCTCATGGAAGGAAGATTCTAACCATTTAAAGTTAGGAGGGGTTGGCAAATTGGCAAGACGACGAGAATGAAAGTCGAATTAGTTATTGCTTGCTCGTTTTAGTGCTTGAACATAAGGTATTTCTAACGAGATTGTAATTGAAGATACGTTAATTGCGCGCCCTTTCTATATACACAATTCATTGGATGTATGGCTTGAGTGTTGTGTTCATTTGACACATGTTAGACAGTACTCACACTAGCACTTCCTTAACACTTGTCGATGCGTATCAGAGCTTTATCAGTCAATTCACTTCATTAGCGCTTCATAAAAGCAAACCGTTTGGATTTTGCAGCATACTGAATGGTAGTTTGTGATTCGAGTGTTTTACTAGAAAGATGCATCTTCTATTGCCATAACTGGATGATTATTATTCTATACTCTATGGTTCTATAGTTTGTATATTCCATATGAAAATGCGTTACAGGTAGGCTTGTCCACAGCACATTCTACTTTACCCCATTGGTGTGCCTAGAGAACAATATCTAATAATTGCAGAAAATGTTTCTACAAATTAGAATGAAGTGCTTCTTCTGTAACTTAATGTCATGTTTGTGTGTTCCGGTATGAAAATATCCATGCAATTACTTGGTGGTTTTTCTTTTGTGGCAACTTGTTCTCTTTATTCTTCTAATGAATATTTACATTTTACATGGTATTTTCCCCTTATTCTGGTACCTTTTTTGTCTTGACTACCATAGCTGGTATGTGGGCGTCTAATCTATCTCATACACAGCTAAATCTAATGCATTGCGGAACCATTCTGGAGATTTGAGGACTCCAACTCACATACCAGAGACTGCGGTAATGATACGTGTATATGATTTTTCACACCTTACATATAAGATAACGATGGCTACACCATCCTTCGCTCTTTTGCTAACACTTCCTATCTGCATTGACATCTTAATCCAGTGTGCATATGATACCTGTGAAACACCAAAGGAATCCGAGTCTCCACGCTTTAAGGCCATTATGCAGGCTACCAGTGCACCGAGGAAGAGAGTCCCTGCAGATATAAAAAGTTTTTCGCATGAGTTGAATTCCAAAGGGGTTCGACCATTCCCTTTCTTGAAACCTCGGGGCATTTACAACTTGAAGGTAATCTCAATTCATGTTCTGTGCGAGATGATGGTCAATGGTGTACCTGTATTTTATGCCTTTATTTTTTTTGTTTGGGGGCTGATCTAGTATATATTTTTATCTATCCAGTTATGATTATCTTGTCTTCTGTTGTCTACACAGGAGGTGTTAAAAGCTATTCAGGTGAGATTTGAGAAGGCAAAGGAAGAAGTAAATTCAGATTTGGCTATATTTGCGGGAGACTTGGTTAGTGTAATGGAAAAGTACGCAGACTCTCACCCTGGGTGGAAAGAAACTCTGGAGGATTTGCTAGTACTTGCACGTAGCTGTTGTGTAATGACACCTGGTGAATTTTGGCTTCAATGTGAAGGTATAGTGCAAGATTTGGATGATCATCGTCAGGAGCTCCCAATGGGTGTGCTGAAGAAACTGTACACTCGGATGCTTTTTATCCTTACAAGATGTACAAGACTGCTCCAGTTTCACAAGGAGAGTGGCTTTGCAGAGGACGAAGTTGTTATTGATCAGCGTGATAAGATTATACAATCTGCTGGCAGGCAGATTTTAGCTCAACCAGGTGCAGATGACATAACAACCAGAACCAGTAAAAGCGAGGCAAGAAAATCATACAGTCAAGAGCAGCATAATTTGAAATGGAGAAGAAGCCAGGATATAAAGCCTGTCAAGCTTCTTCCGCCCCTTGACACAGATGTTAAGAAAGAGGTTGAATCTCCAACAAGAGAACGGATGTCTTCCTGGAAACCGTTTCCATCACCTGTTACAAAGCCCCCTAGAGAATCTACCCCTATTAAAGAGGAATTGCCTAATAAAAAAACAGAGGCACACTCTACAATTAGTAGCAATGTGGAATTAACCAGTCCAGCAGAACCTATATCACATCACTCACTTCCTCCCAAACATCAACACAAAACATCATGGGGACACTGGTCTGACCAGCCAAATATTTCTGAAGAGGGTTCAATAATGTGTCGCATATGTGAAGAATATGTCCCTACACATTACGTAGAAAATCATTCAACAATCTGTGCAATTGCTGACAGGTGCGATCAAAAGGGTGTAAGTGTTGATGAACGTCTAATCAGAGTGACAGAAACACTAGAAAAGATGGTAGATTCTTATTCGCAGAAAGACCTTCCAAATGCTGCCGGCAGCCCGGATGTTGCAAAAGTTTCAAATTCAAGCATCAATGAAGAATCTGATGGTCCCTCTCCAAAACTCTCTGATTGGTCTAGAAGAGGCTCCGCTGATATGCTTGACTATCTCCAAGAGGCTGATAACACTATTTCATTGGATGACATAAAAAATCTTCCTTCAATGACATGTAAGACTCGTTTTGGGCCGAAATCTGATCATGGAATGGCTACATCATCAGCAGGAAGTATGACCCCTAGATCTCCATTAACGACTCCAAGATCAAATCATATAGACATGCTTTTAGCTGGTAGAAGTGCAATTAATGAGAGCGATGATCTTCCGCAGGTAAGCTATGCGTATGATTTCTATAATTCTCCCTCTCTCTCTCTCTCTCTTAGATTTAATAGCTGATCATTTCACTAGAAACTTGTCAGCTATTAAATTACCTGACTATAGAATAAATAGCTTTGGATATGAGCACATGTAAATTAGCGATCCACGTACCGGAACCATAAGAAAGTTAGGGGTAGTGCTTTAGGCTCTTGGCTTAGATAGTAGGATGTACGGCTTAAGGTTTTAGTATTGTATGTTTTTATTTCAAGGCTCTCAACTCTTTGATCTTGAGAAGGTTTCATTTCTAGCCTACCCTAACTTGTTTGGGACAAAAGGCTTTGTTGTTGTTGTATAGAATAAGTAGCCTGTATCTATGTATATATTGGTGTGATGTGCGAAGCTAGTGACCATGATAAAATCTACTAATGATGTCATTCTATCTTTCTGTTGTTAATGACAATTTAATTTCTTTGTGCAATTATTGAATATTAATTGTTGAAAATAAATGGGGATACAACATTAAGAATAAACTGTTGGTTTTCTAGTTGTTGGTAGTTGAAACTTGAAAGGCTTATCATTCTTGTATTCTGATTAGCGATTGTTTAGCTGTAGAAAATGATTTATATTGCAACGAGTGCTAACCATTTTTTGTTGGAAATTTCTTCAACGTCAACTATTAACTTCAAGTTGTTAAGACTTAAGAGTTGCTAAAATAGCTTCCTTCAATCTGTGCAGATTGTTGAACTTGCTGATATTGCACGATGCATTGCAAGTACTCCTTTGGATGAAGAAAGCGCACTATCCCAATTGGTTACATGCATAGAAGATCTGCAAGATATTGTCAGTCGTAGGAAACATGAGGCCCTCACGGTGCAGACATTTGGCACGCGTATAGAAAAACTCCACCGGTGAGAATCCACTGAGTTTAGTGTTGAACTTTTTTTTTCAATTGACATTCTTACTAGATAACAGCATCTAAAAATAATTCTTGCAGGTCACTTCATTTTGGTTGTTTTTTAAGAGAATAATGTTATTTGCCATTTCTTACTCTTTAATTAATTTGTCCTTCCGGTTTGCATAATCATTTAGGGAAAAGTACCTGCAGCTTTGTGATTCAGTTGATATGGACAAGGTTGATTCAGCAAGTACCATAATGGATGAAGAAGATGATGTTGTCCGTAGCTTACGAGCAAGTCCTGTTCATCCTGTCAAGGATCGTACTTCAATTGATGACTTTGAAATCATAAAGCCTATCAGCCGTGGAGCATTTGGACGTGTTTTCCTTGCCAAGAAAAGAACTACAGGAGACCTCTTTGCTATAAAGGTATTTGTTGGCAGATCTTTTTTATTCTCTTATGCACCCATACATGTCTTTGTTGACAAGAATTTTATGGTCATATATGGTCATACCTGCAAGGGTATTGGCATTGTTGACCAAAAACTGAAAATTATAGTTCACATTAGTTGTTACATGTAAACCTGAATATTGGCATGTGAAAAAGCTAAATGCTTTTGATGTGAAAAAAAGCTAAAATACTCTCAAGGAAATATATTCTTGTAGGGAAACCAACTGTAACTTTATTGGTTTGGTTGATAAACCTTGCCATAGTGTCATAGGATTGTATTGAAACTTTAGAACAGGCCTCAAGTCTTGTAGATTTATGGATTGTTGTTCAAGTATTAGGGGTCTAGTAAGTTTCAGAGCCCATAGTCTAATGAACAGTTGAATTGTAATCCATAGCAATTAGCACAATAAATAAAGGGTGTGGGGGTCCTGAGGAACAATGCATAATTATTCCCCAAATTTCTACATGGTAGCATAGCCAAATCCCCAAATCTAACCCTAACCCAAATTCACCGCCGTTCGGGTCGTCTCTATGCTGCTGGCGCTGTGCCCCTTGCGGATAGGTTGCAGACGCAAGGGTTGGCGGGCTGTTGCCGCCCAGACCGGCGGTCGTAGGGCAGCCGTTGTTGATCGATCTAGTACCGCACCGCAAGGATTGAGTTGTTGTGTGTGCCGCATCGATTGTGAGAAGAAAGAAGAGGGAGTTTTGATGGATCTAGGACCTGCTGATGGAAGAGGTTGGGTTAGAGGTGGTCATGGTGGTTAAGGTCTTGGTAGGTGGGGGACACAACATTGGTGGTTGGTACGACAAGGGCGGCATCACGGAGGTGGTGTCGGTCATGGCATCAAACTGGAGGCAACCTTTAGTAAAGGTGGAGGTCTTGGTGGGGAATTGGTCATGGCATTGGCGATGGCTTGGGTAAAAGTTGAGGTCCTAGTGAGGTATTTTAATCCTTGATGCACCACAATTCTAAGGATAGGCCAGATTGAATCTCATCAAGCTTTTTCGTGAGGGACACCGTGAATTCAGCAAACTGATCTGTTAGGCCGGTCAGTTCCGAGCTTCCCGCCATTGGCTCTGATACCAAGTTGTCATGAGCATGGGATAGAGACCGTAGGTGGTAGTCGTGGAAAACTGGTGGTTGGCGATCGGGTCCCTTGTGCCGGCCTGGAGGAGCCGAGCTAGACGTTGCAGATATAGGTGAGGCGCAAGAGGAGGGTGCTAGAAAGCAGGAGGACGGAGACGAGAGAGAGATGGGAAGGTAAGATTGATTTATTCCTTAACTTCCAAATTACATCCTGAGTCCATATATATAGGACGGCACAAACCGACTTTGACTTTGCATATCTAACCGAGTCTGTTAAGTAGACATGGAAACCGATATCTTATCTAACTCATATACCCTGTCCCACACGCACCCACACCTTCCTAACTCCACCGGGATGCTATCGCTAACCACAGCGCATCATCCCATATACTACTGTAGCAAATCATGCATTTGCTGTTGCCGCCGCATCAGGACTTTGGAGCTGCACCGGCTGCTGCCTGGAAGATCCTGCTACATCATCCTTTGCCCGACACCTAGAATATGTGAGGCCCCACATGACACTACTGAAATTCATTCCTCTTATAGGAACTGACCTGCAGTATTAATTTGCTTGGCAAAATCACCTTATTGAAATTTGTGATCAAGGACTCATGTGCCAGTCAAAAGAAAAAAAATATACCAGGATGACATGGGTCAAATAATTGGACTGAAAAACATTAGCAACCCTACACAAATCTACTGAAAGAAAGGAAGTTCTTGTGGAACTTTAATTTTCAGATAAGGGAATTCCGAGAGATGGCATTTACTCAGTTCTTTCCTCTTTATTTGCTCCCAACTTGGTAAGTTACTAAGTTGAAAAAATAGAAGGAAAAGAATAAGTGTTGTGGAGTGGAGTTATTGTTATTTTCTCAGTCTGGACTCCATCTTTGCACCTCTTAATGTTCGGCATCTGCTATTTGTTAGCAGTTAAACTAGGTTTTTGATAGGACAACATTGCATGGTCAGACACTACAAGAAGATAGCAGTATTGTAATTTTTTATAGGACAACATTGCATGGTCAGGCACCACAAGAAGGTAGCTGTATTGTAATTTATTATAGGACAACATTGCATGGCCACACACCACAAAAAAAAATAGCGTGGGGCTAATTTGACTACTAAACATTTCTCAGCTTATATTCATGTATAAGTGCAGTAGAAAAATTTGACACTTGCAGCAATACACCTTTCTTTCATTCATTTCATGGCATATATTGTAATTTATTTGGCACTCGTGTGATTTAACAAATTTCCTTACTTTTTAAGCAGGTACTTAGGAAGGCAGATATGATTCGAAAAAATGCTGTCGAGAGTATATTGGCTGAACGTGATATATTGATCACGGTCAGGAATCCTTTTGTGGTAAGTGATCTCACAAATATGACTCTTAATTTGGATTCTTATAATTTGATTCTAAAATGGCTATGCTTTTTGTAAGGTTCGTTTCTTCTATTCTTTTACCTCTCGGGAAAATTTGTATCTGGTCATGGAGTATCTAAATGGAGGGGACCTGTATTCATTACTGAGAACTTTAGGGTGCTTGGATGAAGTTGTTGCTCGTGTATATCTTGCAGAAGTTGTAAGTTTCTTGTACTAACTAGTTTTTTCTATCCTTTTTCATTTTTCTTCTCTTGCTTGTTTATAATCATTTTTTGTCCTGCAGGTGCTAGCTTTGGAGTATTTGCACTCTATGCACATAGTTCATAGAGATCTAAAACCTGACAACTTATTGATAGCACATGATGGACATATAAAGGTATTGATGCATTCACATGGTCATTAACCTTTCACTCCATATTCCATATTTTGTTCACTTTAGATAGGGGACAAACTAAAATTCATTCCGCATGCCTTTTAAAGTTGAAGTTCTTATTTGTATTGTCTGGTTCATTGGAAGATGTTGTTAAGGAGATAGAGTTGTATTAGGATATAGAGTTTGTATTCTATTCCATATATGCCTTATCTCTATGTGGCATATCCTCTTGTACTCTCCTATATATATGGCCCTTTGGGTCTCATATCAATATACATAATATTCATAACATGGTATCAGAGATTAGGTTAAAACCCTAACCTCATCTACTTCCGCTGTTGCTGCTGCCCCCGGGAGGATCGATCTCCGCTCCCGGGGGCGGCCACCTTGTTGGGCTGCACCGACCCGCCGTCTCCTCGTCTCTGGTCGTCGCCGCCGCCCTCATCTACTTCCTCGATCTGGGTGGACCGCTCGGATCCAGCCTTCTCCGGCCGCCGCTCACGTGGATCGTCGCTCCGGTCATCGGCTCTTCCTCCCGGCCGCCGCGTAGATCCGGCCGTCTCCATGCTAGATCTGGTAGTCTCCGCCGCCCGAGGCCACCGCGCCGTGTGCTCGCCCGCCTGGTCCGGCCATCTCCACCGTCGCCCGCGCCCGGATCTGGCCACCTCTGACGCCGCCGAGTCCAGATCCGCCGCCTCGGGCCGGATCCGGCCGTCTCAACCGTCGGCAACCCGCGTCCGCCTCCTCGCTGGATTCACCACCGCCTCGCGCCTCTGCGTCGCGCCGTCGCCTTCGGACGCGCCTCCGCCGCCACGCCGCGCCTCCGCTCTCACGTCGACGCCGTCCTCTTCCTGGATCGCCGAAGCCCGGGCCGCACCACCTCTCCTAGATCCAGCCGCCGCCGGATCCCGCCGCCGCCGCCGCCGCTCTTGTGGCCGCCGCCACCGCTGGATCTCGTTGTCGACGCCTTCTCGCGGGGAGCCCGTCGCTCCTCTCTCTCGCAGGCGTGGGAGGGAGTGAGTGAGCGTGCGCGAGGAGAAGGGAGAGCGTGCGCAGAGGAAGAGTGAGGAGGAGAGGAGGTGATAGCGTGGAGAGAAGTGGGAGTGAGGGAGGGGTGTGACGAGAGTGAGGGGGAGAGGGGTTTTTGAGTGAGCCACGGTCAGTTATCTCGTTCGTCTCGGCTAAGTTATATCGTTGAGATTTGTTGTTTTGTTTTAGTCAGTGTTTAGTTATTTTTCGTGAGTCCTTCGTTGCGTTCATCCAAAATCCATAGTCTCTAACTTTTGTTTCGTTTCGAGCCGTGCGAGTCCACAAATTTATTGTCAGTCATAGAAGTGTAGGAATTTTCTTTTGCATGGCAGCAGCCGCCGCTCTATTCTCTGAGCCGCGTGCAGATCATAGAAGTTGTTATGATGCCGCCGCTTCTCTTTAAGCCGCTGCGCTTCTTTTGCACTGCGCCTCCGTTGCGCTTCTTGTGCATTGCGTCGCCGCCGTCTCGGGCTTCGATCTGCGCTGCCATGCTTTGATATATTCCTCTTCGGCTTGATTTGACGGTTTATTCAAAGGCTGCACGCAACGACGACATCATCAAGACTCGGACTTCGGATTTTTCTTGTTTTAGTGTTAGTCCTTTTCAAATGCAATGCTATTGCATACGCCTTGCATTTGAGAGGGGTGTTAAGGAGATAGAGTTGTATTAGGATATAGAGTTTGTATTCTATTCCATATATGTCTTATCTCTATGTGGCATATCCTCTTGTACTCTCCTATATATATGGCCCTTTGGGTCTCATATCAATATACACAATATTCATAACAGATGTATTGCTATATTTGGTTCAAGCAAAGAAAAATAGATAATGACACAACCGTTCATAGAATTGTCACAATGGCATGTACTAGATTCATAGTGACTGATGAGAGATAAAATAACCAGCTAACCTACATGACTATCGAGGAGAATCAATTTTGGATCTCGTGATGCATAGTTAGAAAGTTTGGAATGCTGTCATATCCTCTCCTTTTTTTTTGGTAGTTTAGACTTTAGAGGCTTAGAGCTTGATTGGTATCAGGTAATGCTCAGAAACTTGGAGTTTTTTCCCTTGAAGAGAGCAGCATTATGTTGTAATTTCCACCCAAGTCAAATATAAGCTGATTTCAGCCCCGTTGGCTTGTTTTCAATTGAGTGACCGCATATATTGATGAATTGATAATAGCTACACAAATTTGTATCTGAGTTCTCATTTCTTTTATCCTACGATTGTTACACCAATAATTTCATGGCCCTTTTGCCTTCAACATGTTTATGGACAAGAAAATATTGTTTTGGTTCTTGATCTAACATGGTTGTTTTTCTTAGTATATCTTCTATTTGTGCTACTTATTAATCTTCGTTGTCTTCAGTTGACAGATTTTGGGTTGTCCAAGGTTGGTCTGATCAACAGCACAGATGATCTATCTGGTCCTGCTGTTAGTGGGGCTTCACTATATGGAGATGATGAACCTCAGATGAGTGAATTTGAGCAAATTGATCACCGAGCACGGAGACAAAAGCGTTCTGCTGTTGGAACCCCTGATTATTTAGCACCAGAAATCCTTTTGGGGACAGGACATGGTAAAATGCTAAACAAAGCTGCCTTTTAGCCCCTATAATGTCTTTTCGTTTTGACAACCTGTTTGGTACTAATTATTTCAATGTTGTGTATATTATGTTCCCAGGTGCTAGTGCAGATTGGTGGTCTGTAGGTGTCATTCTATTTGAGCTAATTGTTGGAATACCTCCATTCAATGCAGAGCACCCCCAGGTATCATACTTTACATTTACTAAATAATTCTTTGCCATATATCTAATGTCAAATGAAGGTATTTAAGCATTCAAAACTCTGCATGCATACTTGTATAGACAATTTTCAATAAATCCAAAGTAGACCATTTGCCCCTGTTTTGTGTTAAAAATCCTTTTGTAGGTTGGAGAATGTGGAGCTTGTACATAGTTATGTGAATGTTTCATAATATGTACTATTTTGTTTAATATTTACTGTAATTTTTGATGTGTTCATAGCATCAGACTATCAATTTACATAACTGAGAAATCAGCGAGCACTTAATTAGATCTTTGCTAAGAATCAGTGCTCTTTGTCCATATATATAGTATAAAATGTTGGTTATTGGAGCAATTTTTCATAATCAGACTATGAGATCTTTGCTAGAATTCGATGCTGGTTTCTGTTATCTGGTAATGTAATGGTGTAACTTGACATTCTTGTTGTACTTGTTGCTGTAGACAATTTTTGACAATATTCTGAATCGCAAAATACCTTGGCCACATGTCCCAGAAGAGATGAGTTTTGAAGCACAAGATCTAATTGACAAGTAAGAAATGTTTCAAACCATTTGAGTTCTCAATTAATCATGTTACATCCTTAAAGCATTGCATGTTATGGCTTCTTGTTGTTCAAATGTTAATTCGGTGTATGATTATGTTAAACAACAACAACAAAGCCTTTTGTCCCAAACATGTTAGGGTAGGCTATGAATGAAATCTTCTCAAGATCAAAGAATTGAGAGTCTTGAAATAAAAACCTACAATGTTAAAACTCTAAGCCGTACATCCTGCTATCTGAGCTAAGAGCTTAAAACATTGCCCCTAACTTTCTTATGGTTCCGGTACGTGGATCGCTAACTTCCATCCGCTCATATTTAAAGCTAATTCTTTAGATACATTCCAACCCTTAAGTCTCTTTTTACTGCTTTCTCCCACGTTAGTCTTGATCGACTTTTGCCTCTTACGTTTTCAGTACGCCTTAAAATTCCACTACGTACCGGTGCTTCAGGGGGCCTTCGTTGGAGATGTCTAAACCATCTCAAGCGATATTGGACAAGCTTCTCTTCAATTGGTACTACCCCACTTTATCACGTATATCATCATTGCGGATGCGATCCCGCCTTGTGTGACCACAGATCCACCGCAGCATCCTCATCTCCGCTATACTCATTTTCTGTATATGTTGTCTTTTAGTCGCCCAACATTCTGCTCTATATAGCATCGCGGGTCTGATCGCCGTCCTATAGGACTTACCCTTTAACTTTTGAGGGATTTTTTTGTCACACAGGACACTAGATGCTTAGCGCTATTTCACCTACCCCGCTCTTATCCTGTGGCTCACGTTTTCATCAATCTCACCGTTCCACTGTAGCATCGATTCTAAATAATGAAACGTGTCCTTCTTAGGCACTACTTATCTGTCAGTCTAACATCTCTATCATCTACTTTATCACCACTGAAGTCACACCTCATATATTCAGTTTTAGTCCTATTAAGTTTAAAGCCCTTCAATTCTAAGGCCTTTCTCTACAATTCGAGCTTTCTATCAATACCTATTCTACTCTCATCAACCAACACCATATCATCAGCGAAAAGTATACACCAAGAGATATTTCCTTGTATGTCTCGTGTGACCTCGTCCATCACTAGGGCAAAAATGTATGGGCTTAACGCTAACCCTTGTAGCCCTATCTTAATAGAAAAGTCACTAGAAACACTATCACATGTTCTGACATTAGTCACAGTATTTTCGTATATGTCCGTAATTAGAGTAATATATTTTGTTGGAACATTTTTCTTTTGGAGCGCCCACCACATGACCTTTCTTGGCATTTTATCATAGGCTTTCTCAAAATCAACAAACAACATGTGAAGGTCCTTCTTTTGCTCCTTATACCTCTCCATCAATTGTCGTAGTAAGAAAATTGCCTCCGTGGTCGATCTCTTGGGCATAAAACCAAATTGGTTTATCGTCACGCTAGTCACTTTTCTTAAATGGCACTCAATCACTCGTTGCAAAGTTGCAGGTATTTTATAGTACATTGGGAGTTGAGCTAATTATATAATATTTTTTGCATGTTTGTACTGCATTCTTGTTGACATTATTGCAATGTCAAGCGTGAAATTCTCTAGACTAACCAATGTGTATGATCCATTATTATGTCTTAAAAAAACTGAAATATGACCTCCCTTATTTCAACTATTATTATTAGATCACCACAAATTTGTTTGAGATCAATTTTATCAATTACATTTTGAGAATGAACATCAGACTGTTAGTTGTATTATGCAGGTCCCAAATAATCCAAATGACCATTGGGGTCAATTGGGATTTCGGGTCAAACTAGACAGGGGTACTTTTGTACTCTTCCCCTTGCTCTAAATTGTTATAGCTGCTTGCTTGTTGCTAGGTAGCTTGACATTTGCTTTATTTGAAGTGACATTGATCAGTGTTATAGTTTTGCAGTTTCGATGTATATGATGATAGTAGCATAGTGTTCTATATGCTATATTCGTTTAGTTCTGTTCTGTGGTTTACAACCGCTTTCATTTGTTTGCTCAAAGGTATAATTGTTCGCTAATATGTATTTGGAATCTCTATACATGTTCAAGTATAGGCATGCCATTAACGGTGCAAATTTCAATTACAAAGCTACTTAACTACTTCATGCTTTTCTAAACCTTTGGATGAGTTAATTGCGGATATGATTTTAAGTAAAACTAATTTGGTCGTACGACAACTTCCTCCAGATTATTGACAGAAGATCCTCATCAAAGGCTAGGAGCAAATGGTGCCTCTGAGGTATTTTGAGGGTGCTATAGAAACCTTCTTTCATGAAACTTTTTTTGACGGGGTAAAGATTGATGTTGGTAATCTTATTTCCTTTAGGCTAAACAACATCCATTTTTTAAAGACATTAGCTGGGATAGCCTTGCTAGGCAGAAGGTGAGATAGGGTCAACAATTACTTTACTCTTTCAAACACGAATTGCATCTCTTTTGTGTAGGCATACCAGGGATAACACAAAAATCATTTGCAGGCTGCTTTTGTCCCCTCCTCAGATAGTGCATTTGATACTAGCTACTTCACCAGCCGTTATTCTTGGAATCCGTCAGATGAAAACATATATGAATCCTACGAGTTTGAGGATTCCAGTGATAATGGAAGCCTTAGTGGCAGCAGTAGTTGTGTGAGCAATCGCCAAGATGACATGGTATGAATCATTTTCGTGTCAGTTGCTTGAAAAGAACATGTCTAAGAATTTCAGTAGTTGTAGGAAGTAGAGGAAAAGGAAACTAACAAGAATACGGCATTGTCATTGTGAACAGTTGTCTACCTTTATGTCTATCAGTTGCTTAGCTAAACTGTTATAAAAAATGTGTGAATTAGGGGGATGAGTGTGGTGGCCTCACTGAGTTTGAATCAGGCTCAAATGTCAATTACTCTTTCAGCAACTTTTCATTCAAGGTAAGCCTATAACTTCCATAGGTCATTTTTCCTTGTTTTCTTTCATGGAGAACCTTTTTCCCCCTTTGAAGTGAATGTGTTAGACCTGTCCTTTTCGCTTTGTGGATGCCTAAGTATATCCACTCTTTATGTCTTAGAAACAGGCAATCAATATTTCATTACGAAGTAGTTAATATGGCATTTTTAACATCGTAATATTCTGTTAAGAGTCCAATCATAGTATGATAGTAATCAGAGAGCCATATATTGAATGCTATAGTTACTATAAATCATGGTCATCACAGATAGCCAACTTTGATGTCCTTAAGAACATGTTGCCTAACAATAGTCCGATTGTCCAATTGAGTATGTTTTTCATTGCGGCTAGAAGCTAAGTGCTATCAAAACTCACACAGCTGACCCGAAGTTATTAATTTCTAGTGATCCAACAATTCAAATACTATTTATACTTGTCATTGTGTTTGTGACGATCTGGTTTCAAAGACAATGTCAGTCTGTAAAAGTACATTCAAAAACTTTTATTATTAACCCTTTTGTGCCTACATTCTGCACATCATTCTTCTGACTTCTTTTCACTGCAGAATCTGTCACAACTTGCCTCCATCAATTACGATTTGCTTACCAAAGGATTGAAGGATGATCCGCCAACGAAATCTGAAACATAGCAGTCAGTTAATATTGGGGTTGATTCATTTGAAGTAACCAAACAGTCTACAAGGTGCTCGTGTGTCTCGATCTTGTACATGTAAGTATACTCGTTCTATGTGCAGTTAAATATCTCGTGTCTAATGCTGTTTCATCTGATTGTTATAATCAATTTTGCAGATGAAAGTGTGAGGCATGGGCTCTTCTTATTGAGGCTGTTCCTACATCTTGCAGAGCCGAGTACAGTTTTGCTGGTACCTTGTTTTCAAACAATTGTGATGCCATCATCAGCGAAACATCCTTGACCATAAATTGGCATGAGTCACCTAGGAGAGCTGTTTTTTTTGTTTTCGTTTTCTTTTTTTCTTTTTTTTTTTGTCCCATCATCGGCCTTGGGTGCCCAAGATTGGTCAAGGTTTCTGTATTCAGAATACAATCCTTGAAGATGTAGATGGTCTCATAATTTTTGTCATTATGGCATATAATTGAGATGGAGTTCATTAAGCTGGCAGCCTACAGGTTTCATCGATTTCAACTGTCGACAAATACTGTAACGTGGATTAGAGTTGGGCTGGTGTTGTTCCATCAGTTTACCCCCCCCACCAAAAAACCCTGCATAAATCTAACTGGCAAAGTAACGTTAATATTCGGTACTTTTTGCCCAAGTTCCATAGAATAGTTGGAACTTGGAAACGTAGCGTGTCTCGAGATGTAGTTCTTACAAGTGACTAACGTACGTCCCTCTAAAACTAGTCTTTTCGACGCCTTTCTTATTTTTGTATCCACTCTCAACAAAGTTACTTATATCAGCTAGTAGAATATATGTACGATTTTATGGCACGAGTTCAAAATACCAAAAAGAACGGGAAGAAGTTGAGGTCATGTGGCGGCAGTCTGGGACAATGTCAATGAGCATGATGAGCTCCAAAATGCAGCATTTCAGATCAATCACCTTTAGAAAGCAAGAACACTTAACACTTTGGTTACGGGCACATTCAAATAAAATACATACTACTTGGGATATGGGCTAGCCCCATTAAAGAAAGGTTCCGTCAAAAAGAGTTTGGCACAAAGCATGGATTAGCACATCCCAGATATCCATACTTTGAATAGGGGCAAAAACGCTGCAACTACTTGAACATCACTTCAGCTCAAAGCAAGAGCATATTCACAAAGTGACCGGAAAGATCTAGCTTAGGTGTTGACCGCAAACTTGTGCCTGCATTCTGGGCACTCGTAGAAGACAGTCTGTCCCTCATCTGCTGACCGTAGCTGTAATTACAAGTCCAGAAGGTCGTCAAGATTCAGAACTAGAAAGGGGGGAAAACAGAAACTGATCATGAAATACTGAAGGATCAATAACTAACCTGCTTGGTGTAATATTCAAGTTGAGGATTGCGGCATTTTGGACAGGTTTCGTTCACCTAAAGCAAAATAAGATTTGTTTAGTGCTCAAAATATCAGAAAATAATAACTACTAGATTACATTTTGAGAAAAAAAAACAATTAACTTACCGTAGCTCTTTGCATAAATTCATCTTCCTTTGGTGCTGATTCAAGAGTCACAAACGGCTCAAGCTTTAGTTCCCTTCTAATATCCTGTCAACGGCATGAGATTCAAAATCAAGTACATATTAATGGCCATGGTAATCTTCTTCAATATTTGATAATTTCATTATTGCTTCGTAAAAGAATAGGAATTCAGGACATTTTACAGTTCCAAAAAAAAACAAGTATATGTCATCCCTAAAATCAAATTTTCGTTTTGAGAACAGGTGTATACTATTCAATTAATGCTGCTAATCATACATTCCAAAAGATTGAGAACGTTGCTATTTGAGTCTCCTCTATTTCTTAAGGGGAAAAAG
Organism: Dendrocalamus sinicus; assembly: GCA_036346575.1. Lineage (NCBI taxonomy): Eukaryota > Viridiplantae > Streptophyta > Magnoliopsida > Poales > Poaceae > Dendrocalamus > Dendrocalamus sinicus. The sequence goes on from CM070648.1 coordinate 9,316,592, forward strand.
CATCTCGAGTTAATTGCCAAGCAGGGTTAGTATTGTCTCAAGAAACAATACTTTTGTTTACGTAGGCAATGTCAAGCAGATTCAGTAATCGGTGCACCTGCACCATTTATCTAGATGAAATAGAATATGGAAGTACTGCACAAATCATTCTTTTAGCTTAACATAATTCGATTTGCTCCACACCTCCACCGCGTAATCAGAATGTACTCCAAATCTCCAATACTCCATACATAGGTCAAGTACTTCTAGGATAATCGGTTTGCATTGCATAATAGAACATTGGTATCAGGCTGTCCGCTGGTGAAATAGACGTTTAGGTGGCAGGAGGACTTGGGTTCTTTTAGGCTGCGATTTATAACTTATGGATTAAAATTTTGAATTCTGACCGTTCGCGAGAGGCAGCACACAAAGGATAATAGTCGCATCAGATTTTGACTATTACAACTGATCTCAGTACACTTTTTACTATAATTTTTCTGTTGACTCCACCTTAAAAAACACACTGTTTGAAAGTTGGTTAATGTAGCATAAGTGGAAAAGCACAAGATTATACGAAGCACAGTGAGGGAACCGTGAGATCGTACCTCGTCGGTGATCGTGTACCGAGTTTCTTTCCCTTCAATCTCTGCATAAAAGGAAAGAGCCATTCTGCATTAGTCACAACAATCAAATATAATATAAACTGATTTAAATCAGAGAAATTTGATGATTTGCCCCACCTTTGTTTGCAAATAGCGCATTTGCCCCACAGTTGATATCGATTGATTATTTGCCCCATCTTTAAATTTTTCATTGATCATTTGCCCTCTTTGCATTTTCAAGCCATTTTCTACTTTTATAATGCTAAATTACCATAGAAAATGACCAAATTGCCCTTTGAGTCAAAAAGGTTGAATCCACCTCTCATTCCCTTCTTTTCTCTGTCAAACGCCGATCCGATTTTCCCATCTCGGTTGTAGCATGTAGGCTCACAGCCATTGCATGGATCGGAGTGTATTGGTTTCTATAGTTTTCAGAAATACGCAGACTGCATTTCTTGCGAGTTGTGATTTTGTATTCCCCGTTTGATTCCAGACGGAGAGAATGATAACAATAAGAGAAATTTGATGATTTGACAGTTGATCAAGTGCCATCTTACTTTACATCAGTTTTTTATATAGGATATATTTTTTCCACACTTCATTGAAATACCTATTCTATTTGATGTTTCCAACATCTATTTCGTTATTTCTGGGTTTCTAGTTTTATATAATGAGGTTCTATTTTGTTTCTGATCATCTGATGACGAGGGGCTATATTCCTCTATTATAAACTATGTTATTGCTTTGAGCATTATGTTGATGATTTCTTATTTCAGTTATACCGGTGAAGATGGCTTTGAAATATCTGTGCCATCAGAGAATGCAGTTGATCTTGCAAAGGCCCTACTGGAGAAATCTGAAGGCAAGGTGAGGCTGACTGGCTTGGGTGCTCGTGACAGTCTCCGCCTGGAGGCTGCCCTCTGCTTGTAAGGCAATGACATGGAGCAACACAGGGCAATTGGCAAGAGGAGGAGAGCAGAGGGCGGCTTCATGGGTGCAGATGTAATCCTCAAGCAGCTCCAGGAAGGCCCAAAGATCAGGCGTGTCGGCATCTTCTCACAAGGGCCACCACCACGGAGTCATAGCGAGATTGCGAGCCTACACGCTACAACCGAGATGGGAAAATCGGATCGGCGTTTGACAGAGAAAAGAAGGGAATGAGAGGTGGATTCAACCTTTTTGACTCAAAGGGCAATTTGATCATTTTCTATGGTAATTTAGCATTATAAAAGTAAACAAAATGGCTTGAAAATGAAAAGAGAGCAAATGATCAACTGAAAATTCAAATATGAGGCAAATAATCAATTGATATCAACTGTAGGACGAATGAGCTATTTGTAAACAAAGGTGTGGCAAATCATCAAATTTCTCTTTAAATCACGAATCGCTGTTAATCTTAGTATCACAGTTGCAAAGGACAAGGCGCGCAGGCAGAAGCACTAGCGTGCGCTCGAGGCTCGGCACCAATTACGCCAAGAAAACCAAAGCAAAGCTAGGACTCTCCAGGAGAAGAGTGAGGGGCAGAGAGACCTTTGGCCTTGCGCTTAAAGCCGCAGAGAGGGCAGGAGGCGGAGCGGACGGAGTCGAAGGTGAGGAGGGTGCCGCACACGCCGCAGAACAAGAAATCGCGCGCCTGCCAGAAAGCCATGCCGGCCGCTCCCTCCCTCCCGCGCCGCCGCTCGCTTGCTCCACCGCTGTCGGCTGACCGCGCCGCGCCGCCCGCTGTTGTTGCGATCGATCGGCTGGCCGCGAGCCTCTTCCTTGTTCTGTTGATTTGACGGCTCGATTCGATCAAACGGCAGTGCGTTTAGGGTTTAAGTGGGCCGACGGGCCTACAACCCTTCTCACGTAGAACAAGGCCCAGCCCACAAGGCACTAAGCAAAGAAGCACCACCAAACCAGGAGGAAGAACATGGCCGGTCATTCTGTTGCATCGCATGCTCCCCGGGATGAAAGAAGGTCAGGAGAGAAGGTGTCGAAGAGCGATCCGTCCTCGGCGATCTTCATGGAAGACGACGAGGATATCAGGTGAATGTGAAGATAGAGAAGGCCTTCTGCCCTCCAAAGATTGCACATCGTTTTGCCTTGGTTTGGAAAGTCTTAGTTGGTTCGGAAGGAGGGAGACAGCGGCGGCAAGGCGTTCGCGGGCATGGAGGAAGTGATTGCCGACGACGAGAGTGATGCTTTTGCACCCTGATGATGTGAACTGTGAAGGCAGCTCTGGCAAAAGCGATAGGTCAGATATTGCAGCCTGCTGGTGACCACTTCAACAACGATATCGAAGCCAAAGCTCTGCTTGGTTAAGTACAGATCAACCAGTTTTTGTAGATTACAACAGGAGGACGCACACCACACTCACACCATATGCACAAACGTATGTGCGTCCTGCTAAACCATATACTAGAACTCAAGCAAAGGTCGCTGAATAGATCCTAAATTTATCTAATACCTAAAAAAATACGATTACTTGCTTTTTCACTGAATGCGCATGTATATATGAGGTGAGGCATTCGAAGCCAATCTAAGGATTGAACCAGACGGACAGCTTACACGACAGTGCAGCTTGCCAACCGAACAAAGCTAAATCCTACTGTGCAACGTGTTGAGGAGCAAGCAAGACCGCCAAGAAATTATGCCATCCAACTGAGAAATTCAAAGTAAGGATAGGCAAGGGGACAAAACATACTTTACTGTGCAATAAACTTGTTATGCAAGGTTAGGCAAGAGTGGACAAAGAAACCAAATATGCATTATATTGTAGCATACAAACTCTGATTGAGTTATGTTCGCTCTAGCAAAGAAAAGAAATAAACCCGGTACTATCTTGCTACGTGCTAGATGGACAACAAAACCTCCACTCAAAAGCCCCAAGATCAACTGCTTACGATCAATCAACTGCTCACGATCAAATACTCACCTGCCTAACGGTTAACTTGCACGTATACCTCTCATTCTCTAAAAAAAAGCTATAAGATATGCCTTGAAACGCACGTCAAGTACAACAACTACACTTTAAATAACGTGTTGTTGCGCCGTATGTCATTGGGACCTAAGTATACGTCGTCACGTAAATGAAATCCTAGATATAGGAGTTAAGACACATTGTCGACATGGAACGGAATATCTGACGAATACAGTACGTTTATGTCCGACGTTAGAACCGGAGAGATCCACGACGTCGAAGACGGTGCTCACATGCGCTACATCTCATGGCATACCATTTCCCATAAAACCAGAAAAGCGAAGAAGAGAGAGTGGAGGAAGAAAATAGCCGGGGCATGCGAGAAGCGAGTGGCGACAAGCGAGGCCTAGTCACGGCCGCCGAGCCGCCCTGGCGTGGCCGAGCCGGCATCCAAATCGCGAGTAGCCGCGAGCCCGCCCGTCCGCCCCGGTACCACCCGACAGATTCCTTGTCTAAACTGTACTTCCATTTCGGCAGCGCCCCCCCTCAGATCCGCGTCGCGGCCCCGTGCGCCCCCAATTCCCAGCCCCCCACCCCCAAACCAGCCCTCCGAATCGCGCACAGACACGGACGCAGCGCGACTGCGCGAGTGAGAGGGACAGCGAGCGAGCGAGCGACGGACGACGCAGGCATGGCCACTTGCACTTCCAGCGGCGACGACTCGCCCCCCGCCGCCTCCGACCTCGTCCCCCCCTCCTACCCCGAGGCAAACCGTCCCTCCTCGTCTAAACCCTAGCTGCCTCCGCGGTTTTCCCCCCAGATCTGCGCCCTCCCGGTCGATCTTGGTGAATTGACTTGTTTGGGGTGTGTGCTGCAGATGATCTTGGAGGCGATCGCGTCGCTGGCGGAGGAGAATGGCTCCAGCCAGGCCGCCATCGCGCGCCGCATCGAGGCGGTCCACGGCGCCGGCGGCGACCTCCCGCCGTCGCACCCCGCGCTCGTCGCCGCCCACCTCTCCCGTATGTCCGCCGCCGGCGAGCTCGTCGCCGTCGCCGGAGGCAAGTACGCGCTCCCCCCGGCGCCGGACTGCCCCGCCGACGCGCTGCTGCTGCCGCCGCCGCCGCCGCCTCCTCCCCTCAAGCGCGGCCGCGGCCGCCCCCCCAAGGCGCGCCCCCTGGGCTTCCCCGGGGAAGCCACCGCCCCTATCGGCGCGCCTAGCGACGGAGTAGCCGTCTCCGCGGCAGCCCCCGCCGCGCCGCGCCGTCGCGGCCGCCCGCCCAAGCCAAGGGACCCGCACGCGCCGCCGAAGATCCCGCGCCCGCGCGGGCGGCCGCGCAAGAACCCGCTCCCGGAGGGGATGATGCCGCGGCCGCGCCCCGGCGCGACGGCCAAGGCGCGCCCGCAGTTCGCCGAGGTCGGCTTCGTGTGAGGCCGAGGCGGAGAGGAAGCGCTAACTTTTTCACTGTTCCTGCTGCTGTTTGATGTGTGGGGTTTTCTCCGTTCGTGTTGTTCTAATCCAGGGAGCGTTTAGGGGTGGAAGACGAGACGAGGTCAAGGCGGCGGTGGCCGGTGGTGGTGTGTCAGTTCGTGGTGTTGCTACTGTTGGTCGCCGGAGGGGTTTGCCTCCTCCGGCGGTGTATCTTGTATCTCTGTCGCGCGCACGCAATGCAATGCAGCTAGTTGATCGTTTCCATTCGGGAAGAAACGACCCGGGCTTGTGCCTACATCGTAGCGTTTGATTTCAAGCGAGAATCACGGTGATCTTCTGGGCATCTTCGTCGTTGGTGTTTGTTCTTCCTGAGTCACCTTGTTTGCCTTCTTTAGCTGTAGTTGTGTTGTTGAAGCGTTCCAAGATGGTTGCGTGCTTGGTGTGTTTTGTGCTGGCAATTTATCTGTGGCTCCGGAAGGCTCTACCATGATCGTTGTAGGCTACACTCCATGGACTGTTGACGGTCCATTTCGCGCACAATGAACATGGTGCGGTGAACAAGCTTGCACTTGCAGTTGTGACGAATGGCGCATGCATGTCCCTTTGCATTTGCAAGGAACATATATACAGAGGCGTCGGACTTGTGTGTTTGCTCTGCCGTTTTTCTGTACCGCAGAGATACAGTAACCGTGATGTTGTTTGGAGAAAAGGGGGTGATCTGCGTCGCATGACAGGAATCAAACAGTGTTCCACCGGATACGATGATCAAGTGTTGTTCCGGTGATGGTGACACTGCCTAGTCCTAGGTTCGTGGTGGCATTAATGCAGCAGCAGCTGCTGCTGCTTGGACGATACAGGTAGGCGCCTGAGCTTGACAGAGTCTAATGCTTATCAGTTACGCAACTTTCATACTGGACAATACTTGTTCCAGTCACTGCCCCACTCGTGTTGTCATGCTAGCTCAGGATTGTTAGTCTTACTTGAGTAAATTACTTCCGTCTTAGCTGCCTTGAAAATAACGGAATTTGTTGGGAATTTTCGTCCTGGCTACATTGACATTTGACAAGCTGTTGTGTGTCTTCTTCAATGTTTCTGCCGTCTCACGATTGTGTTTTAATCTTTACAGATATTCTATCTGTCAATTGGCATTTTTTTCAGGAAAATGATTGAATTTCTCACCTTTGAATTCGTACACCACTGTGACACCCCATGTCATTATCCTCATAACATGATATCGGGCAACACATTATTACTCTCAAAGATCAAGGCCTTAGAGAATAATAAGTTATATCAATATTATGTAGCAAACTTTACATTAATACAACAACTAGCCACGCAAAGCTAAAGTCTTTAGTACAAATACCATATACAAAAGGAGATACAGATTATTTATATACCCTAACTCTCGAAGACGAGGTACTAAAGTTCGTCTACTTGTCTCAATTGCCGAATAGGATGTCCATCTCACCCTGGTCCCATGCAACATCTTCCGAACCTATAAATCCCACGTCCCACTAGAGGTATTCCCCTGCTAGACTGGGATATAACAAAGGAAGTTAATAGCAAGGGTGAGTAAAACGTACTCAGCAAGCATTAATAACAACAAATGTAATGATATGACTCATCTCTTTATCATCAACTTTCATAATCCATCTCTTCCTCAGTAATAAAATAGGGTATTAAGTTAAGGAAAAATTGGCATATTTTAGTATTCCAAATATTACTATTCACTCCAGTGAGGAGAAAGATCTCTAGAAGTCTTCGTAGCCTCCAATCCAAGAGATAAATACAAATGTATGATTAAATTAGCACTGCGTAGGTTTGTGCCACTTTACACATAGCTACTCTGAGCTCTTTGCAACTGTGTCATCCACATTTTCTTAGATGCGGTGCCGAGTCAGATTATATAATGGATTCCTAGTTCCATTATTACATCTCTATCCAATTATTCATATTCGGTGGTTCGGGGTAGTCTCTTACCCTCACTCGACACCCTTCTGACTGTGAACTAGTCGTTGGTCAGAAAGGTCTAACTCTCACCCGATAGTCCACAATGCTAAATATATGTGTTTAGACTCACTACTTCCGGGCTCCATATTGGTTCTGACTCCGCCTACATTGGATCCACCACTTCTAGACTCTATACTAGTTTTGATTTTCTCCACATAGTTATACTACCTACTCTCGTGAAGATGATAATAATGTTGTAGAGTAGTACTTTCTGCTCGTCAAAATGAGAATATGGTTAACACTAAAAAATACAGCCCCATACCTCAGTGAGAGTTGTTTAGTCATTATATTATAACCATATGTAGATGGCCCCAAACCTACCCTTTTCCTTACCTGACTAGGGCACCCTCTATCCTCTTATTATATATAGCTTACAGTCCAACCGCTCCTTCGGCTGGAACTGCCCTTCTCTAATCTCTTTTCCTTTCTTATTCACCATCATTTATTTGAAAAAGGTTTTTTAATGCAACAGGTAATAATATATACTGTAAAGAGAAATAGTTTTCTTAAGTAACATAAACTACTCAAAATGATCAAAGGTGAGCTTGCCTTAGTATGCGTAGAATGCCTCGATCTCAACCATGGCTTATTCAGTTTCTTCTTCTAGCCTTGGTTTGCTCTTTGCATTACAAAGTGCATTTTACGGTTTTTAGACCAGATTAATATACAGTTGTGTTGTGTTATTATGCTAAGTTCTTAGTTGATATTTTAGTTTTGCTAGGATTTATTTAACTTAGTGATATAATTTAGCGTTTAATGTTTTAGAACATCTTGGCCCAACACTATTTCTATGCGGAACTGGATCAGCCTACCTATTGTTGGCCCACACCTACACACAACGCCCTAGCCCCCCCCCCCACACACACGCGCGCGCGCACGCACATAACTGCATTGGCCCACACATGCATGCACACAACCTGGGTAGAATGGCTATAAAATTTTCATCCTCAAATAGCAATAGATCAAATTTATTTTTCACTCATGGAGTCCCCTTGATTTGGTTGATTTGCTATTGTTTTTATTGGTTTTGATCTCTTCTCTCTATTTCTTGATCTTGGTTTGTGCCAAAGACGTGTAAGTAATGCAGATGACTCATGGAGATCAATCCCTATCCATCTAAGCACCAAGTTTTACAAGTTCTTGAAGTTGGTCGATTTTGCTTGGCTTTGATCTCATCATAAGTTTTCTTGATCCAAGAGTTTTTGCCTCGAATCTTTATGAGTTCTTGCTTGTTGTGACATATAGGAATATATCTAGAGTCATCTTGGCCATCCTTCTCCCACAGGCAATTCATATTCTAAGGTTTCGGTTTTTGCCTAGTTTTGGTGCAACCTTGCTTATTCTTAAGAAGTGTCTAAACTTTGACAAGGATTCAAGTGATCCTTGGATGGAATATGTTCCTAAGACCTTAAGTAAAGTATGTGCAAAATCTCATCATATTTGGCTATGGATTTTTGGAGTTGCACCAATGGACTCAGGCTGGTTTTCTGCTCTAGGAACGAGGGATCATATCGCTCTTAGGTCCGGTTGGACCGAAAGCTGATCAGATCACCGCTCCCACCGGTCAGATCGCTAAGAGGCTACTGGTCCAACCGCCTTGTGGTAGCTAGCCCAGGTGCAAGATTTTAGTTCTTTGGCTTTCGAGTTGTTTGCATTGGCTTTGGCTTCCAATACTAATCTTCATTTCTTAGTACCTATTGGAGCGAAGAATTGGTGAATACTTGGGGCAAAATTTTGAAGGCACCATTCACTCCTCTCTGTTGCCATACCGGTCCTACAAGTGGAATTAGAGCTCGATTAGCTCTTCTAATAAGTCTTAAACTAGTCTTAGCAGCCATGGTATTAGATAAGTATTCAACCAAGCTAGATGTTTTCAATGAAGTTGATTTGTATTATTGCAAGGCTCGTATGCAATCCTACATCGAGGCTCAAGGGCACCTAATTTGGATCAAAGTGAAGAACCTTATGATGTGTGGGCCAATGATCAGATGAATACACTAGATGTAGAGGCAAACAATAAGGCTCATAATTTTCTGATTCAAAGACATAGTCGATTCAAGTTTGAGCGAGTTGCTCATTTAAGGTCAGCTCACAAGTTCTAGAAGACCCCACTAACTACCATGAGGTCTCTACCACGATCAAGAAAGTGAGATAGAATCAATGGAAGAAAGAATACTCAAAGATCGAGCAAAAGCCTAGTGAATCCTTGGATGAGTTATGGAGAAGGTTTACCAAGGTCATTCATGATTTCGGTGCCACTGGTTTGACCTTTTCTGAATCTAAAAATGATGCTAGTTGTTGGGTGCACTTGATGTGAAAGTTTAGTGAATGAAAATTATTTTCATTAATGACAACACTATCATGAATGGGCTTATCATAGATAAGTTCTACTTGAGGAAGATGTGTGAGATTGACTTCATCTCGTGTCTCCCTAAGATAGAATCGATGACACCTATGATTGACCCTACTTAGAGTAGTTCATCTAGTCCTTTGGACTTTGGCTCTTCTGAATTTTCATCGTCAGCTTTGCATTCTCTGAATGATGAGCAGCTAGAGTGGCTTTCTGAGGATGACTTAGCACTCGTATCCACTAAATTCACAAGATCATATCACAACGTGAGGAAAAAGAGGAGGAGTGGTCTTATCGCTTGCTTTGAGTGTGGTGAACCAAACTACATTTGGGTTAAAGTGCCCCAAGCTGAAGGACAAGGGGTAGGACTCTCGAAGGCACCCTCAAGCTCATGACGTAATGTCCAAAAAGCCCAACTACTACAAAGTTCATCAACCAGGTCCTTACTGCTCTTGAGAAAATTGATGTGAGCAATGTAGACTCGAGAATGAAGGACGACGAGGACGACTCCCAGAACAAGAAGAAGACTCATGACTTCACCGACATGCACTTCATGGCCAAGGCCAGCACCACCGACATCAACTCCTCCGACGATGAGCACTACAATGATCCCGATGAGGTGCGAGGAAGGAGGACGTATAGCTTGTTGATTATGGGTGCCTGTAAGTTCAAGTTCCATTAAGTTGGTTTTGGTGATAATGATAAATCTAATAGTGAGACTAATTTGTTTATTAATTATGATATTATTTAGTCTTATTTGGATGAAAAGGTAAAAATCGTAAGAGATATGTATTCGACATCGCATTCTTATTATCTTAGTTCATTTCTCGGATCCAAAATATAGATTGAACTCCACAAATAGTCAAACATAAATATGTGCATATGTCTTTATTATATACTCTAGTATGCACACAGTTAGGGGGTTCATCTATGTTTTGAGGTTTTATTAGTATTGATCCACGTTCATCTTTCCACATATTAAGGATTTTTACTTTGAAACATATGCCTTGAGTATATATAGTTTGTGTAGTTCATATATACTCATGATCGAGTTGTCATCTAGTCCCTCCATTATGTGTTAATGGTTGGATAATTAATGACAACCAGATAAATAAGCCTTGCTCAAAAAGCTTATCTTAGAATATACAAGTGTTGTGTACATGTTGTATGCTCGAAATTTAATTTCTATCTCATTATCTATTGAGATTGTTATGAATTACCAAAAAGAGAAGATTGTAGAATCTAGTATCTCTATTATAAGTTAATGGTGAAGTTTTCGTAATTGATGACAATTGATTTGTGGACTAACATTTTTCATGAATTGGATGAATAGGATAAATTTCACAAATGAGGGTGATTTTGGATGACTTCATATGTTGAAGATCATCAAGTCAAGATATGAGAAGAAGATGGCTTTATGAATTGAAGGTCATTAAGAAGAAGATGTATCATGAGTTGTTGCATGTCTAAGAGGAGATGATCATGTGTTGATCATCAAGTCAAGTGAAGACTCATCATGTATTGATGGAGTTAAAGTAAAGGATGCATCATCATTGATGCATATCAAGACAATGACCTAAGATAAAGATATGACTAGCTAGGACAAATGATGTGTTCATAGTTTTTTACCAGTCTTAGTGTTTTGTTGGAAGACTAGATCGCTAGTATAGGTTACTGTACTATTAAGAGAGGTCATGTCTCATAGCTTGAGTCTTATCATGTGTTGATAGCTCAATCTCACCTCTTCTAGCTCTTCTTAGCATGGAGCTTGTATTTGCGAATGTGTTTTGCAAATAGTTGAAACTCATGTGTTGAACCCATGTAACATGGGACTATACATTACGAATGTGTTTTACAAGTGTTTGAAGTCCAGGTTTCCTATTCCTTGTAGTATGAGACTTATATTTGTAAATGGTTGAAGCTCGTATTTAATCCTTGTGTTATGATTCCAAAAGTGTGCAAATATGATTTGCAACTTGTTGGAAATTATATTTGATCCTTGTGTGCATGATACTAAAGTTTACAAATGTGTTTTGCAAAATCTGTTGAAATATCTGCAATTTAATCAAAACTACGACAATGTATTCTGTGATACTACTGCTGGACGAAACTACCAGCATTATAATCACAGAACTACCACATGAGATGGTAGTCAAAGGACCTATGTGGTCGAGAACCAACATAATCGAGACCAGAGTGGTCGAAGATTTGTATGGTCAAAGACCAAAGTTATTGAACCAAGGTGGTTGAAGACCTGTGTAGTGAAGGACCAGAGTTGTTGAACCAACATGATTGAAGATCAATGTGGTTGAACCAGCGTAGTCAGAACCAACGTGGTCGAGATCTGTGTGATCGAGACCACTATGGTTGAACCAATATAGTCGGAACCGACGTACTTAGATATATGTGTGATCAAGACCAGTATGGTCAAACTAACATGGTCGGAACCAATGTAGTCATGATCTGTGTGATCGAGACCAGCGTGGTTGAACTGATGTGGTTGGAACTGACGTGGTTGAGGCCTGTGTGGTCGAAACCAACATGGTCGAAGATCTGTGTGGTCGATCCGGACAATGTGGTCAGAGACTAACATAGTTAGAGACCAGAGCAGTCAAAGACATGTGTGGTCGATCCAGACAACTTGGTCAGAGACCAACGTGGTTGGAGACCTGTGTGGTTGAACTAAACAATGTGGTCGGAGACCTGAGTGGTCGAATCATCTAACATGGTCGAGGACCATGGTAGTCGACGATTTGAAAGTTCCAACTCTGTGTGCGTACGATCAACAAGTGGTACTACTAACTCTGTGTGAGCAGTATGTTTTTCCAGAGAGACACCTTTGTGAAGTCTTCTCGTTCTCGAAGAAATCAGTAGTTTCACTTGTGTGGCACGGTATTTCCGATGATCGGTAGTACCAAACTTTAGCCGTCTGAGCTACCGAAATTGTCTATAACAACTAGTTTTTTTATCATTGCTAAGGGGAACGGAAGTATCGATTGTAAGCCTGTGGTACTTCCGAAAATCCTATTTTCTCAGGCGTTTTGCTTCCAATAGTTAGTTTTTGTGGTGTGTGTATATACCCCATTGTGGTTAGTTGGAGTAAGACTTTTGGCACTCTATTTCACTCCTTTAAGCTAGTGTGAGGTCCTCATCTCAATTTTACATGTGTTGTATCTAGAGGTGTCATGTTGGTGCATGTGTTAGTGTAAGGAAGGCTCTATATTGCATATGTTGTATCTAGAGGTGGATTTAGTATCTACTCGAGTTTGTGCATTCACTGCACGTGGTGAGAGCCATGCAAGGGGTTTGATTTTTTACTCTTAGAAGTTGTCGACTGCTAGATGGCGTTGGAGGCATTGTACGTAGTGATATTCTCAAAAAAAGTTGTGAGAAGACCCGGTGAAATATAAAGGTTGGAGCTCACCTGCCCAGTGCGGGAAGTGCACCACTAGTGAATTTGATGTGATTGGATTAATTCGTGGACCCAGTCCAATTTGTTTGGGCTTACCTCAACGTGGACTAGGCGAGACTGGTAAGTCTCTGATCAGCAAGGTAAAAAGCAACCATGTCTATTATGGTTTATTTTCTTATGCTCAATTTACCTTCAAGCAATTTACATTCATAGAATTATATTGATTGTTTGTCATTATAGGATTGCAAAACTTGACATAACCTTAATTTGTTGGTGCACTTAGGTGAACACAATTGATTTAGGTTTTATTTGTGCTAAACCAATTTAAGGTAAGCTTCCGCATTATATACTTGGTTTTAGCCAAATACAATTTGACAATAATTGGAAGGGATTTTTTAGACTACCTATTCACCCCCTCTAGTCGGTTTCCTTGATCTTACAATGTTCTCGATACACGACCAGGGATTATTGATGATTTTCCTCTCTTACTAATGCTTCCGGCAATGAGTTGATCATGTTTGGAGATGATTCTACCAGAACTGTAATGGCGAAGGGCATTATGTGTGTCAACAATAAGTTCATGCTCAAGGACATTGCTACAGTAAATAAGCTGACCTATAATCTGCAATATGTTTTTCAACTTCTTGATGAGGGTCTAAAAGAATGCAGACTTCTAGGTTCCTCTAGTGAGTTTTTCTTTGGGATCTCTCGATTTGAGAGGATCTTTAGTGCTGATTTCAGTATCTCTTTTATCTCTAGCTCTAGATGTTTGTGGCTTCTGTTTCTTATGATCTAGTTTCGTGGCATCGTAGATTTGGTCATACATGTTTTGATCACTTGACTAGAGCTAGTTGTAAGGATCTTATTAGAGGATTGCTTGGGATTAAGAGTCACAAGGACCTAGTTGCTCTATAGACATGGTAAGATAATTTCTGCTTCTCATCCTCCTTTTACCTTACTGATGATTGATAGAGATAAACAGCTCTTGCACTTAGACACAATAGGTCCTTCTAGAATCTAATCTGTAGGAGGAAAGTGGTATGTGTTTATCATTGTAGATGACTTGTATAAATGTTCTTAAGTGTATGTTCTTGCTTCTAAGGATGAGACCTTTGGTTGTTTTAGAGAGTTGGCCTTTAGATTAGCAGTTGACCAAGAGTCTTAAGAGCTATTAGGAGTGATAATGGCATATGATTCAAGAAATCATCCTTTGCCACTTTCTTTACTGAGCGAGGCCTAGAGCATCAGTTCTCCTCTCTTGGACCCCCATAATAGAATGGAGTTATAGAGAGAAAGAATATGACTTTTTTTAGAGATGGCTAGGAGGTTTTGTGCTAAGCCAATTTTCACTACTTACTATGTGTCTAATAGGATGTTCTTGAGATCATACATAGGCAAGACTTTTTTTGAGTTAAGATTCAGTCATAAGCCTAGTGTATCTTATTTTAAGATATTTAGTTGCAATTGCTTCATTATTAAACATAGCAACTTAGATAAAAATTTAAATATAGATATTATGATGGCGTTTTTCTTAGATATGCTACTCATTTTGTGGTCTTTTAGTTCTTAATTTGGATACTAACAAAATCAATGAGACTTATGAAATCACTTTTGATGAAGGTAGTCCTGGTACTAGACCCGACAATGCAGGTACACGGTGGACATGAGAGTATCTTCACTAACGACAACTCTGACTTAGAGGATGAGGACTCAATCCCTCCTCTAGTCACTCATGAGTTGGTTGGAGAGCATGCTTCCACTATACCAGCTTCAGTAGAGCAACCTCCTCCCAACTACATCACCACTTTGAGAGGCTCTGCTCCTACCTCTCCAGCACAAGAGGTAGAGACCACGTTTGTACCAAGACCTCCGCTTCACACTCAGTGATGACACCCTTAGGAGCAGATGATTTAGGATCTTCATAAGTGAGTTACTCGCTCCAGTTTTTTATCTCTAGATTCTCATACATATTTTGCTTTTATTGCATCTTTTGAGCCTCAAGATATCACACATGCTCTATTTGATTCCTCTTGGATCAATGCCATGCATCAAGAGATTGAAAACTTTGAAAGCAACCAAGTCTAGACCTTAGTTGAACCTCTTCCTAATCATAATGCAATTTGTATAAAATATGTTTTCAAAAATAAGCAAAATGAGGATGGGTTGGTAGTTCGCAACAAGGCTAAGTTTGTATCTTAGGGTTTTTTTCTCTATTAGAGGGTTTAGATTTTGAGAAAATCTTTACAACTGTAGCTAGATTAAAGGTCATTCGTATTTTGCTAGCTTTTGTTGTGTCTAAGAGCCTTAAGCTACTTCAAATCGAAGTCAAGAGTGTTTTTCTTCATGGTATCAAAGAAGAAGAGGTCTATGTCAGTGTAAGTGTTGTAGTGGTGGTCCCCACCTAAGCCCAATAGGCCTGTTAGAAGGATGTAAGGCCGAAATAGGACACATGTAATGACATAAGTGCCCCTGAGGGTAATACTCACGTGTAAGGGTATAACTGTACAAGCACTCACCATTTGAATATATATATGTGGCATAGGCCACGAGGAGGAGCCCGAAGCCATCCATTTACTCAACTCTCCACTACCACACTCTCTCTCTGTTTGGTCTGTAACCACAACAGTTGGCGCCGTCCGTGGGGAGGACAAGAACAAGCCTCCAGGTCTGAAGGAGGATGGCACCAAAGAAAGCTTCATCGTCGGCGGCGAAGAAGAAGAGGGCGGAAGCGGCGAAGTCTCGCGTCAGCACTAGGGCTTCGGCTTTAGCAGCCGCAGGTACGAGCGGCGGTGCAGGTGCGACCGGGAACCCCGCCATCGACGCGACGGCCAGCCCCGCCACAGATGCAATGCCCAACCCCGCCACCGACGCGATGACCAACCCCGCCATAGATGCAACGCCCAACCCCGCCACCGACGCGACGACCAACCCCACCAGCACTGCCCCAACGACCAACCCCGGCGATGGCAACGCAGGCGCATCCGTTTTTCCACCCGGAGCAGAAGCGGTGAATGGCCCCAGCGGCGACGCGAACCTCGTCACCGGCTCTAGGGTCCTCCACGACAACGACTAGGCGCCAGCTTCGCTGCCACCACTTCGAAGGGTAGGGGACGGAGCGCTCGTACGTCTACTTTGACTAGGCGCCAGCTCCGCTGCCACCACTTCGAAGGGTAAGGGACGGAGCGCTCATGCGTCCACTTGGGGTCTGAGGCGCAAACCGTTCGCAAGCCTGTTTACTACTGTCCGAGCAAAAGGCGACATCAAGCTTGGATACCCGCGTTTTACATGACCCCCCAGCTCACAACATCTTACATAACAAAAAGAGCACGGGAGAGTTGTCGCTTAGCCCGAGTAAGACAGTTGCATTACCAAAGCAGACATATGCGCGGCGCGGAACGCAACAAAACCTGGAATCATTCCTATGAGTCTGCGCCATCTTCGCCGCGACGAGCGCCCGCACCACCTTCGCTGCGCCGAGGGACCTCTTCGAGCCAGCGAAGCACGTCCCCCTCGTTCCGCAGCGTCCGCCGTAAAGCAACCGTGGCGCCGCCCTCCCCGATGTAATTCCAAATCCGGTCATGGAAGTTTTGGGTGGCGGGCTGGGCGGCGCGAACGGCATCAGATATCACCCCGGGCTGGGTAGGCAAGTCAAGCTGAGGGTTCGCCAGCTCATTGACATGCTCACACCCACCGGCGTGCAGCAAGGCGAAGGCAAGGCCAGCACTCATCTAGCCGCAGTGGGTGCCGAAAGCCTTGGCGCCGGGGAGGGCGACGCTCGAGCTCTCCTCGATTCGCCCAAGCGTCTCCATCAGGTCCTGGCGGCTATGAGTGGCGTCCTCCACGTGCACAGAAAGCCCCCGGAGGGCCCGCTCCAACGACTCCATCGCACTCCACGTGGAGGCACACGCGTTGTCCCAGGATAACGCCTTCTCAGCAACGGAGGCAGCAAGATGTTCCTTCTCCGCCTCTAGCGCGGAGATTCGCTGAAGAAGGGCGGTCTGCTCCTCCGTCGCAATGCGCTGAGCCTCCTCCATCGCGCGTCGCGCGGCCATGGCCGTGCTTTTCGCGTTCGTGCCCACCAACTGCGCGTCGTCGATAGCCTCGTCTCGCTCCGCCATCAGCACCCGAATGTGCTCATCCTTGGCGGCGTTGGCATCGTCCGCGACGTGCAGCTGGTCCTGCAGTGCCCTCCGCTCGCGCACACGAGTCTCCTCGAGGGCTTTGCTAATTGCAAGTGTCTACACGAGCGTAACAACAACGGTTATCCATCAGATAAGCAAAGGATATGCAGCGAGAACAGAGACCGTTACCCTCATCTCCGAGGCACCCAGCGCGAGCGCCAAAAGGTCGCCCCCTCAGGACTGCAGCGCCTGATGATCTAGGTGGCTGCCAGCATACTCTGCCACCTCGCTCCGAAGTGTCTCTCACCGAGGGACGAAGTCAGAGACGCCATGTCCGCCTCAGCGCCTTCGGCAGCAGTTGGGGCACACACGGTCCCCTGCTCAATCAGGCCAGCGACATCGCGGGCTCCCCCATTGCTTGATTCTTGTCCTTGTTTGGGAGACCTTGTCTCGCCTGGTGTCGACGGAATAAGCGAGCAAATCGGGGAGAGTTTCGCGAAGTCGCGGGAGGAAAACGAACTACACCTACCTCCGTACCCTCTACGCGCCTCCACTGGGTCATGAGCACCTCGGCGGCACGAGGAGCGACAACCCTCCGGCCGGGAGCATCCCGCTAGCTGTCGGGACCTCGATCCTTTGGGCCGCCACGCTGAACCGGCCCCTTGAAGATGGTGGCGACTGCACCCGAGGCTGTTTCGCCTTCGGAGTCGTAGGTGAAGCCTCCGTGGCTACCTTGGCAGCCGCGGAAGCCGTCATCAGCGACAACGTCGCGGTTGCCGCTGGAGGTGACGAGGCGTCATCTTCAAGAATGACAAGGCGCGCGCCCGTCGCCTCGCCACCATATACGGCCTCGTCGGGAGTTGCGTGCCTCCCCGAACCGGCCGATCCAAGCCCAGCGCCCGTCTCACCCGCCATCTTCACGCTCTCGGTCGGTGGCACGACCGGCGAGCTCAAGGCAATGGTCTCCGATTGGACCTCGCATCGAGAGGATGGCGCCACCTCCGTCGCGCCGCTCGGTGATTCTGCAGGCACCGGGCGCTCCGGAACAGGAATTTGCAACACCTCGCATACCCGATTAATTCGCCCTTGCTTTGCCAAGGAAGTTGCGGACTCACGGGCCTTGTGCTCCTTCGTCGTGTATGGCCCAAGAACTGCAACCACTGCACGCTTCGCATCTTCTAATCGGCGCACTGCACGCACAAGCGGAGTATCATACCTAAGGGTTTGCAACCACCCAGGTGGTACTTGCCCTATCGCAGGGATACTTACAGGGCGCGGAGGGCCTATGGAGCGAAGACACCCCCGGGTGGATGCCGTCCTTCCGGTCGGGCCCTCGCCACTCGTACTTCCAGTTACAAGAAAGCAGGGATATCCCGTACATAGTTAACTCCTCGGTAAGGTCACGCATGTTGAACCGGAGTGCGACCCCGGCAAGTCTCCGCACCTGTTGCTCGTCGCTGGGCCGAGGCATCGCATCCAGACAACGGTCGAATGATATTGGCTCTCCCCGGCTTTGGAGGCCGCTCGTGCTCGTCACGAGGTAGTAGAACCACCGCCGTGTCCAACCGGACTCCCACTTTTCCCGCGTAGCCAACGCGGGAAACAAGTGCGAGCACTCCGGCCTCAGCACGAAGTCCACGCTGCCGAAGTTCAAGTAAGCCCCCCTTCCACTCTCTTTGGTTGGCACCGTGCGTCATGCAGGATGGGACGAGTACCCTCCGTCCACGTCGCCCAAGTAAAGATGGCCAACTGAACAATCACGGCCGGAGTCAGCTGCGCCAGCTCCAACCCATACACCCGCAGCACTTCGCGAACAAAGTATGTCACCGGGATTCGGAGCCCGGCGTCGAAGAACGCCACGAAGACGATCGCCTCCGACTCTCCGGGTTCGCTCCGTTTCATCGAGCCCGCAAGCGAGCCCGACACGTTCCTCGGCTTCTTCTCCGAAGAAGGGTTTGGAGGGTCTCCTCCGTGACGCGGCTCCGCCCCACACGGGAGCAGCGACCCTTGGACCTCTTCAGAGCGGACGCGCGAACGCAAGTGTGTATCTAGGTCATCAAGGATCACAGGCCGATGGGACGGAGGGGGCCAAAGGGCTCAGTGGCATGGCTTCGGCCCGTGAAGGCCTTCACCATGAGAGGCTCCTGTTGTAGGGTGGGCCCCACCTAAGCCCAATAGGCCTGTTAGAAGGATGTAAGGTCCGAAATAGGACACATGTAATGACATAAGTGCCCCTGGGGGGAATACTCACGTGTAAGGGTATAACTGTACAAGCACTCACCATTTGAATATATATATGTGGCATAGGCCACGGGGAGGAGCCTGAAGCCATCCATTTACTCAACTCTCCACTACCACACTCTCTCTCTCTGTTTGGTCTGTAACCACAACAGTAAGCTCTCAAAAACCTTGTATAGATTGAAGCAAGCCCCTAGAGTTTGGCATGATAGGATTAAGAGTTTCCTGCTTAAAAATAATTTTAAAATAGGAATGATAGATAAAACATTGTTTACTCTCGAGCGTGGCAGTGACTTCCTACTTGTTCAGATTTAAGTGGATGATATTATTTTTGGTAGTTTGTCTCATGCTTTGGTGTTCAGATTTTCAGATTTCGTTAGCAGAGAATTCGATATGAGCATGTTGGGTGATCTACTTGGTCTTCAAGTTAAGCATATGAAGGAATGGACCTTCATTCATTAAAGCAAATTTACAAAAAAAACCTTTTTCGACGCTTCAACACAGGAAACAACAAGCCAAAGCCTACTCTATTTGCTACTTCTACTGTATTGAATCCTATTATGGATGGAGAGCTCATGAACCAGAAGGAGTACCACAGCATGATTGGCTCCCTCTACCTCATAGCTTCAAGGCCGGACATACAGTTTACTGTGTGTTTGTGTACTTGATTTCATATTTTCCCTCGTGCCTCACATCGTCAAACAGTGCGACGCATCTTCAGGATACTATTGACTTTGGACTCTAGTATTCTTGTAATTATGCACTCTCTACTTTTTCTGATGCTGATTTTGTGAGATGTAGGATAGATAGAAAGAGTACATCTGACACTTATCATTTCTTATCCCTTGGTCGTCTTGGAAGCAGTCCTTTATTGCATAGTCTACTAGAAAAGCGAAGTATATAGCTACTGCTAGTAGTTGTACTCAGGTTATATAGATCTTACCTACTCTGTGGAACTATGGGTTGGTCTTAGATAGTGTTTCTCTTTTTTTGTGATAACACCAATGCCATCAATATTGCTAAAAACCTAGTACACCACTCTAGGACTAAGCACATTAACATTAGATATCATTTCTTTAGAGACTATATAGAAAAAAGTGATGTTGTGCTTTACTTTGAAGAGTCGGAGCACAAGGTTAAAGTCATTTTCTCTAAGGCTATCGGTTCTTCTCATTTTGCTTCTTTGGGGGGGTTGGGGTTTTAGTCTTTTTGGCCTGTTTTGAGGGGGGAGCTTGATTCTTTTGCATCCATTATATTATAATGTATATTTAAATTTAGCAATCTGCGTTGTAAAATATTACATGGAGCTTTGACTATTATCTCTATGTGACATGGTATCTTACTTTACATCTTACCATATCTCATTCTAGTTTGCTAAATCCATCATATCTTTCTATGTGTAGTTTAACATTTGCCATATTTGCTTGTTTAAATGTGAAAAACTTGAATTAAACATGTTTTGTTGGATCGTATGACTAGTTTTGCTCTAATGATCATCTTATGATTCATGCCATATTAAATAGGCTAAGTTGAGTCTAGAATCTAGATTGAGTTTTAGATTGAGCTATGCTAGTTCTTTGTTGAAGTATGAGTTTACTTCTCTTAGACTTTTATGGCTTAGGTCAGGTATACCTTACAGACTCAAGAGTAAATCATTGTTCTTGAACAAAAAATGGTATCTTTTTTGCGAAAATTGATCTCACCAATGCTTTTTCATTAGATGGCTTATCATTGCACTAGATATGAAATCAGGGGGAGTTTTAAATGATCATGACCACTCTCTTAAGTTTTTTACTTAGGGTGATTGAAATAAGTCTTGATATCTAGCACATGGCTATGAAAACAAAAAATATGAAAAATGGGTGAAACTTATGAGGCAGTTGTAGATGGTTCTTCATCTAGGACTTACTTACTAAGATAAGACCAACAATGTATTTCAAAAAGTGCTAAACATGCTATTTGTGCTTAATTCTAATTACTCAAACAAAATATTTCAATTGTAAACTTATAGAACTGTAAATTGACTCAATTGTAACTTCTTGGTTCTATTCAGTTTATTGACATGGGTTGACTCTTTTTTTGATATGTTTGGCTAAATTGTGACGTTGAGCAACTTGACATACTAAAAATCTATTTAATTTTAGACTCTTGCTCTTTTAGTTTAGTGTTGCTATATATGGATTGTCATGATCTTGATAGCTACTTCATATAATATGATTTGGTGTAATACTTGTATAGTCACTTTATGTAATTTTTATAGCTTCTTATTAAGCTAAAAATGAATAAAATGTAGACAATTCATTCCACTCATGTTCTATCATTTTTTATACATCTTGATGACTCCATTATCAAAGGGAGAAAGATTGATAAAAATACATATCTAGAGCATAATTTGGAGTTTTGTGTAAATTCTTTCTAAGTTTGGAGCTTTTATAGTTTGTTGTAATTCTCTTTATCTTTTGATCTCTTCTCACTAGGGCTGTAAGTGAGCCGAGCTCGAGTTGGGGTCCGAGCTTGGACTTGGGCTCGAACTCGGCTCGGCCTAAGCTCAAGTAGACTCAAGCTCGGCTCATTGAAGCTCGACAATAATTAAATTAATTTATTATGCACTATTTTTCAATAATAAGAAAATTTTGAGTTCGAGTTCGGCTCTAGTAAGTTAGATAACAGTTAAAATAATTTAAACATGCACTAATTTTCAACAATAAGAAAAGCTCGAGCTCGAATTCAGCTCAAGTAAGCTCGGTAAGAGTTAATATGTATCACTATTTAAGCTCAAATTGAGGCTCGCGAACTATTTGAGCTCGGCTCGGTGAAGCTCACGAGCTCGAGATCAAGCTCAAGTTTGACTTGTTTAAAGCTCGAATCGAGCTCGAATGAGGCCTAAAATGAACCGAACTTGAATAGTTCGCGAGCTTCGAGCTTTTTTTACAGCCTTATTTCTCACCATGACCAAAGTCAAATAGAACAAATTTTCTTTTATATAGACATAGAGTGAGGTTTTCCAATTTCCTTGGTGGAGTTGAAGCTTTTTGTGAAAAATTACTCTATTAATTAGCTTCACTCTATTTTTGGCTCGTATGGTCATTTTTAGTCTTTGCAATCCTTTTGTGACCATTTTAAGCATCTCTTTGCAAAATTTCCTATTTTACTTCTAAAACTACCTCCTATTTGAATTTTTGAGTTATTACTAATGGATTCACCAAGGCGGATATTGAAGGACTATGTGTGAAGGTCCAGGATAATATTGTGATAAACTATTATCATGTTTCTGGAGTGGATATTTTAATTTTGCAAAGTTTGCATTTTGTTGGTTTTATTGTCAAGTTGACCGGTTTGACCACCAGCTTAACACCAATACGACCGCTGGCTTAATGCCAGTCAAACCACTGAGCGGTAGTACCATGAGTTAGTTGCTAGTTGTAATTTTCTAGAGTGTGTGTTTTGCACTGAATGTAACCGGTCTAACTAGCCTATGGTTGGCGGTCAGACTGGCCCCAAAAATGGATTTCTGAATTTTGGGAATTTGGTCATGGGGTGATTTGAGATACGTTTAGTCAGTGTATTAATGTTGCATGATACATATTTTAGCTAATGTGATTCAAGTTATGAAAGACTTATTCTTGGAAATGATTTATTTATCTTTGAATATGCAGAAAGCTTTGGAGTCAAACATTGGTTAACAGTGAGGAGTGGGGCTATGCTTAGGATGAGCCAAGATATAGAACGATCAAGGATACCAAGTGAGATGATTGAGCTTAAATATGGCACAAGGAAGATGAGAAATATTGAAGGAAATGCTCAAGCGACGAGTTGCACTAAGTGACTTGGTCAGTCCAAGTGAGGCATGGTGCGATGAAACCAAAACATAGAGACTTACTGACGCGTCGCAAGCTAGTGGTGCACCTACACGTGGCAAGCATGATGAGTGCTTATGAGGAAGATGAACACCAAGTAAAGGAATGGTATATTGGTAAGATAGCCAAATACCAAAAACTAATTTGGATCAAAACTGCGGCACTTGAGAGAGTGGTTTAAGTCAAGGAAAAGCTAAGAAGATCAAGTTAGATCAAAGACTAAAGACTTAGTGGATTTGGCTCATGTGCTTTAAAAAGCACGCATGAGTTAAGTGTGTAAGTAAAACTCGTATTGTGTAAGGTTAACAGGTTTCCCTCATATATGCTATTGGATAGTATCCATTGGGGTCGGATGTAGACTGATTGCCTCATCTATTTAACGAGTTGGGATGGAGACTTACAAGTTAACCATCCATCATCCCAGCCAAGTGTTCTAGGGTTAGGGTTTGAGAAGTGTGAGTGTTGTGGTGCACTCTCTTATACTCCAGGTAGAGTGGTTGTGAAATCTTCATCCTTAAATAGGAATAGTTTATTAACTTTGTTCTTCACTCATGAAGTTTCCTTAATTTGTTTGATTTGCTCTTATTCTTGTTGGCTTTTATCTTTTTCTCTCATCTTCTTAATCTTGTTGTGTGCCAAGGGATGTGTAAGTGATGGAGATGATTCATAGAGATCAACCCTCATCTATCTAGGCATCAGGTCTTGCAAGTTCTTAGAATTGCTCAGTTTTTCTTGGATTTGACCTCATCATGAGTTTTCTTGATCCAAGAGTTTTTGCATCGAATCTTTACGAGTTCTTGCTTGCTGTGATATGTAGAGATACATATAGAGCCATCTTGTCCATCCTCCACCCACAAGAAAGTCATATTCTGAGTTTTTTTTTATTTTTGCCCAATTTTGGTGCAACCTTACTTATCTTGCGAAAGGTCTGAACTTTGACAAGAAGTCAAGCGATTTTTAGATGAAATAGGTTCTTTAGACCTTGAATGAGGTATGTGCAAAATTTCATCTTATTTGGCCATGGATTTTTGGCGTTGCATCAAAAGTGGTTTAGACTTGGGCTGATTTTCTATTCTAGGAACAGAGGAACGGTCATACCGCTCTCAGGCCTGTTTGGACCAGAAGTTGGTCAGACAACCACTCCTACCGGTCAAACCACCAAGAGGTTGCAGTTCAGACCCCCTTGAAGTCATCGGTTAGACTGCCCAGGTGTAGGGTTTCAGTTCTTTGGCTTTCAAGTTAATTGCTTTATCTTTTTCTTCCAAGCTTGATCTTCATAGCTCAGTATCTATTAGAGTGAAGGATTGGTGAATACTTGGAGCAAAAATTTTGAAGACAATATTCACCTCTCTCTATTGCCATATCAGTCCTATAGATGACATGGTTTTCACCGAGTGATGAAGCCCATTATAGCGAGTGGTGCCAACTAGCTTCGGACGGTCCTGGTATCTCGATGAGTGCTACGGTTTGGTATTCTAAACGTATGGGTTCTAATGACCATCTTCTTCTCTCTGTCTTATTATATTTTTGGAAGGTTCTCCCCAGGTTTTTGGTTTGTTTTGCCAATGCAGGTCCTCAACGTTGACTCACTCCTCACGACACCTACAACTTTCTTTGCCACACAAACTGTAATTAAATGGGTATTAAATGCATTCAAGAATGTTTGATGATAAGCATGGTATTCTTGTGTTTTAATTATTATGATGATGTATCCAATACCATTGTATTAGGGTTTGTTCTTGCCGTTGTATTTTCCTTTTAATAATCGAATGTTGTACGATTTTCCCATCGCTTGATCATTAATGTAATTGAATTTGTTATAATTTCATCATTTGTTTGTTAATTATTGCTGGGCTAAATTTAAATATGTTGTTTAGATTTCGTACAAGTGAGGGTCATTTCAACCACCCACCTCTCTTTCCATCTCCAGTGAAACTCCAACGAGGTTTAGGGCTCGAGTTCAAGTATTTGGGGTTGACGGAGGCCCAGCCATAGAATTGGACTATCTAAGGTCTACAGAGCAAAGTGCATAGGGGATGGATAGCATTTGCTCTGAACGCATGTCCTGATTAGAACTCGCATATTGAAATTTGAGTCCTTAATTTACCGAAAAGAAGACACGATATGATATCTTTCATGTGAAGCCATCTGATTGGAAAGCAACGTTTGAAATCTTTTTGAGTGCTATGAAATCCAACCACTGGTACTAGAATGGATAAACGATCCATACAACACTTTGTCCAAATAGTGTGTACTCACCACATGCTCTAGTTGACTATTTCTATCTCACGGGTACTGCAAAAACCCAAACTTATAGACGTGTTCTCTTCGCCTAGCCTTTAGTAGCTGTTGACTTCAACCTACCCCCGCCACCTCCTGAATGGTTCACCACCCCACACCAACTTTGGGTCCACCTTTGGCTCACCCCTTTACCCCTATGATGGTTACCTCGCTACCTTCGTCATTGGCCTCACAGATTCCATGATCAGTGGCTAATGAACCTTGTTAGAGCGGAGAGGTCGGAGTAGTGAAAAGAGGTAGGAGTAGTGAAAAGTTATCACATTATTGTTGAGTTTGCAATTCACCACACACACAATCTTGCTCTAGCCAATAGACACCGGACACAACGATTTGATGATCTACATGCATTTGTTGCGCACTCGCATGGAAGGACACATTCTCTAAGAATTAAGGAAGCACTCGATTGTCTAATAAACATTTCTCGGAATAATTTGGATAAGCCAACACCTCTATCATCATCAAAGGACCAATTTGCCGAGTAACATTGCAAAGATTATACAAGCTAGAAAATAGCATCGATGTGTCAATGAGTATTGATGAAACCTTTCTTCCATTGTAAAGAAAAAGAATTGGCTATATAAGGGTTTTTAGTTGGAATAAGTTCATTTGACCCCCTCAACTATCATGTTTGTCTAAAATTTGATCTTTAACTATGAAACTTGGTAACCGATACCCCTAACTATCAAAACTGGGTAACTTACCCCCTTGAGAGCATTCCACCCCAGTTTTAGTCTAATGTGGTGATGGTTTTACCATGTGTACATGTTCCATTGATGTAGAACCCTTGTGACACTAACTCAACAAAGCTCACTTCACATAGAAATAAAAAATCATCATGGCCACATATGTACCCTAAACCCATCTTCCTCCTCCTCTTCTCTCTCCCACCATAGCTCCACCTTCTTTGTCTATCCCTCACCCTACATCAATCATCCCCGGTCCAATCCCCCACCCTCCCCACCACCCCATCCATCCCCACCACCGTTGTTTACCTCCATATCGGCGATCTCTTGTGGCTTATACGCCTCTTGTGGCAGCGATGTCATTCAATCCAACTACATCTACGAAGGAGAGTTCCTGGGCCCATCCATGGTGGTAGCAACTATCTCCAGCCTCCATATCTACCATTGTCCTCTTCCCGCTCACCAAAGCCGATCACATCCATGACCTCCTGTCTGTCCTCTCTTTCTCCCTACCCATCCCCGCCTCCGTCCTCTCCCACCACCATGGCTGCCTCCCTCTCCTCTCGCATGACACGGCGAGCCACCTCTACCTCTTCTATGCCACCGTGATGCGCCTTGCCCAATACCATGTTGGAAATAATCTAGTTTTAGAAGACACATACAAAGTTTGGAAGTAATCGAAGTCAAGACGGAGGAGAAATCAGAAGTCGAAATTAAGACCGAGTTCTAGACGAAGTCGGATTGGAGTCCCGGTCAGACCGGAAAGACAGTAGAAGTCGTAGTCGAATTAGAGTCGGAGTCGGAATTGTAATCGTAGTCGAACCCGTAGAACCGGGTATATAAGGAGGCTTAGAGCCATGTATTCTGAGTACCAAGCCATTGAGAAAATACCAAAAAGAGGGAATTACACAAAGCATTGTTTTGTTGTGTGATTGTGCAAGACGTGGTCTGAAGGACTCACGATCACCGCAAGCGTGATCGGGAGGAGTTACGACCACGGCAAAGTTTCCAACAGGCGTGATCGAGAGGCGCTACGATCATGGAAAAGGTACAGTAATTCTTCGACTACATTGAAGAAGGCGAGCGTGGTCGTAAAGTATTCGATCACGTTGAGAAGGCTACAACTACGGTGAGCGGTGATCGCGGCATCACTGCGTGTTCATAAGAGTTTACGATCACGGTATTTTCGAGCGGTGGAGGAAGACAAATACGATAAGGAGGAGCGGTCGTAATTGCTACGATGTTTTTACGACTACGAAGAAAAGTTGATCGATAGAGTTTGAAGCGATCGGGCGGGTCAAAAGCATCCGGGTGGTCGTACTCAATTCTATCTGGTCGTAAACGACTCTAACAAGTCGTGGAAGATCCTGGGAGGTCGTAAGACCTTACAACATTTGGTATCAGAGCCTTGGTGAACCATGGCGGAGGCTTCAAAGATGAAGGAAAGCGTGTCGCTGCAGTACCCGATCCTTAGTTCGGACAATTACCCGATCTGGGCGATGAAGGTGAAGGTCAACATGATCGCGTAGGGTGTCTGGGGCCCAGTTGAACCGAAAGAGAAAGACAAGGTCGTTGATGAACGACTAGACAAGATGGCGATGGCGGCGATCTATCAAGCCGTTCCCGATTCAATGATGCGACAATTGATTGGGAAGGAGACTGCTCGAGATGTCTGGACTACTCTGAAAACCATGCATGAAGGAGTAGACCGAGTGAAGGAAGTTCGACTCCAAACATTGAGGAGTGAATTTGAAGCCATGAAGATGGGAAAGAATCAAACAGTAGAAGAGTTCTCTGGTCGATTCAACGAAGTCGTAAACGAGATCAAATCTCTCGGCGACGACTTGAAAGACGAGGTGGCGGTGAAGAAGTATCTGCGAGTACTGCCAGAGAAGTTTCTCCCGGTCGTAACCACACTTATGTACTCGCAAGACCTCTCGAAGATGAAGATTGAGGAGGTAACCGGAGCGCTCAAAGCACACGAGCGGCTCTGAAGAGTTACCAAGCCGACAACGAAGGACAAGGATCTTACAATCAACAAGCCTTGCTCGTGAGAGAAGACATGAGGAACCAATACAAGTCGGACGAGATGATTCATATGGCGGCAAGATCGTGGAACTGGTCGAGGTAGAAGATCTCAAGATAAATCTCATATTCAATGCTCAGAATGTGAAAAATTCGGGCATGACGCTCTGAATGCAAAAGCCACATCGATTGCCATACACGCAAGAAGTATGGTCACTATCTTTGAAATGTCGAAGTCACATTCAATGCCATAACGCAAGAAGTATGGGCACTATCTTGCAAAATGCGGGAGCAAGAAGAAAGTCGAAGAAGTCAACATAGCTCAAACCTCGAACTCACGTAACCAACAACTGCTTTGTTGTCGCCTTGCCTTGTTGAAGAACCGAGCAATGGTGCTCTTGAATGAAGGGAAGGTGTTTCCTAGTTTGATGGAGAAGGAGAGGAGTCTCGAGAGCAGTCAGATTGGTACCTCGACAATGGAGCTAGCAATCATATGACAGAACATATTCAATGTTTCATAAGCTAGATGAGAAAGTGCTCGGCAAAGTGAAGTTTGGAGACGGCTCAACCGTGCGGATCGAGAGGAAAGGGGACAGTGCATTGAAGTGCAAGGATGGAAGTCAAAGACCATTGTCGGATGTATATTACATACCAAGTCTTTACTGACAATGTCATAAGTCTTGGACAAGCGACCAAGGAGGTTGCGGATCGAGCTAAAAGGTAATCACACGAGAGTTTTCGACAACGAGCGGCCGCTAATGAAGGTGCAAAAGTCGACAAATCGGTTGTACAAGCTACCATTGAAAATCTGGAAACCGGATGGCATGCAAAGGGTTACGGAGGAACGAATATGAACGACTTCATCTCTGGTAGTCGAAGGCCACTGAAGTCATAACAAGCAAGTCGGAGAAAAACAAGTCATGGCGGCGCGAGAAAAAGCTCAAGTCGTAACGAACAAGTCGGTGAAGTGATTGGGCGTGGTCGAGAGGACAATCGACTACGACAAGCGGTGATTGAGCGCGGTCGAAATCATACGACCATGGCAAACAAGATTTGAGCGTGGTGAAACACATTACGACCACATCAAACCGAGTGCGTGGTAGTCGATTTGACGACTACCGCACGAGCAGTCCCGAGATCGGCTGGCGGTGAAGCATCGGCGAGTGGTCGACACGGACCACATGTAGCAACCGCACCGAGAAAAGAAGGGTGGCCTGTGGTCGACATCGACCACACAGCAGCGAGTTGTAGCAAATGAGGCAGAAGTGCTTACTCGCATGCAGATGGAGGGAAGCAAGGTAAAGTCGTACTAGGTGCAACTGGTGCAAAGGAAGGTCGAAGCAACAAGAGCTTGAGTGGTCAGCGTAGATCACATGAAGTCTCAGGAGGAGCTCCCACAAGACCAAAAGAAGGCAGTCAAAAGCCTGGAGCTTGGATCCCGAGGTGGCGGGAGAAAGCACATCGTGAAGGACGATGGTCGAAAGCAAGGCCACACATCAGCGAACCAGAGTTGCAGGAAGAAAACGACGAGAGCAAAGGCTGTGAGAGCAGGTGCTCCAGCCCAGAAAGACCGGTCAAGGAAGAAGCAGAAGCAGGAGAACGTCAAAGTGATCAAGGAAGAAGATCGACATGATGGAAGTTACTAAAACAAGATTAGGGAGAGAATGTTGGAAATAATCTAGTTTTATAAGACACATACAAAGTTTGAAAGTAATCGAAGTCAAGACGGAGGAGAAATCAGAAGTCGAAATTAAGACCGAGTTCTAGACGAAGTCGGATTGAGTCGATCGGACCAGGAAGAGACGATGAAGTCGTAGTCGAATTAGAGTCGAGTCGGAATTGTAATCGTAGTCGAACCCGTAGAACCGGTATATAAGGAGGCTTAGAGCCATGTATTACGAGTACCAAGCCATTGAGAAAATACCAAAAGAGGGAATTACACAAAGCATTGTTTTGTTGTGTGATTGTGCAAGGCGTGGTGCGAAGGACTCACGATCACAAGCGTGATCGGGAGGAGTTACGACCACGGCAAAGTTTCAACGGCGTGATCGAGAGCGCTACGATCATGGAAAAGGTACGATAATTCTTCGACTACGTTGAAGAAGGGCGAACGTGGTCGTAAAGTATTCGATCACGTTGAGAAGGCTACAACTACGGTGAGCGGTGATCGCGGCATCACTGCGTGTTCGTAAGAGTTTACGATCACGGTATTTTCGAGAGCGGTGGAGGAAGACGGCTCTCGATAAGGAGGAGTGGTCGTAATTGCTACGGTGTTTTACGACTACGAAGAAAAGTTGATCGATAGAGTTTGAAGCGATCGGGCGGTCAAAGCATCCGGGGTGGTCGTACTCAATTCTATCTGGTCGTAAACGACTCTAACAAGTCGTGGAAGATCCTGGGAGGTCGTAAGACCTTACAACATACCATGACCCTGCCAAGGCCGCCCTTTGGGACCACCTCCTCACAGCCCTCCGTGGGTTCAAGCTCGACTAGCCACATGACCCCTCCCTACTCCAATAGTTCCTCACCTATATCGCATCTTCTTGGGTTGAGCAAAGTAGATCCATGGTGGTAGAGGAAAGTAGGAGGGGAGCAGTGTGGTTGATGGCTGTTAGGGGAAGGGGCGGCATGGAGAGCGTGATGATGGGATGGATCTAGTGGTTGGGCTCATCGAAGGAGCGGATTGTGAAGACAAGAGACCATTGACGAGTATTGCCTGCCTGTGCCGGTGCCAAAGGTGGAGAAGAGGAGATGGGGGATAGAGAGGAGGCGGTGGTTCTAGCTGCAAGGAGAGAGCAAATACGTAGGAGGGGAGGGAGAGGATGCTAGACTAGAAGAGTGATTTTGTGGTGATGTGGCCAAGCTAGATGATGTGGTGGATGAGTGGGCTGCCATGTTAGTCGAAAACAAGTGATGTGGCGTCTACATGGCAAAAACCATTACTAAAAGAGTAGTGTCCAATTGAAAGCAGTCTTAGGGATGAGAATTGGACAATTTTGATAGTTTAGGTAGCCGATTTTGTAGTTGAAGGTTGATTTTTATACTTTCACAATAGTTGAGGGGTAAAATGAACTTGCACCTTTTTAATTAAGTACCTCAAGAGCACTTAAATTCAATACTAAAATAGAAAAGAGAAGGGAGATTATTTTATGAAGCCATCATGTATCTAGCACTGAAATGCTTTTTTTTCAATTTTGGCCCCTAGCACCCGTTTTTGCAAAAATGGCTTCCTAAACGAGCTCTAAAGGCATGGCAGGCGACAAGCGTCACCTGCCGCGCGCTGTAGCTTGGCAGAAGGTGTGATGCGTGGTAGGGTGACGTGTAGCGTGACAACCGACAGGCTCGGGCGGCTGCTGAGCTACCTCGGCTCGGCAGGTTGCTACCGAGCAGCCACAACTCCAACACAACAAGCAAGTGGGTTCGGCTGTGGCACGTTACCTGCTTTTGCTCACTATTATGCTACATGCTTTTGCTTGATTATTATTTCTTCGTTGTTTATTAGATCAAATACGCACATGTGTAAACAATGAAACAATTATGCTAGTAATTAAAAGGGGAATCCATACATGCATGTCCAGGGCCTCCTCTCCTACCGCTCATCTGTGTCGATAGTACACTCCGCTAATGAAGCCCAAGACACACATAGTTAATGCATGCAAACCATCAAGAGCATAGCCAAATCAAAATACGCATAGCGATGTTTCGATTGTTTTGTGTGCTCTGCTTCCTGGTTGTTTATTGCTTGAGTGGATGCATGAGATCAAATCAAAACATTATCCTACCTCCTTGCAGTGATTGTTACCCAGCCAAAGCATGTAGCGTGCCATGCTAGACGCTATCGAGCTGTGGCTGCTCGACAGGATGCTATTGAGCAGCCATACCTTGGCAACCGCCGAGCCCACCTGTCCAGCCACAAATTAAAGAATAATAGAATAAAAATAGAAGCCAGAAGTCATTGTCAAAATGAGCAGGCCTTATAACAGTATCATATGTGTGTGAAACAAATTTTATTTTATCTCTCACCGCACGGCGACAAACCATGCTTTCAGCTTTCTTACTCAAGTTACGATTCAGGTTTAGGTAGGGCGCAAATTGCAAATTGCTCGAAGTCTAATCCCGCATTACGGCAAGCGAGCGCGTCACTGACAAACCGGGCGCACCGTCACAACGGGCCAGATCGGCGCGCCCCAACATCCAACGGCCGACCCGCGTTCCACCACCCCACCAGCGCGTCCCACCCAAACCCAGATCCCCCTTTCCCGAGATCTAAAATTCCTCCTCTCCAACCATCGCCGTTCTCTCTCTCCCCTCCCCCTCCTCAGATCGACCACCCCCTCTCCTCCGCTCCTCTCCGCGGCTAGGGCCAGGGGCTCCGGCTTCGCCTCCGCTGTCGCCGGGGACGACGAGTCGGGGCAGGGAAGATGCTGACCAAGTTCGAGACGAAGAGCAACCGGGTGAAGGGCCTGAGCTTCCACCCGCGGCGGCCATGGATCCTGGCGAGCCTCCACAGCGGGGTGATCCAGATGTGGGACTACCGCATGGGCACCCTCCTCGACCGCTTCGACGAGCACGACGGTCCCGTCCGCGGCGTTCACTTCCACGCTACCCAGCCCCTCTTCGTCTCCGGAGGTATATCTGCTAGATCTCGCCTGGCTCGATCGTTTTGTGTGTGATTTGTCATTTGCGGCCATGGTTGTCGTGGTGTGTTACGCGTTTGGCCCGATTCTTCCTTGGGTTGGAGACTTGTGCGCAGGCTTCGAGGCTGTTAGATGTCTGTGTGATCTGCCAGATGGTATTACAAGGCATACCTACACTAGACATGTGTATAAAGTTTTCTTAATTGGATAGCGTATGAAGTGGAGTGGTGGTGGTTAAGGAATCCTGGTTGGTAGGATGGGTTGGTTGGATCTGGTGTTTGCTTTATGATCTCGGCTTATGATGAGCTGTTTGATAGATTGTTTAGTTTCAAGCCTTCAGGTGCTTTTCGGCTTTTACTCATGTCTGTAATCGCCATGGATTTTGCAATCCGTTGAAACAAGAGGTGGAATAGGAGGTGAAATTAACCAATACATTTTCATTCGCATGCACCAAACCATGATAGAATTCGCAAGACACTAACGCCCAGTCTGGTGCATCTATTAGTATTGCTGGCTAGACAGTGAGTCATAGGGTTTGGACGTGAAGATATTGAACTTATGGTTTCTTCTAAGATTTTGGTTCCTGTGATGCAATGCAGGTGATGATTACAAGATTAAGGTATGGAATTACAAGACACACCGCTGCCTCTTCACGCTTCATGGGCACCTTGACTACATTCGTACCGTGCAATTCCACCACGAGTACCCATGGATCGTCAGTGCTAGCGATGACCAGACAATCCGGATCTGGAACTGGCAGTCACGCACCTGTGTGGCTGTGCTGACTGGGCACAACCACTATGTCATGTGCGCATCTTTCCACCCCAAGGAGGACCTGGTTGTGTCAGCATCGCTGGATCAGACTGTTCGCGTCTGGGATATTGGTGCTCTGAGGAAGAAGTCAGTGTCACCTGCAGATGACATCCTGCGTCTTACCCAGATGAACACAGATCTGTTTGGAGGTGTTGATGCGGTTGTGAAATATGTCTTGGAAGGTCATGACCGTGGGGTCAACTGGGCCTCATTTCACCCCACATTGCCACTCATTGTTTCTGGTGCAGATGACCGGCAAGTGAAGCTGTGGAGGATGAACGGTAATACTGCAGTTACTCCCTGAACTTTTTTACTTTTTATTTTTAAATTTTGCATAGCTGAACAATAACATGAATATTTATGTTTGTATGGCTTCATTCTTTCGTATGACAGAGTTACGGACAATAAGTGTGATTTTATCATTATTGCTTTTCATTCTGTTTAATTGATCTTACTTTTACAAAATTACTTTATATCATTTATGCAATATGTCTAAAATAACATGACGTAACTTGTCATCAAAACAAACTGAATGCAAGATTTTTTACAATTATGAAATTGCTGTACTTGGTTTAAATGTTAATGATTGCATGTAAAATGGCCATTGGAGGTCCAATATAGCGCTCCTTTTTGCTGCATATTGGTACATCTAGAAACATGTTGTGCAATTATTAAATTACTGTTTTTTGGTTTAAATGTTAATGATTGCATGGAAAATGGCCATTGGAGGTCAGTATATCACTCCTTTTTGCTGCATGTTGGTAGATAAACAAATAAAAGGGAATGTGCATTCCATTTATTGAAATAAAATAATCTGAATGTGCTATTTATGGACAGACACCAAGGCTTGGGAAGTTGATACTTTGAGGGGCCACATGAATAATGTGTCCTGTGTGATGTTCCATGCGAAGCAAGACATAATTGTGTCCAACTCAGAAGACAAGAGCATTCGCATTTGGGATGCCACAAAGCGAACTGGTATTCAGACATTTAGGCGGGAACATGACCGTTTCTGGATTCTTGCTGCTCACCCCGAAATGAATCTTCTTGCTGCTGGTCATGACAGTGGCATGATTGTTTTTAAATTGGAGAGGGAACGCCCAGCTTTCTGTGTGAGTGGTGATACCGTGTTCTATGTGAAGGACCGGTTTCTCCGGTTCTTTGAATACTCCACCCAGAAGGAAGTTCAGGTGGCTCCAATAAGAAGACCTGGGTTGGTCAGCTTGAACCAGTCACCCAGGACACTATCCTATAGTCCAACCGAAAATGCTGTCTTGATTTGCTCTGATGTGGATGGGGGCTCATATGAACTCTACATAGTTCCTAAGGACTCTGCTGGCAGGGCTGATTATTTGCAAGAGGCAAAGAAGGGAGCTGGTGGTTCATCTGTTTTTGTGGCACGCAACAGGTTTGCCGTCCTTGAGAAGAGTAGCAATCAAGTTTTGGTGAAGAATCTTAAGAATGAAATTGTGAAGAAAAGCCCTCTTCCTATTGCAACTGATGCAATTTATTATGCTGGGACTGGGAACTTGTTGTGCAAAGCTGAAGACCGAGTGACCATCTTTGATCTACAGCAAAGGCTAGTTCTTGGTGAACTCCAGGCACCTGCTGTTAAATATGTAGTTTGGTCCAGTGATATGGAGTCTGTTGCACTGCTGAGCAAGCATGCAGTTGTTATAGCTAGCAAGAAGCTTGTCCCTCACTGTACACTGCACGAAACCATCCGTGTGAAGAGTGGTGCCTGGGATGAGAATGGCGTGTTCATTTACACTACATTGAACCATATCAAGTACTGTCTTCCCAATGGAGATAGTGGGATCATAAAAACCCTTGACGTTCCTATTTACATAACAAGGGTTATTGGGAACAACGTTTTCTGTCTAGATCGTGATGGAAAGAACAAACTGGTAACAGTTGATGCTTCTGAATACATTTTCAAGCTCGCCCTTCTCCGGAAACGCTATGATCATGTTATGAGTATGATTAAGAACTCCCAGCTGTGTGGGCAAGCTGTGATTTCTTATTTACAACAGAAAGGGTTTCCAGAAGTTGCTCTCCACTTTGTGAAAGATGAGAAGACCAGATTTAACCTAGCTCTTGAAAGTGGTAACATCCAAATTGCAGTTGCTTCTGCAAAAGAGATTGATGACAAAGATCACTGGTACAGGTTGGGAATTGAGGCTTTGAGGCAGGGAAATGTTGGTATTGTGGAATATGCATACCAACGGACAAAGAATTTTGAGAGGCTTGCTTTTCTATATCTTATTACTGGCTACATGGACAAGGTGGGCTTCATGTGCAAAATTGCTGGACAGAATAACAATTTGATGGGACAGTTCCACAATGCACTGTATCTTGGGGATGCTAGGAAACGAGTTGAAATTCTGGAAAATGCTGGACAGCTACCTCTTGCCTATGCTACTGCTGCCACTCATGGACTCACTGAAATCGCTGATAGGCTTTCTGCTGAATTGGGTGAAAATGTTCCTTCTCTACCTGAAGGAAAATCTCGCTCACTTTTGATTCCCCCTGCACCTATCACAGCCAGTGGTGATTGGCCATTGCTGAGGGTGATACGTGGTATTTTTGAGGGTGGACTGGATGCCACTGGGAGGGCTGAACCTGAGGAAGATGAAGAAGCTGCTGGTGCCGACTGGGGTGATGAGGACTTGGAAATTGTTGATGCAAGTGATGCGATTGCAAATGGTGGCGATGATTTTGATGCTGAGGAGGGTGAAGCAAATGTGGAGGACAGCGAGGAAGGTGGCTGGGACCTTGAAGATCTGGAACTACCACCTGAAATAGAGACCCCAAAAACTGCTGGGAATGCTCGCTCCACTGTTTTTGTTGCTCCTACACCAGGCATGCCTGTCAGCCAAATTTGGACCCAGAAATCTTCTCTTGCTGGAGAGCATGCAGCAGCAGGGAATTTCGACACAGCAATGAGGTTGCTTAGCCGCCAATTGGGTATCAAGAACTTTGCTCCTCTGAAGCCCTTGTTTCTCGATCTGCACATGGGCAGTCATTCATATCTTCGTGCACTTGCAACTGCCCCTGTCATATCGGTTGCTGTTGAGAAAGGTTGGAGTGAGTCTGCAAGTCCTAATGTGAGGGGCCCTCCTGCACTTGTTTTCACCTTCTCACAAATGGAAGACAGACTCAAGGCTGCCTATAAAGCCACTACTGAGGGAAAGTTCCCGGAAGCGCTGAGGCAGTTCCTTAACATCTTACATACGGTCCCTCTTATTGTGGTGGACTCACGGAGAGAAGTTGATGAAGTGAAGGAGTTGATCGAGATAGTGAGGGAGTATGTTCTTGGTTTGAGGATGGAACTCAAGAGAAAGGAATTGAAAGATGATGTCAACCGTCAACAGGAATTAGCGGCTTACTTCACTAACTGCAAGCTTCAGAGGGTTCATATGAGGCTTGTGCTCGCAAATGCTATGGCTCTATGCTACAAGCAGAAGAACTTTGCTACTGCAGAGCACTTCGCAAGGCTGCTTCTTGAGAACAGCCCTAACGAGGTCCAAGCAAAGAAGGCTCGACAGGTGCAGCAACAGTGCAATGGCAAGAAAGATAGTTGTGAGCTGAACTACGACTACAGGAATCCATTTGTTGTCTGTGGCGCTACATATGTTCCTATCTACCGTGGCCAAAAGGATGTTTCCTGCCCGTACTGTGCATCCCGGTTTGTTCCTTCCATAGAAGGGCAGCTTTGTACCATATGCGAGCTTGCAGTGGTTGGAGCTGATGCTTCAGGTCTCCTCTGCTCCCCTACACAGTTGAGATAAGCGGTGCTAGTTAGAGCTCCCCTATATTCTTTCTAGTCTCGCAAGTTGTAAGGGTTCTATCATATATTTTACCAGGAAGTTTACTGATTGTGAGGAATAAGTATAATACGTGGTTTTATCGAGTTTTTCTCTTTTTTTTCATTTACCTCATGATTTTTGTTTGCCTTGAGGCTGTTGTTACACTTGTTATATGCTCAAGGACTTTCGATCAACGCATGC
The DNA here is from genome assembly GCA_036346575.1 of Dendrocalamus sinicus. Classification (NCBI taxonomy): domain Eukaryota; kingdom Viridiplantae; phylum Streptophyta; class Magnoliopsida; order Poales; family Poaceae; genus Dendrocalamus; species Dendrocalamus sinicus. The sequence goes on from CM070648.1 coordinate 9,353,961, forward strand.
AAGCTATGCCTGGACATTGATGTATCGGTGTTTCTTTCGCACTTAGAAATTCTTTTTGGTGTCGCGGTGTTACATTCACTCTGTTAGATGGTGGAGCTAATTTCTTGCGTTGGTATGTGGGTTATTTGATTCCTGTAATACCTCATGGTTGGGTCAGTTGGTGATGACCTTTTTTATTCTAGTCAGCAAGAGCATCCGGTGAAAGCACTGCCCCTGAGATGTGAATGCTGGCTTCTTGTAGTGTTGTAGCGTATGCTTCAGATGGATCTTTCAAGCGACCCATCGTGGTCTAATCTGATGCGGCCACCACGAACTAAGGGCAGGCTGAATAAGCTTCTCTGCTTCCCAAACTAAATCACGGAGATTTTTTTCGCAGAGAATTATGAAGATGCTAAAGTAGTACAGGTAGCAGTGGAGCATCGCATGGCTGCAACAAGGTCTCCAATTTGTTTAGAAATTTTGTTTTTCACTTTAGAGGCTGTATTCAAGCACTCCCGATAAGGACTAAGGGGCTGCTTGGAAGTCCGGAAGTTCGGTTTTGGGTCCAAAACATGTGTAAAATATCGGTCCCTAAATTTTTCTGGGCTGGCCTGTAATAATTTGCTTGGATGGGCTGATAAGACAGTAAAATACACCCGGATTGAGTCTTTGCAACCAGAAAATAAAAATTAGGTGAGGAAGCAACAAATTTTTACAACAAATATTGGGGAGCGCTCGGTTGCTTGAGAGTCGTGACCTTGACCTCATTCGGCAAGGAACCCTAGATGACGAGGGCAATCTTGACAGCGGCGATGGCAAGCTCATCAACCTCATCGGTGGTGACGGCGACTGCAACTCACATTGGCGACGACGGCAAGCATGAGCAAGCTATGATCCTCAACAGCGGCAACGGCGAGCGCGAGTGGACTCATCGGCAGCTTCGACGGCAAGCTCCCTTACGTCATCCACCCTCTAGTTGATCCGTACACCAGCAACCGCTTCACCTCACCTCTCTCCAATCCAGTGACGGAGCTAGAAAACTTGTAATGGGTATGCACCCTTCACGTATATAATTCCATAGTTTTGTACAAAAATTTTGTAACATCGTAAATACAACATATAAGTTCGAAATTTGACAAAAATACAATACAAATAGTTCAAATAAGGTCTTACATGATTCAACTTGCTCGGTAGCTCTACATTCACAATTCATATTTCACAAACACAAATAACAATTTATAACAAACGATAGCAACTTATAATGTAAACTTATCATGTCGATCAATGTAGATTTCACATGATGCATAAGAACTATAAAACCATAGAAGGAACTTACAATGGAATATTATGTGTATCTTGTTAACTGTTAAGACTTAAGATCCAACCATAATATGGATCATCACTTCAACACATATGGATAAGAAATGTGCTGATGTTACAGACCACACAGTGGTTAGGCTGAATAACATGTGGATATTGACATATTGTTCAAGATAGCAGCAACACTCAAGAGTCAAGATGACATTAACTTCCAAAAGCCTCTTTGGCCGATTCAACATTTCAACTTGTTGATTCAGTGATCCTCCGTTGCTCTACATTCACAATTAACAAATCACAATATTGTTTCAACTCTCCAAATCTCCAATCACAACATTCCTGTCATTCTATTTCCACAAATACCAAATCAGATATTCAGATTTCACAAATTAGAACCGAATGCTTAATTGCTTACTCAGTACTCATTATGTAATGCTTCTCAGCGCTGGTAGCTCCCCTTGGCGTGTTGGTCATCACCTGGTGTAAGATCAAGCAGGCCGACTATAGGGGGCGAATATTCATTTCTAAAAATTCTCTTCTTAATTAAATTCTATTTAAACTATTTGACTAAAACCAAGAATATAATGCAAAAACTTAAATCAAATTGATTTTAGCACAAACAAAACCTAAATCAACTAGGTTCACCTAAGTGCAACAATAACCTAAGTCTATATCAAAGGTTTGCAATCCTAAGATGATAAGCAATCGATTTAATTCTATTAATGTAAATTGCTTGAAAGTAAATTGAGTACAAGAAAACAAACCACAAAGGCACAATATCTTTTTACCGTGGTGTTCGGAGATTTGCCAGTCTTCTCTAATCAACGTTGAGGTTAGCCCAAACGAATTGGACTAGCTCCACAAATTAAACCGAAACACCTCAATCCACTAAGGTTGCTCTTCGCTCCGAAGATGGCGAGCATCACACCACTCACAATTCGCCAGAACTTCTCACAATCTTCTTTGAAAAGCTCACCATGCACGATGTCTCCAACGCCGTCTAGGAGTCAACAAACTCCAATAGTAACAAATCGAGCCCCTTGCTTGACTCTTACAACGTGCAATGAATGCACAAGGTCAAATGGACACTAAGTCCAACTCTAGATGCAACACATGCACTCTAGATCACCCTCCTTACTCACAAGGCATAACACATGAACAACTAAGAGGAAAGGCCCATACTAGCTCAAGGGAATAGAAATGAGTCAAGCAACTCTATCTCCAACCGGCCACAAACGGGTATTTATACCCCCACACAAAAAAACTAGCCATTGGAGCTAAATCCCTGAAAAATCAGGGAAATCGGAAGTACCGTAGGCAAAATGCCGGTAAAAAAACTAGCTATTATAGTCAAAATTGGAAATTTCGCCATTCATTTTCCAGTACTTCCCGCTCCACATATGCAAAACTAATGCTCTCACGGGGAGGAGAAGACCACCACATAGGTGCCTCTCTGGAAAAAAACATACTACAAGAAAATCTGAAACTTCCGAAGTCTGGTAGTACCGCGCAAAACATGCCAGTACTTCCGCCTTCCGGTAGTACCACTCACACAGAGTTGGTATTTCCGATGGCCGGATGGACCACTCACATAGAGCTGTTCAGACCACTCATCCAGTAGTACCGCGTAACACATGCCGATACTTTCGATGTCCGGTAGTATCACTCACACAGAGCCGTTACTTTCGACCTCTGATAGTACCGCTACATACACAACAGTAGATCCGATTTCCTGACAAGTGCAGATACTTCAACAGATTTTACAAAACACATTTGCAAGCTATAGTATCATACACACAAGGATCATCCATGACTCCCAACAAATTGCAAAACACATTTGCACACTTTTAAAATCATGACACAAGAAATTGGTACATGAACTTAACACGTTTGTAAAACACATTCGCAAACTAAAGTCACATGCTACAAGGATTATATATAAACTTCAACTATCGGCAAAACACATTTGCAAATATAAGCCTCATACCACAAGGAGTAGGAAACATGGAGTTCACACGCTTGCAAAACACATTTACAATGTATAGTCCTATATTATAGGGATTTCACACATGAGCTTCAACTATTTTCAAATACATTCGTAAATATAAGCATCATACTTGTTGTAGGGGTGGCCCCCACCTAAACCCAGTCGGCATGTTAGAAGGTTGTAAGGTCCAAAATGGGACATGTATAATGGCATAAACACCCCTGGGAGGGATGCTTAAGTGTAAGGGCATAATTGTAAAACATTCCCCATGTGGATATATATACCGTCTAGGCCATGGGGGAAACCCTAAGCATTGCTCACCTAACTCTCCATTACCATACCTCTCTCTCTGTTTGGTCTGTAACCACAACAGTTGGCGCCGTCCGTGGGGACAAGTGCAAGTTCGAAGATCTGAAGAAGGATGGCACCGAAGAAAGCTTCATCGTCGGCGATGGTGAAGAAGAAGAAGGGCGCGACGGAGCCCGCGTCAGCACTAGAGCTTCGGCGTCGGTGATCGTGCCGACGTCGGCACGGGCGCGGCGGCTAAGAACATCGACGTTCATGGCGCGACAACCAACCCCGCTCCGCGCGCAACGGTCGACCCCACTGCTGGCGTGACGGTCGACACCGACAACACCGACTAGGTTGTCGGGAGCGGTGACGTTGATGCCCATGCTGGCACGGCCACTGTCCCCACACCTGGTACAGAAGCAGTGAACGGCTCTGGCGGCGACGTTGGCCTCGTCACCGACCCCGAAGCTCGCCGCGTCGGCGCTTCGGGCTGCCCAGGAGTGCAGGCCGTGGTCGCCGCGACGCCGACGATGCGGCCGGGTGCGCCGATAGCCCCAGCCGCGGTAACGGTAGAGAGCGCTTTGCTAACGGCCATCGGCATGCTCCAGCGGGACCTGGTGGACCTCCGCGGAGCCATGCGGGACGTACAAGAGGCTCGGAGCCAACAGACCCCCCCCCCCGGCGGTCGCGCCGGAGCCCACGCCAGAACGGGCGGACAGCCGTGAGGCTCCCACGTCCAGTCGCGTCCTTCTGCAACGTGTGGACCCGGAGTCCCCCCTCTCCGCGGGCCTACAGCAGTCGACATGGCCAGAGGGTTTCAAGTTCCCCAGCGCTGTCGAACCATACAAAGGCGACACGGACCCTTGGGAGTTCGTGCGCGTGTACGAGACCACCATCGAAGCCGCAGGCGGAGACGACACCATCAAGGCAAAGGGGCTCCCCCCTTGCGCTATAGGGAGTGGCGCTTTCTTGGTTTTTTACCATAGAGCCGAACTCCATCTACGCGTGGGAGCAGATCCACGATCGCCTTTACAACTTCCAAGGGAAATACGTCGAGCGCGTCGATGCGGATCAACTCTTCGCCGTTAAGCAAAAACCTTCGGAGAAACTGCGGGGGTACTTCAAGCGCTTTGCTAAGGTACGCTGCCAAGTTAAGAATGTCAACGAGACAACCATTATCAATGCAGCTTTACAGGGCCTCCGCCCAAGGCCGTTGGCCGAGTTAAGACGGTCGCGAAGCTCTTCGACAAGATGGAAGAGTATGCGCGACTGGTGGAGGACGCGCGGCTGCGCAAGGGCAACGATTCCGACACCAGTTAGGTGGAGGACTCGTCGCAAAAAGGAGACCCGCTGGTAGGAGACCACTCCCCAACAGGCAAGCGCAAGCAAGGGCCTCCGATAGATGCCAGGCGCAACTAGGGCGCGCCGAGTGGCAAGCCCAGGCCCAAGCGCACCCAGCGTAGGCCCTAGAAGACTCGGCACGTCTTCGATGTAGAAGATGCCTCCAACGACGCTGCCCCCGCTCCTTATGAGCAGGGCCGCGGATGTCGGGGATGAGGACACGGTCGTACCCGCGATGATAGGCCCTGCGCAGAGCAGGAGAACCAGGCCCGCGACGTATGGTACGAGGTGCACGGCCGTGGTGACCACTCCACGCAGGCATGCACTGCCATCGCAGCGTTGCGTCAGCACACCGACAGGGACAAAACCATGGTGGCAGCGCCCCTTGCCATAGCCCACGTGCAGCTCCCCTAGGAAGGCCTCCTGTGAATTCGAGACCCGAAGGAAGCCCAGCGGTGGATCATAAATGTCATCTCCGGGGGCTCCGTGCAGGGGTCCTCGGCGCGGGCGCCGCCGGGTTGGATGCAGCGCGAGATTACCTTCACGTCTGCTGATGCCGAGGGCATGGAGTTCCTCACCAAGACCCCCTAGTCATCAAGGCCGCCATCGCAGGATACGACGTCAAACGCGTCCTAGTCGATGGAGGTAGCTTCGCGAACATCTTATTCACGGCGGCCTTCGACCAGATGGAGATCCCCCGAACTCGGCTGATCCCCCCGGGGACCCCGCTGCAGGGCTTCGGAGGACAGCCGCTGAATGCATTGGGTCAGGTACACCTCCAAATCTCCTTTGGCCAGGGTGACAACACGAGGAGCAAAGATGTCACCTTCGACGTTGTCGATGTCCCGCACCCATACAACGCCATATTAGGGCGTCCAGCCCTTAATTCTCTCAGGGTGGTGCTGCACCATAGCTTCTTATGTATGAAGCTTCCCGGCCCGCAAGGCGTCATCACTACCTTCAGAGACCATGACCTCGTTTGGTGTGTGGAATCCACGGCCAAGGGCTCGCATCGCAAGGTGCACGTCCTCACTGACAAGCTACGGGTGGACACTCCATCCGCACTAGGATGGACGCCCAAGCCTCGGCCAGAGGGTGGGGTTAAGAGAGTGCCTCTTCATTCTGAAGGTCGGTTCGTATCCATCGGTGAAGGCCTTCCCCGGGAGGTGGAGCAAGGCTTGCTCCGGGTTCTCCGGGACAACGCGGACGTCTTCACGTGGTCCCCAGAAGACATTAAGGGCGTGGATCGCACCCTCATCGAGCACAACCTAGCGGTCCGCCCTGACGCCAAACCGGTTAAGCAGAGGCTTCGGCGCATGTCCCTTGACTGGCAGCAAGCGGCCAAGGCGGAGCTCACGAAGCTTCTCCAAGCTGGAGTCATTCGCGAGGTCCAGCACCCAGATAGGCTTGCCAACCTAGTGTTGGTGAAAAAAGCTAGCGGCGCTTGGCGTATGTGCATCGACTTCACCGCCCTCAACAAGACATGCCCGAAGGATGACTACCCCTTGCCGCGCATAGACCAGTTGGTGGATGCTACGGCCTACGGCGGGGTGCGAGCTCATGAGCTTCTTGGATGCATACTCCGGCTACCACCAGATCTACATGGCCAAGGGCGACGAAGACAAGACCAGCTTCATCACGCCAATTGGGACATTCTTCTTCGTCAGAATGCCCTTCGGCTTGAAGAATGCAAGAGCAACATTCAAGCGCCTCATTGCGCTAGCGCTCACTTCCCAGCACGGGAGGAACGTGGAGGCTTACGTCTACGATGTGGTCGTCAAAACCAGGCAACTCGTCCCCCATGGTCAGGATCTTCAAGAGACCTTCGACAACCTCAGGCGAGCGGACATCAAGCTCAATTCGGACAAGTGCGTTTTTGGCGTGCAAGTAGGCAAACTCCTGGGCTTCCTCATGTTCGGACGTGGCATCCAGGCGAACCCTGACAAAGTCGACGCAATCCCCTCCATGGAGCCGCCCAAGACAACGCGGAGGTCCAGAGGCTCGCCGGCCGCATGGCCGCTCTGAGCCGTTTCCTGTCTAGGGCAGTGGAGCGGGGCCTGCCATTTTTCAAAACACTTCGCGGCTGCGATGGGTTCCACTGGGACGATGACTGCACAAAGGCCTTTGATGACCTCAAGAAGCACCTCGCAAGCCTCCCCATGTTGGTCGCCTCGGCACCAAAGGCTCCCCTCCTGCTTTACCTCGCCACTACAACAACGGCGGTCAGCGCTGTCCTTGTCCTCGAGGAGGGTGCCCTCTAGCGCCCCGTATACTTTGTTTCTGAAGCCCTTCAGGGCGCTAAGACACGATATACAGAGCTGGAGAAGCTGGCGTACGCCTTGGTCATGGCCTCAAGAATGTTCCGACATTATTTTCTGGCCCATCCAATCGCGGTACCGTCCTCATTCCCTTTGGCGGAGATGCTACACAATAAGGAGTCCACGGGGTGCATCGGCAAGTGGGCGGCCGAGCTCGCGCCGTTCTCCCTGACATACGCCTCGCGGACGGCAATCAAATCCCAGGTCCTCGCGGACTTCCCCGTGGAATGGACGCCGCCAGCCTAGCACGTCCAACAGCCAGAGGACCCGGTGTGGATGCTCAACACCGACGGAGCTTATTGTAACATCCCAAAAATTTGAAGTTTGAAAAGTGAAACTTTTGAATTATTTTTGCAATATATTCTATTTGGATTTGGATTTTTGTTGAGTTTCTTTATGTTTTGGTTGGAGATCCAGAAATTGAAATAAAAAGAAATATACAAATAATGGAAGTTTAAAAATTCTAATACGAATCTGAAAAGATGATCTAGTATAAAGAGGGAGAAATTTGAATTAGGATATAAAATATCTTTTTAGAAATAATAACATAAATAACGAAAGGGGTAAACGAACAAAATACAAACCAAAAGAAATATTGGAATATATATCTCTAGATGGTTAAACCAAAAATCTCTCCTTTTTATTCAGTTAGCATGCAAAAAGAATTGAATGGTCCAAAAAATTATTCAACACAAAATAAAATAAAAATTCAAGTTTTGAATAACATGCAAACTCCAAAAATCAGCAAATTATAATGCAAGGTAAAGTTTAAATTAAAAATTTCAGAGGAGTGCTCTAGCATTTCTTTTTCCCTTCCATGTGGGCCCCACTCCCTCTTTTCTCTCTCTTTCCCCTCTCTCTATTTCTCCATTTTCCCCTCCCACTGCCCTGCAGGCCCAGGTTATGCGCGGCCCCGTTCTCCTCACTTTCTCCTTTCTTTACTCATTTCCTTCCTCCCTTCTTCCATGGCTGCGAGTCCTCCACGTCTCCCTCCCTCCCCCTCTCTCCTCTGCGCAGCGCCGCGCCTGTCCCTTCGCCGGTTCTCTATGCTCTGCAGCGCCACATGACTTGTCGCCATTTCATGCCGAGCCCCGTGCCCACGCCCTGCCGCACCGCGCCCCGCCCGGTCACATCGCACCGCGCGCCATGCCATCCCTCGCTGCGAGCTACTCTCGCCAGCCACAGAGCTCCACGACACCCTTTTTCTGCGCTTCAAATAGCAGCCTGGCTCCCCCGAGCTCTTCCTCTTCCTCCCCCATGTTTCTTTCTCCCTTGCCGCCGTGAGCTTCCCGACCCGCCTCCCCGCCGTATTCCGGTCTCCGGCGAGTTCCCCCAAAATTGAGCGCGTCCATTCACGCCCCTAGGCCCCACCTGCTCCCCCGCCGGTGCAATTGGAATTCCGTGCGCCGGGAACCCCGATTCGGTCTCCCTCTTCAAAGCCGGCCAAGTGAGCCTCCACCGCCGCCGTTCCTTCCTCAAATCGCCATTGCTTGATTCCTCTCCCTGGGAGCACCCTCTCGGCGCCCTCGAGCCTCCCCAACCACCGCTGGAGCTTCTCCCCAACCTCAGCTCGCCGACGCCATGCGCCCCCACCGCGCAACCTCGCCTCCCGCCGCCGGCGCGCCCCGGTACCTCCCCGACCAAGCCGCCGCCGCAGGTACCTTCTCGGTGGCGCTCTCTCGCTCGTGCTTGCCTCCCCTCCTCCATTCTTTTGTCGGGCCGCCACAGCCCCACGGCGTCTCCTCGTCCGGCCGATTCCACCGCCGCCGCCCCTCCTGTGCACCGCCCCGGCCGGAGCCACCACCACCCGGGGGTTCATCACCTCAGGGGCAGCCCATTTCGCCGCGTCCGCCGCCCTCCGGCTGACGGCGCGCGCCGCGAGCCGTCGCTGGCCTGTGCCGCCCCTCCCTTGTTTCGTTCCCCATGGCCGAAAGGCCCTCTACCCTGTTCGACTGTCTCTCTCTCTGAGTTGTGGGCCCAAACAGGAGAACCCCCCTAAGCCAGTTTACGTTCCCTAGTTTTCTTTCAATTCTTGCTAAATATTAATTAAAAGTTTTTCAATGAAGCAAACTTGTAAAGTATTAATTGGATAATAAGGAGTAAGAATTAAAATTGTAAAACCTTTGTGAAGATTCTTGCAAATATGTATATCTGTATGAATGAAGGAAAATCAACTCTAGTTAATCTCATGACAATGGATTATGGGTGGAATTAACTAAGGAGTTTATAAAATTGGTAAATAGCTAAAGGTTTAATCCTCACTAATTACCAATAAAAGATTGTTAAATTCTAGTATATGAAACTAACTAAAGTATGCTCTTAAAAATATAGATATATAAATAATAAGATTAAAATAAGGTCTTACATGAATAAATACCATTCCCTCATATTCTCAGGATTTACATCCGCCAATAAAAGATGCATCGTTAATCTTTAATAATAATTCATTTAATCAACAGAATAATCAACCCTGCTCCTAATAATAATAGTAATAATAATAGCTTTATCAAGAAGATCTTTGTAAAATCCTAACTCTCCTTTCTGACAAATCACAGCCATTGGTCCTATTAATTAAGGATGTTAATCAAGCAAAGTAACTGACTTTAGGATTGGCAAGTGCAATCACAGATAAATGTTGTCTCATGAAATATCAAAGTCACATCGCGTGATTAAAGTAGTACTCATTTTATGTCAACTTCCGCATCCTAAAAATCACAAAGCTCTGTTCCTCTTTACTATCTTCGATAACCTCTTTTATCCGTCTGAGAGTCCTGCTTAACTCATGGAACTTCCTTGATAAATACAAAAATAATAAAAGAGATTGTTAATAAAAATGTTAGGTCATCGTAATCTACCACCAGCCTTGCCTCAAATCACACAAATCACCCGTTAACTCATAATAAAACTAAATTGAGTTTATTCGGTTTTGTTTGGATCTTTTGAGTTATTTGTTTTTATTTGAATTCAGTCGTTTGTCGCGTAATTAGAACTTGGGAGTCATGAAGATTCAGTGGATCCAGCGGGATTAAGCTTGAAGGGAAGATAGAGACCAACAGCTCAAGAGGAAACATTGTGTGAGCTCAAGATCGCGGTAAACCGCGCCAGGCGAGTCAATACTTTGATCATGTTGAACCTACATTTTCTGCAAATTATTTTGTTTTAAATTATCAAATTGCATGCTGTTATTTCATATGCAAATACATGTTTAATTTGCGATTCTAGTTATATGCCCATTGTTACCTTTGCTAATATTACACCTCCTTTGGAATATTTGATTACGTGAACCTTGTCACCCTAGTAAACTTATAGTAGTAACTTTTGGAAATAAGTCCGTAATTATACACCATGCTTAGTACTGCATAGATACTTGGGGGCGTTGAAATGTCCCAAACATCATTGTCACTTTAAATCATGAGAAACTGGTTTGGGCAGTCATGGTGGGAATGACTGGTATATTTTGATATGATTATTTTATGCTCCCAAAAATCCTAACTTGCTTAAATATCTGAGCGGATGGTTTGGGGGCTGGTATGTGGTGCGGTGGGAGCACAAATTATGGAGTGTGGTAGAACCGCTCGATAATACTAAGAATCTGAATCTTGTGATGACCTCCGATGTAAAACAAGACAACCGCAAGTCTATAATGGGTACGACCTAGCTGAATAACTTGCAAGTGTTTAGTTCAGATATCACCGTGGAAAGTGGGTGCCGTGGTGTCTTGGTTTACTCACGGTGAGGCACGGGGTTTTACTTGTACTCGCTGCGGTGCAAGAGGGGCTTCGATCGTGGTGGTGTAACCCTTCACGGTGAAACCTCAACAGGTGGTGTCTAGCTAGATCGGAGTAAGGTAAAGGCTTTGTGATAAATTATCTGGGTCTCATGCCTAAGGAAGCATGTTGGCTATGAAGATAATTCATCTCTTGTGGTGAAAGTGTACAACCTCTGCAGAGTGTAAAACTGTTCGAGCAGCCGTGCCCACGGTCATGGGCGGACATGGGAACTTAACTAGATATAGTTCTATTCGAAAAACTTTGTGGATGGTAATGGAAAAAGTGGTGGGCAGTGAAAGGCCCTGATTTGAGTTGTCCTGGGTGTCGTCCCAGTGGTAAGTTAAGCGGCTATAACGCTGAAAGATGTTATACGGTGTGATGCCGTATGTACGGAAAAATTATGGTGATATTAGGCATATGGTGTGATGCCATATGTATGAAAAATCATGTTAATATTCCTTGAACATTATGTTTTGTTCCAAAGCTGCTAGGTCTCAGGAAATTTTATGTATTGTATTTCAAATAGTGGCATTACTAATCTTTCAAACTAAAATATGGGTGGAATAAAAAGGGTTGTGAGTAAAGGAGATGGATGTTTTTAGTATGCACATAAGGTATTGGTGGATTCGGGTCGATCATGAAAAGGAAATGATAGTGTGGAACCTGAGAGAAATAAACTTTGGTGGAGTCCAAATGGATTTATAGACTAGATAGATGAATTATATGATTTTTGGAGTATTAGGAAATGCAAAGGTAATTGTTGGATAACAATACCGATATTTGTTATAAATTCTTGGAAGATATTGGCGATAATGGGAATTAATAAGAGTTGATCAATTGCTAGAGGGATGAATTGAATTCCTGAGAAGATTGGAGGATTCATTACAATTAGTGGATTATAATCTTGGTAAATTGAATTTTCGGTGGGGGTATATTTGTGGATTAGCTAGTGATAGATAATGGAAAATAAGATTAATTATTGGATTATGGTTTTGAACCAATGTTGAAAAGGATTGAATACGAATGATATTGGTGGATTTGAAAGTAATTATGTTAGAGAATCATTAGAATTCAGAGGTGAGGAGCTGATGAATAGTAATGACAGGATTGGATTATTAGTAATTCAAAATACAAAGTATGATCGGTGGATTAAATAAGTGATGACACTTGCTGTTTGGAGTTTTAAACAGCAGTCAATAAAGAAAGTGCATGTTCGGTGGATTAAGTCAATTTTGGCAATTGTAGTGTGGAGTTAGGTAGCAATAGTAACACTTTGATTAAATAATAGTAATAATGCTACTAAAGCGATTTTTGGCAAATAAAATAACCCGAGCCTCTCCTTTGTTAAGCCATGCATACGTCCTTTGATCATGTTGAACCCAGTTTGCAATCTATTATTTAAATATTTTGTTTTAAATTACATTGCATCGCTACTTTTATACAAACCTTGTAATTGGTAGTTATCACCTCAATTGAGTATTTCCTCCTTGTTAAAATTGAATGCCATGCTGCCATTGTCACCATAGGTTGGGAAACTTACTAGTGATGCTATGTTACGATCACAATTGGGATGGTACGATTAGTATGCTTAGCCATGCTTTTAGTATCGTTTGGATTCATCATCATATGTGATTAATTAATTTGACTTAATGATATATTGAATCGTGGTTGGTGCCACTGTTATAAAATTTGTGCCGTGGCGTTGGTGCGTCATTGGCGATGGTTGCACAAAATTGGTTTTCACTCGGGCGAATGATCGTGCGCAAGAAAGGGAAAGTGTTGGAGCACTTCGAGGGATGTGGTAGTCTCGCCGAGAACACTTAAGGACTTAACTTTGTGCGCCATTGATCCGAGCTTTACCATGCAAACCACATGTCCGGTATGGGACGGACACTGGCCGATTAATTTGGGATGTTTCAATTTCAATCTCATTGGGATGAACATGGTTGCCGATTTCCATGAGGCGCAAGGGGGTGTGATGAAACCCTAGCGGGCGGGATTGGGTTGGAATTGAACATTGTAAAGGCTTTGTTGTGATTGTCTTTAACGTGAGGATTATCACATCGTGTGGGTACAGCCAGTGCGACCTCTGCAGAGTGTAAAACTATTCGAATAGGCGCGTCCTCGGTCATGGACAATGCTCGGTGATTTCACACGAGGTATAGTTACTCTTGGAAAACTTTGTAGCCGGTCGGTGGATAGTTAATTCACCGTTGGTTTGGCTTGTGGATGGGATGTCCATGAGTGGGTTGGTTTGGCTTGTGGATGGGAGGTCCATAAGTAGTTTACTTCTATCCCTTTGATTATTATTCATTATTGTTTTATTTGCTTTTCGCCTTCAATCTATTTATGGTAATTTCAAATGCTGTTTATGCAAATTAACCTTTCAGCCTTCCATTGGTAAGCCTTGCATACTATATTGCATCATTTGTTACAAACGGCTTGCTGAGTACCAATGTACTCACGGCTTTACACCTATGTTGCTCAGTTGAGGATGAGGAGTACTACCAGTAGGAGGTTCCAGAAGGCGAGTACTTCGACGACTACGCGTGCTAGGCTTCGCTCCCCCACTCGATTGCCCGTGGGCATGTCGATTAGCCACTACGTTTTATTTTGGATTTTTCGCTGCTAAATTTTGTTAAGCCCCTAAGGCTATTGAGATTGTAAGCTTGACCATAAGGTCTCACTTTTGGATATTGATTAATAATTTGAGTTTCCCTTATTTAATATCGTGATTGTGGTGATGTTTACCTCTATGTTTGACTGTGTGCACTAGCGTGATTCTGGACTAGTGCAGTATACACAGAGAGTCCGGATTTGCATATTCGGCGACAAGGCAGTGACGCCTGAAGAAATTAAGGCTGGCTCGCGAAGGGTCCTCGTCCAGGAGCTGATGGAAGAGCGCCAATTGTTCCTAGAACTTCTCGATGGAGAGCGAGTAAGCGCGACCCAGCACGTCACAAAATACGCGCGTCAAATGGCGCGCGTGCGACCGCACCATGTACCTGCGGGAATTTCAAGCAGGAGACCTCGTCCTCAAAATGGCACTCCATGCGGAGACTGTCAGCAAGCTGGAATCCAAGTGGGAAGGCCCATACATCGTCGCGGCGGCCCTGCAGCGGGGAGCCTATCGCCTCGCGACACTGGAAGGGTAGACACTTCGCCACACATGGAATGCAGACAGGTTGCGGCGATACTATGTATAGGACAAAAGGAAAGCCTATAGCAAGCTCGGCACCTTGCTTATTGTAAGACGCTTGCCCGCGCAAACGGGAGATTAATAAAGCCGATCAACTGCAAAGACCTCATCTTATGCATAAGACGCAGCGTCGAGGTCCACCTCCGCGCGCACTCTACAGAGTATAAATAAGACGCATCGTCGAGGTCCGCCTCTGCACGCACTTTACGGAGTATAAATAAGATGCAGTGTCGAGGTCCGCCTTCGTGTGCACTCTACGGAGTATAAATAAGATGCAGCGTCGAGGTCCGCCTCCGCGCGCACTCTACGGAGTATAAATAAGACGCAGCGTCGAGGTCTGCCTTCGTGTGCACTCTACGGAGTATAAATAAGACGCAGCGTCGAGGTCCGCCTCCGCGCGCACTCTACGGAGTATAAATAAGACGCAGTATCGAGATCCGCCTCCGCACGCACTCTACGGAGTATAAATAAGACATGCGGGGGGACGCCCCTGCGCGCACTCTACGGAGTATAAATAAGACATGGATGTTGTCCCTGCGCACTCTACGGAGTATAAATAAGACGCGGATGTTGTCCCTGCGCACTCTATGAAGTATGAACGAGACGCGGATGTTCTCGCGCACGCGTGGGTGTTGTTCCTACGCGTACTCTTCGGAGTATAAATAAGACATGGATGATGATCCCACACACTCTACGGAGTATAAACAAGACGCGGATGTTCTCGCGCACGCTTGGGTGTTGTTCCTGTGCATACTCTTCGGAGTATAATCAAGATGTGGATGATGTTCCCACGCACTCTACGGAGCATAAATACCACACGCAAAATTGGACATCTGTAGGTTAGGTTTTCAGCTATCTTTTGAAGAAAAATTGAAATGTCAAAATCCTGAAATTCTTAAACTCCAAATTGGAGTGTGCTTCAAATGCTACAAGAGGTATCCAATGTCAAAAGGAGGAAAACTTTAAAAGCTTTCATGGAGCTCTTATGAGTAAGATTATTTGAATATATTTGAAATATCTTTTCATTTCGTTATCTCAATTTCCATCTTGGCACATATGTTTATTTCATACTCTTTGTGACCAGTATTAAATTAAATCAATTAGTGTCAACCTCCATGTGTTGGAACATGGCCATTTGGGCTAAATTTGCATTTTTCTTTTTTTTTTATGATAAATGCCAAAAGGGAGAAGAATGAATAATACTATTGTTATTAAAGTGTATAATGCTAAAAAGGGGGAGAATAACATTGATGCTAAAAAGGGAGAAGTTCTTTATTATGCTTTTTATGTCTTCACCTTAGTTGAATTTCCTATAATATGTTTATTTTCATCCAAATGCTATTATTATTATTATTATTATTATTATTATTATTATTAATGAATTTATCATTCATCACCAAAAGGAGGGAGATTGTAAGTTCAAACTCCATTAAGTTGATTTTGGTGATAATGATAAATATAATTATGAGACTAATATATTTATTGATTTTGATATTGGTTAGTCTCATTTGGATGAAAAGGTGAAAATATAAGAGGTATGCATTCAGTATCACATTCTTATCTTATTGCATTCCTTGGATCCGAAATATATAATGAACTTCACCAAATAAGTCAAATTTGAATATGTGCATATGCTTTCACAATACATTCTTATATGTACATATTTAGAGAGAGTTCACTCTATATTTTGTAATTTTATTAGTATTGATCCAAGTTTCATTTCCACATATTACGAATCTTTACATTGAAACATATTCCTTGAGTATTATAGCTTGTGTAATTCATATATACTCATAATCTGGTTGTTATCTAGTTCTTCCATTATATGTTAATAGTTGGATGATTAATGACAACCGGATAAGTAAGGTTTGCTTTAAAAGTTTATTTTAGAATATACAAGTGTTGTGTACATGATGCATACTCGCAAATGAATTTTTATCTCATTATTTGTTGATATTGTCATGAATTACCAAAAAAAGAAGATTATAGTATATAGTCCCTCCATTATGTGTTAATGGTGAAATTTGATAATTGATGACAATTATTTTATGGACTAATATTTTTCATGAGTTGAATAAATAGGTTAGGATCAACAAATAAGGAAGACTTAGGATGATTTCATGTGTTGAAAGTCATCAAGTCAAGAAAAAGATGCATCATGAGTTGATGCATATTTAAGAGAAGATGTTCATGTGTTGATCATTAAGACAAGTGGAGACTCATCATGTGTTGATGGAGGTCAAGTGAAGGATGTATCATATATTGGTGCATGTAAACATGATGATCCAGGCTTGAAGTGTAGATGTGAGTCATCAAGCTTCACGGGATATTCAAGGCAAAGGTATGACTAGTTAGAGCTAAGAATGTATTCCTAGTCTTTTACCGGTGTTGGTGTTTGATTGGAAGACCGTACTGTTAGTATAGGTTGCCGTATTATTCAGAGGGGTCATGTCTAGTAGCATGAGTTTCATCATGTGTTGAGAGCTCAACCTCACTTGCTCTAGCTCTCCTTAGCATGAGGCTTGTATTTTGTAAATATATTTTGCAAATAGTTGAAGCCTATGTGTTGAATCCTTGTAACATGAGACTACACATTACGAATGTATTCTGCAAGTGTTTGAAGTCCATGTTTCCATTCTTTGTAGTATGAGGTTTATATTTGCTAATATGTTTTGTAAATAGTTGAAGCTCAAAGCACCATTCACGTGTATGCCGTGCGTGTGCTGGCAATGGTATGGCTAGGAGAGCGAGCGTGCGCATGTAGTCTTCCTTTGCTTTTCTTCACCATAGCCATACACACTCTTCCTTATAAATGGGTGTGACTATCTTTTGATGAGCAATATGGGACTATAGTCCCACCACTTGCCATGCATGAGTAGGCATTTGTGATTTATAGGAATTATTATTTGAGTTGCCCTCCAAATACTCTAAAAGTCTATGTTTGAAACTTACTTGATGTCTTAACAAGATAATTTGCAGAAGGAAAACATTGCTTGACTTCTAATCAACCTCCTCATGTTGCAAATACAAACTTTGGTGTTGGATGCAAGAATAAGAAACTTTCAAGCACCACTAGAAAACGGTCACGAGATGAAAGTCAAAGAGAGAACAACATGAATTCCCCTCCAAGAATGGATGAATTTGAAAGACAAGGTTTGGAGTTCGACGTACAAGATGAACAACACTATGTACTCACGCCAAAGAAAGGATGATATTGCAAGGGTTTTGGAGAATGAACTTGTACAAGCTCACCATGACAAATCATTGCATAATGAAGATTATGATGCAGATCAACAAGCACAAAGAAGTGATGACCATGCAAATTCAAGAACTGGGATTACTGGATTATAAAGAAGAAGATCCAAGAAACAAAAGGGTACAACATCAACACCACACATTGAAGAAACCATGGCAGCTCATTTTGATTTTAGAAAAAAACAAAGCTAGCATGAAAGAGCGAGCCTCAAAGCAAGGAAATGAATACTCAATATCAAGATGCTTCAAAGTGTTGCAATGCAATGATGATGTATCAGATGAGATCAAAATTTTTGCCTCTAATGTTTTCAAGGATGCAACAAACCGGGAGATATTTCTATGCTATAAGTCAAGATTGTGTGGTTTGTGGTTGAAGAAGGAAGTAAACAAGCTTGAAAATTCACTCCATGTAAGTCCTATTTATTTTGGACTTCTATTATGCATTTTTTTCTTACGTTTATTCATGCTTGAATATTTCAGTTTCTGGACTGCTTGTTTGGAATACATGCATAAGGATTGCCTATATGTAGTTCAATAATAGATTTTGTGTAATCTTGTATGCCTTTTTTATATAAATAACAATCGACAATTTTTTGTCTGTTTAGCTTATCAACCTTTTCTGTTAGCACTTCTGATATTAGATATTTGCTATGTGATTTTTTATACTCTATGAGATGTGAACCAAATGTGGTTATAATAGAACAAAGGTTAATATCCTCTCAAACCGAATTCTAAAAAACTATCACCTAAGCACACTCCATGCTAGAAGCTCCCATTTAAACCATTTCTTGTTTTTTTGTAGGCTTTTCCAATTGTGAGCTACCTTGAGGATTGGCAGTAAAGTAACTACCCCTTGTGCATTGTTGAACCTCAAACTAAAGTATTACATGTAGAAGAATGGGTTAGAATTATGTGCTTATTTGGTCTAGTGCTTCCAGATTGATAGAACACATTATGCTATGTTGGGTTGTTGACCCGATGTAGTAACTGTCGCTTGTCAATGTGACAATTATCTGAATGATATCCAAGCACACTTTATGGTGCTAGTTGGCTTCAAGGAAACACAAGAAGCTAACA
Organism: Dendrocalamus sinicus; assembly: GCA_036346575.1. Taxonomy (NCBI): domain Eukaryota; kingdom Viridiplantae; phylum Streptophyta; class Magnoliopsida; order Poales; family Poaceae; genus Dendrocalamus; species Dendrocalamus sinicus. Next base: position 9,372,495 of record CM070648.1, read on the forward strand.
AGTGCTATTAGAAGCTATATATTATATTTAACTACCTCATCAAAAGTTTGATGCTTTGCTCTATGCATTCCTTGTAGGATAATGAGTCCGTTATGTGTTTATAGTGCAGGTTAGCATGCTGGTTGCAACCTAAAAAGCTTGTGAAATTCATTTGTTTATCAACTCTGGAGCTCAAGTCACTGTTGGTGCTTCATTTGAGATGTAACTCTATGCTTCAAATTTTGTTCTATAGTTGAGCTCAAGCCACTGATGGTGCAAACATGTAGATGAGTAGAAGATTTTGTTTTGTATCCCTTGACTTTATGCTTCAGTTTAACAAAAAACTGCTTTGAAGTTTACCTTGACTTGGTGCTTCAGTTCAACGAGCTGCGAGATCTTCTTATGGAAGAATTGTGTACCGAGGGAATGTATGTAACTCACCGTGCATTTTGATGTTGGCCTTGTGAATGATTATCGACAGCAAGTTCAGGACAACCTTTGATGTCTCTTGTCTCGTGATAATGTTTGTTGCAGATTTGTCACTGCTCATTTCAGCATATGATGTAAAAATTAATTTGGAGCATACTGCAACTTGACCTAATCTTTGGAACATGTGAACATATAATTGATCTCTAATATTTAGGATATGTGAACACGAAAGTGCAATGTTGCTTCAGTTACCTTGGTATCCAAACAGAATATCAAAGGATATTCTGACCTCTAATATTTAAGATATGTTAACACATAAGTGCAATGCTGCTTCAATTACCTTGGTATCCAAACAGAATATCAAAAGAGATTTAAGTGGTTTTCCAATGGTTTTCTTTGTGCCTAGAAAATTGTAAGCTCTTGATATGTGGAAAAAATTACAAAGCCCCCAATAGGCCCTAAGGAGTAATTATCACATCCCAGTTCCGTAAAACATCATCCGAACATTATTAAGAGTAATGCTTTTATGAATTTACGCAACCAACTACCTCAAAATGAACGACCACTATAGACATATCCTTTTGGGTTATGGTTTACAACTTTTATCTATAGCCTATTAGTCTAATAAATAGTGATTGTTGAGAGAATGCAAAAAAAAAATCAAAAGTTGCTGAAAAGCAAAAAAACAAAAAACAAAAAAGAGAACATATTATACACACTAACCTTTACGGTGTACTCACTGTGCACTCAAACTAAAAAAGTTACGGAAAATTCTGAAAAATTTCTAGATGTACTTCATAGTTTACTCCACATATTTATAAATTTCAAATTCAAATTCATTCTATGTTAATGGTACAAGAAAAAGAGAAATTTCTGATAAAATCTGTCAGAATTCTCTTTTTTATACCATTAACATAAAATGAATTTGATTTTAAAATTTTATACATAGATGGAATAAACCATAAAGTACATACTAATTTTTTTTAAAATTTTCATATTTTTTAGTTTAAATACATAATAAGTATATCGTAAAGATAGTGCATACTATATGTTAAAAAAACAAGGCCTATAGATAGAAATGGGAACAACTCCTGGAAATTAAGTTGACTACGGTGCAAATTTTTTTTATTTCAACCGCCCGTTCAATAATCGGATGACCGGGAATATCAGACAGCAGATCGGCAAGTAGTCTCCGCTCGCGGCAGCCACCCGTAGCAATCTCACTCACCGAGCCAATAACCGTCTAACAGGGTAACAGCGACGCCAACGCCACGCCCGCACCCCACGTTCCGAAATCGCCCCGCCGGACGGCCAAACCCTCGAAAGCCGAAACCGAAAGCAACCGTGCCGAAAACGACGTGCGTGTCGTGTGCGGCAGCGGCGACGCAGACGCAGACGCGAGCACCCCCGCAGGAGCACCGCCCGCCGCGGCATTCCGGCCGCCCACACCCAGGTTTGTTCGTTCGATCTATCCCCGTCGCCTCCTTGGTTCCTACTCGGTGCGTGCGGGATTGGGGGTAGGATAGGGCAGGCGTTGATTGCGACGGAGCAGGGGCTAGGTGATTCGAGAATTTCTCTGCCGTAGAGTCAATCGAGCGTCGGGACGGCTTTGGCGGAGATCTGGGTGGGATTGCTGGAGGCGGAATTGTTTCTATGATTTGAGTCCCAATTGGGGTAGAAGGTAGATGCTGGCCTAGTCGTGCTGCTGCTTGGGTGCTGCCATTTTGACATTAGTCTGCGTAGTAGCGTAGGGAGGTGAAATTCCGGGGCTATGTGCCTACCACGATCAAGTTTAGCTGCAGCGAATTTGAGGTCAAGAGAATTTCCTTTGGGGTGAGTTTTCATGACGGAGTTTCCGTATGGAGGTTGTATTTGTAGTTTTCACGTTTCCTACCCGTAATGGTCTATTCTTTGCCCATGATCTGGTGTAGTCTGTTGGTGAGGCAATAGTCAAATGATCCTAAAGAAAAGTAGAACAGAAGGAACTCGGTGCTTGCTTCCCGTCTTGGTTGTGTTCTATTCCATATTTTTGTACTGAAGCCCATGAACTAGGCAGCTTTCCTAATTCCTACACTGATGGGTTGTTCTTATTCGTTTGCTTGTTTTGATCTTCTAGGATTTCTGGTGCCTACTTGTTCTGAATGGCAGACCTAACAGACATGGGCTGCTGCAGTTGTTTTAGCTTTTTAAGGAAGCCCAGTGTGAAAGTAGCTCGACCTCAGGACGCTGATGGCATCTTATCAGAAGATTTGTTGAAGCATCAATCTACTGAAGATCCTGATGGAAGCTTCTACACTGGAGATGATCCTGATAGAAGCTTTTACAATGGGGATGATCTTGATAGAAGCTTCTATAATGGAGATGATCCTGATAGAAACTTCTATGATAGAGATGATACTGATTATGTTTATGAAAGTGATGATGGCCCGCCATGGAAGAGGTCTGAAGATATTATACTGTCAAGAGCTCAAAATGGCTTTGCATGTAGAGAAAGCCTGGTTAAGGAGACAAAAAAAGTATTTCGCTCAGAGGTACCATCTTCATAGGCTTCAATTTTTACCACTATTTTTCTACATGCATTTCCATTTTTGAGTGTCCATCTATGGAGGTTTTGTATTGTCTAGCCTAGGCTTCCCTTGTAAGCTAGACCACACTTAGAGAAGCCGTATGTACGAGCCAGTTCAACTTCTCTTAAGAAGCCGTGGTTTATTCTTATTAAGGCAACTGACACTTCCCATTTAAAGTTGCAAGATGCCAATATGTTCTTACCGTTTGCCCTTTGCTTACGTTTATCTCGATGAGAAGCAGAAGTGCTATATTTTCTTTGTATTTACTTTTGCCGTCACCCTGCAAATTAATGAGATCGCATCTTTGCTTTCGCTCATCACCACATGATTGTGTTAATTATTGATCTGATAGTTTTTAGATTATACATGGAGACTTAAATTGCTGTTCTTGACGAGGAACCAAAGCCAGTTGCACCAGTTATCAGAAAGTTCTTGCCCTTAAGAAAATGCGCAATTCACCTTGGAAAAACGAGGATGCATTTGCCTTTTGTTACCCTCAAATGTTATTCATGCCCATGCGTATTTTTTATATTTGTTCTTGTATTTATATATGCTTTAGTATTGCATGGCCTATAGTTATAGAAACCAGACTAGATTAGCAGTTTGATTGGAAAAACTAGAGAAGGTGGCTAGTTCAGTCTGGTTCATGTGATTGGGTTATTTCTGCAATTTACCTCTCTTGAACCGGATTGAACTTGGTCCAACTGGCTGGTTTTGAGTAAAATTGTTCACAGGACTGAGTTAAACTTAACTCCGCCATGCAGGGAAAAAAATTTTAGCGCCTCCGCTAGGGTTTTAACGTGGCATCTTCTGCGAGGAAAACCATAAGCCTAATTCCACTAACCTCGGCTATGATTTGTGTGCCTTCTTTCCTTTTGGAATGGTTAACAATTAATCCATTCTTTTAGAATAATTGATAATTGATCTAATTTTAGCGCCTCAGCTTGGATTAGAACGTGGGACCTTCCACGAAAGCAAGAAGCTGAACCCCACTAACCAATCATGACCAGTGTAGCTTCTTTCCTTTTGGAATGATGAATAAGTAATCCGCCATTTTGGAACAACCAATAGTTAATCTATCCTTGTTAGTTATTATATTATGTACCGGCGAAACAACATTCAACTGGTTATTGGCAAACACAAATCTCGTTAGATATGATCCACTAAATATATTGAGATAGTAACATACATGTAAAATATGTGAAATTTAATTATTTTAAACCCACTTTTCTGACCAGTGATCCAAGAGCTTGACAAACTTCTGATAGCTATGACATGGCCTTTGCATGTCTAGTAGGTCAAAGATTTGTGTGAGAGCATTTACCTTTTGCATTATAAATTTTTTCCCTTTTGGCATGTTTAGGATGAAAATGGTAGTAAGATGGTCAATCAATATGTCCACATGGGCAAGATTGGTGCTGGAAGCTATGGCAAAGTGGTAAGATAGCTTAACTGTACTATTAATTAACTTCCTATGGTCGATGGCTAAATCCTTTTTTCTGGCTGCTGAAAAAGGTTTTATACCAAAACATGAAAGATGGGAAGCTATATGCAGTGAAGGTAACGCTTTCTGCTACTCTCTTGTGTTGGTAATATAAATGCCTTTTTTATGAACCACTTCCATGATAAGTGGTACATTTGCTTGTTGAATCTCATGATGCGTTATTTCTTTCTGGTAGTTATCTATTTTCCCCTTACATCTATCCATACCCCTTGCATGTTTCGGCTGCTAGTTGTGGAAACTGCTTACTCATTATTAACCATCTATCAAGTCCAGCACTTTCTTTTCTTTGTTCAGTGCCATTATGTTTAACACTTATATCTGTGCTGGGTGCACAGTGCTCGTGTCTAACTGATGGAATTGTAGCATTTGCCCTTCTATTTCAGGTATTGAATAAACCTTACATGATGAAAGTACGTGTTGTACGGTCAGAAACCGCCATGACAGATGTTCTTCGGGAAGTGAGTAACTTTTATTTATCTGTAATACTTGCCATTTGGCTGTTTTGTCATGCGTGTTAGTTCTCTGGGAATGTAGTTATGTGCACTTTGTACTCATTAGGATCTATTACAAATAAGCTAACCAAGCTGAGCATGCTCATTGGTCATGTTATGCTCAGTACATGAATATGGTAAAAGAACTCAATGTTTGCAATTATTTGGTTGGATTGATTGGAATGAAATTGCTTGCTTGCTGGGGAATCGTGTTTGTTGGGCACCCACTGTTTAAGAAAAACTTGGAGGTGCACTGCTCCTTAGCATATGAAGAATGCGTCCCTCATGGATCAATAATGCATTTATCTGATAAAAAGTTGACTAATGATAACGACATAGATTTGCAGTGTTCTCTTGTGATAAACACACCATGAATTCATTTATCCCGGCTATTGTCAAGCAGTTAATTCCACATTCTATGTGTAGAAGCCCTTTTAGCTTCTCAGGAGAAATGGATTCATGGGAGCATAATACAGAATGCATGTATCTTTTGTTTGTTTCAAAAGTCCTGTTCATTGCCCTTTTTTGTTTCATTTCAATTTCACTGGATTATGATGTTCGTTGGACAAATTTCCAAAGTGCTAATTACCACCAAGTAGCTACTTCATTTCCTTTTAGAAGCCATGTAAAATGTACTCGTGAGATGTTGTAAGGGATTAAATAGATGTCCATCACCACTATATTAGCGGCCAAAAGGTTCAATGATTGTCAGAAATCAATGTTTTTTTGGAGGTGAAAATGCAAAAGCATGATATTTTGGGTAGTAGCAATAGTCAATTAGCACAAGTTGTGCATATATACAGTGTGTGGCATTTTCCGGATATTACATGATAATCGACTGCATTATTAATTTTGAAATTATCTAATAGCTTCCTTTTTTGTATTGGTGACAGGTATCCATCATGAAAATGTTGGATCATCCCAATATAGTAAATCTCACTGAGGTGATTGATGACCCAAACATAGATAAATTCTACATGGGTATTTAATGACACTCTCATCATTTTATTGTTTTCTTTTCTTTTATTTATTGTAACATAGCAGTTTTTTGGCTTGCTTGTTGGCATTTTTGTTGATATTTTATATAATCATAATCTACACTTTTCCATTGGCATTGCCAGTTCTTGAGTACGTTGAAGGAAAAATGGTCTGTGATAATGGTTTAGGAGAAGCTACTTCCAGAAAGTACTTGCGAGACATAATCTCTGGTCTTATGTATCTTCACTCTCATGTAAGATTTCCATTTTTCTTTTCAGTAAAAACTGTTTCATCATGGTGAGTGCTGTGCCGTGTCAGGTCCTATAAATCAAGCTATATCATGTCCAAAAGTGAGAACAATTTACTAGTGTCTATTTCATTAGCAGTCTGATCGTATTAATAGGTTTTTGAAAAAGAGATTTGAGCATCACAAGTTTGTATTGCACAGATTAATACAACTAATCTATTTTTAACTTTCACCTATTTCCCCCCTCCACTAAACTTGGCTATATGTGTTAGAATAGAATAGGAATTCTTTGTTTTTTATATGCGTTTGTTTCTTTATTTGTGTATGACATATTCTCTTGTAATATCCTCTTGCACTCTATATATTTTGCCCTTTAGGTCTCATGAATATATAAACTATTCATAACATGGTATCAGAGGTAGGGCACTAACCCTAGTTTTTTCCGCACCATCGCCGGGGATTCGCCACCGCCACCAGTCCACGGATAAGCCGCCTTCTGGGTTGCCGCCGTTCCCTGCTCGCCGCCGCTTTGCCTCAGCTGAAGCAATCACTGCCCGGCTGCCTGGCGCCCGACGCCCATTGCCTCGCCGCCCAACGCGTGCCTAGCCGCCACCGATCGACGCCTTGATGCTTGCTTGCTCGCCCTTTGCCTCGGTCTCGAATAGATCGATTAGATCTGTTCTTTTATATATATATATATATATATATATATATATATATATATATATATATATATATATATATATATATTAGTTCCACCAAAAAAATAAAATAAAAACGTCAATCTAACCGTCGCGCCGTCCAACGTCGCCTATTAGACTTCATTACCTTGGTTGCCGCGTCGTCTACCAATGGATTTCGTTCCATCAGCTGTGATCCCATTCTCAAGGACAAAGCTTCATGGGACAAACTACAGATTGTGGTATTTACTCATGGAGATCACACTCGATAGTCTTCGTCTCTAGGGACATGTCATTGGTGCACGACTTTCTCCACCATTGTCGGTTTAGCCTCCTCTCCGGTAGCCTACTTCTGCACCTTCTGTAGAAGATGAGGCCGCCAAGAAGGAGGCAGAGGCTGTTGTTGTTGCTGCTGCTGACAAGGCTTTTCAGTATGCCATTGACGCTTTCGAGCGCTGGTATGCTGATGAGGCCCGTATTCGAGCCATCCTGGTGGTTAGCGTCGACGACTCCAACCAAGTAGACATTGTTGATCTTCAGTCTACTTGTCAGATATGGGAGTACTTGCATGAGCGATACCAGCAGAGCAATGATGTTTAGTTCTTTTTGCTTTAGTGTGAGTTGGAGACGCTTCGTCAAAGGGACTCTTCCGTCGACGACTTCTTTCGAGCCTTGGCTAGTCTCTGGCACCAGTTGGACGAGCTGGCCTCTCCACTTTGCCAGGAGTGTCATAAAGTGCAGAAGGCGGATCATGGTCAACTTTGCCTTTATGATTTCGTCTGCCATCTTCGCCCAGAGTTTGAGCCTGTTAGGGCTCAACTGCTAAGCTGCTCACCGCGACTGACCGTCACCAAGGCCTTTTTGAGGCTTCAGTCTTAAGAGCTTCGCCTTAGGTTAGCAGTACAGTCCATTCCGACTGTGCTTATTGCCCTTTCTTCTTCGACTACACCAATGGATTCTCCTTTGACTACGGTCCCTTCCCAGGTGCCTCTTTTTGCTCCTGTTTTCACATCAACTGGAGTTCAATGCGACTACTGCAAGAACTTTGGGCACGACTACCAGAGTTGTGCTGTGCGCAAAAAGAGGAACAATGTGCGTGGGGGTGGAGATCCAAGGGGGGCAAGGAGGCCCTTCTTCTGCAAGAGGACAAACCAGCTCATCAGGTTCTCAGCGAGATGGCTATGTTTAGTAGCTTTACCAGGCCCTACTTCAGCAGCTCTCTCACAACTTAGCAGGTTATGCCAGTTTAGCTCAGACATCTCTTCCAAGTACCTTTTGGGTTCTGGATTCCGGTGCCTCTTTCCACATGACACCAGACTCCACATCTCTCACTTCAATAGGACCTCCTGCTTTTTCTATCTTTGTTCAGATAGTTGACTGTACTCCCCTGTCTGTCAGCTGTAAGGGCACGCTTTTGTTCACTGGTTTTTCTGTTCCAGCTGTTTCCCATATTCCCTAGCTTACCATGCAGCTTCTCTTGGTGGGTCAACTCACTGATCTCGGCTGTAGGGTTAGTTTTGTTATAGTTCTAAGCATAAGGGTTATCGCTGCTATGATCCTTTTGCTCGACGAATTAGGATCTTGCGAGACGTCTTTGACGAATCTTGACCTTTCTTCTATTGAAATTTGGCTCCTTGTCCTGTTTCCACCGTTGAGACAATCTCATGGTTGTCTCTCTCTGGCTCTTCACCCATTTCTCCTCTCACAGACTTCCCCTAGTTTGTCTCCAGTGGTTCTTTCTATACCTCCACCTTCTGTGTTGCCTCCTGCATCACCACCTTTTGTTCCTGTAGCACTACCGTCACATTTATTTGGGGTGCACTACTCCAGGTGCCCCTCGTACTTCACCAGACTCCTCTCGTGGTATCTTGCTGACACCGACGTCTAATTTCTCTGATGATACTCCTCGTTACGCCCTTCATGACTGGATATCCCTTCGGCCCCTTGATCGTCTTGGTTTTAATTCGACAGCTCATGCTCTCTCTGTTGTTGAGCCTAGTTCTTATCGTGAGGCTGCTTCTTATTCTGAGTGGCAGCTCACTATGGCAGAAGAGCTTGATGCTCTTTGATGTATGGAGACATGGAATATTGTTCCGACACCTGTGCATGCTCGTCCTATTATGTGCAAGTGGGTGTACAAGATTAAGACCAGATCTGACGGTACAATCGAGCGCTACAAGGCTTGTCTTGTGGCTCGCGGCTTCCAGCATGAGTACGGCCGTGATTATGATGAGAATTATGATGAGACTTTTGCCCTTGTTACCCATATGACTACTGTTCACACTCTTGTTGTGGTTGCTTCTGTTCGCCGGTGGTCTATTTCTCAGTTGGATGTTAAGAATGTATTTCTTAATGGTGTTTTGCATGAGGAGGTTTACATGCAGCCGCCACCTAGGTATTTTGTTCTAGATGGACACGTTTGTCATCTTCGTCGTGTTCTTTATGGCCTCAAACAGGCTCCTCGTGCCTGGTTTGCGCGTTTTACCTCAGTAATTACCGCTGTCGGTTTCGCTGTCAGTGCCCACGATCCTACTCTTTTTGTCCATGTCTCACTTCGGGGTAGGACACTGCTTCTTCTATATGTAGATGATATGCTCATCATTGGTGACGATTCATCATTTATCACGTATGTGAAGAAGTATCTCAGTGAGCAATTTATGATGACTGATCTTGGTTTGCTTATATACTTCCTTAGGATTGAGGTTTCTTCCACGCCTGAGGGCGATCTAGGCTAATGATCTTTCTGATCATCATTCTCTTCTTGCTTACTGTGTTTTTCTTGGCTCTTTCCTGATTGCCTGAAGACGAAGAAGTAGACTGCAGTTTCCCGTTCGAGTACAGAGGTTGAGTAGACTACAGTTTCCCGTTCGAGTGGAGAGGTTGAGTTGAGCAGCAGCGACAGCAGAGATTACTTGGTTGAGGTGGCTACTTGCAGATTTTGGAGTACCTGTGATGAGACCTACAACTCTTTTGTCTGACAGTATAGATGCCATCAGTATTGCCCATGACCTAATAAAGCATGAGCGCACTAAGCACATTGCTGTGGATACTTCATACACTCACTCACAGGTGCAGGAGGGAGTATTCGCTTTACAGTTTGTGCCCTCAGAGTTACAAATTGCAGACTTTTTCATAAAACCATAGACTAGGGTACAACATTTGTATTTTCTTTCCAAATTCAGTGTGTGATACACCATGAGTTTGGGGGGTGTTAGAATGGGATAGGAATTCTTTGTTTCCTTATATACCTTTGTTTTCTTATTTATGTATGGCATATTCCTTTATAATATCTCCTTGTATTACATATATATATTGTCTTTTGGATCTTATGAATATATACACAATATTCATAACAATACTAGCATCCAAGTTGAGCAGCAAGCTCAGATCCTCTGCGCATATTATCTCAGCAACCAGATTCTCAACTGTAATCTTAGCCTATGCTTGCCCACTGAAGCTCTAATTCTTATGTAATCCTGATTTCCCCCATTATTTCCATTTTTTTTGGAAATGAGTTCTTATATAGTTTCCGATTTAATTTAGCTATAAATTTGACAACTACTGACAATTAGGATGGTAATATGTGCAAAAACTTGGTGTGTCTGTTGTAGTGTTGTTCTATAAAGCTCCAGATGGTGGATACCAATTATTCTTGAATCTTGATAGGAAATCTTCATCCACTAAATTCTAATTTTGTTTATGGCTTTATACATGCACTTAGGAGCATAATGGATCGTGGTTACAGGTTACTTACAAAAGTAATTCCATAACACATGTCACAATTTATTGCTTCGAAAGGAGGTCCTTATTGATGTTTCTCTTTCCCCCATTTGCACACATTTACATGTTGTCACAGACTCACAGTTATATATACTCCTATACATGTGCATCTAGTTGCTAATATCTATGTTATGCACCCCCAGCTTGTTTGAAACACTTAATTTTCTTGTCTTTATATACAGAACATTATTCATGGTGATATTAAACCGGACAATCTCTTGGTCACAAGTACCGGCAATGTGAAGATAGGGGATTTCAGTGTTAGCCAGGTTTTTGAGGTGGTTTCTCGTTTCTGTATTTTGTAACTTTATGTAGTTTAGTTAATTTTATTCTCCTTGTCAGGACATAAAGGTTTTTAGTTGAATGAGCTCCCCAAAGAGATAAGCGCCTACTTGGTGGTTTTAGCTGTTGCAAAATTGCTCTTTCTCTGATTTTTTTTTGCTCTGTCCTAACAAAGTATAATCTTGATTCTCGGGATTCAGAGTTTCTAATCCAGGCTTGTATTGATCCAGACACTTGAAAAAGATACTCTTCACTTCCAGCCTTCCTGAGAATTTTGAAGATTACTCGAGCAGACAATGAACTTTAATGATTCCATGTTTTCTTTTGGAACTATTTTTTAGTAGGCTCACAACTTTATTTGATGAGAACTGACCAAAGGTCAGTTGGCTAGGTGCGCTGGTTGTGCCCTCGCCTGCCAGCATTCGAGCCATGGCTCAGAGCTGGTGCTCACCTTCTTATAACAGTGAATGCCAGAACTCCTGGCCTAAATTTCAAAAGAAAAACTTTATTTGATAAAAGGGCCTGATTACGTACTATATTTGTCCTCAATTGAATAAGTAATCTACTTGATCATTTGAATGTCTATGTAGAAATGTGTGTAACATGTATGTGTTTGTGAGGCAACTTTCTCAGGATTGTCGAGTCTCGTGGCTTGGTGCTTTACTGATAAAGTGGTACTTACATGATTGTATTGCAGGATGATGATGATATGCTTTGGAGATCTCCAGGTACTCCTGTTTTCACTGCACCGGAGTGCTGTCAAGGTACAACTACCTGCCTTCGATGTTTGAGTTGTAAATGCTGCATTTACAATAAGTCAATCACCATATTATCTATCTGAAGTACAACAGTGGATATTGGATAGCATGTTACTTTAGATGTTCCACAGCTAAATGATTGCAGAATTGCAGATAAAGGAACCCATAGCCGACAAAATACCCAACAGACACATGAAATGAGGCCACCACTGGTAGTACGCATTTTTTTATTGAGAATATGATGGAAACTAAATAATGCAACTGTAAGCAACCAAAGCATGGGTTAAGAATATAGTGCCAATGAATAAAAATGCAACGTCCCCATTCTTTTGCCATTGGTTCAAATTACTAAATATCCTTTGGCCATTGGTACAGGCTTGCCAACCCTTTACTATCTACTTCACTGCAGGCTCAGCCTACCACGGTAGAGCAGCTGATACATGGGCAGTTGGTGTTACTCTATATTGTATGATTTCTGGACACTATCCATTTCTAGGAGATACCTTGCAGGAAACTTACGATAAGGTGCGAAAATGTCTTGATTCCCTTTACTTTTGTTTTACCTGTTTCATAAACTCATAAAAGTCATTTCCGCCGAATAGATTGTCAATGATCCAGTGCAAATACCTGCCGACATGAACCCCCAACTTGTTGATTTGCTGGAAAGGCTTCTCTGCAAAGGTTCTTTTTTTCCTAAAATAAATTCTTTTACCGTCCTATGATTTCGATATGTTGTACTCTTGGTGGCAGATACGCTGTACTAATAGACGTTCTTTCTGTTTCCACGCGTGGTTGTGTTGCAGATCCAGTAGATCGTATCACCCTGCAGGCTGTGGCTGAGCATCCTTGGGTTGCTGGGGATCAGGGGCCAGTCCCTGAATACTTCTGTAGATGTGGGTTTGGCCGCAAGAAGAGAAATGATTTTCGGGAAGAAGTACAATAACAAAGCGTCATTCACAACAAATCGTTGGATATTTTAGTGTAGATATAACTGATAGTGTGGCAAAGCAAAACAAAGCGAGATGGCTGACGAGGCGTTTCTCTCTCGTCTTCGTTTCCCCATTTTCCAATTGAGCTATTAGGTTCGCGACTGATCAGCGCTCCTCAATTTTTGGTACAGAATAGAGTGCAATCCCATTTCCTGTTCTTAAGTTTTTTCTGTGGGATAAACATCGTTGCAAGCCAAGAAGCCTTAGATCGTGGTCTATTTTTTTTTATTTGCCAGTTCATGGATCCAATACAGTAACCATTCAAAAGAAAACAATATGGTACAATTTTTTCTTTGATGGCTGTGCTCAATCATAAGATGTATCAGATAACGGGGAACAAACATAAGATGGTGTAAAATTCATCTAAAGATAGCATCATCACCGAGAGTTTAGCTTGCCGTATCTTCAAACTCAAGTTTAAACAGATCCGGGCAACCTTTGATACCTATCTTCAAGTTGTCCCTGCAGTCTATAATAAATCAGCACGGATCTTGTGAAGAGAACTCTGGGGTAGCATAGGTTCATCATCGCAGTCCGGATACGATCTCGCAGTTAGGTCAGGATTCAACAAGAATGGTCAATGCATTTGACTCGCAGGAAACAACCGAATGCAATCCATAAGAATACTGTTGAATTTATGTGATTTTGGAGGAAAGTGAACATCCACCGAAGAGTGAGTGGACAATTTTCTTTGAAAATCCTATTAATCAAAGATGGCTAGATTCCTATATTTTTTTAATCCTATGTTTTGCATATATATTCTTGTCTTATTTCTATTTTTTTCTATTCTTGCGTTTTTAGAATCTTACGAATCAAGAAGATGCCGGAAACGACGGACGTATGGAACGTCTAGGAGGGTTATTACTGGGAAAAAAAATTCGTAGAAAAAAGGGCTCGCAATCGTACACGTTCGGACCACTCTCTGTAGACAGCAACGGGCACGAGGCACCGGGCGCGTCACAAATCGTGACGGGCTCCCGCAACTGCCCCCGTCTCACGTCGGCCTCCAGCCTCCTTCCCGCCCGCGGGACAGGACGACGCCGCGCGGCGGGCGAACTCGCGAGTCGCATCCTATGCCTTGGCCCCTCGCCCTCGCGCATTAACGAGCGAGTCAACGAAAAAAAAAATAACGAAAGCCGCCCAAATTAGTCCCCGTCCCCTCCCCCTCGGCTCCACGAATTACTCTCGCGTCAAAAAACATCTCGCCTCCGCTTCCGCCTCGTCCCCATCGCTCTCGCCTCCTCCTCCCGATCTGCCGCAGCGGCGGCCCATGATCTGACCGCATTGCCGCCGCGGAACCCCATGGAGGCGCTCAACGAGCTCTGCGACCTGGTGGCGGCGCATCCGGATCTCCTCCTCGCCGACAGGCTCACCTGGCTCTCCTCCCGCTGCGCCCCGCCGGCTGTCGCGGCTGCGGCCGCCCCGCCACGCGCGTCGCGGGCGCACCTCCACTCCCTCCTGGCCCTCGCCCGCCTCCTCCCCGCCGGCGCCCCCGGCGCGCCGCCCCCGCCTTCGCTCCTCGCGTTCCTCACCCCCCACGCCTTCCTGTCGCCGTCCTTCTGGCCCCAGTCCTTTGCCCCCGCGCCCTTCCTCTCCAGGCTCCTCCCCCTCCTCGCCGCCGCGCCCGCATCCCCCGCCCTCTCGCCCGCCGTCGCCGCCGCGCTCCTCGCCGCGCTCGACGTCGCCGACCCGGCATCCGCGCCGCTCTCCCGCGCCTTCCTCTCCGCTGCGGCCGCCAGCCCCCCGCCGCTTCTCCCCGCAGATGCCGCGCCCGTCGCCGCCCGGCTGCTCCTCGAGTTTCCGGGCTCTCACGAAGCCCCGAGGAAGGCCAAGGGGAAGGGGAAGGATGCAGCGCGCGAGGAGAATGGAGGGGTCAGGGAGGTGGTGCTGAGGTTCGAGGAGGAGGAGGTTGAGGCGCTGGAGCGGAAGGAGGTCGCGTTCAGGCTGATCGTGCATATGCTGGTGGGCGAGGGCGGGCTGGAGGACGACAAGGTTGGGAAGGTCAGGAATGCCGCCGCACGGCAGGTCCGGTCGCTCACGGATTTCCTCAAGGTGAGGCGGGGTCCTCTGTTTGTGCCTGTGTGTGTTCCTGTGCAGATTGCGTTTTGCGTGCTCACCTGAGGGTGTCTGCATTTGCATTCGCGTGTGTACATGTTCGTGAGGGTTGGTGGATGCTTGCTTGCGGTTTGCTCATGATTTAGTTGATGGTTGGCAGATTAGGAAGAGGGACTGGAGGGAGCAGGGTGCACAGCTGAAGGCAAGGATAAACACTAAATTATTGTGTTGCCAAGCTGCAGTGGTGGTGCTGGTCTGGAGCGTTTCAGCTATGGATGCTGATAGCAAGTCTTCCAAGGATATGCTCCAGCAGACTCTTGCTTGGTTCATCGAAGCCACCAAGTCCTGCATCCTCTCATCGTGGCGGAAACTGAAGATTTGTGAGGAGCTATTTTGCACATTGCTCAGTGGGATCAGCCAGATAACAGTCTCGCGTGGAGGCCAGCTCCTGCCGGTGCTGCTGATTCCCTTGAAACCGCTTGTTGTGAGC
Organism: Dendrocalamus sinicus; assembly: GCA_036346575.1. Taxonomy (NCBI): domain Eukaryota; kingdom Viridiplantae; phylum Streptophyta; class Magnoliopsida; order Poales; family Poaceae; genus Dendrocalamus; species Dendrocalamus sinicus. Next base: position 9,387,724 of record CM070648.1, read on the forward strand.
ACGTGTTCGCAGGCATGTTCGTTTTGCGATTCTCTTGCTCGGACTACTGAAATTTATGTGTTTATAGAGGTGTTGTCTAATGTGAAATTGATCATTGCGATGCAGGCTGACATGACGGGCAGTAGCCCTGGTGCTCTGTTTGAGGCAGTGGTGAAGTTGAGCTGTGAGATTATAGAGTTTGGCTGGACAAAGGATAGGGCTCTGGTTGACACATTTATCATGCGGCTAGCTGCATATGTTCGTGAATGGAATGATTATGAGGAGGTATCCTTTTTTTGTGTGCTTCAGTAAGATTTGTTGCAACTGGGGTGTCCTTTTGTTGGACATTGCAAGGACATTTTTATACCATATATTAGGACAGCGCTGCGTGAACAAATCTCACTAGATGCTACTCATGCATGTGTTGTGAAAACATGATTACTATATTTGTTCAAATGAATGCCAATTAGCATGAGCAAGTCATCCCTATAATTCTTTGTTATCATACAACTATGCTAGTTAGTATGGCCAGCTCGTTGAAAAAATGGCAACTTAAAAGCAGCTTTTCTCTACCTTATCATCACCTCAACAAATAGCTAGAATATTGTGTATTTGGTACTCTCTGTCTGCCACAGAATCTTTGAACATTTCAAGTTACAATGATGCATCATTAGTACTGTTGTGGCTACTGACCAAACAGTAAAGTAGGAGAGTAGTGAAATGGATGAGATGAATTGACAATGCTTGCCCCTTCTCTATGTTCAAGGCGTGTATATATATTCTCACAAAGCATATTTTACAATTCTGCCTTTATATTCATGTGCCCTCCGTAGGGGTATCTATGTCATTATACAAGTCCCATTTTGGGCTTTACAACTCTTTAACAGGCCGTATGGGTTTAGGTGGGGGTCACCTCTACCACAGGAGCCTCTCATGGTAAAGGGCTTCTCGCGGGCTGAAGCCATGTCGCCAAGCCCTTTGGCCCCCTCCGTCCTTGCAGCCTGTGACTTTTTACGTGGTTGGCCAAATAGAATAGTGACGTTGCTGTTGTTCGCTCGATTTCCGCGAAAGTCGGCCTGCAGGACGGCCCACTGTCCCACGTCCCACAGGAATGCTTAATGGCGCCGGAAGTTGCACCATCCGCTGGTGCGCAATGGGACACGCGGCAGGGCGACACTGGCGCGTCGTGTGCTGTCAGTCGGAAGCTTGACCGCGGTCGTGCGTCAGTTCTCGAGGTTGTGGGACACGGACGTCACCAACTGTTGTGGCTACTGACCAAATAGTGAAGTAGGAGAGTAGTGGAATGTGTTAAGGGTATTAGAGATAAGGTATTAGAGATAGAATAGGACTCTTATTTGTTTCCTTGTATCCCTCTTGTACTCTCTATATATATTGCCCTTTGGGCCTCATCAATATACACACAATATTCATAACATGGTATCAGAGCTTAGGTTAAAACCCTAACCTCAATCTACATCTTCCGCATCTGCTGCCCCCGGGAGGATCATCTCTACCCCTGGGGGCGGCCACCTCATCTACGGCCGGCCCGGCTGTTCTTGACCGCCTGTGCGCGTCCTCCTTCGCCGACGTCAGCCGTTGTCCTCGGGTCGCCGAACCTTCTCGGGCTCTCACGCGCCTTTGCGCCAACTCGTCGTCGCGTTCTCCCGTGGTCGCGGCCTCGTCGCCGCCGTCCAGTGGGCCGCCGCCTGCTTGCGCCTCTTCGGGCCGCCGCTGGCTCGTGCTAGTCGTCGCCTGCTCCTCCCGGCTGCTGCGCACCAGATCTGGCTCGCCGTCGCCTGGAGCTATCATCATCACCGGTCTCGGACCTCCCGGATCAGGCCTCCTCCGCGCCAGATCCGGCCTCCTCCACGCCGAATCCCGCCGTCTCTGGCCCGTCTCGGTCGGCGTCGCCATGCTCTTCCCCGCTGGCAGCCGCTCCTCCGCGGGCTTCTTCGACGACAAGACGCCGTCGTTCTGCCGGGGCTCGCCGCCGTTCTGCCGGGGCTCTTCATCGCCACCGGATCCGGCCTCTCCGCGCCGGATCCCGCCGCCGGGCTCTTCATCGCCACCGGATGCCGTGCGGCGCCGCCTCCCTCTGGCTCTCTCCACGCCGGGTGTTCTGCCGTCGCCACTCTCGGTCGCCGCCGCCTCGGATCCTCGCCACCGGATCCGTCGCTGCCAGGGGTGAGCTTCGTCGCCGACCTTTTCGCCTTGACCGCCGGCCGCCGACTTCTTTTCGCTCGCCGCCAGGGCTGCCGCGCTCGGATCTCCATCGATCTGGGCCGGGTGGGCGCCGCTTCTTTCGACAGTCGCGCGCTTGCTGCTGCTCGCGCGCTCTTGCCGATTCTTCCGCCGGCCGCTCGGCCGCTCTGTTAGTTGCGTGAAGAGCATGAGATGGGAGAGGACTCACCGCTCTGTTGGTCGCTCTGAAGGGGATTTTAAGGGGTTTTCCGTTTTAGTGTCTGAGTTAGGCAGTTTTTAGTTATTTTTCTGATGAGTCCTTTGTTGCGTCCATCCAACATCCGTAGTCTCTAATATTTAGTTCGTCCAAGCCGTGCGAGTCCACAAATTTTATTGTCAGTCATAGAAGTGTAGGAATTTTCTTTTGCATGGTAGCAGCCGCTGCTCTTTTCCTTGAGCCGCTGCAGATCGTAGAAGTCTTTATGATGCCGCCGCTTCTCTTTGAGCCGCCCCGAAGTTTTTAAGGCGCGCGCTTCTTCGCACCGCGCCTCCGTTGCGCTTTTTGTGCATCGCGCCGCGTCTCGATCTTCGATCTGTGCCGTCATGCTTTTATCTATTCCTCTTCAGCTTGATTTGACAGTTTATTCAACGACTGCACGCAACGACGACTTTATCACGACTCGGATGTCGGATATTTCTTGTTTTAGTATTAACCCCTTTTTCATATGCAATGCTATTGCATACGCCTTGCATTTGTTGGGGGGGGTGTTAAGGGTATTAGAGATAGAATAGGACTCTTATTTGTTTCCTTATATCCCTCTTGTACTCTCTATATATATTGCCCTTTGGGCCTCATTAATATACACACAATATTCATAACAGAATGGATGAGATGAATGGACAATGCTTGCCCCTTCCCTATGTTCAGGGCATGTATGTATATTCTCACAAAGCATATTTTACAATCCTGGCTTTACATTCATGTGCCCTCCATAGGGGTATCTATGTTATTACACAAGTCCCATTTTGGGCTTTACAACTCTTTAACAGGCCGTATGAGCTTTGGTTGGGGTCACCCCTACCACAAGTAGTGTTCTTCTAAGATTATGTTAAGAGTTGAACAACTTAATGCCATCTTCTTTTCTATAAGGCCATTGCCTTCTCTATGATGTGGTTGTTAAAGTACATATTTGCAATATAGAGTTAGAATGGCAAGGAGGCCCATATGGCCCATGTAGCCCATGTATGGGTGTGTATATAACTCATGATCAATAGAGAATGCAATGTGCCATTCATAATATTATAACATGGTATCGGTGCCTAGGGTTAGGGATTGACCCGGTCTGTCCGCCGCCATCCTCGCCATCGTCAGCGACCCTATGGCAAGCCATCACTAGCATGGTACCTCTCTTCTTCCTCTCCCGTGGTTCGACTCCTCCGGATCCGGCGCCTCCGATTCTACTTTGTCGCCGAACGCTTGGATCCGTCGTTGATCTCATTGCCTCTGACTCTGCTTCTTTGTCGACCGCCTAGATCCACCCCGGATTCGTCGCCATTGCCGTCGCCTGTCTCATCATCACTTCCAGATCTGGATCCATCGCCTTCGGCTCTACTTTGCCACCAACCGTCTAGATCTGTCGTTGCCGCTGTTGCCTGGCTGCTCTGAGCTCGTCGCATGGCTCTGAGTTGCCTGGACTTGCCAACGCCCAATTGCTCTACTTGGGCCCAGCTACTCTGCTCTGCTGTCCTTTGACTTAGCCGATGCCCAGCTGCTCTGCTTCGGGTCTTTGTTTTCACTGAGCTACACCCGGCCGGATCTGTCGCTACTCTGCTTCACTCATGGCAACTTTTGACCCGTTCCTTGGTGGTGGTGCTCTCTTAGCCTCCAACATCAAGCTTAATGGCCAGAATTATCGAGATTGGGCCTCCTCAGTTCGCATGCTGCTTTGATCGATTGGACTTGCTTCACATCTCATCGAGGATCGCTTGCCACTTCATGAGATTGATCCTGTAGGATCTCATGTTTGGCAGGTTGCAGATTATCGTGTGATGGGTATACTATGCATGAGTGCAGAGGTCCCGATTCGAGCATCATTCATCAATATGTCCTTTGCCAAGGAGATGTGGGAGTACTTGCAGCAGCGATATCAACAGACAAGTGAGGCACTTCGTTTCTCACTTGACCTACAGCAATCGGACATGTCCATTGAGTACTATAGTGCATTCACCAGCATATCCAGTCAATTGGCATCTGTGACTCCCAAGCCTTGGGTGTGGAGAGTGTTATACTAGGGAGCATTATGAGCAGCAACATCACATGCTTGCTTTTGTGATGCATTTTCGATCTGAGTTTGAGTCTGCTCGTTCTTTGCTACTTGGACGGACACCTTTCCCACCATGATGGTGGTGTTTGCTACAGTGCTTGCTGAGGAGACTCGACTTCACTCCCTGTCGACTTCTTCTGCAAGTCTCACCCACACTGTCTTGGCAGCTCCTCATCAGCATGGTCCAGTGGTTGCACCACCTCCCACAACTATAGCTTCCTCTGGTGAGATCGTCTGCCCCTACTGCTTGAGGATTGGACATAGCACTGATCGCTATTTTAGACTCCATCCTGAGTTACTGGGTGCCTATCGAGCCAAGCGTGGTGCTGGGAGAGCTTGTCGTACCTCTGGTCCTACTGATGCTCACACGACTGCTGCTGCAGTCATCTCTACTACCAGTACTTTAGGATCAGTTTCAGCTCAGTCCTTTTGGGATCTCCTGGTGGGCCTGCCGCACCACAGTCAGATACTTGGGTTTTGGATTCAGGTGCCTCTTTTCATACGATATCTAATAGTACCCAGCTGGTGGCATGTAAGCCTATCACAGAGGGTGTTTGTGTTCAAACAGCCGATGATACCTCCTGCCTAATTACTCATCAGGCACTCTCTATTTCTCAGTTTACTGTTCCTGATATCTCTCTTGTTCCTTAGTTATCTATGATTTCATGTCTGTTAGTCAGCTTACCGATATGAACTACTTTATTGGTTTTGATGATTCCTCATGTTTTGTACAGGATCGTTAGACCAGGGCTCTCGTTGGTACTGGCCGTCGCCATAGAGCAGCTCAGGGCCTCTATTTGTTGGATCATTTGAGTCTTCATCATCACCTTCCATTCCAGCCGGATCTGCTGTCGGATCTGTTTCTACTACCTTCTCCACTACCTTCTATCAGTGGCACCATCGTTTGGGTCATCTCTATGCTCGCGTTTATCTACTTTAGTAGGTCATGGTGTCCTTGGTAGGTCTCTATAGGCACTAATATGTACTGTACAAGTTGTAAGCTTGGCAAGCAGTTACAACCCCCCTATGCTTCCAGTACGTCTAGGTTGAGCCGTCCTTTTGATCTTATTCATTTTGATGTTTGGGACCAGCTCCTTTAGCTTCTAAGGTTGGTCATTATTACTATGTCATTTTCATTGATGATCATTCTCATTATACATGGATCTATTTCATGAGGCATCGCTCTCAGCTATTATCTATTCATCAGTCATTTGCTTGCATGGTTCATACTCAGTTCTCCACTGCTATTCGTGTTTTCCTTTCTGGACTTAGGGGCAGTACATCTCCATAGCTTTTGTCAGTTTCTTGATTACCCTTCACCAGCTCACTTACCCTGGCACTCATGCTCAGAATGGTGTGGCTGAGCATAAACACCGTCATGTCATTGAGACTTCTCGTACCCTCTTTATTGCTTCCTTTGTTCCTTCCCATTTCTAGGCTGAGGCCGTGTTCGCTGCTGTATATCTCATCATCCTTCAGCCTTCCTCCTGTCTTGAGGGGAAGTGGCCTGGAGAGGTCTTGTTTGGTTTTCCCCTAGTTATGGTCATCTCCGTATTTTTGGTTGCACCTGCCATATTCTTCTTCCATCCCGTGAGCGCACTAAGCTGACTCCTCAATCCGTTGAGTGTGTCTTCCTTGGATACTGTCTTGAGCATAAGGGATATCGGTGCTATAATCCTTCTGCTTGTCGTATTCACATCTCTCGTGATGTCACATTTTTTGAGGATCGACCTTTCTTCCTCTCTACCACCACTTCATCCTCCTTTCTCATAGAGTCTCTCTTTTTCCTATCTTCCTCATATTCCTTCTCCAACTACAGAGTTACCTTCTCCACCTTCTGCACCTTCCACCTTGCCACAAATGTCACTGTTCCTCCATATCTTCTTCACTATAGTCGTCGCTCCTAACCTCTGACTGTTACTTCTATTCTTGCTCCTTCTGACACTTAGGCCAGTACCATTGAGGTTCCTGTTGATGATGCACAGCCAGTTGCATCGAGGTATGCTTTATGTGATTGTACTATCATTCCTGCTCCTGACCAATATGGTTTTCCTATTGTTGGAGTTGTTCAGGAGCTTGTATTTATCAGGAGGCAACATTTGTTCCTTGAGTGGTAATCAGCTATGTCTGAGGAGCTTGCAGCATTAGAGCACACTGAGACCTGGGAGCTTGTTCCCCTACCTTCTCAGGATGCACGTATCATTTACAAGTGGGTTTATAAGGTCAAGACCAAGTCCGATGGTTCAATAGAGCGCTATAAGGCACATTTGGTTGCTCGTGGCTTTCAACAGACTCAAGGTCGTGATTATGATGAGGCATTTGCGCCCGTGGCTCATATAACTACTATTCGGACCTTGATTGCAGTTTCTGTGATTCGTTCCCGGATTATCTCACAGATGGATGTTAATAATGCTTTCCTTCATGGTGATCTCCATGAGGTCTACATGCAGCCACCTCATGGTGTGGAGGCTCCACCAGGGTATGTCTGTCAACTTCATTGTGCACTTTATGGTCTCAAAGTAGGCTCCTTGTGCTTGGTTTGAGCGGTTCGGTTTTGTGATTTGTGTTGTTGGTTTTAGTCCTAGTGACAATGATCCTGCTTTGTTCATTCACACGTCTGAGCGTGGACACACTCTTCTCTTGCTATATGTGGATGACATACTGATTACAGGGGATGACATGGAATATATTGCTTTTGTGAAAGAGAAACTCAATGAGCAGTTTATGATGTCTGATTTGGGGCTAAGCTATTTCCTAGGGATTTGAGGTCATCTCCACAACTATTGGTTATTATCTTTCTCAGCATTGTTATATTGAGGATCTCATTGCTTGGTTAGGTCTTACTAATACCCGGGCAGCCACTACTCCCATGGAGCTCTATGTTTAGCTTCATTCCACAGATGGCACTCCTTTTGATGATCCCTCCAGGTATCATCATATTGTTGGTAGTCTTGTCTATCTCATTTGTCACCAGACCAGATATTGCTCATGCTATTCATAGTCTTAGCCAGTTTGTCAGTACTCCTACCTTAATTCACTATGGTTATCTGCTTTGTATTATGCTACCTGAGGGGCACTATAGTTCGCCATCTGTTCTACTCATCTTCGAGTCAGCTTCAACTTCATCTTACACTGACTCCACTTGGGCGAGTGATCCTGTTGATCGGCAAGCTGTCACTGGCTATGAAACCTTTCTTGGGTCCTCTCTTGTTGAATGGAAACCCAAGAACACAGACTGCAATTTCTCGTTCTAGTGCTTAGGCTAAGCTTCATGCTCTTGCCACTAGCACTGCGGAGATTATCTGGCTTCGTTGGTTGCTAACTGATCTTGGTGTTCCTTGTGATGCTTCTACGCCTCTCTCGTGTGACAACAATAGAACCATTCAGATAGCCAATGATCCTATGAAGCATGAGCTGACTAAGCATATTGGTGTTGATGCCTCATTCACACACTCGCATTGTCAGGGCAACACCATTCTTCTTTAGTATGTGCCTTCAGAACTTTAGGTGGCAGATTTCTTCACCAAGGCACAGGCTCGCAAGCATCATCGTCTTCATCTACTCAAAACTCAATGTGTCTAATCCACCTTGAGTTTGAAAGGGAGTGTTAAAGTATATATTTACAATATAGAGTTAGAATGGCAAGGAGGCTCATATGGCCCATGTATGGGTGTGTATATAACTCATGATCAATTGTGAAGGCAATGTGCCATTGATAATATTATAACAGTGGTAAACTCATGAGTTATGAGAACCGGTGATATTCAGGTTCAATCCATCTTTCCATGTGCTCAGTCCAAAAAGTGTGTTGTTTTATACCTGTCACGTTCTCCAAAATACAATCTTGACTATTAACTTTCATGGTTGTACGGTTATAAAAATTATTATTTGGGAAGTACTTTTGATACTAATATGCTAGACTTGTTAGTGTTATTTTCTTGTGGAAAATTATAAATCTAGGTATTTGTAAATATATTTCAATGGTCAAGTTAAAAAAGCTTTCGCCGTCAGGCATACAAAGAACACTCCTTTTTTCAACTAAAGGTTGTAATGCTAATACATGTATCAGATAAATTTTCTTCATATAACTTGGATTTTCTGATGTCACTAAGATGAAAGATAATGAGAAGGCAATCCCTGTTATAGCTTGGCATGATCTTAATGAGTCATGATCTAATTGGATATGACAATCCGTCTAGTAAGGTCTATATGCAGTAAAACTCTAATCTGTTATACCATGGACCCTAATTTATTATTTTGAAAAAACGATGTCCAACTCTTAACCTCATGGTTGTTTTGGTATCGCAATGTTTTTGCATGAACATAGAAATGCATAAAATCATATAACATTGTGCAAATTTGATCCAAACACATAAATTTGGAAGCACCTATCCTTAACTATTTGAAACTAGTACGCTGGATTTGTAAGGTGTATGGTGAGACTTTCTGTGTTGTCACCTGATGTGTTGGTAGGTTATATATCAAGACCAGGGAAAGAAATCCCGGCGGTTACCGCTGGTTACCAGAAATCCCGGTGGGTACCGGGAGGGAAAAAACGATTGAAATCCCGATGGTTACAAATGCACTTCCTAGGTTAGTTTAGGCCTTTTTTTGTGCTAGATTATCTATTATATGAACTAAATATGCATAAATATACTAATATCAACATTTTGTGTTATGTTTTCTCTGGCTTTTCCCGGCTTTTTAAGCAGTTTTTCTGGTTTTTTCTGGTAACCTGAGCAGTTACCAGTTTTCAAATTGCCCAAATTCAAAATTTGATTCGTGAAGTTCAACCGGTTTTTTCCAGGGATTTCCGTTAACCGGCCGGTTACCATTACCGGTCGCACATCGGGAATACCCCCGGTTTCGGGTTTTGTGTCCCTGATCAAGACAATGTTCCCCATTTCCTCAGAATATTTCCAAGCTGTAAGCAGACCCAGCTACATGATTTCTTTTTTTATTTTACGAACTGAATCTTTTGTAGTAGATCTAGCACGTTTCCGTCTAGTTCTCCATATACGTAGATACATGATATTGCATATTGCAAGCAGCATTATTCTGCATGTTACATTGTTTAGTGTTGGTGTGGGATCTTTCTGAAAGGTAAATTCATGAAACTGCTTGGAACAATGTGTTCTATAGCAGAATTAAGCTTGCTTGCTGCCGGCAGTCTTCCTTTAAGGGACTTCACTGACTAATTGAAGCAACCAAACATATGCATTGCAGTAGCATTGGTTAAATTTCAATTGCTGGTTTTGTTTACTTTACTGTGAATCCATTCCAGGATGGCAAAGAAAAAGAGGCAGTTCCTGTGATGCGACTTAATGTTATACGCCTTTTGGCTGAGTTGTGTGTATGCTTGAAAAAATGGGAAGTTGTAGACATGATTTTGCCCCTTTTCATTGAACATCTAGAAGAGGGTGATGCTTCATCTCCAAGTTTATTACGTCTACGAGTATGGAACTTTTGTCTCTTACTCATTGACATACTTTATCATGCAATTTGATTTTATATTTCTTTCAATTTTAGTCAATTTTCATGGTATTGGTTTCAAATTTTAAACAAAAGAACCTCCTTGGTACTCAATTGATTTAAACTACCGCAGTTATTAGATGCTATATCTCGTGTGGCATGCTTGGGTTTTGAAAAGTCGTACCGAGAGAGCATTGTCTTGATGACAAGAAGCTATCTTGATAAAGTTAAAGCTGTAGGATCTGCAGAAAACAATACATTGCCAACAGAAGCAACAACTGAGCGAATAGAGGTCTGTGATGAGTTCTATAAGAAACTTACTTTATATGTTACCATACAAAGTTGTAATTTCGACTTGTCTTACATGTTCCATGCTAACTGTGTCTACAAAATTCTAGACTCTCCCTGCAGGGTTTCTGCTTGTTGCTTCCAACCTCACTAGCACAAAACTCCGGTCTGATTATCGTCATAGGCTACTGTCTCTATGCTCAGATGTGGGACTAGCTGCTGAATCCAAAACTGGGAGGTAAGATGCTATCTTGTTGATTTCTATCGATCTTATAAGAAATTATAATGATTTTTGGCTAGATTTTGTGTGTATAGCATAGCAAAGCTGAAAGTAATAAACAAATGCTGGTTTCACTGTCCTTTGGTATTTTGTTTAGATAGAAAGTTTTCTGTGCCATCTTGATTTTAGTATGAGACAGGAGCTGTACCCTTACCCCTCAAAAAAAGAAATGAAAGGAAAAAGTCTGGACCTTTTGGCTTCCTAGTGAAGATTAAATGGCTCTATGTAAACCCAACCACTACTTTCTAATCTTATCTTTGTATCACCTGATTCTGTATGTTGTATTCATTCATTTGTCTTCATCCATTTTACACAATTTTACTATGTCTGTTATGCTTGTCTTAACCAGGTTAACAGCAGCTCAATGTGCTTAACATAATATTTTCATTAATGCAGGAGTGGTGCTGATTTGATGGGTCCATTACTTCCTACAGTTGCTGAAATATGTTCTGATTTTGATCCAGTGTCCATTGTTGAGCCATCATTATTGAAATTGTTCCGCAACCTGTGGTTCTATATTGTCTTGTTTGGGCTAGCTCCTCCGATACAAACCAATCAAGCACCTACAAAACCAGTTTCCACTTCGTTGAGCACAATGGAGAGCATCAGCGCTATAGCCCTTCAAGCTGTTGCTGGACCCTACATGTGGAATAGCCAATGGTCTGTAGCAGTGCAACGTATTGCTCAACGAACTCCGCCACTGGTAAGTTGTTTAGGACCATAGAGCTGGAAAGCAGTTCGTTTCTTGTGCAGTAAGAAATTTTAACTTGTTTGCATTCATTACCTGGTACTACTGAACATAGTTTGTTATTAAGGGGGACAGAGGGGTTCATATTTTGCTCCTGTATATTGTAAACTTTTTGTACAGGTCTTTATGCTCCCTAAATTATTCGTGGCTTTCACGTTATGTCAACATTTTATCAGGAACAAATATAGCAAAACTTTGTTTTCTGTCCGTGGAAGGAGTGGGTGGGAGGTCCAGGAGATAAACTTTGCCTTAGTCAATAAAATTCTACCCATTTTCAGTAAAAAGGTCTGTTTTATCATATTTTGTGGATACTAACAGTATTTGGTGCACATAGATATGAACATGATATACTGTATTGTGTGTGGAAGTTAAAATGGTATATGATTACTCATTGATCAGAATTCGGAAGTGCTTTGTCACATCAACTTAACTAGCCAAAAATATTCAAGGACATGTGATGAACCTTAGTTCATCATGGTAACTACCTACTGAGGAGGAGGGCCAGGACGGCACGGCTGAAGGGGAGGAATCTTAGGAGAAAGAGGAGGCTATAGACTAGGATGATAGAACTTTGGGAAGAAAGACTGATTCATTGTTCTTCTTGATTAAATGAGAATGGATGACAATGCTGTGCTTATATAGAGCCGGCCCTAACAAATAAATCTAACCTCCCAAGTCCCAACTATTAGAGAAACTAGATAAGATGCTATCCCTAAGATTACCAGATAAGATATGCAACTAAGAGATAAGATAACACCTAAATCTAACGCACCTAATCGCGCGTGTAAACAGTACCTGTGGGCAGTAATTCCTGCACGTGATAGGTAAGCCCCCTGACCTTGGCCTTGAAGGTGGTTTTGCCATGCTTGTGCCGCCATCCTACCTGGTAGACCCCACTTGTCAAGTTGTCATCGATCACAATGGAATATTTTAGTTTACAAAAATAAAATATTATCACATTTCAGTGTTTCTTTGATTGAATGATAAAATCGGTTATTTCATATCTACTCCATGTGATTATTTAAATATCATGTCGTATCATTTAGTTAACTCTAATTTTCTCTCTTTTTAAGTGCTATATGTCGCTTTGCACAATAATTGATTAGGATTCTTGGATCTTCACTATGTTCATCCTTAGAAGTTACCAGTTAGGATTGTTAATCCATTGCTGATCATCCCGTGCTAATGGCCGGTAGTCTTGCTTTGCGTATTAACCTTGTTTCTATCATGTATGTGTTTCTCATTTCAGGTTGTCAGTTCTGTGAAATGGCTTGAAGATGAGCTAGAGTTAAATGCTCTCCATAACCCAGGTAGTCGTCGTGACAGTGGTAATGAAAAGGCTGCTGTTGGACAGAGAACTGCACTTTCTGCTGCTTTGGGAGGTCGAGTTGAGGTAGCAGCAATGAGTACAATTTCAGGTCAATATTTATTCTCTTTTGAGTGCTTCACGGCTTATGAATTTGTTTATTTTATTTCAGAAAAATACAATATTGCCCTCCAATTAAATATAATCACATCTCTCTAGAAATGAATGTATTGCATTGTAGGTCCCTGAATTTACAGCGTTGTCTCACTATGTCCCTAAACGTCACAATCTTTAGCTATTATTTTGCTCTGTACAGGGATAACTTTTATAGGTCAAAATCGGCAGTTTTTAAAAACAAAAAGATAAGAAAGTATCCATTTGTCCCTTCATTTTCCTTGCTAGAACTTAACTGGATTATTGAGATTCACATATCCCTGGCTTTCTTTACATAAATGGTACAGAAAACAAATGAAATTCTGTTGAAGTATCCTACTAATACCTTTTCACGTTATTTTCAGGAGTTAAAGCTACATATCTCCTTGCAGTGAAATTCTGTTGAAGTATCCTACTAATACCTTTTCACGTTATTTTCAGGAGTTAAAGCTACATATCTCCTTGCAGTCGCTTTCCTGGAGATATTGCGTTTTAGCTGCAATGGTGGCATACTTTCAGCTACTTCTACATTGAATAAATCAAATAGTGCATTTAGTTGTGTGTTTGAATATCTGCTTACTCCAAACTTGACACCAGCAGTATCTCAATGTTTGACGGCAGTGGTGCATAGAGCCTTTGAAATAGTGTTGTCATGGCTGGTATGCTTCACACTTCAACTTTTTTGAGAATAAGTTGTATTTGATTTATTGTATTGTATCCCGTCATTTACTTTGAAATATGTAGCAAACTGAAAGTCATGTTCACCCTGGTGTTTAGCCATGTACTCTGTTGTTTTGTGCTGAATCAAAGTAGTCCCCATTTTGTGTCAACTCAAATATTTATGTAACAAAGCTACACAGCTTTCTGTAATCTGTTGTAAAGAACCACACATTCTAGGCCATTTCTGTAGCCTTCATCTCTTTTGGTAGGCACTCACATTTCCTTTTGCTTTGGATGCATGTTCATATCTAGGATGCTTGTTGAGATATCAAGTTAGAAAATATGTTGTAGCAAAAGGATATATTCATTAAAAGTGTACGAATGGCTTCTTGGTTGATCTGAAAATAAAGATATTGTCTCCCACAAGGAAAGGCTTCATGCATTGACAAAGAGATGTTTTTAGCTTTCCTTTGAGCAATATTAATGAAGCATCAACCATCACTTGCATTTTGTGTCCAATAATTGAAATCTGCTTTGGATCTTGCTTCTTACATAGTTACATTAGTAATTTGGTTCGCATTCTGTTTCATATAACTTGAACTCTTGGAGTTATTCCGCTATCCATTCATTGACTTTGCGATATATAGCCATTTTGTTTAATTACGTTGTTATTATCTTGCCTTTTGAAAGCATATATGAATATATGATAAACCTGTAACTTGTAGCTGTGCACCAGAATAATTATCTTTTTTTTGCCCAGGAGGATTGTATATCTGACATAGGTGAAGGAGCTGATGTAAGAGAATCTGTTCTTTCTGTCCATGCTTGCTTCCTTATAAAGAGCATGTCACAGAGGGATGAAGATGTTCGTGATGTGTGTGTCAAGCTGTTAAGTCAGCTAAAGGAAAAGTTTCCACAGGTTGGCTGCCTTGGTTTGGTTTCTCATGTTTTAGTTTTACTAGCCGATTGCCTGTGTGTTGTGACGGATCTCAAATAAACATATATTACCAGTTCTAAACTTGGAAAACCAATATGCACTATTAATAATCTCTAAATCTGAAAATTTGCGTACGTAATTTGCATCTTATCTTAAGTCATAAAGAATTCTAGCACAAGCCAGATGTATGGACGATCCAGTCCAGAAGATCCTATAAGTAACATACACATGCATGCACAAATCCATCCACAAAAGATCTCACCAACTCAATTTTTTGGGGAATGTGGGAGACAACCATCATCATCACCAGGTCCTTTTATAGAAGTAGAGATAATGATTTGAGACACACTGATGGACACTAGCATACTGAATTTTCAGGTCCTTTGGAACTCTTCATGCTTGGATTTACTTCTAATATCTGTTCATAATGAGTTGACTTCTGGTCCTGTTAGCGATCCTGCTTGGGTTGCCACTGTGTGCTCACTATATCAGAAGATTGCTAGGGAATGGATAACAAGTGCTCTTTCATATGCTCCATGCACCACTCAAGGCCTTATACAGGTTTAGTGAATATAATATTATGTGGCCTTACTTTTTTTAGCACCAATGTTCATAATAAATATGTGCGAAGCTGATGCTTTATTTCTTGTTAGTGGATGGTCATTGTCAATGTTAAGGTTGCCGGTCGCTTGTCTTGTTAAGGTCGAGGTTGCTGATCACATAGATCCTTTTTCACACTCTTTTAAAACATTTTGTGTTATTAAAGCATTTATTGTGCTGATTATAGTCATCTTCTGCTGCTACCTCTTTTATCTATTCTTTCTTTTCCTCTCTGTTTGTCTATCATTCCCCTCCCCTTTTTCTTCTTTTTTTAATCTTGGATAGTTCATATACTCAATGGTACTACTTTCAATAGTAAATAAGTTGAGTTCTTGCTTAGAAGCAGCAACTTTAGCTACAAGCCTACAATATATTACACTTCCAAGTCAGCCTTTTTTTTAAAGTGTTTATTGCACAAACTTTATACCACCGGCATCATCATGCTGGCATAAGAAGTTCATACTCTTTGTTTTGTTTTCTACCCAATGCCTTGTATAATAATTGATAAGGTTTGTAATTGTATTGTTTAGGAAAATTTTTGCAAGCCAAGTGGAGCACAAAGAACACAACATACAGCAGATGTTGTCTCACTTTTATCTGAGATACGTATTTGTAGTGGAAAGAATGATTGGAGTGGCATCAGGACCGCCAACATTCCCGCAGTTATGGATTCTGCCGCAGCAGCATCAGGGGCCAAAAAAGAAGCACCTGACATCACCCTGGAAGTACTGTCAACTGCAGTAGTGAGTGCAACTGTGAAATGCAACCATTCAGGGGAGATTGCCGGTATGAGAAGGCTATTTAGTACTATGGGAGGCTTAAACATGGGCATGTCTCCTCTTGGTATGCAGTCTGCACAGCCCTATCAGTCATTTGATGAAGTTTTTCTGTCCAAATTTGTTCGTCTTCTTCAGGACTTTGTTGTTACGGCGGAGAAACAACCAATAGATAATTCACTCTTTCGTGAAACTTGCTCTCAGGCTACAGCTTTACTTCTCGATCATATGGTAAATTGTTTGCTCCTAGATGGCCTAGTGTTTCCTTAATTCTTGGCTTTGATTGTATTTGCTAATATTGTAACGCACAGGTATCTGACCCTAGAGCAAGTCTGGAAGGGTTTTCTCAGCTTATACGACTCCTATGCTGGTGTCCTGCTTATATTTCCACCCCTGATGCAATGGAGACTGGAATATATATATGGACGTGGCTAGTATCTGCAGCACCTTCTTTAGGTCCTCTTGTGCTTGCCGAACTTGTTGATGCATGGCTGTGGACAATAGATACAAAGCGTGGGCTGTTTGCATCAGATATGAATTACTGTGGCCCTGATGCAAAATTGAGGCCACATCTCATTCCTGGTGAGCCTGAGTCAACACCAGAAAAGGATCCAGTTGAAGCAATAATAGCCCATAGGCTCTGGCTTGGTTTCTTTATTGATCGGTTTGAGGTTATAACCAAACTTTTTCCTTGTTTATCTTATGATTTTTTACAGTATCTTTATCTACATGCCTATCGGTGTGCATGCAACCTAACTTCACTTACTCCTATTTTTATGTATTATTTGAGTGTGTTCAATTTGCCGTTGCATGCTTATTTCGACCATGAAAGGTTTTAGAACTGAAGATCTATGGGCATTGTGATCTTTATAAGATCTGTAAAACCTGCTTCTGTTAAGCTTCTTCATAGAATCTGTCTGGACAGCAAGAACAAGTTATAACATTACGGGGAAGACAGAAGAGAATAAAAGCAAATAAATAGATAAACAAATATCTTCCCATCCAAAATGAATTATGATAGGGAGAAGTAATATTTATGGAAAGGAATTCTCTACCCCTTTAGCTCCTTTATTTATTCATCACTTATCTCAAGGGTAGTTTTCTCTTTTTTTTTTCAAGAAAACCGTACTGAAATATATTAACGTTATAATAGTAGAATATATAATTTTTTACAAATGCCATACATAACCGAATCACAAATTTGAAGTCTGTTATGGCAAATGGCATACATGTGTGATGTACAGGAGCCAGTTTTGCCTATTTACTAACATATGTTTGATAAATTTATTTGTGAAAACTATTAGAAGTATTCTTATTGCAATAGATTTCCTATGAATATGCTTATATATTTACATATTTCTTTTGTCCTTTGATGTCTTTGTTTTGGAACGAGCCGTTACAATTGAATGGGCCGAATTGGCCAATATAAGCATATACAGGGCATAGGCACAGTTGCAGAGAACCTCTTATACAAAGTACTAAATATATATACTTCTAACACAACTCCCCCCCTCCAACTCATGGTGGATCAACAACACTGAGTTTAGAGATATGTAAGCTATGCTGAAGCCTAGTCTATGCCTTTGTAAAGAAGCTGGTTAGCTGAAACTCTGAAGACACACATTGAAGAGCGATAACTTGCTGTTGCACCTATGACCACATTGTTTTTGAATAATATTAGTTAGTTGTAGTAAACTAAATGAACTAAGTAGGAAAGTACGGACAAAAGTTGGTCGGCATTGGTAAAATACATCATCCGACCACAATAGCCTGTTAAAAGAGAATAGAATTGCTTAAAGTTTTCAAATAAAAAATAGTAGAACGATCAAATATTCAAATGTAAGTTAATGCAATCCTTTTAGTATTTACGTTTTTTTCAAGTTTATAAAATGACGAACCACAACATCATTGGTAATTTTCGTCAATTGTTGTTTCTCCATATAACAAATGAATATATCATTCATTAAATCATCATCAATTAATTGAAAAGGTCAATTAGATATTTGTATGTTCAACAGTTCGAAAACAATATAATAGAAAAAAACGTCCAATGGTTTACTTAACATTGTAGTCAAATACTACAATTTTATCTCAATTTGCAACGAACTAGGCCGCTATTACAAAAATCAAAATTCAAACTAAGTCTTAACTCTACAATTCGACAAAAAACAATCAATAATCATCACATTAAAACCTTAACTCACAAATTTAGCCCATATTCTTGAAACAAATTGAAAGAATTAAGAGAAGTTTAGAGCAGAGTACATACTGATCGGGTGGACAAACTTCCTTTGGCCGGCGAGGGCATGAGACAACAGGGACCAGACGGCACCTCGGTGAGATGGCAGACGAGGGCGGCTGGTGGTGCCGATTTCTCCCATTCTCCGGCGACTGGTTGCTACTTGATTGGGTGCAGCTGTGTGGCGGATGTGGTGCACATCTTCTGACCGACTATGTGAGGTAAACAGGTATTGAGGGCTGCTGCAGGGTGACATGCTTTAGGATCGATCAAATGGACGCCGTGGACTATTACGCTCCTCTCTATTGGGTTGGCTCGGCCTGCTGTAGTTGTCTCATGAGCTGAGAAAAACGAAGGCTCATCGTGGATTGCTGCTAACTACTAGGAATTTGGATTGCTAGTGCTCTCTTCGTTGGGCTTCAATGAAAGAACCGGGTGCACTGAATTTGAGCTAGGGGATTTACACATAGGCTAGAGGTACTGATCCCTGCTAAAAAATTTTTGGACCCGGTGTCCTGCGACACTGGGCCCCATGCCATGGTTCCACCGGTGGCTGTGTGGCGGATGTGGTGTACATCTTCTGGCCGACCATGTGAGATAAATAGGCATTGAGGGCTGTTGCAGGATGACACGCTTCAGGATCGATCAAATGGACGTCGTGGACTATTACGATCCTCTCTATTGGGCTGGCTCGGCTTGCTGTAGTTGTTTCATGAGTTGAGAAAACGAAGGCTCTTTGTGGACTGCTACTAGCTAGGAATTTGGACTGCTAGCGCTCTCTTCGTTGGGATTCAATGAAAGAACCGGGTGCACTGAATTTGAGCTGGGAGATTCACACATAGGCTAGAGGTACTGATCCCTGCTAAAAAAATTTTGAACCCGGTGTCCTGTGACACCGGCCCCCCCTGTCATGGTTCCGTCGGTGCAATCAATGAAGAACCAAGGAAGACAAAGTAGAGAGAAATCGATGGTCAGAAGGATCACTAGCTCAGGTCGCATTAGAGTATACCTGAAGCTATAAGGAGCTGGAGCAAGGGAAGAAAAGGCACAGAGGGATGGTCCCACTAAGATATTGCAGAACATGAAGGAGGTGACTGTAGTGGAGCTAGGTGGGAGATGAAACGAACTGACTCAAAATGTGAACATGAGAGATGTCCTGAGTGACACCAAAGTAAACCAAGCTCCCAACATGGTGGCGATAGCAAGTGAGATCCTTGAGAGGGGTACCGTCAGTAGGACAAAGCTAAAGGTGAAGCTCCATAGGGCTGTCCACCGTGCGTTGTTCGGTGAGACAAGCGCGGTCAAGAATATCCTAGATGTATTTCTGCTGAGAGAGGTAGCTGCCATCAGGGTCATTGAAGATGTCATGAGGATAGTAAGGCCGGGACTCATCGAAGGTGACATCGCGCGAAATGCGCATCCGACGAGCAACAGGGTCATAGCAACGGTAACCCTTGTGCTCAGCGCTGTAGCTAAGGAAAACACACTCAACTAACTAAGTAGTTAGCCTTGTGCGCGCACAGGGTGGAAGAACAAAGCACATAGCCAAAAGCGCGAAGGCGATTTTACTGAGACCTACAGTAGAGATGCTCAATAGGAGTCGAACCCTAAAGAGCAGTGGAGGACTGTAGGTTGACAAGGTAGGCAGCGGTAGAAATGGCCTCAGCCTAGAAGTGAGGTGGAAAAGAGGCCAGCTTCAGAGCGCCTCAAGAAGGTGACGATGTTTGCACTTAAAACACTGTTCTAAGCATGAGAACCAGGATAGTAGTACTGAGGAAGAGTGCCCTATGCAGAAAGAAACTGACGAAAAGCAATAGACATGTACTCATCAACAAAATCAACATGAAAGACACGAATGGTTGAATCAAACTGAGTGCAAACCATAGTAGCAAAAGACTGATAAATAGAAAAGAGCTAGCTATAGGAAGACGTGAAATAAATCCAAGTATGGCGAGAGTAGTCATCAATGAAGATTACATAGTATCGATGTGGGCGAAGCGAAGCCGCGGAGGGGAGTGACAACAGAGGGGAGGCGAGGCGGAGAAGACGACAGACAGGCAGAGGGAAGATGTCCCCTTTGCCGGAGGAGAGGCGAGGCGGAGAAGACAGCGGACGCCCGGAGGGAAGATGGTGAAGGGGAGGGGAGACGGAGGAGGAACACACCTAGACGAGGCAACGTTTACCGGTGACGTGGAATTCGGCGAGTTGGCGGCAACCTCGTGTGGTAACTCTTTTGCCCTCCCTTGGTTTATATACTCCCTCCTCTGTTCTCCGCATGGCGTCACGTGGCTGCCGCGCTCGCCCAGCCATCCGCCGAGGCCGCCTGGTCCCACTTTGGACTGCCTCACCGCCCAGCCACTCGACTAGGTGCCAAGGCCGGGCGGCACCTAGACGGCCGCCCAGGGCGCCTTCTTGAATAGTGATCACCAGGAATAGAACCGAGAACACCACTACCAACTAAAGAAGATAGATAAGACCCACATAGGTGACCTAAGTGATAATGCCACTGAGTTCAAACCAAACACGAGGGTTTTGTTTGGGCCCATAGATAGAACGACATGGTGACAAACCTGATCGTCGGGGATATAATACCCAAGTGAGGGTCAGATTAGGCGGTGGCGGTGGCGCGAGGGTGCGCTTACGCAGGCCGCGCGACACGTCGATGTGGAGATGGCTGGATCCGGGCATGGCGAGATCGGCGGTGGCTGGATCCGGGCAGTGCGACGTTGGATTCGGCGGCGGAGAGCGCAGTCGGCGCTTTGCAGATGTCGAGCGTGGGCGCAGGCGGCGCGATGCGGACGCCAACAAAGAGAAGAGGACGGCGGCTTGCACTCTGATACCATGTTTTGGAACGAGTCATTACAATTGATTGGGCCGAATCGGCCAATATAAGTATATACAGGGCATGGGCACAATTGCAGAAAACCCCCTATACAAAGTACTAAATACGTATACTTGTAACAATCTTGAAATCATCTTTACATTTACCAGTATAATAAAACTTACGATAATCTCTTTGTGATCCTTTGCACTTGTGGATTGAAAGAAACTTACTTCCATTGTTTGTCCAAAATAAGAGTCATCTTGTGATGTTCAATAACGTATTCTGAAGATGCAATTGTAGTCTTTCCCCAAGAGATGTATGTTTGTATTGGTTGTTGTCTTGGTTATGTTGTCCTCATGTTGCGTTGTTTAATCATCTACATTATGTGGGTGTTATTCTGACAGGTGGTTCGACATGACAGCATTGAGCAACTTCTACTTTTGGGTCGGATGTTGCAAGGGACGATGAAGTCTCCAACTCATTTTTCTCACCACCCTGCAGCTACCGGCTCTTTCTTTACTGCATTGCTTCTTGGGCTGAAGTTCTGCTCATGCCAGTCTCAATCTAACTTGCAAAAATGTAATATGGGGCTTCAGTTGTTAGAGGACAGGGTATACCGGTAACTATCACTTCATTATACAATTTTCTTCTTGTAGCATATTGCCCATTGTGTTCATGATATGCCTGCAACAATATTTGTTACATTACTTTCTATATCTTTGAATTATTTTGGTGCACATAACTGTTATTTGGGTAATCGTGATACTTCAAGTAATGAGGTAAAACAAAATGAGTTGGTGTATGGAAAATATTGAATTAGAATAATAACTTTTACTATCGAAATTTGAATGCATTATCTTAGTACTGTTAGATATGTATTATATAGCTGTATATTTGTTGTGTGAGGGGTTTCCTGCATATATGCCATACATGTACGTGTATATATATTGGCCCACTGGTCTCATGATGAATACAAACGCTCTTCGTAACATGCTATCAGAGCACAGGTTAGGGTTAGAGTTTACTGTAGCCGTCGCCGCCTCCTAACCTCCATTGTCTTCCGCTGTCGTTGCCCTCGAGAGGAGCGATCTCCACTCCTGGGTGTGACAACCTCCTTGGGCAACACTGGCCATCTGACGCTCTGGCTTACTCTTAGAGGATCCAGTGGGATCCGCCACGTACGCCACCGTCATCGGGCTTCATCGCCGCTGGCCGTCTTCGTCGATCTCTGTCCGGTGCTGGCCCTCTTCGCTGCTGGTCTCGCCAATGTCGAGCTGTCGTCGCTCTCCTGGATCCGGCTCTCACCAGTAGCGGCTACATTCGGATCCGGGCTCCTCCGCGTTGGATTCGTCACCTCTCCCGGATCTGGCGGATCTCGCCCAGATCATCGTCGATTTGGCCTCCGCGGGCCCAATCTGGCCGCCTTTCTCCGGCCGTCGCTGCGTCTTGCCGCTGCTTATCGCTTCTTTGGAGGTCGTTGCCACCTCATTTTGGGCCGCTGCCACCTCGTCTCCGGCCACTACTGTCCTCAAGATCTGTTGTCGCCTTGGTTTCTCAAAGGATGCTTCCGAAGACTCTCGTATAAGGCATCTGGGCTTTTGAGGATGCCATGGAGACTTCAGACTTAGTATGCTGTTCACAGGACATGGATCGATGAGGATGTTCATGCTTCTGCTATTCGGGTTGCTAGGATGGAGGTGGATCTCATTGGTGATGTTATTGGTTTGGCTTCCGCACAAGTGGTGTGGACGCATCTGCGTAGCCGCTACGAGCTATCTGGTGATTCCTTGTACCTTGCTGTTGTGCGTCAGGAGCAGTCGCTACATCAGGGAGATGCCACTGTGGACAAATTCTATGCTCAGCTGTCTGCGGTACGGCATCGGATTGACTCTTTGGGGCCAGATGTTTGTCGCATTTGTCAGTGTTGTCAACATCAGCAGTCTCACCTGGAGCTTCATCGCATTTATGATTTTTTGACGTCTCCGGTCAGAGTTTGGGCAGACTCGTGCTCAGTTGCTAGCTCGTCACCCTCATGTGATTGTTGGAGGCTCTTGCAGCTGTTTGTACTGAGAAGATTCGCCTTCGTGGTGCGGGTCTGCTGTTGTCACCGTCGTTTCCGTCAGTTTTGGTGGCTCCTCCAGCTTCTACATCTACTGCACCTCCAGTTACTCTTTTACTAGTTGCGCCTCTACCAGTGACAGCTGCTATTGGTAGGGGACTTCATTGCACCTATTGCAATAAGGATGGACATGTGAAGCAGTTTTGCTACAGGAAGAAGGATTTTCGTTGTGATGCTCGTCCTCCGAGGAGCACTGGACGTTTCTCTCAGCAGAGTCCTGGTGCCTTTGACACTCAGCTGTTTCTCACACTACTAGGTTGCATGGTTGTTTCTGCATCGTTCGGTTCTGCTGGTTCTACTGTTCAGTCTTTCGGTGAGAGACCATCTTCTACTTCTCCTTCCTTAGGTATATCACCTTGGATTCTTAATTCTAGTGTTTCCTTTCATATGACATCTGATTTCACCAGTCTCACTTCCATTAGTCCTTTAGCTGCTCCTATCACTGTTCAAACAGCAGATGGTACTTCTCTTTCTGTTACAGGACGAGCATTGTTCAAGAAGGCGGCCTAGACGGCCACCTAGGTGTCGCGTAGGCACTGCCGGTAGGGTGCCGCCCGGCCTTGGCCCCTAGTCGGGTGGCTAGGCGGCGAGGCGGGACCAAGGCGGTCCAAGACGGACCCTAGCTGGGCGGGCGCGGCGGTCGCGTGACACCAAGGTGGAGAACAAAGGAGGGAGTATATAAACCGAGGGAGGGGAAAAGAGTTACCACACACGAGGCTGCTGCCGCTGACTCGCCGGATTCCACATCACCGGTAAACGCCGTCTCGCCGGATTCCACCTCACCTAGCTGTGTTCCTCCTCTACCTTCCCTCCTCTTCACCATCTTCCCTCCAACTGTCTGTCGTCTTCTCCGCTTCGCCTCCCCTCCAGCGAAGGGGACATCTTCCCTCCGCCCGTCCGCCATCGTCTCTGCCTCGCCTCCCATCTGCCGTCGCTGCCCACGCCTCCCTACTGCAGCATCGTCGCGGCCCCCTGGAGAGGGCGGAGACCGGCGAAGAGGAATGGAGACGACAAGGGATACTCACAAAGGAAGGAGAGGCAGCTGCTGCGTGGAGCTGTCCCGTGGGAGCCATCCGACAGCAGCAGCAGGGATGAGGAAGAGGAAGCAGAGGGGAGGAGAGAAGGCGCCGCTGGCTGGCTGGAGAAGTGAAGTCTTTGGAGAGAGAAGGGAAGCGAAGAAAGTGGACTGGGAAGTTGGGAAGTGGAGAAAGTGGACTGCTAGCTAGCTAGGGAAGCACTAGTTATAAATGCACGATAGTTATATTGAAATGGAAATGTTAGTGCTATTAGTTAGGTACACCCATGCAAGGTCCACCGTAGAATAGAAATGCACAATAGTTATATGTATGATTGCTTATCTTCAACCTGATGTTCTCATTTTTAATTTAGCCGCCTAGACCTCACCTAGGCCCCCTAGGTGCTAGGCCCCACCTCACTGCCTGTCTAGCGCCTTCTTGAACATTGAGGACGAGGAACTCTTTCAAATTAATTCTTTCATGTTCCTGTTGTTTCTCATATTCCAAAACTAACCATGTAGCTCATATATGTTGGCCAGCTCACTGATCATGGTTATCGCATTATTCTCAATTCTGATTCGTGTTGTGTTCAGGATTGCCGCATGGGGACTCTGGTTGGTACTAGCCCTCCCCGTCGTGACTCACGACGACTTTGAGAGCTTGACTGCCTTCATCTTCCTTCTGCTGCCCCTGTCAGTCTTGTCGCCTCCATTGCTGCCTCTACATCTGCTGTAGCCTCCACCGCATTTGTTGCTCAGTGGCATCATTGTTTAGGACATCTTTGTGGGTCACGTATGTCTTCATTACTTCGTCATGGGTTTTTAGGGTCTGTCTGGTGATGCTTCTCTAAATTGTCAGGGCTGTAAGCTTGGCAAATGTTATAGGCGTGGGCCCTGGGTCCAGTCGGGTTATTATTAGGAATTAGAGATTGGTTTCTATTTGAGTTAGAGATTAGTTTCCATTGTTAGAGATATAATTAGAGATATGATATGGGTTTCCATATTATTAGAGATAGGATTGGAATTAGATTTGATCTGTTAGGGGGAGCCATCTATATAAAGGGGCTACCGCATGCTATTGTCATCAAGCAAGAATAATAACAATAGTCTTCCTAGTCTATAGTCTCCTCTCTCTCCTACGCCGACGCCATCCGGCCATCTTCTTGGTGGTGTTTACGCTATGAACTAAGGTTCATAACAACTTGGTATCGAGCGCATCGATCCTTTCCCACGACTTCGCTACCATGGTTTCAAATGAGGAGGCGATTCCGTGAGAGCAACGTTTAAAGCAATCAAGAAGCGATGGTCGAGATCATGCAAGAAGAGTCGAGATGAACTCCCAACTTGCGATTTGACGCGCAAAGCATTGCAACCAACGCCAGAGTGCGCGCTTGAATCCAGTGGAGTGTTGCCCGTCTCGCGCCGGGGCTCTTGCCGATTCCATCTAGGGCTATCCCATCCATCATCAACGCCTCGTCCGCTTCCACCGGCGGATCCATTCACCGCCACCGACACCACCAAGAAGAAGCAGCGACGGCAATACGCCAAGAAGAAGAGCGTAGGCGGCGCGGCCACGGGCCTGGCCGTGTTTCGCCGAAAGAGGATGGCGAAAGCCAAGCGGCGCCCGCCGAGCCACCTTCTCGCCGCCGCGGCAGTTCGTCCGACCGCGCGCGGCAAAGCCGTGCCGCCGCCCGTGGGCCGCCTCGCCTCGAAGACCACCGGTTGACTGTGTCCACGCTGCGCAGCCGCCGTCCGCTTCGGCCGCACTCCACCTGCGCCGCCGCCGCCGCCACCGGCCGTCTCCGACCGCCACGGCCAGATCCGCCTCGCCGGCCGCTCGCGAGATTCGCCGTGTCCGGCGTTGCCGCCGCCGAGAGCCGCCGCCGCCGGCCGTTCCTCCGCTCCGCGCCGCTCGCCATCGCCCCGCCGCCGCTTCGCTCGCCGATCCACCTCTGATCCGGCCGCAGCGGAACCGCCACGTGTCGCCATCGACGCCGCCGCGCTTCGCCATAGCTGCCGCCGCCATCGCCGCCGCTCACGGCCGCTTCCGCCGCCGCTTTGACCGTGGATCCCATTGACGGTCTTTGGCTTTGCGCGAAGCGTGGGTGTTGGTCGGTTTATAAACCGACCATTGGTTCAACAAAGTAAAGCACAAAAATCAAAAATCAAAAATAATTCGAAAAACGAAAAAAATCGGCACAAAAAAAGAGAAAAAGAGAAGCTTCTTTGCGCATTATATACCAAGGCGCTACACTTCGCCACCATCCACGCAAAGACCCGCCACCGCTCATCTTCTACATCGGCCGGGTCTTCTATTGGTCACATCTAGCGGCTCGAGGACGAGCCGCATGTCCGAGAGGTGTAGTGTTATAGGTGTGGGCCCGGGTCCATCGGGTTATTATTAGGAATTAGAGATTGGTTTCTATTTGAGTTAGAGATTAGTTTCCATTGTTAGAGATATAATTAGAGATATGATATGGGTTTCCATATTATTAGAGATAGGATTGGAATTAGATTCGATCTGTTAGGGGGAGCCATCTATATAAAGGGGCTACCGCATGCTATTGTCATCAAGCAAGAATAATAACAATAGTCTTCCTAGTCTATAGTCTCCTCTCTCTCCCTACGCCGACGCCATCCGGCCATCTTCTTGGTGGTGTTTACCCGTTATGAACTAAGGTTCATAACAGCAAACAGCGTCAACTCTCTTATCCTTCCAGTGAGTTAGTATTTCAGCGTCCTTTTGATTTTGTTCATTTTGATGTATGGGGACCGGCTCCTTTCATTTCGAAAGGTCGTCGATATTATATAATTTTTATTGATGATTTTTCTCGGCGTACATGAATATACTTTATGTCATCTCGTAGTGAGGGTCTGTCTATCTACAAGACTTGCCACCATGGTCTGTACTTAGTTTGACTCCTATTCGTGTTTTTCGCGTTGATTCCGTTGGGGAGTACTTGTCAGAAGTTCTTCGTGGCTTTCTTGCTGAGCAGGGCACTCAGTTTTCTTGTCCTGGTGCTTATGCTCAGAATGGTGTGGCTGAACGCAAGCATCGTCATCTTTTTGAGACAGTTCGTACTCATGCTTGCTTCTGCTGGTCTACCACACTTCTGGGTTGAGGTTATTTCTATTGCCACTTTTCTGATCAATATTCAGCCCTCCTCTGCTCTTCAGGGTGGGATCTCAGTTGAGCGTCTCTGTGGCAAAACTTTTGATTTTTCTAGTCTTCGCCTTTTTGGGTGTGTGCTATGTTCTTCTTGCACCTCGTGAGCACACCAAACAGATCGCTCAGTCTGTTGAGTACGTTTTTCTGGGTTATAGTGTTGAGCACAAGGAATATCGTTATTGGGATCCTGTTGGCCGATGGATGCAGATTTCTCTGGATGTTACTTTTGATGAGTCCCGTCTTTTCTATCATCACCCTTCTGCTTCCTCTACTTCAGCATCTTTTGTTGAGCCACTTTCTTACCTGATTTTTCCTTCCATCCCCATAGTCACCACTGCTCCATAGCCTTTGGTTTCTCCGGTGCTTCCTTCCCAGTCGGCACCTTCACCACCGGCACCCTCTCCCAAGGTTACTCGTAACCTTGTTCCTTATCCTCTCTACTATACTCGTACGCGAGTTGAGGATTCTTCTGATATGCCCTCTCCTTCTGATGGGTCATCCACTTCGGCCTCTCCTCGCTATGCTTTTCGCGATCGCCAGTCTATTTAGCCTCTTGAGCGTTTTGGTTTTGTTACTGCTGCTATTGCTAAACCGACTTCTTACCGTGATGCTGCTGTTCATCAGGAGTGGCAGCATGCGATGGCAAAGGTTTACGTGGGATCTTGTACCTCTTCCGGTGTGTGTTTCTATTACGTGCAGGTGGGTCTATAAGGTTAAGACCCGCTCTAATGGTTCTTTTGAGCGCTACAAGGCTCGTCTTGTATTGCGTGGTTTTCAGTAGGAGCATGATCGTGACTACGATGAGATCTTTGCTCTTGTCGCTCACATGACCACCGTTCACACTCTCTTTACTGTGGCCTCTGTTCGACAGTTGTCTATCTCTCAGTTGGACGTTAAGAATGCTTTTCTCAATAGCGAGTTGCGTGAGGAGGTCTACATGTAGCCGCCTCCTGGGTATTGTCCCTGAGGGTATGGTTTGTCGCCTTCGTCGATCTCTCTATGGCCTCAAGCAAGCTCTTCGTGCCTGATTTGATCGTTTCTCTTCTGTTGTTACTGCAGCTGGTTTCTCTGCTAGTGCTCATGATTCTGCTCTTTTTATTCATACTTCGCCTCGTGGTCGGTGATCGTGCAAAAATAGCACACCCGCAGGTGCACGGGTTGCCACTGAAATAGCGGCGAGTGTCGTGTTCTCCACAGGGACTAGACTAAGGCTACCGATGCCTAGCTAAAGCTAGGTCAAACGAAACGGGGGAGAAAACTAAACTAAAACGTCTACCGAATCAGCCGAACGAACGAACAACAGAACGAACTCTAACTCGCACGGATAAAACGATGAACGACTAAACAAACGAATGAACTAAACAACGACGGGACGAACGGCCGTATGAATGAACGTCGTACGACCGAACGAACAACACGACGAGACTAAACGAACGACGCACAAACGACAACGACTACAAGAACGAACGTGACTACCGACGATGACCTAACTAACTACCGACCGCGAGACAGAAAGAGGGAGTCGAGAAGCACGGAGGGAGTCGAGAGAGAAAGTGAGGGAAGACGATCGACGGCTAACTAGACGACGACGGCACACGAACAAAACACAGCTACGAACGCTCGCACGACTTAATGATCGAACGATCGTTGAGAGAAGCAAAGGGGGAGGTCGAGAAGCAAGGGAGGATCTAGAAGCACTAGGGCGTCAAGACAGCACGAGGAGAGGGAGACGGTCGCCGAGTAGCTAATTCGCACAAACAAACACAAGGAGACTAACACCCGCACAAGCACAAGACACTAACTCTAAACACAGACAAATAAACTAACCCACATGTACTAACAAGTGAAGAACAGAGCATAATCACATGAGCTGAACAATTCACTTAGACACAGAACTAACAAATTAACAGAGAGCATTATTGCTGCACAAACATCACAATCACTGAGCAAATACCACATGAACAGATTGACATCTAATCACAAATAGCATCTCAGTGAGCACAAACATTCACCACAGTGCATAATTCCCAGTTCTCATCTCACAATCACAGTGCATACATAATCAACAAAGAAGAAAATAGTTGAACAGTAATTGAGAATTAGAAGAAAATCAAGAGGAACTAGAATGGACCGTTTGAAGAACATGAAGCAGAGGGAGCAGTTGGATCGGTGAAGATGAGGATGGTGGTCGCGTCGCCGGTGATGTCGAGGACGTTGAGGTGGCGATGGAGATGTCTGGCGACACCGTGAGGATGTTGATGAGGCTCGCGCCGCTCGGTGTAGGGTCGCAGTGGTTGGAGGAGGCGATGCCAATCGGTGTCGGCGCAGCGCGGCGGAGAAGCGAGGCGCGACCAAGAGGCCATGGATGGCGATCGGCGGTGTAGGCGGCGCAAAAGTGGAGAAGGCGCCGAGGGAGGGCGGCAGCTGTTGGAGGGAAGAGGGGCGTGCGGGAGATAGACGGCGCGCGGCGAGAAGATGGCCGGATGGTGGCGGTGGAAGGAGGCGAGGAGGCGCACCGAGGAGGCTTGGTGGCGCGGTGGCGAAAGCGAGGCGACGCGCGGTGGGGTAGGCGAAGAGAGGCGGCGGGGAAGAAGCGAGGCACTTGGCGCCGAGCGAGGCGGCGCGGAGGAGAAGATAGGGCGCGTGGAGATGAGGAAGAGGAAGGTGGGAAAGTGAGGAGGTGGTGGTAGGACGGGAGAAGAGCGGCCTGAGAAGGGTAAGGAGAAGGGCGGCGAATGAGTGGCGCGCGCGCGAGTCGGCTTGCCTCGCCGGCGGCACGAGAGAGAGGAAGAGAATGGGGAGGAGGAGGCAAAGGGAGACACAGAGATTGGAACGGGCCTGTTCCACAGAGGCGCGCGCTTAAGGAAGGAGATGGGGATTTTGCAACTTTGTGATTTAGTCCTCCAAAGATCTAGGGTTTACGCTTGGTCCTTCAATTTGGTTTCTTCTGCTTTGGCCCTCCGAGTCTCCTGCCCATGATTTGATCCCACGCTGCTCATGACGACGCTGCATAACCGCATGCGAGCAGATCCAGATTTGTCGCTTATGCGCCGATCGCACTACCATGGAAAATTGCAAAAAAAGTAAAATGGTCCATTTCGAGCAATTAAATACAGAAAAGCATGTAAATGAAGATAAATGGTCCTAAAATGCGAAAAATAATGGGGCAAAATGATGGGTAAATGTATATAAAAATGACGCATGTCAGTCGGACACTTCTCCTTTTGTATGTTAATGATATGATCATTAATGAAGATGATTCTCAATACATCACTTTTGTCAAGGAGCGTCTTCATGAGCAGTTTCTCATGTCTGATCTGGGTTCTCTTCGTTACTTTCTTAGGATTGAGGTTATTTCTACTCCTAAGGGCTTCTATCTGTCCCAAGAAAAGTATATCCAAAATCTTCTTGATCGTGCCGAGCTTAATATTCATCTTCGTCCCACTGATGGTGAGCTTCTTGCTGGTACTACTCGCTATCGTCATCTTGTTGGGAGTCTTGTTTATTTTGGTCACTCTTCGTACCCTGTGCATCTCTTGAGTCAGTTTGTTTCTGCTCCTACTCAGCTCTAGTATAATCATGTTCTTCCTGTTTTGCGATACCTTTGTGAAACTCTCTGTTGTCGTCTCTTTTTTCCCTCGCTCCAGCTCTTTGCAGCTTCAGGCATATTCTGATATCACCTGGGCTAGTGATCCCTCTTATCGTTGGTCTTTGCTTATTGTATTTTTCTTGATGGTTCTCTCATTGCTTGGAAAACTAAGTAGACAACAGTTTCTCGTTCGAGTGCTGAGACTAAGTTGCGAGCTATGGTTTTGTTGACTGCGGAGGTTACTTGGCTATGGTGGTTACTCGAGAATTTTGGTGTTTCTGTTTCTGCACCGACTCCTCTTTTGTGACAGTATAGGTGCTATTAGCATTGCTAAAGATCGGGTGAAGCATGAGCTCACAAAGTATATTGGTGTTGATGCTTCCTATATACAGACACAGGTGCAGGACCAGGTTGTTGCTCTTCAGTATGTACCTTCAGAGCTTTAGTTGATAGACTTCTTCACAAAGGCACAGACCAGAGCCTAGCACGGCTTCTACCTCTCCAAACTTCATGTTGTTGATTCACTATAAGTTTGAGAGGAAGTGTTAGATATGTATTATATAATTGTGTATTTACCTTGTTGTGTGAGGGTTTTCTGCATATATGCCATACTTGTACGCATAACAAGTACTTTGGTGTTTTGGTCACATGGTGTATAATTTTACCAGTCACCAAAATTTATATTTGATACATTAACAAAAACATCTAGGAAATTCGTTTCATTCGCTCTGTTTATAGACATTCAGTTGAGACACTTATTATTAAGCATGGTAATGTAGCAATTGAGTATTTTTTATGCTTCATCTATCTCTTATCATTTAGCATGATTATGTACTAATTTCATATTTTTATGCTTCATCCCTGCTACTTTGAATCTTTGTTGTTTTGTGCCACTTATATTATATTACTTGCTAATATAGTTTGCTTGTTCTGTCTTTTGTTTCAGTGCTGCTTTGGGATGGTTTGCTTATGCACCTGAGTGGTATGAATCTCAAAACAGAAGTTTTCCTCAGAGAGAGGCCCAATCTGTGTCAATATTTGTTCACTATCTGCAAAACGAGCGCACCAGTGGTTCTATTGATTCTGCTTCAAAGTCACAGGGTCGTGAAGGCGAACCTAGCATGGTATGATTTGACCTACATATCTGTACGACTGTACCCCTTTGTCTCTCTGCCCTTCCCAGAGACCAGAGAGCAAATGGGTTTGGGGTGGGGGGATGCAACAGGGAGAGAGATGGAGACTAGTTTATTCTTTTCTTGCTTAAATGTATTGAATATTGAATGCAACTAATAGATAAAATTGGATATTTGAATGCAACCAACTAACAAATAACCTAATGCATCCGCCTAATACTGCTGTTGCTTCCCTCCTTGTCCGCATGGGCTCATTATGGGTGACATGTGTGTAGAATGACAGAGTTTGGGGCAATTGGCCACACCTCAATGTGAGGGGTGGCGCCTTCTATTATAGGGCCGGCTGGCCTTGCTTTATAAGGCAGGGGTAATATCCCTGATTTACATCTGCTAACTATAGCAACTAATCCTCGATTTACATCCGCTAACTATAGCAATCGATATCCACAGATGCCGCAAAGATATGGTAAGGGGTCATGATATTCTATTGCCTAACACCCGCCGCAGCCGCAGCGGAGGCTCCTGACGCAAAGATCGGATCGAAAGTCTAGAAACAATGTCGTTTAAGCCCTTTAGTCATGATGTCGGCGAATCGATGAGAAGAGGCACATGGAGGACCCGAATGTCACCAGGGCCACCTTCTCGCGACGGCGGATGTCAATCTCGATATGCTTTAGCTCGCCAGGCGATGTGGTTGGCCGTCATGTAGATGGCGCCGACATTGTCACGTAAGACAACGGTGGCGGAGGGTAGTCGAGGTGGAGCTCGGAGTAGCCGCTGAGCCGCAAAGATTCACCACCACATGGGCCACAAAGACGATACTGCGCCGCTACTGAACGGACACCGTGGTCCGGCGCTTGGAGGACCAGAGACCAGAGTGTCACCGAGGTATACACATGAGTCGGAGGTGGAGCGCCGAGTCGGGATACCGCCCAATCGGCGTCGAGTAAGCCGTCGCTTGTCAACAGTGCCCGGCGCGATATGTAGACCCGAGGAGAGGTGCCCTTCACATAGCGCAAGATGCGCTTGATCGCGCCGCAGTGGCTCTCGGGGCGTGCATAAAGAGACACACTGCCGAACAAAGATAAGCCACCAGACGAGTCGAGTGTAGCATCGAGCGCCACCAGCTCCTATACTCGGGCGTCCTTCTGACAGAGGTCTCCGTTATGTGCGAGAGCTTGGCGTGAGTGTCAACAGTGTCGCCAGTGGATGACACTCACCATGCCCGCACGCCGAGGAGATCGACGGCGTCTTCGTCGCCGAGACAGAATAGGCCGCTGAGGAGCGCGTGGACGCGATGCCGAGGAAGTGATGGAGCTTTCCAAGGTCCGCCATGGCGAACTCGAGCTCACCGCCACGAGGCGCCAAGGAGAGCCGTGGATGAGGCGCGCGACGATGTCGCCGACGCATGCAGCAGGGGTAGGCAAGATGCGCCCTCTTGTAGAATAAAGAGGACGGTTTGAGGCGGAGGCGACAAAGCCGAGCCGCCGGACGGCGGTGGAGAAGCGCCGTGCCAAAGCTGGGAGCTCGCCACCCGCATAAGGACTTCGCAGAGGCGACGCCGCCGGGCGCCAGGTCGACGGCTCGTGGCCGCTGGCGAGATGCGCCTCCTCGAGATGGCCGTGGAGAAAGCATTCTTCACGCCCAACCGTGAATCGCCAGCGCGATGCGCGATATCGAGGACGGTCCGGATGGTGGCGGCTGACCACCGGCCGGTCTCGCCATAGTCGATGCCTCGCGCGAGAAGCCGCGACCACCCAATGAGCCTTGTGGCGTAAGAGATCCATCGGCATGGAACTTGTGCCGAAGAGCCATTTTCCCGCTACAATGTTGGCGCCGGGACGCGGACGAGCCGCCAGTGTTGTTGGCGATAAGAGCTTGGTACTCATCCGTCATCGCGCGCGCCGGGCTTGGCACGCCAACGCACGCGATAGTTCGTCGGGAGAGGCGAGGTCGAGGATGATGTGGCCGCGGCCCTTCATAGCCGATGCGAGGATGACACCATCCATGGTGCGAGCGACCCGCGCGAGGTGGCGGCGCGGAGGCGCTGCTGGGCGAGCGGTGGCGCCGGCAACCGAGGCGCCGGCAGCGGCCGTGACGGCAGGCGACACCACGCGAGGGCGCTTGACGAGACCCGTGGAAAGGGAACCACGGGCGCCGCCGTCTTGGAGGAGGAGCCGATCCGGCCGGCGCGGCGTGCGGCGGCGGTGGCGGCCGCTCTTCATCCAAGGAGGATGGAGCGACCATCGGCGCCGAGGAGGAGTTCCACCGCACAATGAGGACAGGCACCAAATCCATATCGCCGCCTAAGAGGAAATCTAGGAGAGGTGGGGATGGGGCCCGAGTAGTCAGAAGGGAAACGTGGACTCGTCAAGATGACATGACGGAGATGATTATGCGACGGTCGATAGGTCGAGACAAATGGTACCCTTTGTGAGAGGGCGGATATCCAAGAAGGACGATGCCGCGAGCGAGGTGCGAGTTTGTGCTTGAGGTGGCTCGCAGATTTGGTAACAGAGGCACCCAAAGACACGCAGATGGTTGTAGGTGGGTGGTCGTTATGCAGCGAGTGAAGGAACTTCATGCCGGATGGAAGAGGATGGACGTTGGTTGCGGTAGCGGTCGTCGAGGGCCTCACCGCATGTGGGTGGTTGGGAGGCATGGAGGAGCATGGTGCGAACGGAATTATTAAGGGTGCGGTATCTGCTCGCCTTGCCGCTTGGGGATGTAGGGACGGAGAGGCGGAGGTGGAAAGCGCGGCAAGAAGGAAGTGAGTGGTGGTGGTGTTCAGAATTCACACATTATCACCGAACACATTTGACGGGCGGTGAATCGAGTTTGGGCGAGAGCAATGAGCTCAACTAAATGTTGGTGAACGTTGGACTTTTTGCGAGAGGAAAACCCAACAAAAATGACTATAATCATCCGCACACACCAAATAGTAGGAAAACCTGACAGATCGTTGATAGGTGACGCCCATACATCACGAAGAACAAGTTCAAAGGGCGCATGAGTTGTAGAATGCGAAGAACCGAAAGGTAGACGTGTGTGCTTGCCTAATCGACATGAATGGCGAGGGAGCGGCTCATCGCTTTACAGCAACAAAGATGAATTTTATTAAGATGCGCTAAAGCGGCAGGGCGGATGGCCGAGGCGTTGATGCCATAGGGTCGACTTGAGCAGCCAAGAGGCGGCGGTGTGGATGCGGGCATGGTGTAGAGGTCCCCGTTGTCGCATAAACGATAGTCACGCGTCCCGCTCGAGATCCTTGATAGAAAACCATGAGCATCAAATTCAAAGGAACAAATATTATCGCGAGTGAATTGACGAACAGAGAGCAAAGTTACGAACTATAGATGGTGCGACAAGGATATTGTTAAGATGAAAGTTAGACGCGAAGTGGATAGGACCGAGTGACCTCTAGACGGATCGAATGGTAGTGCCATTACCTATCGTTATTGAGGAGATGGAAGGGTAGGCGCGCGAGGATACCATCCGAGGACGCCATATGGGTTGAGGCGCCGAGTCGACGACCCAGGAGAGTTGCCCGCATGTTCATGTTCGTAGGGCGGCGATGGTACCGCCGCATCCCAGCGGAGCTGTTGGAGGAGGCCGCAGGAGCGAAGGTCGTGTGTGCCCGGGAGCAGCCCGGAGAGGCCTCGCCGGCGCCTGATCGGGCGCCAGGCCACCGCACTCGCCGGCCACCGTGGTGGCGTTGTCCAGAGGTGACCCGCCACCAAGAGCCACGCGTCACGGCCCAGGTTGAAGCCCTGTGGTGGGCGCCGTTGGAGTTGTGGCCGCCAGAGGCGGAGGGTCGCCGGCCGCTTCTTCTTGTTGGGGCGCCGTAGTCTCGCTGGCTGCGCCGCCGCCAGGAAGGAGGCAAGAGATGAAGAGCGCCGAGGCAAAGACGGCCTTCGCGTTCTTCGCACCGCAGCCTTGAGGAGAAGTCCGATGGCGAAGCGGAGAGAAGGTGAGGGGCCGCGTTCGGCGATGTTGTCGGCGATCGTAGAGTAGACCTCGCTGACGCCGCGCGAAGGTTGAGGACGAGGTTGCCCTCGAGGACGGCCGCCAACGCCGCGCAGCTCGTCGGCCGCCGCTTTAACGCGACGCAGAGTCGCCGATGAGGAATCCCTTGAATCATCGAGTGGAACTCGTGATTGAGGAAGATGGCACGAGGCGCTTTGTTCGCTCGAACACGCCGCCGATGGTTTTCCACAGCCGCGCATGCCGCCTGCCGATCGCTTGGCCATGGCGAGGTTGAGGACGAGTCGAGGCGTCTTGTAGACATCCATCCGCGGACGCAGGTCACCGCCACAAGCCACGCGGGCGCGCGCGGAGGCGGTGTCGAGGTGGCTCAGCAGGCCAAACTTCCCGCACATGGCGCGGAAAGCCGTCGACCACTTGGTGAAGTTGGAGGGCTTCAACTCGAGGACCATGGGGACGTGCAGCTTGACATTGGTAGTGGCGAAGGGGCAGAT
The DNA here is from genome assembly GCA_036346575.1 of Dendrocalamus sinicus. Classification (NCBI taxonomy): domain Eukaryota; kingdom Viridiplantae; phylum Streptophyta; class Magnoliopsida; order Poales; family Poaceae; genus Dendrocalamus; species Dendrocalamus sinicus. The sequence goes on from CM070648.1 coordinate 9,423,994, forward strand.
GATCGGGGCAGGAGCAGCCCCGAGGGCGCCGCTGGAGGCAGAGGTGAGGTCGGAGGTAGTGCCCATGGGAAGAGGAGGTGGGGAGGCTGCGCAGGAGGGAGGGGCGGAAGGTGGAGAGAGGCCGGGAAATCAGATCAGGACCCGGTGCTCTGATACCATGTAGAATGACAGAGTTTGGGGCAATTGGCCACACCTCAATGTGAGGGGTGGCGCCTTCTATTATAGGGCCGGCTGGCCTTGCTTTATAAGGCAGGGGTAATATCCCTGATTTACATCTGCTAACTATAGCAACTAATCCCTGATTTACATCTGCTAACTATAGCAACTGATATCCACAGATGCCGCAGCATATGGTACGGGGCTGCGGCATATTCTATTGCCTAACAATGTGATCCACCTCTTATCCATCTCAATTAACTGTTTTGAAAAGCCTAACTTTTCTCTCCCTGCCATTTTCCTTTGGCTGCAGGCCGATCAGATCCACCCCATCTGGGGCTCTGTGGACAACTATGCTACTGTACAGGAAAAGCGTAAGCAATTACTTCTAATGCTTTCTCAGCATGAGGCAGACAGGCTTGAAGTCTGGGCACAACCAATAAATACAAAGTAACTACTACTGTGATTTATTTTATCTTTTGTTTCCTATTTGTTCTATGAATTCAAAAATTCACATGTATAGCATATTATATGTGGGCAGAGATACGTCGACATTTCGTGGTAAAATTAGCTCAGATAAATGGATTGATCACGCAAGAACTGCTTTTGCTGTTGATCCACGAATTGCACTCTCTATGACTATGAGGTTCCCCACAAACTCATCATTGCAATCCGAAATTACTCAATTGGTACAAGTATGTTTCAGCCTTTCGCTGCTGCCTTTTCAGATAGTAGATTTTTACTGGGTTCCTTTTTCTTCACATGCAAGTTTTGTTTCAAAATATTTCCACTTTTCATCTTTATCGTAGGGCATTCAGTCGCAGGGCAAAGGAATAGTTTTCTCCTGGTGCATATCTCAATTTAAGTTTAGTTGAAGATGGCATCTTTCATAATGGTCTAGCTTGAAACAATTGTAAATTGTTCTGGACGATATAGTATCATGAATATAGTCCTTTTAAAACAACCATATAACCACACTAAGGCCAGTAACTGGAGCTGTCAATAGTTCAAGGGTGTTATTATGGTCTAATTCCCCCGTGCTTTATGTCTTATTAGTAAGTCAAATGACAAACCGGAAATGGGTTGACTGAGAGATTTTTGAATGTATAAACTATAAAGTGAAAGGGTAGATATGTGACAATGATATGTTGAGTTATTGACTGCCTCAATAATGGAGATAAAGGCAACATATGCTACACAATCACTCTTTTTGGTGCACTCATGCAATCAACTTTTGGTTTTGCGACCAATTGCAACTTCAAATTCAAAATGTATTAGAAGAAACACAAAAGATAAGTTTCTGTGAATAGTAGCATTTTATCTTTTGATTTATCATTTGTCAGATTTTTCTAGAATTAATTTGAGTGTGAAATTTCATACATAGGTAGAATAAATTGAGAAATGCATCTTGAAATTTTTTTTGGGAACTTTTCATGTTCATGTGGTGCCCAAACGGAAAGCAATAGCATGAGTGCACTACAAAGGATGATTGCTGGAGATATAATTCATGTTGTGTTAAGAATTGCCAATTCTGTCTTGTTAAGATGATACCTAATGTAACGTACTGTTGATTTGGGCTGTCACCATTTTGATTTCTTTGGTGTGAGATTGGCATGGTGAATTGACAGAAGAAAATCTCGATAGGAGGATAAGAAAGCACATTGTGCAATGCTTGCAAGCCTAACATTTTCCGCCGTTGTATTTCCTTTGCCACTATCTTTTTTTTCCTCGAACGTGCAGGAGAACTACGCATCATTATATTAAGAAGAAAGAAGGAGTCAAAGAAGACTCATACAAGCCTCACCAATTAGGCGAGATTAGAGAAAAACAAAAAAAGGCAATACAACTAAACGCCCACCAACTAAAAACAAACACAACACTTATGGCCAAATGGTACAAAGGCCTTTGGCCCCTGCCAAACACCACAACTTGGCCTCATCTCTAATGTCTTGCAAAACAATGCTGACATTAGGTGAGGCGCTGTCAAACATGCACCCATTCCTATGCTTCCAAACCCGCCAAGCCACCAGCGCGACCAAAGAATTGAAGCCCTTGCGCTGCTGTTTAGGGACTTGGTGCAAAGCTTGACGCCACCACGTGGTGAAGACCATATCATCTGGACCTGGAGTGAGCCGCTACAGTCCCACCAAGGTAAGCACTGAGAACCAAACACTTCTTGTGAACACACAAGAAGTGAGCAAGTGCTGAATAGTTTCCTTAACTTGATCACACAAATGGCAAGATCGTGATGAACAAGACCACGACGGCCAAACGATCAATGGTCCAAAGAATGATTAAGCGAGGCCAACCACATAAAATATTTGCAACGAGGAGGAGCCCAGGTTCGCCAAATCTGCTTCCAAGGTTCATAATCCACCGCCCCCACAAAAAAACGGCGGTACGCTGATTTAGTTGAGAACCTGCCCGAGGAGGAAGGCTTCCATACATGCTGATCCTCCACGCCGGGGGTGAGCCTTACACGGGCGAGAACTTCCTACAAGCCAAGAAACCCCTCCAAGATTGGAGTAGGGAGACTGCCTCTAACATCATGGACCCAAGTATTGTCAGTTAGAGCTTCTTGAACCGTCCTCCGATTGACTGTTCTTTGAGGCACTTTCGTACAAAGGAAGGGGGCAAGGTCCATTAGAGACTTGCCATGCAGCCATTTATCACACCAAAAGAGGGTCATGCGGCCATCGCCCACCATAGAGATGTTCGATATGGAGAACATAGCTGCTGAATTGGGATGCACCTGAATGTCCAGACCCGCCCATGGGCAATCAGGTTGGGTCTTTTTGAGCCACAGCCACCTCATGCGCAGCGCCCAACCAAGGATTTCCAAATCAAGAATTCCCAAACTGCCGAGCTCAAAAGGTCTCGTGACCCGGCCCCAAGAAATAAGGCAATGTCCTCCATTTACACTCTTGCGACCCTCCACAGGAAAGCTCTACGAATCTTGTCGATAGCTTTAAGTGTCCATTTAGGGAAATCCAGCGCAAAGAGTGGATAAATAGGAATTGATGAGAGTACCGCTCGAATAAGTGTGGCTCGGCCAGCCGGGTTCATCAAGGCAGCTTTCCATCCAGGTAGTTTATTAGCAATCTTGTCAATTATCATGTAAAAGGCAGATTTGGGGAGTTTTCTGATTGACAATGGGAGTCCCAGATACTTGCAAGGGAATTCTTGAACTTTGCAAGGAAACGCTCCTTGCACTGCTTCCAATTCCGCCGTGGCATTGATTGGGGTTACCGAGCACTTGCTTAAATTGGTGATCAACCCCAAGCTTCTCCAAAACCCAAGAATCTCTTTGATCAACTCGAACTCCTCCAAACAGGCCGCAAGAAAAGAACCACATCATCAAGATAAAAGAGACCCACGACTAGATCCTCTAGAAAGGAGGGGTTGCAAAAGACCATTCTCACTTGCCTTATTAATTAGTGAATTAAGCACATCCATGACCAAAATGAACAACATCGGGGATAAAGGATCGCCTTGCCGAAGCCCCCGTTGGTGCTGAATTAGCTCTCCCGGCACACCATTTACCAAAACCCGAGTTGAAGAAGACCTCAGGAGCTTGGATAATAAGTTACACCAAATTGGACCAAAACCCAAATGGCTTAAAACTTGCAGCAAGAAAGACCAAGACACCGAATCGAAGGCTTTTGAAATATCCAGTTTGAGAAGAACTCTTGGCTCCTTTTGTCTATGCAGCACTTTAGCCGTTTGTTGGACCAAAATAAAGTTATCATGAATACATCTCCCTTGCACAAAAGCACTCTGATTTGGCGACACCATGTCCTTGAGTCTTCGAGCCAACCTATTGGCCAAGATTTTGGTGACAATCTTTGCAAAACTATGAACCAAGCTTATAGGTCTGTAATCCTTGATTTGCAACGCTTCTGGAGTCTTTGGGAGCAAAACGATGTACGCCGAGTTAAGAAGGAACAAATTATCGACATCCCCGTAATGTCCTTATTAAGTGCAGCCATAAGATCAAGCTTCACTACACTCCAACAAGTTTTGAAGAAACAACCAAATGTATCCATTCTGACCGCGCTTTATCCAAGGGAGTGATTTAATTGTTGCCCACACCTCTTCCTCCGAGAAACACCGCTCAGTAGTCGACAGATCATGCGCTTCTTGATGAAGGACCGCAGATTCAAGGAACATTGTCGCTGAGCCACGGTGCCAAGTAAGCTTGTGTAGAACTCATCCGCACTCGCCGCTTGTCTTCATGCCCTGAATAATTCTATCTCCCACTTGGATTTTTGCCAAGAAATTCTTCCTTTTCCCGAACCTAGCTTGTCGATGAAAAAGGAAGTGTTTGCATCCCCTCTTTCAACCAAACCAGCACCTCGAGCGCAAGCGCAATAGTACGCTCAAGTGATGATAATCCGAGCGTATGCCGCTTCAATCGCCGCCAGCCCAAACCTCCTCGCCGACAAAGACTCGGGCATCCCGAGCCATTTCAAGTCGGTGTAAGATCTCCGTGGCAACCCGAGCTACCGCTAACATTTCCTATTCTCTTTGGCTCCGAGATTGCGTGTCCCTTGCAAGTCTTCCCACTTCAAGGAAAGGATTTGCAGCTGGCAAGAAGTCGCAATCGTTTGCACCAGAGCTTTCCACCTCGCAAAAACCTCCAACTTTGGCCAAAACTTTGAAGTGAAAACGCCGCTTTCCCTGAACAAAGGTCTTCATACCCAGGATTAAAGGACAGTGGTCTGAAATCAAAGAAGCCGAACTCTGAAGGATGCAGTCCGGAAACAGATGATCCCAATCAGAAGTCATAAAGACCCGATCCAACCGGACTAAAGTGGGAACATCCCGCTCATTCGACCAAGTAAACTTACGGCCCCGCAGGGGGATTTCTTTCAGCTCCAATTCATCCAAAACCCGACGGAAACGGCCCATCATTGCTCTATTCACATTAGTGTTATTCTTATCCTCCGCCATATATATAAGGGCTAAATCCCCTCCAATTGCCCACGGACCTTGACAGGCTTGTCGAATCTCCCGCAGCTCATGCAGAAATTGCAACTTCTGATCATCAGCTTGAGGGCCATATACTCCTGTGAACCACCAAGGCAGCCCCTCATGAGAAGCAAACTGAATCAAATCAATGTGTCAACCCGAGATGTTAAAGTGCGCAAACACCGCCTTTCCATGCCATCACCACTCCCACTAGAACCGCAAGTCGGCAAGACTACGGATTGATCAAACTCGCTTCAAAGATTGACACGATCAAACAACCATCAATAGCCACCATCTTAGTTTCCTCGAGACACACAACATCGTGCCAAGTAGAGATTACCAAGCTTTTGACGCCGTCGCTTTGCCTTGCAACAGGCCTCTCACATTCCAAATGAGGACGCTTGACATCAATTATTCTCAAAAGACACCAACGACCATTGAAAGCTCCTCCACCGATCACAAAACACCCATGGCCACACTTGGGAAAATAGCAACATCCCGAGGCGCTTCACCGCGAAGAGGTCGCTAACCAAAAGCGCCGCTAGAGCCGCGATATGAGCTTGAGTTAGGGGTGTTAGCGCACGCATAGGTGTAATGACCCATGTGCTCTCTATCCCTTTCGCTTAGGGTTGTCGTGGTTGTTAGGGTGGTCAGTGATTTGTTAGGTTCCAGGTGGTCATCTTCTTAGACCTAACCCTAACCCTTGTAATATATATCCTCGACACGCCTCGCTTGGGTTCAAGGCGCAATGCAACATCAACCACCAACTCTACTTGCCTTCATGGTATCGTAGCTTGTGCTCTTCTTCCGCCGCTTTGCTCCTCGCGGCGCTCAAGCGGCTGCAGCTGCCCCGCCTAGGTTTTCTCCGCCTGTGCTTTCTTCTCCGACGCCTCGTGGTCGCGCTTATCTCACTATTGCCATGCTCGCTCTCTTCCTTCCGCTTCCTCTGGGCCGATTCGCCGCAGCACAAGCCGCCGCGCCGCCGATCGAATCGCAGCGTAGGAGCGCCGCCGCCGCAGTACCGCCGACGCCGCCGCCAAGCCAGAGGCCGAGCAGCAGAGGCCACGCCGCCGCCAGAGCGCGACGCCGCCGCCCGCGCTTCGTGACGCACTTCGCTGCGCCGCCATGAAGCGGAAGCGCCGAGGCCGCTGCCAAACAGAGGACGACGCTGCTTTCCACCGCCGCCTGCGCCGCTCGCTCTGGCCGCTCCGCTGGCTCCTCCCGCGCACGCAGGCCGCCGCCATCATCAACCTACACGCCGTGCCGCTGCCGCCCAAAACATCCGCACTCTCGCCCCCGCCGCCCTCGACATGGAAAGCAACAACTACACTACGGGCGCCACCGATGCTCCTCGGTTCTTGGGAAGTTCTCCTCCGTCGCCATGTCCTCGCCGACACACCACCACACCTACCCCGACCGGGAGCGTATGGATCGCGCTGCCATGACGTGGCTCTCGCACCATCTCTCCCGACCGAGGAGATTGTTCGACGACCACGCCATCGCCATCGCCGCTCCGTCGCTCGCCTGACCGAGCATCGCTTCCTCGGAATCGCGAGCGCCGCAAGGCTTACCTCGACGCCGCTTCCGCAACTTCATCCAGGCGATCTCTCCGCCACCGACCACGCCGCAAGCTCAAGTCCATGGCCGATGCCCTAGCGACTGGGCGAGGCCGCCATCGATCGCACACTCGCCCTCAACCTCATCCGCTGCCTCAACGAAGCGCCGCTTCCATCGGCATGCATCTCCAGCCACGCGCGCCGTTCCCACCTTCCCGAGGCACGCACCGACCTCCCGCTGGAAGAACTCAACATGGCTCATCGCTCGATTCCTTCATCGACCGCCTCGCCGCCTCGAGGAACTGCTCACGGCAAGCCGGCCGCACTTCCACAAGCAGCATTTCACGGCTCCGAAGCTCCGGCAGTGACAAGCGGGCACGCGCGCGCGGAGAGGGCAAAGGACGGCAGTCCGGCCCACCTCGCTCGCTCTCAAAGACCAAAGACACCGCGCCAACTCGCCGGGCGGCCCGTGGCTCAGCTTCTACAAACCTCGTCCGGCCCATCGGCATGTGGCCGGTAATCGCCTCCCTTGGCCTCACGCCGGCCGCTCGTTTCGATGCCACCACACCTACGCCGCACTCGCCGCCGGCGCTTCGTGTGCCGCAGCGATCGCTTCTCCTCGCACTCTACGCCGCACTTCGCCGCCGGCGCGGCGTGGCAGCGGATCGCTCCCCGCCATCGCTACTCCCATCGCGGCATGCCATCCTGGGACGCGCAGAGTCTGGCCTCCTCCTTCAACACCATGTCGCTGACTCCGCCTCCGCAACACGACTGGATCTTCGACACCGGCGCCACCTTGCATATGACTTCGACGCGGCATTTCCCACACCTCTTCCCAAAGAATACCCTATTCCTTCTATCATTGCTCTGAATCTGCTCGCCTTCCCGTCACCTCCATCGCACACCATCTCCCGACCCTTTATGTCTTAACAATGTCCTTGTTTCTCCGGGTCTTATTAAGAATCTCATTTCTGTGCATCACTTCACTTCCGACAATAATTGTTCTGTTGAATTTGACCACCGTTGTTCTCGTGAAGGATCCGCTTTCAGAGAGTGATCACGGGTGCAATAGTTCCGGCGTTGTACCTCTCGCGCACTCGCGCGTCATCTCCTCATCGCCGCACATCTCGCCACCACCACCGCGCCCACTCTATGGCATTGTCGCCTCTGGCCATCCCGGCTTTGAGACTTTATCCAAACTCATGACTTGTAATAAAGAAATTAGCAACTCTATTTGTCATGCATGTCACCAAGGCCATGTTCGTCTTCCTTTTCCGTGTCAAGATCTCGTGCCTCCCACATTTTTGAACTCATACACTGTGATTTATGGACCTCACCAATTCCTAGTGTCTCGGGTTTCAAATATTACTTGGTTATTCTCGATGATTGCTCTCACTTTATGTGGACATTTCCTTTACGCCTCAAGTCTGATACCTTCTCCACTCTATCTAATTTCTTTGCTCATGTTTCCACCCAGTTTGGCCGCACCATCAAGTCTGTCCAATGCGACAATGGGCGCGAGTTTGACAACTCCAGCACTCGCACCTTCTTCCTCACCCACTGCACTCACCTCCGAATGTCGTGCCTTTACACCTCTCGCTCAAAATGGGAAGGCCGAACGTGCCATCCGCTCTCTCAACAATATGGTTCGTCTCTCCTCTTCCAAGCTTGTCTTCCACCTCGCTATTGGGTCGAGGCTCTAAACACCGCCACCGTTCTCATCAACATCCTACCAACCAAAACGCTGCGCTCCATACGCCCCATGAAGCCTTGTTAGGCTCTCCACTTGCGTATGACCATCTCGCTGCCTTCTACTGCCGATGTTACCCCAACTTGTCCGCCATCGCGCCCACAAACTCGCTCCGTGCTCCACTTCGTGTGTCTTCCTCGGCTACTCAGCATCATAAAGGATACCGCTGTTTAGACATCACCTCCAACAAGATCATCATCTCCCGCCATGTGATCTTCGACGAGTCCTCCTTTCCTTTTGCCGAGCAGCCTGACATCCCATCCACCGCGGACTTTGAGTTTTTGGACACCTTTATTAATCCCGTTCCGGCGCCTATAGGCCCGACTTGGTCTCCTTTGCCTGCAGGGTCATCATCGCCGGTTCCTCTGCCTCCTGCCGCGGATGCGTAATATGCCCCACCGCACTTCACGCCACTCCCACGCCGTCACCAGCATCGACGCCGCGCCACACCACGCGCGGCCGCTTTGGCCCCCGCACACCGTGTGTGGCTACTCGCATCCCCACAACTCGTGGCGGCGCCAGTGTATGGCGGCGCTCGCCGCCGCCCCTCCGCCGCGGCTTCTTGAGTCGCCACACTCCCCACGCGGCCGCCCGGCTCGGCCGGCCATCATCACCCGTGTATGGCGCGCCCTCGCCGGCGCTTCCAACAAGCGCCTCAAAGAACTCCTCGCACTCTTCCACCGGGCGCGGTTGCCATTCCCGTGGTCAATCAACACCCATGACCACCGTGGCGAAACACGGCTTCGGCAACTCCTTTCGTGTTCCACACCGCGCCTCGCCCCTCTTCCGAAGACATACCGCCGCTTCTTACCGACCCGAATCGCGCGCTACGCCATGCTTTGATGAGCATGCCGCCTTCTCCGTAACACCACTTGGGATTTTGTTCCGCGCCTCCCGGCGCGAATGTGGTGATCGCAAGTGGATCTTCAAGCACAAGTTCCAAATCGATGGTTCACCGAGCGCTACAAAGCTCGCTGGTCCTCCGCGGCTTCACACAACGCCTGGCGTGATTTCTCGTAAACCTTCACTGCTGCCAAACCAATACCGTGAGGATCGTTCTTTCACTAGCCATCTCCCGCAATCGCCTATTCGACGGCTTGATGTGAAGAATGCCTTCCTCCATGGCACCCTTTGATGAGACAGCCATCGCGTTCAGCCTCCGATTCGAGGATTCCTCTCATCCGGATTCGCCGCCGCCCGAACTGCTTCACTCTATGGTCTCAAGCAGCACCTCGAGCGTGCACGGCTGCTTTGCGGCTCACTTGGTATCTCTCTGATTCGTGGAAGCCAAGTCCGACACCTCGCCTTCGTGTTCCACCGTGGTGCCGAGATCATTTACCGCTTCTATGTGGATGACATCGCCTCACCGCCTCGCCCACCACACTCCTTCATCGCACCATCAATGCCCCGCAGCAGAGTTTTCGATGAAGGACTTAGGTGATCTCCATCATTTCTGATGCGTGCTCGCCACGGCCGATGGCCTGCTCTCTCACAACACAAGATATGCAGGAGATTCTAGCCCGCGCAGCATGGCCGAGTGCAAGCCCCGCTCCCACCCCGTGGACACTTGTTCCAAGGTCTCGCCAGATGGTACCCCGCCGACGCCACAATTTCCGAGTTTGGCCGGTGCTCTTCAAGATCTCACCTTCACACGTCCGACATCTCCTACGCCGCCCAAAGCAGTTCCGCTTCACATGCACGATCCTGAGCCTCATCTTGCCGCTTTGAAGCGTATCTCGCGGATCTTCGTGGCACTCTTCACCTTGGGCTGCTCCTTCGACCTTCAAAGACAGCTTGACTCGTTGCCTACTCGACGCCGATCGGGCGGCTGCCTCGACACTCGCAAATCCACTCAGCTATGCGGTGTTCCTCGAGAATGCCCTTGTCTCCCGGTCCTCCAAACGCCAGAGCACCGCCTCCCGATTCGTGCGGCCGAGTACCGCGGTGTGGCTAATGCCGTGGTCGAGGCATCATGGCTGCGCCAACTCTTATGCGAGCTCCACTCCCACCCAAAGAAGGCTACCTTGGTGTATCGCGACAACATCAGTGCCGCCTACATGTCCTCCAACCTGCTTCAAGACCAACGCACCAAACATATTGAGATTGATCTCCATTTTGTTCGGAGCGTGTTGCCATCAGTCTTTGTCCGCGCCCTTCATGTGCCGACGCCTTCCCGGATGCCGACATCTTCACCAAGGGATCGCTTCGACGATCTTCCAGAATTTTCGGTCCACCAACGCTCATGCGACGCTCAATCTGCGGGGTGTTAGCTACCGCATAGGTGTAATGTACCATGTGCTCTCTATCCCTTTCGCTTAGGGTTGTCGGTGGTTGTTAGGGTGGTCGTGGTTTGTTAGGGTTCCAGTGGTCATCTTCTCGTTAGACCTAACCCTAACCCTTGTAATATATATCCCGTATCACCGCCTCGCTTGGGTTCAAGGCGCAATGCAACATCAACCACCAACTCTACTTGCCTTCAAGGGGCTTGTCGAAGCACTGCTTGTACCTCTCCAATTCTAGCTCGCTTATGACTTCATGTTCGCTACTATCCCCAATCGATGCATCACACCGCTTGAGATCGAGAGACTAACTTCAAAGCCATCCCGCCTTAATCACCTATCGCCTTCCAGAATACAAAATCGACGGAGTTGAGTGGCCCGCCGCTCAACCGCCGCAAAGGAAGCAAGGCATCAGAGGGCAGCGTCACTTCAGCCAAGAATGACTTTGCCGGTGTTGAGAGAACTGGATTGGCATGCTACCGCTGGGGATGCCGCTGCCGGCGCCTGACATAAAACTTGCGAATAACTGGCTCCCGCCATCGAACGACACCATCGCGGTGAGACGGGCAGGTTCGGCCAGCCGCCACCCCGGTGGCGCCAGACTCGGGCGAATGCGCCTTCCGCTAGAGAGAGGAACCACAGCCGTTCCACGGCTCGATCAACCGTGAGAGGGCACGGGACACCAGGGCAGCCGACAGCAGCAGCCAAGGCAGGTTCAGGAGAAGGCTGCCTATTGGCGGCAGAGCCAACTTCCATCGCTGGCAGGGCCACCTCGGGCAGACAAAGGAGACCGCTTCCTGCACCGGCTGAAGATCTCCTTCATCATGACGGATCCCAGCAGCCAACTCAGGTGATGCCACGTGGACAACGCGGGCAACAAGTGACCTAGCGGCCCCAGCGCTCTTGACAGGGACGCGGCCCTCCATGAGGTCTCCGGGACTCCTCGTCGGCGATCGGCCACGGGAACGCGGCGGCGAGACGGAGCGCGGCGGAGAGGCGGAGCGCCTGAAGGACCTCAAATGCCGCAATCTGGCCGCAGCTTGGCCGATGACGGTCGCGACCTGGCCGATGCAGAGCGCAGCCTGGTCGAAGGAGGCGACGGAGAGCGCATGACTGAGGGACTCCACCGCTTCGGCAATCGCCACCCGGCGCGCCCGACGCCAGAGGAGTGGCCGGCGCGCACGCGACGCCACGTGCGCCGCCCAAAGATCTCCGCCGCCGCGGAGGCGAAGACACGAGGCTTCTCGACCGGAAATACGCCACTGCATCGAGATGCGCCCCGCGACGAGGTCCAGGCGAGCAAAGGAACGATGGCCAAGTCCCATGCAGCGGAAGCAACGTACTTGGCGACGACAGGCCGCAGCACGATGCGAAGCAGAGAAACAGTTGAAGCATTTTCCGCGAGGTCCGCCGACCGACGCCGAGCCGCTGAAGGAGGCGAGGATCGGCAAAAAAACGGCGCGCCAACCACCATCTTCCAGCCTTCCTCGACCGGCCCCGGGGCCAACCCCCGGCCAGGATGAAGGTTTGCGCGGTCTGGACATGCATGCAGACGGACCGCCAGCTGACGCCATGGCGACGCCGATTCTACGTCGACCGACGTGGGAGAAGCCGCCACCACGTCGCGGAAGGAAGGGCGCGCAGCATGCCCGAAACAGGGGAGGCGGGGGGAGAGACCTCCCTCCAGCGCTCCAGCTTTGAGCGCCCTACTACGGGGAGGACGGCGACTAAGGGATGGGAGAAAAGGCCGGCGCTTGGGGAGGCGTGACCGAGGAGGAGGAGGTGGCCGCCGTGTCCGAGTGGACGCCGGCGCTATCGGGAGGGGTGGCCACCATCCCCACATGTGAAGTGTGACTTGGTAGTTTTGAAACTGAAGTTTGCCACTATGTCTTACCTTTAATATTGGAAATTTTTAACTAGTGGATGCTCTCACAGTGTTAACTTATGCTTCAACTCATGTAACCAGATAACTAAATTGTTTGAGCCTACTAAAGTCAAATTTGCTCCAGACTTCATTTTTTAGAGAGATTTGGATATAGTCTTGTGGGTAGATTCTATACCTGTTCATTATGTAATGTGTTTAATTCTTTATTGTGCATCTTTTAAATCCTTCTAACCGTTTTATTTCAGTGACAAAGGTGACACATGTTGCTATATCTTATCATGTTCTTTCTTTCTTTGCAGACACACATAATGGAGCTCCGTACAATTCCTGAAGTATTGCCCTTTTTCATCACTCCAAAGGCAGTAGACGAAAATTCAGCATTGTTACAGCAACTTACACACTGGGGTCCATGTTCTGTGACACAGGCATTGGAGTTTCTTACCTCTCCTTATAAAGGTCACCCGCGTGTTATGGCATATGTCCTTCGTGTCTTGGAGACTTACCCACCTGAGACTGTTACTTTTTTTATGCCACAGTTGGTACAGTCTCTCAGATATGATGAAGGGGTGAGAATTTCTTCCTGTCATATGCATGTTTATGTTATCAATACAGACCAGGAAAAGCACTAATTGTTTTAATCTGCACATTTTAATTTGTTATCCTTAGAGCAACTCCAGCAGGGCCCCTACTTGAGCCCTCATCCTACTTTTGAAGGCCGAGGGGCAAAAAACTCACTCCAGCAGGGCCCCTACTTGAGCCCTCAAAAGTAGGGGGCCCTCAAATCTCCCCCTCGAACCCTCGTTCCTGGGGGCTGGAGGAGCCCCTACTTTTGAGGGCTCAAGTAGGGGCCCTGCTGGAGTGAGTTTTTTCCCTTGACCCTCAAAAGTAGGATGAGGGTGGGTCCTATGTGTCATCCCCTCTAAGAATGAATTTAAGGGTTCTGTTTTGAGGGCTTCGCTGGAGTGTAGCCCAAAAACAGAGCCCTTAAAAGTAGGGAGAGCCTCAAATAAAAAGTAGAGGCCCTGTTTTGAGGGCTACTGCTGGAGTTGCTCTTAGAAGCCATATTGCCTTAAAAAATTAATGCATTTATCTCATTGTTTCTTGCTTTTAACTCAACAGAAATTGGTTGAAGGATACTTGCTTGGAGCTGCTCGAGAAGTAATATATTTGCTCATATCTTAATATGGCATCTGCAGGTAAATTTTATTTAGTCTGTACTCTGTTATATCTAAAATTATCACATCTTGTCTTCATTCAAGTGAAAAAGATTTCGTATTTTTATTCTCTTAACATATTCCTACTGCAAAATTCTTTCACTGAGTTTTTTGTTGGTCTGGAAACTTGAAATTGCAGGGAGAATGTGTTCCCAATGAATCTGGGAAGGAAGCGAGTGTTCCAAAGGTATATCATGTTTTCAGTTTTCTGTAGCTGGGCTTCTTCCATTCCTTATCCTTTTGGTTGCAAATATACTGTTACATTACCCAAAAAAAGTACTCTTTTGCTCCATTGTAGCCCTTTTTTGAAAGTTTGTTGTAAAGTTTGGTGCCCCATAAACTCACTAGTCAGAGAGACATCAAGATCATCAAAGTGCAATTTGGGTTATGCTTGTTTGATAAGGCACCTGAAATATTTTGTTAAGGGCTTATGCTTGTATACGTTAGCCTCATGCTTAAGTTTTCTTGCCTTCTTAATGCTGGTAATTAATAATCTAAGAAAGTAGAAATCATGTAGCCCTCCAGGAAATTGAATTAGTTCCATCATTTTTGCAGTTACCTCTGTCGGTTTGGGTGCAGTTACGCTCAGACTTGTGGTAGGCATAGTATGTTTGAAAAATAGGATTGTATATCTTTATGATGTTTGAAAAATAAGATTCTATATCTTTATGTCAGTTGCCCTTCCAATCTGATGCTTTTCTGGCTAAAATTGTAGATTTCTCATTTCTTACCTTGCAACTTTGTGATAGTTGATGTGTGTTGTTTTACTAAAGCTTGCAGCATTTCGGTTAATTTCATCTATTATAATGTTGCTTTCTGTCCCACACGCTTATGGTCATAAGTATAATGTTAATATTCTCTCTTTTTTCAGACCAATGCATTTCAATCCTTGCTTTCTGCCGTCAGGGAGAACATCATTGATGGTTTCACTCCGGAAGCTCGTGACATGTTTGAAAGAGAGTTTGATTTTTTTGACAAGGTCACCTCGATTTCTGGAGTTCTTTTCCCTCTTCCCAAGGAAGAGCGGAGAGCGGGTATTAGAAGGTAGATCTAGACAAATTGTTGTAATGTATCATTAAAAAACTAAGAACTTACTACAAATACAACTTTGATATTGTCATCTGGGATTTGTGCACTTGAACTCATCATTTTAAACTCTTTCATGCAGGGAGCTGGAGAAGATTACTGTGCCAGGTGATGACCTCTACCTACCTACTGCAACAAACAAGTTAGTGCGGGCATACAATTGACAGTGGTATTCCTCTCCAGTCTGCTGCAAAAGTTCCAATAATGATTACTTTTAATGTGGTTGATCGTGATGGGAACCCAAATGATGTAAAGCCACAGGCTTGCATTTTTAAGGTAAATAGGTTTTTCTTTGCACAAATAATGTGTTTCATGGTTGTAACCTGTAGATCTAGGTCGTGTGCTTTTATCATATATGGAGTTATAATCCACAATTCATATTTCTATCTTCCAGATTTGCACCTTTAAGTGCCAAAAATATTAGTTATTTTCTTGAAGGACAATGAGATATACTGACATTAACCTTATAGTTAAACACTGAAGTTAGGTATGCATTGGACTACATGAAGGTGCCAACAGAAACCGTTGAAAATGCATTTTATGTCAGTGATTAACTGATCATGCCATAAGCTGATGATCAGCATTAGAATGAATATAATTCCTTTCATCTGGTATATGATCAAAAGCTCCCCTGGGAACTTTACAAAGTTGTTTTGTGGTCTTGCCTTCACTTGTGCTAATACAAAATGTGAAGCGTAATGAGTTTTGTTGTTCTCCTGGAAGTTAGCAAACAAAAAATACTAAAACTATTGAGGTACAGCAATTGTGGTAGGTGTTATGAATATTGTGTGTATATTCATGAGGCCCAAAGGGCAATATACTATGTAGCATGGACACGTGTCTAAACGCCAGATCAGTGTCCGACACCGTGTCCGACACGGACACGTCGCGATATCGTGTTAGCGACGATCGAGCAATTTTGGAATTAATTTTAATTGCTAAATTTCTCAACACGTGTCGGACACGCAATTACGCGAGTCGGACCGACCGAGACACACCAACCATCCGTCGCCATCCTAACCCTAACCCTAGGCCGGCTCCATCCCGAGACCCCCATTCGGCCATTCCCCACGCGCCTTGCCAGTTCGCCGCCACCCGCGTCTTCTTGCTCGCGCCGTCGCCCACCGGCTCCAGCATTACGCCGCCCGCCCGTGCACCGCCGGCTCCCTCAGGTGGAGGTCGAGGTGGGGATGGAGTACGTACCACCGGTACCGGAGCCTTCCTCCCCACGCGCCGCCGCCGCCGCCACTTCCCCGACGTCCTCAGCGGTCGGTAGTCTCGGCACAGGTATGCACTAAATCGTTTAGATGCCGTCGGCAATTATATTCTTTAATCTTTAGATGCAATCGGCAGTCAGCACAGGAATGCGTTTGAGTTTAGATGCAGTCGGCAGTCGGCACAATTATATTCTTTAGATGTCGTAGAGTTTAGATGCAGTACGCGATTAACATTTATACTTGATTGCTTGTTTAACATTTATGCTTGATTGCTTGTTTTATCATTCTACAAAAATGGAAACATAGAAAATAATACATACATACATATATATATATATAATTTATTTATTATTTAAATATATATAGCCGTGTTGCCGTATCGGTATTTTTGGGAAAACGGCGAATTCCCGTGTCGGTGTCATGTCGTGTCGACGTATCCGTGTCCGTGCATCATAGGCAATATATATAGGGAGTACAAGGGGGTATATAGAGGAATATGTCATATACAGATAAGGAAAACAAGACATATAAGGAAACAAATAACAATCCTATTATATCTTTAACACCCCCCTCAAACTCATGGTGGATCACACATACTGAGTTTGGAGAGAAAATATAAATGTTGTGCTCTAGTTTGGGACTTCGTGAAGAAGTCAACAAGCTGTAACTCTGATGGCACAAACTGTAGAGCAAGTACTCCCTCTTGCACCTGTGAGTGAGTGTATGAAGCATCCACTCCAATGTGCTTGGTGAGCTCATACTTCACTGGATCACGAGCAATACTGATAGCTCCTGTACTGTCAGACATAAGTGTCGTAGATCCCCTCACAGGTACACCAAAGTCAGCAAGTAGCCACCTCAACCAAGTAATCTCTGTTGTCATTGCTGCCATAGCTCTCAACTCAGCCTCTGCACTCGAATGGGAAACTGCAATCTGCTTCTTTGTCTTCAGGCAATCAAGGAGGAGTCAAGAAAAACAAGAAGTGTAAAGGGAATGGTGATCGGCGATCACTAGTCCAGTTGCATCGTAGTACGCCTAAAATCAGAGTGAGGTGGAGCTAGGTAAAAAACAAGCGACGAGAGATTGTCCCATGCAAGTAGCGAAGGACACGAAGGAGGTGACTGTAGTGAAGATGAGTAGGACTAGCCATGAACTGACTCAAGATATGAACAACATAAGCAATATCGTATGAGTGCTCACAAGATATATCAAGACTCCGCACAAGATAGCGATAACTGTAGGATCCTCAAGAAGATCACCATCGGTAGCACAAAGTTGAAGGAGAGCTCCATAGGAGTCTCAAAGAATGCGAGTGTCACCAAACCGCACTGCTCAAGAAGATCCTGGACATACTTTTGCTGGGAGAGGTAGTAACCCTCAGGCGTGGAAGAAACCTCAATCCTAAGGAAGTACGTAAGTAAACCAAGATCAGTCATCAGAAATTGCTCACTGAGATGCTTCTTCACATATGTGATGAATGAGGAATCATCACCAGTAATGAGTATATCATCCACATATAGAAGTAGTGTTCTACCTCGAGGTGAGATATGGTCAAAAAGAGCAGGATTGTGGGCACTAACAGTGAAACCGACAGCGGTAATCACTAAGGTGAAACGCGCAAATCAGGCACGAGGGGCCTGTTTGAGGCCATAAAGAGCACAATGAAGACGACAAATATGTCCAGCTGGAACAGAATACCCAGGTGGTGGCTGCATGTAAACCTCCTCATGCAAAACACCATTAAGAAAGGGATTCTTAACATCCAATTGAGAGACCACCGGCGAACAGAAGCAACCGCAACAAGAGTGCGAACAGCGGTCATATGGGCAACAGGGGCAAACGTCTCATCGTAATCATGACCATACTCCTGCTGGAAGCCACAAGACTAGCTTTGTAGCACTCAATAGTACCATCAGACCTGGTCTTAATCTTGTACACCCACTTGCACGTGATAGGACGAGCATGCACAGGTGTCGGTACAACATCCCAAGTCTCCATTCGTCTAAGAGCATCAAGCTCCTCTGCCATAGCGAGCTGCCACTCAGAATGAGAAGCAGCCTCACGATAAGAGTTGGGCTCAATGACAGAGAGAGCATGAGCGGTCAAAGTAAAGCCAAAACGATCAGGAGGTCGGGGATGTCCGCCACGAAGGGCGAACGAGGAGTATCATCAGAGGAATCAGACGTCGGTGTTGACAAAATACCAGAAGATGAGTCTGGTGAAGGACGAGGACATCTGGAGTAGTGCACCCCAGAGAAACGAGATGGTGGTGCTGCAGGAGCGAGAGGAGGTACTGCAGAAGGCAACACGGGAGGTGAAGGTACAGAAGGAACCATTGGAGACAGGCTGGAAGAAGGTTGTGAAAGAGGAGAAATGGGTGAAGAGTCAGGGAGAGACAACCAGGAGATCGTCTCAATGGTGGAAGCAGGACAAGGAGCTGAATCTCGATAGAAGAAAGGTCGAGAATCATCAAAGACGTCTCGTGAGATCCTAATCCGTCGAGCAAAAGGATCATAGCAACGATAACCCTTATGCTCAGAACTGTACCCAAGGAACACACACACAATTGACTGGGCTAACAGTTTGGTGCACTCACGAGGTTGCAGTAGGACAAAACAGGTGAAGCCAAAAACACGAAAGTGATTATACTGGGGGACTCTAAAGTAGAGACGCTCTATAGGACTGACATCCTTAAGAGCAATAGAAGGCTGCATATTGATGAGATATGCAGCCGTAGAAACAGCCTCCGCCCATAACTGTGGTGGAACATGAGAAGAAAGAAGAGTGCGAGCAATCTCAAGCAGATGACGATGCTTGCGTTCAGCCACCCCATTCTGAGCATGGGTACCAGGACAAGAAGACTGGTAAAGAGTGCATTGCTCAGAAAGAAATTGTCTAAAAGCATCAAAATAGTACTTTCCAGCAGAATCACAGCGAAAAGTACGGATAGAGGACTCAAACTGAGTACGAACCATCGTGGCAAAGCTACGATAGATCGCAAGAAACTGACCACAATTAGACAGGGAAAAGCCAAGTGAAACGAGAATAATCATCAATGAAAATTACAGAGAATTTATGCCCGCCTTATGAGATAATAGGCGTAGGTCCCCATACATCTGAATGAACTAAATCAAAAGGACGAAAAGACATGGACTCACTAGAACAAGGTGGAGACGGCCCGGACGGCGGCGGCTCGGGCGGTGACGAGGGCAGCGGAAGAACAAGGTCAGAGCCCTAGCTATGATACCATGTTATGAATATCATGTGTATATTCATGAAGCCCAAAGGGTAATATATATAGGTAGTATAAGGAGATTTATAGAGGAATATGCCATATACAGATAAGGAAACCAAGACATATAAGGAAACAAATAACAATCATATTCTATCCTTAACAGTAGGAACCATAGAAAAAGAATATCTTCAGCTCTACAAAATTGGGTGGAGCAATCTTCCAATTTAGACATCAGTTATCACTAAGTTTCCACCACATTTCAGTCACACTATGTTCACTGTTGTAATCTTCATTGTTAACTCTTATTTCTATATTGTTCCAGAACAGTTACATAAAAAAGTAAACCTTTTGTGTACTTGAGTACCTTTTTGCTTGTTTGGAAGGTCTTTTCTCAATGCAATTGAACAAGCTAGCTGCCAACGCGGCCCAGTCTAATTTTGGTTTTGTTTGCACCAGACTGTAATCCCTCATTTGACATAACAGTTGGTAAAGTAGAGTTGTGTACAATTGCAACAATAAGTTCAGCATGTGGACTAAAGTACCATGGTAAAATTGTTAGATATGTATTACATAGCTGTGTATTTACCCTATTGTATGAGGGGTTTCCTGTATATATGCCAGATCTGTACATGTATATATATTGGCCCTTAGGCCTCATGATGAATACAAGCGTTATTCCAACATGGTATCAGAGCCAAAGGTTTCGTCATATCTAGGGTTTCGTCATACCTAGGGTTTTGCCTCGCTGCTGCTTCCTTACTCTTTTCCACCGCCGCTCGTCTCCACCACCATCTTTCGGTTGCGCCGTCGGGCTCTTTGCTCGACGGAGTCGCCACGATCTCTCGTTGGGCGCGCTGGAGCTCGTCTTCGTGCCATCTACGGTTCTACTAGCGCCTCGGCTCGTTCTTGCGACCCGCGGATCGGCTCGCTCGCCGACGCCGCGCTTCTCCCCACGCCAACCGCCACCGCGCTTATCGCTGTTCCTTTTCAGATCGCACGCCTCCCAGGTCGCCATTGCCGGCGCCGGCCGAGCCGCCGCCGATTCGACACACCGCCCCCCCCCGAGACCGCTGCGTGCCTTCCATTGCCGGTCTGCCCAAATTCTTTGCCAGATCCGCCGCACCGCGGCCACCGCCGCCATACCACCGAGATCGCTGCCTTCTCGGATCTCGCGCGCGTGTTTTGCTTGAAGTGGTGACCGACTAAGACTCGTCTGGTTGTAAATCGACCGGAAAAGAAAAGAAAAAAAGAGCAAAAAAAACAACAAATGTCTTCTTTTGCAGGCGCCGTTTCTGTTCCTCGTTGCCTGGTGATCTTTGATGGTCTCAATTATCGGGACTGGTTTCAGCACATGCGCATCCACATGCGTGGTCAGGGCCTTTGGGACTTTCTTACTGGCGAGTTGCCTTGCCCGTCTCGTCCTACTCCACCTGTTGAGCCTGTACTCCCGAAGGATGCTTCCAAAGATGCTCGTACAAAGGCTTCTGAGGCTTTTGAGGATGCCATGGAGACTTTTCAGACTCAGTATGCTGCTTACAAGACATGGATTGATGAAGATGCTCGTGCCTCTGCTATTTTGGAGGTGCATCTCACTGGTGATGTTGTTGGATTGGCTTCCGCACATGCGATGTGGACGCATCTACGCAGCCGCTACGAGCCATCTGGTGATTCCTTATACCTTGCTATTGTGCGACAGAGCGATTCTTTGCGGCAGCAGGGAGATGCCATTGTGGATGAGTTCTATGCTTAATCGTCGCGATATGGCGTCGATCGACTCTTTGGGGCGGATGTTTGCCGCGCTTTGTCGGTGATGTCAACGCCGCTATCTCACATGGGCTTCGCGATCTATGATTTTTTGACACGCCTCCTGCCCGAGTTTGAGCGACTCGTGCTCGATTCTTGCTCGTCATCCTCGTGTGACTTTGTTGGAGGCCCTGCACTGCTCGATTGAGGAGATTCGACTTCGTGGAGCGGGTGCGCTATCATCATCACTTCCTTCGGTTTTGGTGGCTTCTCCGCTTCTACACCCGTGCCTTTGGTTACTCCTTCCTCAACTGTGCCTTCACGGTGGGATACCGCTGTTGGTAAGGGCCTTCAGCCTTCACTGCACCTATTGCAACAAGGATGGACATGTGGAACAGTTTTGCTACAAGAAGAAGGATCTTCATCGTGGTGCTCGTCCTCCAAGGGGCACTGGAGGTTCCTCCTCTCAGCAGAAATCTGGTACCCCTGACACTCAGCAACTTCTCACATTGCTAGGCCGCATGGTTGATTTTGCATCGTCTGGTTCTGCTGGTTCTGCTGCTCAGTCTTCCGGTGAGAGATCACCTTCTACTTCTCCTTCCTTAGATACTTCACCTTGAATTCTTGATTCTGGTGCTTCTTTTCATATGACATCTGATTTCACTTGTCTTACTTTCATTAGTTCTTTAGCTGCTCCTATCACTGTCCACACAGCAGATGGTACCTCTCTTTCTGTCACAGGACGAGGCACTCTTTCAAATTCCTCTTTTCACTTTCCTGCTGTTTCTCATGTTCCAAAATTAACCATGCAGCTCATATCTGCTGGCCAGCTCACTGATCATGGTTGTCGTGTTATTTTCGATTCTGGTTCTTGTTGTGTTCAGGATCGTCGCACGGGGACTCTGGTTGGTACTAGCCCTCGCCGCCGTGACTCACAACGGCTCTGGTAGCTTGACTGGCTTCACCTTCCTTCCGCTACCCCAGTCAGTCTTCTCGCCCACCACTGCCTCTGCAGCCGCTGCAGCCTCCACCGCATCGTTTGCTCAGTGGCATCATCGCTTAGGACATCTTTGTGGTTCCTGTATGTCTTCCTTGCTTCGTCGAGATCTTTTAGGGTCTGTGTCTGATGATGCTTCTCTAAATTGTCAGGGTTGTAAGCTTGGCAAACAGCTTCAACTCCCTTATCCTTCTAGTGAGTCAGTGTCTCAGCGTGCTTTTGATCTTGTTCATTCTGATGTATGGGGACCAGCTCCTTTTGTTTCGAAAGGAGCTTATCGATATTATATCATTTTTATTGATGATTTTTCTCGTCATACATGGATATACTTTATGTCATCTCGTAGTGAGGTTTATCTATCTAAAAGACCTTTGCCACTATGGTTCGCAACTCAGTTGACTCTCCTATTCGTGTTTTTCGCGATTCTCACGGAGAGTGCTTGTCGAGAGTCCTTCGTGGTTTTCTTGCTGAGTAGGGCACTCTCTCAGTTTTCTTGCCCAGGTTCTCATGCTCAGAATGGTGTGGTTGAACGCAAGCATCGTCATCTTCTTGAGACAGCTCGTGCTCTCATGATTGCTTCATTGCTCCACCACATTTACGGCCGAGGTCGTTTCTCTCGCCACTTTCTTGATCAACATTCAGCCCTCCTCTGCTCTTGAGGTGGGGATTCCGCTTGAGCGCCTCGTGGCGGACTCACGATTATTCCGTCTTCGCCTCTTTGGGTGTGTGCTATGTTCTTCTTGCACCCCGTGAGTGCACCAAACTGACCGCTCAGTCAGTTGAGTGCGTTTTTCTGGGCTACAGTGCTGAGCACAAGAGATATCATTGTTGGGATCCTGTTGGCCGACGGATGCGGATTTCTCGAGATGTTACTTTTGATGAGTCTCGTCCTTTCTATCCTCGTCCTTCTCCTTCCTCCACTTCAGCATTTGTTGTTGAGCCGTTTTCATTTCTGACTTTTCCTTCCGGTCCTATAGTCACCACTCCACCACAGCCTTTGGTCTCTCCGGTGCCTCCTCAGTCAGCACCTTCTTCACCACTGACATCCTCTCCTGAGATTGCTCCTGATCTTGTTCCTCCTTATCCTCTCTACTATACTCGTCGTCCACGAGTTGAGGATCCTTCTGAGATGCCCTCTCCTTCTGACGGGTCATCCCCTTTGGTCACTCCTCGTTATACTCTTCGCGATCGCCAGTCTATTTGGCCTCCTGAGCGTTTTGGTTTTGTCGCACGCTCTTGCCGAACCGACTTCTTATCGTGATGCCGTTGTTCATCGGAGTGGCGGCATGCGATGGCGAGGAGATCGCGCCTTTGAGCGTCTTGTACGTGGGATCTTGTTCCTCTTCCTGCGCGTGTTACTCCTATCACGTGCAAGTGGGTCTATAAGGTTAAGACTCGCTCTGATGGTTCTCTTGAGCATTACAAGGCTCGTCTTGTAGCGCGTGGTTTTCAGCAGGAGCATGGTCGTGACTATGATGAGACTTTTGCTCCTGTTGCTCACATGACCACCGTTCGCACTCTTTTTGTTGTGGCCTCTGTTCGACAGTGGTCTATCTCTCAGTTGGACGTCAAGAATGCCTTCCTCAATGGCGAGTTGCGTGAGGAGGTCTACATGCAGCCACCCCCTGGGTATTCTGTTCCCGAGGGTATGGTTTGTCGTCTTCGCTGATCTCTCTATGGCCTCAAGCAAGCTCCTCGTGCCTGGTTTGATCGTTTCTACTCTGTTGTCACTGCAGCTGGTTTCTCGGCCAGTACTCATGATCTTGCTCTTTTTATCCACACTTCATCTCGTGGTCGAACGCTTCTCCTTTTGTATGTTGATATGATCATTACTGGAGTTGAAGAAGACCTCAGGAGCTTGGATAATAAGTTACACCAAATTGGACCAAAACCCAAATGGCTTAAAACTTGCAGCAAGAAAGACCAAGACACCGAATCGAAGGCTTTTGAAATATCCAGTTTGAGAAGAACTCTTGGCTCCTTTTGTCTATGCAGCACTTTAGCCGTTTGTTGGACCAAAATAAAGTTATCATGAATACATCTCCCTTGCACAAAAGCACTCTGATTTGGCGACACCATGTCCTTGAGTCTTCGAGCCAACCTATTGGCCAAGATTTTGGTGACAATCTTTGCAAAACTATGAACCAAGCTTATAGGTCTGTAATCCTTGATTTGCAACGCTTCTGGAGTCTTTGGGAGCAAAACGATGTACGCCGAGTTAAGAAGGAACAAATTACTGACATCCCCCTGTAACAGCCTATTAAGTGCAGCCATAAGATCAAGCTTCACTACACTCCAACAAGTTTTGAAGAAACAACCAGTGTATCCATTCGGACCCGGCGCCTTATCTGAAGGGAGTGATTTAATTGTTGCCCACACCTCTTCCTCCGAGAAACACTGCTCCAGAGCTGACAGATCATGCGCTTCTTGATAGAAGGACTGCAGATTCAAGGAACATTGTCGTTGAGCCACGGTGCCAAGTAAGCTTGTGTAGAACTCATCCGCAGCCTGCTGCTTGTCTTCATGCCCGGTAACAATTCTATCTCCCACTTGGATTTTTGCCAAGAAATTCTTCCTTTTCCTGAACCTAGCTTGCTGATGAAAAAAGGAAGTGTTTGCATCCCCCTCTTTCAACCAAACCAACCTGGAGCGCAAGCGAGCAATAGTACGCTCAAGTGATGATAATCCGAGCGTATGCCGCTTCAACTGCCGCCGCAGCCAAACCTCCTCATTGGGCAAAGACTCGGGCATCTGAGCCATTTCAAGTCGGTGTAAGATCTCGTGGCAACCGGAGCTACCGCTTAACATTTCCTATTCTCTTTTGGCTCCGAGTTGCGGGTCCTTGCAAGTCTTCCCAGCTTCAAGGAAAGGATTTGCGGTGGGCAAGAAGTCGCAATCGTTTGCACCAGGAGCTTTCCACCTCGTGCAAAACCCTCCAACTTTGGCCAAAACTTTGAAGTGAAAACGCTTTCGCTTCCTGAACAAAGGTCTTCATACCTGTGGATTAAGGGCGGTGATGCGAAATCAAAGAAGCCGAACTCTGAAGGATGCAGTCCGGAAACAGATGATCCCAATCAGAAGTCATAAAGACCCGATCCAACCGGACTAAAGTGGGAACATCCCGCTCATTCGACCAAGTAAACTTACGGCCCCGCAGGGGGATTTCTTTCAGCTCCAATTCATCCAAAACCCGACGGAAACGGCCCATCATTGCTCTATTCACATTAGTGTTATTCTTATCCTCCGCCATATATATAAGGGCTAAATCCCCTCCAATTGCCCACGGACCTTGACAGGCTTGTCGAATCTCCCGCAGCTCATGCAGAAATTGCAACTTCTGATCATCAGCTTGAGGGCCATATACTCCTGTGAACCACCAAGGCAGCCCCTCATGAGAAGCAAACTGAACTGAAACTGAATGTGTCAACCCGAGATGTTAAAGTGCGGCAAACACCGCCTTTCCATGCCATCACCACTCCCCCACTAGAACCGCAAGCTGGCAAGACTACGGATTGATCAAACTCGCTTTCCAGCATTGACACGATCAAACAACCATCAATAGCCACCATCTTAGTTTCCTGGAGACACACAACATCAGGCCAAGTAGAGATTACCAAGCTTTTGACGCTGTCCCGCTTTGCCTTGCAGTTGAGGCCTCTCACATTCCAAATGAGGACGTTTGACATCAATTATTCTGAAAAAGACACCAACGACCATTGAAAGCTCCTCCACTGATCACAAAACACCCATGGCCACACTTGGGAAAATAGCAACATCCCGAGGCGCTTCACCTGGTGAAGGAGGCTGCCAACCAAAAAGCGCCGCTAGAGCCGCGATATGAGCTTGAGTTAGGGGTGTTAGCCGGCTGCATAGGTGTAACAGCCCATGTGCTCTCTATCCCTTTCAGTTAGGGTTGTCAGGTGGTTGTTAGGGTGGTCAGGTGATTTGTTAGGGTTCCAGGGTGGTCATCTTCTGTTAGACCTAACCTAACCCTTGTAATATATATCTGTATCACGCCTGTTTGGGTTCAAGGCGCAATGCAACATCAACCACCAACTCTACTTGCCTTCATGGTATCAGAGCTTCAGGCTCTTCTTCCGCTGCCTTTGCTCCCTCGCGCGCCCCTGGCGGCTGCGCGTCCTGCCTAGGTTTTCTCCCGAGCTTTCTTCTCCGCGACGCCCCGTGGTGCGCCATCTCACTCTTTGCCATGCTCGCTCTCTTCCTTCCGCTCCTCTGCGGTGATCTCGCCGCGCGCAAGCCGCGCGCCGCCGAGAATCGAGCGCAGCGAGGAGCGTCGCCGCCGCGGCGGTTGCTCGCCGGCGCCGCTCTTGGCGCGCCAGAGGCCGAGCGAGAGGCCACGGCCGCCGCCAGAGCGCGACGCGCGCCGCCGCGCGCCGTGTGCGCACTTCGCTGCGCCCGCGGCGGAAGCGGCGAGGCCGCTGTCGAAACAGAGGGCGGCGTCGTTTCCTCGCGGCGCGCCCTCTCGCCCGGCCGCTCGCTGGCTCCTCTGGCGCCGCGAGGCGCGCCATCATCAACCTACGCGCCGGTGCCGCTGCCGTCCAAAACATCCGCACTCGTCCCCGCCGTCCTCGACATGGAAAGCAACAACTACACCGTGGCGCCACGGATGCTCCTGGTTCTTGGGAAGTTCTCCCTCCGTCGCCATGTCCTCGCCGACCACACCTACCCCTACTGGGAGCGTATGGACTGCGTCGTCATGACGTGGCTCCTCGGCACCATCTCTCCCGACCTCGAGGAGATTGTTCGGGACGACCACGCCATCGCCATCGCCTTCGCTCCGTCGGCTCGCCTGGAGCATCAGTTCCTCGGCAACCGCGAGCAGCGCGCGCTCTACCTCGACGCCGCCTTCCGCAACTTCATCCAGGGCGATCTCTCGTCACCGACCACTGCGCAAGCTCAAGTCCATGGCCGATGCCTAGGCGACACAGGTGAGGTCATCATCGATCGCGCACTCGTCCTCAACCTCATCCGCGGCCTCAACGAGCGCTTCGCCTCCATCGGCATGCATCTCCAGCGCGGGCGCCCGTTCCCCACCTTCCTGGAGGCACGCACCGACCTCCTGCTGGAAGAACTCAACATGGCTCATCGTTCGATTCCTTCATCGACCGCCCTCGTCGCCTCTGGAGGAACTGGCTCTGCTGGCAAGCCGGCCGCACCTCCACAGCAGCATTTCAGCGGCTCCAGAAGCTCCGGCAAAAGTGACAAGCGGGGCACGCGCGCGAAAGGCAAAGGGCGGTCGGTCCGGCCGTCGGCGTCGTGCGGCAAGACAAAGACACCGCGCCAACTCCGCCGGGCGGTCCGTGGCCCAGCTTCTACAAACCACGTCGGTTCCATCGGCATGTGGCGGGTGTCGCCTCCTTGGCCTCACGCCGGCCGCTGCTCGTTCTCGACTTACACCTACGCCGCACCTCGCCGCCGGCGCGCTTCGCGGCGCAGCTGATGGCCCTCGCACCTCGCGCGGCACCGCCGCCGGCGCCGCCGGCGATGGGCGCCTCCCGCTCTCGCTACCCCATCTGCGGCATGCCATCCTGGGACGCGCAGAGTCTGGCCTCCTCCTTCAACACCATGTCGCTGACTCCGCCTCCGCAACACGACTGGATCTTCGACACCGGCGCCACCTTGCATATGACTTCTGACGCCGGTACTCTCCCACACCTCTTCCCAGCAATACCCTATTCCTTCTATCATTGTCGGTAACGGTGCTCGCCTTCCCGTCACCTCCACTGGCACAGCTCATCTCCCCGGCCCTTTATGTCTTAACAATGTCCTTGTTTCTCCGGGTCTTATTAAGAATCTCATTTACATGCATCGATTCGCCAGACAATAATTGTTCTCATTGAATTTGACCCATGGTTGTTACTGTGAAGGATCCGCTTTCCAGGAGAGTGATCACCAGGTGCAATAGTTCCGGGCCGTTGTACCCTCTGCGCCCCTCTGGCGCGTCATCTCCTACTGCTGCACATCTCGTCACCACCACCGCGTCCACTCTATGGCATTGTCGTCTCGGTCATCCTGGCTTTGAGACTTTATCCAAACTCATGACTTGTAATAAAGAAATTAGCAACTCTATTTGTCATGCATGTCAGCTCGGGCGTCATGTTCGTCTTCCTTTTCCCGTGTCAGCATCTCGTGCCTCCCACATTTTTGAACTCATACACTGTGATTTATGGACCTCACCAATTCCTAGTGTCTCGGGTTTCAAATATTACTTGGTTATTCTCGATGATTGCTCTCACTTTATGTGGACATTTCCTTTACGCCTCAAGTCTGATACCTTCTCCACTCTATCTAATTTCTTTGCTCATGTTTCCACCCAGTTTGGCCGCACCATCAAGTCTGTCCAATGCGACAATGGGCGCGAGTTTGACAACTCCAGCACTCGCACCTTCTTCCTCACCCACGGCACTCACCTCCGAATGTCGTGCCCTTACACCTCTGCTCAAAATGGGAAGGCCGAACGTGCCATCCGCTCTCTCAACAATATGGTTCGGTCTCTCCTCTTCCAAGCTTGTCTTCCACCTCGCTATTGGGTCGAGGCTCTAAACACCGCCACCGTTCTCATCAACATCCTACCAACCAAAACGTTGCGCTTCCATACGCCCCATGAAGCCTTGTTAGGCTCTCCACTTGCGTATGACCATCTGCGCGTCTTCGGCTGTCGATGTTACCCCAACTTGTCCGCCACTGCTGCCCACAAACTCGCTCCGTGCTCCACTTCGTGTGTCTTCCTCGGCTACTCAGCTCATCATAAAGGATACCGCTGTTTAGACATCACCTCCAACAAGATCATCATCTCCCGCCATGTGATCTTCGACGAGTCCTCCTTTCCTTTTGCCGAGCAGCCTGACATCCCATCCACCGCGGACTTTGAGTTTTTGGACACCTTTATTAATCCCGTTCCGGCGCCTATAGGCCCGACTTGGTCTCCTTTGCCTGCAGGGTCATCATCGCGGTTCCTCGCCTCCTGCGCGGATGCGTAATATGCCCCACCGCACTTCACTGCCACTCCCACGCCGTCACGGATCGACGCGCACAGCCACGTCGCGGCCGCAGCGTCCCCCGTTGTGTGTGGCTACTCTGGCATCCCCTACAACTCGTGCGGCCGCTTGTATGGCGGCGCTCGCCGCGCCTCCTCCGGCTGCGGCTTCTTCGGAGTCGCCTACACCTCCCCACGCGGCTGCCCAGCTCCAGCCGCCGGCTCGCGTCATCACCCAGGTGTATGGCCGGCGCCCTCGCCCCCCGGCGCTTCCAGCTGCGCCTCCAGCAACTCCTGCACCCCTTCCACCGGGCGCGGTTGCCATTCCCCCGTGGTCAATCAACACTCCATGACCACCAGGGCGAAACACGGCTTCCGGCAACCTGCTGTGTTCCACACCGCGCTCCTGTCCCCTCTTCCGAAGACATACCGGGCCGCTCTTACCGACCCGAACTGGCGCGCTGCCATGCTGGATGAGCATGCTGCCCTTCTCCAGAACACCACTTGGGATCTTGTTCCGCGCCCTCCTGGCGCGAATGTGGTGACTGGCAAGTGGATCTTCAAGCACAAGTTCCAAACTGATGGTTCACTGGAGCGCTACAAAGCTCGCTGGGTCCTCCGCGGCTTCACACAGCGCCCCGGCGTTGATTTCTCAGAAACCTTCAGCCCTGTCGTCAAACCAGCTACCGTGAGGACTGTTCTTTCACTAGCCATCTCCATGGCCGCCTATTCGGCGACTTGATGTGAAGAATGCCTTCCTCCATGGCACCCTTGATGAGACAGTTTACTGCGTTCAGCCCTCCGGATTCGAGGATTCCTCTCATCCGGATTACGTCTGCCGTCTGAACCGTTCACTCTATGGTCTCAGCGAGCACCTCGGCGTGGTCGGCGTTTTGCGGCTCACTTGGTATCTCTCGGATTCGTGGAAGCCAAGTCTGACACCTCGCTCTTCGTGTTCCACCGTGGTGCTGAGATCATTTACCTGCTTCTCTATGTGGATGACATCGTCCTCACCGCCTCGTCCACCACACTCCTTCATCGCACCATCAATGCCCTGCAGCAGGAGTTTTCGATGAAGGACTTAGGTGATCTCCATCATTTCCTCGGGATGCAGGCTCAGCGGCGGTCTGATGGCCTGTTCCTCTCACAGCGCCAGTATATGCAGGAGATTCTAGCCCGCGCAGGCATGGCTGAGTGCAAGCCCTGCTCCACCCCGGTGGACACTTGTTCCAAGGTCTCAGCGCAGGATGGTACCCCCGTCAGCGACGCCACAGATTTCCGGAGTTTGGCTGGTGCTCTTCAGTATCTCACCTTCACACGTCCGGACATCTCCTACGCCGTCCAAAGTGCGCCTTCACATGCACGATCCTCGAGCCTCGTCTTGCCGCTTTGAAGCGTATCTGCGGTATCTTCGTGGCACTCTTCACCTTGGGCCGCTCCTTCGACCTTCAAAGACAGCTTGACTCAGTTGCCTACTCGACGCCGATCGGGCCGGCTGCCGGACACTCGCAAATCCACCTCGAGCTATGCGGTGTTCCTCGAGAACGACCTTGTCTCTGGTCCTCAAACGCCAGAGCACCGCCTCCGATTCGTGGCCGCCGAGTAGTACGCGGTGTGGCTAATCGCCGTGGTCGAGGCATCATGGCTGCGCCAACTCTTATCGAGCTCCACTCCCACCCAAAGAAGGCTACCTTGGTGTCTCGCGACAACATCAGCGCCCGTCTACATGTCCTCCAACCTGTTCAAGCCCAACGCACCAAACATATTGAGATTGATCTCCATTTTGTTGGGGCGTGTTGCCATCGGTCTTTATCCGCGTCCTTCATGTGCCGACGTCTTCCCAAGATCCGACATCTTCACCAAGGGATCGCCGGCGATCTTCCAGAATTTCGGTCGATCAAGCGTCTGCGGCGACGCTCAAGCTGCGGGGTGTTAGCGGTACGCATAGGTGTAACGACCCATGTGCTCTCTATCCCTTTCGATTAGGGTTGTCGGTGGTTGTTAGGGTGGTCAGGTGGTTTGTTAGGGTTCCAGGGTGGTCATCTTCTGTTAGACCTAACCCTAACCCTTGTAATATATATCCTGTATCACTGCCCCTGTTTGGGTTCAAGGCGCAATGCAACATCAACCACCAACTCTACTTGCCTTCAAGGGGCTTGTCGAAAGCACGGTTGTACCTCTCCAATTCTAGCTCGCCTATGACTTCATGTTCTGCTACCATCCCCAACTGATGCATCACAGCTGCTTGAGACTGAGAGACTAACTTCAAAGCCATCCCGCCCTTAATCAGCCTACTGCTTCGGCGTAACACAAAATCTGACGGGAGTTGAGTGGCCCGCCGCTTCTGAACCGCCGGCAAAGGAAGCAAGGCATCAGAGGGCAGCGTCACTTCAGCCAAGAATGACTTTGCCGGTGTTGAGAGAACTGGATTGGCATGCTACCACGGGGATCTGCATTGCCGCGCGACATAAAACTTGCGAAATAATCTGGCTCCATGCATCGAACGACACCATCTGCCCGGTAGAGACGGCCCGGGCCGAACCAGCCCCTGCCACCGGCGCCAGACACAGGGCGAATCGCCTTCCGCTAGGAGAGGAACCAGACGCTGGTTCCACTGGCTCTGGATCAACCGTGAGAGGGCACGGGACACCAGGGCAGCCGACAGCAGCAGCCAAGGCAGGTTCAGGAGAAGGCTGCCTATTGGCGGCAGAGCCAACTTCCATCGCTGGCAGGGCCACCTCGGGCAGACAAAGGAGACCGCTTCCTGCACCGGCTGAAGATCTCCTTCATCATGACGGATCCCAGCAGCCAACTCAGGTGATGCCACGTGGACAACGGCGTGGCCAACAAGTGACCTAGTGGGCCCCAGGCGGCTCTTGACAGGGACGCGGCCCTCCATGAGGTCTCCGGGACTCCTCGTCGGCGATCGGCACGGAACGCGCGCGAGATCGGGCGGCGGAGGCGGGCGCTGAAGGACCTCAATGCCGCAATCCGCCGCGGCTTGGCCGATGACGGTCGCGACTGGCCGTCTGAGCGCGGCTGGTCGGCGAGGCGACGAGAGCGCATGATCGAGGACTCCACCGCCGGCAATCGCCCGGCCGGCGCTCCCGACGCCGGAGGAGTGGCCGGCGCATGCGGCGCCACGGCCGCCTCAAAGATCTCGCCCGCCGGAGGTGAAGACACAGGGGCTTCCTCGGCCGGAAATCGCCACGAGGCGAGATGCGCCCGCGACGAGGTCGGGCGAGCAAAGGCGATGGCCAAGTCCCATGCAGCGGAAGCAACGTACTTGGCGACGGCGGGCCGCGGCCGCGATGCGGCGAGAAACGATTGAAGCATTTTCCGCGAGGTTCGCCGACCGGACGCCGAGCCGCCGAAGGAGGTGAGGACTGCGGCAAAAACGGCGGCGGCCAACCACCATCTTCCAGCCTTCCTCGACCGGCCCCGGGGCCAACCCCCGGCCAGGATGAAGGTTTGCGCGGTCTGGACATGCATGCAGACGGACCGCCAGCTGACGCCATGGCGACGCCGATTCTACGTCGACCGACGTGGGAGAAGCCGCCACCACGTCGCGGAAGGAAGGGCGCGCAGCATGCCCGGAAACAGGGGAGGCGGGGGGAGAGACCTCCCTCCAGCGCTCCAGCTTTGAGCGCCCTACTACGGGGGAGGACGGCGACTAAGGGATGGGAGAAAAGGCCGGCGCTTGGGGAGGCGTGACCGAGGAGGAGGAGGTGGCCGCCGTGTCCGGAGTGGACGTCGGCGCTATCGGGGAGGGGGTGGCCACCATCCCCACATGTGAAGTGTGACTTGGTAGTTTTGAAACTGAAGTTTGCCACTATGTCTTACCTTTAATATTGGAAATTTTTAACTAGTGGATGCTCTCACAGTGTTAACTTATGCTTCAACTCATGTAACCAGATAACTAAATTGTTTGAGCCTACTAAAGTCAAATTTGCTCCAGACTTCATTTTTTAGAGAGATTTGGATATAGTCTTGTGGGTAGATTCTATACCTGTTCATTATGTAATGTGTTTAATTCTTTATTGTGCATCTTTTAAATCCTTCTAACCGTTTTATTTCAGTGACAAAGGTGACACATGTTGCTATATCTTATCATGTTCTTTCTTTCTTTGCAGACACACATAATGGAGCTCCGTACAATTCCTGAAGTATTGCCCTTTTTCATCACTCCAAAGGCAGTAGACGAAAATTCAGCATTGTTACAGCAACTTACACACTGGGGTCCATGTTCTGTGACACAGGCATTGGAGTTTCTTACCTCTCCTTATAAAGGTCACCCGCGTGTTATGGCATATGTCCTTCGTGTCTTGGAGACTTACCCACCTGAGACTGTTACTTTTTTTATGCCACAGTTGGTACAGTCTCTCAGATATGATGAAGGGGTGAGAATTTCTTCCTGTCATATGCATGTTTATGTTATCAATACAGACCAGGAAAAGCACTAATTGTTTTAATCTGCACATTTTAATTTGTTATCCTTAGAGCAACTCCAGCAGGGCCCCTACTTGAGCCCTCATCCTACTTTTGAAGGCCGAGGGGCAAAAAACTCACTCCAGCAGGGCCCCTACTTGAGCCCTCAAAAGTAGGGGGCCCTCAAATCTCCCCCTCGAACCCTCGTTCCTGGGGGGGCTGGAGGGAGCCCCTACTTTTGAGGGCTCAAGTAGGGGCCCTGCTGGAGTGAGTTTTTTTCCCCTTGACCCTCAAAAGTAGGATGAGGGTGGGTCCTATGTGTCATCCTCTCTAAGAATGAATTTAAGGGTCCTGTTTTGAGGGCTTCTGCTGGAGTGTAGCCCAAAAAACAGAGCCCTTAAAAGTAGGGAGAGCCCTCAAATAAAAAGTAGAGGCCCTGTTTTGAGGGCTACTGCTGGAGTTGCTCTTAGAAGCCATATTGCCTTAAAAAAATTAATGCATTTATCTCATTGTTTCTTGCTTTTAACTCAACAGAAATTGGTTGAAGGATACTTGCTTGGAGCTGCTCGGAGAAGTAATATATTTGCTCATATCTTAATATGGCATCTGCAGGTAAATTTTATTTAGTCTGTACTCTGTTATATCTAAAATTATCACATCTTGTCTTCATTCAAGTGAAAAAAAGATTTCGTATTTTTATTCTCTTAACATATTCCTACTGCAAAATTCTTTCACTGAGTTTTTTGTTGGTCTGGAAACTTGAAATTGCAGGGAGAATGTGTTCCCAATGAATCTGGGAAGGAAGCGAGTGTTCCAAAGGTATATCATGTTTTCAGTTTTCTGTAGCTGGGCTTCTTCCATTCCTTATCCTTTTGGTTGCAAATATACTGTTACATTACCCAAAAAAAGTACTCTTTTGCTCCATTGTAGCCCTTTTTTGAAAGTTTGTTGTAAAGTTTGGTGCCCCATAAACTCACTAGTCAGAGAGACATCAAGATCATCAAAGTGCAATTTGGGTTATGCTTGTTTGATAAGGCACCTGAAATATTTTGTTAAGGGCTTATGCTTGTATACGTTAGCCTCATGCTTAAGTTTTCTTGCCTTCTTAATGCTGGTAATTAATAATCTAAGAAAGTAGAAATCATGTAGCCCTCCAGGAAATTGAATTAGTTCCATCATTTTTGCAGTTACCTCTGTCGGTTTGGGTGCAGTTACGTTCAGACTTGTGGTAGGCATAGTATGTTTGAAAAATAGGATTGTATATCTTTATGATGTTTGAAAAATAAGATTCTATATCTTTATGTCAGTTGCCCTTCCAATCTGATGCTTTTCTGGCTAAAATTGTAGATTTCTCATTTCTTACCTTGCAACTTTGTGATAGTTGATGTGTGTTGTTTTACTAAAGCTTGCAGCATTTCGGTTAATTTCATCTATTATAATGTTGCTTTCTGTCCCACACGCTTATGGTCATAAGTATAATGTTAATATTCTCTCTTTTTTCAGACCAATGCATTTCAATCCTTGCTTTCTGCCGTCAGGGAGAACATCATTGATGGTTTCACTCCGGAAGCTCGTGACATGTTTGAAAGAGAGTTTGATTTTTTTGACAAGGTCACCTCGATTTCTGGAGTTCTTTTCCCTCTTCCCAAGGAAGAGCGGAGAGCGGGTATTAGAAGGTAGATCTAGACAAATTGTTGTAATGTATCATTAAAAAACTAAGAACTTACTACAAATACAACTTTGATATTGTCATCTGGGATTTGTGCACTTGAACTCATCATTTTAAACTCTTTCATGCAGGGAGCTGGAGAAGATTACTGTGCCAGGTGATGACCTCTACCTACCTACTGCAACAAACAAGTTAGTGCGGGGCATACAATTGGACAGTGGTATTCCTCTCCAGTCTGCTGCAAAAGTTCCAATAATGATTACTTTTAATGTGGTTGATCGTGATGGGAACCCAAATGATGTAAAGCCACAGGCTTGCATTTTTAAGGTAAATAGGTTTTTCTTTGCACAAATAATGTGTTTCATGGTTGTAACCTGTAGATCTAGGTCGTGTGCTTTTATCATATATGGAGTTATAATCCACAATTCATATTTCTATCTTCCAGATTTGCACCTTTAAGTGCCAAAAATATTAGTTATTTTCTTGAAGGACAATGAGATATACTGACATTAACCTTATAGTTAAACACTGAAGTTAGGTATGCATTGGACTACATGAAGGTGCCAACAGAAACCGTTGAAAATGCATTTTATGTCAGTGATTAACTGATCATGCCATAAGCTGATGATCAGCATTAGAATGAATATAATTCCTTTCATCTGGTATATGATCAAAAGCTCCCCTGGGAACTTTACAAAGTTGTTTTGTGGTCTTGCCTTCACTTGTGCTAATACAAAATGTGAAGCGTAATGAGTTTTGTTGTTCTCCTGGAAGTTAGCAAACAAAAAATACTAAAACTATTGAGGTACAGCAATTGTGGTAGGTGTTATGAATATTGTGTGTATATTCATGAGGCCCAAAGGGCAATATACTATGTAGCATGGACACGTGTCTAAACCGCCGTATCCGTGTCCGACACCGTGTCCGACACGGACACGTCGCGGATACGTGTTAGCGACGTATCGAGCAATTTTGGAATTAATTTTAATTGCTAAATTTCTCAACACGTGTCGGACACAGTAATTACGCGAGTCGGACACAGCCCAGGACACAGCCGGCCCATCCCGTGCGCCATCCTAACCCTAACCCTAGGCCGGCTCCATCCCGAGACCCCCATTCGGCCATTCCCACGCGCTTGCGATTCGCGCCACGCGTCTTCTTGCTCGCGCGCAGTATCACCGGCTCGGCATTCGCCGCCCGCGGTGCCGCCGCCTCCTCAGTGGAGGTCGAGGTGGGGATGGAGTACGTACCACCGGTACCGGAGCCTTCCTCCCCACGCGCCGCCGCCGCCACTTCCCCGACGTCCTCAGCGGTCGGTAGTCTCGGCACAGGTATGCACTAAATCGTTTAGATGCCGTCGGCAATTATATTCTTTAATCTTTAGATGCAATCGGCAGTCAGCACAGGAATGCGTTTGAGTTTAGATGCAGTCGGCAGTCGGCACAATTATATTCTTTAGATGTCGTAGAGTTTAGATGCAGTACGCGATTAACATTTATACTTGATTGCTTGTTTAACATTTATGCTTGATTGCTTGTTTTATCATTCTACAAAAATGGAAACATAGAAAATAATACATACATACATATATATATATATATAATTTATTTATTATTTAAATATATATAGCCGTGTTGCCGTATCGGTATTTTTGGGAAAACGGCGAATTCCCGTGTCGGTGTCATGTCGTGTCGACGTATCCGTGTCCGTGCATCATAGGCAATATATATAGGGAGTACAAGGGGGTATATAGAGGAATATGTCATATACAGATAAGGAAAACAAGACATATAAGGAAACAAATAACAATCCTATTATATCTTTAACACCCCCCTCAAACTCATGGTGGATCACACATACTGAGTTTGGAGAGAAAATATAAATGTTGTGCTCTAGTTTGGGACTTCGTGAAGAAGTCAACAAGTCAGTAACTCGATGGCACAAATCGTAGAGCAAGTACTCCTCTTGCACTGTGGTGAGTGTATGAAGCATCCACTCCAATGTGCTTGGTGAGCTCATACTTCACTGGATCACGAGCAATACTGATAGCTCCTGTACTGTCAGACATAAGTGTCGTAGATCCCCTCACAGGTACACCAAAGTCAGCAAGTAGCCACCTCAACCAAGTAATCTCTGTTGTCATTGCTGCCATAGCTCTCAACTCAGCCTCTGCACTCGAATGGGAAACTGCAATCTGCTTCTTTGTCTTCAGGCAATCAAGGAGGAGTCAAGAAAAACACAGTAAGCAGAAAGGGAATGGTGATCAGAAGGATCACTAGTCCAGGTTGCATCAGAGTACGCCTAAAACTGTAGTGAGGTGGAGCTAGGTAAAAAACAAGCGACGAGAGATTGTCCCATGCAAGTAGCGAAGGACACGAAGGAGGTGACTGTAGTGAAGATGAGTAGGACTAGCCATGAACTGACTCAAGATATGAACAACATAAGCAATATCAGGGCGAGTGCTCACAAGATATATCAAGACTCCAGACAAGATAGCGATAACGGGTAGGATCCTCAAGAAGATCACCATCAGTAGCACAAAGTTGAAGGGAGAGCTCCATAGGAGTCTCAGCAATGCGAGTGTCAGTCAAACCAGACCGTTCAAGAAGATCCTGGACATACTTTTGCTGGGAGAGGTAGTAACCCTCAGGCGTGGAAGAAACCTCAATCCTAAGGAAGTACGTAAGTAAACCAAGATCAGTCATCAGAAATTGCTCACTGAGATGCTTCTTCACATATGTGATGAATGAGGAATCATCACCGATGTGAGTATATCATCCACATATAGAAGTAGTGTTCTACCTCGAGGTGAGATATGGTCAAAAAGAGCAGGATTGTGGGCACTAACAGTGAAACCGACAGCGGTAATCACTAAGGTGAAACGCGCAAATCAGGCACGAGGGGCCTGTTTGAGGCCATAAAGAGCACAATGAAGACGACAAATATGTCCAGCTGGAACAGAATACCCAGGTGGTGGCTGCATGTAAACCTCCTCATGCAAAACACCATTAAGAAAGGGATTCTTAACATCCAATTGAGAGACCACCGGCGAACAGAAGCAACCGCAACAAGAGTGCGAACAGCGGTCATATGGGCAACAGGGGCAAACGTCTCATCGTAATCATGACCATACTCCTGCTGGAAGCCACAAGACTAGCTTTGTAGCACTCAATAGTACCATCAGACCTGGTCTTAATCTTGTACACCCACTTGCACGTGATAGGACGAGCATGCACAGGTGTCGGTACAACATCCCAAGTCTCCATTCGTCTAAGAGCATCAAGCTCCTCTGCCATAGCGAGCTGCCACTCAGAATGAGAAGCAGCCTCACGATAAGAGTTGGGCTCAATGACAGAGAGAGCATGAGCGGTCAAAGTAAAGCCAAAACGATCAGGAGGTCGAAGGGATGTCCGGCCACGAAGGGCGTAACGAGGAGTATCATCAGAGGAATCAGACGTCGGTGTTGACAAAATACCAGAAGATGAGTCTGGTGAAGGACGAGGACATCTGGAGTAGTGCACCCCAGAGAAACGAGATGGTGGTGCTGCAGGAGCGAGAGGAGGTACTGCAGAAGGCAACACGGGAGGTGAAGGTACAGAAGGAACCATTGGAGACAGGCTGGAAGAAGGTTGTGAAAGAGGAGAAATGGGTGAAGAGTCAGGGAGAGACAACCAGGAGATCGTCTCAATGGTGGAAGCAGGACAAGGAGCTGAATCTCGATAGAAGAAAGGTCGAGAATCATCAAAGACGTCTCGTGAGATCCTAATCCGTCGAGCAAAAGGATCATAGCAACGATAACCCTTATGCTCAGAACTGTACCCAAGGAACACACACACAATTGACTGGGCTAACAGTTTGGTGCACTCACGAGGTTGCAGTAGGACAAAACAGGTGAAGCCAAAAACACGAAAGTGATTATACTGGGGGACTCTAAAGTAGAGACGCTCTATAGGACTGACATCCTTAAGAGCAATAGAAGGCTGCATATTGATGAGATATGCAGCCGTAGAAACAGCCTCCGCCCATAACTGTGGTGGAACATGAGAAGAAAGAAGAGTGCGAGCAATCTCAAGCAGATGACGATGCTTGCGTTCAGCCACCCCATTCTGAGCATGGGTACCAGGACAAGAAGACTGGTAAAGAGTGCATTGCTCAGAAAGAAATTGTCTAAAAGCATCAAAATAGTACTTTCCAGCAGAATCACAGCGAAAAGTACGGATAGAGGACTCAAACTGAGTACGAACCATCGTGGCAAAGCTACGATAGATCGCAAGAAACTGACCACAATTAGACAGGGAAAAGCCAAGTGAAACGAGAATAATCATCAATGAAAATTACAGAGAATTTATGCCCGCCTTATGAGATAATAGGCGTAGGTCCCCATACATCTGAATGAACTAAATCAAAAGGACGAAAAGACATGGACTCACTAGAACAAGGTGGAGACGGCCCGGACGGCGGCGGCGGCTCGGGCGGTGACGAGGGCAGCGGAAGAACAAGGTCAGAGCCCTAGCTATGATACCATGTTATGAATATCATGTGTATATTCATGAAGCCCAAAGGGTAATATATATAGGTAGTATAAGGAGATTTATAGAGGAATATGCCATATACAGATAAGGAAACCAAGACATATAAGGAAACAAATAACAATCATATTCTATCCTTAACAGTAGGAACCATAGAAAAAGAATATCTTCAGCTCTACAAAATTGGGTGGAGCAATCTTCCAATTTAGACATCAGTTATCACTAAGTTTCCACCACATTTCAGTCACACTATGTTCACTGTTGTAATCTTCATTGTTAACTCTTATTTCTATATTGTTCCAGAACAGTTACATAAAAAAGTAAACCTTTTGTGTACTTGAGTACCTTTTTGCTTGTTTGGAAGGTCTTTTCTCAATGCAATTGAACAAGCTAGCTATAACGCGCCTGATCTAATTTTGGTTTTGTTTGCACCAGACTGTAATCCCTCATTTGACATAACAGTTGGTAAAGTAGAGTTGTGTACAATTGCAACAATAAGTTCAGCATGTGGACTAAAGTACCATGGTAAAATTGTTAGATATGTATTACATAGCTGTGTATTTACCCTATTGTATGAGGGGTTTCCTGTATATATGCCAGATCTGTACATGTATATATATTGGCCCTTAGGCCTCATGATGAATACAAGCGTTATTCCAACATGGTATCAGAGCCAAAGGTTTCGTCATATCTAGGGTTTCGTCATACCTAGGGTTTTGCCTGGCCTGCCGCTTCCTTACTCTTTTCCACCGCCGCTCGTCTCCACCACCATCTTTCGGTTGCCGCCGTCGGGCTCTTTGCTCAGATCGGAGTCGCCGCCGATCTCTCGTTGGGCCGCCGCTCGGGAGCTCGTCTTCGTGCCATCTACGGTTCTACTAGCCGCCTCTGGCTCGTTGCTGACCCGCGGATCGCTCACTTCGCCGACGTCGCGCTCTCACGCGTCAAATCGCCACCGCCACGCCGCCTCGCGCTCCTTTTCAGATCTGCACAGCCTCCCCGAGGTCGCCACGCCGGTCTTGCCCGCCAGCCGCCGCCGATCGACACACCGCCGGCCCCCGCCGAGACCGCCGTGCCTTCCGCTGCCCGGTGCCGGCCCAAGTTGCTGCCAGATCCGTCGCACCGCCGGCCAGCCGCTTCGCCATACCACCGAGACTGTCGTGCCTTCTCTGGATCTGGCCAGTGTGTTTTGCTTGAAGTGGTGACCGACTAAGACTCGTCTGGTTGTAAATCGACCGGAAAAGAAAAGAAAAAAAGAGCAAAAAAAACAACAAATGTCTTCTTTTGCAGGCGCCGTTTCTGTTCCTCGTTGCCTGGTGATCTTTGATGGTCTCAATTATCGGGACTGGTTTCAGCACATGCGCATCCACATGCGTGGTCAGGGCCTTTGGGACTTTCTTACTGGCGAGTTGCCTTGCCCGTCTCGTCCTACTCCACCTGTTGAGCCTGTACTCCCGAAGGATGCTTCCAAAGATGCTCGTACAAAGGCTTCTGAGGCTTTTGAGGATGCCATGGAGACTTTTCAGACTCAGTATGCTGCTTACAAGACATGGATTGATGAAGATGCTCGTGCCTCTGCTATTTTGGAGGTGCATCTCACTGGTGATGTTGTTGGATTGGCTTCCGCACATGCGATGTGGACGCATCTACGCAGCCGCTACGAGCCATCTGGTGATTCCTTATACCTTGCTATTGTGCGACAGGAGCAGTTGCTGCAGCAGGGAGATGCCATTGTGGATGAGTTCTATGCTTAATCGTCTGCGATATGGCGTCAGATCGACTCTTTGGGGCCAGATGTTTGCCGCACCTGTCAGTGATGTCAACGTCAGCAGTCTCACATGGGCTTCGCCGCATCTATGATTTTTGACACGCCTCGATGCCCGAGTTTGAGCGACTCGTGCTCGATTCTTGGCTCGTCATCCTCGTGTGACTTTGTTGGAGGCCCTTGCAGCTGTTCGTATTGAGGAGATTCGACTTCGTGGAGCGGGTCTGCTATCATCATCACTTCCTTCGGTTTTGGTGGCTTCTCTGGCTTCTACACCCGCTGTGCCTTTGGTTACTCCTTCCTCAACTGTGCCTTCACCAGTGACAGCTGCTGTTGGTAAGGGCCTTCAGCCTTCACTGCACCTATTGCAACAAGGATGGACATGTGGAACAGTTTTGCTACAAGAAGAAGGATCTTCATCGTGGTGCTCGTCCTCCAAGGGGCACTGGAGGTTCCTCCTCTCAGCAGAAATCTGGTACCCCTGACACTCAGCAACTTCTCACATTGCTAGGCCGCATGGTTGATTTTGCATCGTCTGGTTCTGCTGGTTCTGCTGCTCAGTCTTCCGGTGAGAGATCACCTTCTACTTCTCCTTCCTTAGATACTTCACCTTGAATTCTTGATTCTGGTGCTTCTTTTCATATGACATCTGATTTCACTTGTCTTACTTTCATTAGTTCTTTAGCTGCTCCTATCACTGTCCACACAGCAGATGGTACCTCTCTTTCTGTCACAGGACGAGGCACTCTTTCAAATTCCTCTTTTCACTTTCCTGCTGTTTCTCATGTTCCAAAATTAACCATGCAGCTCATATCTGCTGGCCAGCTCACTGATCATGGTTGTCGTGTTATTTTCGATTCTGGTTCTTGTTGTGTTCAGGATCGTCGCACGGGGACTCTGGTTGGTACTAGCCCTCGCCGCCGTGACTCACAACGGCTCTGGTAGCTTGACTGGCTTCACCTTCCTTCCGCTACCCCAGTCAGTCTTCTCGCCTCCACCACTGCCTCTGCAGCCGCTGCAGCCTCCACCGCATCGTTTGCTCAGTGGCATCATCGCTTAGGACATCTTTGTGGTTCCTGTATGTCTTCCTTGCTTCGTCGAGATCTTTTAGGGTCTGTGTCTGATGATGCTTCTCTAAATTGTCAGGGTTGTAAGCTTGGCAAACAGCTTCAACTCCCTTATCCTTCTAGTGAGTCAGTGTCTCAGCGTGCTTTTGATCTTGTTCATTCT
Organism: Dendrocalamus sinicus; assembly: GCA_036346575.1. Taxonomy (NCBI): domain Eukaryota; kingdom Viridiplantae; phylum Streptophyta; class Magnoliopsida; order Poales; family Poaceae; genus Dendrocalamus; species Dendrocalamus sinicus. The sequence continues at coordinate 9,466,699 of CM070648.1, forward strand.
GATGTATGGGGACCAGCTCCTTTTGTTTCGAAAGGAGCTTATCGATATTATATCATTTTTATTGATGATTTTTCTCGTCATACATGGATATACTTTATGTCATCTCGTAGTGAGGTTTATCTATCTAAAAGACCTTTGCCACTATGGTTCGCACTCAGATTGACTCTCCTATTCGTGTTTTTCGCGCTGATTCTGCTGGAGAGTGCTTGTCGAGAGTCCTTCGTGGTTTTCTTGCTGAGTAGGGCACTCTCTCAGTTTTCTTGCCCAGGTTCTCATGCTCAGAATGGTGTGGTTGAACGCAAGCATCGTCATCTTCTTGAGACAGCTCGTGCTCTCATGATTGCTTCATTGCTCCACCACATTTACGGCCGAGGTCGCTTTCTCGCCACTTTCTTGATCAACATTCAGCCCTCCTCTGCTCTTCAGGGTGGGATTCCAGTTGAGCGTCTCTGTGGCCAGACTCCTGATTATTCCCGTCTTCGCCTCTTTGGGTGTGTGCTATGTTCTTCTTGCACCCCGTGAGTGCACCAAACTGACCGCTCAGTCAGTTGAGTGCGTTTTTCTGGGCTACAGTGCTGAGCACAAGAGATATCATTGTTGGGATCCTGTTGGCCGACGGATGCGGATTTCTCGAGATGTTACTTTTGATGAGTCTCGTCCTTTCTATCCTCGTCCTTCTCCTTCCTCCACTTCAGCATTTGTTGTTGAGCCGTTTTCATTTCTGACTTTTCCTTCCGGTCCTATAGTCACCACTCCACCACAGCCTTTGGTCTCTCCGGTGCCTCCTCAGTCAGCACCTTCTTCACCACTGACATCCTCTCCTGAGATTGCTCCTGATCTTGTTCCTCCTTATCCTCTCTACTATACTCGTCGTCCACGAGTTGAGGATCCTTCTGAGATGCCCTCTCCTTCTGACGGGTCATCCCCTTTGGTCACTCCTCGTTATACTCTTCGCGATCGCCAGTCTATTTGGCCTCCTGAGCGTTTTGGTTTTGCTGCCGCTGCTCTTGCCGAACCGACTTCTTATCGTGATGCCGTTGTTCATCAGGAGTGGCAGCATGCGATGGCGGAGGAGATCGCTGCCTTTGAGCGTACTGGCACGTGGGATCTTGTTCCTCTTCCTGCGCGTGTTACTCCTATCACGTGCAAGTGGGTCTATAAGGTTAAGACTCGCTCTGATGGTTCTCTTGAGCATTACAAGGCTCGTCTTGTAGCGCGTGGTTTTCAGCAGGAGCATGGTCGTGACTATGATGAGACTTTTGCTCCTGTTGCTCACATGACCACCGTTCGCACTCTTTTTGTTGTGGCCTCTGTTCGACAGTGGTCTATCTCTCAGTTGGACGTCAAGAATGCCTTCCTCAATGGCGAGTTGCGTGAGGAGGTCTACATGCAGCCACCCCCTGGGTATTCTGTTCCCGAGGGTATGGTTTGTCGTCTTCGCTGATCTCTCTATGGCCTCAAGCAAGCTCCTCGTGCCTGGTTTGATCGTTTCTACTCTGTTGTCACTGCAGCTGGTTTCTCGGCCAGTACTCATGATCTTGCTCTTTTTATCCACACTTCATCTCGTGGTCGAACGCTTCTCCTTTTGTATGTTGATATGATCATTACTGGAGATGATTCTCAGTATATCATTTTTGTTAAGGAGCGTCTTTATGAGCAGTTTCTTGTCTGATTTGGGTCATCTTCGCTACTTTCTTGGGATTGAGGTTATTTCTACCCCTGAGGGCTTCTATCTGTCCCAAGAAAAGTACATCCAGGATCTTCTTGATCGTGCTTCTCTTACAGATCAGCGCACAGCTGAGACTCCCATGGAGTTTAATGTTCATCTTCGTCCTACTGATGGTGAGCCTCTTGCTGATTCTACTCACTATCATCATCTTGTTGGGAGCCTTGTTTATCTTGGTGTCACTCGTCCTGACATTTCGTACCCTGTGCATATCTTGAGTCAGTTTCTTTCTGCTCCCACAGCTCCACTATAGTCATCTTCGTGTTCTATGATATCTTCGTGGAACTATCTCTCGTCGTCTCTTTTTCCCTCGCTCTAGCTCTTTGCAGCTCCAAGCATATTCTGATACCACCTAGGCTAGTGATCCCTCTGATCGCCGGTCTCTCTCTGCTTATTATGTTTTTCTTGGTGGTTCTCTCATTGCTTGGAAGACTAAGAAGCAGACAGCAGTTTCTCGTTCGAGTACTGAGGCTGAGTTGCGAGCTATGGCTTTGTTGACTGCGGATGTTACTTGGCTACGGTGGTTACTTGAGGATTTTGGTGTTTCTGTTTCTGCACCGACTCCTCTTTTGTCTAACAGTACAGGTGCTATTAGTATTGCTAAAGATCCGGTGAAGCATGAGCTTACAAAGCATATTGGTGTTTATGCTTGCTACATGCGGACACAGGTGAAGGATCAAGTTGTTGCTCTTCAGTATGTGCCTTCCGAGCTTCAGTTGGCAGATTTTTTTCACCAAGGCACAAACCAGGGCCAGCACAGTTTTCATCTCTCCAAACTTCATGTTGTTGATCCATCATAAGTTTGAGGGGGGTATTAGATATGTATTACATAGCTGTGTATTTACCCTATTGTATGAGGGGTTTCCTGCATATATGCCAGATCTGTACATGTATATATATTGGCCCTTTGACCTCATGATAAATACAAGCGTTATTCCAACATAAAATGATATTGGTTTATTTTGTGATGAGAATTTATACAATGAACCTTATTGTAGCCAATTATAATAAGTGTACAAAAATTACTTCCAGCAAGCGCAAACTAATAAAAAATTGAAATTGGGTTCATTTTCGTCCAACTTGTAGTTTGAGACCGTTAACTATCAACTAAATCTTGAAAAAGCTTTATGTCTATGGCATCTTTTTGCTAATATACTAATTAGTCATCTGTCGTTAATCGTGACTGTTAATTTTCTAGCATCCATTATGCTTGACACTTGACACAACCAACATTCTATGCTATAACAGGTTGGTGATGATTGTAGACAGGATGTGCTGGCTCTCCAAGTTATTGCTCTATTAAGGGACATATTTCAAGCTGTCGGATTGAACCTGTATCTCTTTCCTTATGGTGTTTTGCCCACTGGACCAGAGCGAGGCATAGTTGAGGTGAGCATGTATTTGCAACTGTTTTGTTACTTTTTTGTACCTATATGGACAATGGAAACGTCAATTATTGATCTTGGACAATCTTGCACTCAATTGCTTTTTCCTACTCAGCCAATACTATGTGGTGGACCCTAACAAAACTTGAAATTATAGATGCTTGAGGTGAAACATCCTAGTAACTTGGCATGTTTAGCAAAATCCCTGCAAGTGTGAACTTCATTAAATCAATAAGAAAATTTTACTGTGTTTGTTATTATGTTAAATTTTGACTTCAGAATTCAAAAACATATATTGTTTTGGACATTTCAGGATCTTCAAGGTTTAAATTTGGCAATTAATCTTTGTAAGAATATATTTGGAAAGTATTATAGAATCTTAATATTATGATTTTGGTGCCAAATCAACTGATATGATTCTTGTGTGGCCAAGCTCTATACTTTTATGTGTTAGTTGTCAAACTTAGGAAAGATTGATGGCGCCACGTACCACTGTGAGTCGGTGACATATATTTGTATAAACAGCGGGGCTAGCATTCTTATGAAAAAACTTTTGCAATGAGATAAGGCCATAAGGAGTTATTTCAGGACTAATCAATGTATGTTATTGTGCATTCCTTTATTTTTGGAGATATGTTTAGTCATAGTTCAAATAAAATGTTTCGTTATGAAAAGAGTTATTGGCCGTTTTCTTGGTTTCCTGTATGGTTCATCCATCTTAATCTGAGCATGCTGCAGGTGGTCCCAAATACTCGGAGTAGAAGTCAAATGGGTGAAACAACCGATGGTGGTTTACTAGAGATATTTCAGCAAGACTATGGACCTGCAGGTTCACCTTCTTTTGAAGCTGCTCGCGAAATGTTTATGATTAGTAGTGCTGGATATGCTGTTGCTAGCCTACTTCTTCAACCGAAGGATCGGCATAACGGCAATCTTCTCTTTGATAGGTACTTACATACTCTGCTATCTTTAAATGAACAAGTAAAGCTGGAATTAGCCACTTATCGTCACCTTGCTTGTGCAGCCAGGGGAGACTAGTTCATATTGATTTTGGATTTATTTTGGAGATTTCACCTGGAGGAAACATGGGGTTTGAGAGTGCACATTTCAAGCTAAGCCATGAGATGACTCAATTGCTGGATCCATCTGGAACTATGAAGAGTGACACCTGGAACCAGTTTCTCAGGTAAGTACTTTTTGAGCACTTTCTTCTAATGAAATGTAATTAGGATTTAGGAGTGACTCTGGTACATGTTTGCAATTTATGCACTTCACATACACTTTGCACTATCCAGTACAAGTATCGTACAAGTGGGTGCGAGGGCGCTAGAGAAAATGTAGGGTGAGAAAAAAGTTGACTTCTTTTGTAGCTAAGGCCTTGTTTGGAAGGCCCGATCCCGGCCAGGATCCTGGCTGAAATGAAGCATCGGGCCTCCTAAACAAAGCCTCAAGTTATTTGTTCCATAACCATCCTTATTAACTAATTGCTATGGTGGAAGGAGAGGGCGACCTGATTGTTCTCCTATACAAGTTTTCTATGATGATTGGAAAACAAAATTAAACTCTATACCGAGCATAGTTTGTACTTTGTAGAAACCAATTAATCCATGGATTGTGCATTGAACTTTACTTCATTTTGTGCACGGTGCAATACGATGTTCTGATTCGAAAATTGTCATTCAGATTGTGTGTCAAAGGATACCTAGCAGGAAGGAGACACATGAATGGGATTATAACTACAGTGCAATTGATGGTGGACAGTGGACTCCCCTGCTTCAGCAGGGGAGATCCTATTGGTAATCTTAGAAAGCGGTTTCATCCAGAGATGAACGAGCGTGAGGCAGCTAATTTTATGGTACGAACGTGTGTTGATGCCTACAACAAGTGGACTACCGCAGGGTACGACTTGATTCAATACTTGCAGCAGGGTATTGAGAAATAGTTCATTTCTCCTTTGTAAATGGTGTATGGGTCGTGTACATCAATTGCATGTGGCCACTATTTTTTTTCATGTAGAATTAAGTTGTTGAGGGGTTCCATTGTACGGTGGGAATGAGGGATTTCAAGTGATAGAGGTTGTATGTTGAACAGAGCCTATTCTTTTTTCCTAATGAAAGACAGCCAGGCTAGTAAGCCTTGTAGATCATCAAGCCTTTCGTACTACGGCAACAGAATTCATTTTTTTTTCTTTTACTAGCAATTTTTGGTTCTTAGTTTTAGCATGTGGACGTCTTTTCATTACGAGATTGTGCAATGTTAGCAGCGTGTTCTTGGGCATGTGTATACTGCGTAGTGTTATTGTAGTTTAAAAACAGATAGATGATTTTTTTTCCCCTCTCAGAAAGTATAATATGTTTGAAGTGACTGCAAAATACACGCCAGGTAGTGGACCTTGATTTTCTCCTTTTATCCAAGGCTGATGCAAGAGATTTACACGACAGGCGTAAAACGAAAAATACTTGCCACCATCGTAAATTTGTAGAAGAGAAAACTATACATACGCCGATTGCTAGATGATATTTAAAGAACGTGCGACCCACTACGAAGATTGATACTATGTGATGCTAACTGCTTGCAAAATAGGTGATCTATTTAAGTTTCTTTGTATCGTAACGCTTCTAGCGTTTTACTCCTAAACCATATATTGGATCTCGTTAGCCCTTCAATAAAATAAACTCATTTCTCAATTATCTCCCAACAAAGGTAAAGGGGTGGAAAAATTGCCAACACTCCCATATACATTTTGGAGTAGTACATAGCGAAGGCAGAATACAACTTGTCCAAAGAATAGTACATTAACAAATCAGCTGGTATGAAATCTTATGTGGCATACAGTAAGTCCTAACCTAGCTTGCTGATCGGCAGTCAACTTGGCATCTCTCTGTCTTCACTGTTACTAGAGATGTCCAAGCGAAAATGTTCCGACTACCACACAGAAAAACAACCCATATATAGAAACATCAAATAAACCACAGATCGAAATAGTGCGAGCAAAGACATACAACATTTGATCTAGATAAAAAGACATACAACGTTTACTTCAGTATAAAACCAAGTAAAGATCATATTGATAAAATTACAACCTAGCAGCACATTGTGATTGTGCCCAAAAGGCCACCCAACACAGAATGGAAGGCATGCACCTTTAACCTTCTCCATTTACAAGTCGTTTGAAGTTTGAACCCTAACCCCACCATATGTATGCATGATCTCTACTTTCCTCTTAAACACCCTCGAAGGAGACATTTACACACATAAACTCCTATGTATGTTTTGACATCAAAATCTACTGCCTTTACAATTAGTAGAACCTTTCTTACAAAAACGAAGAAAGTACGCAACCCTAGCTATACAAATATTTTAGCTGCTTAATTTACACACGAAATTCTGCACAAATACAAGCGCATGCATGCATGCTTCAGTGGTAATGTACGTAGCTAGCGGGGGCGTCCTAATTCACAAGGATTCTGCTCAAAACTAACAACACTACACCCCCAATTAAAAGTAGAGTAAAAAAAGAACAAGCTACGTACGTGAAGTATTTACTTATTAGATCATGCAAGCGGCGAGGATCGATGAATGCAGCTGCTGCATCCATGCACGCGTGCACGTAGGTACGCGTGCTCGGCGCTCTCAAAAGCGGAAGCGCCCGTGAGCTCCGTGGGGCGCGAGCGCCATCGGCACATGCGCGTGGTGCGGCGGCGCACGCGGCGGCGGAGGCGGGGGCCTCGACAGTGGCAAGGGCGGCAGCGCGGTGCGCTTCACGAACCGGCCCTTCATCCGCGGCCGCTTCTCGGCGTTGAGCTTGCGGACCTCGTACCGGATCTTCCTAGTGAACAGCCGCGTCCGCCGCTTCTCCCGGTACCGCGATACCCGCGCCTCCCGCTCCCCTCACGTCACCGCCGTTACGGCCGCGCCGAGCCCTCCCCTACTCCCCGCCTGCACGCACAGGATCCATGGCAAGCAACCGGCCGGTCAGCCGTGATCCCATGTAGAAATGACAGAGAGGCCTAGATCCCATGTTGATGTTGAATAGTCCAGCACCGTTTATCATGGTCATAGAGTTAGTCGTAGTGACTGTGGTCGATGTGATCATGGTCGAAGAGTTAGTCGTAGTAGCCGTGGTCATCAGGGGCGTAGCCAACCTGACGCCCAACCTCGGGCCCAGCCCACTGAAACAAAAAAAAATCAAGGTCTTACATTGGTAGCTACAATAAAATGATACAGATTTTTCTAGCTGGGCCTCGGGCCATTGCCCCGGCGGCCCAAGGCCCAGCTCCGCCCTTAGTGGTCGTAGTCGTAGCATATTGTAGCGTCATAGTCGTAGAGTTACTGTAGTGGTCATAGTGGGTGTGGTCAAAAGAGCAATGTATCAGTCGTAGCAGGTGTGGTCGCGGAATCACTGTAGCAGGTGTGGTCGTGGAATCACTATAGCAGTCGCTCGACGTGTGCTTAGTCCACGCGAGAACGCGTTTTTCGTTATCTGTTAACATCGTGTGTGGCATAGCCTGGGTCTATGGGATCGTGCATGTAGTGGCGTATAATAAGGGTGGCTTAACCACCAGAGTTAGACTAAAATTTTCTTTAAATAGCAGTCTAATACAACTAAAAAAGCTGCCCAGTTTACCAACAGCACAAAACTCTTGCGTTCTTGTTTTGTTTTGCCAACTTCGTTTGTGTTCGTGTGTGAGCTCAAACGTGTTGATCGGCCAAAGTTCATAACATTTGGTATCAAAGCCAGGGAACGCTAATCACGATGCATCCAGGTGATTTCTCATTGCGCTAACGGAAGCAGCGGTGCTCTGATGGCACAAAGGGTGGTGAAGGAGGTCGAGGGGGTCGGCAACGTACCCGACACTCACGAAGACGAACTATGGTGATAGGGCCTTGATGATGAAGGTCATACTCCAGGCACGCGGGCTCTGGGATGCCGTTGACACCAGGTCACCTGTGTCGTTCCGCAAAAGATGATCTCCACGCTTGCTGTCAAGGCAACCACTAAGGAGACGTGGGATACCCTGAAGACCATGCGTGTCGGCATTGATCGAGTGTGCAAGGCAAATTCTCAGAAACTCTGCAAAGAGTTTGAGAGCATTGCATTCCACGATAGGAAGTCTGTCGATGACTTTGCGTTGCGGCTTACCGGACTAGTAAACCAGCTTAGCACCTTCGGCGACCCAGAGCTGCCGCACAAGGTCATCGAGAAGTACCTACGTGTTGTCCCCTCTATGTTCTTCCAAATTTCTCTATCAATTGAAACTCTGCTTGATCTCGCGACACTCTCGGTGGAGGACATGATGACTGGGAGATTGAAGGTGGTGGAGGATCGGCAAGACCCAGCACTCGTCGCCGGAGCTAGTGGGAACTGCTCCTCACGGAGGAGGAGTGGTCTGCATGGATGAGGGAGCGGTAGCAGGGGAGGGATCCTCTGACGGCTCCAAGTCTGGCAACCAGTGTCGCAAACCATCGTGACAGAGGGCTGACAGTGGCGGCACAGACGAAATCAGGGAAAGGCCAGGATCTGGTGGCGGCCGCAACTTCTCGAAGGATAAGTGCTGCAATTGTGGCAAGATGGGTCATTGGGCCAAGGATTGCCACAGCCGGCAGAAGCGGGTCGAGGCTCATCTGACGTAAGGGGGATGACGATGAGGCCACACTCTTGATACCCAAAGTCATCACCATCCCTGAGTCCTTGACGCGGCAAGCCACCGTCCCTACGACCACTCACTGGAGCTTCAACTGTGGCTTTGACCACTACTTCGACTGCTCCTTCGACCACTGCTTCGACCACTCCTTCGATCATAGCTTCGACTGCACCTTCAACCATGGTTTCGACCACTCCTCCCCATCACTACACCTCAGCGAATTATTTGTTTGTTACGATAAATTTATTATATTACCATAATTCTAAATTATTGTGATAATTTTTATTTTCGTTGCAATAAATCGATTGTATTGCAACAATATAATAAATCGTTGCATTAACTAATTACTATTACAATAATTTCATATTGTTGCGATATGTATATTCTATTGCAACGGAAAAATGCAACAAAATACATTTCATTGCAATAGTTAATGTTATTGCCACAAATTACTTGTTTGTGGCAATAAATTTATTATATTGCCACATTTCTAAATTGTTGTGATAATTTTTATTTTCGTTGTAATAAATCAATTGTATTGCAACGATACATAAGTATGATATATCCTAATTTATTTTCTCACCAAAGTAGGTATTGGTTAGCTCGAAGATGTACAATCAAACTGCAAAAAATTGTTCCCAGCAAATATAATCACGTACAGGATTTAATTCCCACCAAAATACTTGTTTAGCCTGACAAAAGAAAATCCGTTTCCACTTAGATTTTGCAACATATTTATTATAAACTACTTAACATCTGATTATCCCAGAGAGATTAAACAATCCGATCATTGACTTCCCTTCTCCGTTACTACGGCATAAGTTCCTGAGACCCTACTTCTTCATCAATCCATCGAAGCACTAGATGGCAAGATGAGTTCCCCTTTCCGCCATGTTCTCCTAACTCTGGCTCGATGAATGGCAATTGTGCCCATTTACCCGTATACCCGTGAGGAAATACTCTAATGGAGCCAGGTATAGGATATTTTCTGTACCCACGAGTATGAAAATTGGGGGAACACTCTACCCATCAGGTAAACAGGCACAGGTATGGGTAAGCTCCACCCGTACCCGCCCCGCCCGTTTACCCGCGATATAGATTGACAGGTGGCGCGGTCATAGCAATATCTCTAATTACTATTGATTGTTATAAACTTTTTCATATCTCTAATCGTTATTGATTGTTATAAACTTTTTATAGCTATTATATTTTCTAACAACAGCTGTTGCTTATATGTACCTGTCATTAGTTCAACTCTCAGATGGTGACTCTCAGTTCGCGAGTAAATGAGTATGCCCACGGGCAACGGGTATGGGCGAGGTTTTTCGCCCGTCGTCCTTCGTGGGTATACCCATAGGCATAAATTGGGGTCACGGGTATGGGCATGGGCGAGCACTATCCGTACCCGCCGCGCCCGATTGCCATCCTTAGACACGACCCATCTTAATAGTACGGCAACGTATACTAGCAATCCGACCTTCCAACCAAACACCAAGACCGGTAAAAGACTAGAAACATATCCTTAACCCTAACTAGTCATACCTTTACCTTAGATCATTGTCTTGATATACATCAACTCATAATGCATCCTTTTCTTCAACTCCATTAACACATGATAGTCTTAACTTGACTTGATGATCAACACATGATCATCTCCTCTTGGACACGTATCAAGTCATGATGTATCTTTCTTTTAATGACCTTCAACACATGAAGTAATCTTCCATCTAGACTTGATAGTTTTCAACACATGAAATCATCTCAAGTCATCCTCATTTGTGGCACCTAACCTATTCATCTAACTCATGGAAAATATTAGTCAGCAAAACAATTAGTATCAATTATCAGCTTCACCATTTACTCACAATGGAGGGACTAGATTCTATAATCTTTCCTTTTTGGTAATTCATGACAATCTTAACAAACAATGAGATAAAAATTGATTTTTGAGTATGCAACATGTACACAACAAATGCATATTCTAAGATAAACTTTTTAATCAAAACTTACTTATCTGGTTGTCATTAATCATTCAACCATTAACACATCATGAAAAGATTAAATGACAACCCGATTGCACATGAGTATATATAAACTACATAAGCTATATATACTCAAGAATATTTCAAAGTAAATATCATAAATATACATATTAAAGGAAGCATGGATAAATATTTATGAATCCTCAAAACATAGAGAGAGCTCCCCCTAAATGTGTGTATACAAGTGTGTATAATAAAAACATATACACATATTCATTTTGGACTATTTGTGGAGTTCAATCTATATTTTGAATCCAAGCAATTCATTAATATATGATAATGTGATTTTGAATGCTTACCTCTTTGATTTCACCTTTTCATGTAAATGAGACTAAGCAATAATATACTTACACAACCATGTTATTCTCACATATAGATTGGTTATTTAATCATATATTTGGATGTGAGAAATACAACAAGATTATAAGAAAGATATCGAATACATACCTCAATAATTTTACCTTTTCATCCATGTGAGACTAAATAATATCATAATCTATAAACAAAGTTAGTCTCACAATTTCATTTGTCATTATCACCAAAATCCTATAATGGTATTTGTCATTATCACCAAAACCAACTTAAATGAAGTTTAATCTTTTAGAGGGCTCGATTCAGGTTAGCAAGGTGAACAAACTGCTCCTGGGGTCATCACTATGCTTTTGGCCCTAGCACGGGGACCTATGATCAATGAATTTGATCAGTGGCGAGTTCGATCGCATGGAGAGATCGGATGGTGGCGATGTAACAACTTTGGCGAGATATGGGGGAGGTAGAGTGGAGCATGGCGAAACTAAAGGAGAAGATGGCGGGGTCAAGGCACACTGGCGCAATGACCAATCTCGATCCCCGGCACAAGGCGACGAAATCAAGGCACCGGCTAGGGCTTATGTGGAGAGGTGGCTCGGTGTAGGGTTGTCGAGGCCCTGGGTGTGCTTATAAAGCTGGGGAGGAAGGAGTCCGTGCGAAGATGGTGATGGTGTCTAGACAAACTCAAAGACGGCATGAGGAAGATGGCTCAGACACGGCTCGCATCTGACAGGTAGGGTCCACGTGGCAAGAGAAGAAAGACAGAGAGAGTCATGGCAAACATGGCGACGACTCGTGGTGGCGCGAGCAAAGCGGGCCACTCGACTGGGCTATGCATGGAAGAAGGTAGGCCATACTGGGCTGAGGAGAAATAAAGGAAATGGGCTGATAGGAAGAAATTCAACCCACGAAGATTTTTGGAATTTTAAGGATTTTCTAAATTTTAGAAAATGGGAATAAATTCAATTGAGCTCTAATAAATAGCAAATAAACTCTGAAAAAAATATAAGAAAATAAAAAAATTCTTGCATCATAGGGTACCCAAATAAAACTAGTTTTGATTTAATTGAAGTTTATTTTATTCATATTAAAAATTTTAATTTCTAAAAATTCTAATTAAGCTTTAATTAATTCAAAAAAATTCAAATAGTTTTTTATTTTAAAAACTTTAAAAAGACAACAAAAACCAGGATGTTACAGCCTATCAGTGTTCTAAAAACATTATGTTCTTTCGTGTCATTGGTCCCGACGTCATTGCAATCAATGTCACAGTAAGGATTGCTCGCCTGGAATGGTGTTCAGACATATTATGTTACTTCAAATTCAAAATGAACAATACGGCACGAATACTATATACTATAACTAGCTAAAAATCACAAGTAGCATGCACAGCAGCGAGCACACAAGGCCCTGCTCGTTTGAGCTTAGGCTTCTGGTTTTCGGCTTATTTTTTCACTATTCCAAAATTTCGTCTTTTTTTGAATTACATTATTTTTTAGTTTTTTTGCCGGTTTTTTTTCCTGTATTCACTTGTATTATACATACTGAGCTAACCCGTTTTTTCTATTTTTAATTTTTTTAATTTAATTATGCCAAATAAGCCACCATCAGCTACAGTATAATTTAGCTAGTTACAGTGAAAATTCAATCATAAACCATAAAAAATCAGCCTAACTGAGCACACTGTAAGTAGTGGATGAAAACACAATCAGATAATATAATAGAAAAATAATAATTACTCCTAGTGTAATTACACCTTCATATATATATATATATATATATATATATATATATATATATATATATATATATATATATATATATATATATACACACACACACACACATATACACACACATACACTACTTAATAAGTTTGAGTTGGTGATCGGTCCGTTCTTTCACTCTCTGTGGCTGTCCGATCTAAATAATAAGATCTTGACCATCCGTCTCGCCATTCTCCCCACCAGGGGCGGATCCAGCGGTGGGGCGGGGGGCTCGAGCCCCCCTACCGCTATCGGACCATTGGAGCCTCCTTAGAGCCTCCCTAAATTTTTAGCCATGTATAATGTAGAAGTGGCTGAGGTCGAACTGAAGGTACTTCAGCCCCTCCAAAAAAATTTTCGGATCCGCCACTGCTCCCCACCACCACCTCTCTCGCGTACTGCCCCTCCTCTCCATTTCCAACTTCAAGTGTGAGGCCACCGCGTCTGGGCGGCGGAGTATGCAAGGCGACTAGGCAAGCGCTCGAATCTACCATTCCGGTCGTCCCACTCGCGGTGGTAGATGAGCGCATCGCCCGAGACCGCGGCCCTTTCGGAACGGTGGCGATGAGGAAGGGTGGCCGTTGGCTCCGGCCGATCTCCCATCAGCGGCTGCCTCGGACCGCCGCTTCTCGGGGCCATCCCTCCTGCCGCGCGTCGTGCCGCGTCGCGTCGCATCGGCATGGAGGCCACCGCTCTGGCGGCGGCGGGGGATGGGGATCATGTGGCAGGGTCCGCGGCGGCTTCCAGTCGAGGGTTTGGTCAGGAAACTCGAAATCTGGGCCGCCTTTGTTGGATTTTGCACTGTTCGGTTGCCATTTTTTCGATTCGGTGCGCTCACCAAGTCGACCCACCTTCCGAGCGGCCTCTGCGTCAGTTCCCCACCTCTAGGGTGCTGCCTCCTCCATTCCATTGCCTTGCATTCGGTGGCGGCAATGGCTGGGAACCGTACGGTGGCGTCTGATGCGGCTTCCGAGTCGGGGGTTTGGTTGGCCGAGGTGAGATTTCAGCTCCTCCTGATGGATGGGCGGACGGACGGAGGATGTGTATATATATATGGTCATGATGCTTTGATTCGCTACTCCTGCTGTCAATGGGCAGCAATGATCACGTAAGGATGCTTGCCTTTGAGCATTCGAGGCAGCCATCTGATGTGTAAGGGGCGATGACAATAAACCTTTTCTGAGAAGCATGCCTTTGAGCAATTGAGGCAGCTATGCGTATCAAATTAGAGCCGACCCTCTCCTCTCTTGGAGCCTATTGTGCCTAGGACGGTCATTCTGATCAAATATTGTTGCATTGTAACTTTGTAAGACTTACTTGGTCCCCGTTTTCTATAATTCTTGGCCCCAACACTGATGAGTGATAACCAGCACCCACCACTGATGAGTGATAACCAGCACAGCTCCAACTACATTAGGATGAATAGATTGTGCAGCAAGAGATGTGAGGGTTGGCTTTGTATGATCAAGCAAAGGTGAAGCTGAGCCCTCTCAATGCTATTTTACTATTAATGGTGCTTCTGTGCCAGTATATTTTGCATATTTTTTCTTCTGTGTTCATCTTTGAAGCTATTGCCACCTATATATTCGAGGCAACCATCTGATGGTAATGGACCCTTCTCTCTAGAATGAAGAAATGTAATCCTTACGAGGGTCGATGATGATAAACCATTGCTGAAATAAGCAGGCCTTTGAGCAATCAAGGTAGCCGTGGATTTCAAATTAGAGCCCATGATCACCTCTCTTGCAGCCTGTTCAATCACTTGCTAATGTTGGTGGTGGTGCGCCTTGGACGGTCAATTGGCAGTCAAGGTAGCTGATCTTTGATGCGTTAATCGTAGTCAGTTGGCAGTATTTTTCATCTTTTCTTTCTTGGGATAAATTGCATGTGGTATGATCTGCAAGGCCATATATTTATATTTGTTATTTGTAAAATATGGCCCTCTTGCAAAGTCAGATAAGTTATTGCTTAGAGCTTAGGTGCTAACAAGTGGAGTGACCTCAGACTTTCTGCTTACTGCTTCAGAACATTTGGATACTCTACATCACTCCAACCCTTGTTTTAGCCTGAAAAACACACTGAGGGACGTTTGAGATTTGTATATTGGCTATTGCCCTTGTCCCTTTCTCATTATGTCTTTGCGAATTTGTTCGGGTTTCTTGCTTTTGTTTTTGTTTACATTTAGCCAAAGGTTGGTCTGATAGGTGTTTAATTTCATGGAGGAATAGTATTATCACTGTCCTACCTCACATATCTGATTATTTAGCATGCTATGTACACCAGCATTTGTCATGGGATAAATGGGCTAAGCATTACTTTACATTTTCTATTTGAAGTAAATACATTTCCTTTTGGTCCATTGGGTGACAACCTTGCCAGCAAGTTTATATTTTCTTCTTTCTGTGCAGTGCAGTGCCGCCTTTCATCTGAAGTGAACAAATGTCCCCTATTTCTTTGGTTGCCAGTAGTGCAGCCATCAGTGCAGTGTTTCAAATTAGTTTTGGAATATAACATATTTAATTTGTTTTTTATTATATTTTATTAGTGTGTTCTATCTTTTTTAAATGAAGGCTCTTATTTCTTTAATCTTGAGAATGTTTCATTCCTAACCTATCCCAACTTATTTGGGACAAAAGATTTTGTTGTTATTGTTGTTGTTCTATCCTTAAATGGCTGTGATGATTTTGCTGCCCCTTGGTCCTGGTGATCTTTTTAACATATCCTGAGTTGGTTCCTTGCAAATTTGCTCAGTTTAAAAGCTAGTCATTAAACTAGGAGGGCTTGCTCCGCCGCAAGTTACCAGTCGCGGTTATTTGTTGCTGGTGCTATTGTTGTTGTTGAGGTTGTTCTTGTTACATTTTCTCATGAACAATCGTACTCGATAGTTCATGGAGAGTGAGAGGCATTATATTGGATGTTGCTGCTATCATAAACATTCTCCAAGACGATCTGACAGTTATTTATGTATTAAGAATACTACAAAAAATATTGTTTATTACCATTTTTGTACACATGTTATATATGTGGTGCTTGTTCTATCATGCTTCACTAATATGATGCTTGATTTATTTACGAGTATAAACATATATACTTTGCTTGATACATGATGACGTAAGATAAAATTGATGTTTATTATTCTGTTTGAAATCATATTTGATAGTATGTATTACTTTTATTTGGTTTTCCATTGCAACGCACGGGCAATTTACTAGTGTGTGTATCATGTTTTCGTAACTGTAGGATCAAAAGTTAGCAAGCACCTGCTTAACTCCAGGATATCTATCTACAGTAGCTTCAACAGCAATTGAGCACAATACCTCTAGGGTGTGTTTGGTTGCCTGTATCTCCTTCGTCCTGGATGGGTGGATCTGTATAATCTGAGAAAGAGCATGTTTGGTTGCCTGTATGAGCGGATACAGCCTGTATGAGCGGATGCAAAAATACGCCCTCATCCTGGATGGGTGGATACGCTCAAAATGAGCTTCACTAGCCATCTGGATGAGTGGATGCGATGTATCTTATGCGGTCCCACGTGTCGACCTCTCGAGTTTGGTAGATCGCATCCGCTCATACAGCAACCAAACAAAGATCTCGCTTTTTTGTATCCGCTCATGCAGCCTCACCAAACATCTTCTTTTTCTGAAATACGATTCCACTCAGCCTGCATCCACTCAGCCAGGATATACAATGCAACATCCATCCACGAACCAAACACACCCCTACTGAACCACCACATTCACAATTTAGTAACACCATTGGGGTCGATGGGGTTGACGAAGTCGAGGCTCGCGCCGACTCCAGTCGCGGGTGGGGAGATGTTGGGCGATGGGTGTGCCCGGGGGTTTCAGGGTGGGGGAGGGAGCAAGGGGTAGTTGGGTAGTATTTAACGGATGATTATCTAATTTTAAGAGGTATTTTTATTTCGAGTGTACTACCTTTTCATAAAGAATTCACGCTAAGGTCACTTTTCCTTTGTAGTTTATTTTTTACTTCACTTTTTTTAAGAATCAGAGCCCAGTTGTTTTAGAAAACAGTGTTTAGCACAGTTTTGCTAGGTCCGAACGGGAAGATAAGAGCAGAAGTTGTACCAAATAAAGCCTGAGTCAATCCTAGAAAGGCGGGCGGGTGAGGTTAAACAACCTCTTCACCGCTAGGGCCATTGGACTATTCCAGGATTACCTCTTTCAAGAGTAGTAGAGCGCAAGACAGATATGCTTTGCTATTTAACTTCTAGTTTTATTTTAAGGACTTGTTAGACTTTGACCACTAATTTCACTAAAAAGGACTGACCCCTAATACATGTGAAAGTGTTTAGATTTTTCCACGTGAAAATGGTATTACTAAAATTATCGTAAAATAACTTACAACATTACTCATTTTGTTTTTCTGTTTGGCTTTTGTACAATCGTCTCTCCGGTCTCCATTCTCGACCACATGAGGATACGAAACACACTTTGGAGGGCATCATGTATTCATGTGTACCTTGGAGATCAGGTGTGCTTTCGTTTACCAACAAAATGGCTAGTAATACAACAGTTTACAGCGGGCTCAAACCCACCACCACACCTCATTCCCCACCCATCACCTGCCCCCACAAAACTGGAAAAAAATTATCTACAGAAACATATCCAGACACCTAACGGACATAAAGAAAAAAAAAAGTCATCTATAACTTCGGTCATGATCCTATGCAAAGATTCTTGAGAAAAAACACAGAAGGCTTCTGTTTCAGCACTGATGAAGTGATTGTACTGTTGCATGGAAGTTCAACTTGATTTAGAGAGCGCATGTGATAGCGTCTGATTGCCAGCATCCAGGATGATTTCATCATTTGCAGGTGTTATGCTGTGCAAACATTTCATGTTAGCCGTGCCCAGGAACTCAATTTAAATTGACAAAGCAATGCATACTTACCTGAGATAGCTCAAAGCTGACATTCTGTACAGCAATGTAAATACAAGGAGATGCAATCCGATAGTGTAGAAGAATATAAATGTCCGGGCATATCTGTGAATACAAATAGAACAGATGGTATGTTAATTTATTGTTTCATTCCGCTTCATGCATAACATAAAGGAACTCTGGTATCAGGTATACTACAAAAGATCTGATCATTTATTCATTACTTTGACAGAATGGTATGTATTTTCCACCCTCAAAAGAGTCACTCTCCCCATGAAGGGTTATAAGTACAATTCAGGGTTATAAGTACAAAATAACGATGGGTTTAGAGTTTTAGACAAATTTGAGCATATTAACCAAATATAAAAAATTTAAGGATACCTAAGATATAGAGAAGGGTATAATTTCAGTAAGTTCAAATCGCATCAACTACTTCCATATCATTAGTAGCGGATCCATCAGCCACTAAAACACCGATGTTGTTATTATTCAGGAAAAATTGCTCCCTTGCATCAAATTCTGAATGCATTGACATTCTGTGGTTTCCAACACAATCTAAAAGGGCATAAAACGTCGCAATTCACAATATTGGTAATGATCAAATAGAGAAATTTGATATGTATAACCAAGGTTCCAAATACCGCTACCAGGGTAAATCCTGCCGGGGGGGCGATACTGGTTACCGGCCAGTAACCGGAAAAAACCGGTCGAATTTCACGCGTCAAAATTTGAATTTGAAATCGGTAACCGGAAAAACCAGCCGGTAACTGCCCAAAAAACCAGAGAAAAACCGCTAAAAACCAGAAAAACTGCTAAAACCTAGTTTTTCAAATTTGAAATTGGAAATTCCTAATATATTCATAGCAAAAAGTATGAAGTTAAGCACGGGAGATGCATGCATCTTCCTAATACATCATATTGGTGTTAAATAACACAAATATCATTCGAGAAACTAACTTTTACATTCAAATTTGAAAATTCCTAATACATTCATGGCAAAAAGTATGAAGTCATACACAGGAAGTGCATGCATCTTCCTAATACATTCTATTAGTGTTAAACAATGTAAATATCATTAGATAATCTAATTTTTACATTCAAAAGTCTAAATTTGAATTAAATAAAAAACCGGCGGTTTTTTATTTCTCCCGGTTGGCACCGGTAAAACCGGTTACCGCCGGAATTTGGAACCCTGTGTATAACTCTGACTTAATGAGTTAATGTTTCTGCAATAATTTACCAGTTATCATCAAAAATCAGTATGTGCAACAAAAATAAAGAACTGAAAAACTTGAATTGTACCCTCCAGAAAAGATAGTATCATACTTGTTACCAAGTAGAAAACGGCCACTACTGAGAGTGATTTTATCTCTTAAACCAAGTTCCTTGTATCGTTGATCCTTTTCCTGGAAATGGAAAGAAAAGTAAAGCTAAGCTATCTGCAATACCATAGATAACAATTGTTGCTAATGATATGTTAAAAATATATATACCTTCTTTGAAAAAGCAGCAAAAGGATTAATGTCATCCTCATACATTTTCTTGTACCTTGTTTCAACATCTGAAGAACCGCTTTCAACATCTTCAGCATACTGCAAAATGAAATGTAACAAATGTCAAATGCTAGAAAATGCTAATTACATTAATTTCCATCATAAGGATTTATGCTAAACCTTCTTTGGTCCTCTAGAAACAATCTTCTCATGGCTGTAGCCCTGGACGTATCGAATCTTTCCATATAGTTGAACATTATCCGCTTTAGTTTTTTCCAATTCTACAGCCAACATCTCATACTTCTCTTTTAATCTCCTTAGTTCCTAGGATACACAAAAATGACAATAGATGATCAGTGATACAAATTCATGTTTTACAGAGGCATCACAGGATAAAATAAAATCATGAGAGAAGCATAACATATCCACAGCTTTGAAGAAAACTCCAGAGAAATGACCCTCCCATCGCATTATTCATTGTAAAGTTCAAAGACAGCCCGATCATTGATAAAACCAAATTGTTTCACTAGCTGCCAATCCTTGTCCAACGATAAAAAGGCTGTAGTAAATGCCACATTGTGCTATTTCACGTCCAGTATATCTGAGAACTACACTACCACTATTACTTGAAACACTAAAATTGTGTGGTCATTTCTCAAAATTTCATGAAATATACCTCCTCAGTTTCACGTAGTCGTGTACGGAAACGATCCCTCTGATTGCAAATGACCTTGATCATGGAACTTTGATCTTGATCTGGTGATGCATGCCTTGGATCAGTGCCCTGTAAATAAATAAACAAAAAAACATGTGAAGCGACAAGTGAGTGAATTGACCATTCGATTGTACACATTGCGAGTAACTCAAAATCAGAACTACATGTTTGGCACAAATCGAAAATGACTATAAAAACGAGATTTTAGGCACATTTTGGTATTTGCATCAACAACTAGAAGGGACACTGTTGATAGATACCAACTGCATAATATCACTGGCATGTTGGCATAATCAGACTAACAGAGCTTTTTCCGTTTGGAGGGAAAAGAGCATTTTATTAACAACTGGTTAAGACAGAACCAATGGTGATTATTGGCTCAAATAAGCAACATAGATTTCAGACTAAACCATAAATTCACCAACCCATTGTAGTACTTGATCTGAAAATAGCAGTGTACAAAAGACTAGTGGTAGTCAATTCTTCAATGTTTCGGTGTTGCATATAAATACTTTTAAGAAAGAGGTTTAATATGCCGTTTCTTTATACTGTTAATATATATGACTAGTCCAGGTCTTTATACTAGCTTCAAGATGTCTATGAGCATTTAAATTTAAGCATTTCAATTGGGTTTCTCATGCATGTTTTGTCCAAACCTGAGTTATAGTGGGCATTGTACAGCTTATCACAAACTAAAGTAATCCAAAACAAACTTCAGCCAGCATAAGCTTTAAACAAACAAAAGGTAATGGAGAATTACCATGACATGGTTTGTAATAAGTGAACCTAAACTAGAAATTACCTCTGATACTTCATTTGAGCTGATTTCGTGAAGATCCCAATCATTCAAAAGTGAACTCCTCCGATCAGTTGAACTGTAGCCCTGCACCAAAGCTAAGGAATATTAGTTATATGTCCTT
Source organism: Dendrocalamus sinicus (assembly GCA_036346575.1). Taxonomy (NCBI): domain Eukaryota; kingdom Viridiplantae; phylum Streptophyta; class Magnoliopsida; order Poales; family Poaceae; genus Dendrocalamus; species Dendrocalamus sinicus. The sequence goes on from CM070648.1 coordinate 9,487,602, forward strand.
CAGAAAACAAAAGTAAAGATAACAAGTTCATTGGCTTCTAAAATATCTGAATCTCAGGATTACGAAGTTATAACATAAAGTTGAATGCAGCACTAAGGTAACCATGATATAAACACTAAATGCAGGAGGCATATACCCATTAGGGATTCTATATTCATAAGGATCAATTGGTGATAGGCGAATTATCACAAGAGCATGAAAAGCAACCTTTAGTATGTCATCCTCAAGTTTCAAAATCAACTTTTGCTGCTCTTCAACCTTCGAAGTTAGTTCAGCAATCCTTTTTTCAGCTTCCTCAAGATGATTTGACTTCTCTGATATTTTAACCTTTAAAAGATATAAGGAACTTATCAGCCAGTTGTAGTAGAGAAAGATAATTAACAGGTATACATTGCAATCTTGCATACATGAGAAAAAATTGGTTGTCCTTACAGAGAAGGAAATGCCTAAAATCACAGTTTCCAGCATCTAAACTAAATACCAACCTTCAGCTGTGTTAGTTCATGCTCCATTTTACGGTTCTTGTCAAGAAGTAAAGCTTCCAGCTTGCTCATTTCTTCACCGTTGGTTGCTAGCTCCCAGTCTTCAGCTTCAATGGAGTTATACCCAACAGCCTATTGGAAACAAAATTGATATCTCAGCAGGAATAAGGACCAAAAAATAAAAAGATAGTGGGGTCAGATGGACGAATGAAAAAAATAACAAAAATGTATCTCAAACATATCATTTTAGGATCACCAACAACAACAAGATGGGGGTAATCTAGTATAAGAGGCAGCGTAGGAAAGCTGATTGCACGTACTATGCAGATTTGAAATTGCATTAAAAAACATGCAATGAGTTCCGAACCAACTGATTATGGGTGGTATATACTATATAGTCACAGGTCAGAACTAAGGCAATTATCAGAGGTAGAGGGTTTATTATCAAGTGTTGATAGCCAAAGGGAGTTTTTTGTTCGAAATACCTGCAAAATCTGAACCTTTTTCTTGAGATCGTCCACTAGTTTTGTTGTAGGTCTTTCTTGAAGTTCTTTCTTCAGCTCCGTTAGAGCATTTTCCTAGAAATGGAAACTTAATTAGCAAAATAATAAAGAAAAAAGTGAAGTGCCATTGCATATAAACAAATCGTGCCAAGAACATACACACAGTGTATCTACATTTGTAAAATGGCTAACAGTTGCACTGGAATAGGTAACATCTTTTCCCCCTCATTAGATTTAGAACTATTTTCTCTGTGTGGGGCTGTGTGCTTTCTGGGTTCAGCTCCACCCATAACAATTGAAGCAATGCGAAAAGAATAACAAGTGGATAGTGATAGAAGCAAGGAAATGAAAAATATTGAGCTATTTTCGGAAAATGGATTATAAGAAGTAATTAGACATGTAGATGATCCCAATAAGAAGGCCACTCTGTCCTTCAGAAGGAAAAGAAATTCTCTAAATAAGAGAAGGATTGAGTCCCTTCCAGAATTACACTTAATGAATAAATACACACTTATAAAATTAGATATAGCTTGGTACCCAGTACACATCAAAAGTAATGAGTTCGTCCAAGAACCAGATATTGACTTTACACACAATAACACTCTTTTAATGACTGAGTACCTTGTCACTGAGTAAAGCAGTCAACTTCTTCAGCTCATTCACATGCATTTCTCTCTCACTTGATAAAGTACTTTCGATATTACGCAGTTCTGCATTCAACTCTGAGATAATCTTCTCCTTGGCATTCAAGGAACTCTCAAGTATATCACTTGAGTCCACGTAATCACTGCATAATTACATAATTCAGATAACAAGTTCAATTTTAAGTTTCGGATAACCACAAAAGCCAAATTAATGCTAATAGACAGCAATGCCACTGAAAAGCGCTAGCATCACCAGTGTATGAATTATGAATTATTAAACTTAAGCAAATGTACACTTTGCATACCAGTTCATACTTCATACATAGGCAAAATGCAAATAAACTGACCTACTATTGCTTGCATCTTCATGTGTTGTCTGCAACTGAGATCGCAAATCCCCCTGCAGAAAAAATAAGCATAAACAATGGTATATTCAGGATCAGGCACTGAACCAGCAATAGCTGTGCACATTTTGGTCAACACGTAGCATGTCAGCCACTGTATCCACCAATTGAGGGCATTTAATGATAATTTACACAGTTTAGGCCAAGTTCCATGTTAGCACATAAAAACATTATTTCCACAAGTATCATTTTTGAGAAAATGAAGGGTTTAAAATCGGGAATCTACAAAGTTTGGCCAGAAAACATACAAATTAGGCCATTATCAATGGTTTCTTAACGAGTACTGGCTGCCACTGTAACCGGCAGGGAACAACCACCACAGCAAGCGACCCACAATTTGGTGCCGAAAATTTTAGGAATCATAAATTTGTAATCCACATGATGAATAGGAAAAGGTTAAGCCTTAAGGTATATTACACTACAGAGAAATATTTCTTGGCAAAATTGTATGTTTAGTCCATCAACTTTACAATATAGAACGTTCAGTCCCTGAATTCTAGTTTTGTTAATTACTTAATTTAGTCCCACAACTCCCTAATTCGGTTCATTTTCATATCTGTACTGGTTTTATTCTATTGGTTTTTGTAATATGAATTTAAGATGGTAGGTTAAGTGATGCCATGTCTATCAAATGGGAATTACAGGGCTTAGCCGTACTGTCCATCAGGGTTATTTTTTTTCTCGAACGACGCAGGAGAGCTGCGTTGTCATATCATTAAGGAAGAACAAAAATACAAAAGGCTGGGTAAAAGAAACCCAGCCTAAGAACAAACTCACACCACCACACTCCAGAACCTAAATTGCTAGAGTTAACGACCAAGAGAGAAAACAACTCCAAGCTTAGATGCCCCTGCCATACACCAGAGACTGCACTCATCCTTAATGGTCTGAAGCAACTCCAATGCACTCATCAGGGTTATTCAGGAGTGCATTTGCTACGAAAATTGCTAAAGTCGCCATCAAAATTACTGCCAGTAGTACATTAGTTTGCATTTGCCACACAACTAGTAAGTATTTATGGGAGCAAACTCCTCTGACTTGCATATCATTGAAAAATACTAAAATAGACTAACATCGTTCTACAGGATTCTGTTAGACAAACTAATGCAGAAATGAAGAATAAAACACTAGCATTGACTAATAAAAAATCAAAAATTGACAATTTGGCATCAAACCATCAACCATATGTTAGAACCATCCATGATTCCATATATATGGTTGGTGGTGGTGATGGCCATAGCATGACTCTTAAAAAAACATAGTACAGCTATCAATGTTATGTTAGAAGTTAGAACCGTTGTGCAGTCAAAAATAATAAACTGGAATCGCAAAGCAAAAAAACTACCTTTTCTCTCTCAAGACTAACTAATCGTGCTTGAGCCCGTTCAACTTCATCCATCAAAAGGTTGACTTCAGCTTCCTTTGCAGCTCGGTCCTCCTCTGAAAGAAATATGATACTTCATTAGAACCCTTGAAAATATTGTGCCCATTAACTCACAATATCTTCAAGGTAACACAATTAAAAGAAAAGGTACCTGATTGAGTGCGAAGCTCAAACAATTGGCTTTGTGCTGATTCATGTAGCTTCTGCATATTCTTGACACTTTCTGTGGCTTGCCTTAGTTGGTCCTGCAATGACCGTTCCCTAAAATCATGGCAAGCTAAAGGTCAAAATCTACAGTGCACATCATGATATATGATGCGGTCTTGATGTCAAGCAAATTCTTGAAATCAAGATGCCTATGTTGAAATTATGATGATAGTCAGACAATTATTTTCTTAGTTACCATTGGTTTACCATACCTATCTTTCAGGGCTTCAAGAGTTTTCTGACTTTCTTCTGCCAAGCTTCGCTGTTTCATTTCAACCATCTCTCTCACTTTTTCCTCCATCTAAAATCAGTAAAATAAAACAAAAGAAAATATTAGAGTGAAAAATCTAGAATTTGAGAAATATGGAAGCTCATTATATAAAATGATTTGGAATAACAAATCAGCATGAATTTTTTGCATGAAAGTTATCATTCCAAGAATAATTGCTCACTATAAATAAACTTGAAGAAATATTTCACCTTCTAGTCAACGTTTACAAAGAGACATATGTTTATGAAATTTTGATTAGTAGTGTTATGCTAAAAAAACATTATTAGCAGGTCAGAATATTTGCAGAAAGAGCACATACTTCCATTGCTGTTAGGTGAAATTTGGCATTTCAGCCTTTATCATCAATGCAAAAGAATAGCTAATATATCTTCCATAAACTTAAAACAGTAGGAGTATCTGAACTTGATTGGAACTAATCTATGCAACTTCCACATTGTTAGAAAATCGGTCCATCCATTCAAGGATAACAGTACTATTCTAAAAGTCACTTTTGATAACTTAATAAAGCAACAGGATGCAAAAGAGCTCATGTTTTTCTACGTTGACCTCCTTCATGCAAAAGAACAAGAATGGAAAGAAAAGTAATAGCTAAGAAAAGAGAGCAGCAAGCGAGAGACAATGGAACAAACCTGCTGTTCTAGTTGGCGGTTTCTCTCCTCAAGTCGCCTAATTGTCGCCTGCTGGTTCTTCAGGTGGGCAGCTTCCGCCCGGTATTCTTCGAGCTCAAGTTTCATCTTCCGATTTTCATTCTCCAGTTCAGATAGTTTCTGGTCTTGATCCTGCATGCATTGAGATCATTAGCAGGAGAATTTGGTGCAAAATGAATATAAAATAATGATTGAACCCCATCTATTATGTTGGAACCAGCTACTAGTAAGAGATCTTAATTCAAGAAAAAGAATAAATAAAATTGAACACATCAGGCTTTATTTGAGGAAATTGCAGTAGCAGACCATGTTTTCTTTATCCAAAATTGTTGACTCTGGCCTGTACTTTTATTCTTTTAATTTAATAATTGACTGCTTGTAATACTAAGTTGGAGCAAACTAACTGCCATCTATATTTTGCATTTTGACAACTTTCCACCTATAGTTTTAAATTTAGTGCAAATTAGCACCTATCATTGCAATAAACTTGCGTACCTGTACAGAGGGTGAGGATACATACAAGTGAGTAATTTGGTACAGAAAAATATGTCTTATTATAAGAATTATGATCACCTACAACAACAAGTGTACAGTGCTATTCTTAGGTGTCAATGGGGAATATCAACAAGATGGCAAATTGCTACATGCGACAAGGCCAGATGTTAAACATTGGTAGGAATTTTCAATTTCGGAAAAGTTAGGACAGCTATAAGGAATTTTCTCTATGTGTACACGAAACAATTCCGAGTTAGAGCAGCTACAATAGATAATAAATCCAACAGAACATACAGCCATAGAAGCAAGAACTGGATATGGATCAGGGGCTTCATAGAGCTTCTGATAGATGTTGAGAAATGCATTTTCCCCAAACTTTGCTCTCTTTGTGAGATTGTCAACTTCCTCTTGATAACTCTTCAGCAATGAGTTAAATAAACTAAGCTTCTCGTCTGAAGATGCCTTCTTGAAATCCCGAGTGCTCTCAGCAAGCCTACGTCTGTTCTTCTGGCTCGTCTCTTGATTCTCCGCAATCTTTAAACCCTGCTCATCCAAACCACTTCTTTCCTTCTCCAGATCAAAGTCTAAAGTGCACAAGAAACAAGAGTCAGATTCCCCACCATGGATGGGCGTAAACATTTACATGAAAAAGATACCAGCCTTAAGAACAATGCAATAAAATCAACATAACTTTCTACAGTGCATGGCCATTCACACTGGGAAGCGATTTCAGCACTAAAACTTTCTAAGTCCCCACACGGAAATCACAACAGCAGTGAAGCGGCTTGTTATCTCAAAGCTACTCTCCCTACTTAATAAGGATGCAAATTATCAGAGAAGATACCACAAGATCATGACGCCTGAGATCAATCACTAACTCCTTATGCAAATGATGTTGCTATATCGCATTACCTATGCGGTAATGCACGGACGAGAAAAGCTTTTCAAGCTTCACAGAAAAGGCGAGCATATCAGCATAAGTTTGAGATGAAGACTCAAGCCTTTTCTACTGAAACTGCTCTGCCTACTTGTCGAGAGCGTATCGTAAGATTCATCGCGAGCCGTGGCATACGTCTTCACCCCTAGAGATCCGTTCAGATTATGATTTGGAACCAATCGACAAAGTGTCAAGCACAAACGCTAGTAGATTTGAATGGAAGTGTCAAATGTAGGTCAACATTTCACCGCAATTAAGATCTCTCCACTGCTCCACACGCGATTAGTCACAAAACCCAACAAATCCTGCACTTCCGACCAGTACAGACCGCGCGGCGACTGGGAACCCCCGATTCCCGACAGCTAAAGCGGCACGATCCCATCCAACCGGTCCTCGGAGCTCACCACCAATTCGAACCTACATGATCACCTAATCGACGAAGGGGAAGCGTCAGGTGCAGCAAGATAGAGGCGGACCTTTCCAGAAGCTGCACACGGCGGCGAGCGGCGACGACATCGCCGCGGCGGCCGACGCCGGGGGCGGGGGAGGGGGCGGCGTCGGCGAGCGGTCGCGCTCCAACGCGGCCGCCTGGGCCGGCGAGGGCTCCATGGGCTCGAGGATCTCGACGCCTGGATCTGGGCGACGACGCGCGGAGCGGTGTATATGCGATCTGCTTCGCAAGTGTCTGGGGAGGGGAACGTTTAATTCTACTGCAAGCTTGGGACGTCCGTGACGTGCTATTTGCTGTTTAGTACGAGTTCTAAGACCATCTTCTGAAGAGTAGTAATCCATGTCGTAGCCACGGTTTTATTTTCTTTCTCGAATATTTGTGCCCCACAAAATGTATATGCTAGCGCGACACGTACTAGTTTTAAGCGTGATTTCTGTTAAGAAACCTGGGCCTGGGCCGGGCCCATGGTGAGCATCTCATTGTAGTCTATAAATAGATTGACATACCTCCTCATTATATACGTATGAATGAAAGTAATAAAGAAAGATCAGGAGTTCTCTCTATCTCTCTGTGTGTTCAATTTATTATTCTGTGATTCTGTGATTGATTTGTTCTTGTTCTAAACAGAGAAATCGCTCGGACTGGTCGCCAGTGACGGTTCCTCAACACGTTATCAGCACGACTTCGCTCTGGTGAACGAAGGTAATCATCGAAGCACAGATTGAATTTTCTATATCATCTGTATTTTCTTTTCGCGTTCTAGATTGAATCTCTACGGTGCAAATCTGCCCTAATCTACCGCGAGCAGACTTGAAGTCGCCGGCACAATGCCGATCGGTAGATTGTGAAACAGGGTAGATGTTGATTGCACTGTAGATTAGAAACAATGCAAATCCGCCCTAATCTACCGCGAGCAGATCTGAAATCGCCGGCACAATGTCGATCGGTAGATTGCGAAACAGGGTAGATGTTGATTGCATCGTAGATTGGAAACGAAAAAAATCACATTGTTCTCTTTCTGTTTGGCCTCTGCGTAGAGAAAAGAAAAAAAGGTGTTGGCCGACTGATGCCTCCTGCATGAGGCGCCGCCGCCGCCGCTGTCGCGCCTGCATGCGTGAGCACCGCTGGCCGCCGGCCTGATGCTAGCTTACCACCGGCAACTAGGCCGCCACCTTGAAACCCGTGCATAAAGCCGATGCCGTCACCACCGTATGGCCACTGCTGCCCGCATGCGCTGTGCTGCCACAACTTGGCGGCCGCCGCCCGTCGGCCAATCGCACGTGCCCGCATGGCGCCGACACCCGCCTTGCTTTACGCCCGGCCAGCCGCGCCACGTATGGCGCCGCTGCCGGTACCTCACGCGCCGCCATACGACCGGTCCGAAGCTGGCCTCCCGGGTTGCCGCTGCATCGACTTCCCCGCATGACATCGCATAGCGCCGCCGAACTCGCCGCCCCGAACGGCGCCGCTGAAGCTCGCGCGCGCATGCGCCGGCGCTTGGCGCCTCCATCGCGCCACCTTCCCGTCGGGTCACCCGAACGCTAGCCTCGGTCCCGAAGAAGTTGCGCCGCCGCCGCTTTAGGCTTCGGCCGCTTGGCTTGCCATTGCCGCCCGCATGCGGCCTCCGCCGGCCACACTCGCCTTGACCCGGCGCGGCACCCGCCATGCCTCGCGACGGCGCTCGCTCCAAAGACGGTTGCCCGACGACCAGCGCACGCGCGCGCGCCGCATCCGCCGCCGGCCGCAAATGGTCGCCGCCGCATGTCGCCTTCTCCACCCACCGCGCGCACTGTTGGCTCCCTCGCACGGACCGCAACCAACCGCCCCGCTTGCGCCAGATCGCGGCCGCCCGCCGCGCGCCGGCCGGCCCGCGCCGCGCCGCCGCAGACCGGCCGGACCGCATCCACCATGACGTCACCTGGCTGGGCCACCCCGCATCAGCCACCCAATAGCCGTCGCCGCCACAGTGACCGGGAAACCCTAGCCCGCCCGGGTTATGGTGCGGCTAAGCAGGCCAATTGGGCCGGGGGGTGAACGGGCCGAGGAAGCCAACGGGCTGGCCAGAAAAGAAAAAAGGGGGATGGGCCGGCGCCTGATATTTTGAAGAAAAAGGACCCGAAGTCCTAAATATTACCGAAGAGCCCTTGAATCTTTAATATAAGTCCTGAATTTTGCATAAAAGGCTTCATAATTCTGAAAATTACGTATAAGCCCTGAAATTTACGAGTGGGTCCAGATTTTTGTAGAAAACCCCTCTGTAAATCAGATAATTGCGCAAATTTTTCTCTGAACTGAATATTTGCGTAAAACCCCTGGAATTGCAGAATATGCTGAAATTTCATATTTTAGCATAAAAGGGCCTCGAGAATCCGAATTTTGCATTATTTTTAGCATTTGAAGCTTATTTATTTATGCCATTATTATTCTATGTATTTTCTGTATTTATTTACTGTTTTGATTAATTGTAATTGTTTTAATTGCTTTTAATCACTGAAATTAGCAGTAAAATTATAGAAAATGCAAAGAAAATTATGAAACATTGCGAGAACCTTCTGTGCCATTTTATTTACCAGCAGTGAATTATTCCGTGCATGTCTACCAGCAGTAGACTTATACACATTTAGATGACTAGCATCACGAACTGGGAGTTCGAGGAGCTGGCCCAGCATGGCCAAAACTATCTAACGTAGGCATCCAATGTCAAGATTGTGCTTGGAGGCAAGAAGCTCCGCGCTACTATTGGGATTAGCGGACTGAATGACGCTCAACCCAAACATGAGGAGAATGATCAGGCACTTCATTTTATCAGGCAGCATCTCTGCCTCACTCTCAAGAATGAGTATATGGTGGAGAAAAGCACGTTAGCACTCTGGACCGCACCCAAGAAGCGGTTTGAGATGCTGAAGTACACCATTCATTCTCAAGCAGAGCAGGAGTGGATCAGACTAAGGTTTGTCAACTTTAAAACGGTCGGGGAGTACAATCCTACCTTGCACAGGATTTGTACTAGTCTTCAACTCTGTGGCAAGCAAATCACAGATGAGCAGAAGACCGAGAAGACCCTGTCCACCTTTCACCCCAATGTCGTACAATTTGCCCGCATCTATCGTCAAGACGGCTACAAGGAGTACGCTGAATTGATTGATATGATGCAGGTTGCGGAGGCTCAGGAAGAACTTCTCCGCAAGAATTACGTTACTCAGCCACCAGGCAGCTCCGCTGGCCGTGAAGCCAACGCTGGAAGCCACAAGGTGCGAAAGCACTTGATGAAGAAGGGGGAAAGAAGGGTAAAGCCGTAACCCAGAAAGGCAAATCAGACGCTCCCACATGAGAATAAGGCTAGCAAGTCAAAACGGGATGGCAAAGGGCAGCATGAAGCCCACTCTGCATCGGCTGAGGAGGAGAGTTCTAAGCAGCTGCCTGCACCGATGGAGGTTGAAACCATTACGACAGCAGCACTCCCTCTCGACCTAGAAGCAGCCAACGCCATGATTTCTCTTGAAGAGAATGTCACCCCTGAGAGAACAGCAGAAGAAGTCTAGTGCACAGAATGCATTTAGACTTTAATTGTCATTTATTTTGTCTGAAAGAATATGTTAGAATTTGCATGGATGGTACTTAAGAATTGTTATTTTCTCGTGATGGTTGGATGATATTTGAAGAATTCGTTCATTTATTCAGTTTATGATGGCATGATATGTTCTGATATTGGAGTATTTAATTTATGTATTGATTGTCTTCTCATACATGTTAATAAATACCCTATATTAGAACACGTGTAGCGCCCTATGAAGAAAGTGTGCTTAGCCAGCAGCGGCACAACGCATATCATCTTAAGAGAGATTGAGTATTTTCTGTCGATTCGTAAGAGCACTGACAGCCTTACGACAATCGCCAGAAGCGATGCATGTATAATTGGTTCGGGAAGAGCCACAATGAGCACAACTTTGGTCATTGAATAAGCCTTATTGTACCCAGAATCGGCTAGAACTCTCCTAAGTTTTAAGAATATCCGCGCAAATGGTTTCCACGTTGAGACTGAAAAGAGTACGGTAAGAAATACCTGCTTATTACGAAGCGCAAAGAGAACAAAAAATTGTATTAGAAAACTTCCTTCACTAGAAACTGGGCTATATTATACCAGCATTAAAGCGCTGCAGCTGCATAATCGCTCAAGACAGTGTTTAGAAGCTCTGAACTCTTCTGTCTCTGGCATGACAGATTAGGCCACCCAAGTCTTCGGATGATGAGAAACATAATAAATAACTCGTATGGGCATAATATTAATGTGAAGAATTTCCCGAATCATGAAGATTTTGTGTGCCCTACATGTGCCACCGGGAAACTAATAACTAGACCCTCCACTCTGAAAGTGAAGGATGAAGTCCCTGCATTCCTGGAACGCATCCAGGGAGACATTTTGCGGTCCTGTTCAGCCCGTCTCAGGGCCATTTAAGTATTTCTTGGTGCTCATTGACGCTTCATCGAAGTGGTCGTATGTGGGTTTATTGTCCACAAGAAATCACGTCGTTGCAAAATTGATCTCGCAGATCATCCGCATCAGAAATGTGTTCCCTGATCATCGCATCAAGTCCATCAGAATGGACAACGCCGGAGAATTTACTTCAAAGGCATTTGATGATTATTGTGGCAATGGAAATTGCAGTTGAGCATTCGGTACCGCATGTCCATACCCAGAATGGTTTGGCAGAGGCTTTAATCAAGAAAATTAAATTTATTGCCCGACCTTTTGAAGAATTGTAATTTGCCAGCCACATGTTGGGACACGCAGTCTTACATGCAATGAATCTCATCAATTTTAGACCATTGGCTTACAACATCCATTCACCTATGCAACTAGCGCAGGGGTCACCACCGGAAATTTCCCAACATTAGGGGGAGGAAATCAACCCCTTGATGAAGAATGTCGGGAAATTACGTGGCAAGCCTGGGGAATCCATGCAGATGACCCACGCACTAGAGAAGTCCAGAAGACATTACATGGCAAGCCACGGGAATTCATGCAAATGACCCGCGCATTAGTTAAGACAATAGAAGTCTAGAAGACAAGAGAAGTCCAGAAGACAACCGATTTGCAAGAACTAGCTCTGTGTATAGATGATCTGAATATCATCGGGATAGCCGAAGACATAAAAGAAGCAAGCTCCTACTTGGAGTCAGAATTTGAAATGAAAGATTTGGGCAAGACCAAGTTTTGCTTAGGCCTGCAGCTTGAGCATGTCCCTGAAGAAGTCTTGGTACATCAGTCGACCTACACCCAGAAGGTGCTTGAAAGGTTTGGCTTCGAGAAGGCATTTCCCTCGAAAGTACTGATGATCGGTAGGTCTTTACAGCAAGAAAAAGATTCTTTCCGACCTAGGGAAGAGGGGGAGGAAGTCCTGGGATCGGAATTCCCATACTTGAGTGCAGTGGGAGCACTCATGTACTTAGCAAACTGCACTAGACCGGACATTGCATTTGTCGTGAACCTGTTTGCAAGATAAAGTGCAGAGCCCACCAAAAGGCATTGGCAGGGCATAAAGGACACCTTCCGATACCTCCAAGGAAGCAAAGACATTGGATTGTCTTACAGAAAGAATCAAGATCTGAATTTGATTGACTATGCAGATGCTGGGTACCTGTCTAACCCGCATACCGCTAAATCGCAAACATGCTATGTATTTTCATGTGGTGGAACTACAATTTCCTAGAAATCGTCTAAGCAAAGCCTTATAGCTACTTCGACGAACCACTCAGAAATTATAGCGCTATATGAAGCCGCACGAGAGTGCGCTTGGTTCCGCTGAACGATTCACCACATCCAGCAGTCATGTGGAATGAACATTATGCAAACCCCCACAATTACCCACGAAGATAATGCAGCTTGCGTTGCACAAGTGCAGACAGGCTATGTAAGCATATCAACCCCAAGTTCCTCTATGCTCATGAATTGCAGAGATGGACAAGATTACAGTACTGTACACTAAGTCATGTAGACTTGTTCACTAAGTCACTCCCCGCATCTAGCTTTGAAAGGTGCGTGCATGGAATTGGAATGACGAGACTTAGAGAAGTGCAGAATTCAGGGGGAGAATTCTCACAAGCCCGCTAATAAATCTTGATCATGAAGATTAAGTACCCAAAAAAATAAACTTCTGCAGACCAAATGAATTTGGGTGAATTGTACTCTTTTTCCCTTGACGAGTTTTCCATGAAGTTTCTCCACCAAGGTTTTTAATGAGGCAATTCGTGCATCGCAGCATCACATGTATCATGTGCTCTTTCTCCAAATTTTTCCCACTGGGTTTTTATGGAGTTTTAGTGAGGCATGAACGTGTCGGATGAGTGCCCAAGGGGGAGTGTTAAGAAACCTGGGCCTGGGCCGGCAGCCCAAGGCCCATGGTGGGCACCTCATTGTAGTCTATAAATAGAGAGCCATACCTCCTCATTATGTACGCATGAATGAAAGCAATAAAGAAAGACCAGGAGTTCTCTCTATCTCTCTGTGTGTTCAATATATTATGCTGTGATTCTGTGATTGATTCGCTCTTGTTCTAAACAGAGGAATCGTTCGGACTGGTCGCCAGCGACGGTTCCTCAACAATTTCCACCTTTCTACGAAGTAATGATCACAACATCCTGTGTTACTGTGAAGGATTCAAAAACTGATTATGGAAAATATACCGGACCTGGCCGGTACTCGTAACCGGTTTTCTATTGAACAGATTTAATTATTAAAGTTAAATATAAAATTTGAATTTAATTAGTTTTCAGATGGTAACCGTTCTGTTTGATCGTTTTCTGTCGATTACTACAGCAATTACTATTTATTGATTCAAATTTAATTTTTAAATTTTTTCAAACTGATATCTTTTACCGGTTCAGACTGGTATGACCGGTACCAGTCAATCACCACGATATTTTTATCCTCGATTATTGTACACAAAAACAATGAGATGCATCCCATTTTGTTGCGTCGACCGCGCGACTGGTGCATCCTACAGGATGGAACTGTCTTCCAACTACCAACCAATACTGTAAACCTCATGCAAGCAAACTTTAATACAATTTTAGATTCAATTTAAATTGCTTCATGAATGGAATTCCTTTTGTTAGGAGGGTTCCCTCGTCCGAACGCATTAAACAATGTGGGCCCAAAGACACTGCAAAGTCTTAAGGAAACAGACAATCCAAAGATAATAAAAGCATGGCTCCAAATGTCTTTGGCTTTTAGAAGTTAGAAGCCATTCGAAATACGTTAACTTCTTAATTTCATTTTTTGTTTTTTTTCTTTTTTGTTTATTTTTTTTTGCATTGTCCATAATGACATAATAGTTTTTTTTCTTATTTTTTAACTCTAAAAAAACTAACAAACGTTACAGTATATTTACAGTCCAAAATCAACAGCTAAAATGAGAAGCCGTAGTTTTTAAACCAGTTGGAGCGGCTCCTAAACGTGGCCCAATCACAAAGGGCCCGTTATTGTAACACTAGTCCCGTACGTTACAACGGAAAATAAAATTTAGGAGTAAATATCATACTGCAGTTATATATTCTTACTCAAAGGAACAGAAGTTTGTTTCTATTTGATTATATAACCTACTTCTAATATAATATACAGCCAAATGTATACTCATAATGATCTAAACAACTCAACTAACCAAATATCTGAATCCAAAATCTTTTTCATAGAGCCCACCCTTGACATAACCCAATAGCATACTCCACGATAGAGATTACATCCCTAAACGTGGCTAATTTTCTAGTATTTTGTATTTTCTGTCTTGCTTTCTATTTATCTAACGATATATATACAATAAGAACACTAACTATCACGGGTTTTGGAGCAAGAACAAAAATGTCACACTGCAAAGGTGCTTCATGAAAATAAAAACCCTAGGCATAAGAAAACTAAAGCTAATACCTCAGTTATGAGGATTTTTGCTCTTAGAGCATCTGCATTTCGTGGGTCAAGAATAAAATCAGACTTTGTATCTCTGGTGAAAGCAACTTCTGGCCTAGAGTCATTTGCTCGTCGTAGATACCAATAATCTAGGCTAGTGCAGTCTTCTTGACAGTAATGCCTCCAGTGCCCTATAAGGAATATGGAAATGAGAAGTAAGGAGAAATTATTTATTTTTGCGAAAAAGAAAATCAATGAACAAATTGAGGAGTGCACATTTCGCATGTTTCTCATAGTCTATTATAGGAAGAAGTTAATAAAAAATTGTGCAACTTAATGAAACGCATTATGTAGTAATTATTAGCAACTTTCCTTACCAGGGATAGCAAAAAACAACTCTCGCTCTGAAATAAACTACTAATGACAATCTAGAAGTTAAACTGCTGTACCAACAAATGATCTTCTACATTACATGTTCAGAAGCCTATTTGTCCAGTTAATAATTGCAACTATGATTTGCCAACAGTTTAAGCAAAGATAACAAAAAAAAGTAAAGGCCAGTCCATCGATTTGGTTGGGTCCGAGTGCTCGACAGGCTAGTCTATCTTTGACGAGGCAGGCAGGCGTAAGCGGCACATGGCCTCGCGTGCCGCATGGGCCAAATCCACACAATTTACGGTGTGAAATACGTGTTTCTGATGGGCAAGACAAGCCTCGATCGCTTGTAGGTGGCCATGGCGTTTGGCCCGTCCTAACCTAGCCGCCAGGCCCAACCCGAAGCCCCAACTCCCCACACCCCCACCACCGCAAGGCGCGCCCGTTGCCCTGCATGTACCCACCGCCCTTTCTCTTATTCATGTCATGTGCCGCCGAAGATGACAAGTACCGCATGTCCATCCACGCCCTCCACATCGAATGCCTCTTGGCCGCCGTTTACGATCTAGCTGTTGAGGAGCCATCACTGGCGATCAGTCCGATCGATTCCTCTGCTTAGAACAAAAACGAATCAATCACAGAATCACAGAACAATAGATTGAACACAAAGAGGTAGAGAGAACTCCTAGTCTTTCTTTATTGCTTTAGATTGCATCAGGTGTACATAATGAGGGGGTATAGGTCTCTATTTATAGTCTACGGTGGGGTGCCCAAATATGTCAGGACTCTGGCCGTGGGCCCAGTTTCCTGACACTCCCCCTTGGGCATTCTTTGAGTACTTAATCTTCATGATCAAGATTTATTAGCGGGCTTGTGAGAATTCTCCCCCTGAATTCTGCACTTCTCTAAGTCTCATCATTCTGATTCCATGCACGCACCTTTCAAAGCTAGATGCGGGAAGTGACTTAGTGAATAAATCTGCGAGATTTTCACATGACTTAGTATGCAGTACTTTAATCTTGTCCATCTTTTGCAATTCATGTGCATAGAAGAACTTGGGGTTGATATGCTTTGTGAGATGACTCTTTACATAGCCTGTTTGCACTTGTGCAACGCAAGCGGCATTATCTTCATAGATAATTGTGAGGGTTTGCACAATGTTCATCCCACATGACTGCTGGATGTGGTGAACCATTCGGCGGAGCCAAGCGCACTCTCATGCGGCTTCATACAGTGCTATGATTTCTGAGTGGTTCGTCGAAGTAGCTACAAGGCTTTGCTTAGACGATTTCCATAAAATTGCAGTTCCACCACATAGAAATACATAACCTGTTTGTGACTTAGCGGTATACGGGTCTGACAGATACCCAGCATTTGCATAGCCAATCAAGTTTAGATCTTGATTCTTTCTGTAAAACAGTCCAATGTCCTTATTTCCTTAGAGGTATCGAAAGATGTCCTTTATACCCTGCCAATACCTTTTGGTGGGCTCTGCACTGTACCTTGCCAACAGATTCACGGTAAATGCAATATCCGGTCTAGTGCAGTTTGCTAAGTACATGAGTGCTCCCACTGCACTCAAGTATGGGAATTCCGGTCCCAGGACTTCCTCCCCCTCTTCCCTAGGTCGGAAAGGGTCTTTTTCTTGCTGTAAAGACCTCCCGATCATCGGTACTTTCGAGGGAAGTGCCTTCTCGAAGCCAAACCTTTCAAGCACCTTCTGAGTGTAGGTCGACTGATGTACCAAGACTCCTTCAGGGACGTGCTCAAGCTGCAGGCCTAAGCAAAACTTGGTCTTGCCCAAATCTTTCATTTCAAATTCTGACTCCAAGTAGGAGCTTGCTTCGTTTATGTCTTTTGCTGTCCCGATGATATTCAGATTATCTACATACACAGAGATTTTACAGAATCTATTCTGGGATCGCCGTATAAATACACAAGGACAGTCTTCATTGTTCGTGTAGCCTTTCTTGCAGAGAAAGTCGCTTAAGCGATTATACCACATTCTTCCACATTGTTTCAGTCCATACAGTGACTTTCTGAGTTTCACACTGCATGATTTCTATTTGCTCTGTCTTGGTTCGGGAGAGGAATTCCTTCAGGGACTCTCATATAAATTTCCGAATCCAAGTTACCGTAAAGGTATGATGTCACAACATCCATCAATTTTATTTCTAAGTTCAAGTTCACTGCCATTGAGATCAAATATCTAAAGGTAATTCCACTCATGACTGGGGAGTAGGTTTCTTCATGATCAACTCCAGGACGTTGAGTGAAACCTTGTGCTAATAGCCTTGCTTTGTATCTCACTACTTCATTTCTTTCATTTCTCTTTCGAACAAATACCCACTTGTGCCCAACGGGGTGTATGTGGGGAGGTGTGCGGCATACGGGCCTCAAATCACTAAAGTGATCGGGCAGTTGGTTTGCTAATGCTTGCAAGTCGATGATCTTCTGGACCTCTTTTTCAGTTTCACTAGTGTGCGGGTCATGTGCATGAATTCCCGTGGCTTCCCACGTAATTTCCCGATATTTTTCATCAACGGGTTGATTTCCTCCCCTAATGACGGGAAATAATCCTCATCAAAAATGCAATCAGCGAAGCGGGCAGTATGCAAATCTCCCGTCATGGGTTCCAAATACCTGATTATGGATACAGTCTCATAACCAACGTATATCCCAATCTTACGGAGAGGGCCCATTGCAGTACGCTGTGGAGGTGGTATAGGTACATAAACCTTACATCCGAACCTCCTAAGATGAGAAATTTTCAGTGGTGACCCTTACGCTAGTTGCATAGGTGAATGGATGTTGTATGCCGAAGGTCTAAGGTTGATGAGATTCGCTGCATGAAGGATTGCGTGTCCCCAACATGTAGCTGGTAAATTACTTTTATGCAAGAGGGGTCGGGCAATGAATTTAATTCTTTTAATTAAAGCCTCTGCCAAACCATTCTGGGTATGGACATGCGGTACCGAATGCTCAACTACAATTTCCATCGCCATACAATAATCATCAAATGCCTTTGAAGTAAATTCTCCGACGTTGTCCATTCTGATGGACTTAATGTGATGATCAGGGAACACATTTCTGATGCGAATGATCTACGAGATCAATTTTGCAAAGGCGTGGTTTCTTGTCGACAGCAAACTCACATGTGACTACTTCAAAGAAGCGTCAATGAGCACCATAAAATACTTAAACGGCCCTGAGATGGGCTGAATGGGACCGCAAATGTCTCCCTGGATGCGTTCCAGGAATGTAGGGACTTCATCCTTCACTTTCAGAGTAGAGGGTCTAGTAATTAGTTTCCCGGTGGCACACGCATGGCACACAAAATCTTCATGATTCGGAAAATTCTTCACATTAATATTATGCCTATGCGAGTTATTTATTATGTTTCTCATCATCCTAAGACTTGGGTGGCCTAATCTGTCATGCCAGAGACAGAAGAGTTTAGAGCTTCTAAACACTGTCTTCAGAACAGTGTACGCTGCAGGCGCTTTAATGTTGGTATAATATAGCCCAGTTTCAAGTGAAGGAAGTTTTTCTAATACCCTTGTGCCATTCTCTTCGCGCTTCGTGATGAGCAGGTATTCCTTACCGTAGTCTTCGTCAGTCTCAACGTGGAAACCATTGGCGCGAATATCCTTAAAACTTAGGAGAGTTCTAGTCGATTCTGGGTACAATAAGGCTTCTTCAATGACCAAAATTGTGCTCATTGGAAGTATAATTGTGGCTCTTCCAGAACCGATTATAAATGCATCGCTTCCGGCAATTGTTGTAAGGCTGCCAGTGCTCTTACGAATCGACTGGAAAAACTTAGTCTCTCTTAAGATGGTATTCATTGTGCCGCTGTCGACAAGGCATACTTCCTCCATAGGGCGCCACACGTGTTCTAATATAATGTATTTAATTAACATGTATTACAGGCATTCAACACATAAATAAAATACGCCAATATCAGAACATATAATGCCAATATAAACTGAATAAATGAATGTTTTATTCCAAAATCATCCAACCATTATGAGAAAGCAAAATCCTAAAGCACCAACCATGCAAGTTCTAAACTTGTCCATTTAACACAAAATAAATGACAATTAACGTCTTATGCATTCTGTGCATCAGACAGAATCAACTAAAAAATTATCGACTTCTTCGACTATTTTCTCAGCAGTGACATTCTCTTCAAGAGAGATCATGGCGGTGGCTGCCACTAAGTCGTAAGGGGGTGCTGCTGCCGGGATGGACTCAACCTCCATCATCTCCGGCAGCTGCTTAGGCTGCTCCCCCTCAACGGCTGCAAAGTGGGCTTCAGGTTGCCCTTTGCCATTCTTCTTTTGAGCTTGGTGGGTATCAATGACATGTTCCGGTTCTTTGCATATCCGCGACCAATGTCCTCACTTGCCACACTTGTAGCAACCCTGGTTCTGCTGGCCATAGGTCTTGCCACTCTTCTTAGCCTTTTTGTCGTTTGGAGCATCTGACTTGCCTTTCTGGGCAACAATCTTACCCTTCTTCCCCTTCTCTTCATCAAGGGCTTTCGCACCTTGTAGCTGCTAGCGTTGGCTTCACGGCCAGCGGAACTGCCTGGTGGCTGAGAGACGTAATTCTTGCGGAGAAGTTCGTCCTGAGCCTCTGCCACCTACATCATATCAATCAATTCGGCGTACTCCTTGTAGCCGTCTTGACGATAGTTGCGGGCAGTCTGTATAGCACTGGGTGAAATGTGGACACGGTCTTCTCAATCTTCTGCTCATCTGTGATCTCCTTGCCACAGAGTTGAAGACTAGTACAAATCCTGTGCAAGGCATAATTGTACTCCCCGACCGTCTTAAAGTCGGCAAACCTTAGTCTGATCCACTCCTGCTCTCCTTGAGGAAGAATGGTGTGCTTCAGCCTCTCAAACCGTTTTTTGAGTGCGGTCAAGAGTGCTAGCGCATTTCTCTCCACAATATACTCATTCTTGAGAGTCAGGCAGAGGTGGTGCCTGAGAAAATGAAGTGTCTGAGCATTTTCTTCAGGTGTGGGTCGGGCGTCTTTCTGTCCGCTTAACCCAATAGCTGCGCTGAGCTTTCGACCCCAAGCACAATCTCGACATCGAATGCCCATGTCAGATAGTTTTGGCCATTCTGGGCCAGCTCCTCGAACTCCCGGTTCAAAATTCCAGCTATCTACATGTGTATGAACGAAATAAAATAAGTTTACTACAGGTAAACATGCATGGAAAATTTACTACAGGTAAATAAAGTGGTACAATAGGTTCCCATAATGTTTCATAATTTTCTGGGCATTTTCTATAATTTTACTGCTAAATTCAGTGATTAAAAAGCAATTTTCAGCAATTACAATTAACCAAAAACAGTAAATAAATACAAAAAATACATAAAACAGTAATAGCATAAATAAATAAGCTTCAAATGCTAAAAATAATGCAAAATTCGGATTCTCGAGGCCCTTTTATGCAAGAATATAAAATTCCAGCAAATTTTGCAATTTCAGAGTGTTTTTACGCAAAATTTCAGTTCAGAGAAAATTCGCGCAATTTTCTGATTTATCGAGGGGTTTTCTGTAAAATTCTGGACCCACTCGTAAATTTGAGGGCTTATACGTAATTTTCAGAACTACGAGGCCTTTTCTGCAAAAGATTAGGACTAAAATGCAAAATTAAGGGCTCATCAGCAATAATCATAACTTAGTGGGGTTTTCTGCAATTACGCCCCCCTCCGCACGGGCCCCTCTCTTTTTTTTCTTCCGGCACACCACCCTTTGGCCCATGCGGCCTTTCTTTCCCGCCCAACTGGCCCATTTGCCGAGCGGCCCACCCGGCCGACTTACCCATGAGGCGGTAGGGTTTCCCCCATTAGGTGGCGGTGGCAGCAGTAGCAGCCGAGGCTGCTGGCTCGGCGCGGGCCGGCGGAGACGGCGGCGCAAGGCGGCGGGGCCATGTAGGGTCGCGCGCGAGGCCGCATGGTTGCGTCGTCTGAGGCTTCGGCCGCGGCCACATGCGGGTGGCGGCGAGCCCGGGTTGAGGGAGCGATCGCAGCGCGGCCGCCGGCCGACGCGTCGCGCGCAACCGGCGCGGTGACGGCCAGTGGCGGCACGAGTACGGGCGGCGCACGGCATCGCTGCGCAAAGAGAGGCCGGCGACGTCGCAGCGAAGCGACCGAGACTCGGCCGAGTGGCGGCGGTGCGGCTTTGGCAAGATGCCCGAGGGTGCCGCAGCGGTGGTTGCATACTGGCAGCATGGCCGAGGGCGGCGGTGCGCGCTACCCGGTGGTAGCCATCCGGTGGATTCAAGGCGCGGAAGGTAGGTGCCGTGCGGCGGCATGTCCGGCACAAGGCGGAGCCGGTGCGAGGCGGCGTGGAGGCCGGCGCGTCAGAGGCGGCAGCCCGGGTGGATACGCTGTGTGGGGCGGCCGGACTTGAGGTCCACGGTGAGCATCGCGCATGCTGGCGCGGTGCACGGGCGACAGTGCCTCCTTTTTTTCTGTGTAATTATTTGCATAAATCTAACAGAACAGATGTATAACTAAATTTCTGTTTCGTTTTTAATTCATGCAATTTTCATGCAATGGCTGTGCAGAAACTGAATAGGAGAATATATTTTTTTCTTGTTGATCGTGCAGGATCAAACAAAACCATGCAAAAATGTTCGTTTCCAATCTACGATGCAATCAACATCTACCCCGTTTCGCAATCCACCGATCGACATTGTGCCGGCGATTTCAGATCTGCTCGCGGTAGATTTGGGGCAGATTTGCATCGTTCTAATCTACAGTGCAATCAACATCTACCCCATTTCATAATCTACCGATCGGCATTGTGTCGGCGACTTCAAGTCTGCTCGCGGTAGATTAGGGCGGATTTGCACCGTAGAGATTCAATCTAGAACGCGAAAAGAAAATACAGATTCAAAAGCAATCTAGAAAATTCAATCTGTGTTTCGATGATTACCTCGTTCACCAGAGCGAAGTCATGCTGATAACGTGTTGAGGAACCGTCGCCGGCAACCAGTCCGATCGATTCCTCTGCTTAGAACAAGAACGAATCAATCACAGAATCACAGAACAATAGATTGAACACAGAGAGGTAGAGAGAACTCCTGGTCTTTCTTTATTGCTTTAGATTGCATCAGGTGTACATAATGAGAGGGTATAGGTCCCTATTTATAGTGAACGGTGGGGTGCCCAAATATGTCCGGACTCTGTCCGTGGGCCTAGTTTCCTAACACTAGCAATCTTAAATTCTCAAGTCTGCTCATTGACTTCCACCCGCACCATCCGTATCCCGTTGGCTTTGGCCCCACCGACGGTCAAGGAGATCGGCAACGTGGACGGCGCCGACTGCCGAGGGGTTCGTCCTAACTAAGGAGCATCTTCGCCTATGGTTTTCGGTAAACTCGTCTCACTGCGGCATGGAAATTCACTGCGTTCTGAATTAAAAATAAGTGGCGGATAGATAGTACGATGCAACTGCGATGAAGTGGCTGCTACCAACTGCCATAGATTAGCAAAACTCACTATCAGATAGTTGCAAATTACATCGGTAACCTTTACAAAATATATCGAGTGCTAACTTATTTATTAAGCACAATGAACATCATAGTCTGGATTTCCCCAATATAGACTGGTGTCGCTAGGCATGGCCTGTGCTACACTCTCAGCTCTGCTAGAGCGTCTAGTCGAGCTCCGTCCTAGGTTCCGCTGCTGATCTTGGCTTATACCACGCTCTCCGCTCTGCACATCTAGCCCAAATTATGTATGTGCAGGACTTACTTATAGACCTAATAAATAAGAATGGCTCAACGGTTACCCCACCAGTTACAGTCCAAGTTTCTCTTTCCCCAAATGATCACAGCATTTTTCTACTACCTTACAGACTGAAACAGCTAGCATAAATAATCACATAATCGAATTCAAGGAACCTTGGCCTAAACCCCTTAGTTTTCGGCGGAATTGAATTCAAGAGAACAACGTATATACATGGTATATGAATTTATCGTTCACACTTCTCCTATTTAGCATAGCATGTACAATTGAAGGTGTAGTAAACAAAAAGAACAATACATATGTATGATATATGTATGAGTCAATTTTTGTGTCATTCTAATTATTTTGAACAAAGTATTCAGTACAACAATAGCTATAAAATATATGCATTGCAATACTATCATTCACATCAGGAAAGTGGCATAGGTGGGAAGGGAGGGGGGTGAGCAGTGGTGTGGAGGGAGGCGAAGGTGGAGGCAGGGTTTGGCGGTCGGATCCAAAGAAGCACCGGGCCCACCTGTCTGTGTAAAACTAATGTGAGGGGAGGTGAAAAGGCAGATGAACCACCATCAGGAGTAGTAATGAACCACCACCACCAACTCCTGTTAAGTACTAGAAATAGTGTATGCTAATTTTAAGGGTTGTAGATAAGCGGACTCTAACCCCTAACATCTGCCAGGTCTCCGTGAAGGGCTAGGCGTTCGCTAAAACTAGAACATGTTTCCGCATAACTTATCCATACATACATCTAGCACGAATACTCTTTAACAATTATGGTTAGAGAAATTTGTTGAGATACAATTATGATTACATAAAATTTTAGAGTTATCACATCGACTGTGTAGTGGTTTTTGCTATTTCCAAATATATAACAAAGAAAAAGTTATACGTACTTAAAGTTTTCTACGGATCCTTTATGAACGGGTGATGATCATGATTTAGAGCGGGTTTGTAGGATCAAGGATACCGACTAGAGGGGTGAATAGGAGATTTTTAAAATTTTCTTGACTACTTAATTAATTCTTTACAATGTTAATACCAAGAATGTAAAACAATTAATCCTACACAATTCTAGTCAAGTGATTAACAATGCTAGCTCTAAACAAGTAAATGATCACAATAATATCAATAAAAAGGAGCTAGAAGCAAGACAAGTAAGAGATGTATACAATCGATGTTTTTACCGTGGTACTCAGAAATTTACCGGTTTCCCCTAATCCACGTTAAGGTTAGTCCGAATGAATCGAACCGGCTCCACGAATAAGCCGAAGCACCTCGATCACTAGTGGTAGCTCTTCCCCGCTCCGGGTAGGTGAGCTCCAACTTTCACACGAACGTCGGGTCTTCTCACAATCTCCTCGAGAAGATCACCGATCAAGCACCTCCCAATCATCCAGGTGTCGGCAAACACCAAGAGTAATAGACTTGGACTTCACTTGATTTGCAAACTAGTTCCAAGGATCAACTAATGAATGCTATACACTAAATTTGCATAACCACCTTAAATTGAATGCACAAGAGAGAACAAGGGGTGGAATGAATGCTATGAACTCAAGGAATGTTCAATGGATCTCTTCTTACTGTCCTTGAGCAGTGGTATGGGTAATTATACCCTCCACCAACCAAAACTAGCCGTTTGACACAATTTAAAAATTCAGAATGAGCAGAACTACCACCGTTGTGGGGCCGGTACTACCGCTCCTATTTCTGGCGCGGCAGAACGGCTATATTAGAGCTCTGCATGACCGTTGGAATGTCGGTGCGGTACTACCGCTCATCGGTAGTTTTGCAAAGTCGGCGCGGTACTACCGCTTGAGCCGAAATTCCAAAAGTCCCAAGTTTGGCGCTCTCTGGAAAAAAGGTTCCGCTCTGCCTCCGGAGCTTCTAGACTCCGAAAGTACCGCTCGGGATAGTGCGGTAGTTCCGGCGTTGAAATCGCCGGTGCTTCCGCTCCGCGAAATCTCATATTGCGTCCGGAGGGTGCTCTCTGGAAAAAAGGTTCCTCTCCCCCTCTGGAGCTTCTGGGCTCCATAAGTACCGCTCTAAAATGTGGAACTACCGCTCCCTGCGGAAGTTCTGGCGTTGACAGTGCCGGTACTTCCGTTCCCGCAAAAACTAAAATGCATCCGGGGGTGCTCTCTGGAAAAAAGGTTCCGCTCGGGATCCGGAGCTTCCGGTCGCTGGTAGTACCGATTCTGAGCGCGGAACTACCGCTCTCCGGTAGTTCCGACGTTCAAATCTGTGGTACTACCACTTCCAGACAGAGCATAATTTTGGTTTTAAATCTGATTTTTGATTAATGCATGCTTCTAATTTGATCCAAATGACACATAAAATTTGCTATCAAGCTACTTGCCATGATCCCTATCGGGGTTACAGACCAAACAGAGAGAGAGCATGGTAGTGGAGAGTTTGGTGAGCAATGGCTTAGGGTTTCTCCCCATAGCCTGTGTTGTATATATATATATATCCATATGTGGAGTGCTTTTACAATTATGCCCTTACATCCGAGTACTCCCCTCAGGGGTACCTATGTCATTACACATGTCTCATTTTGGGCCTTACATTCCTCTACCAGGCCTGCTGGGCTTAGGTGGAGGCCACCCCTACAACAATCCCTCTTTATGGTACGATTATCTACCCTATAATCCAATCTTCCTCCTTTTCTCCTTAAGACCGGTAAAATAAAAGGGGTCCTATTCTAAGTATACGGCCTTGGGCCATTTTGAGGTCTTTACATTTATCCTTTGGCTTGCATCTTGTCACCAACATATGGATTTGACCTTTGCATACTCATTAAACACGTCAGTCCCATATTCACATAATTTCATTAATTACCAAAACTATTTTTAGGAGCCTAGATGCTTTCAGGGTTCTTTTTGGATTGATGGCTTATGTCTTATGACTTAAATATTTGAATTCTGGCTATTTGCGAGATGTACCACACATAAGAAAATAGTCGCATACGATTTTAGCCGATACAAATGAATTCAGTACATTTTTACTACAATCTAACTATTGACCCCGCTTTGAAAAACACACCGTTTAAAAGCTAGTTATTGTAAATAGTATAAATATAAATCAGCTTTAAGATGGAAAGAATCCAGCCTTATACTTCTGCTCTAGTAGTTGCTCAAACAACGCTGGTCGATGGCGAGTCCCATACACGCTCAAGGCAGCCCCCCGTTTTTGCCTTAGCTTCTTGGAGGGAAGTCCCGCCATCAACTGTGCTATCTTCTCCATGGTTCTTGTGTATGTAGTGTGCATGTGGCCCATACGCTTCTCATGTACACGAAGATGCAGTATGCAGATCAGGATTTGGGAGCTAAAGTTTTTGTTTCGATGTTCAGATTCTAGAAGGATTAAGGTTCAGATAAGTTGTTGATGAAACAACATCCTCAGAGCTTAACAGTTATATAGAAATAGAAATTATGTCGTCATTAGATATTTCATAAACCAAAAACTACTAAGATCTAGAACACAATGCTCATTTAATCTTTTTTTAGGCTTATTACTTATTTTGCACTATAGTTAACAGATATTACGTAATTTTTATTTAATTAAATTAAGAAATAACAAATTAAAAACATATTAGTCTATAAGGACAATAAAAAAGAATACGAAGAAAAAAAAGACAGAAAACCCAAAAAGATAAAAATAAAAAACTAAAAATCAAAAGCTAAAGCTAAAGCGGAAACAAGTACAATTATCTGGGGCAGGGTTATCTGAAACAAGTTTTAACGTGGCTTTTATTTTTTTTTTCTTACTTTTTAGTTTTCCTATTATTTTTCATTTTCCTTTAACTGAATTCCTTTAAAAAAACTAGCTAATACACTACCATTCTGCAGCTACTATCATTTAGGCCGGAAACCACGCCACAACACTCTTAGAACAGGGTCATAATAGCTCCTATCATTGCAAAGTTTCCAGTCAGGTTGGCCTTTGTTAAGAAACCTGGGCCTGGGCCGGCAGCCCAGGGCCCATAGTGGGCACCTCATTGTAGTCTATAAATAGAGAGCCATACCTCCTCATTATGTACACATGAATGAAAGCAATAAAGAAAGACCAGGAGTTCTCTCTATCTCTCTCTGTGTGTTCAATCTATTATTCTGTGATTATGTGATTGATTCGTTCTTGTTCTAAACAGAGGAATCGCTCGGACTGGTCGCCAGCGACGGTTCCTCAACACGTTATCAGCACGACTTCGCTCTGGTGAACGAGGTAATCATCGAAGCACAGATTGAATTTTCTAGATCGCTTTTGAATCCGTACTTTCTTTTCGCGTTCTAGATTGAAATTCGACGGTGCAAATCCGCCCCAATCTACCGCGAGCAGACTTGAAGTCGCTGGCACAATGCCGATCGGTAGATTGTGAAACGGGGTAGATGTTGATTGCGCTGTAGAACGATGCAAATCCGCCCTAAATCTACCGCGAGCAGATCTGAAATCGCCGGCACAATATCGATCGGTAGATTACAAAAACGGGGTAGATGTTGATTGCATCATAGATTGGAAACAAATTTTGCATGGTGTTGGGTGATCCTGCATGATCACAAGCACAAGATAATATATGCATTAATTCCCTGTTTAGTTCCTGCACAGCATCACAGATTGAAATTTCGCATCTTATTTTGCTCTGCATGGCATTGCATGAAAAGAAAAAAACCATGGCCGCCGACCGGCCGCCACTGACATCGTGCCCGCATGCGCGCTGATGGCCGCCGACCGGGGAGCCCGCACGGTGTCTCCGCCCGAGGTTGACCCCGCGTCGCGCCTCCTCGCAAGGCCCGCATGCGCGCCGCCCCGCCGTCATCTCGGCTTCCCGTGCGCGCGCGCGCGCGCTAGGCCCGCCTCCTCGCCTCCGCGCCGCCCGGCCGTGGCCCGCTTGCGCTTACATGCGCTCGCGCTCCTCCCACCGCCGGCCGTGGCCGCGCTGCGCGCCGCGCTTCAAGCGCTGCGCATCGCCTGCCGTCCGGCCGCCGTGTCGCCTATGGCTCGCGCCACCCGCCGTCGCGCGCGCGCGCTTGCCGCCATGCGCTGCTTCCGGCCTCGCCGTCTGCGCGTCCGCTCAGGCCGCTTGCCGCTCCCGCCATCTCGCCGGTTTGCCGCATCGCCGAGCCGCCATGCCGCCGAGCCGCTCGGGCAGGTTGCGCCGCCGCCCCCATGTGAACAGGGGTAGGAAACCCTACCCACCTCTGTTTGACCGTGCTATGGGGATGGGCGGAAGAGGGCATGTGGGCGGGGCCGCCAAATTGGCGGATGGGCCGGGAAAGGTGGGGTGGAAAAGGAAGCCGTGAGAATGAAAAAGGGTCCGTAGGGAGGGGGCACCGTGTTTTGCAAAAAGGACCCGAATTCCTGAATATTACTGATAGGCCCTTACTTATTTAATTTAAGTCCTGAATTTTGCATAAAAGACCTTGTAGTTCCGAAAATTACGTATAAGCCCTCGAATTTACGAGTGGGTCCAGGATTTTGCAGAAACCCCTCGGTAAATCAGAAAATTACGTAAAATTTTCTCTGAACTGAAATTTTGCGTAAAAACCCTCTGGAATTGCAGAATTTGCTGAAATTTCATATTTTAGCATAAAAGGGCCTCAGGAATCCGATTTTTGCATTTTTTTTAGCATTTGAAGCATATTTATTACTGCCATTATTATTTCTGTATTTTATGTATTTATTTACTGTTTTGGTTAATTGTAATTACTGAAAATTGCTTTTAATCACTGAAATTAGCAGTAAAATTATAGAAAATGCATAGAAAATTCTGGAACATTACGAGAACCTTTTGTACCATTTATTTACCCGTAGTGAATTATTCCGTGCATGTCTACCAGCAGTAGACTTATACACATTTAGATGACTAACATTACGAACTGGGAGTTCGAGGAGCTGGCCCAGCATGGCCAAAACTATCTAACATAGGCATCCGATGTCGAGATTGTGCTTGGAGGCAAGAAGCTCCGCGCTGCTATTGGGATTAGCGGACTGAATGACGCTCAACCCAAACCTGAGGAGAATGATCAGGCACTTCATTTTATCAGGCAGCATCTCTGCCTCACTCTCAAGAATGAGTATATGGTGGAGAAAAGCACGTTAGCACTCTGGACCGCACCCAAGAAGTGGTTTGAGAGGCTAAAGTACACCATTCCTCCTCAAGCAGAGAGAGAGTGGATCAGACTGAGGTTTGCCGATGTTAAGATGGTTGGGGAGTACAATTCTGCCATGCACAAGATTTGTACTAGTCTTCAACTCTGTGGCAAGCAGATCACAGATGAGCAGAAGACCGAGAAGACCCTGTCCACCTTTCACCCCAATGTCTACAATCCGCCCGCATCTATCGTCAAGACGGCTACAAGGAGTACGCCATATTGATTGATATGATGCAGGTTGCGGAGGCTCAGGACGAACATCTCCGCAAGAATTACGTCACTCAGCCACTAGGCAGCTCCGCTGGCCATGAAGCTAACGCTGGGAGGCACAAGGTGCGAAAACACTTGATGAAGAAGGGGGAAGGAAGGGTAAAGCTGTAGCCCAGAAAGGCGAATCAGATGCTCCACGAGAGAATAAGGCTAACAAGCCAAAGCGGGATAGCAAAGGGCAACATGAAGCCCACTCTGCATTGGCAGAGGGGGAGAGTTCGGAGTAGCTGCCTACACTGGTGAAGGTTGAAACCATCACAACAGCAGCACTCCCTCTCGACCTAGAAACAGCCACCGCCATAATTTCTCTTGAAGAGAATGTCACCCCCAAGAGAATAGCAGAAGAAGTCTAGTGCACAGAATGCATTTAGACTTTAATTGTCATTTATTTTGTGTGGAAGAGTTCTCCAAAAGGCATTGGTAGGGCATAAAGGACATCTTCTGATACCTCCAAGGAATGAAGGACTTTGGATTGTTTTACAAAAATAATCAAGATCTAAACTTGATTGACTATGCAGATGCTGGGTACCTGTTAAACCCGCATACCGCAAGGTCACAAACAGGCTATGTATTTTCTGTGTGGTTGAACTGCATTTTCCTGGAAATCATCTGAGCAAAGCATTGTAGCTACTTCGACGAACCATTCAGAAATTATAGCACTGTATGAATCCGCACGAATGTGCGCTTTGTTCCGATGAACGGTTCACCACATCCAGCAGTCATGTGGAATGAACATTGTGGAAACCCCCACAATTATCCATGAAGATAATGCAGCTTGCGTTGCACAAGTGCAGACGGGCTATGTAAGCATATCAACCCCAAGTTCCTCTATGCTCATGAATTGCAAAGATGGACAAGATTAAAGTACTGCACACTAAGTCATGTAGACTGGTTCACTAAGTCACTCCGCGCATCTAGTTTTGAAAGGTGCGTGTGAGGGATTGGAATGATGAAGTGCAGAATTCAGGGGGAGAATTCTCTCAAGACCGCTATTAAATTTTGATCATGAAGATTAAGTACCCAAAAGAATAAAGTCCTGAAGACCAAATGAAATTGGGTGAATTGTACTCTTTTTCCCTTGACGAGTTTTCTATGAAGTTTCTCGACCAAGGTTTTTAATAAGGTAATTCGTGCATCGCAACATCACATGTATCATGTGCTCTTTCTCCAAATTTTTCCCACTGGGTTTTTATGGAGTTTTAATGAGGCATGAACGTGTCGGATGAGTGCCAAGGGGGGAGTGTTAAGAAACCTGAGCCTGGGCCGGCAGCCCAGGGCCCATGGTGGGCACCTTTTTGTAGTCTATAAATAGAGAGCCATACATCCTCATTATGTACACATGAATGAAAGCAATAAAAAAATCAGGAGTTCTCTCTATCTCTCTGTGTGTTCAATCTATTATTCTGTGATTTTGTGATTGATTCGTTCTTGTTCTAAACAGAGGAATCGCTCGGACTGATCGCCAGCGACGGTTCCTCAACAGCCTTCACCTGACTCGCAGCAAACAGTAACATGCTGCCTTAACAGTCTAGACACCAAACCTCCAAGAGTTCCATCAGATGCAACAACAAAACACAAACTTGGAAATGTTTTGCACCTGTATTTTCAATCATAACCAGCAAATGAAAATTGCTAATACAGCAATACTAATACTGCACTGCAATACTAATACTGCAATACAGTACTAGTTGAAAGTCGCTAACAAACTAATAACGCAGTTCCTCAAGCAATCTTGTCCACATAACTGTGTCCACTAGGTACTTCAGCTCGACACGTTTCACATAATGCAGCCCTACATCTTATGATTCCACATAGTGCAATCGACCCTAGTACATCTTATGATCCGATAATACAGGTAGCTGAGTAAATGGACTCAGAAATAAACATGGGGTGAAGTTGAGCTCCAATTAGTGCCCCTCTCCTTCAGGCTTTGATGCTTCCTTGATCTCGTCACCACCGTCCTCCTGGGAGAGAACAAATGGAATTTATCAGTACAGAGGTTCGGTACACCGCGCATCACCAGAAAACAACTAAAATATGATAGGACGGAACACACAGAAGGGCATATATGATGGATGAAACACAGAAGGGCATATACCGCGTTGTCAGAGGTCCACAGAGTCAGGTTGTCACGAAGAAGTTGCATGATCAACGTGCTGTCTTTGTATGACTCCTCGCCGAGGGAGTCCAGCTCAGCAATTGCATCATCAAACGCCTAAGTATAATGACACAAAATTAACCTCATTCCAGATAGTATATACATGAATCTCTCAGTATACAACACATACACCAAACCTTTTTTGTTGCTAAGTGAGGCGTCTACACTATACTTTCAAGAGGCATGAAGCTTTGATTGGTTGGCTTAGTTCTTACATAGTTGGTTTGGCCAATTAAAAAGGCAGAACTTCTAAAATCAAGTCAATAGCATTCATTTGTTCATCTCATACAATTTTCACTTTGATCAAACATAGAGAATCATCGGACATGTTTTTGCATCAATTTCACCAAACATCATAATTGTATAACTTATTCATGACAAGCAGCAATCAAGTAACTTCAATTCAAATTATCAAGTAATACAAAATACCAAAGAAGTAAAGCAGATGTGGAAGAAAAACTAACCTGCTTGGCAAGGTTGCAAGCACGATCCGGCGAGTTCAGAATTTCATAGTAGAACACTGAGAAGTTCAGTGCAAGTCCAAGCCTTATTGGATGGGTTGTAGGCAGTTCGGCGAGCGCAATATCCTAATCAGTAATTAAATGTCGTCATGTGCACTTGTTGTAACAAAAGCATCACAAATCCATGAAACTACTAATATAAAATAAAAACTTCACTCCATGATGACACATCCGGAAGCAAAATCATAGCTAGCATTGTACATCCCAATTCTCTAAGTGGATAAGCAAATGTACTTTCCATGTATAGTAAATTTTAAATTTGCATAGGGCATGACATGAAGGCGCTAGGTCACAAGCAGGAATGACAAAAAATATCGAGAACTGATATGAAACTGAGTATTATTAATATCAGATTAGCAAACAATCCATGAAGCCAACCTGTGCTGACTTGTATGCCACAAGAGTGTTCTCAGCTGCTTCTTTCCTCTCAGCTCCTGACTTAAACTCTGCAAGGTACCTATACATTCACAATCAGAAAATAAACATTCAAAACTTCATTCGTCCACTAATTTACTAACTGTGTTAACTGTATATACACCACAAATAAATACCTGTGGTAGTCACCCTTCATTTTCAGATAGAACACCTTGGACTCTGCTGCAGTGGCGGAGGGGACGAGGTGGGAATCCAGAAGCTTGAGGATGCCGTCACAGATCTTGCTCAGCTCGGTTTCAATCCTGCCACGGTACTCCTTGATTGATGCGACATATGACTCGTTCCCACGGCTCTCCTCCTTCTGCTCAATGGAAGAGATGATCCTCCACGATGCCCGCCGGGCACCAATCACATTCTTATAAGCCACAGAAAGCAGGTTGCGCTCCTCAACAGTGAGCTCGCCAACATCAGCGGTCTTTGCCACATTCTCCATGAACTCGACCATTTCCTCATAACGCTCAGCCTGCTCAGCGAGCTTTGCCATGTACACATTCTCCTCACGGGTTGCCTCAGCAGGAGACATTTTTCCTTTAATTTGTTCTTAGACTCAAACTTGTTCCTACCTTATATACCTGCAAATAGTGTATCAAGACTATTGGTGGCGTTTAAAATATATCACAACTTGATAATAATACAACCTATAGCACAAGCAAATCATCTACAAGAATATGTACTATTATCTGAAAACCAGAACAAGCGGAGTGGAGATCAACATGATAGCCACTTCCAACTCTGAAGAACAATGAACGAAACCAAAGTGGATCATACAGACCACCCAATTTTCCCCTATTCCGACGAAGTGGATGCGGCACCACTTTCCATGTTGCACAACTAGCCCATACTTCTCGATGTATGCAGGGAATCATTTTTTAGGCATCCAAATATTCTACTTCACCCTCTAAATGGCCTTTCTTAAGAATATTTTCCGCCCCTTCGTTTATTTTTTGAGATTCTTTTCAGACAAATCAACAAGAAAGTGGCCGTCAAATCATTGATCTAGTATAACACCACCAAACTTGAGGTTAAGAAAACGACGAGGAATTGTTCCACAGAACATCAAGCAACAGACTAACAGTTGAAATTAACATTACCAGCGGTACAGAACCATTCATGCATACTCTTTCTACCAACAATATATGGCTAGATCTACAGTTCACTCCAGGCGAGTTACATCTACCAAGAAACACTCTGGATCTACATGACTAGCTCTACGGGGAACAGTTGCGCGCGTACATTATCATGTGAATGAATGGCCAAGAACCCGTTCCCTCCCCTCAGATCTCAAGCCCTCAACAATCTGCCCGCCTCGATCCCAAGTAGAAATACCACAAATCGGGGCAAGATGCGTATCAAAACCTACTTTTCAGACGGTGAAACCCTTCTCTCAAAAACCCTAAACAAGCAGGTCAGATCTAGGTCCTGAACCCTAACAGATTAAGCAAACTAACCCTAGATCTAAAACGATCTAAGGTAAGATCGACTCTAAATCTGAAATCCGAGCTCAAAACAAACAAATCAAACAACCAAGAAAAAGAATCCATCACAGAACAAGAACGAAAAACCTCATCTCGGATTGTCGCAACCAACCAATCAGTTGCTCACACCCCAACAACCGCAAAGGGGGGGAGAGAGAGAGTGGAGGCGAGTACCTTTCCTCTCGCGCTTCCCCTTCCTCACGGGCTCTCCTCTCGGTCTCGGCTGCGGATTTGCGCGTGCTGCTGGGTTCGTGGGAGTCCGGGGGGATAGGAAGGAAGGAGTGGGAGGGGTTGGAGATAGATAAAAATAGGAGAGCGATGGGTGCGGCCCCTCGAGAAGCTCGCCTGGCTCCGGGGGCAGCCGTCCAATGGGAAGCCGACGCGTCGCGCCGCCCGCGTCCGCGCGGCGCCACGAGGGCAGCGGGCGCGGTCAAACCGGGAGGTCCGGGCGAGGCGGGAGCGGTGGCGCGGACGCGTGTGTGTGACGGGTCCAGTGGACCGGCCAGGCAGGGAGGGTACGTGGCGGCGTGCTATTGGACCGGCCTCTCTGGAGTTTTGACCTCCGGGTAGGATGGTGCGCACCGATCAGAGCTACGTTGAGCATGTCGTATCACGTGCCATCTGTGCCAAACAAGTACACCGACTTCGAAAGCCATGTTACGTAAACAGGAGTTAACCGTTCCTGTTACGAAACCTTGAGCCTAGGTCAGCAGCCATAGCTCGTGATGGACATCTTATTGATAGACTATAAATAGAAAGTTACCGATAGATTTGTACTTATACGATAAAAAAAAATAAAGATGATCATGAGTTCTCTCTACCTCTCTGTATGTTTTCAATCTATTATTATGACCCTGATCAACTCGACTTCGGCTTCTGACTTCTGTCTTATTTTTCACTATTCATAAGTTTCGTTTTTTTCTGAACTTTTGGCTTTTTGTTGAGCTTTTTTGTCGGTTCTTTTTTTCCCGTATTTGTTTGTATTATACGTAATGGGCTAACATATTTTTTTATTTTAATTTTTTTTAAATTTAATTATGCTAAATAAGCCTCTATCAGCTACAGTGCTTTTTTCAGCCAGCTACAGTGTTTTTAGCCATAAGCCACGAGCTTTTCAGCTGAACCGATCACCACCTATGTCTTCTATGATTGATCTCGTTTTATATCAAGCAGAGGAATCAATTGGCCTGGTCACCAGTGACGGTTCCTCAACACGTTATCAGCACGAGTTCGCTTCGGTGAATCGAAGATAATCATCGAAGCTCTAATAGATTGAATTATCTAGATCGCTCTAAATTCGCAGTTTTGCTTTCTAGATTAATTTTCTACGGTGTAAATCCGCTCTAATATACCGCGAGCAGACTTGAAGTCGCCGCACAATGCCGATTGGTAGATTGCATACAGAGTAGATGTTGATTGCACTGTAGATCGAAAAAAAGAAAAAAAAAAAGGGAAAATTGTGTTCAGCTGGTCCTGTACGATCGCCGTACATTAGCTCGCCGTCGGCCAATGAAAGATACGCATGATAAGCACAAATAGTGCATTGTTTCATCAGGTTTTTGCCTTTTTAGATGATTTGAGTTGGTTGATAGTTGCAGCATTTGTTTTATGCTGCCACATGCCAAGTAGTTGATGGGTGATGTCCTTTCCTTGATTTTATTATTCTATCACATTGATTGGATGAGCAATATCTATCCTTCCCATAGATAGCTTTGTTTAATTGGTTCAGTTGGAGCATCATTACATCTGGAGGGAATTCTGCTCTCTACATAAGTTGCATCCATGTTTCCAAAGCACAAATCCACCCTTTTAAAAGCAAACACACCCTTTTTATTGCATCAATTCCCTGGAAAGTACATTTGTAGAAGACATCTTTCATTGGATTGTGTAATTTTGCTCATATCCTATGCTTTACACTTGTTCATTGCAGTCCAATTCGACCACTTATCAAGTCAGGTTTTGGCAAAAAAAACAAGAAAATTGATGTAAGCCTCTTTTATGGGGTTAGAAATCTTTAAAGGATGGCATATCAGGTAGTTGTCAGTGTCAGGTGTACAATTTGTAACTATTGAATTCTGTTTATAACAGCTAGAGACTGTGTGCTCTGATAGGAGCAATTCAATGATTGGGAATCCATAGGAATCAAAATTATACCTATCCTCTCAAGACCAGACGATTAGCTAAATAGTTCCTTAATGCCTTCTCAGTTCCACAGAAATATATCTGCATACCGTGGATTCTCATATGGCAAGGGAGTTTGGTTTTAGACTCTAGATCACACTATTGCAATTGGACTTCAAGTCTTAGTAACTATGATTCACCTAAATTGTTTTGGTATGTACTCAACATTTCGATGGATTAGTGCACAAGTTAATTCACATGAGTTGCTAAATCACCCTAATTCAGACAATGTTATGTTTGGATTGAAGTTTAGCAAAGAGCAGTGATAGGTCCTATCTTTGTAGTACCTTTTCTGCATTACTCATGATTTGTGTTGTTTTGCTTTCTGAAATTTCAATTCACAGAACAATTGACAATCTTTGGCTATTAGTCACAAGATTTATCTAACTTTTACTTGTGCAACATCATCTATAGTTTGATCTCACATGTCAATTCATGAGAGATGAATTATACACAATTAATATTTCCATTATGTTATGAAAGGAACTGAGAAACATTGACACCTTTATATTTTAGAAAGCTAAAATATGGGGTATTTACCTGAATTGTTTTTAGAGTTGTTGTCAACTGAATAAATCTGAATGAAAACTCATTCTGTCCATTGGCGCAACATATAAATTTTACCTGGATTGTTTTTAGTTTTTGAGTCTCAACATCTGGAATACATTTATGATACATGGATTTCTTAGAGGATACTTGATACTCCAGTGTACTTTATCTTGGTGGGGAGGATGAACTTCAAGTTCTAACTACGATGTGAGTTTCCTTGTCCTCATCAATTATCTTTTTTTAGATAATGGTCATGTGCAAATGACAATTCTATGCACCATTTGAAGGGGCAGTTGAAATTGCTTTGCTTGAAATGTAATGTTTAATTGTTTTTCCTTTGGCCTTTGCAGATGCCGCTAATTAGATATTAAGCACTGCAACTATGGTGAGCTAATGTCGTATCCTTAATCAAAGACGTATACTAACACTGTGGCAACTAAAGTTCTAATCGTAGTATTTCTTGGGGTTACTTGCCTGGGGTTGAGCAGCTCCTCCAGTGACTGAAGACATTTCCATATAACTCCCATTGCAAGCAGGAGAGGAGAATCATGGTCCAGTGCTCATCTCAGGTATGTAATTAAATCTGTTGTATCTATTCACATCTATTGGCCACATGTAGTATTGATTGTGATTGGAGTAGGCAACACAAGTTTGAGTATCAGAGATATACCAATTTTTCCTGAATTCCCTCTTATAAATTAAATTAAATGCATGCAATATTTTTATTTTCATTATAGTCATCCAAGTGTTGGTGATCAGATTAGCCAACACAAAATTGGGTATATTGTGCCAACATCGTTATATTCGTCTTGCAAGGGGCAGGAGAGGTGAATGGATTTGATTCATGTATGTGTATTGTTACCAGTGGTAAGACTTATTTGCTAATGGTTTCATGCTTTAGATTTATGAGGAGTCCAAGAAGCTCTCTTACCAAACTGGACTCAGAGTTGTGATGGCCTATGGAG
The DNA here is from genome assembly GCA_036346575.1 of Dendrocalamus sinicus. Lineage (NCBI taxonomy): Eukaryota > Viridiplantae > Streptophyta > Magnoliopsida > Poales > Poaceae > Dendrocalamus > Dendrocalamus sinicus. The sequence continues at coordinate 9,524,804 of CM070648.1, forward strand.
GAAATCCAACGTATAACTAGGCGATTTCTGCTTGCATGTTTTTTGTCTGCACTGCCTTTTGTTTCTTTACTTATTTGTGATGGTTGGTTTAACTTGTTGAGTAGCTCAGATGCATAGAAATGAGTTAAATATAGGAATGAAAATACATTAGAAAATCTATCTTCCAAAATCTTATATTTGTTATGTTACTGTAAATACTTGATGAAACAATCAAAAGTAGTGTATGCACTTTTGTTGCTAGAACACATTATAGTTTTGATGGATGTTTGTTCATTTTCATGCTGTCTATCTTTTCCTTTTTTTTTTGAAACAGGGTTGTATGTATTTTTGCATTGTCCATATGACTTATTGCCTTTTCATGCTTGCTGGTTTTAGCTGCGTGATCAAGAGAAGGGTGTTGATATTCTTGTTGCTACACCTGGACACCATGTGGACATGGTTGAAAGATCAAGTCTCTCTTTTGATGCAATCAAGTATCTGGTAGTGGATGAAGCCAACAAGATGCCAGATATGGCATTTGAGCCTTAGATAAGAAAGATAGTTGATAGGATGAATATGCCACAAAAAGTCTGCGAGACAAACTATGCTTTTCAGTGCAACCTTTTCACTAGAAATACAGGTAAATATAGATGTTTATACTTACTATCTTTGTGTAAAGTAGGATTAAGAATGGAACAACCAAATGTTTTTTGCAATAGCATCACTGCAACTTCTAACTTCCTCTAACATACATTGCCACAAAATTACTGGCAAGTGGAGAGCGCTTAGATTTTATACTGTAGAAGCATGTCATTCTTTATGTTTTGATATATTCTACCTCTCTCCAGTGGATCATTACATTATTTTTTTTATATATTTTGTGTTTTTTTACTATCATATAGGTGAAAATTATTAAATTGATATACATTTGCCTATGTCTGCTTTAAATACATTTGACTATGTCTGCTTATATACATTTGACTAAATAAATCTGAATGAAAACTCATTCTGTCCACTGGCGCAACATATAAATTTTACCTGAATTGTTTTTAGTTTTTGAGTCTCAAGATCTGGAATACATATATGATACATCGATTTCTTAGAGGATACTTGATACTCCAGTGTACTTTATCTTGGAGGGGAGGATGACCTTCAAGTTCTAACTACGATGTGAGCTTCCTTGTCCTCATCAATTAGCTTTTTTTAGATAATGGTCATGTGCAAATGACAATTCTATGCACTATTTGAAGGGGAAGTTGAAATTGCTTTGCTTGAAATGTAATGTTTAATTGTTTTTCCTTTGGCCTTTGCAAATGCCGCAAATTAGATATTAAAGACTGCAGCTATGGTGAGTTGATATTGTCTCCTTAATCAAAGACGTACGCTAACACTGTGGCAACTAAAGTTCTAATCGTAGTATTTCTTGGGGTTACCTGCCTGGGTTACCTAACACTTCGTTTTGAGGAGTATTAATTAAATTTCACTATTCTGGTAGTTCCATTATAACAGCTTAGTACGTTTTAGTTGGAGTGGAAGTAGTTGTTCGAGATGAATTGAATTATTCATTTATGACTTTGTTCTCACGCGACCACCTATGTACAAGCGTTTGTTGTTCTATTGCAATGCACAGACACTTAGCAGATGATACTTTCATTGTCTAGAAAAAATATTGTCTAATATGTTGATGGCTTTTGCATGTACCAGATCATTGATAAAAGTTTACTTAAAGAAGGTTCTATGTCGCCTCGGGATGGGAGAATTAAGGATGACCACTATATTTACATGGTCCTTGAGTATGGAGAAATTGATTTAGCACATATGGTTGCTTAGAAGTGGAAGGAAAGGAACAACTCGAATATGAAGATAGATGAAAACTAACTACGCTTTTATTAGCAGGTAACCTTTAAGATGACATGAACGTTATTTTGGTGGATGGATTTTTCTCAATGATTGATTGATTGACTTGATCTTCCCTTTTACACAAGAGGTGTCTAATTGATGCATTTTGGATGATTATTTACTTGTGATTCCTTCCATAAGTGTTGAGTTTTTACTAAAATCATGTGATTGACCTCTTTTTATTTTTGTACTTTTGTTGTTGTTACATTATCATAATAAATCGCTTGTCAATGCTAATTGTACAGTCATTTGAAAGTATTTGGGTATGACGAGACTCGAGAGTACTTTTGGGTAATAATCATAAGTTGCACTTGATCTGGGGTTACAGAGAAGGAATGGCTTCAACCAGGGAAGAGGAGGATGGGAGGCCGACCACGGCGAGCTAATAGGGAGGATAGTGTGCGGCGAACCATTTGTGCCTCCAACATTGATCAGTATGTGAGAATATCAAAGAGAATGAGCTGCTATATTTGGCTTTTCCATTTTTTCCTCGATTGATTGTCTCCCAAAACCCCGATTGACTTGCAGGCCATTTAATAGAAGCTTGCGAGGTTTTTCAAACTATGGGCAGGTATGCCCTAAGATTTCTTAATGTTAAATAGGCTTTGTGAGGAAATATGATTTTTCTTTGTCTATATCTTGAAAACAAAACAAGTGAGTGCCTGACTGGAAGAAATTGTTTGTCTTTTCTGAATTTCCTTTGTTCAACTTGTGTTCAACTTAAGCATGCCGCATGCAATGTTCATCCAAGCATATATGTAGACGTTTTCGTGTTGTGCACATTCATGTGGATGGTGGCGGAGGCTGCGGCCACAGCTGGGGTGTTGTGGGTGCTAGTCTAAACGGATGCGTGATGCGTGCTTGTGGGGATGCGTCGTATCAAACTGATGATTGGTGTTGGATTGAAAGTTCTAGAACCAAAAATTGAAGAGATTAATGATCACACTGACATGTTGGCAAATTAGATAATTCATTCTTCTATTCCAAGTTGCTCTGGTGCAGAGATAGAATTGTAGGTGATTATTCAACATTTGAACTATGTTTTACTGAATTTTCACCTGCTCATCAGTATCTAGATGATTTAAAGACATGCTAGGTTTGCTTATTCCTTAAGAGTTACCGTACTCATTTCTAGAGTTAATTTAAGCATAATTTTTCTTTTTTGGTAGGGGGGCTAGGGGAACTGCTGTATAGGAGTTCTTCAATTCTCCAATTGTAGTGCATGTGTTAAGACCACATGAGGTTGAGAAAATGAGTTGGGATCTTCCAATAATAATGATGGAGCAGGAAATAATGGAAGCTATCTATGAAAATTCTGTAGTAATTCTATGTGGAGAAACATGCTATGGTAAAACTACTCAGATCCCTCAGGTGAGTGTGCGTGCGAACACATGGTGCTTCTTGAATATTGGTTCAAACTAACAGCTTTGATACTACTTGCTTGTGTTAAATAGTTGCCAGCTTTTTCATTGTTCTTTATTCCACTTGCATTTTGAAGTTTCTATATGAAGTTAGCTTTGGCACAAGCAAACGAGCTGACCGAAAAGGGATAATTGGCATCACCCAACTACAACATGTTGTTGTTCTTGCCACAGCCAAGAGGGTGTCCTATGAGTTAGGACTAAAGCTAGGAAAGAAGGTTGGTTTTCAAGTTAGGCATGACAAAATGGTAGGACGCAAATGCTCCATCAATTTCATGACAGATGGCATTTTGCTGCAAGAGGTCCAGGTTGTGTATCTCTTTATTTGTCTACTTCTATCAATCTATTTATTCAAGTGCCATATTTTCTTCACTCAAGTTCTTGTTGTGATGATAATTTATGGTAAAAAGGTTAACCCATAACTAGAAATGTAACTAAGAGGTATGTCTGCAGTTTTCAAGGCCATAACTATAAATACGACAGATTTGTCGTGTCTACTGGCCTGCATAAACAACTATAGTAGGGTCTAATCTTGCAGTAAGTGCTTCAGTTAGATCACTCAGTTAGTCGTCTTCCATAATTATATTATCACTAAATCAGTTGTCCTTCATAAATTGTATAGTTGACACATTTAAATATTACAATAGGTGATTGGATGTCTGAAATGTACATGTGGTAATTGTCTTTTAATTGAAGTTGTGTTAGACATAATCATAATCCTGCTTATCACATGGCTTACTAATCTTATGCTGAGTGACTTTCTATTGAAGTGCTATTCAGTGATCATCTTGGATGAGGCACATGAAAGGAGTTTGAACACCAATATACTTATCGGGATGCTATCTAGAATGATAAAGATTCATAAGATTGGAACTCAAGACTTTATCTCATTTTCATTTAAATGAAAGAAAAAAAATACAAATATTGTTAACCTTTGTGTACATGGCAAACTATGTATTCAAAACAGCAGGAAACAATACGCTCTGGGCTAAGCACTAATCCAGAAAATATGATTAGTCTGTTGAAGATGGTTCTGATGAGTCTACCTTGCAATTGAAAGACTTTATTTCAAACAGAAGATTGTTTGATGTGATCCCACCAGTTGTAAAGGTACATGCATGACAATTTCCAGTAACACTCCACTTCTCAAAGAGGACACTTGATGATTATGAAGGGCAAGCGTATAAAAAAGTTCTGTCAATCCACAAGAAGCTTCCACTAGGTGGAATCCTTATGTTTGTTATTGGACAACGAGAAGTGGATTACTTACGTAAGAAACTGCAAAGAGCATCCAAGCAACAAATTGATAAGGTACCCAAAAAAGTTGAATAGGAGAATGGTTTGAGCCTAGAAGTAGTCGAGAAGGAAATTTGTGAACCATATGACATTGATAGAAATGAATCTGAGCACCAAGATGACATGTTTTCCTCATGCGGTGAAGATGAGATCAATATTGGGATAAATGTTGATTCTTCTGACATTGAAACAAAGATTGAGATGGACACTTACAGTGAGGACGAGAGCTCTATTGCATATGAAAACACAGAAGAGGATGGGCCAATATTAGCACTTTTTTAAAGGTGCTGAGAATTCATATATTTTGAAGGCATCATTTAAAGCTTTATCAAGAATATCAAGAGAACCAGAAAGTGTTGAGAAATTGAGCGATGCCAGAAATGCAGAAAATCCAAGTCCTATTCCTTGTTTCAGTAAATGTGCAGAACCTATGTCTGTTTCGCATGCTAGGTTTTGTGTCTTTCCACTTTATGCCATGTTACCAGCTTCGTAGTAGCTTCGAGTGTTCTAGGATATTCTTGGAGGGGAAAGATTAGTTGTTGTGGCAACTAATGTTGCAACAACCTCTTTAACAATTCCTGGCATAAAATATGTAGTCGATACTAGAAAAGAAAAGGTTAAGAACTATGACCATGCTACTGTGATGACAAGCTATGAAGTCTAGTAGATAAGCAAGGCATTAGCATCCCAACGTTCTAGGAGAGCTGGAAGAACAGGGCCCGGGCACTGTTACCGTCTCTACCCAGTTGCAGCATTTGGTAAAGATGATTTATTTCCTAAATTCTCTGAGCCTGAGATAAAGAAAATTCCAGTAGATAATAAAGAAAATTCCAGTAGATGGCATTGTGCTTATGCTCAAGTTTATGGCTATTGATAAGGTAATGCACTTAAAAGCTACTCATCTTTATTGAATAATCCTCTTTTATGATGTTTTGCCATTTTGTTCTAATTTTTATGCAAAATATGGTAATTATAGGTTGCAAATTTTCCTTTCCCTACACCACCTAACAAGGAAAGTTTGGTTGAAGCCGAGTGTTCATTAAAGGCATTGGAAGCAATTGACAGCCAGGGCAGACTTACACCAATGGGAAAGGCTATGACACTATACCCCGTGAGCCCATGGCATTCTTGTCTTCTTTTGACAATAATTAAAATTTTGACGAGTCAGCAATGCTTTGCCCGATCTAACTTCATACTGGGGTATGCTGCCGCTGCTGCATCATGCGACGTAGGCTTAGCATGGCACCAGAGGTGAGACATAGGCCACACAGAGTTTGGTTGGGTACTTGGTGGTGGAGCTGCAGGAGTGATCTAGGCTGAGCATGGCAATGAAGGCGTGGTGTGGGCTTCAATGGAGCTCACCCAATAATTGCGACGGAGTCAAGGGTGTGGTGTAGGTCTAGCATCGCAGTGGAGGCATGAAGCAAGCCAAGGTGGAGCTCGATTGGCTACCCCTGACAAAGTTGACGGTGTGGTGCAGACCGAACTGTTGATGATAGCTTGACATGTTAGCATGATAGGTATTTAGTGAGAACCTTGTCGTTGCTTGCAGCAATGATGATAGGGATCATGGTTGTAGTGAGGCCAAGCACGGTGGTAGCAACATGATGTGTGCTGGGCTAGAGCTCAGTCGGTTGCTTCAACAGAGTCGATGCTATGGTGTAAGCAAAGCTTGATAATGGTGGCTTGACATGCTAGGCAACATGATTTTTTTGTTCGTAATTACGCATGGGCACTTAGCTAGTTTGTAGAAAAATTAGCGACACAATGCGTGTTGGGCCAGAGCTCAGCTAGTTGCTACAACAGAGTCGATGCCATGGTGTAAGCAAAGCTAGACAATGGTGGCTTGACATTCTAGGCAACATGATTTTTTTGTTTGTAGCAACGCACAGGCACTTAGCTAGTTTTAGGGGAAAAAACAACTGCACTCATTAATTTGCACATGTGTGTACTGGGATATCCATAGGCTACCATTGGATCATAGTGAGAACCCATGAGTAATGAGTTAGTTAGGTCGAGGCATTTTGGGCTGTGTCATGCGTGGGCTATGGCCCAACAAGTGTTGAAACAAAACCTTTTGGCCATGCCAGCAGTAGCGAAGAGTCCAAAAGAACAGGTTAGATTGGACTATCCATATAGATTGGACTAGGTATAGCGTGTGTTGGTATTGATTTTTGCTGATGATTTTTAGCTGCGGCTTATAAGTTATGGTTGAAAATAAATTTTAATTACTACAAAAGGTAGCTTTTAGAATGAGGGAGTAAGCAGTGAAAAAAGTAAGTAAAAGATAAATACGCGTGACAGGAGCGAGAGGAGTATTGTCATGTACATGTGATTCTCTGCCTTATCTCTGGAGTAAGATGGTAGCGAGAAAGGTGGAGAAGCCGCTTCAAAGAGCAAAGTGTTCATATTAGCTTTTGATTTTTCTAAATAGAAGCTATAAGTTGAAGTCAATATACACAGAACCACGTACTCGAACGTAAACCTCGGTCTATGCTAAACACGCATTATTCAAAACTTTTCACTGGAACTACAGTTATGACATAACCTCTCACTTCCTTGGTTGAATTGCGAAATTGGGAGTCACTTTTGCATAGTCCTTCTAGTTCCAGTTCAAGAAAAAGTCGCAAAATCAGGGTAGGCCAAGAGGGTGAGAAAATCAGAAGAGATGGAGACAATTCAATGGATATTCTGGTCTACAGTAGCCAAGAATTTTGTCCATGAGAACGCACAGCATGTGCAGTTGTGCTTTAACGTTTTCACTGGGCATGTGATGTGCGTGTCTAGCCGTGTAAATGGTATGGGTTAATTTCGACCAATTCAGCATCAAATACAAGAAGGTAATTAAGCTATTGCTGGATATGGTAGCAAAAACAGGAGAGCTAAAATCCGACCGAATAGAGTCGATAAATGGTAAACCAGATACTATCTGACTGGATATCCAACAAGCAAGTTAGTATCCCAACCGGTCTAGCCTATCAACCATTATTGACACCAACCATCCTAGATTTTACCTAAGTTCTAACCTAACTCTAGAGTCCAGCCACTCTAACCAATCGCTACCAATTCTCCCCGCTTATGTTGAATTTGCGTATGAATTTATCGGATTTTTGAACTTATATATGAATTTATCACTTTTATTGAACTTGTGTTATATCAGCTATTTTACTTAAGTAATCTAGATAAATTTATTATTAGTTAAAGGCTTAAAGTGATGGTGGTATGATTCAGTGTATATTTTTTATGTATACACATACCGTCCGCCTATATTATTCGTTTTTATCCAAAACCGTTGTGTATCTGTCTCAATGGTACCGTACAGGGGCGGAGAGACATTGACAAATGTGGGGGCATAGGCCCCATACCGATTTTATTTTTTATTGGTTATAGTCCAAGCTTGCATAGTGTGTGCCTCCACATGTCAAAAACTAAAATACACAGGACATTGACAAAGCATGACATTCCAAAAAATAGATGTAAGAGTAGGTTCTCATATTCATCCTAGATCATTCGCTAATGGTAGGTTTTTTATTTTGGTATATTGTCTGATAAATAGTTATTTACCATTGAACTTTGTTGTGAAGTTAGTTGATGTTATAAAATTTAGAATGTATTACTATCTACTATATTATTAATGGATGTAGTGGTGCAAACAGAGTGGATAATTTTTGTCTGACCGATTTGCCGAAGGCTCGCGAAATGAATACGGAAGAGGTAATTAAATGGGTATCCGATATTATCCATGTCTAACTCCGTGGAAAAAAATATGAAATAGGATACGAGATAAGTGATATCCGTCCGTATATATATATCCATATGTCAAGTGATATGAGGAAGTCTGTTATGACTTCATTTAGGAACAAGATAACATATAGACGGATTGTTACATCTAAACATGTAGGGAATACTATGTGCTCTTCCTTTGACATCTCGGTGATTAGGGGTGCAAAAGAAGCAAATAATTTTCGTTCGACCGACCGTCCGAACGCTTATAGAACGAATACGAAATGGAAAATTAGGTATTCGGCATTCGTGTCCGACTTCAACTCGGAGAAAAAAATACGAAATAGGATATAGGATGAGCCATATCCATCCGTATCTGTTCCGATTACACCCATAGATGGATACGTTGATAATTAAATACATGAAACATTGAGGCCTCCGCACTATTTCTGTTCTAGATCTGCAACTGGTACCGTATCCGAAACTCTGAATACTTCAAATTCATACTCATATATGGCCTTGTCGTATTTGAAAAAATATAGATTAAAATATGATATAATATCCGTCTAAATCCGATCCAAGTACACTGTATACGTATCCCAACGTGAAAGTCGCGATTGCACCGAAACAACGTACTAGAACGGCGCCTGCCCAAAGGAAGCACAATTTTGGTCGTTTATTTCGGACATAAATAACGATTGATCATCATCGCCTGTATTACTAGCTCCCTAATCAAGGAATACATTATGCCATTTTCCAAATTTTCATTAATTTTTGAGTCGTTTCGTTATGATAAACGCCGTCTTTTGGACGACAAATCAGTGGTGGATCTAGGATTGGAGCACGTCCCAGGCTAAATTTGAACATACTACAAGTCTAGAGCTATATTATAATATAAAGAAAAATATGCCATGAATATATCATTGATATGAAAATTTTGTTTAATGCTCAATACTTGAAGAGTTTAATTTTTCAACACAAATCACAATAAAGAAAGGATATGAAATCTTTTTAGTTAGTTCCTAAATAGCAAATGTAAAACATTAAATATATAACATTTGATCATTCATACATATTTTAAAACATAAAAAAAATTCGCTGATTACCTCGCTGCCTTGCGGTCACTGCTCCAGTTCTCCTCGGTCGATTCGGTCATCGCTCAAGGTGCTCTCACTTCCTCTGCTCGATCGCTCCTCGTGCTCACCAAGAAAGACCGCCGCCTCAACGCTTGCTCTGTTGAAGTGTTGATCAGTGCTCACCGTGTGGCGATCGCGAAGCGATTTCTCTAAGCCACGCCATCGATGATGAGCAGTCGATTTTTAGTTTTGATTTTTTACTTTTACTTTTTAGTTTTTTATTTTCATCTTTTTCTATTTTTCTATTTTTTTATATTATCTGTGTTAAAATAACATATTTTTTATAAATAAAAAACAGGTTATTTTAAAATAGATAATATAAAGAAATAGAAAAATAGAAAAAGATGAAAATAAAAAAAAAGTAAATGTAAAAAAATCAAAACTAAAAAAAAACTGACCGTTCATCTGGCGATGGGTGGCTTAGCTTCTCTAAGTCAGAGAATATGCGCCGGGCAGTGTGGCATGTGTGCTACTATGCTCACCAAGTCACCATTCACCAATTCAGCATAAATCAGATGCACTGACCCAGCGTCCGCCCCGTCCGCTTTTCAGCCCGTCCTTATTTCCTCCGTTCCTCCTTCCTCGGTTCAGAGCCCTCGGCAGTCGGCCCCTCGAGGCCTCGCCCCTCGGTTCACTCTGCGCGCGGCGCTCGCCGTCCGCTCGCGGCTCGCCGTCCTCCACTCTCCTGACCTCCAGTCCTCCTCCCTCTCGGGCCTCGGCTCCTTCACTAGTCACCTCCTCCAGTCCTCCTCCTCGGCGTGGCGGCGTCCCCGCTCGCCGTGCTCCCCAGCAGCAGCCAGCAGCGACTCGGTGGAGCGCGCGCACGCGCAGTAAGGCGGCGCGCGCCCGCGCGGGCGGAGGCGCTGCGCGCAGCAGTGCGCGCGCCGGCGGTGAGAAGCGCGCGCGCGCGCAGAGTCACTCGGATCCGATGCACAGGGGCGATGGGCGGCTGGGGCTGGGGCTGGGTAGCCGGGTTGGGGAATGGCCGAATGGGGATTAGGGTTTTGCCCTTTTGCTGGTGGATGTCTCTACTGCTGTGGGTTGAAATGTGGGCTGAAATGCTGAATTGTTGTGCGGGGCTGTGGGCTGATTTGTTGTGTGGGGATGTGGGCTACCATAGGCCTCGGGCTAGGCTATGGGGTAAATATTTTTTTAAGTATATATTAGTGGGGGTAGTATGAGGAGTTTTGCTGGGCCTCGAGCTATAGCCTACCCAGCCCGAGGATCAGTTCCGCCCCTGCGACAAATGATCAGCTCTAGGACATGATATGCACATGTTTGTATTGATTCGTCCAGTTGCATATTCGAGTGAGTCCAGAGTCCAGACTGTGTTAAGTTGTGCTTCACAACGAATGCATAGCTGGAGCCCTTTTTTTTGGGTTTATGATTTCTCCTAGGCAAATATGATGGTTTATTTGTTACGTTTCGAAACAATTTGTTAGATAATATTTTTAAAACGCTTATCGATATTTGATTCGTTCATATAAATACTAACATTAGAACCAAAAATCATAAACCGCAGTCGAAAAGAACCCACTCATCTGATATAGGACACAACTCCATGCTGTCTAAAATGGGCTCATGTGCTAACCCTAGGTCTCATTTGAATGACAGTAATTTTACAGTTTAGCCTTGCTCGTTTCTGTTTCAGCTTCTAGGTTCTAGTTCACTATTCCTTAATTCCGTCTTTTTTGGTTTTTTGGGGCTTTTTTCTTTTTCCCGTATTCAATTGCATTGCCTATGATGGACTAATCTGTTTTTTCTATTTTTAATTTTAATTACGCTAAAAAACCACTAGCAACTACAGTGCAAAATAATTCAGATACAGTGCAAAAAAAACATAGGCCAATTTATTTCAATCGAACTGACTGCCCCCTAATTCTTGTGAAAATCAGAAAAATTACCTTGTTATATATAATATTGTACGGCTTTTGCTTCTTAAAAAAGGTTTGATTGTTTAAACGGAACAGACAATGTCCCCCTTTTCAGCTCATAGTTTATGGTATATAGTTTATGACTTTCTTCGAACAAATAAGCGGGATGACTTTTCCATTAGCTTTTTGAAGCCGCTTATCGGTATGTGATTCTTTACATAAGCGCTCACGCTAGAACCAAAATTCATCAATCGTAGTTATAACCTAGCAGCTGTAGCTGAGAAGAACCCACCTGATGACTAGCATAGCTTTGCTTTTCTTGGTGGAGTGTGTATCTTACCTATTCACGTAAATAAGGTTATTCTAACCAGGAAATTATACTCCCTTTGATATAGTTTTTCACATTAGTCTAGTTCATGGACGGCTTACATCGACTCAAACTCACATGAGGGAAGGCCCTGGATGTGGTTGTGTTAATTTAACGGCCAATTCCGCCTCAAACATCTCTCGAAGCTTGCCTAATCTTCGCATGAAGCTTCATCTTATTTATCGTGATTTTTTTCCCTTTCTAGAAAAAGAGCTGAACGCACCAATAAAGAAGTAAAAGAGAAAAACACTACTAAGAAACGGAAATGGCCACTCTAACTCGAAGTGGGCAGTTTTTGACAACGTTGTGATGCATTTTTTAAACGTCTTTGCCACTGTAGTCCTCGAAAAAACGATATTTTTACAGAACATTCACATAAAGTAGTCGATTTCCGTACGAATCAGGAAGAATATCCGTGTCCCAAACGGGCTCAAACTCTTTGATTTCATATCATATTTTACGGAAACATGAAAAAACGATCACCAGCCAGTCGCTTTCCGTTCGGTTATGGTCCTGTTTTTTTACTGTTTCTGAAAACGGTTTTTGACTTTTGTTACAATATCTATCTTTTAAACAGAGGTCGCGATCAATATGACTGCCCAACAGTGCTCATGGCTTATTTGTCACTATTCATAAGTTTCATCTTTTTTCTGAATTTTTGGTTTTTTGTTGAGCTTTTTTGCCGGTTCTTTTTTTTCTCGTATTTGTTTATATTATACGTAATGGGCTAACACATTTTTTTATTTTTAAATTTTTTTAAATTTAATTATGCTAAATAAGCCTCATCGATCTGATCTTTTTTTTCACCAACTACAATGTTTTACCATAAGTCACGAGCTTTTCAGCCGAACCGATCACCCCCAGAGTATTTTTTTCAAAACAAGGTTCACAAGTTAATTGTATACACGTTAAAAGCCCAACATTATCAACCAAAATCACAAATAAGTATTTTTCTCTTCGTAATATTAATTACAAACAGAAAAAATTTAAAAATTTTACTCAAATATCATGAGCCGCAGTCGTATCAAACACCTATCACCCCAGCTCGTCTACCCTTTCCCGTCTTCGTCACGAAGCTTCCAAGATGCCTATTTAAGGGGGACTCGATTGGCCTCTTCAAATCCTCCTCTCCCACGGCAGATTTGAGATTTCCGGCCGCCTTCTATACATAGACTCTAGCCGTCCTCCCCGAGCCGCGCGCGGAGGCGTAAGGGGTTTCCACCCCTCGCCGCGCTATATTTTTGGGCGCGTGTGTGCCTGCGTGCGTTACCCACCACCCCACCATTCCGTCCGTTCGTTAACGGTTAGGACGCGCCACCACGCCTCGCGGAGAGGAGAGGAGGAGAGAGGGGGGGGGGGGGGGGCAGGCGCCTCCGCGACTGGCGAGGGAAGGAGAAGGATGCTCGGGTTCAGGCCGCAGATGCCGTGGTCGGCGGCGCCGGCCGAGCCGCTGTGCGACGCGGCGGCGGCAGTGGTGGCGGCGCGGCGGGGGATGGAGACGCCGCTGACGGCGGTGGCGGAGGCGTTCGAGGAGCTGGCGCGGGGGATGGAGGCCGACGGCGGGGAGCTCCGACTCGCGCCCTTCGGCGACACCTGCGCGCTCGTCTCCGTGCTCTTCAGCTGCCTCGGCATCGCCTTCAGGTTCGCCGAGATCGAGTACGTCGCCAAGGTGAGCTGTAATTTTGTTTTTGACTTTGATTAAATCTCGCTGCTTGCAACCATGTTCCCATTATCCCATCGGATCTTGCGGCGTCCACCGCCATTGTTTGTTCCGAATTGGAATATCCTTTTTCGTTTTCCCCACGATTAGAAAGTAACCCAAAAAAAAAAGAAATTTCTACGTCTCTCCTTTACAAGAAGGCTTCTGGAAACAACATTACGGCGTTGATTCGACTAGTAGCGGATTGCGTACAGACTTCATACTCTTTTGTTTTCCCTTGGCGATTGGTCACGGTGAATAGTTGTCGTGTCGCGGCAAGAAATGTAATCAAACGACTTTCCCGTGTGGATCTTCCAGGTGAACGACCTCATCGGGGCAGCCAAGTCGTACGGCACGCTGAACGACATCCTCGACAAGGACGTGGAGAACGACTGCGTCAAGAAGCAGGGCAGCCACTCCCGGAACCTGCGCAGGGTCCGGCTGGGCCTCGGCCTCATCAAGGCTCTCTTCGAGCAGTTCCTCGCCACCGAGTACGTTTCGTTTCACCCGAAACACAGCCCTTCAGCTTTTATATTCTACTACTAAGCATTCAGGCATTTCAGGCCAATAAGGCAGCTTGTCTGCGGAATTAAGTCATCAATTTGTCCCGCGCTTTTTGTTGTTCATCTGCGGCAACAAATGTTTGATCAAAAAATGGTTGTTCTGTTGATAAAATTATTCGCCAATTGCCAATTTGTGTTCATAAGATATTGCATAGTACTATTGTCCAGTGTCGACTAGTACGGGTGGATTCTTTTCGGCTAGGATTGATGGCTTATGACTGCAACTAATGGTTTTTAGTTTTAGCACGAGTTTTTGTGCGAACATACTGAATGCCGATAAGCTGATAAATCATTTCGAAAAGTCTGTCCCAATAAACTACTTTAAAATAACAACGGGGAAGCGTTTAGTTGTGTGAAGAAAATAAGCTATAAGTAATATGCTGAAGGAGACCTGACATTATTGACAGGTCGTCCTGTTTGGCTGTTTCCAATGGACGACATCTTAGAGCAAGTATAATAAGAGGCTGTTAGTAGACTATATGCTGAGGTGGAGGAGAGAGAGGAGGAGAGAGAAGAGAGGTGGGTTGTAAGTTTACAGCCAGCTGAAGCACAAGAATCAAGAAACTTTGTGAGAGAAAAGGGTGGGTCATACAGCCTTCAGCTGGCTGTAAACTACTATATGAATGTGCTGATAAGTTGGCTGTAAGTATCCATACAGCCAGCTGAAGGCTGTATTATTAACCTTGCTCTTACGGTCTCTGGCGTTTATATTTTTCAGGGGTTGTTCATTGTATGATGCTGCTACGACAGCTTACGCGCAGGTTTGCGCGCCGTTTCATAGCTGGGCAATCAGGAAGGCTGTTGGTGCTGGGATGTACACACTTCCAAGCAGGGAGCAGTTGATTGTGAGGTTGAACGAAACTGGTAAGCAAATAAGAACAAGCATTATATTTTTAAAGTACAAAAAAGGCTACCTAATTTTCAAAGGATTGATGGAATTCTTTTCAGATGGTCTATTGCTAAACCAATCACAAATTATGTGCATTCTTCGTCTTAGCAGTGCCCTCTATTGTTCCTGCAGATTGCTCTGTGCAGGAGGAGATGAGGAGATACATTGATGCTTCTAGCCCTATTATAGAATACATCGATAACCTTTTCCTCTCGAGGAACATTAGCCTAGATTGGTGAACTGAATTGAAGATCATATTTGTCAGCTTTGTTGACAAGTTGTTGTTGATGCCATTGTTTTGTTTTTTCCCCATAGCTATTTAGCCTTGGTGGGTAGTGGATGCTCTCCCGTTGCACTGTCTTGTGCATTGTACCATTGTACGGTAATTCTAGTGTGATCACGGATACCTATTGTTCCAGTTGTGCACAGAGGAATGGATGGATAATGTAATGGAAAATATTCGCATCACCAAGAGCTCTGTCCTAAATCCACCAGTAGGTCACAATTTAAACAATCTATTTTAGTTTCCAGCCAAAATGATCGAGAGATTTGAGGGCAAAAATTAAAAAGTGGCATATGAATACGATATATTCCTGGGAGTCATATCCTTGCAAAATCCCCGTTTGGAATGAAGGATTTTCACTGAAAAAAGTACAGGATTCTCGTTCCTGTATGAATTGGTATAGTAAAACATTTTTTTTGATTAAGTGATATAACATTGGTAATGGCAAAATGGCACAGGCGTGCGCTTTTGTTCTTGCACAGCAAGGAGTAGAGCTTTCGAAATGAATATCATGGTTGTTATGGCCAACATTTGTGATTTGATAGCTATTCTGAATATTCAAACTTGTATGAAAGAAACCAACAGGAATTTAACCAAATTGTTTTTTTATATGTATCGTTTGGGGCCAAATCATTAATATGCGTGATTTTCAAGCCTTCTACTCCAAGGAAAAAAGAACTGCGCTTTTAACTTTTCAAAGTCAAGAATACGTGATTTTGACTATTAGAAGAAGCATGAAAGTAATTTTTTTTAATGAAATACCTACTCGTGTCAACTTTATACGTTCAATCTAAATATTTATTTGACCGCACGAATTCTTCGAAATCATTCTACTGCGACTAGAAGGAGCATGACACTAACATAGATTAAGTTAATGATATTTATAAATATGGCCTGCTCCGTATCTAACACAAAGAATATTAACCCTTCCTTGCTACAAAAGTAGAAAAAACATGGGAAAACTATGGCTTATATGCAAAGCAGAACCCCGAACTAGAAAAGAAAAAAAAAATCTCCTCTCACCTCCCTCGGCTCACAGCTCCTGAGCAGCGTCGGCAGCCAGGAGCTTCCCCGCTCCAGCCTCTCCACGTGACCTCAGTACCTCACGCTCGCCGCCGCGCAGCCCCGCCGCCTCCAGGGCCTCATGTCTCTCCTCACCTCCCCCGCGCCGTTCGTCACGGCCTCCGCCGCCGCCGTCCGCCTTCGCCTCCCTGCCCTCCCGGGCCGCCGCGCCGCCCTGCACGTGGCGCTCGCGCGCCGGGGCGGCGTCTCGTCCCGCACGCAGCGGCGCCTCGAGGAGCGCGAAAAGAAGCGCCGCGGTGGCGTCACCGCCCCCGCGCAGCCCGACGTGGACGAGGGCGCGGCCGCGGCGGGGGAGCGGGTGGAGTAGGAGGGGGAGGGGGAGCCGCTGGGGTTCGAGGTGTCGACGACGCCGATGCCGGAGCTGCCGGACCCGGAGAAGCCCGACTTCTGGGAGGCCCCCCAGTGGGAGGCCCTCGGCTTCTTCGTGCAGTACATGTGGGCATTCGGCGTCTTCGCTGTGAGCGTCTCTTCCTCATCCATTACTTCGTGCTGTAGTACAGTTGCTGTGTTCTATATATGCAGTGTTATTCACTAATTCCTGCTCGTTAGACGAGTAATCACAAGTTTTTTTTTTTTTTTGCTTTTTCTAAGATATCTACGCCAGAGAAACTTATTTTGCAGCTAATTGAATACCTCTATGTTAAAAGGGGGATTGTTAAAATGCTTTGCAAAGAAGGAAGTCAGCATGAAACAACCCCTTCAATGCGACAAGTCGTGCCATGGCACTGTCCGGAGGCTGACATTAGTTGTTTACTTGCAGAGTGATTTATGTCAGCCTGATATGTAAGACTTGAAGCTCATTCGAATTCATTTCCAGTCGTAAACAGCGAGGTTCCCAAATTCATTTTATAGGATTTAATCTCACTGTTTGTTAGTACAGTGATTATTTTCCATATATGGACTAAAAAGATGTTCCAGTATCTAGTGGGTGGAAAAGGAAGAATGTGTTGTTGAAAACATACATGAAGCTGTTTCTTTGCGGACTGTTTAACAAGACATAATCTGACACTTCTTCATTTAATTGCATTATCGATGAAACATTCCCTGTGTTTTGTCATTGGCATATATCAACTTAACCGACCACCTATCATGGCAGATTTCCACTCAATATATAGAAAGAACTTTGCTTATTATTCCATCCTCTTTAGATCATCGAATTCAATCATTCTGCCAATTGATGTTGCATATTTGTGCAGTTGATTGCTTGTGGTGTCGCTGTGGCTACATATAACGAAGGGGCAACAGACTTCAGAGAGACTCCTGCTTACAAGGAATCAGTCCAAACACAGGAGTTCCCAGAAGAGTCAGAATCATCAAGCTCTGATGTGTTTGAAGGTAATCCAACTGAGGTAGCACCCGCTTTTGAGTAGGACCATTCAGGAGACATCGTGGAAAGAAATGAAGGTTCTCTCTTCGAGCTAGAGGGCTCTGTGGTAGCCAGTAAGACTTGTACAAGATTCAGTTGAAACCATAGTGCTAAGAAAATTAGCTGGTGATCATTGTGTACTGAATTTTCCCTTGGATAATCCTACGTTGAAAATAAAAGAGTGTAGATGGTTAGTGGGGATGAAATTCAGCTATTTTTTATGCTTGTTCTTTTGGATTTAGATGGTTTGCACGCATATCAGTGGTCAAAGCAGGTTTATGCGTTCTGTCATCTACCTACAAAATGTATATCTCGAATGTATCTCACATATTTCATTCTGTTGACTGAATTTTTCCTTAGATAATCCTATGTTGAAATCAGAAAAGAAAATATAGATGGTTAGTGACGAAGAAATTGAACTGCATTTTTTTCACTCTTTTTTTCTACCTGAATGTTTTGCACGCGTATCAGCTGAAGGAAGCAAGTTTGTATCTTCTCTGTCATCATCCTACCAATGTATATTTCGAATGAATTTTTCATATTTCATTTTGTACCAAGTAACTATACATAATCTCTGCAGTCATCCCAGATTACAGTGTAACATTTTCCAACATCAGCTAGACAGTATTAGATTCAGTTCGAATATTTCTTAAATGCAGATGTAGTTGTTCATTCACCCTTTCTAGCAACAGCAACAAATCGTTGTACACTGGTGGCCTGGTGCCTTGGTGGTCCTGCATTACGCGCATCAGCTAGTGAACACCTAGTTACCCCGAGGGGAGGCGCTGCTGCACAGGGATCTCAACCGCTCGACTCTCAACCAAAACCCACGAGACGAGCACCGGGATTGAAATTGCCAGAGACAGGGAACCATAAAAGTGGACAACATGCATCAGATGTTCTTCTTCTTTCGAGTTATGCCATAGCTTTTCGTGATCCGAAGAAGCAAAAGATGGCGAGGCCTTTGCAGCTCTACTTACACGATCCATGGGATGCTAGGTAGTCGTGCACGAGAAAGCTACACGAGGCATCCTATATATCAAGGCTGCACATCTCTCATTCCCTGGCAGTTGAAAGACGCGCATACCTTGTCTTGTTCTTCTGTACACGATGATCGCGGAGAGTGCGGCGGAGCTGGTGTCCCTGCTGGCCCCCTCTGCTCGTCGTCGTGGTCGTCGCTGCGGTGATCGCGTCGGCGTCGGCGGGCGGGGGCGTGCGCGAGGCGGAGGCGCAGGTGGACGCGCAGGCCAGGGAGTGGGCGCAGTTCGTGTTCGGCTCGGAGGCCGCGGAGTTCGTGGTGCCGCCGAGCCGACTCCTGGCGGTGTTGCGCGAAGAGCATCACGGCTGAGCCAGCATATTACGCAGCCTTGCACGACGCACAATACACGCGACGTTGTACTTCACCCCGCAAGTGTATACATACCCCTCCGCGTTCTCGTCGTCTCGCGTACGGGATCAAATATTAAGGATCCCACTTCGCAGATTGTTGCAAGTTCTACACTTATATTAGCAGATAATTTTATTGTAGTGCCAGACTTTAGTACTCTCTCCCGTCATTAATATATGTGTTTTGAGATACGTTCCAACTTTGATACTTTAGTTATGGTTTATTCAAAATGACCAAAATACCCTTAGTAACTAGGGATGGCAATAGAGCCCTGGCCCACGATAACATGTGGGGAATTTTATATATATATATATATATATATATATATATATATAATTACATAAGGCACCAACATCCGATACACGTGTATGATTGATAATTTTTTTGAGTTTGGGTATGAAAATGTTTTATACCCTTGATATATTTATGGTAAGTAAGTTTTAAACTCAGTTCAAATTAGTTTGAACTACTTTTGAGTTCAATGCAGCTACAGTGAGTATATACCATAAAAATAGTTCAAATTAATTAAACTGAAGTTGAATTTAAATTTTTCGGAGTTTGACATCTCAAATATACTTTTTATGGGTATATGAAGATACCCACATCAAACGTTATAATCTCAAGCAAATCAACGGGTATTGATATTGGTGCCTAGGCACCATGGTGCATGAAACACTCGTCACATATATATATATATATATATATATATATATATATATATATATATATATATATATATATATATATATATATATATATATATATATATATATATATATATATATATATATATATATATATATATATATATATATATATATATATATATATATGGAACATATCTAGTGCTAATAGGTACTTGAGTGATAAGGTGTAAATGCGATTGTGAGCCATCAGATGTAGCACATGCGGCTCAGATACGTGTGGGCGGAGCACCCCAATCACTTAATCAATTATACGAAAAACCCCCGCTCGACCCTACTAAATTTCCAAAAAGCCCCTGCTAGCCTTTCTTCCTCCTCACGGCACAATCCCCTTCTTCCTTCTCCCTCTCGATCCCTCGCTAGGGTTATGCGCAGGCGCCGCCCAGTGTAACACCCCGACCCTCCACAGGGTCCAAGATGCTACCACCTCTACTACTCTTACCATTTCATCAACACAGGAGAATTTAAAACCAACACTAATTTATTTATTGTGTTGCGTTCAGTTACATCATAGCATTTCTAGTGGATACTCTAGCCTAGTAAAAGCTAAAGTACACTGACAAAAGGTGATCCAAAAGTGCTACTGGTTCGTGCCAATCATTCATGTGCTAATCCCGTCCGCTTGTCGTCCTCATCGGTCACCTAAAAAAACATCAACAAAGTAAGGCTGAGTCCACCGACTCAGCAAGTACAAACAAAACATCAAATAACAGGTTCATCCATTAGTCCATAATCATTCCCGTTTCATTATCCACTTTTACATTTAACCACTCTACGGTCTGATGAACCATTCATCATGCACATGCACATGCACTTCTTTCTCAACTCTTTTGCATATACCGGTATAGCAGAGTGAGCACCCGTCGATGCTCACCCAAGCCCGCCCTGTTCCATGCGGGGACCTTAAGCTCGTCCTGTTTCATACGGGGACCTCAGTAGCCCGTAATTCTCATACGGGGACCTCAACTCCACCCCCGTGGAGCGTCCACTCAACGTGGATCAATGCTATCTCTTTTCATGACATGCATGCAATGCAAGTTCTCCGACTACGCATATCAACATGACATGTCCCAACATTTACTGTGCATCATTTCTCAGTATGCATTCCAAGTATAATCAACTTACCCCAACATGGTAAGCGAGGTTTTACCCGGAAATATTTAACTTACCTCACCACGGTAAGCGGTGCATCATCCTTCAATTTAACCGAAAACACTACCCGAATTCACTACTTTACAATGCACTTGCCTGGTTAGCCTCGGGGATGACGCGTGGACGGCTCCGACCCGGGAACTCCACCTGCGTACATGTCACCCCGACTTAATGGCAAAACAAAAATCCAAAGCTCAAATGTATATCAACGATCCTACGCGCTGACTCGACTCGAGCGTAGAATGTACGGGGTCAAGGTCCCGACACGCAGGCGCCAAACCGCCTTTATCTTTTCTTTTCTTTTTCTCCTCTTTTCTTTTCTTCCCTCTCTTTTTTTTCTTCCCTCTCTTTTTTTTCTTTCCTTCCTTCTCTACTGGTTTGGCCGAATGGCCTTTACCCCTTTTTCCCTGTCTTGGCCGAATGGCCTTGCCATCTATTTCCTCACCTGGCTATCTCTCTCTCCCCCCTATTCCACCCGGCCGAACAGGCCTCTCCTCCCGCCGGCCTCGCCAGGGGCGGCGCGGCGACGCAGGGCCGGCCGGCGACCCCCTCACCGCCGGCTCCTCCTCCTGCCGCCCCCCCTCTTCCTTCCTCCCCTCACCCACCCCCTCTCTCTTTCTCGCGTGCGGGCGACCTTCCCAGCGGCGGCGCGGCGCGCGGGCCTGCCCGGCTCGTCGGCCCCGGCCACCGCGGTTGGCCTCGCTCGCTCTCTCCTTGCGCAGCCGAAGCGGCGCGAGGCTCGGCCCGAGGCGCGGCGCCGGTGGCTCCTCCCAAGCCACCCGACCACCCAACCGGCCGCCCCGTAGCACCGACCCCCTGCGCCACCCTCCCGCTGGATCCAGCCGAGACCGGATCCTACCGCCTCCCGAGCGCCAAGACGCAGGGAGCGCTCGGCGCCACGCGGCGGCCAAGACGCCCAACGGCCGCCGCCGCCTCCTCTACACCCGGCCACCTCCCCAACAGGGCAGTACACCCTTCCCCACCAATCTAGCTTCTGCTTTTGCATGCTAACGTGCTATGCCACGGTGCCGGAATATGGGAGGTGAGGCCAGGCTTACTTGCTTGTCGAGCTAGAACAAGGATGGCGTGGATGAGGTTGAGGTTCAGGTGATTCTTCCCCTAGCCGCCATGGCCGGCTGCTCCTTTGCTCCTCCTCTTTGGGGCTCCCCCTTCTCTGCGGAGAGCTTGGAGGACGTGCTTGTGTTTTGGGGGCTCTCGGCCTTGGCAGTGAGGAGTGAAGGAAGAGTATGCTTCTACTGGCTTTGTTCTTATCCTAACTGAGCAATGAGGTGAGAAGATGAGGCTTGTTACAGTGCATTGGCTTTATAAAGGCATGGTTGGGCTGCCCTTTGCATTGAAATGACTGGCATGCCCTTCCCTTCCTTTCCCATACAACTGATTGCTCAAGGGCATTTTGGTCCAATACTGTGCTGGTTTTGGGATTTCTTTTACTGCAGCGGTAATACAGTGAAAGGTAAGGTTAGAATTGCCGGATGAAGAAAACCTATGTCGCGAGATGGTGCCGACTACCCCTAGGCGGTCTGGGAACCTCTGAGGGCGCTACTCGGCTCTCTAGACGGTGCCGACTGTCCTGGGGTGGTCTGGGAACCTCTGCGAGCGACACTACATCGATACTCTAAAAATCGGTGGATCTGACGGCAAAACTATACTCTCCCCTTTATTTACCTCTAATGTTTTCCCTTTATGCAATTTGGGGTATTACACCCAGTCTCCACACCGCCCCCTCCTCGCCGCCCTCCTTTGTGCCAGCTCACTCCTCGCCGCGCCCATCCTCGTCGCGCCCGTCCGCGCTTGTCCCATCAACACAACCGGAGCAGGAGTAGGGAATAATAGCGGTTATATTCCACATCGCCTTAACCTTTGCACAGATCCAAAAAGAATTGGTTGGCCTCTCCTGCGTATTCTCAAAAATATGAACTGGTGGATTGTTACATGCGAGGAATCATCGATCTGCGATTCTCTACTGCTTGCTATATCGATCAAGAATTTGGTTGCAGCAGACATATGTGGATGATGGGTGCAATTAGCTTGTTGTTGTAAACTTCAGTGATAGTTTTTACCATGTATCGGATTTATTTAGGTTCAAGGCAGGTATCTACATTATGTCATGATGCTCAAGGATTATGTCTGAATCCAAGTGTAAATTTCTCTTGATGTAACAGAGAGTTCCAGTGACATATTGACATGAATGGAATGGAATGTTCTCCACTTGTGGTGCTCCTTCTCTGACTGATGCTTTTTTCTGTAAAATTTGCCCTCCATTGCTCTTAGTTGGCATCATGTACATTTTCTTTTTCTTTAAGAATAGATAATTAGTCATATGAAGTACATATACTGGAGGGTTCAGAATACCCATGACTTCGTCAGGATAAGCAGATGTATTAGTACAATCATTGAAAAGGATTAAGCCTACTAAAGCTTGCGAAGTTGCAATAATGCAAGGCTGCTTCCTCCTGGCTAATGCAGATGCAGGATGTTTTTCTTCTGTTTTTTTGCCTTTCCTCCATGTGGGATGACCTTTTGAGTTCTTAATTCTTCTGGGATAAGGATTGAAGGACAGCTCACTATAGGGCTTTGCCCTAGGGTTACCCTTTACCAAACCATTAGCTGCTCGCACTTGAATACATATGTGTGTGCTGGTCTGCGTGTCACGGATTGATATCTTAAATCTTGAAGGCACTGTATTTTCTGTGAATCATCAACCATCCTACCTACTTTCTCATGATCAGCATAATTTTAGCCTCGCTTTTCCCTTCTTCGATAGCGGTACATTCGAATAATTATATCGTGGAAAATATATTGTGCTTCAGTAACTTCTGAACAAATAAGCTGTAACACAAAACTTTTGTATTGGTATCCTTCAAGTTTTGTGCATTCATTGTCAGGATTAGTTAAGTGCAATAGAAGCTCTAGATGTGATGCAATGCAACCATGAGTTCATTATAGAAGGCCTTCTCTATTTGACCTGCTTGAGGAAAAGTTTCATTTCGTGATGGACGGGCGAGTCTGACATATACCACGAGCACTTGATGAATAATTGTCTCAAACAAAAAACGGCCTTCTCGATTTTATTCGCTTGATGAAAGGATTGGATTGCTGTGAACGTGGAGACATAAAGATCGATTATGCTGCCATCTTGCGATGGTAAATCCCAAATTGAACATTCTCAGCACCAGTGGAGAACATTCCATTTCATTCATGTCAACATGTTTGTTACATCAAGAGAAATTTACACTTGGATTCAGACATAATCCTAGAGCATCATGACATAGGCCCTGTTTGCTTCCACTTAAGATTATTATAATCCAGCTTATAATCATAAGTGGAAACAAACAGCCTAGATTATAAGGTAACTTATTATAATCTAATAGCCCAGATTATTGTAATCCAATAAGCTCAAAAAAGGAGCTTATTTCAGCTTATTTCTCACCCTTTATCTTAATGACCATAAAACTTTACAAAAATTACCCACCTTTGCCATTCAGATATATCCCGAACGCATCCCCTCCCCTCCCCTCCTAGCGCCTCTCTCCCAGACGCGCCTCCCCTCGCAGCGCCTCCCCTCCCAGCGCCGACCCTCGCAGCGCCTCTGTACGCCTCCCCTCCCAGCGAATCCCCTCCCACCGCCTCTCCCAGACGCGCCTCCCCTCCCACCGCCTCTCTACGCCTCCCCTCCCAGCGCCTCTCTCTCCCTCCCGTGCGCCTCCTTCCTCTCCTCTTCCCCAAGATGAATCCCCAAGATTTTGATGATGCGGAGGCCGAACTTGCCCGTGCGCTTGCCTACCGGGATTCCGTTGCGTGAAGCCCCGGGGTCGCCGAGGAAGTCGCTGGGAGGGCGCGCCCGCCGGCGGCGCGCGGCGGGGCGGCGTCGGGAGGGGACGTGGTGCCGGGAGAGGCCGCGAGTCGCGGAGGCCGAGGCGTCGTGGTCGGCGGCTAGGCGCCGCGCGTCGAAGGCCTCGGGGCGACGGCACGGGCATGGGCGGCGACCTCGGGCGACGACCTAGGCATCGGCGGCGGCCTCGGTGTGGGCATCGACCTCGGGGCGGGTGGGCACGGCGCCGCCGCGCGGCCTCGGGGTGGCGGGAGAGCCCGCGAGTCGCGGGCGGCGGCCTTGGCGGCGGCGTCGAAGGCCTCGTGGCCGGCGGCCTGGGCATGGGTGGCAACCTTGGGGGCGACGACCTAGGCGTGGGCGGCGGCCTTGGTGTGGACATCGGGGGCGGCGGGCTGGGCATCGGGGGCGCCGGCCTCAGGGGTGGCGTGCTGGGATTTGGTATGTGCAGAGGGTTTTTCTTGATTGTACTCTAAAGCTTGGATGAAACTGTTAATCATGCTGAGATGTGATGACCAATAAACTTGCTCGATCAACTTGCTGAGATGTGAAGACGAAGCTGTTAATCTACTTGCTCGATCTGATGACCAATAAATTATTGTATGAATCTGTGTAAAGCACACATTGCAGAGATATGTTGGCAAAGATAATTTTAGTCCAAAGATTATGAACTACTACATTTGATAGGCCAGTTGGCATTACAAGCCCAAATGCAAAAAAAACTGTGTTTTTAGTTCATAGGTATAGGGTCTCTTGAGTGCATTTTGAGGTATTGGTATTAGATAATTCTGAGCATTTTTGCATGTGTATGTTCGTAAGAACATGGATAAATTTTTTTTTTATGCCTCGGTATACTGATCGGATGGCTGATAAATTTTTTATGCTTCGGTATAAACTTGTGCGAGCTGAGAATTTTATCTATGAAGTATGCATTTGTGACGTCCTGTTTGGTCTTCGTTTCAGCTCCATAACGATTGTGCTTATGTTGATTTGTTTTTGGCCTCCTGACGGCTGTAGCCACAACTACTCCTATTCGAATTTGTTGCTTTTGTTGGTCATATCGTCAGATTGTGCTAGTCTGTATGGTTGGCTGGTTTGTGCTATTCTTGTATGTTGGAGCAAGCGCTTGCTTCTGTGTTCGTGGCATTTTATCCCAGGGCAGATTTGAATTCATTATTCACACGAAGTCACATCTGTTTCATTGAATTGTCTGAGCAGTATGTACATCTCAGAAAGATGAGCAATGAGGTGTTTGGATTGCACTCCTTTTAGTACCTGGTTAAACTGTTGCTGCAGCTTTTCATTTGTATAATTGATGCATAATTGTTCAAAACTGTTCAAAGGAATGCAACAGATGATTGTATTGCCTATTATTTTCCTTAGGAGCGGCTGCCAGCACCGGCCTTGGGGATGAGGACCTCAGAGCCTACGGTGTGGATGACGGTAGCTCCTCACCTTCGGTGCAGCGTCGAAGACGGGGATCTGCTGAAGGAGAGGATGCCGACGTTCCTGCACATGTCGATGGCGGCAACATGGTAAAATTACTTAAGCTTTTACTTGGTCATAGCCATCTTTGTGTATATCCATGCAACTGCACATAAAATTGAAATTTATATATGTATGTGTTGTATCGAATAGAAGGAGGAGTTTGACAAAGCAGATTGGTGTGCATCGAACATTAGGACTTTTTGTGAAATTTGCATCGAAGAAATACGTGCTGGTAATAGGCCTAATGGGGTTATGAATAATAGAGGCTACAAGAATATTGCTGTTAAGTACATGCAAAGGACAGGCTTACGTCACTCTAGAACACAATTTAAGAACCGATGGGATTTGCTTAAAGGCTTGTACAGCTTTTGGCTAAGCCTTCTCAAGGATACAGGGCTTGGTTGGGATGATACTAAAGGTACAGTGGATGCTACTGATGATTACTGGAAAAAAGTCACCAAGGTAACAATTAGCTTACTATAAACGTTTTATGTACAATTGAAAAAAGAAGTGTGCTTACAAATGTTTTTTACCATCTTTTCAGGGACATTCAGAGTGGAAGAAGCTGCAGCATGGTCCACCGGAGTGTTAAGAATTGTTGAAGGAAATGTTTGGCATGATTGCAGTTGATGGTTCATCTTCCTGTATACCTGGTGAGTTTATTGGAGGAGGAGGTGCAGGGGCTGTTGGAGGAGGTGGAGGGGCTCATGGAGAAGGGGTTGGAGAAACACATGTAGGACATGGATCATTGGGGAGCAAATCAAAAGGGTACCAATCCATTAAAGAGAGGTTCAAGTAGCACTGCTACTAGCCCACAAAAGATAGGAAAGAACCCCATGGTAAAGATAATGAAGGGTATTCATAACACTTTGGAGAACATAATATTCATAATATTGCTAATGATTTATTTGCTAGAAGAGAGTAATTTGTTTGTAAGAGCATATTTGTACGAACATATGATCATGGATATTTGAATAATTAAGCTTTTCTACCACTTATGTATTCGAATTCTTATGTTACTAATGTTTTGCAAGTCCAAACTAATAAAAAACATGTCATAAAAGAATAAATAAGTCACCAAAAAAGGTCAAGGGCATTGTAGTCTTTAAACATTCGAATACAACAATCCATAACTCTGATAATCCAGGCTGCCAAACACCTGAGAGCTTATTTCCCACTAGCTTATTATAATCTAGCTTATATAATCCCCCACCTTGAACCTAAATAAATCCAATACATGGTAAAAACTATCACTGAAGTTTACAACAACAGGCTAATTGCACCCATCATCCACATATGTCTGCCGCCAACCAAATTCTTCAGACTGGATATAGCAAACAGGCAGAGAATCGCAGTCCTGATGATTCCCTCGCACAGAACAATCCACCAGTTCATATTTTCGAGAATACGCAGGAGAGGCCAACCAATTCTTTTTCGATCTGTGCAAAGGTTAAGGCGATGTGGAATATAACCGCTATTATTCCCTACTCCTGCTCCGGTTGTGCTGATGGGACAAGCGCGGAGGGGTGCGGCGAGGAGTGGGCTGGCACAGGGGGGGCGGCGAGGAGGGGGGCGGCACCTGCGCATAACCCTAGCGAGGGATCGAGAGGGAGAAGGAAGAAGGGGATTGTGCTGTGAGGAGGAAGAAAGGCCAGCAGAGGCTTTTTGGAAATTTAGTAGGGTCGAGCGGGGGGTTTTGGTATAATTGATTAAGTGATTGGGGTGCTCCACCCACACGTATCTGAGCCGTATGTGCTACATCTGATGGCTCACAATCACATTTACACCTTATCACTCAATTACCTATTAGCACTAGATATGTTCCCGTGTATATATATATATATATATGGGGAGATTTTATCCCCGCTAAATTATGTTAGGATAGGGACGAGAATGCATCCCTTATCCTCAATCGCCGCTATTCCCCATATATGGTCATATATATGTAGATTGATAACATCTATGTGTCTAAAATATGAGTATTTTTTTTTTGTCTCAGAGCTAATATATTTTGATATAATATATAGTGTACAACTCATCTAGTATTATTCTACTGTCTCTTGTATTAATAAATTTACTTATTTCTATATAAACATACGATAAACATATGAAATTACACACGATGACATTGAAATTTATGTGCTTATAAATATGTTCCTTTATCACATAAATGTATTCCTTTCAACAAGTATTGATGTTAGACCTCATGTTTGTGCAGGTACAGGAAATGGAACAAAAACTAAATAAATTGCGGAGTGGTGTTATCTTGGTGAAACCTGAGGACAAGAAGATCATTGAAGAGTCATTCGCTGAGAAAGTTAACCAGTGGAGAAAGCGAAAGAGGATGTTCAAGGAGCTATGGGATAATATTACTGAGAATAGCCCCAAAGATCAGAAGGAATTTAATGTTTTTGGTGCATTTTTCCTTTTACCTTTTCCCTGCACTTAAGTATCAGCCAAACAGTTTCATGGTTTTACTAATTTCTTAGGTAGGGTGTTCGTAGTTGAGCTGGTCCAGTCCAATGATGTTGTCCGCTGTTAATATTTCTGCTCTATGAGTATCCTACTACTAACGATGAGGTTTGAAGTATACTTCCTGAACCAGTCGTGTAATAGAAAAATTCTTCATCCTCTTTAACATATCTACAAACAATGCACCTTACTGACAATGTATGCTGATGATTTGTGCTTCTGCTTACTTGATGAAAAAGCCCAAATCTATTTTTTTTCCTTTTCCCTTTTTTCTTTACATTAAACACATGGAATGGCCTGGGCTCTAAATACAGGAATGATGAATCTGCAATATACAACTGCCAAAGTTCAACTACTAACAATATTATGAGATCAGGACCATCTCTGCTATTGCCATCTGGTTGCAGCTAAAGTCCTCTCTTTGTTCTGACTGAAGCCGGCCTGCTCCTGGCCGGAACCCGCTGTTCTGTGTGTTTCAACTCGCTCTCTGCATTGTCGCCATGATGCGCTTCAATCTCAGGCAGAACCTCTATCTCTGAACTGTAGTTCCGGGCATGTCCGATCCTGTCGAATTTCTTTGCATCAGCCAAAACTTCACCGCCGTGAAGCACCTCTTTCTTGGTCTCGTCGATCTGCACCCTTCCCGGTTTCCTCCTGTCGTCGGGCCCCCTGGACTCACCTCGGGAGAGCTCCATGGCAGCCTTCGCGGCAGCCGCTGCCATGGCCGCCGACTCGAACGCGGCCTGCGCTGCTGCTTCTACGTCTTTGTATCTCTGCGCCGAATCGGCAGAGATGTCTTTCTCCATGTCAACCTGAGGCATCCTGTGCCTCTCGTCGTCCTGCTTCTTCTTCCTCTGGTTGGAACCCAAATCCTCGTAGGACGGCTCGTGAACGTGCACGGTGATCCCTTTCTCCGCGGCGATCTCCTGGAGCACCATCTGCCGGCTCTCCAGGCTCGGCTGCTTGGTCGACAGCTTCTGCACAATCTGTTCCAAGCATTCAGGTTTCGTTAGAATCCTCGCACAGAAACTTCGGCGGTTCAGAAGCTACGAGAAAAAGTGCAAGGATCTTTGGCCCTCAGTCCTCACCTTGGTATTGATCCCGCAGCCGCTGCGGAGCTCGGCCGCGGCGGAGACGAACTCCCTGCCGAACTTGGCAGCGAGGAGGCGCCGGACCTCTTGCAGCTCCGGCAGGTCCCCGCACCTCGCCGCCGCGTACACCAGCCCCGCCGCCGCCTCCCGCAGCTCATCCGGACACTCCCTGCACGACAAATAAAAAACACGGTCGAAACACTATCAACACGATGGGAGATCGGAAAGGAACGCAACTACAAAACAGATGTGAAAGAACCGGCTGGCGTTGGTGCATGTCTTCTTACCTGTGCGCGTCGACGAGCGCGGCCCTCTCGGTGATGAGGTTGCAGTAGGCCTCGAGCATGAGGAAGACGTCGAGCATGTTCTGCTCGCGGATGACCTGCTCGGCGCGGAGCAGCGCGCGGTCGGGGTGGCCGAGCCGGAGCAGCTGCTCGACGTCCCCCCGAGCCTGCGCGCACCGCACCTGTCGGTGCCCCCGCAGCACGCCGAGCCGCGTCACCGCCAGCCCCAGGAACGATTTGAGCCGCGCCGTCTGCTTCGACGTCCGCCCCAGCAGCGCGTCCAGCCTCCTCCCCATGGCCACCCACCACTCCCTCAGGCCTCAGCAACCGCTAGCTCTCCCGACTCCTCCCAAGTGTGAAGACCAGGCGGTTTTGCTTGCTTTTATATACCCCGTGTGGCGCGCGGTGTGAACCGCGAAAACGGCAGGAAATAATTACGAAGGGGAAAGGATCCAAGGCGGGGCCGCTGCGCTATGTATGTTACGCGTGGTTGCCTCTTTGCTTGTGGCGATGGTTTGCTTTGTGGCGAAGGCGTCGTCGCGAGGGTGACGTGTATTTAAACGTCCGAGTAGACGCGTGCGGGCCTGGTGCGGCTCGCTTAGCTGTCGCGCGACCGGTTCCGTGCGTCCGCGCCGTGGGCCGCGGCTGGCTGCACGGACCGCGCGCGCGGGGTCGCAGGCGCGAGACATTGTTTCGGCACGGGCGCCGCGGGTTTTGTCCGTCCGACTCCGACCGAGCAAGGTTTCAGGTGGGGCGCGCGCGGCCGTTACGGCATCCGAAGTGCTGACCGCCACGTTGCTCGCGGAGTGTGCGTGGTTTTCTCCGCCTTCGATTCGTTCGACTGGGCGATCTGGAGTTTTCGTGGGGGAAACTGACGGGGGTTGGAGGGGGTGGAAAACGACGGTGCACCGGCTGCGGTTGAAAACTTGAAGGATAGCGGTGTTCTTTTCGGCTTTCGGCTTTTGTTTTTAGTGGTACTTATTTGGATTTTTTATAACTTATGATTAAAAAACATTGTAGCTGACTGAGACTTATTTAGCATAATTAAATTTAAAAAATATAAAAAATATGTTAGTCCATTACGTATAATACAAACAAATACGGGAAAAAAGAACCGGCAAAAAAGCTCAACAAAAAACCAAAAATTCAAAAAATGATGAAATTTATAAATAGTAAAAAACAAGCTAAAAGTCAGAAGTTGAAGCCGAAACGAGCAGAGCCTTATTACAGTATTAAACTTTTAAATATAGTAATTTTTAAAGAGAGTTTATATAGGTTAATTGTAGTACACACTAAAATTTTAATATCTATATAGCTAAAATTATAAATAAGTATCTCTCGATAATCTCTATCGTGAATAAGTAAAATTTTAAAAATTTTAACAAAAATCTTAAGCCAAACAGGCATGTAGTCACGGCGCGTACCAAATATTTCTGTTCTGACGAAAGAGCGAGCGTGCGCGCCAAGCGTAGATTTGCTTGGCTGTGTGGTTGGGAGCAGTGGATACGGATGGCCTCCGTTTTCGTACGGGGCATAGGACTGCGACCTGTCCTGTCTTAATCGATGCTGTTATAATGGAGCGATGAATTGTTCTAGATGGAGACCGGAGGCCCGGTTACCACGGGGAAGGCGCACTTCTTCCCATGACATTTTGTGTTGTTGATTGCTCGAGATGGGTTTGTGTAGTAGGTTACGGAGATGATTCTTCAGATCTTGACTTTTATAAGCTAGAGGAAGCGTTGCTTCAAACGTCGTTATCTTTTAAATGCTTCGTGAAAGGTAGTACTCAAGAGTACCTTTCACAGTAGAAAAATGAAGCAACGCAGTTAATGATATGCTACCGAAGTACCGATCGATTGATTGATGCGTGAGACGAGTCTCGCACGAAGGCAAAGACGGATCCGTGCACCACGGAATGCTCCGCCGTCCAGGTAATAGTACTACTTGTATCCTAGGAAGGTTCCGTTCAGGGTGGCACGTAATAATTTAACCATCCCAAGTCCCTTCACCATGTAAAACGGCGTATCATGCGTAAAACATTTGGGGCTTAAGCGTTCTTACCTTCTTTTTCAAGTGAAATGATGATTTTTACCTTTATTTTTTAAACTTTATGATTTTACCCCTATATTTTTGAACTGAAGGGAGAGTCTGCCCCTATTCCGTTAAAGGCAGTTAACGGTGTTAACTTTTGCACGAATAGACAAGTTTGCCCATGTGATTTTACCCCTGTTTTGTTAGATAACTTTGTGATTTTACCCCTATTTCGAAATTGAAGTTTTGACATATTTGGTAGGGATGTTGTTAACAGAATTAGACACAAATTTATGCATTCGTTTTATTAATATAAATCTAGACAAAATTTGTCAAATTTTGCAAAATTTCGACAGCATTTATGCCAAAATTCAGAGAAACACAATTTTTTATCACACAACTTGCATGTAAACATGAAGAGATTACAGATAACCAAGAGATATCATGCCATACATGTACATGTCATATTAATGTCTAGATGACATACCAACATATCCATATAACATTGCAACATACAGGTCCGCATGACATGTCAAACAAAAGTAGCAACTAGCATTGGGTTTTTAGATCTCTATTGGCAAACATCACATTCAACCATTAAGACCTAACAAACTAGCAAGTCTCCCAGTAGTTCCTCCTCTCCTTCCCTTTCCTGAACATCTTCCCCTTCCCCTTCCTGTAGCAGCACCACTTCCACGTCATATGGAGAGAGTGAAAACAAGTTAGTACAGTTAGAAATGTTATAATTTCCAAAAAAAAAATTTGTAGTGGACAGCAATGCGTTCATGAATTACATTGTCTCATTGTTGTCATCTCCTGACCCTCCTCCCCTTCCTGACCCTCTTCCTCTTCCCCTTGCTGTACCAGAACCACTTTCCCTACACATGGAGAGAAGAAAACATGTTAGTAAAGTTAGAAATGATTAAATTTGAAAAAAAAATAGGAATGGACAGCAAGGGATGCATGACTTACATTGGCTAATTAATGTCCTCTTGTGACTCCCTTCCATTCAATGGCCTTAGAATCCTTCACCTCTATTTTCCCCATGAAGTAGTTGAAATCTGAAATTGTGAAGCTCTTGGCAGCACACCACATATTCTTGCCATAAAGAGTACCACTGAAACTTTTCTTCATGTTCTTCCACAAGTACCTCATACATTCTCTGTGTTCCACTCCAGGATACACATCATCTACAGCCACTTCTATTCCTTTGCCTGCATCTGTACTAATGACCAAGCCTGCATGAACATTTTGCTCTATGTCAGAAAGTATTAGAAACTTGAAAATTGGAAAACAGAGTTAGAAATGTATATACCTGGAGGTGTACCAATAGCCTTCTTCACATTATTGACAAACCAAGTCCAACTTTCCTTAGACTCAGTCTCAATCACTCCATATGCCACTGGGAACAAGCAATTATGACCATCTACTGCAACAGCTGATGCCAACTGACATCTCGACCTTCCTGTCAAGTGTGTTGCATCCATGGCAATGTATGGTCTGCACCCTTGTAAAAAGCCATCGATGCATTGTTTAAGAGCAACAAAGAACCTCATAAAACACACATCACCATTGTGCTCTTCAGTCTCTAGCTCGACAACACTACCAGGTACTGATATCAGAAGCTCAGCTTGATAAGTAGGCAACAAATCATAACTATCATCCCACTTCCCATATATCATGTCTAGTGCTCTCAACTTCCCTCTAGCAACTCTGTCATATGGAACATCCATCGAGTATTTCTTCTTCAGTTTGTCCCTCAACTCAGCCGGTCCCATTTCAGGGTGCTCCTGCAACAAGTCAATCACTCTGTCAGCCACCCATTTATTAGAGGCTATTGTCTCACCACACTTGTTGAATGAACCACAGGTATGCTTTGGTCCACTTGTCTTAACCTGCAACACAAAAATGTGCAACAAGAAACCATCAATGTTCTATAAATACATTATGTCATCAATGAACCCAAGAGTCGTCATTTACCTTGCATCCAACGTATTTCTTGCTTGTAGATGCAAAAAAAGGTCCACATGCAACCTTGTTCAGCTCTCTTGCATATGGCCCTAAATCTTTTCTTGTCTTTTTTCACAATATAGAAAGCATTATCATGCAAGATAGCATGATGTGTGACTGCTGACTTGCACTGATCTACATCTGGGAACACCACATTTACATCAATACATGGATCATCAGCATCATATGAAAACATGGGAATATCATACTCATCATCCTCATCAACAATTTCACCATCAAGATCAAACTCAGGGTCAGAGCAATCATCGTCAGATGATGCAGCCAAATCAGTGTCATAGCTGCTATCACTTAGTGCCGCAAGTGAATCCGTATCGGAGTACATCCCCTCTACATCAACCCCTACAACCTCATCTTCGGAAGAACCTTTCTGGGTTGTGGCTCTCTTTTTTTTGGTGGTGACTCTCTTCTTTTTAGATGTGGTTGTGGCTCTCTCATTGGTGGTTCTCTCATTGGTGGCTCTCTCATTTGTGTCTCTCTCATTTGTCTTTCTCTCATTTATCTCTCTCTCATTTGTGTCTCTCTCACTACTGCCTCCCTCAATTAGGAGTACACTACTCCTCACAGTATGGTGAAATCTTCGCTTTGTTGGTGAAAATTGCAGTGGCCCCTCAAAATCATTTATCTGAGCATTGATGCATACTAATCCCTTGTCTACATTGATTAGAAACCACTCTAACAGATTGTCATCAGATTTTATCTCCACAGATTCATTCTCCAAATCACGCCACAAAATTATGAATTGTTTAGAACGCCATAAGCAGTGCTCAGCAATGAAATCAACTAGTTGCAACAATCCAAAGCTATGCGTGTCAACAACCTTGGTTGGCAAAGTTCTACGTTGCCACCACGACTTTGGACCACCATCTGGCAAGCTAAAAAACGATCGAACTCTAACAACAAGTTTCAATTCTCTGTGATTTGGCCTACAAATCACAGCAGTGAATACACAAGTTAACGAATCTAGACACCGTTGTTATTTCGCACCATACCATCCATTTCAAAGGTTGAAGAAAATACCTAGGCTCGTCCATGGTGGCTGTCGTGCAGGTCCCGGAGTAGCCCACACCCGCTGTTGGCCTGGAGGTAGCCGCGCGCGCTCGGGCCGCGCGCTGGGGCGGCGCGTCGCGCTCGGAGGACGGCCGTCGCCGCGCCGCAGCCGGCCGCAGCTGCACTGGGGCCGCCACGCTGCAGCTCGAGGCCTCCGCGCGCGCGCGCTGGGGCGGCCGCGAGGCGCGCCGCGTCGCTCTGGGGCCGCCGCGCGCTCCTCGAGGCCACCGCGCGCGCGCCTAGGGTCGCCGCGCGCGCTCCTCGAGGCCACCGCGCGCGCGCTGGGCGCCGCGCGCTGAGGGCCGCCGCGAGTCGCGCCGCTCTGGGGGCGCCGCGCGCCACTCCACGGAGGCCGCCGCGCCACTCCCGAGGCCGCCGCTGGGGGCCGCCGCGCGCTCTGAGGCAAACCCTAACCCTAGCCTTTCGCGTCGGTGGCCAAACCGAGAGACCGAGGGATGAGAATGCGTGGGTGGGAGCTCAAGTGGAAAGGATAAGGTAAGGGGGTATTCTTGTCTTTTCGCATGGGCATCTTTTGTTTTCTTTTTTTCTTTACCATTTAATCCTCCAGTCTTAACGGTGTCAGAAAACAGGGGTAAACGAAGTCTTCATTTCAAAATCGCAAGGGCAAAATCACAAAGTTAAAAAAGTAGGGGTAAAATCACATTTGCAGTCCAGAACAGGGGCAGAAACACCAAATTCCCAAAACATTTTTGCTATGTGCAACCGTACAAGTCATCTCGGCTCGCGCTGTTCCCCAAGTGACGCCAGCCCTGCCGTCCGATGCGGAGTATTCCCAGTTTTTCACACAACGGCACACACGGGCACCGCAGGCCCAATCAGCTGGGAAGCAACCCGAGCGGATACGGATAGATATTACTTATTTTATATTCTTATTTTTTTGTCGGAGTCGAAGTCGAATACGGATAGTGCCACATACGAATATGAATATGGATAAATCTCAGTCACGAATACTGAACGAATGCATGCCGCTCCGAATACGATTAGTCTCGGTCACAAATATTTAGTCAGATAATACGCGAAAACAAATTTCGCATGATGACAGAGACAAGTTAAGCAACTAGTAAATTCTAGCTAGAAAGCAGCAAGTAAATGATAGAGACTAGTTAAACAAGTAGTAGCTAACTAGCTACATGCCACATGGTTTAAAAGTATGAATTGCCCATAGCCAAATAGTCAAGTATATTACTAGTTTATTTAACTTCATTACATTTACATCACATGATAAGTTCACAACGCAGATCCTGTCTAGCAAAAGCCAATAGCGAGTCATCTCTAACCATGTTTCAGTGGATCTCAGCCCCGGTCATTATCTCGTCCTACAATAAAATATCAATTGGAACCCAAAATTATTGAATGAAGAATATAAACCCAAAACTAATACTTGTATAGTAGACAGTATAGCTAGAGAAGTATATGGTTCGTTTCATTCACTGTCAGTCTGCCACTGGAAGTAAATAACCAGCAAACTAGAGAAGTAGTAACAGTGTATATACGACAAGTTTCTGGAGACATAGCATCAAGGCCATTAACATGATGCAGTATACATGTCAGAGGATAGCCAATTTAATCAGTTGATAACAAATGATAGCCAATTTAATTAGTTGACAGCAAAGACATAGCAAAGGATAGCTAATTCAATCATCACTAACCATATAAGTTCGAACAGTAAAATAGATAAAATAACTGGAATTTGTTTTTATATTTTTATTTCTAGAATTATCAAACCTCTTCATTTATGTTTGTAGTAGCACAATCTATGTCATCTAGCTCCAAAGCCAACTCATCAACAAGTGATAATATCTTCTCCTTGGAATCTAAAATTAAAAAATAACACGAGGTTAATAAACAAAAGTTATAAGCGGTGCAATTGGTGAACTAAATAACTTATTATTTAGCTTTCCTAGATAAAGATATCGAATCTTTTGTACAAATTAGAGTCTCAACCACCTCGGGCTCTAATCGACTACGAAATGGATTGATGACATGGCCACCAACACTAAAAGCCGACTCTGAAGCAACAGTCGACACTTGAATAGCTAGCACATCACGAGTTAGTCATGAGAGAACATGAAATTTCCCTTGGTGTGTGTTCCACCATGACAATATGTCAAACTGTGCACCCTTACCCTTAGGATCAACACACAGAATTGGTTTTTCTTGCATGCATACCTCAAGTTCATTTTATACCACCATGTGTTGTAGCGACATCCTCATACTAATTGTTCAATGTCATCAAGACCCAAGTTAGAATCACCAAGTGGCTAAGAAGGTCCTTAAGGATTAGGCTTCGAAGGTTCAGATGCGTTAGACATGTAAGCTTGGAATAATTTGATCACAACATCCATGAAGCGATTAACTTCATGAGCAGCCCTCTCGTGATAAATCCTCCTCATGAAATATTCCACAAGCTTTTTCTTGTATCTAGGATCAAGAAAGCATGCCACAGCGAGAGCTATGTTGGATTTGTCCCAATACTTATCATATTTGGCTTT
Source organism: Dendrocalamus sinicus (assembly GCA_036346575.1). NCBI lineage: Eukaryota > Viridiplantae > Streptophyta > Magnoliopsida > Poales > Poaceae > Dendrocalamus > Dendrocalamus sinicus. Next base: position 9,562,432 of record CM070648.1, read on the forward strand.
CATAGCCTCTGTCATAAAAGAAATAGTAACATCAACACTTTCACACCCACGGATCGTCCACAAATGTATTGAGAGTACTCTAACTCTCGGATCGTGCTGTTATGCTCTTGTTGTCTTGTTCGCCTGTCGAAAGTACCAGGTTTGCCACGGTGCTTGGGCGTTCCGACAAGGTCAGAATGACCGATTCCCTGGTAATGCTAATGATGGGGGTGGCGTGTCTTTTTTTCCATTCGGTCGATGTTGCTAGTCTCAAAGACTAGCGAGCCTGGGATGGAGGATGATGATAAAGAAGCATCGTGTTCCATGGCGCGAATACATGTGTCCATGTCGAGGTCAGCGTAGTCGGGCAGATCGTACCAGTTTTTTTCATCCCAGGTTCCTGTCGTGATCGCATGGGCGATGTTGGGGAAAATAGGAGAGGATAAGGCTTGTTGATGAGAAACTTCAAGGACTTAGCGCTTTTTTCCCTACAGATGGTGTCATCTGTCGATGACCGAATCACTGATCTTACGAAAATGTGAGAAATGATGATTTATTCCTTGGAATGATTTAGCAAAAGAATAGGGATGATCTCTATTACTATGAGCTGGTTACAATGTGCTCTTGCTAAGAGATTACAAGGGGACGTGACTAGCACTAATCTCTACAAATCTTCCAATTGATCGGAATATCTTGATTGTCTTGTCTAGTGCTTTCCTAATTCTGGTTGCGATTCCAGTCATTCAAGTTGTCTATGTCTTCTCTTATTAATTCTTAAATAGTATTAAAGGGGTTTCAGCTATCCACATAAAGAGACGCTTTGTTGAATCGTCCCGTCTGGTCGAGAGGGTGGTTGCTGTCAAAGAGAGAGAGAGAGAGAGATGATAATAACTGATCTTCGATTATTATCAGTAAAAGATAATCGTGGAGATAACTCCATGGCAGTTGTTGTCAGAGATGTAGAGCCGAATCGTCGCGCTGTTTAGAGCAAATAAAGCACATGCTTTATTCACCGCACGGGAGGAACTCCCTAGAGGAGGGCCCTTATACCATTTCATAAAATCTCTAAGTGGTTCGTTGGTCGGGTAAAATATACAGAGAGTCTCCGACTAAGGGTATTCAGACAATTGCTTTCAGAAGCTTACGACCACATATGTCTTAAGGTTTTAATTAAATATTAAATCCGTATTAAAGGATTATTTAATCCGTGTCCGGTACATCGATATGGTCCAATTCCAAAGTTATGGAAAACCACTGATCACAAGTCATAGGTCGTGTGCGTTTTTCCATTCTTGCTCGGGACGACCAGACCTAATTTTTCACCTTTCGGATTGAGAGTCGGCGCAAGTTACCCCTGATTCAACGCCCCCTCATGCTCACCTCTTCGAGAAGGCGTCGACGTGTCTGCTGCATGTAATTGCGGCACAGGCCCCGCAGCGTACGCGCGGTCGTACACGGAACGTGAATCCTATTGAAGTAGTTTGAGACAAGTGTTTGCAACAGAACTTCTAATTCTCATTAACTGATGATGTTACAAATATATAGAGATGATAAGGAGCTTGAAAAAGGTGTCTAATGGAAAAGGCATCTGTACATTTAGGGTAACTGCACATTGGGCAGTTGTTAGTGTAACTGGTTTGTAACACTCCCCCTTGACCAATGTGTCTTCATATGATCACCTTGATTCATCATCTTGGGAAAACACCTCCAAAACCCTGTAGGGAAAAATATGAGGAGAACCGAGAGAATAGATATACCATGAAAAACTCCTTTAAAACCCGGTGGGTAAATTTAAGGAGAAAATTGATATGGCATATATTTGATTATATCTCCTAAAAACCCCTGTGGGGAAAAGAGAGATATATTTATGATTACGTTGTCATATTGCCTTATTAAAAACCTTGATGAGAAACCTTAGAGGGAAAACTCATAAAGGGAAAAAGAGTACAATATTTGTATTGAACGGGTTAAGTCTTAGGAGATTTCTCCCCCTGACATCTGCAAATCACGTAGTCTTCGCATACCAATTCCATGAACATATTTTTGGAATGTGGAGGTGGTAATGACTTGGTGAATAAGTCTGCGAGATTATCATAAGATTTAGTTTGCAGAATATTTATTTCCCCACTCTCTTGCAATTCATGTGGGTAAAATAATTTAGGTGCAATATGTTTTGTGATATTGCTCTTTATGTAACCCGTTTGCATTTGAACAACGCAAGCAGCATTATCTTCGTAGATAATGGTAGGTGATGCGATAGCATCTATACCACATGATTGTTGTATGTGGTTAATCATTCTGCGAAGCCATACACACTCACGTGATGCTTCATATAATGCAATTATTTCAGAATGATTAGTGGATGTAGCCACTAGAGTCTGTTTCGAAGACTTCCAAGAGATGGCTGTTCCACAGTGTAAAAATACAAAGCCTGTTTGAGATCTGGCATTATGGGAATCTGATAAATAGTCAGCATCTGTATATCCTATTAAATCCACATTTTTATTCTTCTTAAAGAATAGACCGAGATCTTTAGTGCCTTGAAGATATCTAAAGATGTTCTTCACTCCTATCCAATGTCTTTTGGTTGGAGCAGCGCTATATCTAGCAAGTAGATTTACCGCAAATGCAATATCCGGCCGGGTGCAGTTTGCAAGGTACATAAGCGCTCTGATGGCACTGAGGTATGGAACCTCGGGTCCCAATAACTCTTCATTGTCATCTCGGGGTCTAAATGGATCTTTGTCCCTGTCGAGAGATCGAACAACCATGGGGGTTTTCGATGGATATGCTTTGTCCACATTGAATTTTTTCAATATTTTGTGAACATAGGCTGATTGATGCACTAGAATGCCTGAATGAAGGTGCTCAAGTTGTATACCTAAGCAAAATTTGGTTTTACCCAAATCCTTCATTTCAAATTCCGTCATAAGATGATTACGTGCTTCATCTATATCCTGTGTATTACCAATGATGTTAAGATCATCAACATACACAGATATAATACAAAATCCTGTTGAGGATCTTTTGATGAAAACGCATGGACAATCATCATTGTTGGAGTATCCCTTTTTGGTTAGGAACTCACTTAGTCGGTTTTACCACATTCTACCCGACTGTTTCAAGCCATATAATGACTTGATTAATTTTACACAATACATATTGCGATTTACGTTCGGATTCGGAATTGAAATTCCATCGGGAACTTTCATGTATATGTCCGAATCAAGTGACCCATAAAGATATGCAGTCACAACATTCATCAACTGAAAAGATAGATGATTTTTAACTGCCAATGAAATTAAGTATCGGAATGTTATTCCACTCATTACTGGAGAATAAGTTTCATTGTAATCAATGTCGGGTCTCTGCGTGAACCCTTGTGCTACAAGCCTTGCTTTGTATCTCACCACCTCATTGTTTTCATTCCGTTTGCGGATGAAAACCCATTTGAAACCGACAGGGAATTCTTTGGGAGGTGTATGTATCACATTGGTGAATACATTTCTTTTCTTGAGCGAGGCTAACTCCGCTTGAATTGCACCCTTCCATTGATTCCAGTCCGAGCGCTGTTTGCACTCTGCCATGGTCTTGGGATCTGGATCATTTTGGAGGTTGTTTGCAATTGTTGTGGATAAATAAATGTCGACAATTGTAGTCTTAAGATCGTATGATTCTCCAGAATCAGTATAATTAGTGGAGATTTCTTGGACCCCTGGTGACTCAATGTTATTTCCCAAAACATTTGAGTCGGGGTATTCCGATGTCCCAGGATCAGTAATTGACTGCACTGTTGATCTGGGTTCAAGGATCCTTTGGTGTCTATCAACTTGAGGTTGATTTGCATTTACATTATTTTGTTTCCTTTGTCACTTGTTAGAAGCTGTATCCGCCATTTGTACCGTACTTCTCCCTCTCTTATTTTGAACTGGGAGTTGAGTGGTATTTTACGGTACCTCCACTCTTTCAGGCACATTTCTGGCAGGATTATAGGATTTTGTGACACCCTTATAATCAGTAAATGCATCTGGCAGATTGTTTGCAATGTTTTGCAAATGAATGATTTTCTGAACTTGAAGTTCAGTCTCTCTAGTACGTGGAGTGCGAGGCGGGAATGCCTTGTACATTCCAATTAATTTCACGGCATTCATTTGGTACTTGGTGTCTCCCTAATGCCGGAAATGTTCCTCATTGAATATGCAATCAGCGTCTGGGTCAGAAATGTGACCCTGTTAGGGGCTCGAGGTATTTTATGATTGATGAGATTTATACCCAACATAGATCCCAAGTTTCTGTGCGGTCCCATTGAGGTACGCTGCGGTGGTGAGATCGATGCGTATGTAGCGCAACCGAACTTTCGCAGATGGGAAATATCTGGTGGATTGCCACGTACTAATTGTAGTGGGGAAGTGCTATGATAAGCAGTTGGACGCAATTGTATTAAGTCAGCAGCGTGTAAAACTGCATGACCCCAACATGATGTTGGTAAGTTGCAATTCTGTAGTAATGGTCTTGCAATGAGCTTGATTCTCTTAATAAGAGATTCTGCTAAACCATTTTGTGTATGGACATATGGAACAGAATGTTGAACTTGTATCCCAAGAGCCATACAATAATCATTAAAGGCGTGGGATGAAAATTCAGCAGCATTGTCCATTTGAATTGATTGAATTCGATATTCAGGATAATGTGCTCGTAATTGGATAATTTGACCAATTAACTTAGCAAATGCATGCTCGTATTCATAATATTTTGCAAAAAAATTCCAAATGAATAAGTACAATGGTACTTACTAAATAGGAATTTTTTAATTTGAAATTTGCGAAAGATAGCAAATTTAAACATGGTCGCAATTCCTATTGTAAATAAATTGTAATAAAGTAGTAGTCCGACATATGTAAAATTAAATATTTACATATTTTTCAGATCCTGTAGGGACTGAAATGCGAATTTATAATTGTAAAAATTAACATATACAACTATAAACAAGCAAAAAGGACTAAACTGCAAATATTACAATAGGAATTTATTTAAACATAAAATGCTACATTTGCCATAAAAGGGAGGGGGTTTTTTGTCAATTTTCGGCAACTTGGGTGCATGACCGATCGGCCTTGTGGCCCATTAGGAGAGGTGGGGTAAATGGGCCAAAACCCATATGGGGCGACATATAAATACAAGGAGGTGGGGTGGTTAGGGTTTTCAACCTAACCCCATAGCCACCGCCGCATGAGGCTCCTCCATGGGAGCCGCCGCCGCCGCCGCGCGCCGCCGCCGCCGCCGGGCGTCGCCACCGCCGGGCGCCTCACTGCTTCGCGTCGGCTGCGCCGCCGCCTCGCCTCGAGCCGCCTCGCCACCGGCCGGGCCCCACCGCGTAGCGCCGCCTCGGCCTCGTCGGCCACGCCATGGGGCCGCTGCGTGCCGCCGGCGCGCCATGTGCGCCGCCGGCTCGGGCGTCACCGACCTCGTCGACCTCCGCGCGCGCCATGGTAGCCTCCGCCATTTGGGCGCCGGCTCGGCACCGCCGCCACCACCGGTCTTGGCGACGCCTCGGGTAGGCCGCGTGCGCGCCTCCTCTGCCGCCGCGGAAGCCGTCGTCCGCGGGGTCACCATGCGGCGCCAGCGCTCGTGTCGGACGGGCGCGCCTCCCGCCGAGCGCCGCTTTGCGCGGCCGCTACTGGTCGCCGGCCGGCTGCGCCACCCGTGGTCTTGCCGCTCCGCCGCGTGCTTTGGGCGCGCTGCTGCGAGCCGCCTCGGGCATCATCGGCCGCACCGGTTGCGCGCCATCTCGCCGCACCACCACGCCTCGCCATCCGCGCGCGTCGCCTCCTCCTCCTCCTCTCATCTTTGATTCATGTAGAGAGAAGGCATCCTCTGCGGAGGAGGCCGGTGGAGGGGTACGGATCCGAGGCCGGGGGCGGTTAGCCGCCACGAGGCGTCGCGCCGGCCGCCGAGCGGTCCATAGCGTGGAGCTTTCGCGGAGGAAGACGCCGTGTGCCTCCCATGGACGACGACGACGCGGTACAGAACCATGGCCAGTGGCGATGACAGTGGTGATCTCCGGTCGTGCTAATAACGTATTGAAGTAGTTTGAGACAAGTGTTTGCAACAGAACTTCTAATTCTCATTAACCGATGATGTTACAAATATATAGAGATGATAAGGTGCTTGAAAAAGGTGTCTAATAGAAAAGGCATCTGTATATTTAGGGTAACTGCACATTGGGCAGTTGTTAGTGTAACTGGTTTGTAACAAATCCCACCGGTCAGAAATTAGAATTAGCAGCCAGCTAAAACCGATCACCACGCTGCCGGCCAGTCTCTCCTGTCGCACCACGCTGCATTCGCTCGCTGGCTGTTTAAACCGTTGATAGAAGTGACTAGCCAGGGATGTGGTATAACCCGCCATTAATTCGAGTCTTGATGCTGCCTGCTAATTGATCCGTTTTTGCCTTGCGCGGACTCCGTGCGCTTTCGTGGCTTGATGCTGTCTTGTAAGCATAAATAGACGGATAAGCATGTGGATGAATATGAAACTCCTAAATTTAGTACAGCATTGGGCCTGTTTTTTTTTTACAACTTTTGATTTCTATTTTTGGCTTTTCTACAGTAACTAGTTTTTAAATAAAGTGTCTTTTCAAGATGAGGTTTACTAAGTTAATTGAAATACACACTATAACGACTTCATTTATATCGGCAAAAATATCCACAGCTAAAAATCATAAGTCGCAGAAAAAAGACCGATAGAAAGCTGTATTGGCCGCATTATAGGCCAAGTAACAAAAGAAATCCCCTAGGAAAGAAATGAAACAGCATATGAAGAAGAACTATCAAAAGTAGAATAAAAGTTGTCGATTCTCGAGAAAAAGAAGTAGAAAGTTCATAAATTGCAATGGGGAAGAAATTTAAGGCTACGCAAGTCCTACAGTACAACTTTTCCTTTTGAACGAACTGCAGTAGGACTGCCTGTGAGTCTGACCGGCGAGGCCGACGTCTGTATCTGCGGCTCGGCCCGCATGGTCTCTCACACCGGCCGCGCGCCCGTCCTCCGCACCGTAGTCCGTACGACCTCAAGCGCCGCCGGCCGTGCGCGACTGAGACCAACCTTGCACGGTGGCACGGCGCAACCGAAGGCTATGAGACGAGCGGCAGCGTGGCACTCTTGAGACGAGCCGCCAATCTCCTGCGCAGTGGCAACCGCCGCCGGGCAGCGTCTGCCGTTGCAGAAAGTGCCAACGGGTCGGCCCATGCGCCTCATGTCCGGCCATGGTTTTAGGGGAGGGAAGGAATTTTTATGGGCTTATTTGGGCCACTTGCGGCCCAATCCTGGAGTACTTGTTAAGCGTTCGGGCTTGGAAGAAAGGGAAGGGAAGGATGTGGTCTCTCTCCCCACTGGGCTGAACGAATTCACGCCTGCGAAGGCCATCACACTTAACACGTAGGCAGCGGCGTGTTTGCTCTGGGCTAACTTTGGGCTTCTTTTTTCTGCGCTCTGTCCATAAAGAAAAAAGAACAGAAAGTAACATATTGAACTTACTTTGCTATGGGCCAAATATGGGCTGTATATTTACAGGTTGCAATCGCTCGCGGTTTAAATTTTCGCACGGACATGGACCTCGTGGCATCACATCACGGCGTATACTCTCGTGGAGGGTTCGGTTCAAGGTCTTGTACAGTGCACGACTCGTACGCGATGATGACGCACTGGCCGCTCACAACCCACGAACAGAGGTTTTTTTCCCAACACAATCGCCATCGACGTGACCACGACGTCACGGTACCCATCACGGACGCAGACACAAACGTAGCCGAGCACGTGCCACGCCAAGTCCCCTCCACTACCGTCGATCACTTGCACAGGTGCATGATCGCGCTGCATCCTCCTTTCCACTTCTAAACAAACTTGGCTTCTAGATTCTTATTTTTGTTTTTTAACTTTTTAGGATTTTTTCTTTTTCTTTTTTATTCTTTTGTATTGCTCGTAATAGTTAAATCTATTTTTAAAAAATTTTAAATTTAATAACATCAAAAAATCCACTAACAACTATAATGTAAAATAAATCAGTTATAATGCTAAACAGTAAAAAATAAATAATAAATCAAAAAAAATCCCCAAATAAGTCGGGCCTAATAGTTTCCTCTACTCCTTTTCCATTTTCTCCGGACAAAAGACGACGACGACCCGCGCGGCCATCCAGGCTTCCCGGTGGCGCTAGTGCGTAGGGGCAGGTCGATCGAGATCGACTTTACAAGGGCGAGAAAACTAGCCAGGTGACACGTACTTTGTTGATCTAGTGCGGCACGTCAGGAAGCGTCAAGACTTGTCTGCGTGTTGCGGTGGTGGATTAGGCCCGCACATCACACAGCTAGTGTAGAGCGTTTGCAGAGGCCACCCATTATATATGCCAACCTCGCCTTTTGTGATGCTAGTGATCCGTGAGATCGATGGGCTCGAGGAATGGCACATTAGTCAGTTGATTTGGAGCTAAATGCATAGTTTTATGTAGGTGGCTTGGTGACTTGTTGTGCGAAATGGGAGGGCTACTACATTACTCCTACTTTTTAGAATGAGAAATGATTTCGTTGGGTTTATATATCCACATTTTGGCTTCCAGCTTATTTTTTACTATTTATAAATTTCATCTTTTTCTAAATTTTTGGTTTTTTGTTGAGCTTTTTTGCCGGTTCTTTTTTCCCGTATTTGTTTGTACTATACGTAATGGGCTAACATATTTTTTTAAATTTTTAAATTTTTTAAATTTAATTATGCTAAATAAGCCTTTGTCAGCTACAATATTTTTTCAGTCAGCTACAGTGCTTTCAGCCATAAATCATAAGCTTTTAAGCCCGACTAGAGATGGCAACGGGTAAATACCCATCGGGTATTGCCATTCCATACCCGTACCCGCTAAGTGTAAATTTACCCGTCGGGTTACCCGTATCCACACGCGGGTAGGAAAATTTACCCATACCCGTACCCGCGCGGGTATTACTACCCGACGGGTAACCTGTACCATAAGCATACCGGTTCAACACATAAGAATATCATCAATTTAGACATTCATTAATCATGCATGCCAAGCACAAAAGCGTCTAATGATCAAAATTAGTACATCACATAAACATACTTGACATGATCATATCAACATATGACAAACAAATAAACAATCAACAAGAAGTAGATAATAAAATTAACATTTGAGTGGGATGTCTAGTTGTCTAATGCGGGTATTCATTACCCGCGGGTAGGCGGGTATGGGTAGTATATACCCACACCCGCACCCGCCTACCCGGCGGGTAGAGAATTTCGCCCAATAACGTACCCATGGGTACATAAAATTTTCTATACCCGTCTCTTTATCGGGTAAAACCCGTCGGGTATTCGGGTATTGGGTACCCATTGTCATCTCTAAGCCCAACTGATCACCACCATTAGCTCAATGAGGCCAAAGAACTGCAGATTATTAATGTGACCGTCCGGTGCATGTGGATCAGATTGCGCGACCACACCAAAAATGGGAACTTTAATTGCACCCGTAGCAATGATAGTTTAGGCTTTATCGGTCAGCACCTTGCACTAGCATTGTAGCCATCCATCTGGATAGTGGATCTGCACAGCTCACTCCGGAAATCGTTCTACAATTTAATCTGTTAGAGCAACTTCAACAGTAGCCCTCGAATTTAAGTCTCTACTTTTCATTTGAGGGCCCTCTACTTTTGAGTGCCTAATTTTTTTGTTTCTACTCCAACAGCACCCCTCAAATCTAAGCCCTCAAATCCATTCTACTGCACACTGACACATAGGACCCACTTCTGACAAATCCATTCGGGCAAGGAGGCAGGGGATTTTGGCGGCGACGGCGACGGGCGAGGTGACGGCGACGGCGACGGGCGAGGCGACGGCGACGGACGAGGCGGCGTCGAGGGAGGCGGCGGCGGAAGCGAGGAGGCGGGCAGCGAGGAAGCGAGGAGGCGGGCGGGAGGAGGCGCGAGGTGAGTGAAGCGCGGCGAGGAGGCGGCGGGCGGGTGAGCGAGCGCGCGGATTTTGGCGGCGACGGCGTGGCGATCGCGAGGCGTCGGGCGAGGGAGGCGGCGGGCGGGAAGCGGAGGCGGCGCGGAGGAGGCGGCGGGGAAAGAGGCGCTCAGGAGGGGAAAGAGGCGCGACTCCAACAGAAATTTGAGGGTTTGGCCTAGAGCCCCCAGGAATGAGGGCTGAAGGGGGGATTTGAGGGGCTCCTCAAATTTGAGGGCTCTAATAGGGACCCTGCTGGACCTCTATTTTTGTGTCAAGCCCTCAATATGAGGTTTGACGGCTCAAGTAGGAGCTCTGCTGGAGTTGCTCTTAGCGGACATCTGTCTTTTACTGATCACCTAGCCTATAGCTACCTCATCCTAAGAGCATGGCTAATAATTCAGCCTGCTGCTGGCTGAATACAGATGCCATGTCATTTACAGCTAACAATGCAGCCAGCACATATAATAGGTTGGCTAAGAGGTTGACTGTAACAAAGATGTAAGTATTTAATATTTGCATGTACATTCCATCAGCTGTGATTAATATCTTTGTGGCCATCCATCAAACAACAATAATATTTGGCGTACGGAGCTTCGATTTGGCGGGGCTGGAGCAGGGGATCGGGAGGAGGCCCATGGAAAAAGCCGACTATTGCGCTCGCTACGGGCTGGAAGCAGGCGATTCTTTTCTCGATTCGTGCGTTCAGCCCGGCGCTTCACCAGCAGCCCGCTTCATTCTCTCTCACCTTTTCTCTCCCCTCCAGCTCAGATTTTATTGACGTGGAAGACCTTCCAGCCTGCTGACTGGATCTTACTATACTTGCTCTAACAGTTCAGCAACACCTTACAAGAGGACGTGGCCTGCCTGCCATTTACCTGATGTGATGGTTACATTGGGCAGGAATGCTGTGTACAGTGACTAAACTTTGTAGTTCGTCAGCTCAGCTATCAGGCTGGCTTCACCTTCCGTGCTCTCATTGAATGAGTTTGACGTAATTTCTGAACGAAGTTCGGTTCTTACGCATAACAGCCTGAGACGGAGCTCTAAATTCAGACACGACTGACTGCTTTTTCTCTCTTTTTCGGGAGCCAAACATTCAACCAACTGCGCAGCGTACAGGTACAAAGGACCGGGCCAGTACAAGTTGACCAGGCCGGGCAATGCTGCTTCGGCAGCTTCGCATTGTCCGCAACTACACAAGTCCAAAAAAAAGTATGGACATTGCAGCAAGGACTAAACTTTCTGGAAGGAGTAAGTCCAAAGCAAACCAGTCAGTTGGCGAACGTGACGCAGAACTTTCAACTCTTCTTGGTGGGTTTATGCCTCACCAATCACCATCACCAGTAGTGCAGTTTCCACAACCACATGTCTGGCGTAGAACAAAAAACATTCACTTAATTAACTGCACATTTGCACTAATCCGATGATATTTGGATTATTTTAGGGAATAATGTACCAGTTTGCACTTAACGTCCCGCTCATTTTGGTTTGATCTTTTGGCTTTTGACTTATTTTTTACTATTCATAAATTTTGTCTTTTTATAAATTTTTGGCTTTTTTTGAGTTTTTTGCTAGTTCTTTTTTCTGTATTCATTTTCGTTGTCTGTAATGAGCTAACATAGTTTTTCTATTTTAAATTTAATTACGCCAACTAAGCCACCTTTAACTACAATGTAATTTTAGCCATAAGCCACTATTTTTCAGCCCAACCAAGCACAACCTAAATCATGCAAAATGTCCTGTCTGTACTATATATAACTGGCAACCTCCATATTAGTTTGTTTACCATCAGCTTTCCTCTTCGGAAAAGATATCTCGCTAAATTCCCATGCTCCAAATTCCAACGGGAGGCTAAAACTGAATTTAGGGTCAATGGCCACATCCAAACAGGGCCTAAATAAGCACTATTTCCTGACAACCTTGGCAATCACAGTGACCGCAACAGTTCAATCAACCCTCAGATTAAAGATCGATGAACTCCCGGTTCAACGCAAATCGACTTGACCGAATTGTCAGTACTACAAACTTTGATCCGTGAATGACCCAAATGGAGACATGTGGCCCTGCTCATTTGGGTTTTTTTGGTGTCTTATGATTTATTTTTTACTGTTTGGTATTATAGCTGACTTATTTTACACTATAACTTATGGCGGTTTTTTGGTATAATTAAATTTAAAAAATAGAAAAGGCAGGTTAGCCTATCACAGATAATTCAAAGGAATACAAAAAAAACTAAAAAAAACAGAAAGAGACAAAAAAATAATAAATTAGAAGTCAGAAACAAAAGGTTGAAATCCGAAACGAGTTGTCTTTCCGTGTTTGGAACGGAAGTTCTCGACTTCTCGGTACTGGCCTAATTCCATTCACCTGTTGTTGCCTCTTCAACTGCCCTCCCCAGCGAGATCAAAAAAAAAAAAAAAAACTGCCCTCCCCAGCCTTCTACCTCCTGTTTTGCTTCCCCAATTTCTTCCGTCGAGGGCGATGGAATGACAATACAGGACGGAGGCTGCCAAAACGGAACATTCCAGACATTCTGGCCGGAACAGAACGGCATTGATAGTATGCTCTAGCCCCAATCCGATCTCGTTTCCCATAGCGCACGGTGGTTTTTACTCGTCGCTTTCCAGGAACTATGGGCCTATTTGGGGCTGCTCCACTCCAATTTTTTCAACTCTGCTCTAAACTTGTCTAACCAAATGGGTCAAACTCCAAGAACTCTGCTCCAAAAAAAGGTGAAGTTGAAGGCCTACTCCACGTTTTTTCTGGAGCTAATCAAGGGGTATTCCAGAAACTGAAGTTTTGTATCTTCTCATAGAGTTGAAGGAAAATTACCAACCACTGCCATTACACAACTCCTCTTCCGTACCGATTCGTTTTCTTTTCCTTCTGCCCACCCCCGCAACTTCTCCTCTCCCCACCCACCGGCCGCTACTCCTCTGCGCCACCTTCTCCCGTTTCCACCGCGCTCTCTCCTCCCTCGGCCGCCTTGGCGCCGCCTCCCTTCTCCACCTCGCCGCTCCGCCGCGCCTTACCTCGCCACGCCACCACATCTCCGGCCACTTCTCCACTCCACCAGCCGCCCCTTCCTTCTCCGCCTCCGGCCACATCTCCACTACTCCTCCCAACTTCTTCCACCGAGTCCGCCGCCCACCTCGGCGCGCCACCACCGGTCGCCTCCTTCCTACCTCCGCGCCATCTATCTGCCCCGTGCGCCCCCATCACACCGCCGACTCTCTCCACCTGCGTCCCTTCTACCTGCACCCCCTATTGCCCCACCTCTCCACCTCTCCACCTCTCCACCTCTCCCCTTTCGCATCCTCCGACCGCCGACCCATTTCCGCTCCCTCCGGCGCGCCGCCCCTCCGGATCCACCGCGCTACCCCTCTTCTTCGGCCGCTCCTCCATCTCTTCCACCCCTGGCCGCCTTCTCCTTCCACTCGGCCCCCATTCTCACCGGCGCTTCCTTGTTCTTCTCCCCAAGCCCCCCTTTGCTTCTCCTCTTCCCACTACTCTGACCGGTACCCCACATCGTCGCCGCCGCCTTCACCTCCTCGGGTCGCCGACCACACCTATCTCCGCCAGCACCGACACCGACGGCGAAGGCACGGCAACTCCCTTCTTCCTCTACGGCCAGCACCTTCACCGAGCCCGCCGCCTGCTTCCTCTTCACCGAGCTCCGACTTCTTCCTCCCTCCTCGGCTCCACGCTTCCTCTGCATCTCGGTTGATTCCTTCTACCACATCTTCTATTTTCAATTACTGTTACTGATACTATTAGCTTGTTTATTGGTGATGCTATATGAACTGTGAATGTTTGGGTAGCAATGTGACTGTGTTCTGTTATGTCTTACTGTGATGGATGCATATGACCAGTGGATTTGTTATTGTGCCTTGTTAATTTGATTTATGTTATTGTATTATATGCCCTGTGATCACTCAGCAAATTGTGTTCTGTTAGTAGAATTTTTAGTAGTGCTGATTGTGATCTGTGTTGGTAGAGGTTATAGTATTAGTTTGTGAGTGGGCAAGCAGAGATGAGACTTCCCTCTGAATATTGCTTTGTTTTGGCTTTAGACATGTTTGTATTGATTCATCAAAATTAAATGGATGATGTTCTCTGTAACCAGCCACCAACTATGAATCCATGGTCACACAGATCAAGTAATGCACAGGTATGAAGAAAAAAGTATGCTACTCATGAAGTTGTAGTGTTCATATAACGGCACAGATTCTATAAATGTTAAGATAAACTAATTGTACAACAACTGATTTTTCATCCTATGGAACCTGTTGCTATCTCTCAGTACTATCTCCCTTCCAGTGGCTCTAGAGATATACAACAGGACATAGGGAGCTGGATCTCGTGGCTCGAGTTCTATGACATGTTTAGCAGCAATCTCTCCTATCTCAATATTGTCATGGGTCCTGCAAGCACCGAGAAGAGTCTTCCAAACCAATGCATCTGCCTTCAAAGGCATTTCGTTAATGAACTGCAGGGCTTCTTCAACAAGGCCTGATCGCGCTGTAAATCTGAATGTGTATATAATGTTTGAGCAATGGAATGGATATTGCTCTGTAATGGATATTGTTGTGATGAACTATTATTATTTGTATTCGAATAATGGACTTTGTTAATTATCTATCATGCACGTTACAATTTATGGGACAAAAGGATGGAATTATTTGATCAAAATTTTTGTTTTTTGGTTTTCTCGAATAAATTAATTGCGGTTATAATATTTTTCATCATATTTCAATTGGCAACAAAAAATATTCAGTTACATATACTTCACAGACATCAAAACATACACCAAACATCATTCAGGGGCACATTCGACCTTTCTTAGGGAAATCTCACATTTCTGGAACTGGAGTTAGGCTGCGTGCCAAACAGGACTACCTGCTCCAGGAACTCCACAGTGGAGCTGCTCCATGGTGGAGTTGGTGGAGCAGAGCTGAAAAAACTGGAGCAGAGCAGTTTCAAACAGGCCCTATATACTTACTGCTTTGCGAGCCCCTGTCGCAGCCGATCCAAAGTTATGGCCGCTTCTTGTGGCCTTGTGGGTGGCTGGCCTACCCCGATTTTGATTCTTTTGTGGCAGCGTGAAGGACTTCGTTGCTAGTCCAATTGGTGAAAGAGTCTTCGTTGTCAATTCGATTGGCGATAGGACGACATAGTCTCATTCACCAATTAGACTGGCAACAGAGTCTAGTTCATCTATTGGACTGACGACAGAGTCGTTTCTTTAAATATTAATTTTTGTAGTAATAAAAAATGTATGTTTGCCCAAAAATCTTGCATTGTTGTGTATTCAGTAGTTTTGAAATATTAGCTAACTATTAACGTTCAAATTATCGTGTATCTCATGTTGCATTCATGATTCTGGTTTAAGTAACTATGAATTTTGAGCCTGACATAACATTTAGAAATTAGTGTGTGAATTATATAACACATAGGGTTTGATTAAGTGCACATATGTTGCCACACTACTCCAACGATAGAAATGGTAATATGGGTAATATGCATGAACCATTAATCTGAACTACAGCTAAGAAACATATGCGACATTTGAAATCGAAAACACTGGGGATGAAAAAGAAGTTAGGCATGTGGTCATACATCCTATGCTTCTGGGTCCATCAATGCCTTTCCCTTAGCTCCACCATCCTCCAACACCCACCACAAAGCACACGGTATGTGGCAGCCAATATCGCTAGTTCCCACGCATTGTTGTGTGACATCCTCCAACTCTGTGCTCGCTATCTCCCTGGCATACTAGGTCATGTGCATATCCACACTGTCCCCATGGGACGAGCAGGACAAGACCCAACTGAAGAACCATGAGAAGTACGCCTCCAAATGTCGCCGCACAATGTAATCCTCCGCATTGGAGGCCACCCTCTTTGGCTGAAAATTAATAACAGTTGCTAGTTAGTAATAGTATTTTCACAACAACTAGAATAGTAAAATGAAGTAGCACTTACATAAAACTATGTAAACTACTTTTGTGTGGGACCATGTGTGCTGGTGAACTCCTCGAAACATGGCGAGCAGTTGAGGGAGCTAGTCCGGATCAGCTTCCACCGACACCACCATCCAGCGTCAGCGTCATCTCCCTACACGGAGATGGAACGTGTGTGTCTCCGATCGCCAACGGTCGACAAGGGCCAATAGTAGGTACCTGTTATACAGGAACCTTCTAGATGCACTGTGCTTGTCCTGTGCGTCCTCCACTGTGGCCTCCAACATCCTCACAAGGGGGAGTAGTCCAAAGGCACTCAACCTATTTGTAGACAAATAGAAAACGTTAGTGCAACTAAGAAAACCCAGCAAATGCCAATCAAATGGTCACCTGATTCACATACCTGGGAATCCAACGAGAGTTGATCCTCCATATCCTCACAAGGATGCGTAACCACAATAGAGCAAGCTCGATGGGTGACTCGCCATGCTAAGTCAAGGCAGTCGCCAATTGGCTGTGGTGCGTGGCATTGATGGTTGGGTCGAGCAGCTCGTAAGGCAACCCCACAGCGCCTACATGCTTCTTCATACCTGTTCAATAAAAACATAGGATGTTAGTACAGCAAAACGCAAACCGATCATGAGGAAAATGTAAAAGTAACCTAACACAAGGTAAATCCACAGGTAAAATTACATAACACAATTTAAATCTACAAATGAAGTAACATAAGGTAAATTTACTGGTGAAGTAACCTAACATAAGGTGAATCTACAAGTAAAATTACATAACACAATGTAAATTCGCAAGTGAAGTAACATAACATAAAATAAATCTTCAAGTAAAATAATGTAGGTAAATTGGCAATTCGTAAGTAAGTCACACATAAGTCATAGATCATACAACAAGTATAATGCAGTTCATATATAATAGATACCATAATGGATGTTACAACATAAGTTCAGACAGCGTCAACAACAAGATGCCAACGACCGTCGACGAAGGTCTTAGCCACCTCATCTTGAAGGTCCACTGCCCGAGTGCAATATTTAAAGGATTCCACTCCGATAGGATGGGCTGATCACCTCCACCTTGCTTATCAGAAAAAGATTCATCACCGAACAATGCCTTGTAGTCTTCAAGCTCCATTCATTCCAGTAAGGCTTCGATCAACTCACCTTCATTTGCAATCCCCATGGGTTTCCGCGACTTGACCATAAGAGGGTCTTCAGTATCAGTTTCGATCAAGTTGGTACCACCTACCCCTTCTTGGTTCAAAGAAAATGGTGTACTTTGGCTAGACTACTCAACTTCTTCAGCATTACCACCAATGACATCTTCCTGTGTCACATGAGCCAGGTGGAATTTCTTGTAGGTTTGTGCCAGTATGACTAGTGGCCATCCATGCTCCATTGCCAATTTAACATAGGAGCTCTGCAGATTTCACCCTTTAAGTTCCACTAACTTCCAGTACGTGCGTTGATGTGCCTGGGTAGCAATGCTAAGCAACTTCAGGTTGTGCGATGTATGATCCAGTGAGAACAACTAGTACAACTATCTCATAACAGTGCCCCATGAACACTACTCTGCATTTGACAGACTGGCCATCACCGATAAAACATCATCCGATTCGACTCCTTCACCCATTCGTGGACCCCCTTCTCCATAGTGTATTTTGAAAACTACTTGTTCAGACATACTTGTCAATCATTCGACAACTAATCTCATGTACATGAAGTAGACCAAACAACATACTTGCTACTCAAAAATAAACTTGCAAAGGAGGGGACTTGTCCAACGTGCGACACCCTAGACAAGACAAGTATTCATACATATCATGTAAAAATCAAAATTACCATGCATGCTTTACCTCTGCAGCGCACGGAACTAATAATGGATCCTACACATCGTATCCTCTATTTTCTAAATAAACCTATGTATCAAATCTAAGACTGCAAAACTAATCAGTTCATTACGACTAAAAGTTTTGTAATTCTACGCAAATTACTCTAGAGGACTACATATCTATAGCTACATTATTTACAACTACCCAATATAGCTGGAAATCTATATTTACACATATGATGACTACCCAATACAATTAAACATCTAATAATTTTATTTACTAACCTACCATGATTTCAAAATAAAATCTACAGAAAAACAAAGAACTCACCTTTACGCAAAGATCAGCTCCTTGTCCTCTCCTCTCCTCTCTTTTCTTTTCTTCTATTTGGTCTTCTCCCCACTTTGTGTTTTATGAATTAAAATGAATTTTGATAGATTTTTGGCCCTTTTATAGGCTTGCTTCTGTTGCTATTTCAAATAACGATAGAGGGTGTAGTTCTCTCTGTCAATTGAAATGCCGACAGAACCCGTGGTACCGAAGTAGCACTCTATGGTCCATTGGTTCGATGACATTTGAGATAGCGACAAAAACTCTATCCTGGATTGAAATGGTGATAGAATCTCTATTATTGCTGTAATTTTTTAAACGATAATATATTTATGTAATATTAATAAAAAACAGATCATTTAAAAAATTTCACCATTTCAGACAAAGTAAATTAATCCACCTGTCCGACTACGAACTTTTCCAGCTGCTCGCCTGCTCCGTGCGGCGCGCCACTCTCCCCTTGGCACCGGCACTGCTTCCGTAATTCCTCACGCACCAGCTCGTTAACTCTCGTGATCAGCTGCGTTCACACGCGCCGGCTTAGACCATTAGACCGTGTTATAGCACGGTAGGTCGGTGGCCACGAGTGTGGTTTATGGCATGTGGCGTGCGCCTATAAAAGGATGCTTCTGTTGCCCACCACAGCACAGCCGCCGCTCAACACACACACCTTCTTGCATCTTTCCTGTGCTTAGTGCGGTGCGAGGCAAATTTAACCAATCCATCGCTAGCGCTATGGCTCAGGGAAGAGGCAGTGCTGGCTGCAACGCCGCCGTGCTGGCGTTGGTGGTCCTCTGCGTGCTCCTCCACGGCGAGTTCGCCGAGTCGGCGGTGTACACGGTCGGCGACCGCGGCGGCTGGAGCTTCAACACCGGCGGATGGCCCAGGGGCAAGCGCTTCCGCGCCGGCGACGTGCTGGGTGAGTGCTCATGAATCATGTCACACGTCAAGTACTTTTAATTAACATATATATACACCATTAAGAGCGTAACTAGCTAGTACGTGGCACCTAGCACAGGATCCGGTTAATTAGCATCGAGTGCATATAGTGCATGTTCGGCAAGAGTACGTACTGCGTACTGTGGATCTGTTCTTTTCGACTGCGGCTTTTGGCTGAAAGTTTTGAATTTTGGCTGTTTACGGTACAGATTATGGAGAGACAGATACTCACTTGCGATTTTGGCTGGTACAGATGTTGAGCTTTTAACGTGTAGATCGTTTAACTTGTAGATTCCGTCTTGAGAAAATACTCCGTTTGAAAGTTAGATACTGTAGCAAAAGTTAAAAGCTGTCAGCTTATGAGGTAAAGAACAGGCCCTGTGGCTCACGAATGGTAGCTAGCTCATTGCAAATGCGAAGTAATTCTAGCGAACACATGCACGGCTCGGTATGGCGCTCGTCACCTGCCAGGCTCCAGTGCTCCACTCTACTGTTGTGAAAAGCTGGACTTTTTTTCTTTCTGTGTGACCACTGGCCAGCTGTGGGAAATGCCACACCGACTTGTCCACGACCTGTGCACTTGTGCAGAATAGGAGTAATATTTTTTCCGCGTTGACAGAGAAGCACGGATAACTATGAACACACTCCCAAGGCAAATAGTTTATATACAACGTTAAAGCATCGATGCATGTACCGAATCGATTGGCTCTTGCGGCCGGTCTCGTGACTTTCTTTGTCGGAATATGGCATGCATGGTGCAGTGTTCAAGTACAGCCCGTCGGCGCACAACGTGGTGGCGGTGAGCGCGGCGGGGTACAGGTCGTGCAGCACGCCGAGGGGCTCCAAGGTGTTCAGGTCCGGCAACGACCGCATCACGCTGGCCCGCGGCACCAACTACTTCGTCTGCAACTTCCCCGGCCACTGCCAGGCCGGAATGAAGATCGCCGTCACCGCCACCTGATCGATCGGCTCATGAGCGGCCGGCCGGGTTAACTTAATCCCCTTAGAGCAACTAGTAAATCAGACGGTGCCTGTTCAATAATACTGTGTGCCTGGCGTACGTGCTTGTTAGGTCTGGTAGCAGCTTGGCACTATAGAGAAATAGTGTGATGTAATCATCTGGATGTGGGAGACGTAGCTAATAAAAGCCATACAGCTGTGTTGGTCCGGCTGTATGTACCATGTTATTTTGGAATGCCGTGTAATACTGTGGTCACGCGTTTTTGGGAGCACTCTTTTTTTCTCTTCAAGAACTAGTATTGCGGGAGTACGGTGCTGCTTCACATTTCATTACTTATAGTATTTCGTATGTTCTGTAATGTTCATACATAGCATATCCCTTCAAATCTTCAAAGATGCGATTGCTCCGTTCAAAACGGATTTTGTTGTTGGCTTTTGGCTAGAATGAGCACCGTAGCTTTTGGCTGGAGTATTTAATTAAAAAAAATAAAAAATAAAGAAAAATGAAATTGGCTAGGGCAGTTGGCTTTTTGACTAAAATAAGTATAATAGCTTTTGGCCGAGACATTTAATTAAAGAAAAATAAAAAATATATTATATCTTACGGACAATATAAACGAAGGTTAAAAAACTAACAGTATAAAAACGGCTTTCGGATGGAGCCGCGGCGGACAGCCCCAAACTTATATATCGTACCGTCCGGGACACGGGCCAGAACGAATGTTATATGTTAGCCCAAACAAAGTGGGAGTGTCTGCCCATCTACACTCCCCGCCCAGCCTGTGTACACTCGCCCCCCGCACAGGCAGTCTGCCCATCTACAGCTCCCGTACGCGTGCACTCCTGGTAACCCATCCGCCTCTCAGAGTAGGAGAGACCAGCGCCCTGCATCCACTCCCTAGGTCTCGTCTGCCGAGGAGCCGCCTAGCTCGGTTGGCATGCTTCCCTTCCCGTCATGTGAGCTGTCCGTTCGGATTCTATCTCCGTATCCGTTCAGATGTCTCATCTCATATGTGTGTATTTAGTAAAAAAAATGTCTACGTTTCATAAGACATAGGATAAATTCAGTATTTATTCAGTGACCTTCGTTTAAGTCCAAATGTACATTTCAGAAGGATGCATACGTGTGTATGCGTACGGTATGAATATAAGGTGTCTTTTGTTGTAATCTAAAAAACAGTTCTTCTCGTCGTGTGGCAACGCGTTGCAGTAGAGGGAGAAGATGATGGCCATGCCAATTTGGCAACCTTTTTTATGTTTCTACTCGCGACCAATAGCAAGTTTCAGAAAGAACGGAACACACTAACTAGCCTGTTCAGACACTGATGTCAGTGATCATCATCCCAGAGTCAATTGAGGAGCTTTGGTCACCCTCAGGGCTCAAGTATAAAATGAAGTGACCGGCAAGCGGATTTTTCTTCAACAATGTATGCCTCCAGATCAGTAGTACAAGTGTAGTGATTATTTTGTTCCCATCACCCATGAGCAATGTATAGGAGAGCATCGAAGCACCTCTCATGGTTACGAACATTATTATTTTTCCATGAAAGAAAGTACAATAGCAGATCCCCCAACAATGTAGGGCTCCAGATCAATAGTACAATTACAAGTAAGTTCTGATACATGAAACAACATGAAAAAATACTCTGTACGCGCCCAGTATTATACATGGGGAAGGCGTGGCAAACAGAATGATTAATCTTGTTCCAGTCAGACGGACGCACGCATTATGCCTGATCAGATGGTCGGCTCAAGTCTTGGTGATAAGACTGACATTTTTGCTCTGGCAAAAATCAGCTACTTCCGGCGGGAGCGGTGACATTTTCTTGATTTTCAGAGCTTGCAGCTTCGTAGCATGCTCCAGGACTTCAAGCGCGCTTCGGAATTCTCTGCAACTATGTACTGAGAAGCGGATGAGGCTTGGAAATGTGCCGTTTTCCACGTGGCACACCTTGAGCTTGTTTAGTTTACTGATTTTCAAGTACCGCAGCTCAGGAAAACTGTTCTGTGAACACGAGACCTCTGGGCACTGGAGCACGTCATCCTTTAGCTTGAGTACCCACAGGCTAGAGGGTTGTGAGCGAGCCCAGTGTTTGCATCAGGCTTACAAAAATCCATGAGCCAGACAATGTGATACCTCGTAATATTTATATGGAGGTAATTTAACCATATAAGCCACCGAAAAACACCTTCAAATAAGTAAAAGCATCTCAAAAAATGTCTCTACATAACAAAAAACTTTCTGCGAATTAGAGAGCATATCAAAAACATCTTTACAAGATAAAATTTTGCACGTGGTTGTAAAACGTATCAAAACCACTTCTAGTATAAAGTTTTGTGGCAATTTTTAAAGTGTCTCAAAAAGTGCCTCTAGATTATGTAACTACAATTTTAGAGGCAAGTTGGAAAACGCCTCTCAATAAGTGCCTCTACATGGGATTTTTCTTTTAGTGTCATTTCCAGTCCATAAGTCGATTGCGGTCCCTAGTAAGATATAACGACCCCCCAAATACACATAAATACCATATCAGACGAACCTATATAGTACTTATATACCGATTCTTTTGCCTCATGATACCAGATCGAATTTAAGGTGTGAAGCATATCATCCTATGATAGCTTGAACATTCACTCAAACCTGTAGTAGATTACTCAATTGTGATACTCCCCAGTCCCCAATCACATTCAGCATGGTTATGCACTACTTTCTTAATCCAATCGCATCGAGAGACCCAGAGACATCTCTCCCGTTATATTGGAGGGGTAAATTTAATCTTGATCGCTCATATTCCTCCGCATATTGTTATAGTAAATCCGAAAGCTTATCGTTATGACCAACCTGTTCGGAATAGTGTTTGGCAACATCTAAGTAAATTATTACTCATGTGAAAAACCGTGATGATCTTATGTCTAAAGATCTTATATACACCATGTATGAGACCAACTAATGACACGTAAGAATATAACAATTCAGCAGTATCTCATGTATTGATTTGATATCCCTATATTTTATGATCCGTGAAATACGATCATCAATAAATACATGTGATGATCTGTAAATTATAATTGTCCCACATATTGATATAAGATTAAAAATAATTTAGAATAATATTAAAACGTAAATGAAAAGTTCTATGAATAAGTCACATACTTCTTGATCAATACGAAAGATATTTATTCAAGGGACAAAATAACATATTATTAAAAAGATTATAAATATAGAAATGATACAATCATCTCTATGATTGCTTCTAGGGTATATCACTTGTAAAAAGGGTTAGAATCAAGCCTCAGTCTACCTAAGCTATAGCCCGAAATCTAGAAATAAAAGTGGAAAAATCACAAAAAAAAAAACTTCGCCCTAAAAACAACTGGGCCGGGTTGAACTGTGATCCGTTCGGCCCTGCTAACAAATGGAACCCACTTTCCGACACGCACTGCTTTATGAACCTTGCCTAGCCTGACTAAACCAAATTCTAAACAAAATTTAGGGTAATGGTCAACAAACGTACTATAGACATTAGAGCATGTACAATACAAGATGCTTATATATGAATGCTTAAAGAGAGAGAATATAGCTATATCATCAAACACCTATGCAAAAGTTATTTCCTCCAATACAAGCATCTCTTCTATAGGTGCTTAGATGCTATATTATCTATTAATAGACATAGTTATACACATAAGCACCTACTAAGCACCGATGCTTCAAAATAAGCACTTTATCTATCCTATGTGGCAAGAAAAATCAGTTTCTCATTGCTAAACATCTCTCTAAACGTCTGCATTGTACATGCTCTTATAGTCTCGAGCATTCGCTTATGTTGCAAAACTGACAAGCGCGTGTCCTAACCGTTGCAAACATAAGCATGCAGCAAGCCAGCAATTTGATCAAAATTTCCCGATTATTGCATAACCAGCACTCCCAAGTAAAAGCATCTTTTACTCCCGAGCCAGCCTGCTACACCATTCGACAAATCATCGCATGGTTCAAATTTTACTTTTCTAGAGTAGGCTAACCCATGGATGCCGTCGGTGGAGCAAATGAGCAATGGCGAGAGAGCACCTCACCCGCTGGTTCACCTCACGATCCCTCTCGCTGTTGCGCGCGGAGCCCCGGGAGCGAGCCCCGTGCGGAAGAGCGGGGGACGGCGTGCGCGAGGAGGGGATGGCCGGACGGATGAGCGACGACCGAGAAGAAACCGCGCGCGGGCCCGTTGCTTAACACACATGTCTGCCGAGATCGGCCAGGCCAGCCTCTTGAGCATTCCTATGTGCATTTGGTTGCGTAAGAGTGAGGCGCGTCGTTGCGAACTGTGCATTGAGAAAATGCTTTGCAATTTACGTGTGCGCGGCTGCAGTGTTCAGGTACATCCCGTGGGTGCATAACGTGGTGGCCGCCGACGAGGACGCGTGCAACGGCTGCACCACGCCGCCGGGGTCGAGGACCTACACGTCCGGCGGCGACAGCGTCAAGCTCGCCAGGGGGGACGGGACTCCTTCATCTGCACCCGCATGGTTCTGACCATTGTGTCAGTGACTCGTTTGTATCTGATTTCTCCTCGTATTAATCAGAAACCACTTCTTGCTCATGATCGTTTCGTTATGCATACATGAATGTTTTTGTAACAATGAAATTGTACTAAACTGAGTTATCCACAAAGATTCAGCATTTACATGCATAAATCATCGAGTCATAGTCCCCGCGTTCTCTCACTTTTGACGTCGTGGAGCACCAGTCTGCGATTTCTTTTGTCTGAATGTCCAAGCTAAGGACTTCTCCACGATAGATCCATTGTGAACTCAACCAGCTGCCTGCGTGTAGAAAGAACATGGATCAAAAACATCCTTCCGCCCGATCGTGCAACTCCACGATTTCCAAACAAAGACTCTGTGATCGTCGTCTCCGTAGAGAATAAAATTCAGGGGGCCATCGAAAGATTCAAGACGGCGATCTTCAGAGACGATTTTATGCCTAGTTTAAACCGCTTAAGTGGGCAGGTACGCTCGCAGTTGCGTTTGAGACTTTG
Source organism: Dendrocalamus sinicus (assembly GCA_036346575.1). Lineage (NCBI taxonomy): Eukaryota > Viridiplantae > Streptophyta > Magnoliopsida > Poales > Poaceae > Dendrocalamus > Dendrocalamus sinicus. Next base: position 9,587,489 of record CM070648.1, read on the forward strand.
AATATTCTTGGGTCAGTAGACAGGCATCACGCGTGACGTATGGAACTAACGAGCATCTCGTTGACTTTTGAGCAGAGTTTGCCAGCAAAATTTATCCAACAATCCTTCCCTCTCATTCAAACGAACGAAAAGAAAAGGAGAGAGAGAGAGAGAGAAGAAAAGGTAATAAAAAAGTGGCCCAATGGAGCGTCATCTGGCCCAGATGGCCCCCGAAGGAATCGGTCAAAGCTTTGTTGGGCCGGAGGGCAGCCAGCGATTCTGGAACCTTCTAGACGCCTCCAGTCCCCTATAAGACAGACCTCGCCATTCCGCACGGCCTCCAAGCCATAATCCCCTCCTCACCTGTCTCGATTTCAAGTAAAAAAGCGAGGAAAAACTAGGAGAAGGCGGAGGTAGCGGCCATGGCGGTGTCGATCCAGCTGACGAGGGAGTACGGGTACGTGGTGCTGGTGCTGGTGGCCTACGCGTTCCTCAACTTCTGGATGAGCTTCCAGGTCGGCAAGGCCCGCAAGAAGTGAGTCGCGCGGAATTCCGCTCTTGTTCGTCGCCACGGTTCCCTCCATTTGTAGTGTTAATCTTGTTATATGTGTATTTTGCTTGTATATGTGCGAGTATTCTGTATGATTAGTACTAAAGCTATACCGAGTATTATAGCTTCGAGTACTTATGGTCGTAACATCGTAGTCGATAGTCGACAGTCAATGGCCGTAGTCGATAGTCAATGATCGTGGGCGATAATTGATGGTCGTAGTCGAGAGTCGATGATCGTAGTCGATAATCATGGTCGATAGTTGATTGTCGATAGTCGTAGTCGAGAGTCGATGGTCGGTAGTCATCAGTGCATATTTGGAGAAGTACTGTGGACGTCATACTCGGAGAAGTGCAGTGGACGTCATACTCGTAAGAGTACTGAAGCACCCAAGGGCTCGAAGCTTGTGTGTGGTAGTAGCGCCGTGGTCGTGGCGTTTGTGTGCGTGGTCGGTTACGACCATGTTGTGTGTAGTCGTAACGATCAGCGTCGTAGTACCGTTGTGAGTGATCGGTTACAACTACGTTGTGTGTGGTCGTAACGACCAGCGTCGTAGTCGCTAGCGCCGTGGTCGAAGACAAGACGAGGATAAAACTAGCAATCATGGTCGTATGTCAATCACTGTAGCAGTTGGTAGCAGGCATTAACATGGATGGTCGTGGGTGACGCAGGTCGCCCTTGGTCGGCTAACTGCCCGGTATGAGCAGGCGACTGAGCTAAGCGGCATGGGCAGGCGGCTGAGCGGCATGGCAGCGTCGTGGTAGTTGTCAATCATGTGGAGTGGCTGAGAGGCTTGGCTGTGTCTACATATACTATGTAAGTCGTTTGAAAGATTGAGCCAGTGAATAACATAGAAAACACAGGAAAAGATATGTCAGTTTGGACCACAATTGTGCCTCAATTTTAGTGTTTCAGCTCAGTTATTAGCTCCATCTTGTTGTTCCTATCTCCGGCAAGTTGTCCACGACCGTGTGTATCAGAGTCTACAGCCAAAGTGTGCGTTTGAGAGAGTCAGGACCAACATTTTGTGACAGTCATAAATGAGTTACAACTGTTGGCGGCAAACGGGTTATGACTACTGAGAGCGGTATTTCGAGTGATCGAAACACTCCACTTCTAATACCTGGTGTACGACTACTGAGATCGGTATTCCAAGTGATCGTGTCCCCTCCCAACACCTTTTGCCCGTCTTGTTCTGGGGGGAATTTGATGGAATTTTCTTGCGATTTCTTGCTGCTGCTGTTCAGGTACAAGGTGTACTACCCAACCATGTACGCCGTCGAGTCGGCGAACAAGGATGCCAAGCTCTTCAACTGCATCCAGGTCCGCGAGATTGCGCTTTCGATCTGTTGTTGCGCGTGTGTTTTTCTTCATAGGCACGGTGGCGTGACAAAATTCTGACGTTTTTGTGTTTTGCGAGCGCAGAGGGGTCACCAGAACTCGCTTGAGATGATGCCGATGTTCTTCGTCATGCTGCTGCTCGGCGGCCTGCAGCACCCTGTCATCGCCGCCCCGCTGGGGGTGCTCTACACCGTCGCGAGGTTCTTCTACTTCAAGGGCTACGCCACCGGCGTCCCAGATAACCGTCTCAAGATCGGGTATGTTTTTTTTCTCAGCAACCAGCAGTTTAGCACCCTGTTGCTATCTCTAATTCCGTCTAACCGGTGCATAAGCAGATAACATAGATAGAGACAGGTGCGTAAGGCTGTCCAATGCTGATAATTCCATACAATTTTTGGTGCATGTGAAGGAAAAAACATGTATGAGAGAAGTAGTAGAGAACTAGCGATTCACTTTTTGAGGGGAATTAGTAGAGATTAACTTGATTTGTATGTTTTGGTTCCTTAGGAAATTTCCAGCCTTGAGGAATATGTGAATGTGGTTAGAAACTTTATACTCCTATAAGCCAGGATGTATTAGTGAACCAAACACACAACAAATTAATACGGACTTCATACCTGATACTAAATGCTAGTAGCTTTCAAATGTAAGTAGGTAGTTCATGGTGCTGTACTCCACTAAAAATGTCGAAGGTGCGTTTATTGGTGCTCAGTGACAACGTGGAGTATTTAAGATGTTAGCCTTTGTTCTCAAACTCTTCGTCTTTAGTACTGCAATCCATTTGTAGCTAAGGGCATCTCCAATGGTAATAGCTAGTACTAGCTATATAGTCAGCTGACGTGGAGGTGAGAGACAAAAGCAAAGATTATTTTATACTGTTGGACCCACATGCTCATCTCTCATATTCTTGGACTACGTGAAATAGATCAGCTATTTGTTCATCGCTAGTGACTACTCTCTCTCCTACTTTTTCCTTGCCACATCAGATCTAGCTAACTAAATAGCCAGCTGTTGGAGACACCCTAAGGCCCCAACAGCTGAGACCCCAGCTACTTGTCTGCACAATCTTGTCCGAATTTCCAATGTTCACATAGGCCATTACTATAGGCCAATACCTCGGTCGGTAAAGTATCGAGCCTAGCTCTGCCGTAGTGCCAGCTGCCCCTATCAGCATTCAAACCCTAGGTTTAACGCTGGTGCCCACTTTTTCCCTAGGCAGGAAGAGTATATCTGTATATGTACACGTGGATGCGTTTAGGGATCAAAGTGTGTATCCACGCATCATGAGATTTTGGCATCCAGTCTAGATTAGATGTGTGCTAGGGACGCATCTATACTTGAATATGTGTGGACATGTGTGGGGGGTGTATGTTGAATGTGTGCACGTGTATCACCCGGATGTTTTCTTCTCAACAATTATTCAAATTTCGGTCTGTTGGATTAGAGATCCAACAGTCTCTTTTCTTTGGAGGGGGAGAAGTTTTTTTGGAAGGGAGTGAATTTTTTTGGAGGGGGTGGGGAGAATATGTGGCCCTTGGATCTCTAATCCAACGATCACAAATCTGGATGATAGTTAGAAAGAAAACATTCGGATGATGTTTATTAATACTCCTTAAAAATATGACACCGGTGACTCGTTCGGTAGGTGACGTTCGTTCACATTGCATAGGCCATTGCTAATTTGATGTGGACTCAACCACTGGTCAGTAGGCACTGCAAATTGTAATCCTACCCGATCTATTGTCCTATACCAACCACTTCAGTTTATAATTGACTACTGTAACCTCTGAAATGAGTAACATAAAGGATTGGCATGAAGTCGTGAACTGAAGCTTTATATCAATCTCCGGTGTATGACACCGAGTAATACTGACGTTGAGCCCAACCCGAATCAGCATGCTACCATTCCATTCCCTCTTCTCTCCAAACCAGGGTCTTCTTTTGGTCGAAGTGGTTCTAATTTGGTCGATTTGCTTCCGATGAATGCTGCAGGGGGCTCAACTTCTTGGCGGGGTTCGCGCTCATCATCTGCACGGCGTCATTCGGCATCAACCTGATCATTAGAGAGGCGATCTGAGGTTCAAAAGTGTTGCTTATTGTGAACTGTGTGATGTTGTTGTGATGCCATTTAGATGTGTGTGTGTGGGGTTTCGGTGTCTCTTCGAGACTCACGCGATGCCGGAATAAGACTGGATGGAGAATTCCAGCCGGAGGATGACTACCTGGTCTTGAAGCAGGAGCCATGTTTATTGCTTTCTTTGTAGACGGATTGTAATGTTAAGGTTTAGCTTTTACAGCATCAGTGTTGAATACAGTCCTAGATTTCGTTCTGTCATCGGTAGGAGCCATGTTTTTTTCGCTGTTAAGAAACGAGTAACTTTTGAGCATAGCCGTCGCTGTAAAATTCGTCAAAACTCCTAACGTTGATACATTTACTAGTACTGTATCCGTGTGTTACAATGGAATCTCAAGAAAGAGTGATACATACATATAAGAGATGCTAAATTGTACAATAAATATCAATTTTTTTATCACAAAATATAATTTGTTTAGCAAATAAAAAAATTTCAAATTTGGATATGGGTTTATATTCAATAAGTACTTTTGTATCTCTCATGAAGTAGTGGACATGTCAAACTTTGTAGTAAGGATATAGGTGCAAGATACACAATATATAGTTATGACATGATATCCATGATATTGGTATGTTGATGTAATAATTATGTTAATTACAAGCATATGAAAATGAAATAATGCTATCAACAAACTGCATACTGTGCAGATGCATGCCATGTCTCCCCTTGTCGCAAATCAATTTCAGCAAAAAATTTCTCTTACCATTTGTCCTCCATCTGGTGCCTAAGTCTCTCTATGCTCACTTATCTATCCTGGAAGATCATTCATGCATTGCAACTAGGGATGGCAATTGTGCCCGTTTACTCGTATGCCTGTGGGTAAATACCCTAATGAAGTCAGGTATGTGATGTATTCTTTGCCCACGGGTATGAAAATAGGGGGAAATCTCTGCCCATCGGGTAAACGGGTACGGGTATGGGTTAGCTCTACCCGTATCTGTCTCGCCCGTTTACTCGTGAAATAAACTGACAGGTGGGCTATCTTAAAATAATAAACCCTAACTCTCCCCGCCGCTCGCCCAGACACTTCTTCACCCGCCGCCCCCCTCGGCCCCTCTTGCATCTCCGCCTCCCTCTCGCATCTCTGCCTCCCTCTCGCACTCTCCTCCTTCATCCGCCGCCTCCGCCCCCAACCGGCCGCCGGCCTCCTCCTCCGCCCCTAGATTCGCCTCCTCCTCCGCCCCAACCCGGCCGTCGGCCTCCTCCTTCGCCCCCAGATCCGTCTCCTTCTCCTCCTCGCCCGCCGCCCTGCGCCCCGCTCGCCTCAGCCCTCAACGCCTCCGCCTCGCCTAGATCTGCCGTGGCACCCGGTCGGCTGCCTCCCACATCCTCCTCCCCGTCAGCTGCCGCCACCCCACCCCACCTCCAGATCCAGATCTGACCCGTCCTCCTCTCATCCGCCCACCGCCCCTTGTCCTCCTCCCAGCCGGCAGCCTCCCACCATCCCACGTTCTCCTCCCGACTGGCTGCTGCCCCCACCCTGCCGCCAGTGTTCGTCTCGTCCTCGAGATGTCACAGCTCCCTTCTCGTCGACCTCACCGACTCCGACAACCCCTCCGACCTCGCCAGGGTCCAGTCCCTCGCCGATGCCCTTGTCGACGCCAACGCCCTCGACCTCCTCGTCCACAACCTCTCCCGCTTCTCCGAAGCTGACCCTGACGAGGCTAAGGCCGTCCACCACACCCTCGCCGTCCTCGAGAACCTCCTCGACTTCCGCCTCCACCTCGCCGACCTCGTTTGCGACCGCACCAAGCTCCTCCACTGGCTCCTCGCTCGCCTCAAGGCCCGTGAGTTCGACGCCAACAAGCAGTACGCCTCTCTTCTAAGATTTTAGATGTTTGAGTATCGATTAATGTTGTGATGCAGTACTTTGTAAGAGAACAAAATTTGTCACTATTTTCTGCAAGTTCATATGTTCATGGACTGCCATTAGGCCCATTACAATTTTCTTTAATGTAAAACTGAAAATGGATAGAAATGATTTCAAGTTCCTGTATAAAGATTAACTAACATTACAATTGCCAACAAGGTTATATGGAAATCCAATAACAGCTGGTTGTGTCATGATTTGTGACTGTGTTTCATGTTTCAATGTGTGATGCATTGGTGATGTGTGAATGTGATGCACTCAGTTCGTGGGTAAATGGGTATGCCCGCAGGCGACGGGTACTCGCGGGCCACAGGTATGGGCGAGGTTCTTTACCCGTCGTCCTTCGCGGGTATGCTCGTGGGCGTAAATCGGGGTCGTGGTATGGGTATGGGCGAGCACTACCCATACCCGCCGCGCCCGATTGCCATCCCTCGTTGCAACAGTTATCAATGTCCAGTGGATAAGATGAATTAATTGCATTTTTGGTCATGAAGCAAATAAAGTACGTGAACAATAAATCAACCATCCAATATAATTCAAAAAGAAAATATGAACTACTAATTGAATTAAAAATATCAAAATCAAAAGAATTAGCTAAGTTGTAATCATTTAGGAGTGGTGGAATCATTACCACCAACTCTTAAATAGTAGAGAAACCGTAACAGATGTTTCACATGCAGTAACATGCTACGATCTCTAATTAGTGGTCAACAGCGTTAACCAATTGGTGGCGGATTTACAGGTGAAACTTCCACGTCTCTGCCACAATTCATATATACATGTATATGGGATTAACAATGGTCATATACATGTAGCAAGCCGCCATATAATAATTAAGTTCGATATGAGGAAATATAATACTATGGCAATGATAGCCGCCATATAATAATTAGGTTCGACATGAGGAAATATATACATGTAGCAAGAGCTTGTTGGTACGTACGACCAAAGACATTGCTGCCTCAACCAATATTCATCATTAGCCGAGCTTAGCTGGAACAGGTACCTTAATTACGTGCATAGGAACAGACGCATCTGCATCTGTTCAACAATATTCTGTAACCATGCATCATAATTTGTTTATTCAGCTTGTAGAGGCATCATTAAAGATCAACATGTGAATCCAAACGTTTTACCATTCTCTATTAGTAGGACGAGATCGAATCCAAACGTTTAACCATTCTCTAGTGGTAGCATATATGCATGCTAGCTGCTGGCTTCGCAACAACTTCTTCGGAAAACGGCCTTAGAACTGTATGTCACTGAGGGCAGAAGAGGGCATTGTGACGTAGTGTTAGATCGTTCAGTTCAACTCTATATATTCTTGCTTGCAGCATTAATTAATCCCAGTTTTGGAGGTGTAGGCCTCTCAAATAGAAATAGAACCATATGTTTCGGACAGATCCAACACGAGACGGACGGATCTGAAAACCATTAGTCAGGCCGGCCGAGTCGAGGCAGAGTGGGCCGTAATGACAGATGAACCATTGAAAGATAGTGATGAACTACCACTACTAACATCTTTTTAAGTAATAGAGGTATATTTGTGTTGATATAATCCTAAACCTCCGGTTCAATATGCTTATGTTTATACACCAGCGGAGCATACGAGGCTGTCAAAATTGTTTCTAAATTCCCAGAACACTATCATTTCATTAGTCAAGTGATCAACTAAAAATGTACGTCACATATAGCACCATTACATGTTGCATGTAAAACATCAAAGCTACGTAATATAGATATGATTCTCTTTTCGATTTCTAAAAACTGATTTTCGGCTTTTCTACTATAAACTACAAAGTGTCTTTTTAAAACAGAGTCTATAAATTAACTATAATACATTATAACGACTTATGTCGGCTAAAACAGCATATGAGTCTCTCCTACTCCTACCTCTCTCGTAAACAAAAAAAAAAATGAAACATAAACTGCAGCCCAAAAAGTTAGGCCTACATGCTCTCACTGGATTCTAGCAGCAGTGAATCTCCTCTGGGCTGGTGTTGCCCTTCTGCTTGCTACATTCTTGCGATCCCCTTCGTATGGCAAAACATCGGCTTCGTTGTCGTCCTTACCAACAAAGTCAAAACTTCTACTCTTGCCAATGGATCTCCTCTGGGCCTGTGTCACCCTTCTGCTCACTGCATGCTTGCGCTCCCCTTCGTATGGCAAGACGTCGTCGTCATCCTCCCGACCCACAAAGTCAAAACTTCTACTATTGTCTGCCGATTTCGTGTTTCTCTGTACAACATATCCGAGCTGACTATCCTGGGTATCATCTTCAGGGCGGACGTGATTACACTTCAAGCAAACCTTGTTGCGTCGGAAGTTCACGAATTCACATCTATAAAGGGAGATAATGTTTGATTAGTGTGTTAAGTAGAGAATAGTCACAGAGAATGAGGTAGTCACATACGAGGGGCATTCCCACTCTCCAGGGTTGAGCTGCCTCTTCGGCCGAGATTCTTCACATTTGAAACACATCTTATTCCGTGCGAAGTTCATGAAGTGACACCTAAAAGCACAAATAAGTGACTACGCCAAATAGAACAATGTTGAACAAAATACTAAAATGCATAAAAGATTAGATAATTACTGTGGACAGATCCAATCTCCCATTTTCATTTCGGTGGTGGCTGCTTCTATCTTCTTTGGTCCATCTGTTTTGCATTCAAGGCAGCGCCGATTTCGAGCAAAATTTAAGAAGTTACAACTGCCAAAATGAGGGGAATTTTAACAAGACATAATCAGCCAGACAGCCAACAACAGTTCAGCATCCTCCCACATGAGCATAAAAAAAATAAAAGAAAAACTGTCAAGTGAACAAGAGAAGAGGCCACAGATTAACCTAACCTTTTGGCACCATGGCTTAACAAATAATAAGTTAATCTTTTGTCAAATCAAAATCAACCATAACCTGATAACTCACATTCCATCTACTGTGCTTCTATGACCCATCAAAAGAAAATTGCATAGATTCTGAAGATCCTGCCAATACTAAAGTGCTGTTGCAGATGAACCATTTAACTTAACATTTGCTTTAGAGTATGTGCAATTTTCTTTTTATTGAAGCATACAAGCATTTTTCACTATGACCTATCCAAAAAATTATTACAAGCCTGGCAGCCCAGCCTATTTAGATGTACTCATCAAGAAACTGTAGAATCTGGGTTGTGAGGATTCAAACGGGTTTAACTACAGCATCAGGCATGAGGCTTCTAAGTTGATTTTAAAAGTTTCTTTTTGCTTCTGGGAGTCACATTCTAATCTTTTATCAGATCATCTGTGGATATAGTAGGAAGTAGGAAATCCTATCAAAACATTAGATATGATTTTCCAACAAGTACTTCAAGCTTGCCTTCAGTACTTAATTGATACATCTGAATTTGGTTCAAATTTCCACCGATAGGCTGTCATTGCACATGCAAATAGACTTTGCAAATAACGAAACAATGTAAATACAGTAGAATGTCTCATGCTACAGCAGAATGCTCCAGAATCAAGATTATTCATAATAAATAAAGAGAACACAGTGACAGCTTGATCACTTCGTCAAGGCCCATTGGGTTAAGTATACAAGGTTGTCACGGCGCTCTGGCAAGTCGAGGCGAGCTCGGAGCGCCTGGACGCCTAGTCGACTAGGCGCCCGCCATAGCGATAGTTAGACGATAAATAATACCTTATACGACCGAAAATAGCACAGATTCAAATAATCATGTCTCAGGAGGTCTAAATAGGAAGAAATACATTAAAGAAGAGGTCAATTCGTAATTTTCAGGAATTTTGAGGACCTAATCGCAAAAAGACCAAACAAATATCTAATCCTAACCCTAGCCGCCAGACTTACCGCTGCCTCTCCCCCGTCTCATCTCTCCCGCACCCCCTGCCCGGTGCCTCCCCCTGCCCGGCGCCTCCCCTCCCCGCCGCTCGCCGCCTCCTCCCCCCGCCCGCGCCTCCTCTCCCCACCGACTCCTCTGTCGCCTTAGGCTCGATGTCGCCGCCGCCTCGACTCGCAGCTGCCGTCGGCTGCCTCGGCCGGCTCCGCCTCGACTCGCTGCTGCCGTCGGCTGCCTTGGCCGGCTCCGCCTCTCCTCCGGTAGCTTCCTCCCGCTGCATCGACCCCCCTTGGCCGCCCCGACCGCCTCCTCCCGCCGCCCCCGCCCTCCTCCGACTACAGATCTTCCCCGACGGAGGGAGGAGGCAGCATCTCAGGGAAGACGGCGGGAGAAGCGGTAGATCGGCACCAGCGAAGGGAGAAGTGGTAGATCGGCGCCGGCGAAGAGAAGATTACTAGTCCGTGCAGGTTAGAGCCCTCATCCCCCTCCCCCAACCGGTACCCAGGCGGCGCCACAACGACCTCGACGTCGCCCTAGACGCCTAGGCGTCGCCTAGCACCGTCTAACTCCTCACGGGCTAGGCGATCGTCCACGGCGTCCCCCTCCGACCGCCAGGACGCCTTGGCGTCGCCTAGGCGACGCCTTGATAACCATGTAAGTATATAAACATACATTGTGCTTGTGCAAAATCAAACACAGAAAGTACAAAATATTGGAATAAAAAAGAACAAACGGACAACTTCAACCCAAAATTCAGAATACTTCTAAAAGGAAAACTTGGCCATCTTATAGAATAACAAAAGCTGTTTTCAATCATATTAAAAGCCGTAGTCATTTTCATGAAAAAAGCACAAAACTGTGGTTGTTAGCAATATTATACAATATGGTAAGCGGTAAACAAGCATACAAAACACTGCCACACGACAACTTCTTTTAATGAATTAGCTAACAGCATTCAAATGGAAATAAGTAAGCACCATACAAAATAACCATATAGATTGTAACATCCCAATTTCTGCGTCTTTTAAAAGTTTTTAAAATAAAAATAGCTATTTGCATTTTTTTCCTGAATTAATTAAAGATTAATTTGAATTTTCAGAAATTAAAATGATTTAATATGAATAAAGTAAACTTCAATTAAATCAAAACCAGTTTTATTTAGGTTCCTTCTGACGCAAGGAATTTTTTTGGAATTTATTTGCTATTTCTTTAAGCTCAATTTAATTTATCTCAATTTCTGAAATTTGGAAATTATTGAAATTCTAGATTTTCTCTCGGGCCGAATTTCTTTTCTTCCAGCTCATTTCTTTGTTAGGCCCTTCAGGCTATTATTTGTAAGTTTGTCCATAAGATCTTTAGTCTAATAATTAATAATATTTACTTCTTTCATAGTTATTTGTGATGATGATTGGTATTTCATCTATGTTGTTACTGTATACACTAGCATGATCCTAGACTAATACAGAATATATAGAGTTTGGATTTGCATATCTGGGTCTTGACATAGTGGCCTTCTATAGTATGATAGGAAGTAAAATTGTCATGCTCTCTTAACTGTGGCAACTAGCAAGCATAAAAAGTGTAAACACCCACCGCTCAACAGAACAAGTTAAATCTGAGCAGAAATAACTGGTGATAATAATGGCATTGGTCCCTAGTTTTATACACTAGCTGAGAGAATCATTATAAAACAATGAACAACACACAACTAATGCTCAATCTATGCATCACGTGTGTCATAAGAACCAAGATATCTAATGTAAACACCCACCACTCAACAGAACGAGTTAAATCCGAGCAGAAATACCTGGTGATAATAATGGCATTGGCCCCTAGTTTTATACACTAGCTGAGAGAATCATCATAAAACAACAACGAACAACACATAACTAATACTCAATCTATGCATCACGTGCGTCATAAGAACCAAGATATCTAACTTCATAATCTTAAGAGTGCAATGTAAAGAAAACAAATTGCAAGGTTCACAAGACACAGCAAACAGAAGGCAGGGCAGCATAACACTCAGTTAATATAGCATAAAGAACTTACTTCAGACACAGCCAATCACCCTTCTTCATTTCAGTCACAGTTGTTTCTCTATGCTTTCCAGCTGAGACCCGAGATTTTGCAACTGATTGTGTGCCCATGTCAGAAAGTTTGGTGAGTGACTCCTGCTTGCTAGAAGTTTGAAATGCAGGTTTAGGAAGAGATGCATCAATTGTTGTGTCACTAAGCACAGTAAGCTCTGAAAGCAGCTTTCTTGCAGATTCTTGCACACCCCCATCAATAGAATTTTCTCGTGAAAGGCTGGTCGGATCTATTGCATAAGTTAGCAGCATGCGCACAACATCAACGGTGCAGGCTTCTTCCTCAGCCTTTGGAATGACATAAGCTTTATCACAGGATCCACGTAATTTGCAAGCACTGCATGCCTGTATTAAAGCACAAAATATTGAGAGAATTCTAGTGAGGTCAAAGTAAATTGTCAGTAAAGAAGGCAACATGTTATATGTAAGAAAATCAAGTCCATTAAAGGGAGAAAAGCATGTTAAAAAAAAGAACAGGTTAACTTACATCTCCTTCGTCAACCTGCACAAATTCTCTCAGCCTTTTTGCAGAATTGACGGCCTTTCGGAAGATATTAGGACAGCCACACTCAACAATAGCTTGGATATCATGCTTGGGAAGGGAGCTGCGACAATAATCCAGTCAAATTAAATTCCAATCAAGCAACAAATATACCATACTTGCAAAAGTAGTAGGCGCCAACAGTCCAAAGAATCCGTTACTGGTCATAATCACCGCTGATAACCATGGTCATTTACTCATTCGAGTAGCCTCCAACAATTCGAAGAGCAATGCATTCTAAATTCTAATTAACGCGAAACACCACCAACAATGCAAAAGTATGCAACAAAATAAAGTCCAATTCATGCACAGAAGCAAAGCACGACAGAAATACAAGGCATCCATCTCACGGTTCCCAACCTGAGGAGATCGAAGCGCTCGCGCGCGAACTTGAGGCACGCGTTCTTCACCCTGTTCAGATCCCTGAAGGGGTAAGGGTCGGCCAAGGCCACGGTGCCCACCTCCACCGCCACCTCCACCGCGGTCTCATCTCGGGCGGCGCCCTCGGCAGCATCCCCGCCGGAGGCGGGGGCGGCCCGCTCGAAGTACCCCTTGGCCCGCAGCTTCTCGAGGAAATCGCTCCACTCCGGCCACGGGTGACCTGCAGAGGCGACGGCAGAGTCGGCGACATCGACCGCAGCTGGGGCGGCGGCCGCGGAGCAGAAGCGGAGGGACAGGAATGAACCGGGGAGGTGGCGGGAGGGGCCTGTCAGGAGGGCGGAAGTGGAGGCGAGACGGTAGGAGCGCAGGAAGGAAGAGCGCAGAGTGAGGGCTAAGAGCTTGGAGGAGGAGGAGGCCATGGCGGGTGGGGTACGATAGTATTGGGGGAATCAGGTGAGCATGGAGGCGGGGCTGGCGCGACGAGATCCTATGACAACTTTCCGTCACTGACGTATGGGCCTACGTGGCGAGGAGACTCACGCGCAGTGACTCACATCAGAGGATTTGATTCCGGGTTGGCTGGGTGGAAGACGCCGCGGAGCGTAGAAGTGAACGGGATACAGGGTTAGGGTTTAAAAGGGTTTGGACCCTTTTTTGAGAGAGAGAGAATTGAGTCGTTAAAGGTCTAAGGCTACTCTTACCAGCTTAAAAACCCTGATTTCTATGGCTAACTTTTAGGTATAAATATATTATAGCAGCGAATATTTTTTTCAGAATCAAAAATAAAAAAGTAAAAAATTATATAATACAAAAGAATAAAAGACAAAAAAAAAGTCAAAATTTAAAAGCCAACGTGTTTTAAGTATCTTACATCTTCTGGAATTCAGAAACTAGAACCGTTTGAAACAGGACATTACCATTTTTCGCTTTTTTTCCCTACTACGAGGCACTTCTGTTGTCTTTTCTATTTTCTTCCTGTAACACCCCCGTTTTTAAAGACGGGAGTGTCGTTACCTTTCGTAACAGCCCAGGAGTTCAGTTACGGACAGAAAAAGTATCATGCCTGCTTACAAACATTTAAAAGAGTTAATTTAGTTAAAATAAGACTTAACAGTCAATTTTAAATATTTTAAGGCATTCAAGCCCAAGACATGACTTACATTCAGAAGAACTCAAGAAAGCTCCACAGGAACGCTTGAGTGCGGTCGCAACCCTAACATGAATACTTGCAGCATCTTCTTTTCTTCTAGTATCTGTGGGGTAAAATTTTTGCAAGTATAAGTACCAACCACTGTACTCAGCAAATCACATGTGGAAATACTATATATCTACTTGCCAGGATATTCTCAAAGGAAGGAATATAGTTGTTTTATTATGAGGTGGATGCAATTTTATTTGAAAACAAATAAAATTTAAAACAATTGCTCCTTAAGATCAGGGGTTTTCTGTTATCAGATAAAGCTTCAACATTACTCAAATTAACTACATCAGAAATACTACTTATACCTCGTTGATGGAATCACCCAATTAACACAGCTTCATTAACCGGAAGCACGACGTATTCGAATACCATTTATTTCACTCTGCAGAGCTGCCCTACTTTACCCACAAGATTTCTCAACTCCACGTCTGGCTTTAAGAAAACAAGGCTTTTCACTGCTCAATTCTTTATATAGCCTCTACCTAGTAGGCCTCTCAATAAGCTCAAGCTGCCTCTGACTTATTTTAGCCTACTATTGTGCGGCACACATAACACATGATCGAAGTTCAGATCGATCGGTCAGATTGTTCAAATAACATAACTAACTTCCATACGGCCCTGCTTAACCCCTTCTGTATGGACTCGCACTTTGCCTCCACACTGCTTTTGTAGAGGTTCAATCGAACTTGAGCAGTTACTAGACCAGGGTTGACGTATCAACACTTGTGGTTGGGTGATCACTGTGTCTTTTACTTAGCACAAGGTTCTTGCCCTTACATTTTTCTGAGGTCCGCAACCTCCATCTCAGGGTAAAGCGGTGAACGAAGTCCGCCACACGGACCTCCACACCCTTTTTACCCTAAACTACACATCAGCATCATCGGGCTAGGGTACGGTGTCCCATACCACCCTACCCTCTCCGGGTTTTCCAAACCTACCAGCCAACGGCCAAGGTCACTTAGTAGTGTAAAATGTTGAATGAGACGATTCATGAATATTTATGTAGTATGTTAATAATTACTATGGCTGTCAAGGTGAATGTGGCCATCAAAGTAAACATGGCTTTTCTCAGTGGTAGGATTTATCTAATTAACATGTCATTCTAAACATTTATTTTAAGCAACTATCATTTCACAACTATCAATAATGAAAATACATTAGATAATTAATGTAAATTTCATGGGATTCATATGATCAAAAACATGTGACTTGCCTTCTTTTTGCTGCCCTTAATTTCCTTGATCATCCTCAGATTTATTTGCCCGTGCTATCCTTCAATTGACCAACTCGCTTGGTCCGTTCACTAACGTTGAAAACGAAGTCCAATAGGTTCCTGCTTTGCGAGATGCAAGCTGGGAACAAAATGCAAATTAAAAACAAGAAGAATATAAAAAGAAATGGGTTGGGGTTAGGAGATCGAGGTTCAACGATGCTTGGTGGGTTGGCATGGCTAAAAATTGAATTAGATAGGTGTAGGGCTATTAAAAGATGTGTATGTGCTGGACAGATTTTGGGAATAGAGGATAGATATTTAAAATTGGATGGTTGATCTTTGAATTGGATGGATTTGGATTTTATCAAGATTTAATTCAGCGAAACGGAGGAATTTGAATTGGGTGGAACGACGCAATTTGAATTTAAAGAGTTAAGTTTGTGAAAGGGTGAAATTTAAATTTGGAAGAATGGATGCCAAATTTGAATTTGGGATATTAAACTGGTCAAAATGGTGTATTTTGGTATTTTTAGGGTTTTTGGATTTTTCTGCGATTTTTAGAGATTTTTTTCTGAATTTTTAAACTCAAATGAACAGTAATGGGTCGGTCAAATGAACAGTCGGCCCGGTCGGGTGAACAGTGATGGGCTCAGCCCAACCACGCGGTCAGGCCGGCGGCCTTTTTCCCACGCTCACGCGGCCGCTTGGGCTGACAGGCCGTGGCCCATGCGCGCGCGTGTGCTCGTTCGCCCGATGGGCGACACGCCGCTAGCATAGGCGGCCCAGATGCGCGTGAAGCGGACAGTCGGATGGGAAGGCAGCAACAGAGCCAGCGGTTGGGATGTGACCACGTCGCCCCTCCCCAGTTGTCTTCTTCCTCCGGCCATCTCTCTCAGTGGAAAAACAAAGGCGCCTCCCCACCGTGGTTCGGCTTCAACGGTGATCGCCGGCGAGGGTGAGTGGTACGGGCGACTTCAGTGGACTGCAGGGATTTCATTTTGAGGCTTTGGAGAACATGGGGATGGGCGGTAGCGGCTGGCAGCAAGAGAGATGTTTACGGGCTTCCAAGCGAAGTTAGGGTTTTCCCGAGGCTCTCTAGTGTGGTTGGCGGCGATTTCACCATCTAGGGCTCACAAGAAACGCGAGAGTGGCTTTGATTTAGGTTAAGGAACTCCCTATAGGGCTGTCCACGGGGGGGGGGGGGTATTTTGTGCCGGCGGTGGATTTCGTCGGTAGGGCTCTGGGGTAATGCTCAAGCCCGAATAAGTTCACCAGTGTGTTAGGCATGCAAGAAAGATGCTATGGCCGAAAGCAATTGAAATTTGGTGGCCAAACGGAGGAGATCAAGTGCATGGCTTACCGGGCTCAGGGGAGTCGCTCGGCGGCGCTGTGGCGCATGACAATCCAATTGAGTGGCTCTGGGAGGCAAAAGGAAGTAGTGTGACGCCGTTTGCGGAGGGAATCGGGCTTTGAGGGTGAATTGAGGCATTGGGGAGCAGTAAGGTGGTTCGGGGATATTTTTGGGCGTGTGAACGGGAAGACGACAGAGCAGAGAGGCTGTGGAGAAGCGGCGTCGTGCGTAGGCGCCAACAGGGAGGTGAAGGCGGTTTTCCAAATAGGGAAGGCGGATTTTTGAGGTGTTGACCAGATTGGGAAGGGAAAAGGAAACTCAAGCAATTATTCAAGAAATTCAAAAACCTTGAATATTTGGGGTGTTTCAACCTACCCCCCTTAAAAAGAATCTCGACCCCGAGATTCACCCAGGCTATTGATTAGGTAAAAAAATAAAGATTGTTACAGTCTGATTCACTTCTTAAAGTTGTATCTTTTATTTTGATTATTAAATATTCATTACCTTCATAGGGTTCTATCAGTTCTTGTCCTGTCCAGTTACATCTGGGTTCCTTATATCAATTCTTGTCTGTACCTATATATCATCCTTGTGTATTGTAGATTTACATATTTCTAGTTTATTATATCTGTGCTTTTCTAGTTTATTGTACCTATGCTCCATTTGTTTAAGCCTTTAATACTTTTTCTTTCTTTTAGTAATTTTATTTTATTATTTTTTTAGGGATTATTTTGTGGGTTTGTGTTAATACCCTATCATTCCAAGAGAGTTTCTCATTAATGTCACAGTTATCGGTTGTTTTGACTTTATAACATATTTGATCTTTTCTGTATTTATCTTGACTCTTTCTTCAGTGTTTATATGGAAATGTAATTTCTTTCATTCAAGAGTTACCTTGACTAAATTTTGCACGTAGCTGATATTCTCTGAACTTAATTAAGATAATGTGTGAATGTTTTTTATCATTATATTATCATAATTCAATGGGTATATATATTAAGTTCATACGACTCATGAAATAGGCTGATGTGTTGGTGAAATCAAGGATACCATTATAAATTCATAAAGTCTATATCTTATGGTAAATATAGTTTTCTCTTAATCTTGATCTCCGGTTTTAAGTTGATGATATCCCGTTTACAGCTCGATTTTTTTAAGAACACTTTTACACCTTTGAATTGATTGAATAATTCATTAATTCTTGGTGGTAGGTACTTGTTCTTAATGGTCATTGCACTCAGTCCTTTATAGTTAACATACCTTCTTAAACTTTCATTTTTCTTCTTCGCAAACAAACTGGGGCTGACTACAGTGACATACTTGGACGAATGAGCTCTTTTCTCTTTTTAATTTACCTCACCATTATTTTTTTTGAGTTGTTTCAATTCAACTGCTGATATTCTATATTGATGCTTAATAATTGGGTGAGTGCCTGGAATCAACTCTACTGTGAACTCTATTTGTTTATCAGGTGTTTTACATCTAGATATTTCTGTACTACTGGTATTTGTATTTCTTTACTTGTTAGCGCATTATGCACACATCTCCTGTTACTCCAGATCAAACTATGGGCAGTACGTACCACTATTTCTTAACTTTTGAGACCGGTTATAGTTACTGTTTTAGTTTTACAGTTCATTATGGCTTTATTCTTAATAAGTCAATTCATTCCTAGTATGAAAATTTTTGCAAAAAAGCCCTCAACAAATCATAAAATTACACAAAAAATTCTCAGAATTGAAAATTTACGGGTAAGCCCTTAGAAATTGTAGAATTCACTGAAATTTCATATTCCAGCATAAAAGGGCCTCGAAAATTCAAATTTTGAATTATTTTTAACATTTGAAGTGTATTTAGCATTGTACCATTACTTTCTATGTTTTCCTGTATTTATTTACTGTTTTGATTAATCATAATTATGTAAATTGCCTTTAATCCCTGAAATCAGCAGTAAAATTATAGCAAATGCATAGAAAATTCTGAAACATTACGGGAATCCTTTTGTACCATTGTCCAATTTATTTTATGCATATTTACCTGCAATAAATTTATACCTTCTTTTCATGTACGTGTAGATGACATGCATCATGAACCGGGAGTTCTAGGAGCTAGCCCAGTATGGCCAAAATTATTTGACTTGGGCTTCCGATGTCGAGATCGTACTTAGAGCCAAGAAGCTCCGCGCTGCCATTGGGATTGGTACATCAGAAGATGCCAAACCTACACATCAGGAAAATGATTATGCACTTTACTTCCTCAATCACCACCTCTGTCTCACTCTCAAGAATGAGTACATGGCAGAAAAGAGCGCGCTAGCATTGTGGACTGCACTCAAGAAGAAGTTCAAGAAGCTGAAGTACACCATTCTTCCTCAGGCAGAGCAAGAGTGGATTCGACTGAGGTTTGCCGATTTCAAAACGATCGAGGAGTATAACTCCGCTTTGCACAGAATTTGTATCAAACTTAAACTTTGTGGCAGGCAGATCACAGATGAGTAGAAGATTGAAAAAACCCTCTCCACCTTCCACCCCAATGCAATGTAGTCTACGCGCAACTATCGTCAATACGGCTACAAGGAGTATGCCGAGTTGATTGATATCATGCAGATTGCAAAAGCTCAAGATAATGTTCTCCGTAAGAACTTTATCGCACAACCACCTGGGAGTTTCGATGGCCATGAGACCAATGCTAGGAGCTACAAGGTGCGGAAACCTATAATGAAGAAATGGGGAAGGAAGGGCAAGGCTGCAGCCTAGAAAGGCAAGTCAAATGCTCCATAGGAGATCAAGGCTAGCAAACTAAAGCGGGATGACAAGCCCTATAGTCAGCAAGACCAAACTTGCTACAAGTGTGGCAAGTGAGGGCACTGGTCGCGGATCTGTAAAGAGCTACAACTTGTCATCGATGCCTTCCAGGCCAAGAAGAAGAAGGGCAGCAAAAGAGCAGCATGAAACTCACTTTGTCTTTGTTGATGGGGAGAGTTCTCAGCAACTGACTGCACCAATGGAGATAGACTCCACTCTTGCACCAGTACCCCTCTTGACATCACAGCCGTCGTCGCCATGATTTCCCAAGAAGAGCATCTCACCCCTGAGAAAATCGCAGCTGAAGTTTCTGGTTTTTTAGTAGACTCAGTCTAATGCATAGAATGCATTTAGACATTAATTGTCATGTGTGGAAGGAATAAGTTAGACTTTGTATTGATGGTACTCAAACAATTTATTTTCTCATTATGATTGGATGATATTGAATAATTCATTCATTTATTCAGTTAATAATGGCATGATATGTTCTGATATTTAAAGTATTTTATTTGTGTGTTGATTATCTTCTACTACATATTAATGAAGTACTTTATATTAGAACGCGTGTGACGCCTTATGGAGGAAGTGTGCTTAGCTGATAGCGGCACAACGAATACCATTTTGAGAGAGACAAAATTCTTTCAGTCGATTAGTAAGAATGCTGGCAGCCTTATAACAATCGCCGGTAGCGATGCTTATATAATAGGCTTAGAAAGAGCCACAATTATACTCCAATGGGCACAATTTTGGTCATTCAAGAAGCCTTATTGTATCCAGAATCGACTAGAACTCCCCTAAGTTTCAAGGATATTCGCGCTAATGATTTTCATGTTGAGACTGAAGAAGAGAATGGTAAGGAATACCTGCTCGTTACGAAACATGAAGTAAATGGGAAAAGGGTATTAGAAAGGCTTCCTTCATTTGAGATTGGGCTATACTACACTAATATTAAGGCACCCCCGCAGCTTATACTGCCATGAATACAATATTTAGAAATTAGAAAATTTTCTGTCTCTGTCATGATAGATTAGGTCACCCAGGTTTTAGGATGATGAGAAATATAATTAACAATTCACAGGGACATAATATTGATGTAATGAATTTTCTGAATCAAGAATATTTTTGTGTGCCTCACATGTGCCACCGGAAAACTAATTACTAGACTCTCTGCTCTAAAAGTAAAGGATGAAGTCTCTGCATCCCTGGAATGCATTCAAGGAGACATTGTGGTCCTATATAACCCCTGTCATGGCCATTTAAATATTTTATGGTGTCCATCGATACTTCCTCGGAATGGTCACATGTATATTTATTATCTACGAGAAACCATACTTTCACAAAGCTGATTTCGCAGATAATTCAAATTAAGAATAATTTTCCTAATCATCACATAAAGTCCATCAGAATGGACAACGCCGGGAATCTAATTCAAAGGCATTCGATGATTATTGCATGGCAATGGGAATTAAAGTTGAGCATGCTGTACCGCATGTCCACACCTAGAATGGACTAGCAGAGACATTAATTAAGATAATTAAATTTATTGCCTAACCACTTTTGCAGAATTGTAATTTACCATCTATACTAGTAAGGTGCCCGTGCGTTGCAACGGAAAACCAAATAAAAGTGATACATACTATCAAATATGATATCAAACTGAATAATAAACATCAATTTTATCTTATGTCATCATGTATTAAGCAAAACATGTTCTCATGAGTGATCAAACTTTTTTATTGCCATTTCACAAATTATCTTTGTGATCCTATATTCCTATTTCTAGCCATCGCAGGTATTGAATATAGCGATCATGTTAATTTAATATTTAGAACATAGTTTCGATTTAGAGTTCCTACTTTACACTTGATCTAAAATGGCTTGATTTTATTACAGGGAACAAGCTGCCCTTAGACTGAAAGAAAAAATATTGAGAAGCTGGAGGAGGACGTTAGTATGGCTAAAGTAACTGTTGTTTTGTTCAAATTGTATGCTATGCTTCTCACATTACCTTTAGCATGGATATGCAAATGATGCTTTCAGCCCAAAGCTCTGCATATGCATAGCAGTGTGTTTTCTTAGTAGGGCATTGTTTAGACATGTTTAATGGATGTGAAGTCCGCTTCGTGCAACGGAGGAAAGAAGGTGTTTTGATATATGACAACTATGGGGAGAGCCCAACCAACAATTCAGATGGCTCAATTCTGGAAGAGACATTATCTCCTCATGCAGATGCAGAAGACAAGTCTCCCATGTTGGCTAGCCAGAAAGAAGAACATCGAGAATTCTTTGACACAATGGATGTTTTCTGCTTACAGTAGGTGACCAGAGTTTAATGTGCCTACATTTCGCTTTCAGTGATACATAAGTTCCATAACCATTATCAAAGGGACACAAATAGTTATGTTTATGATAACAGCAAGCTTTAGATCTAAACAGGTTCCCATGAATTCACTAATTTACCCATAAACAATAAAAACGAAGCAAGTCTAATACCAGTGGACATGCCCACCATGCATATGCACATAATGTGCAAACTAATGACTTAGTAGCAGGGGATGTAGTAAGGGCAGATTTGTCGAAGCTATATAGGTAGTTGAGATGTATTTAAGTACTACGTAGGATAGAAACAATAGCCAAGTATGGCATAACTAAAACAAATATGCACATACATTTAAAATCTAACTTCTCAATCAGTCATCTATAACATTGGAGAAAATCGAATTGATCAAGCAGCCAGCATTTCTAGCATTCTCTAATCCTATTGCAAGATTTGGACATAGGCAGCCGAGATTGTATGATTGCAGTGTGAAAATATCAAAATATCTAATTCGAGGTTCACTATTCCAAACAGTCTTCCAGATTATGTAAACATTTAGCTCACGAACAACATTGCAATCAGCACATTCATTTCCCAACCAATTTGTGCTAATTCTGATTCTTTCAGTAGTCATGGTACTTTTTATGTAAAGGGAAATACTTGCTTAGAAATAGTCATTAATGCCCCGTTTGGCACAGCTCTAGCTCCGAGATCTATGCTGGATCTGTAGTTTGTTGACTAAATTAAAGTGATTTAAATATTTTATTTAATATATAATATAAATGAAATGAGTCATGTAAATGCACTTAACATGCCTGCAACTCTAGATCCAGGATTTCCTAAAACTACAGATGACCAGCTACAGATTTCCTAGAGCTAGAGCTCTGCCAAACGGGGCCTAAGATTGTTCATGGTATTCATTTACAGAAATTCCAAGCTCGTTTCAGGCAGGAGTGGAGTGAATTCAGAAAAACAATGCATATGGAGAGCCAAAAATAACTGATGACGTACATGTGTTTTGTCTACTGAAGACCGGGGTTAGCTTTTTCATATGGATGTAGTATGCAGTTAGCTTTTTCACATGCAGTAAAAAAATTGATGATCACATCACAAAACTTGCAAGACCTGTGCTTCCATTGGGAGCAAAAACATCTCTATTGAAATCATGTTTCAGCAAATTACTATGGAATGACTCTAAAACTACTGGTCGAGAGGCTATAAATAGGCATTGGTTCAGAAGCTAGGAGAAATAATCATACACATACAACAACAAAAGATGCATGTTGCAGTATTCATAGAAGGATTGCTATTAAACACATACCAACTCATGATTTAGGTAGCTCACAACGAAGAATATGAAACCATACTAAACAGTTTATACCTGCAGCTCAACACCAACCACTCGAGCTTCTATTTCTTCCATTAAGGGAGATTCGGGAAAAGATGGAATATTGATCAGCTAAAAGCAGAATCAAACTGAAATTGTGTAGAGCGACAAAGATTCTCATCAGAAATGTCTCATATGTATCATTTTTTTGAAGGGTTGAAAATAGTAGCCACCACCATGTGAATAGAAAACCAAACCTATCTCTCAAATAACTACCTCTTCAGTTATTGATAGCCTGGCACAATTTGTAAAGCTTCTGCAGAAGTTGCTAACCAAGTGACCAATAATACTGGAATTAGGTCGTCATATTTCTAGAGTAATAGTAATGTGCCCGTGCGTTGCAACAAAAAACCAAATAAAAGTGATACATACTATCAAATATGATCTCAAACTGAATAATAAACATCATGGTGGCAGAGTGTCCACATCTTGGAGGTGGCGCTGATCCAGTAATTGATAACTCTGACCACTCAAGTGCCACTATCCAACAGAGAATTTTAAAATAAAAATGAATGCTCAATTTTGTTACCATCTTCGACAAAAAAATCAATGCTCAATACAGCTTGAATAAAGGAAATAGTTAGCTCACTTATGTCCATGATATATACATCAGACAACCACTTTTTGCCATCCCGGCCACCATACCTGAATAAGATGAGCAGAACGTTCTTCACAAATCACAAGCAATGATACCCGGTAATGACAGGGGAACTTGTATCAAATAAAACACCTACATGACAATTTTTCTGCTTTCCTATGGTCAAGCAAAGAAGAAACTCCGCGCGATTTTCTTTTCCTATGGTGAAGCAAAGAAGAAACTCCCGCGGTGATGGCAAATCACCAAAGCCGGTCATCTCCGACCATTGCCATATGTCCAATATCAAAACGCATCACAATAGAGCTTAGTGATTGCGAAACCCCGGTATAAGTGCAAACAAGCAAGGAAAAGCGGATTTTAAAAATGAAACAGAGAGGTTTATCGGTGTCGAGCATCCGAAATCACCTAACTCGCCAAGTAAACACAAAGATTGTAAATAACGAAATAAAGAAATTCTTTATGTGTTGCTTTCAAACTCTAGTATATAGCTGTATGCATTGCACACCTCTTGCCCCCTGAACGGCCGCCGAAGATGAACATGTTACAGTCAATGACAACATCTATGTGAAACGCCATTGGGTTGGGGCCTGTCTGCACGTCTGATACATTACCGGTGCATTCTGGCGTGTACCAAAGCCTATTCTCTGCAACACGAATCGCATCAGAGGTCTAAACAACAAGGCTCTGCATTCTCCCATATTATGCTTCCAGAATAGGAAAACTGCATCCTCTAAATGTAATCGAACATCCCCTAGGTTGAAATCATCGCACTAAGTACATAGATGCGGGCATGTAATTAGGCAAATCAAGCGAGCAGAGTGTGGACGGTGCGATTTACCGACGTCGTAGACGGCGATGTCGGCGAGGAAGCGCTTCTCGGCGAATCCACCAAAGACGACCACCTTGGACTTGCCGATGCTGACCGTCGTGTGGCCGCTGCAGAAAACCGCATGGTTTTTAGGCGGCTGGGAGGGATTTTAGGGGGGAGGATCGAGAAGAGGGCGGCGAGTTACCTGCGAGGGGCGGGGATTTCACCTCCGAAGTCGGAGGAGTCAGCCCTCACCTAGTGCATCTGCGTCGGCTGCAGCTGCTGCATCCTCAGGGAGGAGGCGAGGGCGGAGTGGCGGCGGAGGAGGGAGGGGAGGAGCGACGGAGAAATGAGGCGAGGGCGGAAGAAATGAGGTGGGGGGGAGGCAGCCACACGGGATTCGGTGGGGGAGGAGGAGGAGGCGGCGGAGTGGAGCGGGGGAGGAGGCGGCGGAGTGGAGGAGTGGGGGGAGGGGAGGAGGCGGCGGTGCGAGGTGTGGAGGAGGAGGAGGCGGCGGCGGCGCGGGGCGGGGAGGAGGAGGAGGCAAGGGCGGAGCGGAGGAGGAGGGAGGGAAGTAGGCGACGGCGGAGAACGGCGGAGCGGGGGGAGGAGGAGGGGGTGGCACGGGGGACGGGGGACGTGGGGAGAAGGTTCAGCGTAGGGGACGTGGGGGAGAAGGCGCAGGTGGTTTCTTTTTTGAGTCGGACCCACACTGTTTTTTTTCTGAGAAAGGGTTGGAGAGGCCGGACCAACCACCAACTCCTTCTTTTATAATAGTAAAGATGTTGGGGACACGCAGGCCTACATGCAGCAACTCTCATCAACTTTAAACCATCGACATATAATATCCATTCACCAATGCAACTAGCGCATGGGTTAGCACGAAAAATTTCTCATCTCTGGAGATTTGGGTGCAAGGTTTATTACCTACACCCCCTCCACAATGTACAATAATGGGCCCTTTCCAAAAGTCTGGGATATACGTTGGTTATGAGACAATATCTATAATCAGATATTTAGACCCTATGACAGGAGATTTGCATACTGCTCGTTTCCCTGAGAGTATATTTGATGAGGATAGTTTTCCGACATTAGGGGGAGGAAATCAACCCCTTGATGAAAAATATCAAAAAATTACATGGCAAGCCACAGGAACCTATGCACATGACACGCGCACTAGTGAAGCAAATAGCGAAGTCCAGAAGATCATTGACCTACAAGTATTAGCAAACCAACTGTCAGACTACTTTAGTGATTTAAAGAGCGTGACCAAGTCGTATGTGCTTGCACGCAATGCACCGGAGAGGGTTAAAATACCGAAGAAATCTAAAGGTATCCCTAGTCCCATCCAGAGACCTCAGAATAAAAGGATGAGAACTCCGGCCCCTCGAATCCCAAGTAATCGGAGACGCCTGGTGAAAAAGGATAAGAAGGACTTGACACAGCCAATCACTAAAGTTCCTTAGAACCATAAGGGGAGCCAGTTGAGATCTAGCACCAGTATGGCATCTTAAAAAAAGGGCATACCGAATCTGAACATTCCCATGGAGGGAGAAATCAGCATGGAGTGTGCGCATACATCGAAGCTAAAAACTAAAGGGACTTGCCCCCCACAACTAGGAGTGGTGAGCAAGTAAAAGCACTAGAAGAACCAACCCATGATGAAATAGCTATAAACTATGTGTACACAGAAAAATCTATGAATAGGACAACAGTTAATGTTGATATTTATTTTGCAAAGAAAATTGCTACAATCATCGATCTTGATTTAGAGCCTGTATCGCTCGCTGAATGTAAGAAAAGATCAGATTGGGAGGATTGGAAAAAGGCAATAGAAACCAAATTATTATATCTGAACAAAAGGGAAGTATTTAGGTCTATAAGCCGCACGCTCCCCATGTGCACTCCGTAGAGCATAAATGGGTATTTGTTCGAAAAAGAAATAAAAGAAATGAAGTTGTAAGATATAAAACAAGGCTTGTTGCACAAGGTTTCACTCAACGACCAGGAGTTGATTATGAAGAAACCTATTCGCTGGTCAATGGTGGTATTATCTTTAGATATTTAATCTCAATGGCAGTAAACCTGAATTTAGAAGTGAAATTGATGGATGTGGTAACTACATACCTTTATGGAGGCTTGATTCAGACATTTATATGAAGGTGCCTAAAGGTATCCCTCTTCCCAACCAAGGCAGAGCAAATAGAGGCCTGTACAGTGTGAAACTTAGAAAATCACTGTATGGACTTAAGCAATCAGGCAGGATGTGGTATAATCGCTTAAGTAATAAGGATTGTCCCTATATATTTATGCGACGATCCCAGAATGGTTTTTGTATAATCTCAGTGTATGTAGATGATCTGAATATCATCAGAACCTTGGAAGATATAAAGGAGGCGAGTTTTTACCTAGAGTCAGAATTCGAAATGAAAGATTTGTGTAAAACCAAATATTGCTTAGGCTTGTCAGACCCAGATTTTACAATCCGGAATCTCCTGTGATTACCTCACTATTCCCTGGATCAGTAGATAGTGCTCACAGATTACAGTTCTGAATATCAAAGTACATATCATGCGGAAGCGTAAATATAATAGTAAACTTACTCATGGGCCGATGAGGCCGAAATCATTAAATTGCAGCATGAAGAACGAAGCACACAGTGGGACCTTCAGACATGCCCACAGCACCAACCGGAGGTTCGCGACCTAGCCCTTGACATCTTCATCTTCTCGCCACTTGTCCAATCTTGTTGCCGAGGCGCGGTGATTTGATTCGATTCTGAATTTTGTCGCAAAGCGGCGTGAGCACTCCGACCCGTGCTCCGCGAGCCAATACACAGAATGCAAATAAATAGTATGCATGGCTTAACAAAGGAGAGACTCGGGTTATTTTATTTGCCAAAAATCGCTTTTAGTGGCTTTGTTATTATTTAATCATAGGGTTATTGTTACTGCCTATACACCACCTAGTGACTACCATAATCGACTTAATCCACCAAAATACACTCTCTTTATTGATTGCTGTCTAAGACTCCAAACAGCGAGTAACATCAATCAATTTTGAATCCACCAATATCTTCTGTGTTCTAAATTCCTAATAATCAAATCTTGAAATTTCTATTCATCAACTCTTCATCTCTAAATTCCAATGATTAACTAACACCATTGATTTTAAATCCATCGAAATCATTCATATTCGATCCTTTTGTTATTGATCCAAAACAATAATTAATTCTTCTAATAATCAATCTCATTTTCCATTATCTATCACTAACTAATTCACTAGTATACCTCCACCAAATACATTAATGATCAAATCTACGACTCACTAGTATACATCCACCGAGACTACACTTATCAAGATTATAATTCACTACTTGTTATGAATCCTCCAATATTCTCAGGAATTCAATTCATCTCTCTAGTAATTGATCAACTCCTATTAATTCCCATTACCGCCAATATCTTCCAAGAATTTATATTAATCATTAGTGTAGTAATCCAAAGAATTCACCTTTGCACTCCCGATTCTCCAAAATCGATTCACTATTATATGTCCACCAAAAATATCACTAATTAAGAATTATACTCCAATACTCGTATTATTTCTCCAAATTCGAAAATTCAATTAGATCATTTATCTAGCCTATCTATTCAACTGGACCCCACTAATTCATTTCTCCCAGAACCATACTAACTTTATCCCTATTATGATCACATGAATCCACCAACTTCTTTATGCAATTACCATAATTGGCCATCTTCTTTTCTTACAACTTCATTTATTCCTCCCATATTTTATTTTATAAGAATAGAAATGCCACTAATTGAAATACAATACATAAAATTTCCTGAGACCTAGCAGCTTTGGAACAAAACATAATGTTCAAGGAATATTAATATGAATTTCCATACATATGGCATCACACCATATGTCTAATATCACCATAATTTCTCCATACATACGGCATCACACCGTATAACATTTTTCAGCGTTATAGCCGCTTAACTTACCACTGGGATGACACCCAGGACAACTCAAATCAGGGCTTTCCGCTGCCCTTCCACTTTTCCATTCCCATTTTCCAAACATTTTTAAATAGAACTATATCTAGTTAAGTTCCCATGTCCGCCCTTGACCGTGGGCACGGTTATAGTGTTATTAGTATTATTGTTGTTGTGCTATTTAAATTTATTTATCCAGGACCGAAGATGCTATACCAGGTTATACTTTACTATCATTATTTCTGCTGAACCTATGATTGAAATCTATTTGTCGATGACATGCCAGTGATGACTACTATTCACATCGCTGGCTTATGTAGATTACTTTTAACATCTGCCGACCTAGGGTTACCTTATTATAATGGCCATATAAATAATTAACTAAATGAATATGTGTTTATATGCATACATACATACATACATACATATATATATATATATATATATATATATATATATATATATATATATATATATATATATATATATATATATATATATATATATATATATATATATATATATATATTCTTGAGATTTATTTACTAGCGGTATTTTAACTATTATGGCATACATTTTTAAGTACTTTCAATTACTACTAGGGGTATTCTTTTGTGTAAAGCCTTACTTTTATAACTACGCATGATGTCCACTCTCCTTATGCAATCTTGAATCATTATTCAAAGTCATCATTTTTTTGTAGTACCTTTAATTTAAAACTTAGATTTAAATCTATAACATTAGTCACTTATATATAACATTTAACCTAATATTACATTCCACATAACCTTATCTGATATCCTAACTAAAATTTACCCACCCTAGATTATTCTCTAATTTCTCTTGATGTATTCCCTAACTGAGTTGGATAGATAAACTAAGAACCAAAATAAAAGAAAAGGTGCAGAGGGGGATTCGAACCTGCAATCCATGGCATAGACTCGGCTCGGCTAACCAACCATGCATTGTACACTTTGTGCTGCTGTGGGAGGAGGTTAAGTTGATAAGGTGTCTACTGGAGTCTAGCTCAAGAGCTCCCAATCGGCCAAAACAGGGGACATGGGGGTGCACGGCCGGCGGAAGGGGCTCCGGCGAGGGGATGCCGGATGGGCGTGGTGAGTTGGCAAAATGGGTTCCAGAGAGGATGTGGAAACCGGTGGAGGAGGTGGCGCCATCCGGGGTGGTGTGGATCGGCGGGGGCGGTTGTTCGGGCGGCGGCCGTGAGGTGGGAATGGAGACGAAGGCGACCGAGAGAAGAAGGGCGAAATTCATGCGCGCCCGGGCAAGAGGGGTATAGAGTGATGCTTACCACCCCATTGGTCTCGCTGGAGGAAGGCCGAGAATGGCCAGCGACGAAGGCTTGCGGCGGCGCGGAGGAGGTCGCCGTGGAGGGTCGCCGGGCGCGGGAGGCTCAGCGCTGTTGGGTAGCTTCAAGGGACCGAGGCGGTGCTCCCATCGCGGCGACCGGACCGGCGCCCGAGGAGGTGTGGGCGGCGGTAATGGCGGTGGCGGCCGATATTGGGGGGAAGGAGCGGCGCGATAGCTCCGGTGAATGGAAGCTCGATTAACCCGGGGAGGAGACAGAGGGATGGTGGAGGCACAAAGTGACGCGCTCGTTTTAAGGAAGGTTGGCCGGGGTGGACGGGACAGCGTGGAGGCGCGGCGGCGGGGGAGGAAGAGGAGGTGAGGAAGAAGAGAGGGAGGGCGCAGGGCTATGGAGGGAAAGCCCAGGGCTTCTTATGGCCTCTGAGGGCTGGGATGGCGCGAAGGACCGGGCGGAGGCGACGGAATGGGCGGCGGGGTGGAGGTCCGGTGGGCAAAGACCGGGTGCGGGGCTCGGTGCGCAGCGCGGGGCTCGGTGTGCGGCGCCGAGCAGGGGCAGTGGCAGGGGGCGGTGCTGCAGAGCAGAGAGACGACAGGCGCGCGGAGAGGACGGGACGAGCGGCGCGGGCGCTGCCAGGCGAGGAAGGAGGCGGCGTGGAGCAAGCACAGCCAAGAGGCAGGGGAAAAGAAAAGGGAGCAGGGGAGGAAGAAAAAGAGGGGAGGGCGCCGGGCCCGTGCGCAGGGAGAGGAAAAAGAGAGAAAGAGAGGGAGGAAAGAAGAGAGAAAATGGTGGGGCCCACCTGGAAGTGAGAGAGAAAAAGGCAACGGGAAAGGAAAAAAAAGGAAAAGAGACTCAAGCATTTTCTGGATTTTGGATTTAAATTTTTATTTAAGCTTTGTATTTAATTTTTGGATTTTTAGTTCAAGTCTTGGTTCAATTACAAAATCTAATAGTCCTCTATTTTCAATTCTATTAAATTTTGCTATGAATGGTGTATATGGATTTTTGAATGTCCAAAACTTAGGCTTTGCATGTTAATTAAGTTAAAAGAAAGAATTTTTTGGCTCAACCTTTTAGAGATATGTTTTAATATTTTTTTTCATTTTGTTAATCTTGAATTTGAATTCATGATCTGTAATGGCATTTTCTATTTATATTATTTGTATTTGGAGGTTATCCTTGATTGCTAATTCTTCCTAGTACAAAACTTAGAAAATCTCAATTAGATATTCCGAACAAAATCGAGCGCCAGCGAAATCGCAAGAAAGTTTTTAAAATGCCCTATTTTTTTAATATCCAAATTTTTGGGATGTTACAGGCTTGTAGGTTGAGCATATCCCGAAAGGAATATTAGTACATCAGTTCACATACGCTCAAAAGGTGTTAGAAATATTTGGCTTTGAAAAGGCATACCCTTCAAAGGTACCGATAGTCGGGAGATCTTTACAGAAAGAACTAAGACTTGAATATGACTGGCTATGTAGATGCCGAGTACCTGTCAGGCCCACATATAGCTAGGTCATAGACCTGCTATGTATTCCTATGTGGTGGATATGCAATTTCATAGAAATCGTTTAAACAAACTCTTGTATTGACTTCGACGAACCACTTGGAAATCATAGCGTTGTATGAGGCCACACGTGAATGTGCTTGGCTTCAACGAATGGTTTATCACATCATACAAGCTCTCACAATGATCTATGAAGATAATGGAGCTTGTGTTGCACAAGTGTAGACGGGATACGTGAAGAATCATCTTACAAAGTATATCAATCCTAAGTTTTTCTATGCTCATGAATTGCAAAAGATGGACGAAATTAAGATATTGTATACTAAGTTATGTGAAAATCTTGCAGATTTATTCACTAAGTCACTTACAAGATCTAATTTTGAAAGATGTGTATGTGGAATTGGAATGATGAGACTTAGAGAAGTGCATAATTTAGGGAGAGACTCTTCACGAGTTCACTATTAAAACTTGATCACGAAGATCGAGTACCCAAAAAATAAATCCTGTAGATTGAACGAAATTAGGTGGATTGTACTCTTTTTTCCTTGACGAGATTTCTGAAGTTTCTCGGCCAAGGTTTTTAATGAGACAATTCGTGTAACACAATATTACATGTATCATGTACTTTTTTCTAATTTTTTTCCACTGGGTTTTTATGAAGTTTTGATGATGCATGATTATGTCGAATGAGTGCCCAATTAGGATTGTTGGGAAACCTAGGCCTGACCCTATAAGTAGGGGTGGATATCGAGCCAACTGCTCGTCTTATCGAGCTTTTTCTAAAATTGGCATATTTTGATTTAATATCATTTTACGAATAATTTAAAAGTATTTTTAGAAACGAGCTAACGAGCCGAGCCGAGCTTGAGCAAAATTCAAATTCATTTGAAATCAACTCATTTTAATGTTTAACCAATTAACAAGTATAATTGAAACAATTTTAAACCGAGCCAACGAGCCCACTAACGAGCCTTTTTTCCACCCCTACCTATAAGACCAGCCCATTGGTAGACACTCTCTACATTAGTCTATAAATAGGGGATTCCATTGTCATCACTTGTACCTTTTGAAAAAAAACAATAAAGAAGAAGGAGTTCCTCATCTCTCTGTGTTTAATTCTTGTATTATTACATGATTATTCTGTGTTTAATTTATCTACTTTAATATAAAAAGAATTAATTAGACTCGCTAACAACAATTTCTCGACAAATGCACACAAACCAGACAACACCGTGGCTACAACGGCACGGCAGACTGTGAAAACCGCCCCCACGCATCAGTTTGCCAACACGCCGTCCCACTCCCACCGCGTCCAGCAGCAACCGCATACCCCGCTCCACCGCGCAGCGGTCAGCCGCACAGGCCACAGAACCCACGAATTCCGGCGGACCCAACCAATCGAAACCCAACCCGACCCAACGCAATCGATCTCCAATTCTCCACCCCCACCCCCGTCCCGTCAGGTCTAGCCGTCTCCATCCCACCACGTCCCCCACCCCCGGTCCGTCCGGCCGCTCCCCGGCGCACCCCACCACGCCACGCCTCGTCCCGTCTCGTCGCAGCCACCCAGCCTCGCAGGCAGTGCGGGCTCGCTCGCTCGATCCGTGCGCGCCATGGCCTCTTTCCAAACTCTCCCACTCCCAGTAATCCGCGCCCCGTCCAACCCTAACCAGATCCCAACCCCGACCCCGACCGCGATCGCACCAATCGCGGACGGTCCGACCCCGCCCTCCGCCTCCGCCGCGCGCAAGCTCCCCATCAAGCGCCGCTCCCCGCCGCGGCCGTCCTCGCCCTCCTCCTCCCCCGCCTTCTCCGACCAGCAGCACCAGCCGCCGTTCAAGTTCCAGCGCATCTGGTCCGAGTCCGACGAGCTCCGCTTCCTGCAGGGCCTCCTCGGCTGCGGCGCGCAGGGACTAGTCTTCCCGCGCGACCTCAACGTCTTCTACGACCGCTTCTCCGAGTCCATGCCCCAGCCCTACACCCGCTCCCAGCTCTCCGAGAAGCTCCGACGTCTCAAGAACAAGTACCGGAACGTCTCCACACGCGTCGCCAGTGGGCTCGACCTCGCCCGCCTCGCGCCGCACGACCGCGACGTGCTCCACCTCTGCTCCCGCCTCTGGGACCCCGCCATCGCTGCCACCTCGCCCTTCGAGGCCAACGCCGGCACGTCCGGGAACAAGCGCCGACGTGCCAACCCCCGGGGTGGCGCTGCCGCCCCGCTCGCGCTCCCGGCCCCCTCGGGGGACAGCAATTCTCATGACTACAATGGGATTAGTTCCGCCATTCCGGGCGCGTTCCCGGATGGGAGCGGCGAGGATATGATGTATCTTGAGCAGGAAAGCGCGCACCTTTATGATATCGAAGGTGCCACCCTTGTAGCCGACGGCATCCTTGATGGGCTCACGAAGGAGCAACCTGAGAATGTAGCTGCTCTCCCCAACATTGGGGATAATGGAGTTGGCAATGAGAATGGAAACTGCAAGGTAATGCTGCCATGTCGCAGTGAGCATCGCATGGCAAATACCGTGTTGGATGTATTTGAGGAGTGTTTGAGGGAGGCAAAGGCCAACGGGATTACCTGTGGTGGCAGTGTGGATGGGTGCACTGAGGACAGAGAGCTAGCAAAGCGGTGGAGGGTGCAGAGAATCGATGAGCTTGATGTGTTGAGCCGGAGGCTCAGGTTGCTCATTGAGGATGCTGCAGCGGCTGGAAACCAAGTGAGATACCGGTAGTTCTGGTGATGTGCTTCCACCCTTTGCCGCATTTGTATAGAAACTAGGTTATTATGCTATGCTTTTGTAGTGCCTCGCCAGCTTGGGCCTTGCTTTAGCTGGTCTATTATAATTTATGTCTATGTACATCGCTACAGATATTGTTGTTTAGTTTAATTGTTTCAGCAGCATAATATTATGTGATTCCAGCATTGTTGTTTATATAGCCTCCTGCTGTTGCTATCATTTCTTATTTGACGTTAATGGTAACTAGTTTCTGTAGCTTCAGCCATTTCACCTGCTTAGAAGCTTGTTGTAACTTATGTGAGAGAATGATATTCTGTTTCCTTGTGAACGACTTTTATTCTGAATGCTTTTTCTTAACCTACCTTAATGCACTTTCTACTATCGTTTCACTTCAATCTCTGAATTCAGCCTGATATCCTGAGCATGAATTGTGAACATTATTGCATAAAAAATGTTGTAGCGTGTCAAAAGATACTGACACCATCAGAAATGTCAATCCTGAATAAAGACTCTATACATGCACAAAAATTGGCAATATTCATCATGAAAGGTTAGACTTTTTGTTTGGTTGTCATGTGATCCTGCTGTAGACTTGAGCAGTGATGTTGTGCAATTTTGGTGTCACTGGCAAGAATAGTCGAACTTTGTGTTCTAGCTAATTGTGTATGTTGATATGATCAGTTCATTTTGATGAAGATTCTGTATGAGTCTAATTTGTTCAAGACATATATTGGGCGACCAATTTAAGCCATGTTTAAGACATATATTGGGCGACCAATTTAAGCCAAGTTTGATCCCCCCACCCCCACCCTCTTTTCCTATACTGGTGAAAGAGAACAAGGTAGAGAAGCATCTGCGTTGTCTTAGTCTGACCAAGTGTCTTGTTGGTTGGAGTATTGGATAAATTGTTGGATTACATTCTTTGATGCGATATGAGAATAGTGATGAATATACTTTGTTTTATCAATAACAATGGCTCTGCAGTCTGCAGCAGGCCTATCCCACTTGTATGTTCGTAGCTTACTATTGTACAATGTTTTCATAAGTAGCTTATTTATAGAAGCAAATAGTGTTTTCAGCGAAAGCACCATATCTTTACCGATAATCATTGGATAGAAAATTTCAATATGCCTCTTTTGCTGTATGCCCTATTGCTTGGTGGTGTGATGCTGGTGGTGATTGCCTGTACGTTTGATCGGCCTATAGTTGCTTGCATGAGTTAATTACGTTTCTGCTGGGGATAAATTAAGCCCAACAAGATACCTGGTGAGCATCAATTGAAGAATCAGAGTATAAGCAAAATTGGTGCATCAATGTCCTAGAATGGCTTCCATCCAACATCGGAATGCCTGTATATTGTAATTACAATACCTAACATAGATACAGTTTTCAAGTATCTTGTTTGAACTATGTCATAGTTAGCTTAAAGGTAGCGATGTGAAACTCCAAATCTGATTTGCTCACTTCATTTTAGGATGTATGGTAATACAGTGCTCATTTGCTATCACTGTAGTAGATCCACTGTTATTGTTAGATCCCAGCATGGCATTAGATAATGCTGGAGTAACGGCTAATTTTGTCCTTTTATAGAAGTAACATCATACTTCATACATATGTATGTTTCCACGCTAAGCATATCCTTCTAAATGTTGTGTTGTTTGTAACTAGGCCCTTCATTTCAGGCACGATGTCAGTTTGTATGGCAGTATTTCGTGATGTAAAGTTGTGAATCGATTATTTCATTAAAATGGTGCTCCAGGATACCTGATTTCTGCAGATGTGTAGAACATGCGCATATTATTGAGATTTTTGTAACAATGGTTCATTTGTTTTTTGGATATTTTCGCAAAAAGTTGACAGCCCATGCCTGAAGGCTCAACTGAATGTTTTCCTTTTTGAATGATGCGTTTTGATATTTTTTGGGTTCCTGATTGAGTTTGTTTCTGTATAATTATAATGATTATTAATTCTGAGTGGTAGCGATGATGTTTTTGCAGATCCGGGTCTAACCTTTTGTTATAACACTAGTTATTATGCACTGAAATGTGTAGGTTGGTTTCTTACAAGGAAATGTAGTGGTATTTTGAATGCAGGAGACAACTAAGCATACTATCATAAATGAAACGTGATCAGAACATCATAGTTCAGATAACTTTTTACAAACATTTTTTTGTTACATTGTTGACAAAGGAACGGTAGTTGATTTTAATGTCAAGCCGGACAAGCACCTGTCTTGACTCTGATACCGGGAGATCTTGGATTAGTTGGCTTTATTTGAATCTGTACTGTACTGTATATGACCGTTGTCTGGTCCCTGCCGGTTATATCCAAATTTCTGAAATGGCCCATTTGTACATCGAAATCTGACGTCCGGCGGAGGTAATGGCAGAATATGCAATGGTAGAGGATACGAATCCTTACCATCTCTAGTTGTAGGATTAATTCCTTACATACAGTTGGAAATATATTAAATCCCTGATTGTGTTATTGACATCAGTGAGGAGATGAGGCAAACTTTTGATAGCATTCGGTATCGGCACTACTACTAGTAGAATAGCATTTTACAAGGGAATGGTTTCAAAGTCTAAAGTACGAAATTAAATAACAAGAGGATGATGCACAGCAACTTTTGCCATCAATATTCGCTGGGGGTGGGCTGCCAGGCCAGCAGTAGTACCAAACTAAGATGTAGGTGTACCTTTTCAGGTCTCAGGTCTTCGTGTAGCCATGCTCTCTGCTCCTTCGA
Source organism: Dendrocalamus sinicus (assembly GCA_036346575.1). Lineage (NCBI taxonomy): Eukaryota > Viridiplantae > Streptophyta > Magnoliopsida > Poales > Poaceae > Dendrocalamus > Dendrocalamus sinicus. The sequence continues at coordinate 9,624,210 of CM070648.1, forward strand.
TTTTGGTTGGTTGAGACTCAAGACCAGTGCAACCTGGTATTGTTTTGTTTTCCCGTTACCATTTCATGGCAACAAGGCCTTTTGCATCAATTAATCCAGTGATTCACACAGGTTGCTTGTTATTCTTAAAATTAAAACAATGGATATTGGCATTGTACTTTTTTGTAGAGCACATTGGATATTGTTGTACTTGGCATTCTAGCTTTGCTCCCTTTTCTTCTTTCAAGCGTGGCACAGTTCTCTAGCATTCTGCAGTTACCCATCCAATGTGAGTGTGTACCAGTTGATGCAATTTGGGACAGAATGGTCCAAAGACCTTTGGTTGATTCCACGGTGTGCAGAGACATTGAAGCACTTCCTGTGAAATATGATTTTAGTTCTAATTCTAAAAGAAAACTAAGCATCACAAATTCAGTTGGTACTGGGGGTTCTGGACAAGTACTACTTCATGGTGTCAGGTTGCTAAATTAACCTCGTGCTTGACATGCATCTTTCCCCTCGTTTCAATTTCACCTTTTGATTTTTAATTCACTATTCCTTTATCTTGTCCATTTTTTTTTGACTTTTTGGCTTTTTAGGTTTTTTGGCTTTTTTTTTTGTATTCCTTCACATTGGTCGTGATGGGCTAACATATTTTTTGCATTTTAAATTTTCAAATTTTAATTACGTCAAATAAGTCATCATGATTATAGTGAAAAATAAGTCAGCTATAGTAAAAAAACTCATAAGTTATTATCAAACTGATCACCACATAATAATCTTTTGGGTTCCATGGTATAATAATCTTTTGGGTTCCATGGGTTTGTTTTGGCTGTCATTTTTTCTTTCTTTTCTTTTCTTTTCTTTCTTTTTTTTGCCTGGGCAAACACGTGCACGCACCACCATTGTAATCATGCACTACCACGACATCCCTACTTGATGAAAACCATATAATTTTTTTTTATCTCGAATCATTCGCACTATAAAACTCCAAAAGGATTCTGCAGGAAATTAGATTAATCATAATGCGGGTTCTTCTGGTTCTGGATGATTGATGATTTGGGAATTTTCTTGGTGGCGGTACGTGCGAGCAAAGGAGGAGCTTTAGAAAGCTAAACGTTGGAAAGCTACAGATAAAGCCATGCTTAGCACTTGTCAACCCTGGGCCCTAGAAGGATAGCCGAAAGCAAAAGCTATTATTAGGCATGTTTTTTTAACTGTGATTTATAATTTTATTTGTATCTTATTAATTTAATGAATAATAATTACTGAGAAAAATTTAAAACTAAAAACTACTGGAAAGATAAAGACAATACGACCTATTCCCTTATTAGGGGCTCACACCTCACATCCGTTTTGTTCTAGTCTGACTGCAACTAGAGTATGTGTTAGGTTAATTCTATAAACATTTCCCCATTTGTTCACTTCTTATAATATGTTATGGAATGGTTTGCATGAGGATGCTATGAGGATGCTATCTAGGAAAAAGTAACTAATTTGCGTCGCTAAACGATACTACGGCTTATTGATGTTATTTTATGAGCTGATTTTGACCTGAATATGGCCTTTTCTTAAGGCCAATAAACAAGCAAAGCAATTCTTGGTTTGGCATTGGCAGTTGCAGCTATCATGTGTGCATCGATAGGGCTTGCTCAAGTCTGAGGCTGCCCGCCTAATACGAAGTAGAGAGCCAGTGGCGAAGCTTCAAGCAAATTATACAGGAGTCCACTCTTACGAGGATTGCAAAGAAATAGATGGTGTCACTCATGAATTCCTTAGGATTTACCAAGTGATAGAGGGGCCATGGCCCACTCTGGCCTGCACAAAGCTCCGCCAGTGTGGAGAGCTAATTCTGGCATGCTGAGTACGAATTATTCAGTTCGGTGGCCACCTTTTCACGCTGTTTTTGTTTTTGACAACACCAAGTCACTTGATCCCAGCTCTCCGTATCTGATTTTTTTTTTCGTTTTCTTCTTCCTTCTCCTTTCGTCACCATAGTGACCATACGCCGCCTTGATAATCCAATCCAATGCATTCAAATGTCAGGCCCCCCTCACCTGTCGCCATTGGCTCACTGCATCATTCAGCGTCCAATTCTTTGTGCCCAAACCATCCAACCGCAACGTGCGCTTCAATTGAATGGACACGAGAATGCCTGGCTACATGGACGTCATTTTTTTTTGTGGTTTATAACTTACGGGTTAAAATTTTGAATTCTAATTATTTGTGAGATTAGTACGTATAGAAAGTAGTTATATGCGATTTTGACCGGTAGTACATACAAAAAAATAGTCATATGTGATTTTGGCTGGTATAGCTGAACTCAGTATACTTTTTACTACAATTTTTTTATTAACCACACTTTTAAAAACACATCGTTTAAAAGTTAGTTATTGTAGTTTGTATAAGCATAAACTGGCCGAAAGTGGTACCGAACCCAGCCATGATTTGTGATGTCTCCTTTAATCCTTCTTGTGATCTACTAATTGATTTTACCTAATTCATAGACGATGGTTTTAATGAAGCGTAGAGTTTTTTTTTTGAACCATCATTGCGACTGATATTGTTCTTTTCAAGATTTTTTTAAATCTGGTTAGATGGCCGAGAACGGAAATATCCGTGAATAAGATTGAGGGGGAAAAACAACTAAGTTCATGCCGCATTCATCGAACTACTTCGAGCATATAAATTGCCTATCAGCTGATGACGTTTGATCCGGCTGAGCTCTCAAATGTCTACCTTCGAAAAGCTGCTTCCAGAGGCCTCCCTCATACTTCGTCGCCACCTCCGTCATACTTTGTGGCCACCTCTGCTCCTCCCTCACGCTTGATTTCGGCCTCTCCTGCCATCGTCTCCTCCCACCACCTCCGCTTCTACCTCCGCCTACCGCCCTTTCTCCCTTAGCCCCGCCGACGTCACCTCTCAATGCTCTGCCTTCGCCTCTGCGCTGCCGCCTCCGTGTTGATCCCTGCTTCCACCTGTCCCCCCTCCAACTCCGTGCCGCCTCTGCCTCTAATGACCTCTCGCCACTTCTTTTTTTTATCTATTTTTATTTTCTTTTTCGGATATAGATTAATTACTAGTGTAATAATGTATTACTACGTATAGAGTGTTGCAATTCACACACTCAAAGGTAATTCGTATATTTGCTTAGTCAAAAACTCTAAGCGTTTCAAACGCCCCCTGTATACCGTGCAGACCCCGATGACTTCTGTAGATTTATATGAACATACAGACGAGGGTTGTGTTGTTTTGTGTGCTAATGTTGGACTATCACTATGCTAATGTTGGACTATCACTACATATACAAAGGTCATGTTCTTTCTATCTTATGGTTTAGTCTTCTCCGAACAAATAAATAGATGACTTCTTCGCCACTGTTTTGAAACGGCTTATTGGAAGAGTTTTTCGAATCAACTTATCAACATTCGGTTTATTCGCACAAATGCTTACGATAAGACTAAAAATTATTAGTCACAACCATAAGCCATCAGCCGTAGCATTTACTTGTCTAAGTGTCTATTAGAGTATTAGTAGAGCATCTATGCGTGTGTTTGGTTCGTGGATAGAGGTTGTATCGTATATCCTGACTGAGTGGATGTAGGCTGAGTGGAATCGTATTTCAGAAAAAGAAGATGTTTGGTGAGGTTGCATGAGCGGATGCAAAAATCGAGATCTTTGTTTGGTTGCTGTATGAGCGGATGCAGTCTACCAAACCTGAGAGGCTGACACGTGGGACCGCATAAGATACACTGCATCAACCTATCCAGGATGGCCACTGAAGCTCATTTTGAGCGTATCCACCCATCCAGGATGAGGGCGTATTTTTTCATCCGCTCATGCAGGCTGCATCCACTCATACAGGCAACCAAACAGATTTTTTCTCAGATCATACGGATCCACTTAACCAGAACGAAGGAGATTCAGACAATCAAACACACCCTATGGCTCTCTCTGTGCGTGGTGATGCTGCACGATCAGTTTGCATTTCCTCGGTAACCGCGCGTGTGAGAATCTTTTGGGCTCCTCCGCTCCAACATGTCATGGGCACCGATTCATATCTGATTACATCGAGTACAACTATACGTTTGTATCGGTATCAAATGAGTAGTATTTTTTTTAATTTTTTTGCCAGGTGCCTCTTAGCGAGGCGAGAATGTTCTCTCATGAAAAAAACATTATTGAGGTATACTTGTCGAATGCATATGTTTAATATCTGATGGGATACAAGTTACACATGCATTCGTTTTTTTAAATACAGCAACATCATATTTTTTGCTAAGGTTTGTCGAGATACAGATAGACTACACTAGCGCAAATTAAAATTTTCTACCACGTAAATCAGAAAGCCATATGAATAAAAAATCATAGATTATTATCACTAGACTGCAATATAGTATAAGTAAAATTGAAACAGCCGATTCAATATAGTACACGTCGATGTAAAGGAAGTAGTTGATTGTCTACGAGCAGTAGTCAATCTTTACAAACCAACTATTTCCTTCTCGTGATCGTCCCAATTAGCATCACAGTCATAACAGTATCTCTACCAAAGTTTACACGTCCAGTGATGGAGTGCTGTGCGCTTGCACCATCGCGCACGGCAGGGGTTTTGAGATGTGGCGGCTGGAGTTTCAATGGGTGTGTCTTGTGATACCTCTCTTAGCCCCACGTCTCTTTTAATATATAGCCTCCAATCGGATTCTTATCTAATATGATTAGAGATCGTATCACACTCGGAGAGTCTCTGACCGGATCCTTATCCAATACGAGTAGAGATTGTATCTCACTCGGACTCTATCATCCAGACTTTTATTGTTCTAACCCGTTAAGTGTGTGACCCTACAGGTTAATGTATATTCAACCATGGCCTGAAAACTTCTTTCCGGTTCATGAGTTGGTAGTAGTCTCCAGTAGAACATAACGACTCCTAAATATACATAAATATCATATCGAACGAATCTATATAGTGTTTATGCACCGATCTATTTGCCTCATAATACCAGATCGAATTTAAAACGAGAAGCGTACCATCCTCGGATAACTCAATCTTTCACTCGAACCTGTAGTGGATTACTCAGTTTGTGATTGACTTTTCAACCACATTCACTATGTACATGCACTTTCTTAATCCAACCACATCGAGGGGCACAGAGATATCTCTCCCGTTATATAGAAAGGGCAAATTCTATTTTGATCGCTCACATTTCTCAGCATGTTTTATAGTAAACCCGAAAACTACCTTTATGACAATTCAGTTATAGATTAGTATTTGACAACCTCTAAGTAAACTATTACACATGTAGAAAACTACGACAATCTTAGGTTTAAGAATTCTACATGCACTATGTATGAGACCAACTGATGACACTTAAGAATATAATAATTTTCGTAGTGATTCATGGTAGGTCAATCTAACACCATGTTCTCTAATATATGTCCGCATTATTGATTTGATATTCTCATATTCATGATCCATAAAACATGATCATTAATCAATATATGTGTTGATCTATAAATCATATTTATTTTACATAATGATATTGGATAGGAGTAATTTATAATAACATCAAAACATAAATAAAGAGTTCTATGAATAAAGTCACGTACTTATTGATCAATGCAAAAGACATTTATTTAAGGGACAAAATAACTTATTATTTAAAATATCATAAATATAGAAATGATATAATCATCTCTATGATTACCTCTAGGTCATATCACTAACAAGGTTATCATTGAATCTTAGCAACCAATAAGTCAGTAAGATTTCCTAGAAAGTGCTCAAATATACCTATTTGACATGTATATATGGTGGAACTCAAACCGTGGTCATTAACCACAAGACATAAAAATCATACAGGTTAAACTAGCCACCAGTTGGTCACAAACATCCATCTTGCTATACGAAACAATGACGCACAACTGATTCTCTAAACATCTATTTTCCTTTCCTTCTTTTTCTTGTGAGGATTCATACATCCATTTTCTGACTTCCTAAAACGGTCCATAGTTGCAGTTGCAGCAGATTCGAGCAGCTCAGATCAAACTACCAACGAACTAGTCCTACTACAGTTTCAGAGTACGCAGTCTGAAATTCTGAATCCCCCGCACGCGCACAAGGGAGTCGGCCGGATAACGAGCCAGCCAGGTCAAAGACGATCTCCAGAACTGCCACCACGTTCTTGCAGATCGTGAGGCAGTGAAAGCTAAGCAGCATATCTATGTGTGATCCGGTCGTCTTTGGATAGGAAGTATATTAGTAAGGGTCTGTCGATAGAACTACAGATTCTTATTTTTTTTAGTTTCTATTTTGTATTATGTGATAATCCACTTATCTAAGAATAGCTACTACTGAAAAACGTTTGGCTGGTAGGTTGCCTTAATAAGGGATTGGAGTCAAATAGACCATGATACCCTAGTTATAACATTTCATCTGTACCTATGTCTTATTCCTTTGTATTTGTAGGATCGTATAGCATAATCAGAGAGAGTGAATGATTGGCTCCGCTTTTTGATATTGAAAACAAATCTCAACCTAGAAGAAAAGGCAAACTAAATTACCGGATATAGATTTCGATCGCAAGTAGTTCGACTGCTTGCTCTTGACTCTTTTGCACGTGCTCGATGAACACTTTGATCACTCGATGTTGAACCACTTGCTTGACCTCCTTTGCACGTAGTTGAAATTTTCCTCCGCTCGAAAGCTTCAGATGCTCGAACAAGAACACGCTGAAGACAACACCGTATTTGTATTACGCAAGATCAAGATGTGTTAGCACGCCGCCGCCGAGGACACAAGAAAACGATCCTCAGAAAACATGTCGTCGATGCCTGTAAGATCGAGGAGGGCGACTAGAGGGGGTTGAATAGACGGTCTAAAAAATTTCTCTTTTGCAATTATTATCAAATACTATTTGTCTAAACCAAGATTATAGAATGCGAAAGCTTAATTCAAATTGGCTTAGCATAAATAAGGCCTAAATCATCTAAGTGCACCAAAAACCTAATTCTATGTTAAGGTTTGCAATTATAGGAAGACTAACGATCAATTTAATTCTATGAATATAAATTGGGTGTAAGAAAAAAAACAAAAGGTTACTTGCTAGCTTTGCGGTGGGACACGTGGGCCAAACTCTATAGGAAATCAAATAGCATAGGCATCGCAGCTCTTTGCATGTCCACTCGTTCCTCGTTCCGGAGATGGATCTTGCCTTCATCGAGTCCAATCTCGGAAGGCGCTTAAGGCAAGGCCTTACCGTGGTATTCGGAGACTTACCGGTCTATCCTAATCCACGTTGAGGTAAGCCCAAAAAAATTGGACCAGCTCCATGAATTAAGCTTTCCACCTCAAATCCATTAGTGGTAGCTTTTCCCGCTCCGGGTAGGTGAGCTCCAACCTTCACAATTTGCCGGGTCTTCTCACAACCTTCTTTGAGAAGATCACCGTGCACGACGCCTCCAACGCTGTCTAGGAGTTGGCAAACTATAAGAGTAATAAGTCAAACCCCTCGCTTGACTCTCACCACGTGCAACGAATGCACAATCTCAAGTGGATACTCAATCCACCTCTAGATACAACATATGCAATCTAGAGCCTTTCTCCTTACTCACAAGGTGCAACACATGCACAATTAAGAGAAGGACCTCACACTAGCTTAAAGGAGTGAAATAGAATGCCAAAAGTCTTACCACAACTGGCCACAAGGGGGTATATTTATCTACACCATAAAAGCTAGCCATTGGAAGCAAAACACCATAGAAAATAGGATTTTTTGGAAGTACTGTAGGCAAAGGCCCGATACTTCCGCTCCCCTCTGCAACGGTTAAAAAACTAGCCATTATCAGTGAATTCCGGTAGTTCTGACGGCTAAAGTCCGGTACTACCGACAATCGCAAGTCCTGCGCTACACAAGCAGATCTATCGATTTCCTCAGGGACAATAAGACTGCACAAAGGTGTCTCTCTGCAAAGAACGTACCGCTACACAAGTCGGTCGTTCCGCAAATCGGAAGTACCGCTAATACAAAGCCGGTAGTACCGCTCGCTGGTCGGATGCTCACATAGAGCTAGAACTTCCGATTGTTGACTACCCTGGTCCTCGACCACGTTATTTGGTTTGACCATACAGGTCTCCGACTACGCTGATCTCTAACCACACTGGTACAATATCATGCATACAAATTGCAAAATACATTGCACACTTTTATTATATATATAGTATAAATAACAGGGGTACAATGGTGCCCAGGCTATATGATTGAGACTTTCTATCCATGATTGATTCAGCATGATAAATTAATAACTTTCTTTCCAAATTGATGCCTTTTTGAATTAATGAATGTTAACATGTTTACTTGATATATTATATATCATTACACTTACACGCATCTAAAAGCAATCCAAAGACAGGGATACTTGGTGTCCAAACACCATGACACCATGGTGCCCCATTTCAGCATCCTATATATATGTGTATATATATATGCGTATATATATATGTATATATATATATGAGTTTCAACCATTTGCAAGATACATTTGCAAATACAAGTTTCATATTACAAAGAACACAAATATGGATTTCAAACACTTGCAAAATACATTCGCAATGTATAGTCCCATGTTACAAGGATTCAACACATGAGCTTCAACTATTTGCAAAACACATTCATAAATACAAGCCTCATGCCAAAGAGAGTTAGAAGAAGTAAGGTTGAGCTATCAACACATGATGAGACTCAAGTTACTAGATATAACCCCTCTTGATAGTATGACAACCTATACTAGCAATCTAACCTTCCAACCAAACTCCAATACCGGTAAAAGATTAGGAGCACATCCCTAGCCCTAGCTAGGCATACATTTGCCTTAGGTCATAGTCTTGACATATATCAACCCATGATGCATCCTTTATTTCAACACCATGAACATATGATGGATCTTCATTTGACTTGATGATCAACATATGATCATCTCTGTTGTGGTTACAGACCAAACAGAGAGAGTGTAGTAGTGGAGAGTTGAGTAAATGAATGGCTTAGGCCTCTTTCCTCATGGCCTATGTCTTATATATCTACATCCATATGGGGAGTGCCTTTACAATTATACCCTTACACATGAGTCCTCCCCTCAGGGGTACCTATGTTACTATACATGTCCCATTCTGGGCCTTACACTCCCTTAACAGTGCTCTTTGGCTTAGGTGGGGCCACCCTACAACAGGAGCCTCTCATGGTGAAGGGCTTCACGGCCGGCCATGTTGCCGAGCCCTTTGGCCTCTCCGGGATGCTAGGTGGTGGCGGCGAGCCGGCGCCTGGTCGGCGCAGACGCGCGAGCGCCCGTCCCTATCCTTCGGTGGTGGCGCGAGCCGGCGCCTGTCGGCGTAGACGCGCGAGCGCCCGCCCCTATCTTCGGTGGTGGCAGCGAGCCGGCGCCTAGTCGGCGACGCGCGAGCGCCCGCCCCTATCCTTCGGTGGTGGCGCGACCGGCGCCAAGTCGGCGACGCGCGCGCCCGCCCCTATCCTTCGGTGGTGGCGCGAGCCGGCGCTGGTTGAAGTAGACGCGCGAGCGCCCGCCCCTATCTCGGTGGTGGCGCGGCCGGGCGCCGTCGGCAGACGCGCGAGCGCCCGCCCCTATCCTTCGGCGGTGGCGCGGCCGCGCCGTCGGCGAGACGCGCGAGCGCCCGCCCCTATGCTTCAAGTGGTGGCAGCGAGCCGGCGCTGGTCGGCGACGTCGCATTCCGGGGGTGAGCGCGACTCTGGTAGTGCGCATTGCTGGGGTGAGCGCGACTCTGGTAGTGCGCCTTAATGGCTCCGGGAATCGCGCTGACCTCTGGGCTGACACAAGCGGGCTGCTATATCCGTACGCACTTGTCCATTCTGGAGGAACACGCGGCGGGCCATGATTGGTGTGTCAACGGGCCGTCCGCAGTCAAGCCCCTTCCTCAGAGGGGCAGGGCACGTGGCGCGGCGCTGTAGGCGTGCCACCCGCTGGCTGCCCCCCTTCCAACGTGCGCCACCGGCTGCTAACGGTTGCGCTACCTGCCGATCTTCGGTTGCGCATGCCGCGTGGACTTGCGGTTGTCCCTTCGGACAGGTGTGGCCAGGGTCGGGGGGCCGGTGACCCCGTTTGGGCTATCGCGGTTTAGGGTCCGAAGAGCCGCGCCGGCGCGTGCCGAAGGCTATGCCGGGTCGCGCGACCTGCGTTTATTGCTTGCGCTGACCGACACGCGGTGGGACGCTAGTGACGCGTCGCGTGGTGACAGGACTCTGTACGACCACGGTCGCGTGCTGGCTAAGTGGACCGCCGCGACGCTTCGGCTTCGCGCATGGGGAGGTGAGCGGTTGTTGCTCGCCGTTTGCGCTTACTCACAGTGGGAGGCGGGGGGCCTTTAAGAACCCCCTGTGGCGTTGTGCCCACGCCTCGCGCTTTCTGGTTGTTCACGTTGTTTTCCGCATTCGCTCGCTCTGTTCCTGCGCTCCTTTTCTGCCGCCGAGTTCCCCGTGGATGCTGATGGTGACTTGCGATGAGCGTACTCAGGTGGGCGGCTACGCCATCCGCAGGCGGTCCTCGCCGCTCGAGGTGAAATACACATTGGGGGAGCGCGATCCGCCGGCGGCGGACAAGTGGTGGGCGGCGAAGAAGAGTCAGGGTCCGTACTCCGGCGAGTTGGGCCGCACGCTCGTGACGGAGGACACCATCCGGTCACTGCTGCGAGATGGGAAGCTATCGGATCGCGACGCGGTGCGGTTGCCCGCCGATGACGAGACGGAGCCGCGCCCTGGGAAGTTGGAGGCGATCGTCTTCGTTGCCTACTTCGACGCCGGACTTTGCATTCCGTCCGCAGCAATTGTCGGGGCGGTGCTGCGGACCTTCAAGTTGGAGTTGTCACAATTGACTCCGAACGCGGTGGCCCGCTTCGCCGTGTACAACTGGGCCCTGCGCGCAGAGGGGTGTTGGCCCAGCGCTTCCTTGTTCGCGTATCTGCATGAGGCCCGGTGCCAACCGAATGAGCGGAAGGACGGTACGCTGTTGAAATTTGGCAGTGTCAACTTCATCCCGCGGGCGTCATGTGGGAAGCTCTTCCCTGCGAACGCGACCCGAGGGAAGTGGGAGGTCAACTGGGCGAGGCGGTGGTTCTACCATCGTGTGACGAGTGGTAGCGGCCTTGAGTGCGCAGGCGGGCCGATTACATTCAAGACCGCCCCCGGCTTAACGCTTGACCAGGAAGATATGCTGAGGGCGCGGAGACTTGTGGGGGTCGCCGCCCGCTTCAATATGCGCGACCTCGCCGAGGAGTACATGATGCTCGGTGCGATGTCGCTGTCCCACGGTTGGTGCTTCACAGCCGGTGAACGTCGGGATGATAACGTTCGCCCGTCTGTTTGCTCGCTGCCCGTGCCGATTGGCCTTCGTAAGTCTCGACCATACCTTCTTCTTCATTCGTACGTATTGCATTTATGTAAATGTGTTGCCTGGGGCAGGGACTCGCCTTGAGGACGCGGAGCGCGCCGCGCGCGTGTTCCTCGGGCCATACACCGGCAGAGAGCACGAGCAGCGCGCAGCTGCGACTGCGGAGGCCGGATTGGGGCGGATAAACTGCGTGTGTGAGGCCTTAGGGCTTCCTGTGCCGGATTGCCCCCCTCCGGACCAGCAGCATGAGGATGACGGTGCCGCGAAGACGAAGGCGCCCTCCCGCAAGAGGACCCGGAGCACCGCGACCACGGCCCGTGCGGCGGTTGCCACTGCTCCTGCCGGCGCGGTGAGCCCGGGGTCGGGTTCGGCGAGGTATGCCGATTCAGATTTAGAGGGCGTGGGTACTGAGGGTGAAAGCGCCGGCGGCGGAGGGCGCGCCGCGGAGGCCTCGTTGCCCGTGACTGTCGCCGAGGTGGTGGTGCCGGCTGGTGACACCGGTGCGGAGTCCTCGTCTCCGACCATGACTGTGGCGGGGCTGCCCTTTGCGGGAGCATGTGGAGCGCAGCCTTTGCTAACCGCGGCGGCCGAGGCTGAAGTGTCGCTCGCGGAGGCGGGGGCGTCTCCCGCAAAGGTGGGGTTGACCCCCGTGGAGGTCATGGGGGTGAAGTCCCCGACCTCTGCCGTCGTAGCTATGGAGACCCCTTCGGCGGGTGATTTGCCGGAGGGGCCCCTTCTGTGGCGGGTACTGCAATGGTACCTTCCGCCCAAGCGAAGCGGGTGCGCCTGCAGTCCTCCCTTCTGCGGACTTCGCGAGGGTTCGTTGTGGCAACCGGTGTTCGGAGCCTGTGGGATCCCGCTTCGAGCACCGAGGTCCCTCCACCTCGCGCCCTGCCGGCTCCTCGGGCCACGGTGACCGTGGCGCCGGCTCGGTTGGCACTAGGTTCTGACTCGGAGGTCCCCAGGCCTTGCGAGACAACGCCGTCCGTTGGGGCCGAAGTAGAAGCGGTCCCGCCCGCGGCTAGGGAGACATCTCCACGAAGCCCCCCGCCCGCGACCGAAGGTAGGTTGTGATGGTACTCCTTTGACAGTTTTTTTACGCCTCGTGACATGTGTAATTCCTCTCCGCAGCGGCACTTATCTCGGAGGACGAACCGTTCTTTGAGCACGGGGGTCCCGGTGCTGGCGACACAGGTGTCGCGCGGCCGAGCCCGGCGGACTTCGTCCCTTCGTCGGATGCTCTGAGGGCATGGCGTGGGATTGCGGAGGACGCGGCCTCCAGCATCGGACAACAGGTGTTGCAGACCTACGGGTCAGGGCGCCTTGGAGATGCATTGGAGGTGTCGGGGGTGCGAGTAAGCGTCTGTCTTCTAGACACCTTGCAGCCGCTTCGCATTTGCTAACTCCTGCATCGCACAGACACTCGTGCTGGCCTAGGCCCTGCGAAGTGCTCACGTCCGCGAGGGAGCAGCGATACGGAGTAGGCTGCGGGCCGCCGAAGAAGAGCTGCAGGGAGCTGTGGGAGGGCGGTCCACCCAGGATGCTCGTATATGCTGCCTGGAGTTGGAGTGCGCGGAGATGAAGACGTGCACCGATGGGCTCGTTGCCGCGGCGCGAGCATCGGCCGCGGAAGCGGTGCGGCAGGAGGCTGCTGCAGAGCGGGACGGCCTTGTAGAACAAATCGCTGCTCTAGAGGGGAAAAACAGCGAGCTTGCTGCCTCTCTCGCGGAGCAAGATCGAGCCTTGGGCGACGCTTCGGTAGCCGCCTGAGACGCCATGCTAGCCCTGGAAGACACTCTTAAGGGGCTTATCACCGAAGTGCCGACGCGCTCCTTCGGGCCCGAGGACCTGTCGCAGTCACTCCGGTGGATTGGAGAAGCGGCCGACGTTGCACGTGGCGCCGCGGCGATCTTCGGCAATCACTGCGCCTACGTGGCGTTGTGTCTGACGTGCGCGCTCCTGCGACACCGCGGCTGTGAGCACGTTGCGGGGTTAGCCAATCCCCGACTGGAGATGCCCGCGGGGGGCGGGGTAATGTCCGGCGCCGTGTGAGCTATACGCCGCGCCGTGAAGTTCTTCCATGAGCAGATATGGGAGTACTGCGGCGAGTTTGTAGCCATAGTCGAGTTGCGGAACAACTTGCACGGCGAGGGGAACCTTGGCTGGTTCCTGGACGAGGTCCCCCGGCGTGACGAGGATGGCGTTGCGGCTTCGGAGGACACCGTGGATCCACAGGTGTGATGGGAGGTTGTCGCTGTTGGTGTGCGTTAACCGGCCCGGTTGTCTTCTTTTTATTGGCAAAATACGGAGTTGTTTCCGCTATTCGATTCTCGCCCCTTGTCCTCGAAGCGGCTACCCGGTAGGGCCAATTGTCGCGATCTCGACCTACAACCCGACGGCGTCTTCGGCGCTGGCAAAGAGCCGAGGAAGCGTTGGATTTCTGGGCGAGTCAGGCGTCTTCGAGTGGAGCCTCGGTACGACCCCATGTTAAGGATGAGCCTGCTAAGTAGCAGCCTGGTGCGTTGGAGGTGTTTGTGCGCCTTTGTACGCATCCTTAGTGAATGCAAAGAACTGTCTTGACCAGATCTTGCGAAGTGCATCGCCGCCCTCCGGCTACATTGTCCCATGGTATCAAGATATACACGTAGTTGCGATTACCGCACACGCTTAGTCCGATATCCCTTCGAAGTGACAGCGGCGGAGCTGGCGCCTAGCCGAAGTAAATGCGCGAGCGCTCCGTCTTGTACCCTTCAAAGTGGTGGCAGCGGGGCTGGCGCCTAGTCGAAGTAGACGCGCGAGCGCTCCATCCCCTATCCTTCGAAGTGGCGGCAGTGGAGCTGGCGCCTAGTTGAGGTAGACGCGCGAGCGCTCTGTCCCCTATCCTTCGAAGTGGTGGCAGCGGAGCTGACGCCTAGTCGAGGTAGACGCGCGAGCGCTCCGTCCCCTATCCTTTGAAGTGGTGGCGCGAGCCGGGCGCTAAGTCGACGACGCGCGAGCGCCCGCCCCTATCCTCGGTGGTGGCGCGAGCCGGCGCCTAGTTAGAGAGACGAGCGAAGCGCTCCGCCCTATCCTTCGGTGGTGGCAGCAGAGCGGCGCCTGGTCGGCGAGACGCGCGAGCGCCCGCCCCTATCCTCGGTGGTGGCAGCGAGCCGGCGCCTGGTCGGCGTAGACGCGCGAGCGCCCGCCCTTATCTCCGAGTGGTGGCGCGAGCCGGCGCTGGTCGAAATAGACGCGCGAGCGCTCCGTCCCCTATCCTTCTAAGTGGTGGCAGCGGAACAGCCTCTGGTGCTTCTCGCTCGCGGGTGTGCTCGCGCGGGAACCAGCCTCTTGTGTTTCTTGCTCGCGGGTGTGCTCGCGTGGGACCTAGCCTCTAGAACTTCGCCTTGGTACTTCGCGGGCGGCGTGTGGGAGTGGGCCCCCGTGGTGCACTTTGCCCGCCGTAGAATTGTCTTGGGTAAGCTGTGCTTTGAAGTACGTGGGGCCAATGCCCACGCCTTATTTATACTCCGAAGAGTACGTACTGGTGCAACGCCCGTGCGTGCGCGGTGTTCGTATCTTGTTGATACTCCGGAGAGTGCGCGGAGATAGCGTCCGCGTCTTTTTTATACTCCGAAGAGTACGCACTGGGGCAACGCCCGTGCGTGCGCGGTGTTCGCGTCTTGTTTATACTCCGGAGAGTGCGCGGAGATAGCGTCCGCGTCTTTTTTATACTCCAAAGAGTACGCACTAGGGCAACGCCCGTGCGTGCGCGGTGTTCGCGTCTTGTTTATACTCCGGAGAGTGCGCGGAGATAGCGTCTGCATCTTCTTTATACTCCGGAGAGTGCGTGGGGTCGGCATCCACGTCCTATTTATACTCCGAAGAGTACGCAGTGGGGCAATGCAAGTGCATGCGCGGTGTTCGCGTGTTTATACTCCGTAGAGTGCGCAGGGATAGCATCCGCGTCTTTTTTATACTCCGGAGAGTGCGTGGGGTCGGTATCCACGTCCTATTTATACTCCGAAGAGTACGCACTGGGGCAACGCCCGTGCGTGCGTGGTGTTCGCGTCTTGTTTATACTCTGTAGAGTGCGCAGGGATAGCGTCTGCGTCTTTTTTATACTCCGGAGAGTGCGTGCGGAGGCGGACCTCGACGCTACGTCTTATTTAGAGTCCGTAGACTACGCGCAGAGGTGAGCCTCCGCGCGTTGCGGGCGGTGAAATTGCGTGCGGAGGCGAACCTCGACGCTACGTCTTATTTATACTCCGTAGAGTGCGTGCGGAAGCGGACCTCGACGCTACGTCTTATTTATACTCCGTAGAGTGCATGCGGAGGCGTCCCTCCGCTCGTCTTGGTTTATACTCATGCCCGTTTCTTTGACAGAGAGTGCGCGCGTGAACGCGTGTCTTTGTTTATACTCATGCCCGTATCTTTGACGAAGAGTGCGCGCGCGAACGCGTGTCTTTGTTTATACTCATGCCCGTATCTTTGACGGAGAGTGCACGCGCGAACGCGTGTCTTTGTTTATACTCATGCCCGTATCTTTGACGGAGAGTGCGCGCGCGAACGCGTGTCTTTGTTTATACTCATGCCCGTATCTTTGACGGAGAGTGCGCGCGCGAACGCGTGTATTTGTTTCAAAGAACAGAAATTTGTGCAAACGGTGAACTTTATTAAATTCCCGTTTGCGCGGGTGAGAAATTTCAAAAGAAGGGGGGAGGGGAATACCGACCACTAACCGCTATGAGGGCGGGGCGACCGCTGACGAGCCATTGCTGCCGGGGCAACCTTGTGCGCGAGGAACGCGGGACGCTCTCGGGGGGTGCCCGAGGGCTCCGCGTCTGCCCTCCCGGCTTAGGTGCCTTGGCGAGCCGCGTGGCATGGACCTCTAGCGCCAAGCTCTATGCGCCGAGCCATGTTCTGGTCGCCATAGACGATGATGATGGCCCGTGGCCCGGGAAGCTTCATGCACAGGAAGCCGTGATGCGGGACTGTCCCGAGGGTGTTTAGGAGCGACCGCCCTATTATGGCGTTGTAGGGGTATGCAATGTCGACCACGTCGAAGATGGCGTCCTCGCTCCTGACGTTGTCGTTTTGGCCGAAGGAGACTTGGAGGTATATCTGACCCAAGGCGCGCAAAGGCTGCCCTCTAAATCCTTGCAGCGGGATGCCTGACGGGCCCAACCAGCTCCGAGGGATCCCCATTTGGTCGAAGGCCGCAGCGAACAGGATGTCCGCGGAGCTTCCTCCATCGACTAGGACGTGCCTGACTTCGCATCCGGCTATGAGGACCCGGACGACCAAAGGGTCTTGGTGGGGGAACTCCACACCCTCAGCGTCAGCGGGCGTGAATGTGACTTCGTGTTGCGCCCATTCTGGCGGCGCTTGCGATGGGTATGCCGCGACGTGGTGCAGCCTCCGCGCGTAAGCCTTCTGTTGCCTTACCGAGGCGAACTCCAGCGAGGAGCCTCCGGAAATGACGTTGATGATCCTGCGCTGGGCTACTTCCGGGGCTTGTAACTGTAGGAGGCCTTCCCGAGGTTGCTGCACATGCGCCTGGATTCGCAGGAGGCCTTCCTGGGCTGTATTCCTGGTCTCGGGGTGTTGGACGGGCCACACGCACGCACGCGTGTATCCGGTTTTTGTCCTGGCGACGCTCGCCAGAAGCGCCGCGATGGTGGTGCAAGCACGCGTGTCGTGGTTGCCCGCCATGGATTTCACACCACCGCCGTGGTGTTGGTCGCCGTACTCTTCGCGGGTCCGGCGTCGACCACGCCACGCCCTCGCCTCGGCCTCGGCGCCCTCGCCTCGCGACTTGCGGAGGCTTTGTCTTCGAGCGCCCTCGATGTCAAAAACGTAACGAGGTTTCACGGACTTGCGTTGGTCGCGCTTGGGCTGTCGCTGGCCGGTCATTGTGTTGGGGTCCTTGCGTCGAGGCGCCCATCGGCCTCTTGCTTGCGCTACCTTTCAAGAGCCTGTTTGGTGAGCCTTCGCTCTTGACCAAGCCTTCCGCCTTGTTGGAGCCGAGTCATCACCGTGTCGCCTCGGCCGTCCTCCTCCGCTCTCGCGCATTCTTCCATCTTGTCGAAGAGTTTCCGACCGTCTTAATGGGCTTACGCGCGTTGTACTCGGCCATTGGCCCCGGTCGGAGGCCTTGTATTGCTGCGTTGATGACGGTTGTTTCGTTGATGTCCTTGACTTGGCGCGCACTTTCGCAGCGCTGAAGTAGTCCCGAGCCTTCGTTGGGTTTTGCTTGATCGCAAGAGCTGGTCCGCATCGACACGCCGATGTAGTTTCCACGAAAGTTGTTGTAGAGTCGGTCGCGACTGTTCCACGCGTAGATGGACTGTGGTTCAATGGTGAAGAACCGATACAGCGCCACCCCTTGTAACGCGAGGGGGAGCCCTTTTGCCTTCGTGGTGTCGTCTCCGCCAGCGGCTTCGATAGCGGTCTCACACACGCGCACGAACTCTCGCGGGTCGGAGGCGCCTTTGTAGGCCTCGATGATGCTCGGGAACTTGAAATCTTCAGGCCATGGCACCTGCTGTAGGCCCGCAGAAAGCGGGGACTCCGGGTCTACGCGCCGTAGTGGGACGCGGCTAGATGTAGGGGCGTCGCGGCTATCCGCCCTCTCCGGGGCGGGTTCGGATGCCACCGCCGGAGGGGCGTGTTGGCTCCGAGCCTCTTGCATGTCCCGGACAGCTCCGCGGAGGTCTGTTAGCTCCCGCTGAAACGCGCTGAGGGCCGCCAACAGGGCAGTCTCCACCGCCGACGTGGCCGGGGCCGTCGGTGCGCTTGGCGGTGCCACTGGCATGGTGGTGACCACGGCCTGCGCGCCCAGGCTGCGCGCCACGTTGTCCTGGAGGGCCCTAGAGCCGGTGACAGGGTTCGCATCGCTGCTGGGTCATTCACCGCTTCTGCGCCGGGTGGAAAAACGGGTGCGCCTGCGTTGCCATCGCCGGGGTTGGCCGTCGGGGCAGTGCTGGTGGGGTCGGTCATCGTGTCGGTGGCGGGGTTGGTCGTCGCGTCGATGGCGGGGTTGGTTGTCACGTCGATGGCGGGGTTGGTCGTCGCGTCGATGGCGGGTCCTCGCCGCACTCGCACCATCGCCGTACTGCGGTGCTAAAGCCGAAGCCCCTGTGCTGACGCGAGACTTCGCCGCTTCCGCCTTCTTCTTCTTCGCCACCGACGGTGAAGTTTTCTTTGGTGCCATCCTCCTTCAGACTTGGAGGCTTGCTCTTGTCCTCCCCACGGATAGCGCCAACTGTTGTGGTTACAGACCAAACAGAGAGAGAGTGTAGTAGTAGAGAGTTGAGTAAATGAATGGCTTAGGCCTCTTTCCTCATGGCCTATGTCTTATATATCTACATCCATATGGGGAGTGCCTTTACAATTATACCCTTACACATGAGTCTTCCCCTCAGGGGTACCTATGTTACTATACATGTCCCATTCTGGGCCTTACACTCCCTTAACAGGCCTGCTGTGCTTAGGTGGGGGCCACCCCTACAACAATCTCCTCTTGGACATGCATCAACTCATGATGCATCTTCTTCTTGATGACCTTCAACTCATGAAGCTATCTACTTCTTCACATCTTGATTTGATGATCTTCAACACATGAAGTCATCTCAAGTCATTCTTATTTGTGGAACCTAACATATTCATCCAACTCATGTAAAATGTTAGTCCACAAATCAATTGTCATCAATTACCAAACTTCACCATTAACTGATAATAGAAGGACTAGATTCTATAATCTTTTCTTTTTTGGTAATTCATGACAATCTCAACCTATAAAGAGATAAAGATTAAATTGCGAGTATACAATATATACACAACAAATGTATACTCTAGAGCAAGCTTTCAAAGCAAAGCTTACACATCAGGTTGTCATCAATCATTCAACCATTAACATATAATAGAGGAATTAGATGGCAACCAGATTATGAGTATATATGAACTACACAAGCTATATATATATACACTCAAGGGATATATTTCAAGTACAGATCCTTAATATGTGAAAAGATGAACATGGATCAAAGCTAATGAATCCTCAAAACATAGAGTGAACCCCCCTAAATGAGTGCATACAAGAATGTATAATGAAGACATATGCATGTATTCAAATTAAACTATTGGTGAGGTTTAATCTATATTTTGGATCCAAATAATGTATTAAGACATAAAAATATGATGTAAAATACATACCTCCATGGTTATCACTTCTTCATCCAAGTGAGACTAAGTAATATCATAATCAATAAACTTGTTAGTCTCACAATTGCATTTGTCATTTTATCCAAAACTATTTGTCATTATCACATCTATAAAAGATTAGACAATATCATAGTTAATAAACAAATTTAGTCTCACAATTGTATTTGTCATTATCATCAAATCAACTTAATGGAGCTTGAACTTACAATAATGACTAACTTTTCTTGGAATAGATCTAATATATTATTTCTGGATTATATTCTGTGGCTACAAAGCATCCTCACGGCACCCCTAAAACTCTAGCACAAAAAGTCTCCTCAAAGACACTCCTAAAACCCTTAGCCTCTACCTGCTTTTATATGTTAGAGTCTTAAACCGTGTTCACCTCAAATGTGGATATCTTAAATCGTGTCCTTAACAAACTAGACATGCAATCCTACCTCTTCTGAAAATCAAGGGATTCAAAACCCTTCCAAACACGGGTTTTAACCAAACTCTAATCCTTCCCGTTACGGACTCCTTCTATAACGTTTCCAATCTCACCACATGACGAAGCCTTCAGAACAACACCTCATGTATCTTCATCGTGCATCATCATCACGTGTTGAAACCTCTAGGACTGCACCTCCGTATCTTCTCCACGCATCATCACCGCTCGTATCAAAACCTCTTGGACCGCACCACCCGTATCTTCTCCACGAATCACCACCCTTGATCTCCATGTGCTCTAGCGTGAGCCCGACCACCTCATGTGACATCCTCAATCACCTAGACCTCAGACTTCCCTATCCTAGTCCCCAGTTCTCCTCATCACCGACCATGATTGTCTTCACACCAACCTATACATGCAAAGATCACAAAAATATTTTTTCAGCACAAGTTCTCCACAACATGACCGATATCAACACACACACACATAACACACCCTTATCTATCCATAGATAGGAACCAAACCAACAACAAATACCAATCAGGTCGTCCATGACCACAAATTCCATCACTTTCCACAAATCAACCTTAAACCACTCAAGAAGACCGCTAGCCCAACGAGTACTCAAAAACAACAAGTACTCGGGAATTACCATCGCTCCACTCAAAACACTCAAAAATAATAAGCATCGCTACCGACCATGGAACCATCGAGTACCGACTACCAAGTACCGATCACTATGACTAAAACACAAGATCACTAAGTCTACAACTACCGATCTTCAACCATTCATTGCACCATTGATCACCGAGTACTGTTATGAAACCCACGATTCTAAAGCCTTTGACTACCGAATAGCAAAGTCTATGACTATCGAGTACAGAGTCCTTTCGACTTCGAGTACCTAGCCCTTCCGACTATCGAGTATCAAATCCTTCCGACTACCGGGTACCGAGTCCTTTCGACTACTGAGTACCATGACCATCTAACCACTGATACTTCTATCTTTTGAGTACCGACTCCTTCGAGTACTGTTCCTCCGAGCACTGCCCACCTATCACCGACCACCATGCACTAGCCAGTCATACCATTGGCCTAACATGAGTACTCGAGATACTTGAAGATAGTAATAATTGAAGCACTCGAACTAACCATGAAGTCTATGAGTACTAATTGTGAAGCATTCGGCAACCAATCGCAAAAGCCTAAGACTACCTATCACCAGTGGTGGAGCTAGAAAATTTTGGAAGCCTAGGTGAGCCATGAGTCCAAATATAGCCAATAAGCATGAACAAATCCATATACACATGACACAAGCAAAGTTAACAACCGCAATAGTTTTAAAATCTAACACACAATTGAATATACATAGATGAAAAGAAAAGGAAGATACGATAACAAGTATCTTAGTATGACATTACGAAAGCTCCGATAACTCACAAACAAAAGTCTAATAACACATCTAGAAGAGATTCTATAAAATATAGATATAGAGATTAATGTATCGTATAACATTGTAATGTATTCACATTAAAGGGAATGGAGCACAACATACCACAAATATGCTAATCACGTCTATGAGGCAAATTCATTTTGAGTCTTTATGGCTTGAAACCGTCGGCGTAATGATAGCATCAGAAAGTGCTTTAAATAGCTTCCGCTCAGTGTAACCTATGACAACAACATAAACCTATCTATATTAACTATTCTTGCATATGTTCTAGTTACTTACCTTTGTTTTCTTATACCAGTGAGCATCTAGAGGCCCACTAATACACACTCTTTAGGTCCTAATTCTAGCTTGAGCAGACCAAATAGGCCTGAAGAGCAATGTCCAAGAATACTTGTTCACTCTTGCGTCCACGCTGCCACAACGTGCCTTCTCCAAAGGTGTAACAAAAATCTGCATGAACAGAGTGATCATCAAGGATTGCTCCACTAATAATGTTCTCGGAGAAATAGAATCTCAAAAAAGGCATTCAAAATATACAGTAACATATAGGAAATGGAAAATGTAACAAACATAATGAGCTATAGAAACAATGATGCTCAGATGTTGTTGAACAATGTGTTTAAATAAGTGATTCTCATTTTACATTAGCAAATTTAGAATGTACAAGTGGTATCACCATAGCGATATAGCAACAAACAAATATGGTCAATAATTGAAGCCATCTAACATTGCACAAGTCACCAAAGAAGTTGAGACCACAACAAACAGTCAACGTGGATTATCGAAATGACATTTTCAGAGCATCACAGCTACCATACAAATAAAGGTAAGCAAGTGTGCTGTTAATTCTATCCTGAATGATGCTCACAAACATGGAAGGCAAACCAATGTTTCAGTGCTAATCGGCAATTTAGAAAGCTATTCCTTTCATCAACTAGTGCAAAACCTGCTCCCAAGCTACATCTTTGAGCTGGTGGCATTCAATCAATAAGAACAACAATTTTTATTAGTGCTTTAAATTAAACCGAATCACATGCTGCACTACCCCAAAAAAATACATCCATAGTGGTTTCAAGGAATCCACACCACTAGATATAGTATTGGTTCTAGCAATTCACACCCATCACACAACAAAGAAGATATTTTAATGCATCGATTGCTAATTTGTATTGGGTATGACCGTTCAAATCCCAACTAGGAAACAATGATAGTTGAAAAATAGTGGAATTACCACAAAGCTCCTTGGTCTAGTAGCCACCACGATGTGACGATGGCCCGATCTTCCGAGAGGTACTGATAAGTCGATTGTGGAGATCTCGACGTTGATGATCCAAAGGCTCCGACCAAAACAGATCGAACCCCTCGCAATCACTACACCACTGCTCCGTTGGTTATCAACCGTGCCGAACACGATTGACCTCGCCAAGAAGGCTATCTCCTGCAAGCGAATCGAGAACACAAGCAAGAGAGTGCAAGATGCAATCTGAAATTGCGAATAAATATTAAGTTCACAAGTTGGGGTCTCACAAACCGATGAACGGCGAAACTGTTCAAAGACAGATTAATCTAAACAAAACCCAAGGAAAACTAAAGGGGTGTGGTACTATTCCTAGTTACTGTTCACATGCATGGTACTGTTCACGTGAACAGTACCGGCCCAAATAGCCCAAGTTACAAGGCCCTCGGCCCACTTTGAGTCGGACTAGAAAAGTGACATGACTTGTTTCACAGTTTCTGATCTGCTCGAGTGGAGTTTGGAGGTGAGATCAGATCCATCTGAAAGTAGACTTCAAGATCTTTCCAACGAGTACTCACAGGCCCCGAGAAGCCTTCTGGATCAAAAGTTATGACCGTTTGAAGTTGGCTTGTCAAGCTGAATCCGAATTGATCTGGAGGCCGAATTGGATTCCAAAACCTGTCCAACTTGAACCCTTGCTTCAATTGGTTCCAAAGTGATGTGGTGCTACAAATATATATTTTTTCATCATTAGGTAGCATCATATTCTCATTTAAAATATGTTGAAGTTGAAGAAACAAATTCACCTTTAGTTCATTCTTGATATTGGCCGCAATGGTCGTACGTGTTGGTGGCGTGGTCAGATCATCCTCCCCTTCTTGATGGAAAACCGTCCTCGGTTTTAACATATGTGTAGTGTCACGTATTGTATGATCTTGATCATAAATCTTGGTGTATGATAACAAACGCAACAAACTCTCATTATGTAATATCATAAGTTTTTTATCAAATAAAGTAAAATCTCTTTGAAACGAGCTCACCTCATAATTTAAGTGATGCGTAGGAGCTCTTGTAATTGTAACAACAAGTAGAGCAAATATGGTTGTATCCATAGGGTTCATGTTCTTATCATCCTCCCCTTCTTGCAAACAAAGCCGTCCTCGGCTCTTGATAAGCTGAAAATATGATAACAAAGAAGCCAAGGTGTATGCATGGTATATGTATATGTCATCCATTTTAACAGTTCTTCGTTGTTGCACAATTAAGGTTATAAAACAGCAGCAATCATAAAAGCTAATTGTATTATTAACCCAAGAGTAATCATATAAGTTAATGAGCAATTCAAAATTTGTCATACAGAATTGTTGCAACTTGTTTTGCAAATGTAAGTGAGGAACAATCCAGCTATATAATCATATCTCAATCGAACAATAGCAAATTCATCTAGCCAGGGTGAAAAGATTTGTATGTTCTGCCATAATTCATCATCTTTATTCAGATTGTCTATACTAGATGGTGTAAAAGAGTTGAATACATAGGCATTGGATGAGTACTAAATTTTACTTCCTCTCACTTTGAACATGATTCAGATACAAGAATTGTTGTTCCAAATAGCAAGTTTCAATTCATCCATGTGATCGCAAGTTATGCATATTCGATATACAAGAAATTGAGTTCCCACATCATAATCTCCAATCAAATTAAACTTATATCCAGGGGTATAGGCACTTAACAAGAATTTCGAACATGCAAGTTCAGAAACTTTCTCCATAGCATGTGACAATTTTATAGGTAGATCCAACATGATGTAACACAATGAATTAGCAGGAGAAATTCTAGTCAAAACTTCTTTATGTGTTATTAATTCGACATGTGCAAAATTATGAGAATTTAGATTAGCACATGGTTCATTTAAGTCAACACAAGGAATATCAAAAGATTGCACTATAGTAGGTATATACTCACAAGGTTGCTCTATGTCTTGTTGTAGCACCAAATCAGTACCGTGAGCGATGATAGCTCCATGTTCTTTACCTTTTGGCTCTCCTCGGATGATGTAAGGGCATCCATCTCCTTATCTTCATTCTCAACCAATGGGGTCAACGATTCCATCACTCATGCTCCTCTTCGCATGGTTCTCAACTACCGCAAGTTGTTAGTCACAAAAAGGGCACAAACACAGGTTTGTTCTCATGATCATCACCATTACCTACAAGGTTAGCTGCAAGAGCATATTCATCCTCAACATCACTAGCACTTACATAACCACCATCTTCTGCCGCAATATACGCCCGCCGACTTGTGCAATCTCTCATGACGTGGCCCATCCCTTTACAACGGTGGCACACAATGCCCGTCGTGACGGCCCGTGGAAGCAACCAATGAAGAGCTCGTGCTAGTGTTTGCACACTAGTAGATTTGCTCGCCTCGGTGCGCGTGATGGTGGCGGCGGTGCTGCTGAATGCGCCTACTCACGGAGGGGCAGCAGCTCGACAAATAGGAGGTGGGGCTATCTCGGCTTGCCCAGCGTTGATCTCGATGTAGACATACCTCCAAAGTTGCTCCTTGTCCTTTGTTGCCTACCCCGCAATTCTTTTCGCAAGCATAGCAAGTCGGAACAACCGGTTGTGATAGTAAAATCTTTATAATAAACAATGTCCTGAATTTCACGCCGTAAACCCCGTAAAAACGACAAATCTTATCCTCCTCATCTTCTACAACATTACAACGCAACATGCCTATTTGTAGTTCTTGATAATATTCCTCAACAGATTTATTACCTTGGTCTAAGCACTGCAATTTCTTATGCATTTCATGTTTAAAAGCAGGAGGAACAAATCTAGCACGTATAGCTTCTTTTAACCGCTCCCATGTATCAGGTTGTAGCGCATGGTACCAGTCATTCCACCAGATAATAGCAAAGTCCTTAAACTCACTAGTAGCTTGTCTAACTCTATGTTGCTCAGGAACCAAATGAGAATTAAACTTCTGCTCTACCGTCATCTCCCAATCAAGATATATTTCAGCATCATAAAGACCAGAAAAAGATGGAATGGTAAACTTGACTTTAGCAAATGGGTCATGATTAGAACGATCATTGTGGTGCTGAAAATTATTACCTTCCATACCGTGACGGTTTTGATGTAGGCGGTGTCGTGGGCGTGCATCTTGGGCAGCAAATGAAGCACTGGCGTCGCGGTTTTGTCTCTCATTATCATCTCCCTCCTTACGATCTTGGCCTACATAGTGATCATACTCGCGTCCATTGTTTGGCGACCGATTCACCATTTTTTCAAGGTGCATAGTGAGTGCTGCAATACTCTCATTGATGGAATTGATGGAGCGCTGAAATGCATCCGTCGAAGCTTGAAGCTTCCTATCGATGCGTGGTTCATCCAAGAGCTTCATGAACTCTCCCTTTAAAACTAGGGGTGAAAACGGGTCGGATTCGGACGGATATTGCTGTTACCATATCCTAACCCATATTTTTTCTCCGGATTCGGTACTAATCGGATTCGGTACCAATCGGATTCGGTGTCGGATCGGTCGGGATTAACCCATTTCGTTTGCACCTCTACTTGTTTGTGAGGAATGCATACAGTGCAGTAAATGGAGTATGACGCACTGACTTGATGTTACTATTTAATAGCTGATGTGAAAGATTTTATTTTACCATTGCAAAAGAAAATGAAACGTCAAATAGTAGCACTAACCTGAAATCAAACTTGAAGATGTATCGGATTCGGACGGATATTCGGATTCGGACGGATATTGCTGTTACCATATCCTAACCCATATTTTTTTCTCCGGATTCGGTACTAGTCGGATTCGGTACCAATCGGATTCGGTGCCGGATCGGTCGGGATTAACCCGACCCGTTTTCACCCCTATTTAAAACACACTCTTGATCATCAGACGACTCACCTGTCATGGTTAGTAGAAAACAAAAGGCAACACAAAGGTATTATCCCTATCAACTACTAAGTGGTGGAAGGTGGAATCACACATTCTCAAGCGTCTTACCACACTCTTACAAGTGTTCTTACCAATGCAGCAGGTGGTACAACCGGTGGCTGGTTCGTGATACCATGTCGAGCGTGGGTACGATTGCAAGAGGGAACCTGTTTTGATCAAGAGTAGGTGTAGCTTGGAAGGCACAATATGGTAGCAATGGAAAACAATCAGTTAATTTCAGAATTGCATAGAATTGAATTATAGTTCGTATCTAGCACTTAGCCTATGTTGCTGATCAACCAAGAATGGAAAAAGGCTAAAAACAAGTGTATGGCAATGTGTAGGAGTGGTAATAGAAGATAATTCAATCCAATGCAATCTGGAATTGAAGAACACAAGGATTAACCCAAAACTGAAAACTGAAGATTTCTGTCCACTAGACAGAACATCGGTATTTTGGCTGTAACTTTTTGTCAGTTGCCTTTTTTTCAATGATTATTTTTTTCACCGTTTCCTGACGGCTTTTTATACAACTTTTGTTTTGGGGACAAGTTCTGGAAACCGACCGAAAAAGTCGCACAAAATTCACAAGTGCCGACTGTTGTAGATTCAATCAGGAATTTTAGGTCAACTTCCACCGCAGATATCTCTTAACTGCCTTGCTGGAATGATGTGAAATTTTACAGATAGATGGATAAGGGATTTTTGAATCTAATGGCAGTGGTCCCACTAAAAAATAATCTCGGAATCAAAAGTTATGACGTTTTTGGTGGCGGCTGCAGAGGAAGGAAAAATCAGCCGAAATTGGAAATTAGGGTTTGGGGTGGGGAATTTTTCTTTTGTTTGGATTTTTAATGGAACAAAGATATGACCAGCAACTAGACAATGCTATGACGGATACAAATTCAATTTAGCAAACCAAAACTAACAGATCGAAAGGCACAACGGGGTTTGGACAACGGAATTAACTCTTTTTGTGGGGTAATTTTTTGGGCTATAGGAAATAAAACCAATCTACTAACTAGGGATACAAGAATTACCTCACGGGCAACCGTTGCTCGATACCAACTGATGTGACGATGGCCCGATCTTCCGAGAGGTACCGATAAGTCGATTGTGGAGATCTCGACGTTGATGATCCAAAGGCTCCACCAAAACAGATCGAACCCTCGCAATCACTACACCACTGCTCCGTTGGTTATCAACCGTGCCGAACATGATTGACCTCGCCAAGAAGGCTATCTCCTGCAAGCGAATCGAGAACACAAGCAAGAGAGTGCAAGATGCAATCTGAAATTGCGAATAAATATTAAGTTCACAAGTTGGGGTCTCACAAACCGATAAACGGCGAAACTGTTCAAAGACAGATTAATCTAAGCAAAACCCAAGGAAAACTAAAGGCGTGTGGTACTATTCCTAGTTACTGTTCACGTGCATGGTACTGTTCACGTGAACAGTACCGGCCCAAATAGCCCAAGTTACAAGGCCCTCAGCCCACTTTGAGTCGGACTGGAAAAGTGACGTGACTTGTTTCGCAGTTTCTGATCTTCTCGAGTGGAGTTTGGAGGTGAGACTAGATCCATCTGAAAGTAGACTCCAAGATCTTTCCAACGAGTACTCACGGGCCCCGAGAAGCCTTCTGGATCAAAAGTTATGACCGTTTGAAGTTGGCTTGTCAAGCTGAATCCGAATTGATCTGGAGGCTGAATTGGATTCCAAAACCTGTCCAACTTGAACCCTTGCTTCAATTGGTTCCAAAGTGATGTGGTGCTACAAATATATATATTTTCATCATTAGATAGCATCATATTCTCGTTTAAAATATGTTGAATTTGAAGAAACGAATTCACCTTTAGTTCATTCTTGATATTGGCCACAATGGTCGTACGTGTTGGTGGCGTGGTCACATCACACCATGTTCTCTAGCTTCCTGCCTCTCATGGCTATCTGCAACAGGGGACCGGAGAGGGCAACGGTGTGGACTCGCTCCAGTGCTAGCTAAGTAGGGGGCACATAATGACATCTACCATCTTAGTATGGGAAAGGGGGAAAACTGTAAGAGAAGATAGTTGGGGGAGCAAAGGATTGTTCCTTTCCTCACCGGAGATAATGACGACAGGCTGGTGGCATCCAAAGCATGGGAGGTAGGTTGACCTCAACCCTAGCTAGATTTGATGTCATCACCGGAAGCAACAACGGCTGCCTCAGCGCCTGGACAAGTGAAGGGTCTAAGGGGTAAGGAAGAGTAAGTGGATGACGGTGGCACGGGCCTGAGGCAGAAGTAGGATGGTCCTCAATGTCCTTCCTCTCGCAGATCTGCTTGTCAGGGCCAGCGCAGGCGGATAGCGATGGCTGAAACTGTAGCCTCCACCGAACCGCCTCGAGTAGCACCCCCTCCTTCTCTCGTGTAGATAAGGTACAGTAGCTACAACCATAGACAAATGCCTCCATCGAAAAGTACTATAGCTACAATCATCAAAAAGTATTATAGCTATGACTAGTTCATTGGTTGAGATCGAAGCTTACTGATTACCTGGCGTGGTCGCTCTGCTGTGCTCGAAAAGGCCATAGTCAAAGGCTGCCGTGGTCGAAGCCAGACGTGGTCGAAATACCACGGTCAAAATATTGTGGTCAAAATGCCATAGTCGAAATATGTCATTCGGACCCGCCAATCGGACCAGTGAACACAAGGCCGATCAGACTAGGCATCACAAGGCTGATCGGACTACTGTCCATGGTCGAAACCAGATGAGGTCATTTTTCTATAGTCATGGTGCTTGTCTTGCCGTTGTCGTAGTCTGCCGATTCCAGTTCTGAAAAATATCACCGACCAAAACTTCCCTAACATAAATTTCAATTCAACCCAAAAGTCAATTATTCATCATCAATAAATCCATGACCGCCACATGGTCTAACAGTATTTGTGCACAATCTATGAATGTTTTTGTCTAAATTTTTTAGGACCATATATACACAAATTATGAATTTTTTGTGCACATTTTTGGAGAGCACATATACACAAATTATGAAATTTTGATTGCAAATTTCAATAATTAATTGTATTCGTCAATAATTTTAACCACATCCTTGAAAATTGAACCAAACAAGAAGTCAATTTTGCCATAGTACAATAAAAAAATGTTCAAAAGGACAAATGAGTGGTAACAAAATACCGTAAAAGATCATAACTACTGTGCCATAATCCACTTTGAACAATTGCCTTTGCAAGGTCATCACGAAACATATCCATGGCTCTATCACTTGATTGTTGACATTGACACATCTGATTCATCCTGAGAAATGATATATCTTGCATATCTTGATTGTATTGTGGGCACATAATTAGTATTCTGCTCAAACCTATGAAAACGATTGTCCATCAAAACATGATCACGTATGAAGTTGTGGAGTCCAATAGTAGCGGCAACAATCATTTTTTTGCTTGGTCATTTTGAAGCTCGGTACCTTGAGAAGAATTATCCATTTCATCTGCCATACAACAACGGACCTCTCAATGATGTTGCAATCACTTGAGTGCAATTTGTTAAAATTTTCTTTCTCACCACTTGGAGCAGCACCTCTCCAAAATTTGTTAAATTTCTCTTCTTCTCGGGATCCCAATCTAAGTATGTCTCCTTTGTTGTCAATTTCTTCCAAGTGTTGTAGTCATTATTCAGTTTGTTCCATTTATTCTTAAATTGTCTCATATATCCATGATTGTTCAAATGGGTATTTGGACAGTTCCCAGCAACTACTTGTTCAACAAGCAATTTACATAATATCATACTATATTCTTCATTCTACTCAGCATTGTCTCACATCTGCTATGTCAACTTCACAACATGTTATAGCATAAAAATGTTGTACTGAATAACCCATCTACTACGTCAACACCCTTAAACACGCGTACGGCTGGCATAACCAGTAGGAGAGAATAACAAGTGGACAAAAATAGAAGCAATATCATAATCATACATTCATGGAAATAGTTAGTAGAAGTAGCAAGCACGAGTAAAAGCTTCATGGGTTCATGGAGAAAAATACCAAAAACATTTGCACACATGTACCTAGCACAAAGACCTCTAGTTTTTGCAATTGTGAGTTGTGACAGAAAATTGATACACATGTTTGGCAAAATTTCTGAGAACAATGTATAACTTGAACAAACTGAGAAATAATATATAACTTGTAGAGTACATGAAGCCACCTAATACTGTTAACATCATGGCCACCAGCAGGAACAACACTTGCAAAAAAATTTATATGATCACAATAGCACTAATAGCATCCCATTGGGAATAAAATTGCAACAACACATAATAGATCAAGAAAAAACATGAATATGTGCGAACAAGTTCTTCACAAAGGGTTGGCATTATAGATGCATTATAGCAAAACTATGAAAACCTAAATAAGAATTGACCACAAAAAGAAACTTTTTCATTTTTTTGGAGAAAGTGATGCCTTCCAGCAGTGCCAAAAGTGTTAATTAATAAAGTCAGCATAACAATATTCAGCTCAATTCCTTCACCCTCCTTTATTAAGTTAAGTGTATTAACAGTTGTTCGCACAAACTTTGAAAAAGAGACCTTAACAATTTAAAAAGGGTTAAGGTGGATACGAATTTCAATGTTTCAATCAGCCATGAATAAAGCCCTACAATTTTGGCTAATTTTGGACTTTGTGCTTCTTGAGTTAAAATTGTCGAGATCAACTCAAACATTTGGACTAACTTTGCTCAATTAATTGATTGTGTCATTTCCTTCTGCATTCATTGAAGAAAGATTGTAGGGAGGACCAACCATTGAAATGGATAGAGTCCAAGGGAGAAATAGGGAGGGCGAGGGAGAGCTAACCTTCTATCTCCGAGGACGGCAGTTTTAAGGGCCAGCGGCCTCTAGACAGACGGTGGTCGGTGGTGTCATCTAGGGTTTGGAAGGAGGCTTCAGGGGTCAGTGCGCATGGAGGGGGCAGTGTGGGATCACTTGGAGTCCAGTCTCGCGGGTGGGGAGGGCAAGGGGAATGAGTGCGCTTGGGGGCTTGGTGGGAAGGGATTAGGGGGTAGTTCGATTTCAAAAGGTGGGTAATTTCGTTCGACTTCCAAGGGCACTCTTGTTTCTAGTAGGTTTGCTTCCCACGAGAATCCACGGGAAGGCTGCTTCTCCATGCTAGATTATTTTTGAGACAGCTCCTCGTGAGAAGCAAAATCGGACCATTTTAGGAAGCTAGAAGTTTGGTGCAACTTCACAAAATCCGAACGAGAAGCTGGAAGTAGGAGTTGTAACAAACGGGGTGTAAACTACTCATAAAGTGAGTCCATGCTGTCATGCCATTTTATTTTTTCCCCAATACCACTTGAGCATCCCTGCGTAAACACATCATCACCACACGAACTCGTCTAAATTGTAGTGCGTAACACAAGCTGTGCTTCATCACGCAATAATCGGCCTCACTTGTCACTCGCAATCAAAACAAGAATACGAGACAAAGAGAATTTTTCTGGGGGAGGGCCTTAAGCCTCACCTTTCAAGGCCCTCTCCCATATTATGCCATGTGTCCCTCACCAATCTTAAAGTGATTCTTCTCCTATGACTCCCCCTCGTGCTTTCTCCCCTATTGTTGCAGTCTTGTGCTCCTGCTCTCCCACCCTCTACCATCTCTAGAGAGACCGATACCAATCGATGGTCAGGAGGGCGCAACGCAAGGATCAGACTACAGCGGTCATGGATCTGATAGCTCCTCCTCCTCCTCACACTTCGTGCATCATACCCTCGCCTCGGCCTTGTGGAATCATGGGCACGGGGTGAGTAGGCCCTAGCGACAGAGATCGCAGAGCAGGAGCTCCTCTTAGAGCATGGGCGAGGCGAGAGAGGATGGAGCTGGCAATGGGGTGTAGCTGTAGGATGAGCACTAGCTCAAGCGCCTCGCAGAGGCCAGCACTGTCTGGGGTGAGGAGGCGTTCATAGGGATTGGGGTGCCGCATGCCGTGGGAGGTGAGCACGGCGCGATGGACACGGGCTCATCGGACGTCGCGTGCTTGCCCGTCCACGCCACCGTTGGGCGCGCTCGCTAGACGCCATTGCCGCATGCTCGCCGAAGGCCACTAACACGATGTGCTCATCGGCTGTGTGAACCAATCATGCTTGTCGGACGCTGCCGCCTCCTTGCACTCGCGTGACGCGCTCGCTCTTGCCGGACATCGCCACAAGCTCGTTAGTCCACGTCGTCTCCACATGCTCACCACCTCCTTGCCTCGCTGGGTGTCGCCAAAAAAGTAGGAAGGTGGAGAGAGAAACTTTTGTGTGGAGACAAAGGATAAAATTAGTCTTTCTTTGATACTCCCTTTGTCCCACAATATAAGCCCAAAACTCATCATATGCATAGACCAAGGGGACATTAAATTTACGAAAAAGTTAATAGTATTGGACTATGTATACCCCTATTAAATGGTATACTACAACTACTTATTTATTTTTTAAATCATTAAAGTAGGAGTATATGATAAAAATATTGCAATAGCTACATCTTTGATCTCCGCAATGAATTCATATTGCGGGATGGAGGGAATATTAGTGATAGAAATACATGGCAAAATTTAAAGGAGGACCTAAGGTGGCGCTCAAGTTAGCTTAATCTTTTGGCTTTTGGGGTGTTTTTTTACTATTTGGTACTGTTTGAGGTTTTTTTACTATAACTGTTGTAATTTTTTCGGTGTAATTAAATTTAAAGGTGGCAGAATGTATGCGCTCTAGCAACTAACAGCAGAAAACAAAAAGAACAGAGAAGCACATCGGAAAATCTGCACGCAGTCGTTGCTTCTTTTATATTCCTTGAAGACGCCAAGGTCCAGGAATTTCGCAGTAATCCTACGAAAACTATACTGACTCCTGTAAATTTTGTTCGCAGCTTTGATGAAATCGTGTCTCAAACAGATCCTGAATTATTTTTCTGGGTAATCTCGGAATTAGCCGGCTTAACCTGCACGGCCAGACCCAAATCAGAAAGATATCGAGAAGTCAAAGAAACGAGTAGAAAGCGAGGGAGAGACGTAGTAGTAGTAGTAGCGCTTAGCCAATTACTGCATCAGATTCGTACCATTATTAACCTTTCCAACAGAAAAAAAGCTTGCGATTAGTACCAGTTAATTATCGCGTCATCCCAACGTTATGTTCCGCCTTGTTCTTTTCTTAATTACGGTCATTAGGGCTTAATAATGCGGAGGATTACTAGCAGCTCACCCCAGCTCATTCCCCTCGATATTTTCTCTGCCTCCTAGCTAGTCTTCCCTCCCCTCCCTTCGCCTCCATAAGCCCACCGCTTTTCACCAAACTACCCTTTCCCCTCTCTCCTCTTCTCCCTCCCAGCCTCCCTCATCTCTCCGTTCTTGTGAATACTGGCGCACATAATTCTGTCACTATCACTAGCCCCACTCCTCCGCGTTGAGGATTTCATCTCTAGGTTCTGATCTCGTTCGCAATCCGAAATTCCGCCTGTAAAAATCTCGTCTTTGTAGCAATCTGCAATAGTTGGAGGCTGTTCAGCTTAAGGAAGGAGCAAGTTGAGGAGAATTTTTCTTTTTTCCTTCCTTTTGTTTTTTTTTGTTCAAGAAATCGGCTTCTTCTTAAGAGTGGTTGGTTGTTCCGATAGAATTCGCATTTGGATCGTGTTTTTTTATACGTTTCAATCCAATTGGAGACGCCGGCGCGGGATTTGGTGCCGGAAACACGGATTTTTGTGGTTTCTTGGATTCCACGGCAAATTCTGGCTGCGAAGTTGGCATCTTGGTCGCATTTTCTGCTGTTGCCGAGAACTGAGCTGGGGAGATGATCTCGGAGGCGCCCATGGCCTCGGGTGCTAACCTCACCGCGGCACTGTGCAAGAAGAGCAACCGGGTCGCGCGGGTGCTCGCCTACGCGCTCCTGGAGTGGATCCTCATAGCTCTCCTCCTCGCCAATGGCGTCTTCTCCTACCTCATATCGAGGTTCGCCGCCATCTTCGGCCTGGCGCCGCCGTGTGCCCTGTGCTCTCGCCTCGGCGTCGACAGCCTCTTCGAACCCCACCACCAAGGCGCTGGTGGCTGCGGCGCCGAGCCCCTGCGCCGCGTGCTGTGCGACGCGCACGCCGCCGAGGTGTCGCGCCTCGGGTACTGCCGCGCGCACCGGCGGCTCGCGGACGCCGGGGACATGTGCGAGGATTGCGCGTCGGCGGCGGCGCCTGGGAAGGCGCTGCTGTCATGGATGAGGCGCAGCGAGCTCGGCGAGCGGGACCTCGCCTGCGCGTGCTGCGGCGTCGCGCTCGAGAGCGGCTTCTACTCGCCGTCGTTCTTGCTTCCCAGACCGGCGGCGCGCGACTTGGATTGTGGCTACAAGGAAGAGACCATAGCAAGTCTAAATGGAGACGTGGTCTTTGTATCCGAGGAGGGTCCTGTGATCGAGCTTTTCGACGAGAAGCCATTGGTGGAGGATGACTCGATTGGTGTCATGTCAGCTCCGTGGGCCGAGATTGTTGGCAATGTTGAGCGGCTGATGCCTCTTGAATCCATTGACTCGTTGGCCGTTAGCATGGCTGCGGTGTCATCCCAATCCGGTGGTGCAGGGTCAGGGAAGGAAGCAGTTGATCATGGGACTGTGGAGCCGGACTATGTGGCTCTGGAGAACACGGTTAATGCCAATGAAGAGAAATTTGTGGTGACTTCTGATGACGAGAAGGTGGATGATATGGTTGATCGGCTGATTGATGAAGACATTGCCGCCTTGGTCGTCTCATCGGCTTGTGTGGAGAATGGATTCGACAGTGAGATAAACACAGGGGAAACTGCGGAGGGCTTAGCTGATCAGCAGTGTAAGACATTCTTCCTTTGATAAATAAATTCCTGGTATTCCAGTTTACCCATGCTCTGGCTATAATTATCACCTGCTTCTGCAATTGCTTCATTGCATATCTATTTATTGTACCTGCCATTTTGCATATCTGTTTATTCTGCCAGCCATATTAGTGCTAAAGTAGAATAGACAATTTTTTCCTTGCAAATTGTCATGTAACTCTGCTGGAGATGCTCTTGAGTATTTTTTACCTAAATTTCATGTTTTAGATACTCTACTCCATTTCATATGCTAGATTTTAGTTTTTTGAACAGAGAAGAATGCTAGATAAATCTGCTTCTACTTTACATGTGTATTGATGAACCTTTATTGAAATGGAAGAAAAAGGAGAAGTGACCTAAACTAACTTAATGTTGATAGGATGAAATGGACCTGTTAACAAAATGGAAGTGAACTCATGTCATTCACTGTCCTTTGAGTTGTTCCGTGCTGATAGTTTAGCTTATTTAATATTACTAAGCTACCCACCTTGATTTTAAAATATTACATGCAGATTCTGAGGAGGACAGGGGATTGAAAGACAAGGATCAGGAAATATCTAATGTGAACGAGATATCTGAGGATGAGCAAGTCGAACAGGGTGCTCTAAAAAAGGAATTGTTTTCCACGCCAACAGATCCCAAGGGGCATGAATTTGCTGCTGACAAATCAGACGGAAATACTGAGGAGCAGGTTCAACAGGCTGAGCTAAAGAATGGATGGGACTCTATGCCAATGGAAGCTGCAGCGCATGTCTCTGAGACTTCAAACGAGAATACCGACAAGAAGCAGGTTCAAGAAGCTGAGCTGAATCAGGAATTGGATTTGGTACCAATGTATCCCAGGGAGAATGCTGACGAAGAATTTGAAGAGGAGAAAAATGCACAAGCTGAATTAAAACAAGAATTGAACTATCTTGCAGTTGATTCTTTGGAACAAGTTCATGTGACTTCGAATGAGAACACTGAAGAAAAGCAGGTTGAACAGGCTGACCTGAAGCAGGGATCCACTTTTATGACAGCAGGTGTTTTAGACTATGTAATAGACTCTTTCAATGACAACATTGACACAGGCAAAGGCAAGATGCTAAGATCATAAGTGTGCTTTGTTTGGTTCTACCAGTTCGCTGTGTTTTGATTGACTTCTCTAATATGATTGTCTAATTGTTCAAATTGATTCTTAATATTGAACAGATGATATTGAAGCTGATCCAACTGAGGTTTCTCTACCAAGATTACACCAAATTTCTTATAGATCTTCAACAACCTTGGACAAATTATCTCCTGGTTTTAATGATATTGAAGAAGATAGAGCTCCTGATACACCAATTCATATTGAAGGTATCATTGTTATACAGGAGTTGCCAGACCCTAAAGCAATGACCTCTGATGCCAAGTCCATAGATTCAAGCGTCGCTACCATGTCTACTGATCTAGAAAGCATTGAATTGGTGAGTGTTGATCAACTAAAATCTGCTTTGGCAGCTGCACGCAAATCATTGAACACCCTATACGCTGAACTTGAAAATGAGAGGAGTGCAGCTGCTATAGCTGCTGATGAGACCATGGCAATGATAAATCGCTTGCAAGAACAGAAAGCAGCAATGCAGATGGAGGCAATTCAGTACCAGCGGCTTATGGAAGAGCAATCAGAGTATGATCAAGAAGCATTGCAGAAGCTGAATGAACTAATTGTGAAGAGAGATAAGGAGAAGC
Organism: Dendrocalamus sinicus; assembly: GCA_036346575.1. Lineage (NCBI taxonomy): Eukaryota > Viridiplantae > Streptophyta > Magnoliopsida > Poales > Poaceae > Dendrocalamus > Dendrocalamus sinicus. Next base: position 9,661,456 of record CM070648.1, read on the forward strand.
AAGATCTGGAGAGAGAAGTCGAACTGTATCGCCACAAGGTTCATCTCTATGAGGCAAAGGAGAGGAGGAAAATGTCCAGGCACAAGGCTGATGATCAGAATGGATCATCCTCAGCATCATCAAGTGCTGAGGACAGTGATGACCTTTCCCGGAGTTTCTATGAAAGTGATGAATCTGCCCATGGTCTCAAGGGAAGCAATAGCAGTATTCCTACTGATGTTGTCTTACAAGAAACTGCTAGGCATCTGGTTACACTTGATGGCTCACTAGCTGATTTTGAGGAAGAGAGACTCTCCATACTTGAACAGCTCAAAGTATTAGAGGAGAGGCTTTTTGACCTTGAAGATGAAGAATCTCATATCATGAAGACGGACAAGCATTTCTCAGCAGAGAACCATTTAAGTGGTGCCTCAAATTGTTTCTCTGATGAGGATAGCAGCTTCAAACTTCATGATAAAAGAAAAGGTGTAAGCTATAGAGGAAAGAAGCTCCTCCCATTATTTGATAACACTACCGTGGAAAATGGGAATGGCCTTCTAACAAAGCAAGATGCTGAGGCTGATGATTCAGCAGAAGCTGTGTCGGAACTTTCTAAAGAGCAAGATAAACTTGCAATTGCCAATGAAATTGATCAAGTTCATGAGCATCTGCATGCTCTCGAGGCAGACAGGGAGTTTATAAAACAGTGTGTGAGGTATTTGAACAAAGGAGGCAAGGGGTTTGATCTTCTTCAGGAGATCTTACAGCATCTTCGGGACCTGAGAAGGATTGAGCAGCATGCCAGGAACTCTCTCGATCTGTCGCCCCATTATCTGCATCCTTACACGGACTAAAGGTAGAAAGATGCACTTCATATTCATGATGCTTTGCTGAATTTTCTTTTCCACGTGGAGTATAGTACAATCATTGTTTCTTTTTTTAGGTTCTAAGAAAATTAGTTTAGTACAGATTCTTTAGTTCCATACACGATGAATAGACAAAACACTACTTTACTAAAAGAAGCTATGCACTCCACATGCCCTTTGCACGATACTAAACTTTTTACCAAATATTCCTGCCTAACAATACCTCATTTTAGTGCAATTGAATTATGTCAGAACCTTATTTCTTGCTTGTTGGTTTCAGAACAGTTGCAGAGCCCCACAATCTTGCTCGAGGGTAATGCATTCAAGATGGAAGCCATACATCAATGAGAAAAAAGGTTGCTGACTTAGTATTGTCATGCCAGAAGTTTGGCTCATGCCAGGAGGAAAAGGAGCTCCTCCTGGTGCTCTCATTCTACAGTTGGTTCGGCATTGCCATCAGAAGGCAGATCACGTTGAAATTCTGCCTTCCAAGGTCCAAGATTTTTGTGGACCTCTTTCGACGTCCTTTTTTAATTTCCTTTTGGTTTCATTTTATGGGGGTTCCAAACTTTTGCTCAAGGGCAAGATGGTTGCTGAGCCGCCCACATGACCATGAGGTGTGTTTTGTGACAGAAATCATGGCTTGCGAAAAGCTTTGGAATTTATTTACATGAAACATGCCACTGCCAGCTTTGGTGCCAGGTATAGAGTGAGCATAGAAAGGCTAAAAAATGGGTAGTCTCAGCTCAGTGGGCTTCTTTAGCTGTTCTATTTATTCTTTTCCTTGTAAATTTTCTAGTTGTATATGTAATGCTTTTGGCTTTCTCAATGTGAGGTGCTTGAGTGCATTGTGCATAGCATAATTGTTTGATGAGCATTGCTGTGACTTGTGTCTGCTGCTTTGTTCCTTTCCTCCTTTATTTTGGATACTACTGGTACTTTGAGAATGGATACAGCTATAAATGTTTAATTATGCCTTGAAAGCAACAAGCATGCATGATTGGTTTAACTGTCAGAAATCATGAGATGACTAGTTGGTCACCCAGTGCTGCATGGATGCTGCTTACCAAACAATCTGTTGGGTGGACCTGCCCTACCATGTTGCGATGTTGCCCATGCATGAATGAACTTGTTGTGCATTATCTTTCTGTTGTACCAGTGCTGCTTATCTTGACAATAACAGCAGCATCTTGCACTCATCGATGCTGGTTTTGTTTTAGCTTCGTGATGGGATACAGGATACAGCCATTCGCTAGCTAGTCCGGATATTGTAGCCTGGGTCCGTCGGTATTCCTACCTTTTTTTTCGATGAGGGCCCACATGTAAGCGAGATGATATGTCATATATGTAACTTTGATTGCGAAGGGACGAGCAGTTTTTGAGTTGCATCGCATCCACCGAACCCACACGACAGATGCTTGGTTCGCTTTAGCTTTAACATGGGGGGCGATTAGAGCAAATCAGATTAGTCTGACACGTGGCCACACTGCCCATTCCTGCCTCTTGCGAGCGTAGTTTGCATGTGGAGTATGGGAAGGCAGGACAACACGTGCGGTAAATACAGCTGCTTGTGATCCGTTTCCAGTGGAATGATAAGAGGTTGTTGTTGAGCTTAATGAGATTTGAGCATGAGAGTGCAGAGATGGTAGTACTAGAACAGAGTCCAGACCAGAGATGCAGATGCAGACCCAATACAATGCGGCAATTAGAAAACCCTTGGTCCAAGTCAACCACTTTTGTCATTTAGTGGTAGCCATGCTACAGCAAGTAACGACGCATCTAGAGTCGGCTGTGCTCATGTGAGTTTAACGGCCTCTTTTTTTTGTTATAGGTGTGGCTTAATCCTTTGTGGTGGGATTTTATAACTAGCCTAATATACAATAGACTCAATAATATAAAGAAATATATCAATATATCTTTACCTTTTGTAATTATCAAAGGGTAGGATAGAAATTTCCCATCCTACCTATTTATGTATATAAACCCCCAAGAGGGGTATGAGAAGAAGAGGGATCCACTTATTTCATACATGAGCACTTCTTTTGTTGGCTCTCTCTGGCTAGTCTCTATTTTTACTGTTTGGTCAGTAGCCACAATAGTTGGCGTTGTCCACAGGAAACGCAAGAAGGCGCTAGAAAGCGACGTCAATCAAGCAAAAGAGTGGTACCCCATGGCAACGATCACGACGCCCACGTCGGTACAACTGTCAACCGTGACGCCCATGCCAATACGACCGTCGAGTGCAATGCCCGCGCTGTCATCTCGACACCAGGGAGTTGGCCTTCGAGCAACACGGGCGAATGTCGAGCCTCTCCGGCAGGGATTCTGCACGGAGCGCGCACTCTAAAGCCTTTGCCTCGCCGCCGGCTATGTCGACATCCACAACCACGCTGCGGTTGTGACTTCGGCGACATCTCTGATCGCGTCGTGGTCAAGTCTTCACCGACAGACACGACTACTCCATGGTCGACACTTGGGGATGGAGCACCCGCCTTTGACTTCTCCGCAGAGAGTTCGCACAGTCTCTACCGAGCTTCACGCGGATGTCATCTTTGACGAACTTCGCCTAGTCTTTGCGGGACTTCGTGCGGTCTCCACCGAGGTCTTCGCACGACCTCCGCAGGACTTTGCACGGTCTTCGCTGAGCTCCGCGTTGATATCGTCTCTGACAGACTGCGCACAACCTCCGCAGGACTTTGCACGGTCTATGCCAAGCTCTGCACAGATGTTGTCTCCGACGGACTGCACACGACCTCCACAGGACTTCTCACGGCCATCGCTGAGCTTCATGCAGAGAGTTCGCACGGTCTCCGCCAAGGTTTTCGCCTGACCTCCGTGTGGAGAAGTCGCACAACCTCCGTAGGACCTCGCACGGTCTCCGCCGAGGACTTCGCTTGGTCTCCATGGGACTTCACATGGTCTCCGCTGAGCTCCGCGCATATGTTGTCTCCGACCACCTCACAGTCATAGACGCTTTGTCCGATCACCTCGTGGTCTTAGACACCTCGTCTGACTGCCCCGCAGTTGAGACTTCATCCGACATGCACTCGTATCCACAGCGCCAGCACCTCCCGGATAATGGCCATCCACATGACCTTGCACAACTTTTATTGGGCATGGTTGCATAAGCATCATGCACTCGTATCCACGACGCCAGCACCCTTGCACAACCCCTTCGACGCAACAGTGCGCATCAATGTTCTCAATTCCCATCTGATGTCCGTGGGAGACCGGCTCCAAAGCCCTTATATAACGACATTGCACATCTTGGGATCCAAGGAAAAATTGCGGGTAAGCCAGTGCATCACATCTACAATTCGAGCATTCTCGCCGTCCAGGTGTACCAAAGTGGTTTGCGCAAAACCGCTCAAGTCAACCACTGTTTGGACCTTCACGAACGGTGCTAATACCATAATGCACTTTCAATGTAGTGGGTATCGATATTACTAATGTCTGCCTGCATATATTTTTCAATTTTGTAACTAGTCAAATCGTATCGCACATTACAAAAGTACTGATGTACCGTAATTTACATTTCAATGACCATTCGCCTATCATAACCAACTACACTACCCTCGTAGCATTAACTCCATATCGGCAGACCGCGCACTGACCCGCTCTTATCTCGGTACTTGAGCTCTCTTACTACAAATAATTCCTAATGGGTTTTGACAATGTACATGACATATCAATTTAAATGTCAATATATCAGTTATAACGGTACACATGATTTTTCAATGCACTAACGACATTACATTTATTTGTAATTAATCATAAATATTACGTATTATTGTTTTCTACAAAGTAAATTATTAAATTCTTACAAAAAAATATTGACTAGATTTTAAATAACTACAAATTTCTACGGAGGCTTAATTTCTACATAACATTAATTAAATTTTCTATAATTACAATTTTGTACGCATGCTAATTTGCTAAGCATGCTAATTTTCTACAACTATATTCACTAAATTTTCTATAGCTATAAGTTACTACGGCTACTAATTTTCTATAACTACATTGAACAAATTTTCTATAGTAAAGTTGTACTATTCTTTTCTACATCTACAATTTTCTATGGATATTAACACTAAATAAACTATCTACTTTATATACAAAAAATGAACCACAACATACAAAAATATTTACCTCGCAAAAGTCGCAAAACCTCTCCTTCTTCCTCTCCCTCTCCTCTCCTCCCTCTCCTCTCCTCTCCTCTTCTCTTCTCTTCTTTCCCCTCTGTTCGTTCACCGTGCGGCCGAGCGCTCGCTTGGCTGCGTGGTGCTTTTATATGCGCTTCTAGTCGCCCAACCCTTCAGCGACTGGAACTGCAGTTGCCTAACAGATGTGCGATTGGAGGCACTCGCCCGGTGGTTCGACGACTGCAATTATTTCGCCCAACGGTTAGCAAATTGCTTGCGTGTCATGCGGCCATTGGGTGATAGGTTCTAATCACCCGACGGTTTTGCGACTGGAACTCATTTCTGTAAAAAATATTCGCGCGGGTATATTTTTATTATTTTGAATAAAATATGCATTATTTCTAAAAAATCATACTTTGTGCATATTTATGCTCTTTGGGCCATGGAATAGATCTGGTGCTTCATTCCAATAAAAACATCATTGTTTTAAGGCTCATTAGGTGTAGCTATTTATGCAACTTCATATACGCAGTATGTCAGGAGAAGTCTGGCATCCCTATCTTGATGTTTCAACATGTTTTTTTCTAATACCTTCAAAAAGGTTCGATCTTATCTATCACAAGTGGAACTGGTGACTATTCTATTTGAGCCAGGAAGTTGGCAATTTCTTGTAGTATTATTACTTTAATTAGCATCAATGTAATATCCAAAACCATCTTTACCAAAAAAAAAAGGAATGATTTAAATTAGACTAACAAATATTACCGGCCAAATTGAGACAACACACAATAATGCCTGATTTTATGAGATCGGCGTTAATTAAAACAAAGATGGGTTATTCTTAACATTTTCTCCCTTGAGATAGGGAGTAAAAAGCTACCCTGTATTCTTAGATCAAAGAGAATAACATTTTGTTATGATGCCACAAAACTTCAACTTGCAAGCTTTTAGACTTGTTTCGTACAATTTTCAGGAAAAAAATATTTATACAATTTGATCCTTCAATTGTTGGAAAAGTACCATGAGGGACTAAAACCAAAAGAATTGAAGGGCACAACATATCCATCTTATTGCACTAGCAACCAATCAAGTGGAAGCTTATGGAGTAGTGTGAATTGCACCATCTAAGGCCAAAGTGTTTCAGGCTGTAAAGTATAAACCACAGCTTCATGGTCAAGCTTTAAAATGCTAAACCTAGAGCAATTTAGAAGAGCAATCAGAACAGCCATTCATACAATTTTTACAGCATTAAGCTACCTTGGCTAACCTACATATATCTCATATCACTCATAGTAGCACAACTCAGCTACAAAAACTAAAGTATAGATCTAAAAAAGCTAGCAGCCACCTGGCACCAATACCTAATAGGATGGCCATAAGGCCTAAATTACCTAGGGCTTCACTAAAAGCTTAAATCTTTGAAGTTTCTGTCATAAATTTGTTCACTACAATATTGCTTTCTATCTTAAACCCTTAGGTCCTAACTTCTAACTAAAGCAGCTAAAAGAGCTAACCAAAGCACCAAAATATCAAATATAATATTTGGGGTAAGCAGAAGGCAGGAGGGTGGGTTGAAAGTGGGACACAATATAGGTGCTAAAGGCCAAAAAGTGAGAGTGACTGTAGCAAACATAAGTAAAAAATGACAAAAGTAGCACATATCCAATGCTGGCATAGTTTCACTTAGTCATCCCCTTCGTTATGATCACCAACATAAGCACATATCATTTTTGCCTTATGCTTAAGTTTCTTGTATGCACTTTGCATATCATTTTAGCTATAAAGCTAGGAATGGACAAAGATACATATTTTGTTCACGCATAGCATTGTATTTGTAGTTTGCGAACATCTGATAAACAAAGATCTATTTACATTCCAAGTGAATCACTGTAACATTTCATCTCAAAAGATATGAAAGTTTGACTAGGGTATTGGTTCTTGGTCTATGGTGAGCATTTTTACCACTCTCTGCCTCGCTACTTTACTCCTTTGTCACATCATTTTTGGTATGTGGTATGTTCCCAAGACTAAATGTGTAGGAGAAATGATAGTATATGAATGGAGCCTCTGTTGTTGCAGATTAGGATGTAAGACATGATCCCTAGCTTCATATCCCTGCCATCTTACGTATATGCATCGATTATGCAGTGGCAGGTGAGGTCCTATGTGCCATGTTCATGTCATCAGCCACATTGTTTTAGCCATGTTATAGATAAAGACCAGGCAACCTATAGAATGATTTTGAAGTGGGTTTTATGAACTCTAAGCAGAAATATATTTCATGTATGCCTACTGTAGTTTCCTGGTTACATTAACTAACAACTTGAACATTATGTTTCATATAGCTTCTGCGAAATCTAGGTGCTTTAGTTTCCTATAGCAGCAACCTAAGACGGAACCTACGGATCTGCGTGATTCTGTTGTTGCAAACCTGGAAGCTCCATTAGTGTTGCTTACTACTATTTTTTCCTTTTATGAGCATGCTTCTAAACATTTTTTATCCACTTCATTTGTAGGTGCCCCTTTGCTCTGTTGTTATTCTATCAATGCACATAGGATTTTTCTCATTACGATGTACATGAACCGAATGCCAGCGTTCAAGTTTCAATTTGCTCTTTGATTTGAAAAGTAGACAATGAGTAGTATTTATGTTTTGTTGATTTATTTCTTTACATGTCCATGATGCATGTGATTCTTGATTTCCTATCTTGTAGAGCATCATGAAGGTGATCATCGGTAAGATGGTCAGTGGTGGTAGCAGAGTGAAAATCTAGATGGTCAACTATTCTTCACAGATGGAAGGCACATAATTCAAGACGAGGAAGAATGAAAGATGGCTAGCGTGGATATCGACATGGCGGATTTCTTGTGGTGCTCAGATCATACCAAACAACTGCTCAACCCATTAAACTATACATTGTTATATAACAGTGTAGGCTCTTATATATTTATTAACTTTGTATATATAAGGATATATGCATATTACTTATTGCTATATAAACTTTGTTGAATTTAGTGGAGTCAGTCAAATTACAATAGATGGACCCTTTCCTATATTTACCGCCGATGGCTAGCTGTTCACGGACTAGCCACCCCCGACGGTCGCTTCACGGAACCGTTTTCCCATCCATCCATCCATCCATCCCCTGTGCCGGTCAAGCCTCGTCCTTACCTCCCTCCTCCGCCGTCGCCATGCCGCCGGCCGGTAATCTCACCGCCGACCAGCTCAGCTTCTTTGACGCCAACGGTGAGCGCATCACCGCTCCATCTCCTTCCCTCACCCTCCCCACGCTTCCAGCAACAGGAGGCGAATCGCCCAATTCTGAAACCAAAAGCGGAAGCCCTAATGCTAACCGTGTCTGTGCTGGTCCCAGGGTACCTCGTGCTGGAGTCGTTCTCAAGCGCGGAGAAGGTGCAGGCGATGCGGGGCCGCGTGGCCGAGCTCGTCGACGGGTTCGACGCCGCCAATTGCACCGTCTTCTCCACCAAGGATCATGTACGTCGCGATGAGAAGCGAATCCTCTCGAACCCTGCCCTGCTATTTTTCATTGTTTCCTTTCCCGAATAACTGACTTTGTTGACGTGTGCCATGTAAAGTTATCCGGACAAGTAGCCTCAAATTTCATTTGCTAGATTTAATTTTGAATCGCACATGCAGCACAGTTTAAATTTACATTGTTTTCCAATGCAGCGGCAGGTGAAGGATGACTACTTCTTTAAGAGCGCGGAGAATATCTCTTTCTTCTTTGAGGGTATGCGATTTCTTTCATCTTGGACTTTTGGGAATGAGTTACAGTTGTATCGTATCAATTAGGAATCACGAATCAGTAGCATTTACCAAATAATTTGTTCTTTGAACTTGGATCTGGTAGCTAGTTAGTAAAAAAACACAAAAAAATAAAAGAGTTACAGACTTACAGTTGGCGAACTACGCTAGCTGCTAGTTCTATTCTTGCTTTACAGTTTACATGTTCTCAGCTTGTGGAAGTTTGAAAGTGATTTCTCTGTTATTTCTTTTGATGTCTCAATGACTCACAGAAAAGGCATTTGGAGAGGATGGATGCTTGAAACAGCCAAAGGAACTTTCAATTAATAAAGTTGGGCATGGTTAGTACCTTAGTATGTTAACGGTGCTATCAAGTTCAGCTATTAATCCGTTTTACCTATTTGTCTTTCATACCATCATTGATGGGTTCTTGCAATATCATTTGACTGCTTCTGTTGCATGGGCTGGAACCTGACGCCCCATGTTATATATTCTAATGTGTCTAGTACTCTTGTAAGCTGATTTTGTGTGAGAAACAGCGAGGACACCTCGTATTTCACTAAAAACTGAGAAAATTGTGATCCCTTTCTGTCATTATACTAACAAATATGTTATTTTACATCTAGGACATGAGATAACAAACTATACCTCCTAAACAAAATTGCATCTGATTTAGAGATGCTGGTGATAATAGTCTTGAAAATAACCAATCGTGTAGCATATCAATGGAGGATGTTGTTCTTATTCTAAATATATCATTTCAAGTTCAAACCTGCATTTATTTCTGCTGTTTTCGATTCATGTGGTTCAGTTTGTTGTGTACATTGGAGGTAATTTATCCTGCTTGGTTATCACTTTCTAGTTAATATGAGTTAGTGTTTTCCATGTTGTTGTATATTTATACAATAATATTAGGTCTTGGCTCTTCAGATATCTAACCTTTATCGTGCTCTATGTTATGCAGCATTACATGAACTTGACCCTGTGTTCAAAAAGTTTTCTTTCTCGGAGAATGTTTCTAGCCTGTTCTCCTCTTTAGGCTACAAGAGACCTGCAGTAATTCAATCTATGTACATCTTTAAGGTACCTTTTGCAGACACTAGTTTCTTGTTGGCTTGATATATATCTTTTATTCCTTATTGGGTTATTTTCTTTTTCTTTGCATGTCAGCAACCAGCCATTGGTGGTGAGGTGGTGCCACACCAGGATAATACATTCCTTTATACAGAACCTCCATCGTGCACAGGATTGTGGCTTGCACTTGAAGATGCAACAGTAACCAATGGTTGCCTATGGGCAATTCCCGGATCGCATAAAAGTAGATTTTTCCACCCAATTATTTAATGCCAAAAATTTTCTTGTGGCTATAAGGCTAAGTTTTTTTCTATATATAATTTGCAATGTTTATCACCAGATGGTCTGAAAAGGCGAATGATCCGAGATGAAAATGGTACTCATTTTGATCGCCCCTTCCCGCCCTATGATCAGAAAGAATTTGTACCACTGGAAGTAAAATCAGGTGCTTTGGTGGTTATTCACGGAGATCTTATACATCAGAGGTGAAGTTCCCCTTTTATATCACAGCTGCGTCCCATGAAGCAATCAGCTATTTCATTACTAATGTGCTTTAGCTTTCTTCTACAGCTTTGAGAATCTTTCTCCAGTGTCAAGACATGCACTGAGCTTACATGTAGTTGATACTGAAGGATGCGAATGGTCCAAAGAAAATTGGTTAGTTCATGTCTTCATGATGACACTTTTGGATAATGCTTCGATTACAATTCTATTTCAAGTTTTTATTTGCTCAAGAAGATCTTCACATATTCAAACGTCAGAATTAGAAGTACTTAGAAACAAGTCATAGTTTGTATTGAACGTGGCCAGAACTTGTTTACTTCTGAAACCAAGCTGCTGGTTTTTTACTCAATAATTGTCTATTTTTGGTACATTTGTATGATAGTTTTTCAGTAATTCAAGACACATTTGGTTACTCTCAAGGATACTCTCAAAGAAAAACGAAACAAGGTTTCTTCTTAATACAGTTGTTTGTTTATTAGGGATGCTGCGCATTTCATGTTGTTTAACTTACGTTAAATACACCATATTGTTTAAGTTAGGTTAATAATAGTGTTTTTGGTTTTGTTAAGAGTAGTAGTAACACTTGAGGTTATTCAGTCGGTGTACAAAATTGTACTCCCATATTAGAATTAGCAGTTTTGCGTGCAATTGTGAACCATATGGTACACCTCATGCAACATCACGGAATGGTACCTAGTGGTGTTGTTTACATGAACTTCGTGATTTTCCTCACTTTCCTAACAAAAAAAAAAAAAAACTCGACCTGCGGGGGATAAGATGGCCCCCGGGCATTTTGCTTAAGAAGAAGATCCTCTTACGCAGATCGAGAAAACCCCTGAACCCCTGCTCCACCCTTACACAGCGGCATCATCGTCCGTGTGAGAACGACCAACGACCTAGGCGGGTCTTAGACCTGTGCTTTGGTGTGGTAGCAGGCGAGGGGATTTTTTCCCCCAACCTAAAATTCGCTCCCACTAGGAGTCGAACCCAGGATCTGGGGGGTGCTACTAGAGCCCTTAGCCATTACGCTAGAGGCCCGTTCGCCTCACTTTCCTAATAGGCTTTCGTTTATGCTTGTTTTTCAGGTTACAGAGGAAAACTGCGCCTGAACCGCTTTATGCATCTTAGTTAAACCAGTTACCAGTATTATGGCAATAAAGACATAGATCATCAGCAAGCAATTCCTAGAGATGGTGTTAATTGCTTAGCCTCGTTGTAATAAAATAGGGGACCGCTGCTGGGCAATGCTGTTTTTCTTTCTCCTGTAAACACTGGAAATACTTGCTACTCTGTTGTTCGTGGATAACTATACGTATATTATGTCCCCAGTTCTTGATATCATGTTGAATCCACTGTGCACAAATGGAGGGTGCAATCCTAGCTCGCTTCTCAAACAGATCTATACTTCACTATTTGTTGTGTGACACTGCATCCGTTGGCATTTCAGCAAGGGCTGAGCCTAGGATCAAAAAAAGGCCCTGCGGCGCAAGTCTCTGAATGCTTCCAAAGGACAGTAGTACTGTATGGCCGTCTGATTACGATTTTGAGAAGCATTTGTGCCGTACGTGGTGGCGGGCGGCATAACGGTCGCACAGACAAGGAGGTCGATCACCGCGAGTGGATGCAACCATCGGGAGCTGTGTCTGCCGTGTGCCATCCTCTCCAAATCTCGTTCTCTCTCTCTCTCTGCTCGTGACGGCGGCCACCAACTTATACTACTATGCCGTCGTTCTTGGCGAGATAAGATTGTCTAGGGGAAGCGGCAAGGGTGCATTGGCTGGCCTAGAGCGACGTGGTAAACTCTAAAAACTGGAGTTGCGGCTGCAGTAGGCACTGATTTTAGAGAGAGAAGGGGAAGGAGGTGAGTGGCGTGGGAGCTGAGATGTAGGGGTGGAAACGGATCGGATACGATCGAATAGTCTCAAATACGAATACGAATCCATATTTTTCAAACGAATACGGATACGAATTCGAATATTCTCAAATACGGATACGGATATTCTCGAATACGAATACAGATATTTTCAAATACGGATTTTCTCGGATACGAATACCGGATAAAACGGATTCCTAGCGGTTTTACCGATGTTTCACCGGTTTTTGACTGGTTACCAGTTTTAAATCGCCTAAATTCAAATTTTGAATCACAAAATTTGTACGAATTTTTCATATGTTCTAGAAACGGATCGAATACGAATCGAATAGTCTCGAATACGAATATGGATACGAATATTCTCGAATACGAATGCGAATACGAATACTCTCAAATACGGATACGAATATTCTCGAATACGAATACGAATATTTTCGAATACGGATTTTTGCTTACCACATTTATGTTTTCTCGGATACGAATACCGGATAAAACGAATTATCCGTTACCGTTTTCCACCCCTACTGAGATGGATAGGGCGCCGCGCGTGTTTGGTTCTGTTCGGCTCGTGAGTGCGCGGGCATTGTTGCCTAGCTCACGAGTTGCCAGTTGACGGTAGGGAGGAAAGATGTCGTGCATACACCGCGCCCGCACCGAGTCACCAACTAGCCAGGTGCGAGACAGGAAGCAGCAGTGGGTGCACGGTCATGACGAGGACATGGGCGCAGTGGTGAAGCTAGAACTCAAACTTCGTGAGATTAATCTTTTAAAATCTTTAAAGTTTTGTATATTTTACTGTAAATATCAATAATATTTAGATTATTTTACAAAAATCTGTGGAGTTAATTGATCTCACAGGTCATAACGTGGCGCCACTGCATAGGTGATGGTTGGCACGATGGTGAAGGTGGATGCTACCGTTGATGGTGCACGGGCGACGATGGGGTTTGTTCGAGGAGGCGGTGTTGGCGCCAGGTGCAAGTTGGCAAGTAGTAGCGGGGACGCAGTGTCCATGGCGAGGCACCGGTGCAACGAGTAAGTCCACTGCATCCTTGTGATGAGGGCGGTGGGAAGACGAGGGAGCATGGCGCACTGTTACTCTTTTTGGAAAAAAAAAAGTGGGCTATGCTTTGAGATCTATGCTACTATGTGATGAAATCTAATATGTTACCCTAGAAGGTGGGGTTCAAGGCCCCATCCCATATATTTTTGGTGTTTACTGGTGTCCAGACGTATTCCTATCGTACATGTCGGCGTAACATATCTTGATAACATATGCAATAAAAAATTTAACATATGTGACATAAGTACTTTGATCTTGAAAAATAGGGAGAGATGATCTAATTTGTTGTCAAAATTCACTTGAAAATTATAGATCTCGTTTGTGTACATAGATATACTTAAAACTAGCATGAAATTTTGAAAAACATTAAACAATGATGCTGAAACATTTGCAACATTTTAAAAATGCATATGTAATAACTTGGAAGGACACCTTCAAAAAAATAATTCAGAGAACACACATTACAACTAACAAAACTCTATTCCTTAAAAAATGAGTTGGTGGTTGTCAGCGCGTTTTCCCTCCTCTCTTCTCAACAGTTCGATCAAAGATTAGCCGTCTAGATCAACATGTAGGTAGTTCTTCTGCTCCTCGTAAAAAGGTCGAGCTGACTCATAGGCCGCGCTCCTCCTCTTCTCTTCCCCCGCATCCTCCGCCTCCCGCAACCACTGCACCTCTTGCAATCATCGCCTCCTTCTCTCCCGTGAACCCTCGTGCCACGCCTCCTCCTCCTCGGTGCCGTCACTAATTCCTTCCCCATGCGATAACGTCTGGTCGCACTCCCCCAACTTCCCTCAGCAGCGCTGCATCTCCCCGTCACCACCTCCCCAACGCATTCGCCCACCACCTCCTCTCCCCATCTGCCCGCTGCAGCCTCCCCACCTCACCTCCCGCAACTGCCGCCTCCTTCTCTCCCCCGAACCCTTGTGCCGCGTCTCCTTCCCCTCCTCCTCCTCCTCAGTGCCACCACCAATTCTATCTCCCATCACCCCTCTGACCAACGGCACGATGCTCGGCGACAGCAGCTGGTGGATCGAAGAGAATGGCGCTCAGCGACAGTGGCCGGTGGATCAAAGAGAAGGGCGCTCGACGATGGTGGCAGTGGCTTTCTCTCACTACGCCTGCCTACGTGGCTCTCCCCCCGCTGCCACCGTCCAGTGGTCACTTGCCCAATGAGCCTCTCTACCTCCTGCTCTTCGCATGGAGCCTGTCGCGCTGTCTGGCGATTTTAGTCTTCCAAGCTGGTCATCGAAGTCGGTGCCATGGTCGAATGGGGTCGTGGTCGAGGGGCCATGGCCAAAGTCGAGGGGCCGTGGTCGAAGTCGAAGCCGTGACTGAAGGGGTTCGTGGCCAAATTCAAAGATCCGTGGTTGAAGTCGAAGCTGTGATCGAAGTCGAAGGGCCATGGTCAAAGTTAGGCCATGGTCAAAGTCGAAGGGCCATGGTCGAAGTCCAAGCCATGGTCGAAGAGGACAGTGGTCGAAGTCGAAGGGCCGTGGATGAAGTCGGTCCACGGTCGAAGTTGAAAGGTTGTAGTCGAAGTCAAGCCGTGGTTGAAGTCAAAGGGTCGTGGTCGAAGATCCATGGTCCAAGTTGAAGCCGTGGTCGAAGGGGCGATGGTCGAAGCCGAAGGGCTATGGTCGAAGTCAGGCCGTGGTTGAAGTCGAAGGGCCATGGTCAAAGTCCAAGCCATGGTCGAAGGGGACAGTGGTCGAAGGAGGCAGTGGTCGAAGTCGAAGGGCTATGGACGAAGTCGGTCCGCGGTCGAAGTCGAAGGGCTATGGTTGAAGTCAGGCCGTGGTCGAAGCCAAAGGGTCGTGGTTAAAGTCCAAACCGTGGTTGAAGAGGACAGTGGCCAAAAGGGGTAGTGGTCGAAGTCGAAGGGCTGTTGACGAAGTTGGTCCACAGTCGAAGTCAAAGGGCCATGGTCAAATAGGGCTATGCACTCGGTTAGTTCGGTAAAATCAATTTGGTATATATGGTATATACGGCAAATACGATATTGTTAGTTCAGAAGTGGTCGATGTCGAAAAGTCATGGTCATCGAAGGGCCGTGGTCGAAGTCAAAGATCTGTGGTCGAAATCGACGATCTGTGGTCAAAGTTGAAGCCATGGTCAAATGGGGTCGTGGTCGAAAGGGGAAGTGGTCGACACCGAAAGGTCGTGGTCGAAGGGGACAGTGGTTGAAGGGGGCGGTGGTCAAAGGAGGAAGTGGCCGATGTCGAAGGGCCGTGGTTGTTGAAGGGTCGTGGTCGAAGGAGGCAGTGGTCGAAGTCACAGATCCGTGGTTGAAATCGAAGATCCATGATTGAAGTAGAAGCCGTGGTCGAAGGGGGCAGTGGTCGACATCGAATATCCATGGTCAAAGTCGAAGATCCTTGGTCGAAACCAAAGCTGTGGTTGAAGGGGGAAGTGGTCAGCGTCGAAGGGCCATGATCAAAGGGGACAGCGGTCGAGGGGGGTAGTGGTCGAAGTCGAAGATCTGTGGTTGTTGTCGAAGAAGTGGTCAAAGAGGGAAGTGGTCGACATCAAAGGGTCGTGGTTGAAGGGGAAAGTGGTTGAAGGGGGTAGTGGTCGAAGTCGAAGGGGGCAGTGTTCGAAGTTGAACGGGGCAATGCTCAAAGTCGCTGTCATGGTCCTAGTCGTAGCGTCCGTGGTCATGGTCGTAGTCGTAGCACCAACTCAGAGGGCACCTGCTGATTCATCCACAACCTCCGCTGCTACGAGTTCCCCCTCCAGTTGGATATCTCCGTCACCTACCCCTAGGTCACCCTCGAGATCAAGCTCCCCACCCTCGACGGCAAGACCCACAAGGTCTCGTACTCTCCATGGATTGTAACATGTTATTGACCACGAGGTGTGATCGACGGCTTTCGATTTACGACCGCGAGCGCTGGACAATGTGTTCTAACTTACGACCACGGGGTATGGTCAATGTCTTCCAACTAACGACCACGAGCGCTAGTCAAAGTCGAAGATCCATGGTCAAAGTCGAAGGGGGCTATGGTCGAAGGGGGAAGTGGTCGATATTGAAGGGCCGTGGTTGAAGGGGACAATAGTTAAAGAGAGCAGTGGTCAAAGTCAAAGGGGGCAGTGGTCGAAGTTGAAGGGGTTAGTAGTCGAAGTCAGGGCTGTGGTCGAAGTCGAGGCCGTGGTCAAAGTTGAGGCCGTGGTCAAAGCCAACACCGTGGTCGAAGTCGAGGCTGTGGTCGAAGGGGGCCATGGTCGAAGGGGGCCGTGGTCGACGTCGAAGGGTCGTGGATGAAGTCAGGGCCAAGCAGGCTGGCACCGGTAGTCGGGCGACAGGGCATAAGCATACCGAAGGCCTGCCAATGTACGACCTCCAACGATGGTCAACCACTCTCGACCTACGATCACGCGCGATGGTCGATGGCTTCTAACTTACGACCATGAGGTGTGATCGACGGCTTTCGATTTACAACCATGAGCACTGGTCGATGTCTTCCGACTTGCGACCATGAGATGTGGTCGATGTCTTCCGACTTACAACCACGAGTGCTGGTCGATGCGTTCCGACTTACAACCACGAGGTATCCTCAATGGCTCCGACTTACGATCACGAATGATGGTCGTCGGTTTCTGATGTATGACCATGAGCCATTGTCGAAGGCTCCTGATTTAGGACCACGATCGATCATCGACCGCTGCCAACTTACGACCACCAGCGATGGTCGACCACTCCTGACCTACGATCACGCACGATGATCTACGGCTTCTGACTTACAACGATGAGGTGTGCTCGAGTGCTCCCGACCTACAACCACAAGGTGTGGTCGATGTCTTCCGACTTATGACCACGAGGTGTAATCGACGGTTTCCAACTTACTTGACGGAACTAAAAACTTTTAGAACATATTTGTATGCATATTCTAAAAATTTTTACCAACCGTGAGTTTTAAAACATGTAGTATAATAAATTTTAAAAATCAATAGCAACGCATGGGCATTCAGCTAGTGCAACAAAAAAACCATATATTTGTAAGTTAAAAATCTTGATGTTACAATTGTTATGCTGATTGTTGCATATATGAAATCAAAATGTTGTAACTAAAAAATACAACAACCAAAAAATAAATCCACAATAAATTAGAACAAATCTTGCAACAAACGAAAGAAAGGGGCTACAATATGGTTGACAAATTTTTTTGATGTTACATTGGTTATTGCTGATTGTTGCACACATAAAATCAAAATGTTACAACAAAAAAAATACAACATCGAGAAATAGATCCTGCAACAAAATAACCAGATTCGACCATTTTACCTGTGGTGGCGATAGATTTGACAAGCTCCAGGCATACCGACAACATGGTTGACAAGCGCAGATGAGGAGGATGCTGGTAGCCTATAGTGTTCACCCATGGCAGAACTAACGACATCGAGCTCAAGGTGGTGGCGGTTGGCCCAGATTCAACAGTACCAAAGGCAGGCCGAATGCCTTGTCGCTGGGCGCACCACTTTATCTTCCGCTGTTCCGCTACCGGGGGCCTTGCCGTTGCAAGGAGAGGCAAGTTCTAGTGACGAAGATCAGAGAAAGAGAGAGGGTGTGGAGATCGGAGAGTGAGCGGAGCTATCCAGCTCCCGCCGGGTAGGTGCAGCAGCACAGCTGGTCACGCGGGGGTGTGAGATGAGCAAGAAGAGGTGTGTTGCTGAGGATGGATGGTGTATGCGTGCGTGGAGTTGGGAGGAACTATTGATCAGCTGAGGGAGCTATAAAAAAGGTGGACGCCCGATCCTATTGACTTGCATCAGACGTCTGATTGGTTGGTAGCAATACGGTACATTTTCCCTAAAGCTCTGTGCGAAAACCGCAAATGCCTTTCCATTTCATGGTTTCTTTCGGCAGAAATAATTACTAGCTCCTCGGCGACTCTGGCCGGGTTTAATTAAGCTTGATTTATGATTTCTCAGTGATCTGGGGGAGTATACATATGCTTCATCAGCTGAGGGCTCGCGTGTGTGCCGTGTCGCTTCTTGAACTCTTGCCGCTCCGACCTCCATGTGCTACATTACTAGCAGTGTTCCTTTCACGGTCACATGAGTCACCCAACATAATTGAGCTACTCGGTTTGGTGAGATATCGAAAGATGTGGATCTGATCGCTAAAAATTAAGGCTGAAGGATACGGGGTTGCTATTCAGATGGAAACCCAAGCAAAGTAAGTGACTCTTAGTAAAAGTTGTTCTTTTCTAAAGCTTAATCGCTGAATGCAAAAAAATGTTTCTTTTCCCTTGAGACGATTCTGATAGTTATTATCCATTATCTGCTTCGATGGACAAGATAATGCTGTGTTAAAATTATATTACTGGAAGTTGGAAAGTAAAGGGGGGTTGTTTAGTTCTCAGCCCACATAAATTATACCAAAATTTGGTAGTACTAAATCATTGGCATGACCAAAACCTTTGGTAGCAAACCAAATACCGGCCAAAATCTTGGCAAGCCAAAATCTAGCATGCCTATGATTGGCCTACGTGTCATTGAGAGAGAGAGAGAGAGAGAGAGTAGATGTTACTAAAATTTGGTCACCAAGATTTAGACATGACCAAAGCAAGAGCATTACCAAGGGGGTGATCGGTATGGCTGAAAAGCTCATGGCTTATAGCTGAAAACACTGTAGCTGGCTGAAAAAAGCACTGTAACTGACAGAGGCTTATTTAGCATAATTAAATTTAAAAAAATTTAAAAATATAAAAAAAATATGTTAGCCTATTACGTATAATACAAACAAATACGGGAAAAAAGAACCGGCAAAAAAGCTCAACAAAAAACCAAAAATTCAGAAAAAGACGAAACTTATGAATAGTGCCAAATAAGCCATGAGCACTGTTCATAAGCCACACTGATCGCAGCCCAAAACATTGACATTGTAGAATCATGCCAAAATTCTTCTAGTTGTAACTATGACGCATGGGCCCACGTGGTAGCTAATTTTGCAGCGAGAAATATAGTTAACAGTGGTCTTATTTTGTTGATCTCGTCACAAGGAGTACAATGGTTTAAACAAATTATAAATCAGATATTCCATTAAATAGATATGGCTGTTTAAAGCTAGATAATCAAACAAATTATGCATTTAATGCATCCAACCACTGGTTGCCACGTCACCTGTGCATGGGGCAGTGACCTTGCCAAAAATTTTGGTGCATGATTTGGACGCCTCAACTCTGCCAATGTTTTGTGTAGGAGCACATTGGCATTGCCAAATTTTCTAGGTATCGCCAAAGTTTGGAACCAAACTAAATGGTAGCCAAATCTTGGGAATCGGATCGTCTAACGTTGGGAGACTGCCGTCTCTCTACAGTCGCGAGGAATCTGACCACTCGCTCGTATCGAACGGTGACCAGATCGTATGCGCTGCCCTCCTCCGCACGCTGGGCTTTGGCCCAACGAGAGTGGCGCCGCTCCTCACGTTTTTGGCGTCCCTTCCGCGTCCCCCCGCCGCCCTCGGTCCCGGCTCCCTGTTCCTTCCCTCTCCACCGCCGAAGCTATGAGCTCATCGGCCGGTGCAGGCTGAGGCTACGACGATGTCGCCGCCGACGAATGGTGCCATCTCGATGGCCTTCCCGCCGATGGGGCGGTGGCTGACGCGCAGCTCTTCCCCTTCGACGGCTTCTCGGCCGACGACTTCCTCGCCGCCGCCCTGCCTCCCCTCGCCGCCGATCCACCCCTCCTCCTCCCGCCGTCCTCCTGCAACGACCAAGGCAGCGCCGACGAACGGTGCCATCTCGCTGGCCTTCCCGCCGATGGGGGCGGTGGCCGACGCGCAGCTCTTCCCCTTCGACGGCTTCTCGACCGACGACTTCCTTGCCGCCGCCCCGCCTCCCCTCGCCGCCGATCCACCCCTCCTCCTCCCGCCGTCCTCCTGCAACGACCAAGGCAGCGGCAACGTTGGCAACCTATGCAAATTGTGACTGTATAGGAATTGTAAAGATTGCCATTGTGCAAGTGTGAGTAAGCTTGCCATTGTATTATAAATTGCTCTGTAATACTATTGTCAATGGAATGCACAAAAGCTATTGCTGATAATTGCAACTTCAGAGGCTGCATCCAGTTTCAAGTGTATATGACATTACTGCTTGTAAGTCGAAAGTCCTCACCGATGCTCACAGGGAACAAGAACTCGCACTGCACTCTGCACTCAGTGTTTTCGGGAAATAAACAGTAACTGAAGAATGCGAGTAACTTCAGAGAACTCAGAGAAATGTATTGAACTGTGAACAATGCGATTACTGGGAATGAGCCACACTTTATTCTGGGTCTTCTTCCCCTTTTATAATACATGAAAAAACTGATTACAAGCACGCATCTAAACTGATGCTTAAGATCCTAAAGACTCGGTTTATTCAACTGAACTAACAGACTGAGTTCAGTCTACTCAAATAACTGAAAAGAAAGGACTCAGTTACCTGTACCAAGTCTTACGCAAAAACACATCCTGAAAACCTGGACTTCCTAGACTTAGCAAAACAAGAATTAGTCAACACTGTTGAATATTACACTTGAACCACAAAACCCAAAACTATCTGAACATGATTCAAAGGAGGCTGATGATCCATGTTCCATGATGCAGAGACTACATGATCTGTACTACTAGAAGTCAGCAATAACACCATCTGTCATTGATCCCTGGAAAATAAAATAACAATAATTCAACATAGTGGCCATGTATGATTCAGAGAAAATGTCTATTACTTTGAAATATTACCGTCAATAGTTCAGAGAAGCTATTGATGGCCATGTATGGTTCGGACATCCCTTCCTTGGGCAAAGAAGTACTAGGGGAAATATTTGGTGGTGCTGCACCATCATGGAATGCAACTTTTATAGTTTCTTGTTCCTTTAGATAAAAGAGAATCAAATAATGAAATACAACTGAACTTTTTTTCCCAGAGAATCAAATATGTTTTTTGTTGTTACGTACCTTTGAAACCTTTTCCTTTTTCTTACCTCCCTTCTTTGCAAAAGTTTCTTGTTCCTTCAGATAAAAGAGAATCAAATAATGAAATACAATTGAACTTTTTTTTCAGCGACTACAATCAGAGAATCAAATATGTTTTTTTTGTTGTTACATACCTTTGAACCTTTTTCCTTTTTCTTACATCCCTTCTTTGCAACCTTGCGTTTCTTGTCAAGCCAAGTTCTCTTGCGCTTGGAGATTTTTGTTTCCACCTCCTTTTTCTTTAGTTTTGTTGTACTCACCAAATCAATGTGGGGAGTAACATTTGTGGGAGCAATGACAGGATCCATAGCACTAGTAAAACCATTGATTTCTTCTTCAACTTGTTTGCTAAGCTTGTCAAGTGTGTTGTTTACTAACAAGGTGCATCCAGGATGGCTGGCAGCTTGATGTGCCAAATTGATAAATTTGTGAGCCATATGTTTGTAGCGAAGCATGTCATCTAGTCTTGGATTCTCTATTATGTTTCGGCCTTGGTTGTCTTGTACTGTTCCACTACGTGCTTCTAGTGTCCATCGCTTCAATACATATTGTGTTGGCAGTGATTTGATATTCATCAAGTCAAGGACTTTTAGACCATGGCCACACAATATTCCAATTCTGTTGAACTGTCCACAGCTGCATGTACTGGTTTGCTCTAAAGGATCACCAATAACTTTGTACTCCTTCTCAAAGGTAAAATTTTCATCAAGACTCCCAATTGTTACAAGATATTCATTTTTGCCTTCCAATGCCGTGGTGCATGCTACCATAGACCTCTCATACTCACCTTGAAAAGCTTCAAAAATAGTTGGTGTGTACAGCTTGCTAGCTTGGATTAACATAGGTGTCCTCATTTTGATTCTAAGTAATTTTTCCTTGATTCGAATTCAGATTTCAGTTCGTTATTTCTTTTATATTCCACAACCCTTTCAAAATGCTTAAGAAATCGAATGATATCAAAATCAGATTTGAAATGTCGCTTCAGATCACTATTCAGACTCTCACTGAGTTGTGTACTTCTCATCCCTAATGTGAACACATCCTTCATATAACATTCAGCCCATTTTTCTCTTACCTTGTATATACTATCCAACCAAGTTTGCTTGCTCGCCTTTGATCTCATGATGTTAAATGCATGTTCAAATGTTGCTTCATCTTCGTACTCATACATACATGCACTAAAATCTGAGAGAATACTTGGTTCTTTGTTGCTGTCTTCGGCTTCTTGTTTGGGAGAGGCACTTGATTCTTCATCGTCGGGTTCACTAGATGCTTGACAAAGATTCTCGCATAATGTGAAAAGTACACGCACCATGCCATGCTTCAAAAGACTTCCTTAATCGCTTTTCCCATTGCATAATCTTGATCAGTATAGATTGTTTTAGGTTGCTTGCCATTATGTGCTCTCAGGAAGGTCTCAAATAGCCACTTGAAGGACTCAAATGTCTCATCATACATGAGAACAGCACCAAAAACCACAGTTTCCCTAAAATGATTGAACCCAACAAATACGCCAAAAGGCCTACTCTCCTTGTTTGTACCAAAAGTAGTATCAAAACTGATAACATCACCAAAATATGCATAGTCAGCGAGCATTTTAGCATCAACCCAGAATATGTTTGCAATTTGTTCTTCCCGGTCCATTTGCAATGCATATTGGAATGATGGGTTCTCGGCTATTTTTTCTTGAAAATACATAAGCATGCTTCCTGCTTGACCATATGCCATCTCCCATTGGCGCTTGCCCCGTAAATAGTTCTTGTGGTCTTGAAGAGTGTAACTGAGATTAACTGAGCCACCAACTTGGATGCAAGCTAACTCATGTGTAGCTTTGGGCCCAATTCCTGCATCGTCAGCCGTCTCAATTTCAAAACCTTGTAACTCTAAAATTTTCCTTTGAGACACCATCAGGTGTGAAGTTTGTGGCAACTGAAGGGTGTGGTTGTGTTCCAAAATCAGATCAGTCACTTTATAATTTCCCTTCTCCTTGTCCATTACAAGTCCCATGTGAACTTCACAATTGGTTCTAGTTTCAGCTCTTGGACACTTTGTTAGATGATCCCTTTTATCTTGCAACCTGTGACCCTCATTTGCATAAACATATCTGCAGGAACTAATCTTTCCATCTAACTTTCTTTTGTTTGTGTACCTTTTTCTAACCTCAAAGCCTTTTTGACCCCATAGCTAATCCAAAACATCCAAGCCTCATCTATAGTACTGAACTCCATGCCAACTTGAGGTAATAGACTAGGAAGCAAACCCTCCCTACAATAAAACAAATAATGATGACAAGATATTATTTATGCTGTTCAAATAAATATTTGATTTGGTGGTGAACTGAACATCTAAAATCTATTTCCTAATCGAATGGACAAAAAGGAACAGCAGTGGCATTACATACCTATTTTCTTCCATCTTAAATATGTAGATTTTGTTTTGATGCAGATTCTATCTCAGATTTCCTTAAATCCATCATTTCAGCACAATCAGATGAGGGAGGACACAAGCAATAAAATTAGAGGAACACCAATTTAAGTACACAGGAAGAGAGGACGTGAGTGCTGAGATTTTTGGAACCTATATATCGATGGAGACCGAGCAGCACCAGGAGATCTCACTCGCTATGGATCCTAAGAGATAACATACATCATAGTAATCACCTGTCTACATCTGTATCCCCGGACAGACACGGACATGCAAGAAATCTCACTCGCATACGTACAGGCCAGAAAGCACAGGAAAGGGGAAGCTGCCTCTCTCTTCCACTCTCGACTTAGACCGAGCGGCAAGGATATGTCGATTGACGCCACGCGCGATTGCACTCGCGCCAAAAACGTGACGAGCGGTGCCACTCTCGTTGGGCCAAAGCCCAGCGTGCGGAGGAGGGCAGCGCATATGACCTGGGCACCGTTCGATACGAGCGAGTGGTCAGATTCCTCACGACTGTAGAGAGACGTCAGTCTCCCAACGTTAGACGATCCGATTCCCAAATCTTGAGGGTGCGACCAATTTTTGTCAAGGTAAAGCTAGGCATTGAACCCAACAGACCCCAATTTTGCCACCCATGTTTTGGCCAAAAACTTGGCAAGAATCTTGCCAAATCTTGCCCATGTGCATAAGCATACCAAAATTTGTCATCAAACCAAGTGAAGGCTAATATACAAGGGTATTACCAATTTTTAGTAAGGTTTGCTTTGATATTGAACCAAACAACTAGAGGTGGGAAATGGTAACGGATAATTCATTTTATCAGATATTCACATCCGAGAAAAACGAATGTGGTAAACAAAATTTGTATTCAAAAATATTCATATTCGAGAATATCCATATCCGTATTTGAGAATATTCGTATTCAAGAATATTCGTATTCGAGACTTCGGTTCGTATTCGATCCATTTTTGGAACCCGAAAAAACCAGATGAATTTTGTGATTCGAAATTTAAATTTGGGCGGTTTGAAACTGGTAACCGATCAAAAACCAGTGGAAAACCAGCAAAACTGCTAGAAATTTGTTATACCAAGATTTGTTATAGAAATTGTAGGAGGATATTTGAATTTGACCAAACCAAGTACATATTAAATTTAAATTCGTATCCGTTAAGACATTCGATTCGTATTCGTATTTGAGAATATTTGAATTCATATTCATATTCATTTTAAAAATATAAATTCGTATTCATATTTGAGACTATTCGATCGTATCCGATCCGTTTCTATCCCTACAAACAACCCCTAAATAATGTACTAATCCTAGGTCAACATATTTAATTTAAGGTATGGTTCGAGTTATATATCCCTTAAGCTTGGAAGGAAAATTGAACGACTAAAACTTGTTTCTTTTCAATGCATGTGGTGCAATGATTTGCTCTTTTAATCCTAAAAATAGAAAGCGAATAACATTAGCATCAAATACTCATAAAAGCTATGTTATTATGCTTATGTACAAAAAGTGTATGAATATGCTAACTACGCGAACTTAAAAGTGCGCTTGAGAGAACTGATTACAGTGAGAGGCCTCTAGTATTGTTTTTCATAAGGGTTTCATAGTTTTAACTGTTGCAAAGCAGGCAATATTTTTTAATGCTAATGATCCTCCTTTGATATACAGTCATCCAAGAAATTAAAACGAGGAATTCAATGGTCAAGTAGAAAATTTTAAAACTTTTGGTGAAAGGACCTATGATGGACTTCATTACTAAACGACGAAATACGAAGGCCGAAGAATAAACAACTTAAGCGATGATAGCAATTCATTGGATGCATGGTAAAGAATTCATAGATAGTTGTTTCATGGCCTCAAACTCTAATGATGAAGACGAAGAAACATCTTCATTACAGTTCCTTAAAAAAAGATGAAAACTTGATGAGCACGCTAGTGAACTATTGGTGCAAGTAATTAATATAAATTAGCTGTGGCAATCAACGATCAAGGAAAATCATTTAAATACATTGTAGAAAGTAGTATGAGCATATACTATATAGTAAATCTTTGCACGATGACAGATAAAGCTCTTCTTGAGGGCGTGAATAAAATAAGGCTTGAATATATACATTCGTGTGATGTTATGGCATGATGCTCTGTATGTACAAAATTATTTTAGCAATGCTGA
Source organism: Dendrocalamus sinicus (assembly GCA_036346575.1). Taxonomy (NCBI): domain Eukaryota; kingdom Viridiplantae; phylum Streptophyta; class Magnoliopsida; order Poales; family Poaceae; genus Dendrocalamus; species Dendrocalamus sinicus. The sequence goes on from CM070648.1 coordinate 9,687,293, forward strand.
GAGTACAGTACGTTCGAATTAATTAAATGGAGGACATACTAACGAAGGACTCCTCCCACACAAGTCTATGCTTTCCTTCACCCCTTAAGCAAATTCCAAGGAAAAAAGTAGGAATCATATTTAAATAGTATTTTGCAATGTAGCTGCATTAAAGGAATCGGTCAATTGAATTCCTTAGGTTTATTGTAGCATTCCTATGAAAACACAGAAATTTTAAAGAAATCAAGACATCCACTCCAACCTCATTTTTACAATCCTTGGTTTTCCAATCCTCTGTTATGCACATATTCCTACATTTTGAGAATCCTACGAATCAAAGAGGCTAGTTGTGTAAATTTTAGACCCTTTTTGGAACAAAGGAATAATGTAGAAATTTTATAGGAATAGAATCCTATAAAAATAATTCCTAGAAGCCCTTTTGTAACAAAGGAATGAGCTCCTAAAATTTCCATAGAATGGTTCAATCCATAGGAATTTTAGAGGAAATCTAACATGAGATCCAACCTCATGAAAAATTTCCTTTGTGTCTATCTCTCTCAAAATTCTTGTACTCTTTTCCCGTGAAAGGCCTATTTAGGTTAAAGGAAAAACAAAGGATTTTGTGAGGATTTCTATGGAAAAAATCCTACGTTGGGTGTTTGGTTCAAAGGAAAAGCCATGAGAATTCCTTTGAAATTCTTATGGAATGATGTACTTTCATGGGAATTTTCGAGGAAAACAAACATCCACTCAAACCTCTTGGAAATTTTCCATTGAGTCTATGACAACCATGTCAATCACAAAAAAAATCTTGTATTTTTCCTATGGTCTAACCAAACAGCATTTGTTACATTTTGGTGTGTTTTCTAATTCTTGTAGGATTTAACATGGCATGACATATAATTCCTGCATTCCAAAGAAGCCTAAGCATCCAAACGACACAGTTGAGCAATTCCTGTGTTATAGAATTCCAAAGGATTCAACTGGATGTGCCACCAAATTTCTGTATTTTTTATCCCTGTAGTTTTGGATTTCTCCGTTCCAAAGTAACGTTCAAGATAACAGTGGATTCTAGCTTCTTGCTTGGTGCCCCACCTAGCATTTTGCGCGTGCCCTTACAAAGCTCGCACGTTCTAGCCCAAGTTTGATAAGCCCAAGCATGTGTATAAGACTACAAGGTCAAACTACATAGTTATACCTTCTCCAACACATGACTAGAGATAAGCTCAAGCCTTGCTTTGTTGGCCACAATCATGAATTATTTTTAGTTACTTTGTTGGCCATAGTATTGCCATATTTGAAAACTTAAAACTAATTAGCCGTTGTTTGGAACAGAAGAATTCCAAAGGAATTTCGTATGATTTATATTACTTCCTATGAAATTCATATAAAATCCCTGCATTTTAAACAAGGTCTAAACATATGAAGGCTTAAATGGTTTGTAATAGTAAAGCAAAATATCGACTTGCCATTCGCATTGTCCTCATACAATCAGCCACCAGCCCGTACTTCCCCAACATCGTGGGTGTTACATGTTGTGACATTCGATGCACACTCCACACCTAGTGGTGAAAACAAATAGGATAATGCTCAAATAATATTCATATACATATTTTTTCTTAGATTCGAATACAAATAAGATAAATATTAGATACAATATGGACTAGACAAATGTTGGATATGAATCTGGATTGGATTATACTCACAATCGAATCGGATTCGACTATTTTTCGGATTCCAATAATTATTCGTGGCCTCTTCTATTTAAAACATGACACCGAATTATTTTAACATTTTAAATTGATAAATAGCTGACTGTGTAACTACGCATTAAATATTGACAGCAACAAATGAATCATTCATCTCGCATATTTGATAATACAGCTTCTAAGAATAGCTTCATATCCTATGACACAATAAAGTTTAGCAAATTGATACCGGTTTTATAGTAATATTTATGCTTATTTTTCTCTAGTTTATCATGTAATCATTGATCAGTAGTGTCATTTTGCCATTAATCCTAACAAATTCTAGACATATTACAAATAAATCAGTTATAAATATATCAAATGTGGCTAAAAAGCATGCAAAAAGCTTTATTGGGGGATGTGTCAAAATGAAAAACATGAAATGCCAAATTAGTGTTCACCATGATGACAGACTTGTCGAGATGATCGAAATGCATATATAATATACCCAATTTGGAAGTCAAATGCAAAACAATTTGGAAGTCAAATGCAAAAGATACATATTAGCTAGTTGTTACTATTATATTTGTCGAATGGATATTACCTGGCATTCGACTCTGAATCTGCTCCAGGCTATACCGGATTCGTATTTGACATCCAAGACTTCAATAATTCAACATCCGAATTCGGATCCGTTTTCTATTCGGATTCGGATATTAAGTCTCAGGATTCGACTAATCTGGATTCGGTAGCCAGATAATTTGACCGAATCCATTTCCGTTTTCACCCCTATCCACATCTTGACTTGTCATCTTTATGGTTGGCAATTTGTCCCATAGAGATTCCATGGGGGGCAAGGACATAGGCCATATTGTCCCCCACGGAGGCCAGGGGTAAGGTTGAAATCTCCTAGCGGGTTCATGGGGATCCACCAAAACATAAATATATTTTTTATTTTATATATTATATATTTGAATATGATAAAAGGTAGTTTCTCTTGTGTGACTAAAACTTGTATGTATGCATTATAATTTATGTTTAGATCGTTATATTGTGAAAAAGTATAGCTAATGATTATAAATTAATAGCTAAAATCATATTAACAAGTAAACATTTATATTTAGACTATATTTTTAATCCCCATAAGGATCCCCATGGCCACGAGATACGGGGGACACTTCACAAAGTTTTGTTCTTTTTTTTATCTTTTTAGTATTTTTAATTTTTTTAGTAATTATTATTTATTAGACTAATAAGCTGCATAAAAAGCAGGCTCAAAGCTGGGGAGGGTGAGTTTAAAACAGCTCACTGCTTATGGCTTACTAATAGTGTGCCCGTGCTAACGCTACGGTAAAATACAAAATAAGATAAAATTTGTAAAAAATAAAATGAACAATTAGCTTCATTAAGATTCACGTCTCATATATTGTATAACCAAATATTTTTGTCACAAAATGAATATCACATAAATACGTGACCGGTCGGAACCACAATACACATAAATATTTATCAAGTTATTTGTTCCTTCAAAACTCAAAAGAAAGTTCCACAATACACAGTAACAAAAATCAAGTTGAGCCTACTTGTAATAAATCCTATATCACAAATGTATTCACTCAACAACAGAACTAAAAATGTATGCAGGAGACACAAACCAAACAGAATATAAGGAAATTTTGCATTACTGACTTTGCATCCAGGAACCAACCTTCCAGCTGTCGTGGTGTCACATAATTGAATACAGCAGCTGTATTCAATTATGTGAAATATAAAAAGGAGCATAATTGAAATATAAAAAGGAGCATAATTGAAATATATCAGGGTATGTGATGCTGGATGGAATCTTTTAAGTATCTTTTTAATGGAATATAAAAAGGAGCATAATTGAAATATATCAGGGTATGTGATGCTGGATGGAATCTTTTAAGTATCTTTTTAATGGAATATAAAAAGGAGCATAATTGAAATGTACTATAAATGTATTTTCAGTATTATTAAATTGTCCAAGTTTATATAGCAACTGTCGATTGTTTGAACAAGCACGGGCTGAAAATGGAGGCATGCAATGGCAACTATTTCATGGCCGCCTTCATTTTGTTAGCATTTTTACAGGCACATCAAGATCACAAATAATTAGACATCGACATTAGTAGAATGTGAACCTCAAGATCACCAAAGCCGGACGAACATGGATCTCAAAAGACATGCATATACAACACGAAAGTGGACATACGCATATACAACAGTAATTAATTTAATCACAACCAGCCCGATAATGCATTCATTCACAGCAAAGCCCTTTGGATCTACATAACGTCTATAAGAAGTTATATTTTGTTTAAATGTAATTAACACACTCATTATATGAATCTAATAGGGGTGCGATCATTACCATATAATAAAATTACTACTAAGTGGAAGACAAATCTTATTTTTCTTTGCAACAGCTAAATTAGAGAACGACAAACTCATAAAGGATATAAATCCTAGGATTTGAAATTGCCTTAAAATAGGAAAATAATCTAATGTCTTGCATGAGTGCAAACAGGGAAAAATATAAGGGTAAAAATTGATTTTGTTGATCAAATGGTATAAAGCACTAAGATTATGTCAAGACATCTTAAAGCAAAATCGCATACACTTGGATACTCTTTCTTGCACCAAATGTGCACTCTACCCCGCTCCTCAAGAAGATAAAATAAGACATTTGATCAAGCTATTGAGTTAGTAAAATGAAGCAGAATATATAATTTGGTTTACCTGTGAGCACATAGCTCAACCCAGCTGGGGTAGATGTATCTGCTTTTTCAGCTATAAGAAGCACTGTAGTGCTACCAAAACATAATTTAAAGACAACTTGTTAATCTACTTCCAATCTTCCATTGAGAATTTGAAATTGGGAACAATCCCCTAGTCCTAAAGAATTTGAAAGCACATGATCAATGGATCAGAAACAGCTATAGAAAAATTCATAATTCCAATGCCAAAGTGTAGCTGTTCCATCCAAAAATGTGAGGCCAATCAAGGGACCCAAACATAACATGAATTTGACAGAACCGTGGACTTAGCATTATATTCTGAACAATTCGGGTCATCTTGATCATTTTTACACAAATGGTGGCAATCCTGTAAACAGATTAGCATTGTCAAAAAAGAAAGAAAAGAAAACTATATTACAGGAACAGTTACGTAGTATTGTAGCAATACAAGCCTACTTTTTCCTATCAAAGCTTCATGATATCTTCTGTTCGACAATGCTACCACACTTCAAAGCATGCAGATTATCAGAAACTCCAAGACAGAAAACTGTCCTATTTTCTTAACTTCACATAATCTAAAGCTCATAATCGTACACTACTTCCCACAAATATCTGCTCACTTTGAAGGCGCCAATTCAAAGCGCCATTGATCCACTTGAAAATAGCTAACTTGGCAGAGATTGTAACAAACCGAAAAATAAATTCTTACGGTAAAGGCAAACCTAGCAGGTTTTAAGCAGGGAAACAATATTTTATCAAGAACACTGTAAAAAACTAAATCTACCAATAAAAACTGAAAAGTTAGATGTGTGGTTGTTCCACCCAAAACAGATTCCTCTTTTCTGGAGGACCTTAATAAGCTCCCGATGCTGTGCAGCAGAACATCTCACGACCTCTAATTGGATATTACAATTCTGACGTCAAGAAAGGCAACAACTCCTGCACAAATATATTCATGGGAATGAAATGATATTTGCATATGTGAAGATAAAAGAGTCATCCAGTGCTTTATCAAATAGATAATTTTGTGTGTATTGATTAGCCCAATGAGACAGATGAGTAGAAAATTGAGTACCAAGATTAGCAATGAAGGAGGAGGCGAAGCTGGCGACGGCCATGGAGAAGGCGACGAGCTGGCCGAGGAGGAGCACAAGCAGCAGGCCCCATACGCCCTTCCTCTTGATCTCCATGAGCTCGAGCACGGTTCACGAGCACCGCCTGCCGCGGGTGGTTCCGCCACCCGCCTCGGCTGGGCCCGGGCGAGGAGGTGGAGGAGGGTGGAAGCCGACGACGGGAGGGCGCCATCCGCCTCGTGGGGAATAGGGAGGGAGAGGAGGCGCGGGGAGTGGCGGGAGGGGAGATCGGGAGGATGGGGGGGAGCGGAGGTGCGGGGCGGTCGCGGTTCGGCCGGCGCCTCGCCGTCGCGCCGAGGTCGTCCTCGAGGTCGTCGTAGGGCTGCGGCTCGGGCGAGGGGTCGCGGCGCCGGCGCGGGTGGGGAGGAGGAGGCGATCGCGGAGCGAGGGTGGGGAGGAGGAGGCGGCAGTGCGGGGTGGGGAGGAGGAGGCGGCGGCGGCGGCGCGGGGTGGGGAGGAGGAGGAGGCGGCGGCGGAGCGGAGGGGTGGGGGGAGGAGGAGGAGGAGCGGAGGGGTAGGGGAGGAGGAGGAGGCGGCGTGTAGGGACCCAGATTTTACAATCCGGATTCCTCTGTGATTTTCTGCACTATTCCCTGGATCAGTAGATAGTGCTCACAGTTACAGTAATGAATATCAAAATATATATCATGCGGAAGCGTAAATATAATAGTAGACTTACTCATTGGCCGATTAGGCCGAAATCATTAAATTGCAGCAGCGGAAGAACGAAGCACACAGGTGGGACCTTCAGGACATGCCCACAGGCAGCCAACTGGAGGTTCACGACCTAGTTCTCGACATCTTCATCCTCTTCGCCATCGTGCCCCAATAGTATTATTGAAGCGTAGTGATCCGATTCCTGCTTCTGAATTTGCCGCAAAAGCGAGCGTGAGCACTCCGACCCCGTGCTCAACGAGTCAACACACAGAATGCAATATTTAACATGTATGGCTAATCAAAGAAGATTGGGGCTCATTTATTTTGCGAAGAGTGCTTTTGAATACAATTATATAAAAATCCTTAAGACCTAGCATTTTGAACACAAGTATATATTGTGATTACATGCAATATTAATAGTGATTCAGATTCCATCCACCGTTACATGGCATCTGCACCATATACCAATTCTTCAGCGTTATAGCCGCTTAACTTACCACTGGGACGACACCCAGGACAATTCCAAATCCACTACACCACAGCCCCAAAACAGCGTTGGATGGTCAGTCGGCATAGGCCGCTTTAGTGTCGGACGGTCAGTCGGTATAACACATATACCGACTGACTCTGCAGACGGTGTAACAGGGGTCGGTAAAAACATATACCGATCGACCGCATTTTTTGCCGATCGATCGTTAGATGGTATAAGATTTACCGTCGACGATGTGTTACCACATATACCGGCTGCACTATTTGATGGTATAGATATGTTTTACCGATCGATTGTCCAACGATACAATTAAAATAGATTAAAAAAATAAAATCTGATTTGGCGAATTAGTACATAGTAAACCATGTTCATTAATAATTAGAGAGCCACCATATCACATTCACCATCACAAATTCAGTCCCCAAATACATATAGGTTTGTCTTCCTTGCACCAAGTCAAAAACAAAAGACACACATGGCGGTGCATCAAAATGTACTAAATTGTTTGCAGACACAATCACTTTGAGAAACTCGAAACCAAAAGGAGATGCATGGATCCAACAAAGATTGTAGAAGTTTGTTTTGCACATGCCATTGAGTTGTGTGAACAAGTTCTTCCAAAACCCAAAAACAAAAAAATACTTGGATGCAAAGGCGCAGTAGTTCCACTGATTACCAAGGCCTACGATCACGATGAATGGTGTCAATGGACAACATGCCAATATGTATTTACTACAGATTAGGTCACTGAAAGATGCCGATAAGTTTAAGGGCATAAGATAGGCATTTTTGAGCAATAAGGGAAGAGAATTTCTACACAACAACATAATGCAAACCTAAATAACCTATTTTTCCCGAGCCAATGTCTGAGTACCAAGCACTACAGCATGGAAGTATCAAGTATGGGCCTCATGCACTAGCCATTGCTTCCCGCTGAAATTCATATGGTGCTATGGACCTTACCATACTGAAGAAGGTGGCCCATGCCATACTACTAAGCTCAAACAACCTTCAGATAAAGAATGCCCAAGATGTACCGAATCGCAAGCTACATTTACCACACTAGATGCAAACATGAATAACATAGGATTTCTTTACATATGAACTTGGTGTATTACGGTACTACCAAAGGAGAACAAGTATGGATCCACAGAGTTGTTGAAAATCAAACACTCATATTGACTAAGAGAGTAAAGTTATTTCAAATTTTCTCATTACCTCCTCACAAAAAAGCACAAAAATCCAAAATATAATTTGCCTTCTATTAGCATCTGTTAAATTGATTTTTGAGGAGCTATACTAAGTTTGCCACATCAATAGACAAAATATTTCAAGTACCTTGGTCTGTAGTCACAGGATCGCTCGCACATCCACGGCTATTGAATACCGTAACACGCCATTCTTTGCTTCTAGCTCTCATGAGCATATGCCTTACATATGGATCATCACTTCCCCTTAGACCGGCAGTGCCAATATCGAATTTCCGCTTTTCCACCATCAAGCATTAACCATAAGCTACTTAAAAACTATGCATGCATGAAATTACAAGTAAACACTACGCATGCAAGAAGTAAAGAAAATGAAATGTTGATGTTAAATAGCACACATGTCTGCGGCAACAAGGGTTGAATTTAACACTACTGCATCCAAAACATGAATTTAACATAAGAAAAGTGTTCCGCTCGTGATATGTTATAAATTGGATTGCAAACCGCCTCTGCTCGCAAAGCAGATTTAGTAGTAAATGCTTGGTTTCTTGAGATATTTTGTTGAACATTCGGATGAGTTTTTCCGTTGCCGGCCAGAATCAAAACTAGCCAATGCCAAAAATTTCAAACTCAGAAGTTTCTCCCTGAATAGGTCATGGTAAGACAAGGGTTAAACATTTCCAATCATGATATTCATACGCTTTTTTCAAAAGGTTGACCGTTCGTTAAGGAGAGAAACAGAAAATGATTTTACAGGGTATTTATAAACACCAAGTACTACACAAAGGAGACATGGTCTAGGGTGTTCAATTCGACAAACTGCAACATAATGAGCCGTGTACCACCTCAACATTTCAGCAGCATAATGGAATGGTGGCAACAAGCTAGCCTACAAACGCCGAAAGGAGATAGAAGAAAATTCAATGGAATAGTCATCTACATAGATTGGAACATTTGGAAGGAGAGAAATAGGAGGATATTTCAAAACGTGGCAATGAACTCGCAGCAGCTCGCCTTCGAGATTAAAGAGGACCTTCAACTCTGGGAGCAAGCTTTCCTTGATTAGTTTTATCTTCCTAGTTGTGCACCAGTGGCTCCAGCCACGAGTCTTTGGTTTTCTTTGACATTAAAAAAACACCAAATAGGGACTAAAACCTGAATAAGAGAGAAAGACCACTGGCAGCTGTACTATTGCGTATCCGACGATAGCCCAGCAACTATTCATATTTCATACACATTGTGAATCCATCCTATGCATCATGAATAATACACTACTGAAAATAGATTTTTTTACCTTGGCCTGCAATATGAGCCTTCACTGAGTCGGCAAGGTCAATCAACAGATCACCAGATGAGGGGCAAGGAGGTTGTTTGTGCGACCACAAAAGTCGAGCAAGCATCTCAAACATAGTTTTAACAAGATGCAAATGCAAACTAAATGGAGCATAAAAGGACATAGCAGCACATATAATTTAGCAAAATAGATCACTATAAGCTGCAAATTTAAATGAACTTACACTCAATAAAAGTTGCTTCTTAGTTAAACAAGACAAAATTTATTTTACATAGAAGAAAAAACACTCTGCACCACTATTGGTACCACCGCACGTAAGTTGAATTACAATAGTGCTGTTGAGTAATTCTTCAAGCAAAATTCTAAACAAGAATCCAACAGATATCGCATCAAAGTAGTCACTCTTGAATAACCCAAGAAAATACCAAAGGCCACCAATAGGTGAATAACCAAATGGCAAGGCTACTGCAGATTGAAGGCATTATATTTTGAACATGAACTCTAGAAAAGTTGAACAACATATTGCTCCAAAAACTGAATAGCTCCAAAATCTGCAGATGCATATATGCAAAAAAAGATTAGTAGCATAAGTCGATGTTTGCCGAACACTATTAGACGCAGCACAGTTCACCTTCCCAAAGCCATCATTGCAGACAATTTTATAAGGAAATTACATGCAAATAATTGGGGATCTGCTATAGAGAGGATTTGAGTCAACTTTACCTCACCGGTCGAGATCCGAGTGCTTGGAACTCAACATTCACATATATCACAAACTACTCCACATCACAAGAATCAATTTGCAGTAAATTTGAGCAATAAATGAAGAACTAAGAGAGAAAGTGAGGAGAATTAGAGCTAGACCGAGGGGGGAGTAGGTGAAGCGAGAGAGGCCGATGAAGATGTCGCGGAGTGGTGGCGGTGAAGTGGATGCAGGCGGCGGCGCTCGATGTAGAGGAAGGAGCCGGAGACTGGGAAGATGAAGACGCCGTCGGTGTCGGTGCGGTGGTGGTCGTAGAGCGGCGGCTGGAGAAGACGGAGAAGCTTGGTGGAGAGGTCGCCGCAGTCGGCGTGGTGGAGCAACAGAGGTTGCGGCCGTTGAGATGGCGCACGGGAGGAGGCGCGGCGCTCACCGGTGGATATGATGGGCGGCGCTCGCCGGTGGTAGCCGAAGAGGGAGGGGTCGGTGAAGAAGAGAGGGCGCGAGGGAGCAGTGGAGGAAGGGAGCTGCGACGGCCGGAGAGATGAAGAAGAGCCGAGAGGAGGGGCGGCGGGCGGAGATAGGTGAAGAAGGGAGGCGTGTCGGAGGAGATGGGTTGGCCGGAGAGGAGAATGGAGGCGCGGCTGCCGGAGTAGGGGGTGGTTTGGCGACGCGGATGGAGAAGGCGAGAGGTGGCGGAAGCGGTGGGAGGTGAGCGAGGGCGCTGCGGAGGAAGAGGCGAGGCGGCGCGCGCACGGATTGGACGGCGGCCGAGATCCGGAGAGGCGCGATTCGGTGGAGGAGAAGAGGCGGCCGAGAAAGGTGCCGTGGGGTGGAAGAGCGGGAGAAGAAGGTGGCGCGGTGGATGCAGACGGGAGTAGGCGGGTGGCGCGGCGAGATGGCCCGCCTCGCGCGCCGTGGCTGGAGAAGAAGGGGAGGAAGCAAAGGGGCGGGAAGAAGGAATACCGGCTCGGTTTGTTCCCAGGCGCCGGCGCTAGGGTTATGAGGGAATTGGGGTTTTTGGCATTTTTGCGGGCCCTCCCAATCTCAGGATACCGACAGACGGTTCAACGTATATAGCATTAATTACCGACTGACAGTTCAACGCCTAATGTAAATAGATATACTAAAAGGCAGTCAATCGGTAAAGGTAGGATTACCGACTGACGATTTGTCACCAACTTTTACCGTCTAACTGTCCATCGGTAATTATACATTTTTAGCGACAGACATCTGACGGTATTTTGGTGTTGTGGTGTAGTGATCAGGGCAGTCCATCGCCCTTCCACTTTTCCATTCCCAGTTTTTCAATATTTTAAAACAGAACTATATCTGGTTAAGTTCCCATGTCCGCCCTTGACCGTGGGTACGGCTATTCGAATAGTTTTGACTCTGCAGAGTTTGTACACTTTCACCACAAGAGACAATCAACTCGTTGCCCCACACGATTCCTTAGACGTATGGTTGAGCAGACCATCACAGTAACTTTTCAAAGTATCTAGACCCTTTTGTCATCTCACTTTTATGGGAAACTGCCCACTTGCGGTGGGTCCCATCTGTGCGCGGGATGTTTCCCCCAGCCACTACGCAGCCGGACTTCTTCCTCTCCGCAACGTAGGACAGCTGGGAAACTTCACCCTCCACTGGTGTCCCTTCAGGCCCCCTTGCCATAGCGTAGCCCCTTCACCCCCCTACCAGTGAGATGAGTCCGGAGTTTCGATAAATTTACTTAGCCAAGTTGTAATTTACAGACTTGTGGTTGTACTGTTTTACACGGGGTGACATGACAAGATTCAGTCCTTAGTGGCATCTGGGCGGTCTTATCACTATCCCACTTTGTGCATCCACTGCACCACACTGTGCATCCACTGCACCACACATACACATACACACCCTCGAACCAATCCGCCCAGACATTTAAGCAAGTTGGGAATTTTGGAAGCATAAAATAATCATATCAAAATATGCCAGTCATTCCCACTATGACTGCTCAAACTAACTTCTCATGATAAAAACTGATAATGAGGTTTGGGGTATTTCAGCGACCCCGTGTGTATCTATGCAGTACTGAGCGTGGCATATTATTAGGAACTTATTTTCGAAATGCTACCATTATAATTTTACTAGGGCGACAAGGTTCATTTATCCAAACATTTCAACACAGGGTGTAATATTATTCAAGGTAACAGTGGCATCTAACTAGAGTATTGAATTTAGCATGTATTTGCATAAAAATAACAGCATGCAATTTGTTAATTTAAAGCAAAGTAATTTCCATGAAATATAGGTTCAACATGATCAAAGTATTGACTCGCCTAGCGCGGTTTACCGCGGTCTTGAGCTCACAATAATTTCTCTTGAGCTTCTGGTCTTTATCTCCACTTCGAGCTTATCCTCGCTGATTCCATTAAATCTTCACGACTTCCAATTTCTAATTATGCGACAACGACTGAATCCAAATGAAAGCAAATAACTCAAAAGATTCAAATAAATCCGAATAAATTCAACTTTTGTTTAATTATGAGTTAATGGGTGATTTGGATGATTTGAGGCAAGGCTGGTGGTAGTATACGATGACTTGTTCTTTTTGTTTATAATCTCTTTTATTATTATTATTATTATTATTTCTATTTATCAAGGAAGTTCTATGAGTTAGGTTAGACCTATGAATCAGCGTATGAGTCTAGCGGAGCATTACTTTGTTAAGTGTTGATATCCAGGGCATATGATGTCCACATTTTTAAGTTTTATATTATTATCCATTAAATCTTATGTTAAATTTTAATTTATGGCACGTTATTATTTTGTCTATACTTCAACTATTGTTAGGCTTAGCTTTACTTTAATTTAAATTTATCCATCTAGTAAGGCTTGCTATACGGTTTCATGTTTCAACATAGCTACTAATTAAATCTACCAAGAGAATTTGTTTTAATGATGGCATGCTAGGGCATATATGCTAATTATAATTTGAACATTTAACCAAATTGTTTTTCTTTATCCATGCCCTTAATTAATATTTAGTCTTTTTAGATTATTGCTCAAACCATATTATTTAATCATATACGAGCTAACCCAAATTTAAGTATTAAATAATCTCATTTACATCCTTATTTAATTTTCATTACATTCTCTGAATTATTCTCAAATTTTCCTTGATTTTTATTAATTAAAATGGGTTACAAAAATGGACTACTAATGTGAGGAAAAACTGTGCAGTGAACGGATTTGAACTCAAGACCTGCTGTATGAATAGCTCAGCACGCCGCAGCCAACCAACTGAGCATCCAATCTCCTGTGTTGGGAGGGGAAAACAAATTAGAAGAATCAGGCGAGGAGCTGAGCTCAAAGCAGAGCACCCAGGCGGCGCTCGGTGCTGGCCTTGCCGCCGACAGGAGGTGGCCGGGGAGGCTAGGCTAACCAGTGAAATGGATTCCCGGGAAAGTGAGGAAGCTAATGGGGTGGTGCCTCGGCTTGGAACGGCGGTGAGGCGGCTCGGGCAGGGATGGGAGCGGCCGGCGGTGGGGGTGGAAATGGGGACGGCAGCGCCGGCGTGGAGGGAAGGAATCCGGCGAGTGCTCAAGCAATAGAGGAGCCCAGGGAAGCTTACCCAACGGCCGGCAGGGGTGGAGAGATTCCGAGGTGGCTCGGCGGCGTGAGCCCGGGGCGGCGGCGAGGAGGCGCACGGTGCCGGCGAAGCACGGTCAACGGGGAGCTCAGGGAAGACCGGGAGTGGATTCACGGTGCTCTGGAGGTGGTGTGGGAGGAAGGAATTGAAATTTGGCGGTGGGATTCGGCGAATTGCCCGGCGGCCGTTCTTGAGGAAGATGAGGGCGCCGGTGAGCTACGGGCGGTGAGGGCTCAATTGCTTGGAGTGGGAAGCAGAGACGGACGTGGCGTAGCGAATGGAGAGGCCTCCGGGTTTTATAGGCGGCGGGCCGCGGCTAGCCACGCGCGGCGACGTGCGCGCACGTCGGGGACAAGCGGCGCGGTCGGGTGGCGGTGGCGGCGGCGTGTCGGCGGCGATAGCGGCGGCGGGTATGGCCGCGGATCGAGGGAGCTCGCCGCGTCGGCCGTGTCCCACGCGCGAAGTCTTGCGGCTTTGACCGGACGAGCGGCGGAGAGAGCTCGAGCGCACGCGTGAGGGAGAGGAGGAAGGAGACAAGGAAGGCGCGCAGCACCGGGCCCTCCGGCCAGCGGGGAGGCGAGGAGGTCGCGGGCCCGCTGCGCAGGGAGCAGCGCATGGGGCGAAGCTGGGCCACGGCGCGCGCTGCGGAGCGGCCGGCGAGCGTGAGCCGGATGGTCGGGCCGTTCTCGCCCACAGCCAAGGAGCGGGAGAGAGGGGTCCGGGGGGTAATGGCCTACTGGTTTCCCTTTTCTTTTCTTTTATTTTATTTCCTTTTCTCACCAAATTTTGTATTTATAATTTTAGGCACTATATTTGTAGGTGCAAAATTCTAATATGGCTATTCCTATGCATATATATTTATATATCCATATATGTTGGTATTTTTAAATTTTTGCTCCTTTATTACTCTTGCCACTATTTTTAAAAATGGGTCTTAAGGTTTTTAAATCATATTTTCTCCGTGTCCTTTCTAGATCATCTTTTCAGATTCTCATTTAAAAATTTTAATTCTCTAGTATTTAAATATGTTTGTTTTCTTCTTGATCCTTTCAACTTTTTGAAACATTAACCAAACTTTCAGAAAAATATCATAAACTCCAATTTCAAATAAAACATTTGGCAAAAATAATTCAAAAACTTCACACTCTTCAAATTTAAATTTTCAGGATGTTACACGGCGACGGCGGAGGAGCGGGGGAGGAGGAGGAGGCGGCGACGGCGGAGGAGCGGGGGAGGAGGCAGCGGAGAAATAAGAGGGGAGGAGGCGCACGGGTTCGGTGGGGGAGGCCGGCGGCGGAGGAGGAGGAGGGAGGAGGCAGAGGAGGGGGGGGGGAGGAGGCGGCGGGGGAGGCGGCGGAGGAGGTGACGGGGAGAAGGCGGAGGAGGAGGCAACGAGTGGCGGCGCGATTTGAGGAGAAGGGAGGAGCGCGCGCGAATAGAGGGAGGGACGGACGGCGAGCGACAGGAGGAGGAGGAGGAGGAGCGTCGGCGGCGGGTGGGATAGAGCGCGAGGCGCGCATAGGCGGGCCGTGGCGATAGGGGTAGGGCGTGAGGTGGGGAGAGGCAGGGAACGGAGCGGAGGCGCCGTGGTGATAGTAAGGGCGTGAGGCTGGGGGAGGGCACCGGGGAGCGTGAGGCAGCGGTGGATTTGGATCGTTGGATATGAGTGGGTAAGGAGAGAGAAATGTGGGAATTGATCCTTTATCGTTGATTTCACTGGTTGGTTTTCCTGGGGACACGAATTAGTGTGGATGCAGGAAAACTCATGACTGTTGGGGGCACAATTTGGGGTGGACGTAGGAAAGAACTGAACTGGTGTATTTTAGGGGTAGAGATATATAGCAATGTAATAACTCATTTTTAAACGATGCATATTTTAATACATAATTTATAATTTAATTATAATATATATTATATCAAATATCTACGACTATCTTTTCTTCGTAATCTGTCAAGCGAATCCATGCTAGTCTGGTGGCAATTGTCCATCATCCAGGCATCCACCACGCAGCCTTCGCCCGCCGCCGCCTCCCCTACACCCTCGCCGTGGTCTCTTCCTTCCCCTCTCCACCGCCCTCAGCACAAAACCCCCGCGCCTAAAACCCTAGCCCTTGAATTAGCCAGAAGCAGACGCGCCCCCTGCTGCCCATGGCGTCCTCGGCGGCCGCCAACCTCTGGGTGCTGCTCGGCCTCGGCATCGCCGGCGTCCTCCTGGTGGCGCGGCGGCTGCGGCGCCCCGCGCGCCCCGACCACGGCGCTTTCATCGCCCGCCTCGAGCTCCTCCCGCCACCGCAGCCGCCGCCGCCCCAGGCGCCCCACCCCCTCACAGGCCTCTGCTTCGCCATCGCCGACGCGTAAGCTGTCGCCCGACCCTAAACATCATAGTTTGCCTGGTTGTAAGTTCTCGCCCCGGATTGGATTGGTAGGGAGCGAGTTAGCATTGCGTGAGCGGTAATTTGATCGCTTGGATCATACTAGCATGGTTTCACTATGATGTTTAGGGAGGTGGAATTTTGTGTGGGTATCTGTGAGTTGGGGTGGGGCGATTGAATTCACTCGTTTTGGGGCGATAGAATTCATTCAAGGTGGTGCATTGGCTGTTCTGAATTATATTGCGCTTTTGTTTGAATAGTTGATTGTAACTAATGCCTCGCATGGGACAGCCTCATGCATGACTTGCCAAATATTGATGGCTGACGCCAGAAAGGGGCAAAATGCCTTGCAAATGTACGTGAATGTTGGGATTTGATAGAACTCTTTTGGTGTTATTTATTTGCTGTTACTTAACAATCTACCATAGAACTAGATGGCATGCCAAATGGTTGTTTACTAGAGGTTAACTTGGGAGTTGGGATCAAAGTTGAGGGAAGGTCACACACGATGTTTTGCTTAAAATCTGTGTGCTGGTATGTGCAATCTACCCTAAGGTGACAGTTCTATATTACAGAGGCAGTATTTGAACATCAACAAAATGCTAACATTTTTATTATGGAAATATTTGAAAACAAAGAAAATTTTTTGAACTTCATCAATCATCACCTTGACCAAATTATAAGTGCATTATTTTACTCAAATTCATTGGGTCAACTTATGTTTCCATGAGTTGATCATCTCAAGCTGAATCTACTGAAAAGCTATAATTCTATTTTTGATATGTAGGGCTTGTAAAATTTTAACATGAGGGTTAATTGAGGGCTGTAGGGTGGCTCCCAAGAAAAAATATATGCTTGAATGACAAAATATAGTTGTCCCATCCAATGGATACTTGTAATCATGCATGATTTTCTTGCCCAGATGTTATAGGTCCGCATGTGGTGGCCTATGGCATGTCTCCTAAAAGCCTTTAAGTTCAATTTGACGATGTTGTGCACTTGTGCTGCATGGTAGTGTACTAGTGTTACAGTGAAACATTGCTGTGCAAACCTTCGTGGTCTGTTTGATAAAGTGAACGGAAGTTTGATCTTTGTGGTGTGATATTGTTCTTATTGCAGTCGTGATAATCTTAATACAATCCAAACAGTTGTGAACTCATGATACATATTTTACATTACAAAGATTGATTACTTTGTTCTGATAGTACCAGATAATATCATAGTTTTTGTAACATGCTCTCATCTGGCTCAACTCAAAACCAGATTTTTTTTACTTTTTTTTTTCATCCAGTATAATGTGGGTTGAGTGCAGTTCCAATTCTTACTAAAACTGTAAAGGACTAGCTAGCTTTAGATCAAGCCGCCACCACTTCATCTGAAGGAGTTCAATGGGCCTTTTTTGGGTACCAAAATCAACCACAACAACCTGTAAAACCTGTGCGACTGCACTACTAGATGATACAAATAGAGCTATATTCGCTATACAACTCTAAAGTATATATTTGAAATTTTAAAATATAGGTGTATTTGTTATACAACTATGGCAACTATAATACCTATGTTTTATTTTATCTACACCGTTTTAATTTGGGCACAACATTACTGATGTCCTTTTAAAATTAGTGTGGGAATTTCTAGCCTCTCGGAGCAAACGTGATGGCTTTTAATGTCCTTTTAAAATATAATAATTATTATATAAAAGATGCCAAACTGAGCTTAAAGACTTCAGGCATTCCCTGGGAACTGTGTCATGTGCTATATCTTTTTTTAGAGCTGGCGTGGGCTATATTTGTTTCCTGGAGGAAATGCTATTCCCTGAAACCCGCGAAAGGTCCTTCAGCCTGGCGGTAAAGGCACTGAGTAGCACCCCCGCCACCCCAGGTTCGACTCCCCTCGGGTGAGAGAATTATGTGGTTGCCGCGGGGTAAAAAAATCCCCTCGCCTGCCCCCACAAGCCAAAGCACGGATAAAGACCCGGCCCGTTCTCACGCGGGGATCGGGTCTCCGTGTCAGGGTGGGGGCAGGGGTTCGGGGATTTTCTCGATCTGCGTGAGAAGATCTTCTTCTACACGAAATGCCCGGGGGTGGCTCTTCCCCCCCGCAGGTCGAGTTTTTTTTATTCCCTGAAACCCTGCCAGCACACTTTTCAGTGCACATAATTTATCCAAATAGGTGGTTGGCACTTCACAGCCATGTCTTATATGTATTATGAATAAAATAATAAATATCCAATATATGCTTGTGGCATATTTTTTTAGTGCTCCAAAAATTGCCTGATGGTGTGAGCATACATATTTGTATTGGTTTTCTGTTGAACTGTGCTTCTATTTGTCAATTTACCCACTACTGTCCAAAAAATGTTATTGTGCTTGAACTTTTCGATACTTAATGTCACAGTTTCTGGAACTGGGAAGTGGCAGACCAGTTCATATATTTGGTAATAAAGTCTTTTCTGCATGTTGCATTATTTTCCTTGAGAACAAATATATGCTTGCTTTGATGATTTGCAGATTTCACATCAATGGTTATATAACAAGTTTTGGCAGCCTAGAATGGGCAAGGACACACGATGCAGCAACACAAACATCTCTAGTGGTTTCAACTCTTGTAGATGGTGGTGCTATTTGTGTTGGAAAAACTGTTATCGATGAGATGGCATATAGGTAAAGTCATTTTGCTTGCTTTCTGCATATGGCTTCTGAAAACTGTATTAAGTTCACTGAACTCTTTTCTTTTGTTCCTTTTCATTTTTGCCCGAGTGTCACAAAGATGATAGATGTTCTTTACATTTGCTAGGATCACTTTTCCAGCTTTCATTTATCTAGTGTGTGTGCTGACTTAATGCACATTAATTGTTCAGTATCCATGGTGAGAATAAACATTTTGGTACGCCGGCAAATCCTGCGGCTCCCGATCAAGTACCTGGAGGATGCTCAAGTGGATCGGCTGTTGCTGTTGCTGGTGGCATGGTAGATTTTGCATTGGGTGAGCTGTTTTTTTATTAAATGAGACAATTCATGCATGCAACATGCTGTCATTATTTAAGCAACATTAGAAGTTTATTAATATTATTGTGTACTGCTGTTTGCTTCATCCTTCTAATATCAATCTTAGCAGTGGGGACCAAAGTCCCCCCCACCCCACCAAAAGTGTAGCATTTTACAGGCTTGATAAATACTTGCATATAGTTTCTTGCCTTTGCCTTAGTGGCAGTGCTCCTCCTTTGCAATCGCACTAAATTATGGTGCTTCTGGTACACTCTATTGTTTCCTGTGATCTCCCCTGTATTTTCTTAAACAGTTTGGAATTTTGAATATAAGGAAAGGTCATTATGATAGAACATTATAACCATGGTTGTCACGGTGTCGCTAAGGCGTTGCCTTGGCGTCCTGGCTATCCAAGGGGATGCCGTGGAGGTTCGCCTCGCCTTGTCCAACTAGGTAGACGCCTAGGATTCTGTAGCGTCCATGGCGTCGCCACGGTGTCCACAGCGAGCAGCTAGGCGCCTACCTTGGCCAGCTGGTAGGGGTGGGTCTGGGCTATTGAAGTGAAAGCTCAATTGATGCGCAATGCTGTCATAACTGACTTTAAATCAATGCTTCGAGAGTGTAAAGATATAACCTCAACTAGTCGTTGGTCCAAAGTAAGTTTCTTGTACACACTTGACATTTTCACTAAACATGTTGCATCAAGATTAAAAGATAAACAGGGCAAATAATTTATGTAAATATGATGTAACAAACCGCCTAGTGCTGATCTCCTATTATATACACCTGCAGATTATACTAGATACTTAGCTTCGTGATACTTCCAAGATATTAGCTTTTATTTCTGTGATCTTCTAATCATGATAGCAGGAATGAGTTCAAACCTCTTATTGTGAGATTTAAATTATTGTCTAAACATGATAATTCATAATATGATTTGCATAACTTGTGGATTAATTGGGTTCTTCTAGAAACTGACCAATAGACCGAGTCAACAGCTGCCTCTAACTTAGGGAGGTGTGCTATAATGCTGTCTAGCTTGCCGTATCTCGCCTTGAGGATGCCATGTCATCCTGGCGCCGTGATCGCCAAGTCCGTCATGACAACCATGATTATAATGAAATTCCAAAATTCCATTCAAGTGTTCAAGTGAGGATTGGAAACCATTTACAACTTGATAAACGCAATGTTGTGTCTGCCATGGTTCAATTTTATGTCAAAATGGCCTTAGACAGAGTTGGTAGCTTTCCTCTGTTGTGATCTTAAAAAACGTGGTATGAGGAGGATAAGACTTATTCCTCCCTGTGACTTACTTTAGGGATTTGAGAAGACAATGACTCCAATAGTAGAGATGCCAATATATAGATAACCACATGGGCCACATGGGCTGGGCCTTGATATACTTAACACCCCCCTTCAAACTCAAGGTGGAAACGGAGGTTTTGAAGCATTGAGTTTGAGCAAGTATGAGACTCATCAATATTATTAGAAGCATCAACAGCGGTCGTATCAGGACTGGCCGTGGTGGTAGAACTGGGTGGAGGTGCTGTGGGGTTTGTAGGGCGACGATAGAAAACACGTGTGATAGGTGGTTTAGAATGAAAAGGAGGTGGCGCAGGAGGAGGTGTAGTCTCCTGTGAAGGTGGTATGATGGAAATAGAAGGAGCAGGAATGGGCGTAATATATGGAGAAGGTGTAGTGACATCAGTATTGGGTAGAATAGGAGGAAGACACAGGAACGAGGTGGGTTCTATGGGAGAATATGAGGTCTGAGTAGAGGGGTTATAAAAGAAAGGACGGTCCTCAGCAAAGGTCACATCACGAGAGATACGTATGCGACGAGAAGAAGGATCATAACACCGATAACCTTTAGGCTCAGGACTATACCCCAGAAAAACACACTCAACAGATTGTGCAGTCAATTTAGTTCGCTCACGAGGTGCAAGCAAAACATAACAAGTACATCCAAAAACTCGGAGATGATCATAGCTAGGAGAGGTACCAAAAAGAACTTCACCAGGACATTTTCCAGACAGTTTGGATGAGGGCTGTCTATTGATGAGATAGACAGCAGTAGAAACAGCTTCACCCCAAAAATGAGAAGGAACAAAAGATGAAATCAAAAGTGTGCGAGCAGTCTCTATAAGATGGCGATGTTTGCGTTCAGCAACACCATTTTGAGCATGAGCGCCAGGACAAGAGAGCTGAGCAAGAGTACCCTCGAGAGGACAAAAGCGATTTAAAAGCATCAGACAAATACTCACCACCAGAGTCAGAACGAAAAACTCTAATAGGAGTAGAAAACTGTGTGTGAACCATGCGAACAAAAGACTGGTAAATGGAACACAACTGAGAGCGATGTTTCATGAAATAAATCCATGTATATCGAGAATGATCATCAATAAAAATGACATAATGTTTATGACCACCCTTTGTAGCAAAAGGTGCAGGATCCCATACATCTGAATGAATAAGATCAAAAGGTCTAGCTGAGTGAGAAACACTAGATGAATATGGTAGTTGTATTTGTTTTCCAAGTTTGCAACCCTTACAATGAAAACTAGACTCAATACATGTATGACCTAAACAACCTTTATTTATTAATGTGGACAACCGGGACCCACAAAGATGACCAAGACGATGATGCCACTGGGCGAAGGAAGAGGCGGAAGACGAAGCAGCGGATGACACACGAGCTGGTGACTCAATGGACGAAGCAATGGAAGAAGGAAGACGCAAGGTGTTGAGGATGTAGAGGCTAGGAGCACCTTTACGGCGATGGTCAGTCCCAATCACTTTCCCGCTTCGACGGTCCTGAATAAAACAAGATGAGTCATCAAATCCAACAAAACAATGTTGGTCGGTAACTTGACCAACCGAAAGAAGATTCATGGACAACTGAGGTACAAAAGAAACATCAGGTACAGAAAAATGAGGATTGCAAAGTGAACCCTGATGAGTGATATGACAAGATGTACCATCACCGTGCGAATGAAGCACCATCGATGAAAACTTGCAAGCAACTAACTGGGACTGATCAGATGTAACATGAAAAGAAGCCCCTGAATCAAGCACCCAAGACGACGAAGGAGCATTAACAGGCGAAGTGGCAGCAATAGACACCAGGCTTATTAAGGCGTCGCCTAAGCGTCGCTTAGGCTGTAAGGCGGCGAAGGACCGTAAGGCGTTGGCCTCGTCCGCCTCAAACCCTAACGCGTCGCTTAAGCGTCGGTGAGGCGAAGAAACGCGAGGCGACGGCGAAGGCGGACGCCCCAAGAACCAGAAAAAGCAAGTACAAAGAGACGACACGGGATGAGAGGGCGGTGGGAACACTCGTTTACCGCGCATAAGCGAGCTGCCGTCGAACCTAGTGCCGCCTCCATCGGTCCATCCCCGTGGCGGAGGGAGAGAGGCGGCGGCTGGGAGTGAGGGAGGAGGGAGGGAGGCGGCGGCGGCGGATGGGAGTGAGGGAGGAGAGGGGAGGCGGCGGCGGCTGAGGAGGAGAGAGAGGAGGCGGCGACGCTCAATGCGCATTGGGTGAGAAATATTAGGGTTAGACTTTTACATTTGATTCCCCAGAGGTTTATGAAATTACAATTAGATCCTTTTAAGTCCTTCATCTCTTTGGATTTCTTCTAATTTAGTCCTCAGAACTCCGTTTTCTTCGCCTTATGATGTTTGTAAGGCGTCGCCTCGCCTCACGCCTTATCGCTTAAAAGGTGTGAGGGGGGTGGGTCGCCTTACCTCGCCTTACCGCCTTAATAACCTTGATAGACACTGAACCTCTAGAAGTGGAACCAGTACCACGACCACGAGCAGCACGACGTGCACGATAGTCAGCCAACTTTTCTGGATAATGAGAGAAACAGTTCTCTAGAAGATGACCAGACTTGCCACAATGCTTACAGAGCGTTGAAGAGGTACTTTTTGGTGCACTGATCCTCTGAGAAGCTGCCAACACACTATGAGGAACAGATGCAGAAGAAGACATAGACTTAAGACGTGTTTCTTCTGCAAGTAAATCAGACAATGCCTGTGCCATGGTGAGAGCAGAAGAATTGTGAAGCAATCGTGTACGAATGGAATCATACTCAGCCCGGACTCCCATGACAAATCTGTAAGTAAAAAACTTTTCAATAAACTGATGTGCTGGACAGGGAACAGCTGTACACTCAGGTATCATGGAAGTCAATGATCCCATCAGTCGATCAAAAGCAGAGTAGTACTCATCAATAGACATATCATTCTGCTCAATTTCATGAGTTTGTTGCATAAGAGTATGCAAAAGAGCACCACTATCCTGAACATAACGCTTCTTCAAGTTATCCCATATGTCTTTGGTGTTTTGAACTTAGAAAGACTCATAATCATGGATTGCTTAGTACTATTCACCATGGCGACCATTACTTTTCCATCATTAATATGCCATTCTTTTCTCGCAGCATTACTACCATCATCCTTAAGCACATGTGGAGGTTCAGTTAAGTGAAAAAGTAAACCATAGCCCCTCAATGCAGTCTCTACACAAAAAGCCCACTCTGGATAATTCTGACCATCTAGAGTGAGATTGATTACTATTGCATTTATCTGAGACATGTTGACCAACAGAGAGCAAAGATAGTTGACTAACAGCAGGCAAAGATAGCAGTTACCACGATCGTGATGTCACGAGCGAGGACGATGCGCAGACGGTCGAAGAAAACCCAACAAGCCACGGCCGAGGACGATCGGAGCGGCATCGGATCTGCCGAGGCGAGCCTTCCCGTGCGGCGACGCCGCGGATCGAGGCAAGCGGGCGGCGGCCGCGCCGCGATCGGCGGCGGCCAAAGAAGAAACCGCGGGCGGCCGGCAGCAGAGGCGGCAGCTGCGCAGCGGAGGCGGCTCGACGAATCCGCCACGGCGAGACGGCGGCGGCACAGGCGAATCCGCCACGGCGGAGACGGCGACGGCAGGCGAATCCGCCACGGGCGGAGACGGCGGCGACGCAGGCGAGGACGGCCGAGGAAGAAGCCGCGACGGCGGCGCAGGGCGCGCGCGACGGAGACGGCGGCGACGGCGAAGGCGGACGGGCGACGCGCGACGGACGGAGACGGCGACGACGACGGACGAGCGGCGACGGCAACCGGCCGAGGCCGATCGCCAATCGGCCAATAAAAGTTTGGATCGTGGGAGAGGAGGATTAAAATAATCCTAACCTAACCCTAATCCATAGCTCTGATACCATGTGACTTACTTTAGGGATTTGAGAAGACAATGACTCCAATAGTAGAGATGCCAATATATAGATAACCACATGGGCCACATGGGTTGGGCCTTGATATACTTAACACTCCCTAGACAACGTAAAGAAGGGAGGATTTAAACCCGGGCTGGTTATCACACCAACGATGCTACTAGCCTGTAGACCTCAGGAGACTCATCTCCTCTGTTTTTATCTTATCAATTGTAGCTCTGTGAAGTAGATGTTATCTATGTGAAACTGTCTTGTTTACTTTGTTCACAGCATGTAATTTTTTACTGGCAATCAGGCAGAATTGCTCATCAGTAACAGTGTTTATGGTTGTTTTCATGTGGTTAAATATGAATCCATGTCCATCATAAAATTCACCAACTCTCCTGATTAACAAAGTAGATGCTTTGTTAGTTTGTTCTTGTGCACTTGATGGATACACCCAACCCCAGTTCCATATTCACAATTCATACTGTGACCTTTGAGCGGACAAGAAATTTCTTTGTGCTATGGTTGGCAATCTACATATTGTACCATAGATAACAACAATAGTTACTACCAAATTTGAGTTTACTTTGAACATGACTAGAAATAATGAAAATATGTAATGAAAATAAAGATACCTTTTGGAGAATTACCTCAGCATAAATATATTGATTTTGGTCTGCAAGGATATTCTAATCACTATTTTTGTTTTGATCAAAGAAATTATAAGTTACTAGTAAAAGCATAAGATCAGCATCCTAAAAACTGGAGTGCTCTGGCAACAGGGCATGTTACCTTTGCTTGTTAGCAGTAAATCTGAGCTTCCTAGTATTATCTCCCTCTGTTGTTTATGCGGAGTCCATTCCGGTGGTATTTTTTTGTAATTTCAGATTGATTTGTGTATATTCTATAGAAGCATCATTTTTTCAATATATATTCCTACTCAGTAGTGAATCCGAATCCAGAAGTTCTAGTATGCGCCCTGGGGGGGGGGGGGTGTCAAACATAGAATTATAAATTTATGTGGGGATGATCCTTTAAAATTTCATGGACTTTTCAAATTGTAATGAGCATTGGACTGTTCTGCAAAAAAAGCTGTGGTCTGCTGTGTCTTGACCACACAGCTTTTGCATGAATCCACCACTGTTCCTACTGAATCTTTATTAGGTGATGTTTGTTCTGTCATACTGTCTATGCTGCTTCTAATATTATTCTCATTTCTATACTTTAAATAGACAAGTAATACACTCAAAATGTGATGTGCTAGGTATTGACTCCATTGGAGGAGTAAGGGTACCAGGTGGCTATTGTGGTGTCTTGGCATTCCGGCCTTCGCATGGTGTTGTCCCCAACAGCGGTGTTATTCCTGTTGCGCCTAGCCTGGACACTATAGGTACTGCTGAAGAATATTATTCTTCTAAATTGCATGAAATTTATATGTCTTGACTTCTATCGTCATTTCCTGTTATTTTGTTTCTTCTATCACATGCTGGTTTGCAAGGGATCCAACTGTATTGCGCCGTGTTGGCCATCTTCTTCTGAGGCTACCTTATGCTGATATTCGCCAACCCAGACATTTTTACATAGCAGATGATTGCTTTGAACTTTCAAAGCTACCTGCAAGAAGGTTAACTCAGGTGGTGACAAAGTCTGTGGAAAAGCTCTTTGGAAGTATGTATTTCCTCTTTAGTCTTTACACCACTTTTTTTTCTTCTAAAATTATGGGAAGTATATATTTCCTCTTTAGTCTTTACACCACCTTTTTCTTTTAAAATTATCTTGATTTTTGCTGGCATCTAACTTCCTCACGCTGAACTTTTGTCCTCAGGACAAGTCTTGAGTCATGTGAATCTTGAAAATTATTTGGCTTCAAGAATACCAAGCCTGAGGAATTATTCAAATGGGCACAAGAATGGGTATTCAAAGTTTTCATCATTGCTAGCACTTTCTAGTGCCATGCAGTTGCTTCACAAGTATGTTCCTGCCTCACACAATCATGCTATTGTTACTAAACAAATAAGGAACTAATGGTTCAATGTGAAATATCATTTTTTTAATTTTCCTTCTGTGGTTTCAAGCTGTTGCCAAGTTATTTCTGTAGAAGTAGATGTCAGTGTCTCAGGTTCATGACGTACTGTCAACAGAGCAGTGATGCTTAGTTCTTTTTGCTTCAGCGTGAGTTGGAAACAGAATATTTATAACATAGTATTAGAGTTAGAGTACTAACCTAGCTCCTTCCGCTGCCATCCAACACCGCTGTTGTTGGCGTCGCCAAAAGGCCGCCGCCACCTCACAGATCAGGGGCGCCGCCACCTAAGGCACCGCTGCCGTCTTTGTCGCCAAAAGGCCACCACCACCTGAGGTCGCTGTTGACCCACCGCTGCTGAAGCCCGCCGCCGGCCGAACCCGCCCGTCACCCGCCGCCTAAGGTCGTTGTTGACCCGCCGTCGCTAAAGCCTGACGTCGACCGAGCCCGTCCGTCTACCCGACGCCCTGAGCCCGGTGCCATCGTCACGTGACCGTTGTCGCCCGATGACGGTCGAGCACCCGTCGTTGGTCGTGCGCCGCTCGATGCCCCGAGCCAAGCCCCCTCTACTCCGCCGCCCGGTGCTATCGTCGCCTAACCACTGCCGCCGGTTGCGCATCACCCGACGCCCAGAGCCGAGCCACCTCTACTTTGATTTCTTTGAAGGAAACCAACGGTTTCCTTTTAAAGAATTTGTTTCCAAAAAATAAAAAAACACATTGATCTAACTGCCACGTCGTCCAGTGCCACCTGTTAGACTTTGCTGCCTTGGTTGCCGCACCGTCCAGTGCCACATGTTAGATTTCATTGCTTTGGTTGCCACACCGTCTAGTGTCGCCTATCGATGGCTTCTGTTCCATCAGCTGCAATCCCATTCTCGGAAACAAAACTCCATGGGACGAATTACAAGTTGTGGTCTTCACTCATGGAGATAACGCTTAATGGTCTTCGCCTCTAGGACATGTCACTGGTGTATGTCCTTCTCTGCCACCGCCGGTTTAGCCTCTTCCCAGGTAGCCTATTTCTGCACCTCCTGCAGAAGATGAGGCCTCCAAGAAAGAAGCAGAGACTGCTGCTAACGTTGCTAATCTTGAGGCCTTCAAGCGCTGGTGTGTTGATGAGACCTGTGTTCAAGCCATCTTGGTGGTCAGCAATACTCAGCATCGACGACTCTATCCAGCCAGACATTGTTGGTCTGCGGTCTACTTGCCAGATCTGGAAGTATTTGTGTGAGTGATACCAGCAGGGCAGTGATGGCCAGTTAATTTCACTTCAGCGTGAGTTGGAAACACAATATTCATAACAAGTTGAACTTTGTAGGGTTGCCTGGTTGTAGATTCCCCCCCCCCCTCCCCCCTATAGAGTATAATTGGAAGTTGTGATGACGGATGATTGCAAAGGCTCTTTTTTCTTTTAATAAATCATTACAAGTTTTGGCAATTGGCATTCAACAACAAAGAATATCAGATGCTAATAATTATACAAAAGAATTTATCTGACATTTTTCGTCTTACTTTGACTTGGCTTTGGTGCAAAAATTCTAGAGTTATTTTAGATGCACTTTATTGTTATATATTCATCACTTGACTGTCTTGATGATTAAACTATGAATTTTCACCTTGCATATATTTGAATTTCTCTTTCAATTTGGCCTACTTTGACAATTTACTGTCATACAATGTAATAGTGTTCTGTTCAATCCAGGCATGAATTCAAAGATCAGCATATGGAGTGGATAAACTTGGTTAAGCCTGCTGTTGATGCTTGCATAATCAATGATTTGTCTGATGATGGTGATTCGACTATTGATAGCTGCCAAGATGCAAGAACGGAAGTGCGCTTGGCTCTGAATGCACTTCTTAAGATATTAATGGGTGTGTTCTTTTCGACTACGACTTATAGCTTTTGGCCATAGTGCAATGTGCGAACGAACTGAATGCCGATAAGTCGTTTCAAAAAGGCTATCCCGATAAGCCGCTTCGAAAAGGCAACCAAGAAGCCGCTCCGTTTGTCTGTTTGGAAGAAGTCATAAGCTATAAGCTAAAAAGAATGGGGATAGCAAGTGCCTATATTATCTGGAAAAACTGGTTGATCTTGTGACTGATTGCTTAGCACATTATTTGGACGCTACGGATAGCTTTGCTGGATAATTTCGTTGAAAAAACTTATTTTATGCCTCTGCGTGCTGCCTTAAATGTGAGATGTCACGCTCAAAGCTTGGAGTGTACCATAAAGCACACCTAGTGTACATAGCTTTTACAAATGCCATTTCCTTGAAATTTATGTATTATGTGCAACAAGTGAATCAAATCGAGAATCAACTGAATACTGGGACAAATTTACATATCTAATAATTTTCTGCTGAAATGCAAGTACTCGATTACCTGCAAAGTTTTTACATACTCTTACAATCTTGGTAAGTCGACTTGGCAAGTGATGATGTCTTTTTCTTTTGCCCTAAATTGGCTTACCTACAAAACAATTACCAGAAATCCTATGCACTTGGATATCGATGCAGTTGCTTGTCCCTACGAATGCATTTGTTCTTGGACCAAATTGTATTCTCTGTACAAAGTTGAGTTTCCACAAAATGGCATGTTTTATCACTCTCACAAGTGTAGGATTTCTTACTCAAAGTGGCATGCATAGAAAAGTTAGTTGCTTCTAATTGAATGTTTCTTCAAAGATGCATCTATATCTGCCACCGAAATATGATATTCTTTTAGTTCCATAAAAGATAGTGCCCAAGTTTAGATAGCAACAAGAAGAGTTGACCATAAAAGGCCATCTTTACTGGCCACAGGAAATACAATCACTTCTTTTCTATTTCAGTAATTCTGTTGGTAATCTTTGCAACCAAGTGTGAGAGTTTGAGCTTGCACAATTACAGGCTTGGTTTCTCTGTTCTTATGAAAGAAAATATATATCTTTATTTTGACTTTTGACACGTGATGTTTATGTGGCTGTTGTCTTTCCTTGCTGCATTATTACATTATAGTTTGGAACCAATTCTTGAGCTCTTTTTCTAAGCATTCAGCTAGCACAAGCCTAGGGCCCAGTTACTTCTAAAGCTGCTTCTGCTGGACATGAAGATAGCAGTTTATTTACTGTCAGCAGTGTGCTGTCACGGTGTCATCCCATAGTGCACAACATCCGAGAGAAAATTTCTCTTTGTGGAAAAGGCCTAACAAAAGTTTGCCTACTGGATCTTTGTTATACAGAGATGGTTTTCCTATACTGCTTGTGTTTCTGTAATTCATATTCTTGTTTCACAATCTTACATGCCACTGAATGTGCTGTGACATCTTACTTATTGAGTGGTACCATATCAATGCTATTTAGTGGTACTGTACCAATGCTTTTTTATGACGATGTTGTTTTAATCTACAGGATGATGGAATTCTGGTCATTCCTACTGCTTTGGGATGCCCCCCAAAACTTAATTCTAGGGAACTATCATCTGCAAGCTACAATACTTGGACATTATGCCTTTCATCTTTATCTAGCATGTCAGGGTGTTGTCAGGTACAATCTTTCTTTATAGATCATCTGTCATTCCATTGTTATTTCAATTCCTCTGATGACCTTCCCCTGAACCATTTTTTAAAGTTGCAACTTGGATCCGTTTGGCATTTGGGATAGGGGTGAATCTTTCATGGAAGTCTGTTCCATGTTTATTCCTAAGTTCTAACATGTAACAACTATTACTCAGAAGTCAGAACACGAACTCCACCCAATTAGCAAACAATAATATCATAGCTTATAGCTCTATGGATCTGGAAAACTCCCAGAGTGATGATTAGTTGACCTTTCGATGACATGGGCATGCCAAAATAAGCGAGCTTCTAAAGCTCTTTCTACAAGTTCAATCCCAACACAAGGGAAACTTCAGTGTAAGTTGCAAAGTGAAATAGTAGTTTTGCAAAAGTTATTCCAAAAATGTACTCCGTTCACAAATACTTGTTAGTTTTGACCACTTTATTTGTTCACAAATATTTGTCACTTCACATCAATGTTCTAAAAACGGGTTTACTAGGCCGTATACAAGTAACGGGTGCTCCTACCTATTAGCCGGTTATTTGCATAATCGAGCTGGTTATGCTGCATAATAGGCTGATTATGCCGTATAATCACTACTAGGTTGGGTACTGGACTACTGGTCGAGTACCAGTTACCGATTTTTAGAACATTGCTTCATGTTTACCAATGCACCCTTTTCCATTTTGCCCTTACTAAATATCCCACCTCTCCTACCCATTGTGGGTCCATGGTCAATTTAAGTAGTTATCAAGGGTATTTTGGTCATTTTGCATATAAAAAAAGGATGATTGTGTTGGTATTTGTGTCATGGTCAAAACCGTCAAGTAAATGCAAACAGAGGGAGTAGCAGCTTACTGCCATTATAACAATATGAATAAACAAGTAATTGACATGAATAACAGGGAAATGATATAGATGATATATTGCTATGAGGCTATGAGTGACAATTATCGGAATCTATGTATTGACTAATTGACCTTGCAGGTGCCAACCGTGAAAGTTGATAATTGGTTGTTTTGATTTAAATGTTCAATTGATTGAGAGGTGATATTTTACTTCCACTTTTGGAAGAGAAGCAAACTATTTCTTGAGTTAGATTTGGACCTGGGTGTGGGTATTGGTGGGTATTGGAAAAGTCGCTAATGTCCTGTCCATGCCCTTGAAATTTAGTGGCTATTACCATGCCCTACCCGTCATGCAAGAAGGGTGAAAATTTCCGGTAAGCCTACTGCACCTTTACTAATGCAACAATTTTGATGCCCTTTTCAGGTTACAATTCCTCTGGGTACACATTATAAGTTTCCTATTTCAGTTTCCTTCATTGCAAGACATGGTGGTGAACGGTTTTTGCTGGACACCACTCAAACCATATATGCTACCATCCAAGAGCAAGTTGAGATCCTAGCAAAATCTAATGTTTCAAGTAAACAGGCCATGAATGAAGAAGCTGCTGAAGCTGCTAAAGAGAAAGTCAGTTCCTTTCTTATGTCAGTGATTTAAGAGTGTAGCTTTTATTTTACAAACTTTTGCTCAAACCTATCAGCGACCACTACTTTTTTTCCTAGTAGCACCTTGACATGCCAATGTGACAGTAATTCACTATTAGAAGAAAAAGCTGACGATAATTCACTAAGGAGATGCGTGCCAATTTTTAAGTGTTACATTTTAGCATTTGACAAAATTGCAACAGTGTTGGGTTCTGCAACTGGTGACTTGCACTGTACATGGATCCAGATGCACAAGTCAATACTACTGTGTGATACGCAATGATACCAATCCTTCTTGCGAACTTCCAACCCCAAAAAAAAAACTTGTCCCCAGAACTATGATTACAAGTGGGTGTTCTGAATACCACTGTGTTCTGAACTCAAAAATATTGCCACCCTTGGGGGGTTACAAGAGTTAAGTTTTTTTTCATTTTTCTGTTCTTACTGAGTTTTCTTTCTATCACTTGCTTCGTGACAGGGTAACATTGCATTTAAGGAGAAACAATGGCAAAAGGCGATAAATTTTTATACCGAAGCAATTAAATTAAATGGCAAAGTGGCCACATTCTACAGTAACAGAGCTGCTGCTTTTCTAGAACTAACTAGGTATGATCTTCCCCCTCTGGCATCTTTTTTCTTCAATTTATAATTGATGGTCTGGCATGTATTGAGCGTTTGTTTGGTACTTCGGTTACTTCATGGTTCGCCATTTTGGATCTTTCAGTTACCGTCAAGCTGAGGCAGATTGCACAAGTGCCATCGATATTGATCCAAAGGTTAGGATCTGCTGTCTTGGTTTGATGATATGTACTTCATTTATGTTGTGATCGGTGGTTGGATACGGGTCTGAAGACCGGGGATAGTGCATTCGCCCTCATCTAACTGCTAGCAAGGCTCTTCCTGATGAGTAGAGAGGCTCTGAGGTTTATTTGAAAAACCTTTGTTTATTCATCGCTTGATTATAAATGGTGCGGTTCCTCTTTATATAGGTGAGGTTAGCCCCTAACAATATGGAAACTAACACAATCTAATGCAACCAATCAACTAAAGATATTATCATATCCATACTATCTAAATATAAAGATATGTATCTATTTATTTCTAATATGAAGATATACATCTAATTATTCCTAATACGAATATATGCATCTTACTATTCTAAATATGAAAATATGTATCTAATCATTCCTAATCCGACCACTACAGTGCATGTGGTACTGTTCACATGCTACAGTATGTGCAGTGCTGTTCATGTGCTACAGTGCACGCCTCGCCAAATCCTAGGCCATAACATTACACCCTTTGTGGCGAGACAGCTCGTCCTCGAGCTATCAGGTGACGGCCATGATTGATGTCCTTCGTAACCCCATGTTGACAAGAGCCCGTGGCGCCGACGGATAGTCGTGTGGAAGAGAGTGCAACACTCTCGATGGACAGCAGTGAGGACTGCGGTCTCTTGGCATGACTTGCTGTTGTAGAAGGCGCCAGTGGCATGGACAAGCTGCGTGGGGCAACAATGATGCTCTTCCTGCTGGTGCGGGGAAGAACGTGAAGCCGTTACGGTCGTAACACCCACCATGCCCCACATTTACGAAGGCGAGGCATCGGCTGGCCACGTGGAGAGGACTGACGCTAGACAGTGGCAACTTTCCTCCTCGGCGAAGACATCAAGGGTGCAGTCAAGGATGGCGAAGCCTAGAAAGGAGTCATCGTTGGTAATACGGTAGCAAGACCAACGCTGATGACGGAGATGGGGACGGTGATGGAAGCGCCGCCATTGCAGTGGCAGGCGTCACCTCTTGCTGCTCCTCTATCTTGGACATGGTCTCAACCAGCGGCGATATCGACTTAGAAACCGCAGCAACATGCTGCGCCTTCTCCATCTTGGCCATGAACTCTTTTATCCAGGTCATCAAGTTGGTGCAAATTTCAGCGGAGGTGTAACATCCTGATTTTTAGAGTCTTTTTGAAGCTTTTAAAATAAAATTCACCATTTGAATTTTTCTGGAATTAATTAAAGCTTAAATGGAATTTTTTTATAAATTAAAAGGATTTAATATGATTAATCTGAACATGAACATTTGCCAAAATTATTTTATTTGAGTTCTTTGTGTCTCAAGGAATTTATTGGAATTTTTTCTGGATTTTTTGGATTTATTTGCTATTTTCTAGAGCTCAAATTAATTTATTTGAATTTCGGAAAAAGAAAAAGAAAAGAAAATCCCATCCGCCAGTGGGCCGAAACCCACCACCGGCCCACCAAAGAAAGCCGCACCGCGCTCCTCCGCGCGCCACGCGTCGCCGATCCGACCGCGCCGCGCCCGCTTGCCCTGCCGATGGACGACGCGTGTCGCCATCTCGGCCGCCGCTCACGCCGCCACGCGCCATCTCGGCCGCGCCGTCGTCAGTCTGCGCGACAGTGGGGCCCACTGCCGAGTCGCTCTCGACCGGACTCGCCCCCGTCTCCGTCGGACGCCGCCGCCGCCGCCGTTTTTCCTCCGCCGTCTTAGAGTCGAACGCCTCGGCGTCGTGTATTAAGGCGGCCCCTCGCTTCTTCCGTCGCCCCGCCCGCCGCCGCTCTCTGCCGTCTGCTCGCGCCGTGTGCTCGCCGCCGGCTTCGCCGCGTCGCGCTGCCGTTGCCGCCGCCGTGAGTTCGCGCCGCCTCGATCGCCGCCGCCAAGCCACGCCGCGCCGTCCGTCCCCTCCGCCGGCGACCCGCGCTGTGCCGCGCGCCGCTGATGGGCGCGCCGCGCCTCGGCCGCTCGTCCGCGCCGCCGCCTCGGTCCACGCCACGCGCGCCAGCGCGCGCCGCGCCGCGCCGCCTTCGTCTTCGTGCACGGGTCTCCGTCGCTGAGCACGACACATCGGGCCCACTTGTCACCGTGCACCAGAAACCCGCCGCATCGGCTATGCCCGGTCGGTGCCACGTCGTAAAACCGCCACGTGTCGCCCCGCCAAGAACCACGCCAAGACTCACCGCTTGCGCCAAGAGATCGGCCGTCAGATCGCGTGAGCCGAGCCCACCGTGAGACCCAGCTTCCGTGCGCCGGTCCACAAAGACTGATGCACTTTTCCAATTTTCCGATTTTCAGAAAATCCAATTTTTCCAAGAGCCCGTTCTCCTCGTCCTAGCTCCGATTGACCCGTTCTTTTTCTAAATTCATCTAAAATTGAGCTCTACCTTTTGGTTCAGGTTTGAAAGTTTTTGGAGTTCATTTGAATTTTATTTGAATTTTTTTCTCTTTCGCCTCGCTTCTCTCTCGTTAGATCGCGTGTTCGAGGGAGCGGAAGTTGGATTTGAAGATCTAGAGCCCTCATCCGAGCAAGGCCAAGGCAAGTCGTATTCTTTGATCATGTTGAACCCAGATTTCAATCTATTATGTATTATTTTGTTTCAAATTATCATGCATGGCTATTTGTTAATAAAACCTTGTATTGGTAGTTATACTCCTAATTGGTTAAATCCCTCCATGATAACTTGATCACCATGATTCCATTGACACCTTAGGATTGGGAATTATTTAGTGATAAGATAATAATTGTCACATGGGGTTACGTTCAACTGCTTAGCCTGCTTATTATTAGTTCGTTGGGATCTGTCATCACATGTAGTTAATTAATCTTGACTTAATGATATACTTGAACGTGGTGGTTAACCACAGTTATAAAATTTGTTTGCCATGACATGGGTAGTGTCATGAGCATTGGTTATACAAACTTGGCTTTCACTTGGGCGAATGATCGTGCAGTAAAGGGGGTGCAGGTTGCACATTGGGATGTGGATGCTTCGCCTAGGTAACATTTAAGGACTTAACTTTGTGCGCCATTGATCTGAGCTTAATCGTGCAAACCACATGTCTAGTATGGGATAGACCTGGCATAATAATTTGTGAAGTCTCCACTTTGGTTTTACTACGATGTTGTGTGGCACAAGAGGGGCAATTATCGACTAGGGGTTACCCTACTCGACGCGAATCCTTAGCGAGTGGGATCGGGTGGAGATGGATCATTGTAAAAGCCTTGTTGTGATTTCCTTAGCCGAGGCTAATCACATCGTGTGGGTACAGTTGTGCAACCTCTGCAGAGTGTAAAACTATTCGAATAGCCGTGTCCTCGGTCATGGACGGTGCTCGGTGATTTCACACGAGGTAGAGTCTTTATGAAATTTTTGGTTAGTTTGAGTGGGAAGTGAATGGTTAGTTCACTTGTGGATTTATTTAATTCCTTTGATTATCTACTTAGTGTCATTGTTAAATTAGCTTTACAATCTATTTATTGTATTCACTTCAAATTGTCGCTTTATGCAAAACTAATCTTTCAGCCATCCATTGATAAGCCTTGCATACTATATTGCATTCATTTGTTACAAACGACTTGCTGAGTACCAATGTACTCACGGCTTTATGCCCATGTTGCTCAGTTGAGGAGGAGGAACCAGATCAGCAGGAGTTGCTAGAAGGAGGCTATTATGAGGACTTCGCGGATTAGGACTTCGCTCCCCAGTCGATTGCCTGTGGGCATGTCGAGTGGCTACTACGCTTAATTCTGGGTTTCCGCTGCTAGTTTCTTTAAAGCCCTTCAGGCTAATAATTGTAAGCTTGGCCATAAGATCGTACTCTGATGGTTATTAATATAATTTGGATTTCCTTTAGAATATCGTGATGTGGATGATATTTGTCTTTGTTTACGCTTGTGTGCACTAGCGTGATCTGGACTAGTGCGAGAATACACAGTGAGAGTCCGGATTTGTATATTCGGGTCTCGACAGAGATGGTATCGAGCCATATCGATGTAGAGACGAAACCCTAGTCGCTTAGTTGTTGTCTCAAAATTCAAAACCTATTTTCTAAAGACAAAACAATCAAACTCGATATTTAGCAAATTCTTTACTCTCTTACCTTATTCTTAGGGATTCTTGCCTCTCACCTTAAAATTTCTGCGAAAATATTGAAACCGACCCTTATCTTGTGCCGTCTCAGATGTCGCAAAGCAACTATAGCAGTCGGGAGGATGGAGGAGAGTGCTTGAGTGTCGCTACGAAATCTCGGTTTCAAAAGAACACCAATCTATAGTTCCATGGATGATGAAGTAAGAGGATACCATTTCACTCGGTTGTACTTCACTACCAAGCTTGGAGGACACGTCGTACACCACAGCTTCAAAGGTTCAAATGCACAAGCAATGCACGCAAGGCCGTTACTCAACTTTGTCGACGGTACAAGATCGGTATGACCAAGCTCATCCAGAGTACAAGAGGAAGTATGAACTCGAGGAGTACACCCGCGGACGCCAACACCCGCCTCGCCTCGCGCCGCCACCGGAGGAAAGGCAACGCATGGCGATGATCGCCGAGAGTACCTTCGACTCGTCATTCCAAGAGAAGCGCCTACAACGCAGCTCCGCAACCGATGGACGTTCTCGATGATGCGAAGAAGAAGAAGAAGATCGCACACCGCACCTCGCCGGACCGAGTGGGAGCCAAAGAGTAGACCGTAGCATAGGATAGCGTCGGTTAGGAAGTGGTTTTTGTGCATTGGGTGTGATATGAGCTGCAGCTTTGCCCTCAAAAGCAATATGTTGCAGCCATATCAAATCTTTTATTGAAGTGAGTTAATTGGTTCTTTTGTTAGCTTTTCGGCTAAAGTGATTGCTTAGCTCAGATTTGCCATTAGAACATTCCCTTAGACGAACTTACCACTTATCTTTGCTTTTCCTCTTACCTAGTAAGCCTGTGAAGCAGTTCTCAAGCAAGTGATCTTTCTTTTGATGGTTGATACTCGGAGCTCCGCAGAACGTGGTCGATGAGTCGGGACCACGAGGGCGTCAGCAACTCCGAGCAAAGATGCAAACCCACCGACTAGATCCGACCTTGAGTCGATTCATGGCGGCCTGCACCAGCTTGATGAACACCATGATGCGTAACATGAACGCCATGATGAATCGACAGAATCAAGACATGGCCATGCCTCCACCGATTCGCCAAAGGTCAAGTTTGCGAGTTTATGAGGACAAGACCTCCTACCTATTCACGGTCTTCGAGCCATTGGAAGCCGATGACCGGATGCGATCGGTGGAAAAGAAGCTTAACTCGCCCAGTGTATCGATCGCGAGAAGGTGTTGTATGCGACCCATCGGCTTGAGGGTGCTGCAATGAGTGGTGGGAAAACTATTGTGCCGCTCATGAGGATCCAGAGCATCACTTGGGCCGAGTTCGCGAAGCCTTTCGTCATGCCCATATCCGGATGGGGTGATCGAAATGAAGAAGGAAGAATTTCGGAGTTGCGCAGAAGAACATGTCCGTGAGTGAATATCTCAACAAGTTCACTCGGTTGGCCCGCTATGCTCCGTAAGATGTTGCCACAGATGATGCACGCCAAAAGAGGTTCAAGAGAGGATTGAACCGATTGAAAGTTCAAGTAGTGGGACATGATTATGCGCCAAAATATGGTGGACAAGGCAATGCTCATTGAGGAAAGTCGTCGCGAGTTGGAAGAATCTCGTAAGAGGAGAATGATGCGACAAGGATCACAGATGCACCAAGCTCGAGAGCCCGCTTGATAATTTTCAGCCACTCGAGTTCCTCGGCGATCGGGATTCAAAACTCCCGCACGGCTCCCCGTCGGTTTTCTTGATGCAAAACCAAATCCAGATGGAAACCAACGGTAGAGGATTACCAAGCCCATGTCGCGATCACTTGTTTCAAATGCAATGAGACGGGACATTATGCCAACAAATGCCCGCAGAACACGGCGTTGACACCAAATCCGTTTCAACTTGGGAGCCACACTGCATCGTACCCACTGCAGCAGGTCGGGGCGGAGCGCCTCAAGGATCTAATCAACCCAACAAAGGATCGCGATCGTGATACGTGGCGAGTGAACCACGCCACCATGGAGGAAGCTCAAGCGGCGCGGATGTGGTGATCGGTAAGTTCCCGAGAAATTCGAGACCGCCACGCTTTGTTTGATTCGGAGCTTCACATTCGCTTGTTTCCTGAGTTTCACTCTAAAGCATAAGTTGGAAGTCGTTGCACTTGGTTCCATTTATTGGTTCAATCCCGTGCTCGAGATGAGTACAAACCTAGGATGCCCCAAAGTTAAGATAGCCATCCAAGGAGTAGAGTTCTCGCAGATTTGGTTGTCTGAATATCCGCCTTTGGACGTAATGCAGGTATGGATTGGCTCAAGAAGCATCAAGCGTTGTTGGAATGTGGGCGAGCGATCACCTGGACGGTCCCGATGGAAGCAAGGTTAGATTTGAAGCCGACATGAAGCAGCCAGAAAAAGTAATGGTGTGCCAAAGTAAAGGGATTGCCCTGAATGAAGTGCCAGTTGCCAGAGAATACCCGGATGTTTTTCCTGATGATCTCCCTGGGATGCCACCAAAAAGAGAAGTGGAGTTCGCAATTGAGTTAGCACCAGGCACTTCGCCAATTTCCAAGAGACCTTACCGAATGCCCGCCAATGAGTTAGCAGAATTGAAGAAACAGATACAAGAATTGCTGGATAAAGGATATGTCAGACCCAGTACCTCTCCGTGGGAGCACCGTATTGTTCGTCAAGAAAAAGGATGGTAGCCAGCGTATGTGTGTGGATTATCGAGCTCTCAATGAAGTTACTATCAAGAATAAGTACCGTTGCCCGCATTGATGACTGTTTGACCAATTAAAAGGAGCCGAGTATTCTCCAAGATTGATTTGAGATCGGGTATCATCAAATGAGGATTCGACCGGAGGACATACCCAAGACACCCTTCTCAACTCGTTATGGATTATACGAGTTCACCGTGATGTCCTTTGGCCTAACCAATGCCCCACCTACTTTATGTACTGATGAACAAAGTGTTCATGGATTACTTGGACAAGTTTGTCGTTGTGTTTATTGATGACATTCGATCTACTCCAAGGATGAGGAGGAGCATGAGGAACATCTAAGGTTGGTACTGCAGGATTGCGGGAACACAAATTGTATGCCAAGTTCAGCAAGTGTGAATTTTGGATGAAGGAAGTGGCCTTTTGGGTCATGTGTTGACAGCAGAGGGAGTGTCCGTTGACTCGTGAAAGTACAAGATGTGCTCACTGGAAGGCACCCACGTCGATGACCCAGTCGAAGCTTCCTAGGAATGGCGAGTTATTATCGTAGATTTATTGAAGGATTCTCCAGTGTAGCCCGACCTCTCACACACTATTAAAGAAAGAAAAGAAGTTTGAATGGACGCCAGAGTGCGAGAAGAGTTTTGGAAGCTAAAGGAAAGTCGACAACAAACACGATCCTAATTTTGCGGACATCAAGAAAGATTTTGAGATTTATTGTGACGCCTCCCGCAAAGGCTTAGGTGCGTCTTGATGCAGACAAAAGAGTGGTAGCTTATGCATCGCGTCGCTTGAGGCCACATGAGGAGAACTACCCTACGCACGATTTGGAGTTAGCGGCGATTGTGCATGCCTTGAAAATATGGCGACACTACGATGGGTAACGGATGTGAGATCTACACGGATCATAAGAGCTTGAAGTATATCTTCACCCAATCGACCTTAACCTAAGACAAAGAAGGTGGTTGGAGTTGATAAAGGACTATGACATTGGAATCCACTATCACCCAGAAAAGCCAACGTAGTGGCGGTGCGTTGAGCAGAAGGTGTATTGCAACACGCTTATGGTCAAGGAGAGTCAACCAAAGATTGCACGAGGAATTTCAAAAGCTCGGTTTGGAGTTGGTTGAAGAAGGGATGTTAGCCACCTTGGACTTGCAAACGACTTTGGATAGTCGATTCGTCAAGCGCAACTGGGGATGAAAATATCCAATGGATCAAGGTTGGATTGAAAGAAGGAAAAGCAACGAGTTTTGTAGAGGATGATCGGGGTATCATATGGTACAAGAAGCGATTGTGCGTACCCAATAAGGAAGAGTTGAAGCAATTGTTGCTAAGGAGGCACACGAGTCATTATACTCAATTCATCCAGCGGTACCAAAATGTATCAGACATCAAGGATAAATACGGTGGCGGTATGAAGCGAGAAATAGCAGAGTATGTAGCACTATGTGATGTTTGCCAATGAGTGAAAGCAGAGCATCAAAGACCCGCAGGATTGTTGCAACCGTTGAAAATTCCCGAGTGGAAGTGGGAAGATGTGGGCATGGACTTCATCACAGTCTACCCAAGACCAAGGAAGGATACGACTCGATATGGGTAATTGTGGATCGATTGACAAAGGTAGCCCATTTCCTTCCAAAACCACATATTCGGAGATAAGTTGGCGAATTGTATATGTCCGAATAGTGAGTCTCCATGGAGTACCTAAGAGAATAGTGTCGATCGTGGATCGCAGATTCCTCTCGATTTTGGAATAGTTTCCACGAAGCAATGGGTACCCATCTGAATTTTAGCACACCTATCACCCGCAGATCGATGGTCGACAGAGCGTGTAAATCAAATCCTAGAGGATATCTTTGAGAGCATGTGTTTTGGATCACGAGTCAAGTGGGACAATTGCCTACCTTTTGCGAATTTTCCTACAACAACGCTACCAAGCCGTTTGCGATGTCACCGTTTGAGGCTTTGTATGGTGGAAGTGTAGGACCCTCTCAATTGGAAAGAGACAGGAGAAAGGCGGATATTTGGGCGAGTGTTTGCAAGAAGTCAAGAAAAGTGCGCTTGATTCAAGAAAGGTGAAAGCGACTCAAGCCGAGCAAAAGAGTTATCTTGATACTCACCAAGAGATTTAAGCTTTGAGCCCAATGATTATGTGTACCTCGGATCACACCTTTCAAAGGAGTTAAGCGTTTTCAAATGAAGGAAAGTTAGCGCCAAGGTATGTGGGACCATTCAAGATTTTGAAGCGCAAGGAGAAGTTGCCTATTAGCCGGAGCTACCGAGAACTTGAGTGGGATACATGATGTGTTCCATGTATCTCAATTAAAGAAGTGTTTGCGAGTGCGAGAGAGCGGTGCCAATTGAGGCTATGGATGCTGCAGGAGGATCTGTCCTATAAAGAGCATCCCATCAAGATCTTGGAAGTGTCGAGCGTGTCACCGAAGAAGAAGGTCGTTCGTTTTGCAAAGTTCGGTGGAGCAATCATTCGAGAGGAGGAAGCAACACAGGAAAGCGAGGAGGATCTCAAAGCGGAGTTTCCAAACCTATTCTTTAGAGAGCGAATCTCGGGTCGAGATTCCGTTTAAGGGGAGGTTTGTAACATCCCGATTTTTAGAGTCTTTTGAAGCTTTTAAAATAAAATTCACCATTTGAATTTTTCTCGAATTAATTAAAGCTTAAATGGAATTTTTATAAATTAAAAGGATTTAATATGATTAATCGAACATGAACATTTGCCAAAATCATTTTATTTGAGTTCTTTGTGTCTCAAGGAATTTATTGGAATTTTTAGGATTTTTCGGATTTATTTGCTATTTTCTAGAGCTCAAATTAATTTATTTGAATTTCTGAAAAGAAAAAGAAAAGAAAATCCCAACCGCCGATGGTAAACCCACCACCGGCCCCCAAAGAAAGCGCGCACTCGCCCTCGCTTGCGCCACGTCGCCGATCCGACCGCGCCGCGCGCTTTGCCCTGCCGATGGGCGACGCGTGTCGCCATCTCGGCCGCGCCGTCGTCAGGCGTGCGAGTGGGGCCCACTGCCGAAGTCGTCTCGACCGGACTCGTCCGTCTCCGTCGGGCGCGCCGCCGCTTCCGTTTTCCTCCGCCGTCTTAGAGTCGAACGCCTCGGCGTCCGTGTATTTAAAGGCGACCGACTCGCTTCTTCCGTCGGCGCCGCCTCGCGCTGCCGCTCTGCTCGCTGACGCGCCGTGCCTCGCCGCTGGCTTCGCCGCCGTCGCTCGCTGCTTAAATCGCCGCCGGTGAGTTCCGCCGCCGCCTCGATCGCCGCGCCGCGCCGATCGCCGCCGTCGCCCTCCGCCGGCGAACCACGCGCCGTGCCGCGCGCGCCGATGGGCAGCGCCGCGCCTCGCCGCTCCGTCCGCCGCCTCGGCCGCCCCGCGCCACGCCACGCCACGCCAGCGCGCGCCCGCGCCGCCGCCGTCTTCGTGCCGGGTCTCCGTCGGCGCTGCAACACCTGACACAGGGCCCACTTGTCACCGTGCACCAGTAAACCCGCCGCATCGGCTATGCCCGATCGGTACCACGTCGCCCAAACCGCCACGTGTCGCCGTCGCGCCACGCCAAGACTCACCGCTTGCGCCAAGAAATTCAGCGGCCGTCTTGTTCGTGGCCGAGCCCACCGTAGACCCGAGCTTCCGTCGCCGGTCCACGGCCTGATGCACTTTTCCAATTTTCCTGATTTTCAGAAAATCCAATTTTTCCAAGAGCCCGTTCTCCTCGTCCTAGCTCCGATTGACCCGTTCTTTTTCTAAATTCATCTAAAATTGAGTTCTACCTTTTGGTTCAGGTTTGAAAGTTTTGGAGTTCATTTGAATTTTATTTGAATTTTTTTCTCTTTTCGTCTCGTTTTCTCTCGTTAGATCGCGTGTTCGAGGGAGCGGAAGTTGGATTTGAAGATCTAGAGCCCTCATCCGAGCAAGGCCAAGGCAAGTCGTATTCTTTGATCATGTTGAACCCAGATTTCAATCTATTATGTATTATTTTGTTTCAAATTATCATGCATGGCTATTTGTTAATAAAACCTTGTATTGGTAGTTATACTCCTAATTGGTTAAATCCCTCCATGATAACTTGATCACCATGATTCCATTGACACCTTAGGATTGGGAATTATTTAGTGATAAGATAATAATTGTCACATGGGGTTACGTTCAACTGCTTAGCCTGCTTATTATTAGTTCGTTGGGATCTGTCATCACATGTAGTTAATTAATCTTGACATAATGATATACTTGAACGTGGTGGTTAACCACAGTTATAAAATTTGTTTGCCATGGCATGGGTAGTGTCATGAGCATTGGTTATACAAACTTGGCTTTCACTTGGGCGAATGATCGTGCAGTAAAGGGGGTGCAGGTTGTACATTGGGATGTGGATGCTTCGCCTAGGTAACATTTAAGGACTTAACTTTGTGCGCCATTGATCTGAGCTTAATCGTGCAAACCACATGTCTAGTATGGGATAGACCTGGCATAATAATTTGTGAAGTCTCCACTTTGGTTTTACTACTGATGTTGTGTGGCACAAGAGGGGGCAATTATCGACTAGGGGGTTACCCTACTCGACGGCGAATCCTTAGCGAGTGGGATCGGGTGGAGATGGATCATTGTAAAAGCCTTGTTGTGATTTCCTTAAGCTGAGGCTAATCACATCGTGTGGGTACAGTTGTGCAACCTCTGCAGTGTAAAACTATTCGAATAGCCGTGTCCTCGGTCATGGGCGGTGCTCGGTGATTTCACACGAGGGTAGAGTCTTTATGAAATTTTTGGTTAGTTTGAGTGGGAAGTGAATGGTTAGTTCACTTGTGGATTTATTTAATTCCTTTGATTATCTACTTAGTGTCTGTTGTTAAATTAGCTTTACAATCTATTTATTGTATTCACTTCAAATTGTCGCTTTATGCAAAACTAACCTTTCACCATCCATTGATAAGCCTTGCATACTATATTGCATTCATTTGTTACAAGCGACTTGTCGAGTACCAATGTACTCACGGCTTTATGCCCATGTTGCTCGATTGAGGAGGAGGAACCAGATCGGCAGGAGTTGCTAGAAGGAGGCTATTATGAGGACTTCGCGGATTAGGACTTCGCTCCCGATCGATTGCACGTGGGCATGTCGAGTGGCTACTACGCTAATTCGGGTTTCATTGCTAGTTTCTTTAAAGCCCTTCAGCTAATAATTGTAAGTTTGGCCATAAGGTCGTACTCTGATGGTTATTAATATAATTTGGATTTCCTTTAGAATATCGTGATGTGGATGATATTTGTCTTTGTTTACGCTGTGTGCACTAGCGTGATCCTGGACTAGTGCAGAATACACAGTAGAGTCCGGATTTGTATATTTGGGTCTCGACAGGAGGATAACTCGACATTGGAAACCACAGTAGTTGGCTCAGTGGAGACTTGACGTGTGGATGGAGACGGCGCGATGGTGATGGCGAAATGGAGGTTGACGTGCTTAATAAAACTTGGCCATGGTTGCACCCCAAGTACACACTCCAGCTGCCGGTACCACAAGGCGGCATTCCCCATCAGGTGGTGTGATGCCAACGACTCCTCTTCCTCCATTGTCCGCTGCTCCTAGACGAATTGCTCAAAGTGAATCAACCAAGGTTGCGGATCTTCCTTGCCGTCAAAGGTCGAAAGCCCTAGGTAATGGAATCGTAAAGCTTGGGCCTTTATAGGATTGAAATCCTTGCTGTATGCCATGGATGGCGGAGCAACAGTTGGCTCTGATACCAAATGTTGTGGTCGGTGGTTAGGTACGGGTCCGAAGACTGGGGATAGGGCACTCGCCCCATCTAACCGCCAGCAAGACTCTTCCCTGATGAGGTATAGAGACTCTGAAGCTTATTTAGAGAACATTTATTTATCCATTGCTTGATTATGAATGGTGCGGCTCCTCTTTTTATATAGATGAGGTTAGTCCCTAACAATATAAAAACTAACACAATCAAATGCAACCAATCAACTAAAGATAATATCATATCCATACTATCTAAATATAAAAATATGCATCTATCTGTTCCTAATATATATATATAAC
Source organism: Dendrocalamus sinicus (assembly GCA_036346575.1). Classification (NCBI taxonomy): domain Eukaryota; kingdom Viridiplantae; phylum Streptophyta; class Magnoliopsida; order Poales; family Poaceae; genus Dendrocalamus; species Dendrocalamus sinicus. Next base: position 9,732,117 of record CM070648.1, read on the forward strand.
TGTTCCTAATATGAAGATATACATCTAATCATTCCTAATCCGACCGTTATAGTGCACATGCTACTGTTCACGTGCTACAGTATGTACGGTATTGTTCATGTTCTACAGTGCATAGTTCACAGGATCCTAGGCCATAACAATTTAAAACATAAGTTTAGACAATGAGAAAAAAATGGAAGTTTCGTCGGTACGAGTCCGGACAGTAAACTTAGAAGCATCCTCAGTTGAATACGAAGACCACCGCGGGTACGAATGGACACAAGAATAGCACACAACCACCAAGTGAATTCAAGAGGAGTGTTCTAGGGTTACAAGAGTGGCCTCCCCTCATCCATTATAAGAGATCCTATTTATAGGGGGGAGAGGGAGGCCAGTGTAGTTACAACTTTGCTCTTAGGGTTTGGCCTACTCTTGGGGATATTTCGGTCGTTTACTCCGCGTGAGCCCTACTGAGTCCAGGACCCTGAGGTTGGTCCGGGGTCAGTCTTACGTACTTCGCCCAGGGTCCTCCTAGGGTCAGTCTCGCGTACTTCGCCTGGGGTTCTAGGGTCGGTCTTGCGTACTTCGCTTGGGTCCTCCTAGGGTCGGTCTCGCGTACTTCGCCTGGGGTCCTAGGGTCGGTCTTGCGTACTTCGCTCGGGGTCCTCCTAGGGTCGATCTTGCGTACTTCGTCCAGGATCGGCTTAAGGACTTGGCTTGGGGTAGACCTTCCGTGGGCCTGAGGTAGCGCGGGGACTCTCCCCCTATAGGAAGTTTACTAGACTTGTCTTTTCCGTTTTCTAAGGTGGATGTTTTTAAATTTTGTTGAGGTTCTGATAATGTGAGTCTTTTGCACAAAAGTTTCAGTTGATGTGTGCCATACATTCTCATGTTAATCTGTTATACTTTCTAGAGTGTGAAAGCTTATTTACGGAGAGGAACGGCAAGGGAGATGCTTGGTTACTATAAGGAGGCTGTTGACGGTATGTCTTCCCTTTTTCCCTCTGTACCTGATAACCTGATATTAAGGAATTCATGTCTGTTGATTGATTTCAGTAAACTGGATGACTTGTGACTATTAACAGCTCGTTCATTTATCGGTTCCACTATTAAGTGCTAGATCTGATTGTGTAGTCCTTCACTACGTTTTGCAGATTTCAGTTACGCCCTTGTTCTAGAACCCATGAACAAGACGGCTGGTGTTGCCATTAATAGGATAAAGAAGTTATTTCCGTAAACACCAAGCCGTTAGAATTATTTGTGTGTGAAGATGTGGCCTCAGACTGTGTGCACACACAAGTTCTGCGTGTCTGGGGGGTTATAGAAGTACCTGGGTGCCACCAATGGATGATGCTGCACATGCTCAATGCGCCTCACAAGGTACTCAATTATCGTTGCTGGTGGAAACGGAGCTGTCGTATGTGGAGTCAATTTACTCCTTCCCCCAAGTTTTGGAAAAGCAAAATAAAAAACAGGTTTTGGGAGTTGGGTCATAGTAAACAATGTCTCAAATGTGCTTTACTGGTGTCCTTGATCCCCACCATGTATAATATCGGTTTCGACAATTATTTGTTGAAACACCGTGATTTTGCCAATAAAACCTTTTGCCATGCGCACCTAGTCGCATATACGCTGTATCCATGTCTTTGCTACTCTGAAGTACAGCCTTCAGGACTCTTCCTGAAACGGCCTGCCTCTGGCGAGATCGCTCGTGGAGGCTGTTAGGCCGCCATGTGCTGACGCCCAATTGCTTTGCCGACTAAACTATATATAAGCCGGACCTTTCAGCCTTTTTCTTTCGGTTTTGGTTGTTTGCATGTTCCTATCCCTGAAATTTCCTGTGTTAGAAGGCGTCTGCATCACATCAGTGATGTGTTCCTTATGTAGTGTGGATTGCTCAACACGGGACCGACCTGTGCATGGACGTGCAAGTGGACTTGAAGCTAATTCCGGTTCGTATAAATGTGCGATCCGTTGATTGCCGGAGTTAGGCTTTGGTTATTGCGTCAGTTTTGGATCAAGTACAGGAGCACTAGTTTTTAGCCCAGGCCATTGACTTGTTTGTTCTAGTATATGGTACTAACCTGTAATAAGCTAAGAAAAATAAAGTCCTGTTCCACAAGTTGCAGCGCGTGAATCCTATTTGTTCCGTGCTAATCCAGCCATTTAGGTGCCATGGTTGATTCGTGAGTTCTGCATGTCTCGTTCCAATACTCTCTCCTGGCTGAGGTGGATTCACAAACGAATGATTGAATCAGACGAGAGGATATCAATATCTGGAGGTAATAATAAACATGGTGAATGAGGAGCTGAGCTGGGTTTGAATAGTAATGAGAAGAGCTGAGCTGGGTTTGAATAGTACGGGGCGACACGGGCAAGGTGAACAACACGGCGATGAGGAGGACGTTGCCGGGACCGGCCGACCGGGGCGGAGCGCGTTTCCTTATGATTTGAAGTGAAGAAGGGCATCTCCAACCGCACGGAGCTCTCCTCTGACTTGGCTTCTACTAACCTTTTGGCGAATGGACCGAAGCAGCAGTACATGTTCTAAACCGAATGGAATGGGAGCCCCCAGCCTTTCGCACAGCTGGACACAGAAAAAACCGTGCATGCATCGATCCATCCACATCACTGGAGTGAACTGACAAGATCATGCGAAATGCACCGTGTGGATTCGTAGATTTTAGAGGAGGGACTCGCTAATGGCCTTGAGCCCGTGGGACCCCAGCACATGAGATGAGAGGCATAAAGGGTAGAGGCATAAAGGGTATGTGTGGTGCTTAGGTACGGCTCTGATCCGGGACCATGCATGAACGGAACTGCGTCGTGACCACAGTTCAGAGCGGGAGGGAGCTGCACGCGACAATGAATAGGGCGTGGCCCACCTACTACTACACCACTCCTCGCGCCGGCCGGACGGAACGAACGATTCGTCTCCCCCTCTCTCTCGAGTGAATTCCTCAAGCTAGCCACCGGCCGTTTCCAGGGTAGTACTGTCGAGCAACCGAACTGCCCCTCTCAAGAGCCGTGTGTGCGCATTCTGCGCATCTTATGGAACCTTCTGACTAACACGTCTTATCACTTAAACAGGCTTCTCCCTCTCGAGAGCCTAGCTAGCAAGATCTTTCACAGCTCTCTCTATGTACCCATGTGATGCGTGGTTGTATTATTCATATCAAGCTTATGGGTCTACCACGGATTGTATTATGCATATACTCGCCGAGCTTTTGGGTCTACCACCTGCTGCCATCCTTGATCCCTTGGCGCATGGATTATGCCTCTGCAGTAGTGACCATGGCAGTCCTGGAAAAGACTTCTCTGTACGTGTAGCGTTGCTGGCTGGCTAGCTCCCGTTTACTTAGGGGTGAAAAACGATAACAGATAATTCATTTTATCCGATATTCATATCTGAGAGAAACGCGAATATGGTAAGCAAAATCCGTATTAAAAATGTTCGTATTCATATTCGAAAATATTCGTATCCGTATTTGAGAATATTCATATTCAAGAATATTTGTATCCGTATTTCGTATTCGAGACTATTCGATTCGTATTCAATCCGTTTCTAGAATCCATGAAAAATCCGTACGAATTTTGTGATTCAAAATTTGAATTTACGCAGTTTAAAACCGGTAACGGTCAAAAACCGATGAAAAATCGGCAAAACCGCTAGGAATCCGTTTTATCCGATATTCGTATCCGAGAAAATCCGTATTCAAAAATATCCGTATTCGTATTTGAGGATATTTGTATCCGTATTTTAGAAAATTTGAATTCGTATTTATTTTAAAAATATGAATTTATATTTATATTTATATTTAAGACTATTCGATCGTGTACGATCCATTTCCACTCCTACATTTACTAGTATGCGCGCGAGCGGCCGGAGTTGCAGATCAGAGGACCATCTTGCGACAGGCAAACCTCACATTCCTTTCTGCTGCTAGATCTAACAGACGTATGTTTTGGGCATTTATCTTTGCCAGTGCCAGAATGTGGTGCTTGTTTTTGGGCTGGGGTTTTCATTTCCCTGTGGGCCACGGATCAAATGCGTGGCTGCAACTTATTTTTGGAGACGAGTTGTAACGTGGGGCTCGCTGCAGTCGGTATGGCATGTTGGATGTCTGTTTGGAGCGGGAATTTTTCGCTAAAATTCTGCCGAAAGCTATATTATTTATATGGGGTTCTAAGAAAATTACTGTGTTCCAAACGTGGCTTGGATAGCTCAGTTATAGGTTCAGAATTTGACATTTTCTTATATAATATAAGTGCAGTAAGAGTCGACACAGAAAGTAAGATTAGATTGGTTAACTAAGATTAATGTATTTTCTGATAATAGTAAGCATACCAATCGACAAGACTGGTTACCTTGACAAGATCGGTAAGTAGAAAGTCTATTCATGATCTGTAGGTCTGATGCTTTAGACTAGGCTGGTCGCCTGCTTGCCAAGCAAAAGAACGAACAAAACGTACTTGTGCAATGTGTCACGATTAATTGAATTAAGAGTATTGCTATACAACACCCGACTGTTTTTTAGGACAAAAATAGTCAGATTGATCTGGGACATTAGATCTCTATCCAACGGATCCACCCATACAAACCCTCCTCCAAAAAAAATGATCTAGGGCGTTGGATCTCAATCTAACGGCTCAAAATCTGACTATTTTTATTCTAAAAAACAGTCGAATGTTGTATAGACACTCCCTTGAATTAATGTTGCCTGCTAGTACTTCCTTCTCTCTCCTACTAGTCAGATTCATACAACTGTATCATCTATTTTTCTTGTTCAAAGTTTTTTTAAAGAAAAATTGATGTGCTTACGTAACTAAATGAGGATCTGTACGTAATTTGGAAAATCATGAGGTACTATCCACTAAAGAATACGTAATTTTGGTGAAGTGAATGGTGCTTTAAGGGAAAAAACCTGATAGGGTGTGAAAAAAAAAAGTAGGGAGGCAGCCGCTGCTGGATAGCTACTTCCTGGCAATCCAATTCGGCTTAGCTCACCTTTGCAGTGTATGTTCACACACCCGAACCAATGAACCATATTATTATGCATGCTTCCCTCGTTTGGTTAATTACCCCTTGATCGATAGCTTGAGTTATTAATCACGAGTGCTCGTACGGCCACGCGACACGCGTCCGGGGCCGACAAAAACCAACTTTGATTAAATTAGTCCGTACTGCATAGTTTGCTTTCGATGTGCCTTGATTAATAATTCTCCTTTTGTTTGCCTCACTGCACTCTCTCCAGCATGATCAAGGGTCTCCTTATCTTCTCCACGCATGCTTGCAAATTGCGACATGAGGAAGCTTGCCTTGTCAATGTCAAGCCACAACCATATGTACTCTAAAACCTAAGCTATAGCCTATACGAGGAGTTGTAATAGCTGGATCTACATCAAGAAACGCTAATGACCTCACGATTCTGTGGACATGTTCTTTTCCCCCCGTACTGATCAGACTACTCGGACTACCGACTCTAAAAGGTCTACACTGATAACGGCTACCGATTTGCCTGAGGTCTGATGTTTTCAGCTTTTAAAAGTTATTTTTCATTTTTTTTACAGTAATTAATTTTTAAACAGAATATTTTTTAAAAAATATGGTCTACTAGTTAACTATAGTACATACTGTACTGACTTCATTTATATTGACAAAAACTGTACATGAGTTTCTATTACTCTGTAATCTCTCACACGAACAACCTAAAAATCATAAACTGTAGCTAAAAACCATAAACTTTAGCTAAAAAGAAATAGGCCCTCAAACAATTCTTGCTAGCTCCAGGCGCTATATCCACGCTACATGTGTACCCCTCCCCCATTAGTCAGTATCAAGCGTACGTACGATGCTAGCTCCCTCCCTCCCTCCTCCCTGTAGCGCCGCTGGACCTGAGCTCTTGCAACGCCAACGCAACGTACGCATGCGCACACCCATCTTTCTTTCGGTTCAGGGGGACATGGAACCGGCCCGCTTCGTCCGATCGACCCTACGCCCCGGCGCGGCCGGTGAGAGCTGCATGCCTGCCTGCCTGCCGGGCACATGCAACTGTCCACCTCCCCTCCCACCGTGGCGCGCGTACGTCCGCCTGGATCGCGGTCGTCACAGGTAGGACTGTGCATTCGGTTAGTTCGGTAAAATCGGTTCGGTATATACGGTATATACGGCAAATACGGTATCGTTAGTTCGGTAGTATACGGTATTTTTGAAAATACGGTTCGGTATCGGTAAGTCCCAATTTATTTCGGTACGGTATCGGTAAATACCATATTTACCAAAGTTGACGCAAATTGCAAACGATATAGTGACTAACGAGACGAGTAGACGGCGATATATATACTACGAGCCGTTCTAAAAAAGATATTTGCATCCACAGTTCTAAAAAATACAAGGAACTCCTTTATGTCGTGCGATGCGGCACAAAAGTCCGCAACAAGAACGCTGAGGCCATCAAGCACTCCTTGCAGCTCCTTAATTTCTACTCTTCCTACTTTCTCAGAGAAGAAGCGCAGCTCGCCGAGAACTGCAGAACAACAGAAGAAACGTCTCAGGGAGCCGCTGACATGAAAAATGAACCGGGTTTGCTATAAAAAATAAACGAGGTCTCTCAGTATTTGCCGTATATACCGTGACGGCGTGACCTCGGTATTTGCCGTATAAACGAGGTCTCTCAGTGACGAGGTGTATCAAAAAAAGAACCGTTCATTTTTCAAGTCTCTCAGTGAACTCGTCCTGAAACATTGAACCGGGTGAACGGGAGTTCGGTTTCTTCGGTTTTTTCGGTTTTTAGTCGGTTTTTCCCGAAAAAACCGAACACCAAAAAAACCTAAAAAATAAAAACCGAATCGAATACCGAAAACCGGTCAAACCGAGTTGACCGGTTCGGTTCGGTTTTTTCGGTCCGGTTTTTTCGGTTCGGTTGATATTTGCACAGCCCTAGTCACAGGTCACTCAGCCTCGCCTCGCGACAACCCGTCAACCGCAACAGCTCACGGTCACGTACGTACGTACACCTCGGCGAAGGCTACGCTAAGCTGTATTATTGTAGGCCGGCCTCAGATTCGGCTAGCTACCACCTCGACATGTGTAGTGTGGATCGCGAGATCCACGGGAGCCTTGCAGCGAAGCCCCGCGCGTGACCCGTGCCACGCGGTCGATTTGGGTTGGGGGCTCGCGAGATAGGCTGTGTTGCCGTGCCCGTCCGTTCCCCGCCCGCGCGCGCGCGTGCTCGGCGGTCCGTGCGGCTCCCCAGCCCAAGACACTGCATGGTACGACTTCCAAGTTGCGCTAGTGCTATGTAAATGTTATCTGGAGTCACCAATAGCAACATGTATGTATTGTTTCGTCTAAGGGTATTCATAGTGTATATAATTCAAAAGGTCTTAAGGTGGGTTCCATCTAAATCTTAAAGCCAACTCTATAGTGTATATAACCCAAGGGGCCTTAAGATGGTCCCACTCGGCAGATAAAGAAAAAATGTATTTTAATGTTTGTGGCCAGGTCTTTAGCTTAAGGACCAGCCTTAAGCCTTTTTTGCTTATAGCCTGCTTAAGGTTGACCTTAAGGTGGCTTAAGACTCTCTATTTTCATACACTACAGATGCCCTAAAAGAAACATGTATTGTACTTTAGAAGTAGCATATAGCACGCCTTTTGTTCTTCGTGTCTAGATCCCCGATCGTTTTAGCTTCGGCTTCTGGCTTATTTTTCACTATTTTTAAATTTCGTCTTTTTCTGATTTTTTTTGGATTTTTTGAGTTTTTTCCGGTTCTTTTTTCCTGTATTCGTTTGCATTACACGTGTTGGGCTAACCTATTTTTAAAATTTTTAAATTTTAATTATACCAAATAAGCCACCTTCAGCTACAGTGTAATTTCAGCCAGCTACAGTGAAATAAGTCATAAGCCACAGCCCAACCGATCACCACCAAATTTTGTGAAGACGCTTATGCATGATAAACATGCCGTACTAGTTAGGGCGAAGATTAGTCCCGCTCTTAGCGGGTTTAGCTTTTGTTTTTTTAGTTCATTTAATTTAGAAGTCACTTAGAATATATTAACTTCTAATTTCTGCTCTCTTTTTTTTTTACCTTTTTTCCTTTGCATTGTCTATGACGATATAATAAGTTTTAGCCGCTACAGTGCAATTTTAGTTAAAAATCATAATTAGAGGGTTAAATCAAAAACTAGTTGAACCACCACTTAACACCCACAATAAACCAAACTAACATGTCGCATATATACGAACAGTTCAAACAGAGCAGAGAGGCATCTCAGCGACGGTTGCGTGCGCACACTGATCTTAATGGGATCGATGTTTGATCTTTCCACTGTCCGGCCGGCCGGCCCACCACAGGAGCAATCAGCCACCGCCAGCGCGCGTCACACGACACAGTTGCGGTAGAAAACTGCCAGGGCCGGTTAGTTTCGCTCTCCAATCGAGCCCCGAGACAGGGGTGACTAGGCAATGCCTCCAACATCATAACGCTTGACCTCATTTCGCAAAAAGATATCGCTGCATTTTCCCTTTCCTCTCGTTTGGCGATTACCCAATTCCGTACAGCTGATGGTGCCCGCTGTTCGTTTTTACCACACGAGTTTCTTCAGTCGTCTCGCTGTGCTGGGCTCTTCGTGCCATCCTCTGATTCTGTCAAGAAAATGCCATCCTCTGATTCTGTCAAGAAAAGGCTTTGCTTGGCTCTTGGCTGTGCCACGTAGCGCAATAACACAAAGAGGAGAAAAAAAACTTCACTCTAATACTATTCAGATATAGATTCCAAGTGTCTTTATTTGGTGTTAGAGATATGTACGTATAGTTGGTGTATAGTTGTAAACTGTCTATATTATCTCCTCTACTTGAGAATCTTTTAACTTCCTAATCATGGCTTGCCCAGCTAATATAATGCGGCCCCTCCTTCTTTGTAGGTGCGGTGCTTACGTCATTCCTATTCTCTCTACATGATATCAGATTTCTTTATTTCCTGAGCCTTCCGCTACTCCTCATGTACACATCCACCTTCCGCTTGTTGCCATGAAGGGTTTGGCTGATGGTAGCATCTCCGACTCTGCCACCAGCTTCCACGTCAGCCTCCAAGTCAGCCTCGGCACCGGCCGTACCCACTGCCACCATCAACGTTGTGTCCGTCAAGACTCACGTTCCCGTGGTGCTTGACGTGAAGACCTCGAACTACACCAAGTGATAGACCTTCTTCAAGGCCATGTGCGCCCGCAATCAAGAGCATTCAATCCCTCTCATAAGACTCCATTCCCGACCTTAATCCTCAATTTCATGCGCCCGTTTCGCCGGAATGAGTCATGCCACCGAAAGACATGCCGAGCGAATCTTCTCATCTGGTCCACCTCCGCCCCTATAAAAGGGAGCACCAGGTGCCCCTCCTCATACTCATCCACCTTCAAAAGTCTCAAGTCCTCTCTCCCTTCCTCCTCGCTGCAATCGGCGTTTTTCTCTCGCCAACCGAACGTCGTTCCTTGCCCGTTTGCGCCGCCTATAATGGAGTTCCGCCACCTTTGACCACATCACCGACTTCGCCTTCGCGCGTTCTACATGGTGCTTCCCTCACCTTCGCCGGAGCTTCGCCGGAGCACCGTAGCCAAATCACGCCATCGTGTCTCTCGTCGCCATTAGCCGACCCGTGTATATTCCACCACAACCGAGGTGAGCATTGTGTTCCTCATGTTCTCCTCTTCGTTTCACAGTAAACCTCACCCGCTATCTCCTCTCCGTTTGCCCGGAATGCCGACGTCAATCTACCGGTCGCCGAAGGTCTTCTCCACCGTATTCCGCCACCATCCAATGTCCTTTGGCCGAGCTCAGTTTGCAAATAAAATTATGTTGATTTAAATTATATTGTATGCATATGTTTATTCAAGTATTTCAATCCCAGTTTTAAACTTAGTTAATCCCAAATTGTTATTGACACTTTTGAACTTGTGCAACATTATACCCTATCACCCTAGAATCAAACTCTAGTTAGTACACTAGTATTAGCTAGAGAGTTTTTACATCAATTGCTTATACCTGCTTAGACATAATCTTGTTTTGGGATAACCTTTTTCACATAAAATGATAAGCTTTTCAAATGTATTTTTGACTTCAGTGAGTCAAAAAGGATTATGAAATATTTTGAAATAAAATATAAATTTTAGTTTAGACTTAGACTAATGGTAAGATGGTGGGTGCAGGCATGCACTGTTGTTCAGTGACACAGTGTTGATTGTCAGGCATAGGAGGTATGTGGTTGAGCCTAAGTCAATTAAGGACCAGTTTGTGAACTACTATTGCAAAGCCCTATCGTACTACCACAATGCTGGTATGGGACAGTCCTGACTGATTAATTTGCAGGTCCCAACCGGAATCATGTCGTAGGTTGAAAGTGAGCGTGGCGTAGGCCATGAGAAGTCTCATTCGGCTCAAGAGGGGGTCCTGGTCTGGTGAATTTCTTACTGTGGTGAAAGCTTAGTGTTGACTTGGCTAGGTTGAAGGCCTTGCATTGTAAAGATCTTGTCATGATCTCTCCGCCGCAAACCTAAGGAAGTGTGCTAATCGCGTGGCAATATTAGATGATCATGTCTTGTGGGTAAACCTGTATAACATCTGTAGAGTGTATAATCTATCCTGGATAGCCGTGCCCACGGTCATGGGCAAGCTAACTAATGTTTTTCACAGATTAGACTTTGTTTTTCAAAATAGTTTATGAAAACTTTATGGATGGATGGAATCCATGAGAGAATGAAAGCTTGTGGATGGATGAAATCCATGAGTGATTGAAAGCGTGTGGATGGATAAAATCCATACGAGATCTTTTAGGAAAAAAAATGGTCCAGGTGGGATGCCTGTGGTTATGTTAGTGTTTGGTCGGAGCCTGCACTAACGGTATTAATTTTATTTATAAGTACTGTTTTTTACTTACTGTATTAAATTCAACAATTTCAATCTACTTATTATATTTCTTTAAATGCTATTTTATGCTCAAATAACCATATATGCCTTCCTTTGTTGCCTTTATCATTATATTGCATTTCTCCGTGTGACTTGCGGAGTATAAGTTTGTACTTACCTTGCTATTTCCACACAGAGGTAGACGACTTCGATTACAATGAAGATCTGGACGAGTAGGCCGCGTCTTACTGTCGTTTGCCTGTGGACATGCTCAGTGGGTTTCTTCCGCTTCGGTGTTTTTCTTCCGCTGCTATGTTTAAATTTGGATTGTGTGCCGTGGATGTAAACTTTGGCAATCATGCTTATATTTAGTTAATAAATGTCATTATGATTGATATTTATCTTTGTTGTTTACTATGTGCACTAACTGATCCTGGACTAGTGTGATTTACACAGAGGATCCAAGAGTTGCTGCTCCGGGGTCCGACACAGACCACAGTGTCCCAATCAAGCACGGAGGTTGAGTTCCGCACCGTAGCCCACACTGTCACTGAGTGCTACTTGCTGCGCCATCTTCTTCAGGAAGTACACCTTCCTCTTACTTCCGCAACCATTGTGTACTGTGACAATGTCTGCGCTGTCTACATGCCATCCAACCTAGTCCAACACCGGCGCACGAAGCACATCGAGATTGACATTAACTTTGTCCACGAGAAGGTGTCACTTGGTCATGTTCGGGTTCTTCACGTACCTTCTTCACATTAGTTCGCGGACATCATGACTAAGTGCCTACCCGTGCAGCTGTTCTCTGAGTTTCGGTCCAGTCTTTGCGTCCGAAATCCTCCCAATATAACAGCGGGCGAGTGTTAGAGATATGTATGTACAACTAGTGTATAGTTGTAAACTGCCTAGATTATCTCCTCTAATTGAGGATCTTGTAACTTCCTAATCCTGGCCTGTTCAGCTAATATAATGCGCGCCCCTCCTCATTCATAGGTGTGGTGCTTACGCCATTCATATTCCCTCTACATTTGGCGGCTTCTCTAATCCAACAATTTACTACAGAAAAACCATAGCAAGTATCTCACTGGATGAGAACTGAGAAGGGTGTCCTAAGCTGATCATAAGCTAAAAGCGACCAAGCAGACATGCGCATCACCTGAATCAGACTGGATGTATTTACTGATTTTCACCAGTACATGCATGGCACAGCCTCACACGTCCTTGCAGCAAAAAGAATTCATGGAGCTTTACCCTAACACGATGACGAGTTACCTCCCAGTACAAGTGCATACTTTTGTAACGTCTTTGGCCTTTCATCAAAGACGGTCGTAGCCCATAGCCAGTACGAAGATGGAAAGAGGATGCAAAAGCTAAAACAAGTTCCCAAAGGAATAGAAACAAACAAGAAAGGGAGGGAGGGGGAGAGAGAGCACAGCACAGCAGCACAGGGGGGGAAAGGCATCGAAAGTGTTGCTTCTGAGGATGGGCTCTATCATTTTGGCAGCAAGCACCACGAACCACACGATACAACCCAACCCCTACCCTCCATGTCTCGTTCAAATCTCCGTGTCTACGCATCAGATTTTGACGTGTAAAACCTATTCGCAAACGCTTCAAATTGTGCTATAGCTATATCAATCCAGACGCGCAAGTGACAGGGACTAGTGATGGCCTCGACGGTAGCAGCAGATAGGAATGGGTGTCAAGCTCAAGAGCAACGCACACAACGGGCAGCAACGCAACGGCGGATTAAACGTAGTGATCGTCTGATCGATCCTGATTACAATGGCAGGAGTTTCTTAATGCGCATGATCTCTGCTCGGATAGGAACCTGGCTTGGAGAGACATGGATTGGCGAACCGATCAGACCAACCCTGTCGCGATCGGTGGTTATTACGGCGTCACATTGCCGTCGAATAAAATTTCTCATCCCGTAACTCTCCGAACCCCCGACGCCACGGTCCAGGTCCATTGCTCGAAAACGACCCGACGGAAGTCTTGTTTCCTCGCGATCTTGGACTGGAGAATATACGTCGGTCCATATAGAAGCCGTAGTGTCAAGATCTACTGATATCGAAGCAGGACTAGCAGCGTTCGGGACAAGTCCAAATGGACCTGCCAAAGCGCACGTCACCTCGGATGGTTCGACTGATAAATCGGCACGAAATGATACGAGCGGCACGGAAGGATATGGGCGTTTGTGTCGCTGCATCACAGGATCAGTGAGGCAATTGGGAATTTCGCTGAGCTCTTCAAGAAGTTGCAAGAAGGGAGGAGGATGTGGGAGACCGTGCTCCGATCCGTCCGGATCTAGACGTCGACGACGAGAAAGATGCCCGGATTTGAAGGATCCCGTCGCCGGCTACGAGCAAGATGCACGGAACCGGTAGTTGCCGGCTACCAAGCCCAAATCCCACCGTTTCTTGCTCTACGCGCTGGCGCCTCCGTGGGATTCGAGTTCGCCGGCCTCCACCACGCAACCCTTCGGTGAGGACTAGGCGGCGTCGAGCTGGACCTCCTCCTTGGCACGGGCGACCCGCTGCCCCCTTGCCAGCCGTCGCGAGCTGCTTTGCGGCGCCGCAGCCAACCACATCCAGCTCTGTCCGGCCGACTGTCGGCGGCTCCCCGTTGCCCGTGTGGAGGAGAGAGAGAGAGACAGACAGATGAAGAGAGAGAGAGAGAGGAGGTAGATAGGTTTTTTGAATTCTGGTTTATCTGTAAGACATAGTATGTAGAGCATATGGTTATAGTTTTTTGAATTTTAATTTATCTATAAGAGATGGTATGTAGAGCTTATGGTCATGGTTTTTTGAATTCTTGTTTATCCGTGAGAAACAGTATGTAGAGAAAAATAACCGTATATAATTTTGGTCGGTATAGCTAAATTTAGTACAATTTTTATAACAATTCACTTGTAGACCTTGCCTTAAAAACACACCGTTTAACGATGAGTTTCTGTAGAAATGGAAGCCAAAAACTAAGCACAAACCCAAAAGAAAGCAGTCGTGTTTGCTTACATACTGTCGGCCCGTGTATATTTGTACATAATACAAATTGTAATATCATGTACCAATCTCTGAATTTTTGGCACTTTTGGCACGTTTTGAACCTATATTTGCAAAAATGTCAGTATGCGTGTGAATAGCAAAAATGTCATTTCTGTCACACGGTCACTGGGCGGCAGCGTCATGGAGTTGACATGTGGCCAGCGGAGCCCCGTGGCCGTGCTGCAGGGCCTGTCGCTCGGCCACCGTGCGGCCGCAAACTTGTCACCCAGCAACTTTGTACCTCCCTCTCTACCGCCCTGCCATCGAACGGTAGGGAATTAAGCCAATTAATTAGCCAGCTTAATTACCTGTCTTAATTATATTTACTGCTTCTTACATTTTTACATATACTAGATGAGGTCAAAAAATTATAAAATTTTCTATGCAACCTCCTAACACAACGTAATTGATTATGTAATTTTTCTATAATTTTATCCAGTGTGAATGTTGCTCGAAAATTCATATGATTATGTTGATTGTAGGAGTTATTACATACAACAAATAAACTACAAAAATTATAAAATTTTATCTGTAGCCTCCTAACATAGTCGAACTAATTGTCTAATTTTTTGAGAGTTTTATGTGCTCTAAATTTGCTATGTTAATTCATGTTAATTTAATTGCAACTAGTGATATGCGATGCTCATTTAATTTGCAATTAAAATTGTAGGCCTCATAGCCACCATGCGACAACCACCTTTTGTAGTGTGTGACCTCTCTCGGTCGCACATATGTTGGCCCCTTGCTGCTACCCTGTTTTCCCCTTCCTCCTTCGCACATATGTTGGCTCGTCCATGCCGTCCCCACTTGCCCGCTCCCTCGTCCACACATATGTCACTATTACCGTGCCATGTCCCTCGCCCCCTCCCTCGTCCGCACATATGTCAGTCTTACCATGTCATCCCTCCTCACTCGCGGTGCTGCTCATCGACAACGAGTCATTAATTTCTAGTGTTAGCGCATAGGTTTCTTTTTCGCTCAGCCATAAATATGAATCTCTCACAGTTGCTCATCACTCATCTCAATTGTGTTTCGCTTCTCGTTATCACGCTCGTCACTGAGAATTAAGAGCGCATATCATATTAAAGATTTTTTGGCCAGTAAATATCGAAACAGTCGTCACAATCATGGCAGTGTTGATTGCTTCCCTGAAATACAGGTAATTTTTATCACATACTTTCAACATTATTCATGTAGTCATAGTTAATTAGTGTTATTCAGTTAGTCATAATTAATGTAATTTGTATTATAAAGTAAGTAGGTCATAGTAATTTAGCCATAGTTTTGCACTATTTTCTGTAGGTACGGTATGGTACTATGTAATTAATCAGTCGTAATTACTGCAGTAGCAATTAGTTAGTGTTAAATAATGAGTTAGTAATAAATAATAAGTGGTAAGGATGACGGTAATGAATCACTCGTAATTAACTTTTAGCCGGGTAATCAAATTGTTGCTAATTAATGAATTATTTATATGTAGTTATACATATGTAATCAATAACATGCATGCTGCTTGTGACCATTATTTGATGTAATGCTTACCGCCGATCAGATTGTTGGGGCTTTAGGTTGTCGTAGATATGCAAGACTCGATAGTGTTCTATGGCGATGGTCTTGTACGGGCAGGACCTATGGGTTGGACCTATCGACATGCCAACACAAGGTGCTCTAGGTGGAGGGGTTCGGCGTGATGAATATTAACAAGCTTCAGTACATGGGGTGTAGAGTTTCACTCGTATAGCTTGGACATAAACTACACGTATCTTTGATCGGATATAATGCAATGGGCCTCCAACAAGGACTTAAAGATAACAGAGACGAGACGTCAGCAAACGCGACGCTTTTCAGAACGACATGTATGTCAGCCATCATACCAGCATTAGCCGCATATGTGCAGCTAGGGTTCACGCTGCAGCATGTGGGATCATAGGAACTTCCTATATTGACGACCTCCTCATTGCCCCTCTCACGCTACATCTGTTGGCGGATGTCATCGTTCTGCTTATTGACATTGTCAATCTGCACCTCCAACTCTAAGATTTGATTCCACAATGCATCCATGTACATCACAACATGGCGTTCATGGGGAAGATTGATCCAGCGAACAAAGTTGCATTTCGCCATCTGCTGGAAAAGAGAGTTAGCATGGAAGCTCTCTGAGCACTAACAGAAAATAAACTATCGGCTAATTGTACCCCAGAGTGTGGCATTGGAAGAAACATCGTTTGTCTTTGAACTGGCCGTCCAAGACCTGCACAACTATATCCTCCTTGTGTCTGCATTTTGGGCATACCGGTTGAGCACGCTTGTTTGCCATCAAGCGGTAGTTAGGGCCAAAGTCCTCCTTCATTTCAAGGCAAAGGTCTTGCATCGGTGAATCTGGTTGGACTAGCCCCTCGACATCTGCCATGGTATGTTACTACGATGCACGTGAGAATGGGAAGCAAAACGCAGTTGAGATGAGCGATGAGTAACTACAAGAGCTGCGTATTTGTAGCTGAGCAAAAAGAGAACCCAGTGTGTTGCCACCGGAAATTATGGACTCGTTCTCAACGCACAGCACCATGGACGAGGGGGACAACATGATAAGAGGACATATGTGTGCACGAAGGAGTCGGCAAGTGGGATGGCACGGATATAGTGACATATGCGCAAACGAGTGAGCGGGCAAGGAGGATGGAATGGCAGAGTGACATATGTGCGGACAAGAGAGCGGGCAAGGGGTATGGCACGGACAGAGTGATAAATGTGTGCACTAGGGAGCGAGCGAGGGGGGATGGCCCGGGTAAAGTGACATATCTGTGGACAGGATGGTATGCTAGTCCACAAATCGTCCAGCGTGCCCCTGCCCCGCGGACACGAATCTGCCCAAACCGAATTGGACTTGCAAAGCGTATGTTGTGTAGGTTAGCCTATAAGTACTACCCCTTCGGCACCGTGTTTCCTACACCACGGCTAAAACACCACATTGCTACCATGGAGACGCAATAGGAGGAGATCACCCGACTAACAAGGGCTGCAGCAGCCTGGGATGAACAAGTGGCCCATGCTAGGAGGCTACCTCCCACAAATGAAGGCCCATGTACCTCCAATCCCAACCCATATCTGAACGTTCCCACCGAGCGTTCACCGCAAGACTCGCTCTTGGGGAAGACGCCACCTCTCTACTTGTACGGGGATGCATGCAAGTTCTTCAAGTCCAAAGACTGGCTGAGCTTGGACATGCGTTACTGGGCTTGCGGTAACTACGCCTGGGACTTTTCGATCGGTGGTGGCACATAGCCCATTACCAACAACCGGTAAGGATGGGTTGCAGTGTATTCTCCTACCAGTTCTCTCGCATGGCATGCACTAACAAGCCCTCCCCACTTTCTGCAATCTCTGGATCCACTATGCGCATACCGTAAATGGATCGACTGGGAGATCCACTCACACGACCAGTGGCAGTTGGACTGCGAGGAGTGAGACATATAGAGGGCACATGAGAGGATGGAAGAGCGGCGGCATGCTGAAGATGGAAGCGAGCGTATCCAGTGGGACACGAAATCTCACCTAGAGGCGTGTAGGCACAGGGAGCCCGAGGCTCATGAGGAGGAGCATGAGAGAAAGCGCGAACAAGCAGCCAAGGCCAACATAGCTGGCGAGGACTACAATACTGACCACACGAGGAAGGGCAAATGGTTGCGATCAACACGGTAGTTCGACCCTCTTCGTCTATATGTGTACCATCCTTGGTTCCTTAGCTTACAAGCCATGTAACCCTCTTCGCCCACCAGTTGAACAAAGGTATACTACTATAATTTTGAACAAAAATAAGATTATTTCAAAAAAATCGTGTTACGGTGCTCCACCCGCACGGGACCCAGGCATGCCAACATCAGTCAAGCAAAATTCAAAATCCATAAAATTCCAAAAAAAAGACAATTAGGAGAGGCTGCATATAAAATTTCATAATTTTTGAGCAACATTCAGAGTAGATAAAATTGTCACAAAAATATACAAATGAAGTACGTTATGCCGGGAGGCTGCACATAAATTTTTGTAAATTTTAGCTTATTTGATATATTTAAAAATGTGAACAAGTAGTAAATACAAATACTAATTTAGATAGGTAATTAAGCTAGCTTAATTACCTGTCATCCGGTTGCAAGGCGACGGAGAGGGAGGTGCATGGTGGCCAGGCGATACTCGTGTGGCCGCAGAATGACCGAGCGATAGGCCTCTACCGCACAGCCACAAGGCTCCGCTGGCCACATGTTAGCTCCACGGCACTGTCGCCCAATGACTGTGTGGCATAAGTGATATTTCTGCCATTCTCTTCTGCTTTCTAATATTTTTATAAATACAGGTTCAAAACACGCTAGATGTGTTAAAAACTCCCAATCTCCTCAACTTTTCACCGTATACCAGTATAAATACATTTTTATTTCAAGGAAGGTATAAATATGTTTGGCTTTTCTCCCCTATTTCCCGTCCGACAACTGGCCTCACCCGGTTCGCCACCGCCACAATTCCGTTCACCTTTGCCACACCACTGCACCTCGGCTAGCCATCGTACACTAGTTTGCCATGCCCCTGACAGTGCATTCAAAGTGCCATGACGCACACCTGGGAAGCTTGGACCAAACTCCATGCCACCGCCGCTCCCTCTCACGGCCGACAAGCCAACTTGCCACCTCGGCCGTCGCATATCACTGCCCAAGGAAATGCTAGACCCTAAGTGCCACAGCCATATGCCAACTGCCCCACTGCCATATGCCAGCTACCCCGCCGCCACAACCGAAAGCTCCTGCGCACTTCCAAACCTAGCCACACGCCAAAACCTGAGCAAAGGTCATCCTGTGCCATACCACCATGGCCTACCTATAAAAGGCCCCGAGCCCAATTAGTGAACCACATTGGCACCCAGGTAAGCCATAAACCCCCCACACCAATTTCCCTCGATGGCCATCGCACAGCCTTCGTCATCGGAGACCACCAAGTAAGCATGTTTTGCCATTCTTGTTATTCCCTTCATTATTCTTCAATTGTGTTCACCTGTAGCTTCCTATGCCTCTACTAACTCCACCTGAGGCATTACCTTAAGCTCTCTTGTCCTCTACTCTACCAGCAACCACGTACGCCCTCGACCGAAATCCCTCGCCATGGACAAGCCGTCGTTGATCCTCCTAGCCTGAACCACCACCGTTGTAGGCTTTCCCCTATACCTGACATGCTTAGACTGCCCCTACCTTTGCCAGTTAGCTGCTGACCAGCCCATGTGACCGGGTAAAAGCCCGAGAAGGCCACTTCTCCATTGACCCCCTTTCGGCCATCCCTGAAGCTCGCTGAGCCTTAAAATGGACTCCCCACTGTCCTAGGAACCCACCCATGACCTTCGTTTTCCTCGAAAACCACCACACCCTCGCCATTTGCCGTCGCCACATTGCTCTATTTTTTGGTTGCTACAAAACGAGCTGGAGGAAGAGAAGATGAACAGTGATGGGCCATGGGCCGAAGCAGTAAAGCCCAAGCCATTTAGCATATTGGGCCAAACCATAACACTATTCACACTATTCATTTTGGATTAGCACTGTAGCACAACCCGAACCCATTAGCAAACAATATCGACCAAATACTGTAGCATATAACCAGTTGTGAATAGTACCTAGCCCGTAATGAACATTGTACACCGTTACTGTTCACCCAAAACCCAAAAAACATATATATATATATAGTCATTTTGACCGTTTTGACCCCATGAAGCCAATTCTCAACTCCGTTTAGCCTAAATAGACTTTGATAAAATCCTAACCAACCTTTATACTAAAACTGTTACTAATCACCAAGAAGCCCAATAGACATGTTTATACTTGTTTTGACCATCTTGACTACACAAAGCCCATTTTTCACCTCTATTTGGCCAAATTAGGCACCAATGAAATCCTAATCAACCATAACATCATTTTCAAACCTAAAACCCGATACTGTTCAAACCGTTGTCGTTCACCGAAACCTACTAGACGTACATATACCCGTTTTGACTATTATGACCCCACAAAGCCTATTCTTAACCCCATCTTGCCTAAATGGACTCCAATAAAACCTAGCCATCTCAGATGTCATTTTGAATTTGCATCTAGTAAAATAGACAGACTTTGGACAAAGAGGCAAGTCAAATGTTTTTTTTATTATTTTGACCCTACATTCCTTTAATTATTTAATTATCAGTGTCTTCATTATCTCTTGTTTGTGCACTATTATTTCATGTACAATAAAAGTTTATAATGATATGATACTTAGTTATATCCTCCACAAAAAAAGTCCATTTTAATTTGATGGCCACATTCACCTTGACAAGACTTAGTAATACTAAATACATTACTTAAATAATCATGGTAGACTGGCAACTCAAATATTTTATACTACTAAGAGATATGGTATTTTGTTGGTAGAATTACAAAAATGGTACTAGGGTAAGAGGCATCATTAAAAATCACTGGATGGTCGGGTCCCATGATCTTACCCTAGGGAAGAGGCTTGGACCAGATGGGTAGCAGTGCCATAGAGCACTGGGGATCTGGGTTGTGGATGGAAGTTGACTCAGTAAAAATTAAGAACTAGAACTTATGGTAAGTAAAAAGCATAATGATCGCTCAACCACGAGTTTTGATCGGTCAACCTGGTCTGTTAGCAGCTTAACTCAATTGAATATCTAGAGGGGGTAGGAGTGAATCGGAGTGGTATGGAAATGGTAAAACCATACTCAACAATGGTAGGTCCTCTCAAATCGGGCAGGAACGTTTCGTATTGGCCAATGGATACCCAAGTTTGTTTGGTATATAATCTACCAAGTAGTGGCTATATAAAGAGAGGAGCAGTGAAAAACCTTGTTTTCTTAACTCAGTCATGAGGGTTAAGAAATCTTGTGGATAAAGTTGGGTAACTTTGCAGAGTCAAAATTATAAATGGTATTCTAATACGTTGTATTTTTTGGTAAATGAAGCTATATTTAATGGGTGATTCCAACAGCAAAGTATAAGTAGATTTGGAAATGTTGAAGTCTGCTAATCCAGTTATTGAAGCCTCAATTCCTTAAGAAGTTACACTTTGTTATTGTACATACAAAAATGTTTACAAATAAAGTTGCACCATCTCTTGAAGTCCTTCATGTAAGTAAATAGCATTTTTCCATGTAACTTGTTTAGTACGATTGGTTGTACTCAGTCTTATTTTATTTTCCACCAAAACAGATATCAGAAAAAAAAATGTTACAAGTTTTCGTGTTAGTGTTCGATCGCACTCAAGCGTTCTTATGGAGATTTCCTTTGATTCTTCTGAATATAATTTAAATTTTGAGTTTGGACGTCCGTATAGTTGTTAAAGTTAACCATTAGATCTTATTTTAATCAAATTAACAGTTTTTAAATGTTCGTGTGTAGGCAAAATATTCTTTCTATCCGCAACTGAACTCTTAGGTGGTGCTCAATTTGGCAATGGTTTATAGCTATTCACTGTAGCTGGCTTATTTTTCACCGTAGTTGATGGTGACTTATTTGACGTAATTAAAATTAAAAATAGGTTAATCTATCACGGATAATACGAAGGAATATGAAAAAAAATAAAAGGCAAATAAGCCCAAAAGGTTAAAAAGCTAGAAAAAACAAATTAAATAATTAAATAATTAAAAATCAGAAATTTAAACTGAAATGAGTCGGACGTTATACTATTTGCGGAATGTAGGATGGCCTGACGCCCTGTTCAAATAGGGCTGTTACAATTTCTGCAAACGCTGGACAGAAAGGGCCGAGGCGAGCAGGACTTTCACGTGAGGGTATATCGGGGGGATGAGGTGAGATGCAATTGCAGCTCCCAATGGTGGGCGCGCCACCATTTACTATTATCCAATATTCCAATGGGTTTCGACCCTGGCACACAAATCAATGGCCAAAGGAGATCAGATCAGATCAGATCAGATCAGATCAGGACAGATCATCAGGGCAGGGAAGCAAAAAGAGGCATGGATCTTCTGCGCCCCAACAACAGACACTAGCTGCACCCTCTCGGAGCTGTAGCCCTTGGGTTTGCTTCATTGCGTGTTCATCCCATGGCATTTGATTCGTTTATAGCAAAATGAGAATGAATTTGCTAAAATGTAATAGCATTGAAGAAAAGTGTTGCTTAAATAAGATGATAGCGTATGAATACATCAAGTGAGCAATTTATTGATTTAATCATTGATCACAACCTCAATGAATAACATCTATATCTTGTTACTCCCTTCGTTCTTTTTTACTTGACATTTTTAATTTTTTATGGTTTTCTTGATACGACTTTGATAATTACTTTTTATAACTTTACATCAAGATATACTAATAAAATTGTAAGATTATAAAAAAATATTTATAACAATAAATCTAATTATATGATTTTTGTATAGCTAATCTAGATAATTTTAAATTTATTAATAGTTAAATTTTAGACGTACAGATTCTAAGAAGTTTAGTTAAAAAAAGGTACTATTTGACCCGTGAGAGGAGTTCTTTAAGCACTTGATAATCCGCCATCACACACGTGTTGTGGTTAATGGTTATAGTTTGTCTTACTATGAGCTCAGTTGAGTTTATTTATGTGTTTTTCCCGTGATTTGGTCTTATAACCTCTCTGTTTGCACAGTGTTAAAGATAATTGTGATAACAAATACACCGTTCCGCCTAGAAGAACCATAAAACTCTTGGACATTGAGCAAGAGAAAAACGAATTGGATATGCCATGGCCACAGTACAATTTTACGACATTTTACAGTACATTTGTAGGCGTACTTTAGAATTTCAACCTATAGCTTTAGGCTTTTCATTTTTTACACTGATTTGCACTGTTTTAGGCTTATCTGGCACTATAGGTACTAAAAGTTTTTCTTGGTATAATTAAAATTAAAAAATTAAAAATAAGTTACGTTAGCATGGATAATATAAAGAAATAAGATAAAAAAAGTATAAAATCAAAAAAATCATAAAAAGATGAAACTAAAAAGCTAGAAGGTCAAAACTAAAAGCTTAACGCCGTGCTCAATATGACTTTTTTGAGTGGCTTATGGTTAAAAAGCACTGTAGCTGGATGAAGACACTGTAGCTGAGAAATTTATAAATAGTAAAAAATAAATCAGAAATTGAAGTCGAAACGAGCAGGAACGGGGCAAACATTTCGAATTGATTGGGGACTGCAGAAAGGACCTAGCTGCAGTTTCCGTCGTAGCGAGCAATGTTTATTTTGCTAGTGACCGCACGCTGATTCAATGGCAAATGGAAATTCCTTCCACTTGGTCAAGCCGTCGTTCTGGTACGAGCGATTGCATCTGAGGCAATGACGAGACACAAGTGCATGCAATAAGAAGGAAAAAAATTTGCTGCATGCATACGTGTGTCCTTGTAAAAATCCTTTCCTCGCTGCTATTTCTGCTAAACAGGATTGTTTGGGTTCCAGTGCTCACTGAGGAGGATGTGACGGGAGATGTGCCTTACGCGTTTGCTTCCCTGTAAATTCTGGATAACCTCTAGATGTGATTAGGGCTGTAAAAAAAGCTCGAGGATTGTAAACGATTCAAATTTGGTTCGCTGTAGATTTGATTCGAGCTCGGCTCGAGCTTATAACGAATCGAGCTAGAGCTTCATGGTAAGCTCACGAGCCTGATCGAGCCGAGCTCGAATAGCTCGGACAAGCTCGGACTCAGTCGGCCACCAGTCCCCAGTCCCCTTCAGATTACTCCGTCTGTCCCTCCCCTGATCCCGAACCCAGTCCCCAGTCCCCACTCCCTTAGTGGCTCAGTGAACTCGGTCCCTACTCCCTCCGCAAGACCGCAAGTCCCCAGATCCAGATCCCGATCTGAGTTCCGTCTCCCTAGTCTCTCCCCACTCTCGCGAGGCGACGCGCCGACGCAGTGAAAGTGCGAAACCCTAGCCCTAATCCTCCCCGACGGCCCGATCCCGAGCCACCGCCGCCGCCGGCGGCCACCCGAGAGGCCGAGATCCCCAGTTCCCTACTCCCTCCCCAGTCCCAGGTCCCCAGATCTGAGTCTCTCTCGCCGCCGGCAGCCACCCCAGATCCCCACTGCCCAGTTTCGTACTCGGCTACTCCCTTCCAGATCCGAGTCTCGCCGCCGGCAGCCACCCCAGATCCCTAATCCCCAGTTCCGTACTCGGCTACTCCCTCTCAGATTTGAGTCTCGCCCTCGGCCTCGGCCCCCGACGCCCTCGGCCCCGAGCCCCCGACGCCGCCGGCAGCCCTCCCCAATCCTGGAGACCTGGACGCCGTGTGAAGTACTCCACCATGAAGATCCTCCTCGTCCTCGGCTCCCCATCGCCACACCGACATCAAGTCCCACCACAGAGGCACAGACAGTGAGACAGAGTATGAACAATGCTCATGACCTCTCCTTTTTTTTTTGTTGCGATTTGTGTTGATTTAGTATGACAGTATGAACGATACTCATGCGATTTGCGTCCAATATTGTGTTGATTTAGTATGACAGAGTATGACTGTATGAACGATGCTGCTACAAATATTGATGCTGCTGGTGTTGTTAATACTTTGATTGCTGCTGTTGCTGCTACAAATATTGCTGCTGTTAATAATTTAAGTGCTGTTAAAACAAATATTGCTAATGCTGTTCAATCTGAGTGCACATTCAAACGGCTTGCACTGTCCAACCGAGCCTACACGAGCTTCTTCGAGCCGAGCTCGAGCTTCGTTCGAGCCGAACTCGAGCCCATCTCAAAGCTTGACCGTTTCCTTCGGCTCGGCTCGAACTTCTATCGAACTCGAGCCTAGCAGACTGGGCTTGCTCGAGCTTGACCCGTTTACTGCCTTAGTTGTGACCACCATTTACAAGGGCCACAGAACAGAAGACCCCAGGAGGCCAGGAAGCCTTGCAATGGAGACACGCCCGGAGAAGCACTCTACTTTCCAAGGCGTAGGCTCTCGTTTAAAGTACTACTACTTCCCAAACACCAACTAATCGCGCTTAGGTTAAGCATCCCAATATCAGGGAATCGTTCCGCTAATTATACCGGGTTCTGAATACTGCAGAACTAGGAGTAATAATTATCTGCCATGCTCCTGCTGCTACACTAGGTGGATCATTTAGCCTGTGTCTTATAATTTAAAATTTTGAATTCTAATTATTCGTGAGAGGCAATATATAGAGGAAAATAATCACATACAATTTTTAATCGATACAACTGAACTTATCATATTTTTAACTATAATTTTTATGTTAATCTTGTCTTAAAAAACACACAGTTTAAAAATAGTTATTATACCATAAATTATAAGTTACTAGTTATCTGCTCGTGCGTTACAACGAAATTTATTATATATAGAGAGAGAATTATGCTATGAAAGATGGCTAGTCTGATCAGTTGAAAAGTGAAGAGTGGTGAGAAGTTGAGAATATAGTGGTTGAAGGAGAAGGAACCTATAACCACCAACTTATTCTTTTATAATAGTGAAATAGTAATAATAAGTTATAAATAAAAAATACGTACTTAGGAATGAGATTTTTAACGCAAATGATACACTAATCGTAGGCTTCGTAGCTGGGCGGCGTGGTACGACCGTCTGACACCTTTGGTGGAATTGGAGGGACCACCTACTAGTCACTGATATTAAAGATTCCGCAAGAGTAAAAAAAATACTCTCTTCGCATGATCGTAGTACACCACCTCCCTCGTGCAGCAACCACATGCTGCTGTTAGCCTCGTTTAAGCGGGAGGGTGTTTGTTGCGAGGATCTCGAAATGTGCCCCTCAAAATGTCACGTAGCTGCCGATCGATCGACACGGCAGGTTCAAATGCCGGAATGATCGGCACCTCAAAATGTTTTTTTCTTTTCTAAAATACTATGGCTTCTATTTATTGATTGAAATAATAAAAAAATCGTTACCTTTTTATGAAATAATCAATTAAAAAATATAGAAAAAGCATTATTTCTATGGATAATGTAAAGAAAAAAATAAACCACATCTAAGTAATCAATACGTTTCAAATAATTTTTGGCTGTGATCGTTTTAACTTCAGCTTTTAGCTTCCGGCTTATTTTCACTATTCATAAATTTTGTCTTTTTCTGAACTTTTGAATTTTTGTTGAGCTTTTTTGCCGATTCTTTTTTCCGTATTTATTTGTATTATACGTAATAGGCTAACATATTTTTTTATATTTTTTTTAAATTTAATTATGCTAAATAAGCATCTGTCAGCTATATTATTTTTTCAGCCAGTTACAGTATTTTTCAACTATAAACCACCTAAAAAAACCCAAATGATCACCACTTCTCTAAACAAAAAACCGTCGCTATTTAAAAGGGATCTCGAAATATGCCCCTCAAAACGTTAGGTAGCTGCCGATCGATCTACACGGAAGGTTCAAATGCCGGAATTATTAGCCCAAGCGTTGGAGGCTTGGAGCCCGACACTGCCAAGTCTTCCAGACGTTTTTAATCGAGGTGGGTGTGTGTTAGGAACTTAAGATAATGGGATGGAGCCAGAGATGCATCTCTCATATATCCTCTCGGAAAAAGAATGGGATCTGTTGAGTTTAGCGATGGGAATTATGGTTGTTAGTTTGGCACGAACTTGAGAACTGTTCACGTAAGTAGTTTTTTTCCTCAAGTTTTGGCCCTCTAACATCCGGTTTTACAAAAACAATTTCTTACCTAAGCTGAGAAGACGCGACAGGTAGCATGTGTCATACACCGTGCCGCCGTAGCTCAGTAGGCTGGGTGACACACAGCAGGTCGACTAGCGGGCGTGGCAACAGGCGCTCCCGGCCGAGAATCTCAGGCATCAAGCACGCGTGGGCCCATGAGGTTAGGGAATCTCATGGAGAAGCGTCCGCACACAGTTTATGTCCTAAGAGCAACTCCAACAGTACTACTCAAAACAGGGCCTCTACTTTTCATTTGAGGGCTCCCCCTACTTTTGAGGGCCCTATTTTTTGCATCTACTCCAACAAAGACCCTCAAATTTAAGCACTCAAATCCATTTCACCGCAATCGACACATGGGACCCACTCTCATTCTCCTCACCCCGCCGTCTCCAGCGCCTCGCTGCCTTCGGCACGCCGCCCACGAGCGCCGCAACGCCGCCGCCGCGAGCTCGCGAGAGTCCCGCCCCACCGCCGACGCCGCCATCCCCGTGCGGATCGGGTTCTACGCCCCGCATCCGATGGCGGAGCCGCCGGATCCGAGGCCCAGCGGCCGGATCCGAGGCGCGCCGGAGGTGTCGGCGGCTCGGGAGCGCTCAGCGGCAACGAAAGAGGCGCGAGGAGAGAGAGGAGGCAGGGAAAGAGGCGGGAGGGAAAGAGGCGCGGGAGGAATGGCGCCCGACGGCGGCGAGGCGTCGCGAGGAGCGCGCGAGGAGGCGGAGGAGAGGCGGGCGAGGCGAGGCGGGCGGGAGGAGGCGGCGGGAAAGATGCAAAGGGGAGGAGGCGGGGGAAAGATGCAGGCGGGGAGGGAGGCGGCGGACGGGAAAGGAAGAGGCGGGCGGGGAATTTTCACGGTGCGGGAAAAAAACAGGAAAATGAGGGGTGAGGGGGAGCCCCTAGGAATGAGGGGTGGGAGGGTGATTTGAGGGGCTCCTCAAATTTGAGGGCTCTAGTAGGGGCCCTGCTGGACCTCCATTTTTACCTCAAGTCCTCAAACGTGAAAGTGAAGGATAGTAACTGTAGTAACATTTCGAGGACTAAAACATAAAATACAAAAAGAAACCGAAATTAATAAGCCAACTGGAAGCCGAAATGAACAGACTAAGACAAAAGTGAAGGATGACTACTCCGTACATGATTAAATCTACAAGAAGAGTGATGAGAATTGAATAAACTCTTAAATACAATTTTAATATTTAATAAAGGCCGAAAGACCTGTGGTTGTAAACCTTCAGAGACTATTTTTTAAGTATCGTGGTCGGAGATTCACTGTGCAACTTACCCGACCAAACAACCACTTGGAAACTCTATAAACTAGTAACTAGGCTTGCTTCTAGGAGATTTCTCCAGTGCAATGGATAGAATGCGTGTTCGATCCACTCAAAATAGCATACTCCCTTAGCCCTGAGTTTCTGACAATAATCACCATACCTTTGTTTTCACGTTCTCTCATTAACAACATCCGATGAGTAGACATCCTCTCTCTCTCCGTCAATGGCGGTGTGATCGGGCCGCAGCAGTGTCGTCTTCTCTGTCATCGGGTGCACCACCACAGTCTCTTTCCCGGTTTCTTCCACGTCGCCGGTTTCCTTCCGCTTGGCCATGGCGGAAGCGGAGGTCTGCTCTCCCTAATGACGACTGAGATTCCCCTTTGTCTGTTTGCTAATAGTACTTGCAAACCGGATGTCCTTTCTAGACAAAGAAAAAAAATCCTAAAGCTGGTTCTATGGTGTGGATGTGCATGTACATCCACATTTGGTATTGATTTTTCGTCAAAACACATAGAAAATATCTCTCCCGGTGCGTGTGTGAAACCACACGTCTAATTTTTTTGTTAGGGATTGATAAATATCATCTAGATATTTTCTTTCTAACTATCATTCAGATTTATGATCGTTGGATTAGAGATTCAAAGGCCACAAATTCTCCCCATCCCCTCCAAAAAAAAATTCACCCCCCTACAAAAAAATTCTCCCTCCTTCAAAAAAAGAGACCGTTGAATTTCTAATCCAACGGTCCGAAATTTGGATGATTGTTGGGAAGAAAACATTCAAGTGATACCTATACACACCCTTGTTTGTTACTTCGAATGTCGAAATAAGGACCGATAGATTTTTTGAAACGGTTCCTTCAAAAGAAACACTATTAAAATATAAGTATATTGTTCAACACTCTTCAATAGTTTTAAGTTTTTGTTGAATAGGGTGATGCGTAAAACTCAATAACAAAAAGTTCCTTTCAACATATTTGATGTTGTATCACGGTTTTTTGGAATGCAAAGATCCATATACGCGAGAATTTAACAACTGAATTCCTCGCTCACCGCTAGCCGAGTGTTTATCACCGATCAAAATAGCTCTTAGAGAAAAACTACGGATACAGATCCTCCGCATAGAGAAATCCCACATTGTACATGAGTCGCATGGTAAAACACCTTTCCGCATACTAACATACAGACCTATGTAAGTATAATGTAAACTTAAAAAGCATACGGATTTTATATAATGGGTGGGTTCGAAAGTGCGAAATCTGGACACATGTGGACCTCTAAACACCCGAAAATTCCGTTTTTGGCCCCTAAACCAAAAAAATTCCGTTTCTGGACCCTTCCGACCGCGCGTTTGCGAGATGGCGCCACGTGTCCCGGCCGGCCGCGCGACCGCCGCTCCACCGCAGGACCGCGCCGCCGCGCGCGATCACAGCGCTTCGCCGATCATCGCAAGGCCCGCGCCGCCGCGCGATCGCAAGGCCGCGTCGCCGCGCGCATGCCGCGTAGCAGCCGCGTCGCCCCTTGCGCCAGCGCACAGCGCGCGTCCGGGACACGTGGCACCACTTCGCGAATGCGCGCGGTCGGGAGGGTCCGAACGGAATTTTTTTGATTTAGGGGCCAAAAGTGGAATTTCGGGTGTTTAGGGGTCCAAATGTGTCCAGATTTCCGAAAGTGCTTTGGTTTATTGGCTTCTGTACGGAGTTACAGTATGTAGCTTCCAAATGATGAGTTTTTAAGGTAGATTTATTTGTCGATTGTAATACATGCTGTACTAGCTTTAGATATACCGTTCAAAATTACATGTGATTGTCTCTTTTTTTATACTCTCTTTCGTGAACAGATATAATTCAAACTTCATAAGCCAAAAAAATTATAAACTGTAGCGCAAAAGAACTCATCTAATTACTCAATTACCATTGGTAGCATGCCCGATTCCCACCAACTAAGTCAATCTCGAATTATCTAGCCCATCTCATATCAGCATAGGAAAAAGCTACTTTACCTCGTGCCATCGCGATTCATCGCTTTAACATCTCGGCCCTTTTCTTCCATTGAGAATACATCTTGTCAACCTTATCCTATCATTATAGGAGTAGCGAGTTGACAGAGGCCCGTTATTCCCGTCGCATTGGTTCGGCCACGACTCGATCAGCCCCTGACCCGCCACGACCCCCCATCTCGCCATCGCAGGTGCACGCACCACAACGACCGCACCCACCGAATCGATCCACCCACCCACCCAACCCGCCCGCCACTAGAAAACCAGCCGGCGAGAAATTTCGCCGGGGGCCCGCCGCGCGCGCGCGCGGCCGCAGCAGATTCCGTGCGGCGGCGGAAAACAAACGTCGCTCGCTCGCTGCGGCGCGCAACGCAACGGGAAAACGGCGAGGGGGGAGGAACGGCACGGCTGGGGACGGGCGATCGCGTCGGGGTCACACCCGAATTGACCTCCCGGCGCGGCGTCCACACCCCACCGGATCGGCACCGAGACCCATATTTCCTCTCCTTTTTCGTTTCTTTATCTGTGGTGGGCCCTGCCTGTCCCCAGCCCGGGCCGGAGAGGAGTCAGAGACTCAGAGCTAGGTGTGTGACGGATGGAGAGAAAGAGGTAGGGGCACAGACCGACGGGTGGGCCCCACATCTCCTGACATGAGCCACCTGATCCCGATTGGACACAGCTGTTGCTGCCTCCCGCCCCCCTCCCCTCCCCTCTCCAACTACGACTACTAGTCTACTACCTCCTCGCCTCATTGGCAGCCGTCCCGCCGAATCTTTACCTCGGGGTTAAATAAAACCCTAGGTCTCATCGCTAACCTCTGCGTACCACCACGCATCTAGCACGGAGATTTCACAGACCACGTATATTTACGCGTTTTTACTGTCAGGTGCGGTGAGATAGACTGGCTGTGATCGTTTTGACTTCAGTTTTTTGCTTTCGATTTATTTTTTACTATTCATAAATTTTATTTTTTTTTTCTGAATTTTTGGTTTTTGTCTAGCTTTTTTGCCGGTTCTTTTTTTCCGTATTTGTTTGTATTATACGTAATGGGTTAATATATTTTTAATATTTTTTAAGTTTTTAAATTTAATTATGCTAAATAAGCCTCTGTCAGCTATAATATTTTTTTCAACCAGTTATAGTACTTTTTAAAAGTCACAAAAAAGCCCAAATGACCGCCACCTCTGAGTTGTAGGGCCTGTTTGATTACCTGCATCCGGTTGAACCAGGCTGACCGGATGCAGGGTCTCCTTGTTTGGTTGCCTGGTCACTGGGTTCAGTCTAGCTCTGCTCATGGAAGATTCCCCCCGCAGCCAGGCTCTGGAGAAACGTGGGAATCGGGCGTTTCTGGGGAGCCAGGCTCGCGGGATGCAGGTGATTAGTCAGTTGATGATGTTATTAGTAAATATTAAGTATTATTAAAGTGTTTTGAAGAAGTTTAAGATATAATAAGATACGAACATCTCATATAACATATCTTCATAATCATAATCATAATCTTATATTATTTTTATCTCATATAACATATCTTCGTACAGACAACTAAACAATATCTCTTCTCAGCCAGACTCTACTCGTACGTGAATCAAACACGTCAGCGTTGCATACGCTCAACCTGTCCCACGAGAGTCTGGCTCTCAAATACGAGCTAAGCTCTACTCGTATGTGAACCAAACATGCCCGTAAATGCTCCCTGCGTTCGGCGCCCACCGAAAAATTACCGCGCCGCGCGGTTAATTTGAGAGCGGGGAGGCCACGCTGGTGGGTGTGCCCCGCAGGAGGACAAGGCCTCAACAGAAGTGGCGATGAGCCGTACAATACCAGCAGTGCCCTCTCAGGTTGCCACTGCTCCCCCTCTGTGCGCCGATCCCAGCACATCACGCGGTAAAAGTTCTGTACCCAAGGATTAACGACGGTGGTTATGCCGTGCGGGATTAATAAAACGTGCCACCATGTACGGCACTAGCTCCGTTTGGTAAAAACGTTGGTACCCATGTCCGGTCCTTTCGCCTGAACAAGAGTCTGGCTAATCTGATGCTCCCGTGATGTTAACTGTTGCCTTTTTTCTTCGTATGCAAGACTCAGGGCCCGTTATTTTTAGCTGATACTTCTGATTTAGTTATGGTTTATAATTTTTAGATTTTTTATGTAAGAAATTATAGAGTAATAATAATTCACGTGCGGTTTCTATCGATATAAATGAAGCCAATACAATATATACTACAATTAATTAGTATATCTTATCTTAAAAAACACTTCATTTAAAAAATAATTATTGTACAAAAGTCAAAAACAGAATCCAAAAACTGAAAAAGAGCATGAATTTATATTAAATTCACATATTCATGTCCTGGCCTTTCTCATATATTCATGACCTGGCCTTTCTTTCTTTTCTCTCATTAATTTCTACGAGGGAATATGATAGACTAAATAATAAGGTGCACTGAACCTAGCAGATAGTATTTTCAATACTACTGTGCAACATTCAAGTTTGATTGTTATGCAGCTTTCAACGCAACGCTCTAAGATGGTGCTCCCAACTATCCATAAGGTTTAAAAGTCATGACTTTTAGTTTCTTGTGTAAGCTTTTAACTATAATTATATTATAACAGTTGTTAATTTTTTTAAATAAACAATAAGAAAAAAATAATAAACCACCACTATATCTTTTAAAATAATACAAAAAGTAAAAAGACAAAAAAAACTAAAATTAAAAAGTCGACATGTTTTAAGTGTCACTCGGTTAGGTTGAAAAATATTGGCTTATGGCTTAAATTGCACTGTAGTTAGCTGAAATTACACTGGGACTGATAGTGGCTTATTTGGTATAACTAAAATTAAAATTAAAAAAAGGTTAGCCCAGCACGGACAATAGGGGTGGAAACGAGCCGAGCCGACTCGAGCCAGGCTCAGTCAAGCTCGCTCGACATTGCGGCTCGGCTCATTCAAGAAACAAGCTAAAAGCCTGAATTGCCTTGGCTCGAGACGGCTCGAACAGCTCGCGAGCCGCACAATGTTTTCACCTGCCAGCTTCTGCTTCTGCTTGGAGGCTACTGCTAGAGTTGTGATGCTCCATGATTTGCTATTAACTTAAAGTTTCTTTTGAGCTCAACACAACGGCAAGTTGACCATGCAATCCTTTTTCCCCAACTTGGATTGTTAATTGGAGGATTCAACACAATGCTGGGACTTGGCATTATTTTTAAGAACTTGCATTTCAAATAGATTTACAAATTACAACAGAACAAGTGTACCTCAATTGCAGAAATCATTTTAGAACCTAAGAATCCATCGTCTCTTTCCACTCAAGTAATCCATCAGGGATAACATAATCAAAATCCATCATCACAATAGGGAAAATTTTAGATATAAGAATATTAAGTGCCTGAATACCAATGATGATTTTATAATGCAACGGATCATGGTGAGAACTTGATCCAAAAAACTTAGTATTATTGATCCTAGCCTCCTAGCAGGTCGGAATTAAAATTTTCCAACTCTCGCCTTCAATCCAACCAAATCGTAAACCAAAATATGTCTATGAGAAACAGAACAAGGAAAAAGGTACCACTAATCCACTACTTCTTAGTCCATTATTATCTGGTAGTGGAGGGAGGGCGCTCCTGGAGGGCGTTCAGAGTCATTGGAGGCAAAGTAGCGCTCGACGACGTCGAGGAAGTGGTCGTTGTCAATGACGGAGCAAGGAGGGTCCTTCACCAACAGTGCCACAGTGTCCTGGAGGCTTGCGCTCACCGCCTCGCAGAGCGCACACACCCCTCCTTTGCCGCGGGCGCTAGGCCTCCGATGATCTACAGGTACAGCCCAAGATCCACCATGAGGATCATGGGTAGGGCGAGCAGCACGATGGGCAAGGAGAGCGACGTGGTGGGAAGGGCGAGCGGTGCGGTGGACGGGGCAGGAGAGGAAGGGGATTGGGGCGAGACGGGAGTCAGAGAGATGAGGAATGCCATATCTGGATTGGGATCACGGTCACAGGAGTTGTATTTAGTTGGGGGTGCGCGGCCGACTGAAGAGTGCAGACAGCAGACTACAGATACGAGCGGCTCGAACTCAGCTCGACTTTTTTTGCGAGCTGAGAAGAGGCTTGGCTCGGCTTGAAAATGCACGAGCTCGAGCCGAGCTGGCTCGACTCGTAATGAGCTTGAGCCGGCTCGCGAGTCACGAGCTATTTTTCCGGTCCTAACGGACAATGCAAACGTATACCCAAAAAAACCGGCAAAAAAGTTTAAAAAAACCAGAAAAAGTAGAAAACAAAATTTAAAAACATTAAAAAAATAAGTTATAAAGTCAAGCTAAAATAATCGGGACCTTAATGCAAAGAGAAGCTGAAACTTTCAAGCGAGGACAAAGTTCATTCTTAGATGAGAAACAACCCGCAGAGGACGACCATACAGCCTACGGGCAACGAGATCAACCGCAACACGCATCCTTATCAAACATCTCCTACATCGGGAAACTTTGTATAGCATGCTGCAACATATGCCAACTAGTCTTGTGAATCCAAGCCACCCTCGTCATAAATTCATCACAAACAAAGCCACCATTGCAGCAACACATGCGCAAGCAGCATTCTAACGGATGAACACCAGAGCATAGCTCCGTTTTAGACGCCTTGTATACAAAATTCTCGTTTCAGCTAAAGAAATCCGGTTCGTCCTTATTTAATATGAGCGATTGGAGGAATTACACATAATAATAGACATTTAAACATAATAGTCTATGAGAGTTTACGGATCAAGGGAGGGAGGAATTGGAAGCAAGAACGAACAGGCCGGCCTGGTCGGAGTCCAGTGTCTCCCATCTCATCACGCCGGCGAGAACCGTTACTCCATAGTCGGTCGCTGCAATTCAGCTTTCATTGACATCTAGCTTCCACTGTGCCGGTGAGCCGGGGAGAGGGGGTGCGCCGTGCTCGGGACGTGTACGCACAGCGTTCAAAACTTGCGATCACGCTGCGGCGACGCGCCATGCCGAGGTGGCGATGAGCGGGCGCGTGTGCCACCCCAGCGTGAGGCACCCGTCCTTCTCCTCCACCCTGTACCCATCGCCCCCGGCGAAGAGCGCGAGTAGCGTGCTCGCCTGCTTGTAGGCATTGGAGCCCAGGTGCACGGGCTCGAACCCGGCGCGGCCGAGGCGGTTGCGCCACTGCCCCAGCGTCTCGTGGCGCTCCGTGCGCTCAGCGCCCTCGCACGCCACGACGTTGCAGATCTGCCGGCCGAGGTACACCTCGGACATGACCTGGTCCGTGCCACCAGCAGCAGCAGCCGCCCCCGGCGAGATGTCGGATTGGCCGGAGCCTGCGCCCTCGAGAGAATCGAACATGGTGGAGTAGTAGTGCAGAGACTCCGTGAACCGGTCCATGAATGAGCCGGAGTTGTGGTTGGCCTCCTGCTCTACTACGGTCACGATCCTTGGCCGCACAGCGCGCAACGTGCCCAGGACCTTCTCCAGGGCGCCGGGCTGCGCGAGCAGCCGGTGCAGCTCGAACACTGAGTTGATGGCGATCACCTCAGGTTCTTCGTTCGCGTCCGCCTCGCCCTCCGGCTGCAGCATGAACGGCTCCAGGTCGGCGAGCGTAGCAGCGACGAGGCCGCGGTACTGGAAATCGACGCGGATAGTGTGAGCAAACTGGGCAAGCTTCCAACCCACCTGCTGCAAGGCGTCGGTCTCGTCCGGCTGCGGCGGGCCGACGCCGGTGAGGCGGAACGACGGGGGCCCGCCAGGACGGAGGGCGAGGGCCTGGAGAAGCGCGGGCCACTGCATCCCCTGCTTGATGCCGAAGTCGACGACGTGGACGCGGCGGCAGCCAGCGAACGCCTCGAGGATGGCTTGGTTCGCGGTGAAGTGGGCGAACTTGAGGTAGGGGCAGGACTCGTAGAAGTGAGAGTGGAGGAGGTCCGCGAAGGCGGCATCGAGGAGGGAGCTGTCCCGCGTCGGGCGGAAGCGATAGACACGGCGGGCGAGCGCCTCGCCGAAGTAGGCGGCAACCTTGCGCATGGGGCCGCCCTGGGACGCGGCGAGAACGGGGATCTGTTTCACCAGCGCCTCCGCCGCCGTCAAGTTCTCCTGCTGCACGGCCTCCGCGCACGCCAGCAGAGCGTGCACCAGCCGGATCCCGGCCTCCTGCGTGTTCACCACCACAACCGGCACCGCCGGCGCGTTAGCCGACGCGGACGCTTGCGTCGCCGGCGGAGCAGCCTCCACCACAGAGGAGCCGCCCCCGCCACCGAGAGAGGAGGAGGACGACGACGACGACGACGTGCTGCTGCCGCCAGTGCGCATCCGCTTGGGCTCCCGCGCGGAGTCCGCGGATGGGTCGACCGGCGCCACAACCGGCGAGGGGATCGGCCTCAGAGCGTACGTGCTGCTCGACGAGTTGACTGCGGGCGGGAGATCAAAGTATCCGCCGCTCCCGCCGCCCGTGACAGTGGACGAGGTGGACGAGAGCCGCGGAGCCTGCAGGGCCGGCGGTAGCGTAGGCGGGAGCGGAGGCGGGGGCGCGTTGAGCTCGGAGAGCATGCTCTCGACCCAGGAGGAGAGGTCGGAGGGGTTGTAGTGCACGGTGTCCGTCGCCAGGTGCGACACGAAGGCGTCGTCCGCGGCGGCGCCGGCGCCCACGCCGCCCATCCCCATGGCCATCTCGAGCTGCTCCAGCTTCTGCGCCACGTCGGCCATGTCAGAGGACCGCACCTTGTAGCCGAGCGCGGCCAGCAGCTCGTCCACCTCCTCCTCCTCCCCCGCCGCCGCCGCCATCATCTTGTCCTTGGATGGGCCCATATCGCCGCCGCTCCCGCCGGCGTCTTGGTACTCGCGCTTCATGATCTCCTCGCGAGCTACCTAGCTATCAAGATAATAATTGCTCGCAACTTTTCCTCGCCTCGGTTTCGGTATTGGGAATAGGTTGGGATTTGGATCCAGGGTTGGGAAGTGCGGGGTGGGGAAGGATGTGAACGGGAGGAGAGGGGAGGGGGAGGTTTGCAGGGGGAAGAGCGAGTAATACTAGAGGAAGCAAGGGCGAGAAGGCATCCGGTGATCTGAGAGGAGGGCATCTATGTATAGTCTCTCACTGCCGCCCGGCCCCACCTGCGCCTCTCTCTCCAACACACGCACAGCGTTGGATCGATGGCCGGATTCGTCGCGGCCATCCTTTTCACCAGACGAGCTTCACCATCGACTCGGAAATCTTCTGCCCACCACCCCAAAGATCGCCACAATTAAAAAGGGTGATGAGAAATGGGGCTCCACGTCGACGCCTCCCTCCCTTCTCCATCTCGGAAGACGATGGCGAGGCGAACTCTTCCTCGGTCTGTGCCCACAACTGTGTGGCCCCGTGCGGCTTGCAGTCCCTTTCTTGAGGTGCTACGTTAAGCTCGTTAGAAGCTGGTCACTGTAGATGGTTAATTGTAGTCGGAAATTGCTATCTGACGCACAATCGATGGATACGAACGAGTATGCACCTTCTGTTTACCGTAATGTTCCCTTAA
The DNA here is from genome assembly GCA_036346575.1 of Dendrocalamus sinicus. Taxonomy (NCBI): domain Eukaryota; kingdom Viridiplantae; phylum Streptophyta; class Magnoliopsida; order Poales; family Poaceae; genus Dendrocalamus; species Dendrocalamus sinicus. Next base: position 9,769,501 of record CM070648.1, read on the forward strand.
TCAGCACTTACAAAAAAACGTAGCTGTTGCCAACCTTTGGGTTAGTATTAGGTTTTTTGATTCGGTTCATCAAGCAGAGGAGGTGGGAGATAGGGTCCTGATCGGTTCGGCTTGAGCTTCTGGGTTCTGACTTATTTTTTACTATTCATAAATTTTATCTTTTTCTGAATTTTTGACTTTTTGTTGAGCTTTTTTGCCGGTTCTTTTTTCCCCATATTCGTTTGTATTATACATATTGGGCTAACATATTTTTTATATTTTTAAATTTTTTTAAAATTTAATTATGCTAAATAAGCCTCTGTCAGTTACAGTATTTTCAGCCATGAGTTTTTAAGCCCAACTGATCACCACCCTACAGTGGCACCTAGGGATGCACTTTAGAATCTATTGTACTGAACTCTACCAAATCCCTAGAATAAAAACCACTAGAAGATATGTTAGTTACTCACTTGAGAGAAACACTAAACATGTTTTTATCACAAAACAATGATTAAAATTTAGTAATCAAGGTATGTTAGTTACTCACTTGAAGAAACAATAAACATGTTTTTATCACAAATTAATGATTAAAATTTAGTAATCAAGGTATGTTAGTTACTTGAAGAAACAATAAACATGTTTTTGTCACAAAACAGTGATTAAAATTTAGTAACCTTACAAGAAGAGGCTACATCGTATTTTGTTACTTTTAGTTACAAGGGATGCAATTGATTATCGTAATAATCTCTAAGATCAGCAACTTAACAACCCAAAGATCACAAAATCAATTTATATAAAGTTTAACCACATGACACATATGCCGCGTCAATTGAGCTAGCTATATCATAGGAGTAACTAGTACTATTCATGTAATTTTGCAATTTCCCATGCATTAAAGTAAAGGTTTTCATCAATCTTTTTAAGACTGGTTTTCATTAATATAACCTCCTTAAATATGGTGGCTGCTGTAGATATTTGTCGAAAGCCACAGGGCCGTGCACACGACGCGATGGTACAGAGACGGCGCCAGCGATGGACCCCGACCTCCACTTATTCTTGTTTATTCGTTTGGGCATCCATTATTTCCTCCTGTGTACAAGTTAAGCCACAACCCAATCACAGACGGCTTAGCTGCCGTGGGCCATGGACGGTCGTCGCGGATCCCACGTACGCTTTGCGATTCGTGCGTCCGATCCGGTGGGGCTGAACCGGCCAAAGGTTCACGAGCGGAGTCTTGTCTTAGCCTGTGGGTTACAGAGGCGGTTTATAATTAAGCTATAATAAATTAAAAAGAATATATATTTGATGGTTTTTTAGGCTGTGTTTTGATTTTTGGCTTACGTTTTTTTAATTATAGTTGTTCGCAAGCGATAGTATATAGAGGAAAATATTCACATGTAATTTTGATCGATATAGCTGAACTCGATAAAGTGTCTACTACGATCTACCTGTAGACCCGACCTTAAAAGGTTGACAAGTACGGCGTCACTACTGTAGACCTCGAACATGTAGTATATAAAGATGAACCATTTGTACTCACAAGGCAAGTTGTTCAAAAAATTTATGTAACCGACCCGGCAAATAAGAAGCATCACGTAGTTTTTCATGCAAAAGAAGGATTGTCGGAGTTAAGAATGTCATAGATGAGGAAGAATATAATTAATTTGACAAGTTGCCTTCATGCGAAGATGGCATCAGACTCGAGAAAGAACATGACGATGAAGCAAGCTATATGCATGTCGATCATCGTAAATGACTTTATTTAAAAGGAAATAGCCAAGTGTAATCAATAATCCCAAACAGCGAGCACCTATTTGAAAATTATTACAATGTAATCATAATTAAGAAACTCGATATGTAATTATGGAACTATTCCATTTATGATTATACTTCCTTTTTCATAGGGCATGGCTAGCAAGCATTTCTTGAGGCTAGTTGAAAAAGAGAAAACTATCACATGCGGTTTAGCGGAACAAGCCATCTGTGATAATTCTATCATAGACATTCTATGATGGAACCATCTATAGTAGTATTATTACAGACGGTTCCATAATGGAACTGTCTATGATAGTTCCTCTAATAAAAAAAATGTCCTACTAGGTTTTGCTATCACTCCTCACTCACGCACTTCATCTCCGCCGCCCCTGCTAGGTTTTGCTCACTCGTGATGCCGCCTCTCCTCCCGATGCTGCCTCTCTCTCCTGACGCCAATCGCCTATCCCTCTCGACGTCGCCTATCCTCCCGACACCACCACTCCCTCCCCACGCCGGCCGCCTCTCCCTCCCGACGCCTCCTCTCCTCCCTAAGGTATGAATCCTAAATCCCACTGTGGGTTCGGATATTAGCTCGATGATGATACTGGCCTAATACTGAAATTAGATATTTAAGCTTGAGCTTTAAATTGTTACTATTACTGTCATTTGTCAATATTGTGGTATGTCCCTGTCGGAATAGTTGGCTAATTTATTTTATGATCTTTAGTACTTCATGATATATGCTTCACTTATTAGCTAATTCAGTTTGCTATCAAACTTGTTGAATCTGTGATTGTATTGTTGGGAGCATATTAAGTTAGCGTACTGTCCTGCGATCACTACCTTTGCCTTCCTGCTGGCTAAAAGTTTAATTGATGAATTTAAGCTTGGTAGATAAGTAATTTGTTATTTAAGAGCTCAAGATTTGAATCTCATTTGGTATATCCAATTAGTGATGAGTATAGACTATAGTAGTGGGGCAGCCAAGATTAATTCTTATGTAATCCTACATATGTGAACATTAAACTAAAATTTGAGTTTTATGCTAATTTTAGTTGATTCCCCTGTTCGTGAGAATGCTCTTTATGCTCATTTCAGTAGTCATCATGCTTCCTGCATTATGTTTATTCTTTTAATGATATGGTAGAATTACATGTTTATATGCAATTTTTGTCATTTATATACTGTTGCAAATGTGCTTTGTCATATTTAATTATGCTAGAATTTAATCTAAATATATACATTACTACAAGATGAGGAGGATTTTGTGTTATTGCTACAAAATCTATTTAGAATGACATGTTGACCTTCCAAAGGGACCTTTTAGCAATAAAATATGCCACATAAACATTCAAAGGGCATAAAGCAAATTACACATTTCAGTGTGCTAGGTTCTATAAAGTAAGTTATGGCCGTTATCCCATTGTGCAGCATAATGAGAAGGAAGAGACTGCGACCATAACCAACTTCATAGAACTTGAGACACTAGTGTGTCATTAGCTTCATAGAACTTTGTTTTTGCTCATAGCTCACCGTTATTAGTTTTTTCTTGTAAGAGAGATGACATCTGCATAATCATCGTCATCGTCATCTGGGTCTAACATTCCGAAAACTGAGGTAACTAAGCGTGGCAGACGAGTATCGAAAAGGCCAGAGAGCCGAATGACCATCACGGTGGTCTCTTCAGATGGGGTCCCTCTACAACCGAAGAAAGCAACGACAGCATTCCGGACTACCTGTGGATAATTGGAAGATAACGGGTCCTCATCATCATAGCAAGATGGAACGATTTGACAAAGATTCAGAAAAATCAGCTGTAGGAATAAATAACAAAGTTGTTCGAGATCCCCGCAAAAGTCCAGAGACTTGTGCGACGGCAGGTGCTACTCACGATGGGAAAAGTATGGAAGAACTTCAAAAGCATGCTTGTCACGCAGTACATAGTCAAGGATTCCACACCCTTCACGAGGTATCCTTTCGTGTCATCAGAAACATGGGAGGCCTTTATGCAAATAAAGACAATGACCGAATTCGAACAACAAAGTGCGGTGCACAAGGCTCTCTAGGCACAAAACACTCATCCTCACAGACTCAGCACTGTTGGGTACGCGGGTAAAATCTCACAATGGAGGATGCAGGATGAGGTTGCAATCCAATTGGAGGCCTCCCCACCATTTGTCGGGATCGCAAATGAGCGTGCCTGAAATTGGTTAAGAGTGAGGTCATTAACCACGTCTCGGGTGTCTCCTCTTTCAAAAACCCCGTGGACGAGGAAGTGTCCCAACGTCTGGTAAGATATGTTAAACTACATAGTTGTTAATAGCTCTTGAGCTTCATGGGGTCTAAAATAATATGATTGCCTCTTCCAATAAGCATTGACTGCCGAATCTTCTCAAGGCTCCTTTGAAGAAGACAGTGAGAGGGATATACTATCACATGCCCTGAAAAATAAGGAGCACCTAGGTCGCACACGAGGCCTAGGGGATTACGTACCTTTGAGGCACGGATTCCCAAATGACCCCGAGGTGTATAGGTATAAGAAGAGATTTAAGGCCTATCGTGATGAACAAATAAAACAAGAGATTCATGCGCAATTTGTGGAACAGCTATCTACCTTACTTTAAGAGAAGACTGCCTCACTTCGAGGAGAGATAGCTTCATTGAGGAAAGAACCGAGACAAGTCTGCAAGCAATCACAACCCTCCCCCATTAATGCGGTACCCAATCTCCTCAACGTTGGAGTAGCTGTGCGTCCATCCCAATTTCTGAACATAGCAATGCCCACTTACCTATCGACGACATCCAGGTAATGTACATCTCTATAATACTACATAGATAGACCTAGTGGACGCCTTAGCACATCGCGTGTCGTTATGTAGGAGCCCACGTCGTGCATCCTCAGAGTCAAGCTTGTTGGCTCCATTCCCATTGATGATGGGCGGGGGATAGCATATTCATGGCTGTTAGGGACGCTAGTGCACAGTGCCCAACTAGAGACTAGTTTCGTGAAGGTTTAGGTGGACATGATTAATGATGTTTTCTAGACTATCCCTCTTGAGAAGCCCCAACAAAGCGATTAAGACATTAGACGATGTCATCAACATATTCATCTAGTACCCAAGAGGGACATCGCCCTCGATCCATCCATGCTGCGATCTCCACATCTAGTGGCCTAAGAGGGACATCATCTTGGATCCGTCACATCAGCTCCCGTGGCTCCACCTCAAGCTCCGCTTCAGAAGCTCGTCGCATCAGCTCCAGTGGAGACGCCGCCGAAAATGTATTGTAAGCGAGGAACTAAGGCCCAATCGAAGAAGATTATGGCACCTCCCTGGCAATGGAAGTTCATTCTTGGAGTGTCATTGGTCCCCGAGTCACAACTACCCAACCTTGGACTCGTTTGCAGGACTTTGCATACCTGGTACATGCAGAGGTCCAACATAAAGCCAGACTGGCAAAGTGGATTCACCGTGAGATACACGGAGGCACATTTTCTCCATGACTTAGGCTATTTCGTCATGACCTTCAAAGACTTATTCTTACTATTCAACCTTGACAAACTTGACACCTCACTTCTATGATGCTGGACACTGTAAGTTTACTGTACAATCATGTTCTCATTCATGTAATACCGATAAATGTCATAACTCATTACTTATGTATAGATCCATGATCCAATAAGTTCGGCGACGGTAAGAACCGGTGGGTTTCCTCGACCCACACTTAGTCTCTGAGCAATCCATCAACAATAATGCATCCTTCATCAAACATTACATAACAAGGGGATTGTTTGTTCACAGTGACAAAGAGTACATCACAGCACCCTTCAACCAAGGGTAAGTGCTTCATTAGTTGCCATACAAATTTATTTGTAGTACTTTATACGAAACATGAACTTATAATTAATCACTATAGTGACATAACATGACTAGGGGTCATTGAATTCTGATCGTGATTGTATCAAATTGGAGAAAGTTAATATACCTTGATTCCTTACTTAGTGGCAACCACGACTTTACCATAACTCTATTGTAATCTTCTCTTCATTTACAATGGCCGAGGCTAACTTTTTAGAATCACATAGGTCCTTCGGCGCTTACATTACCCAGGGAGGGAGACACAAGGAATTCAGCGCCACACTACGACACAGGACGCGATTTTTGATACCCTCTGCAACACAACAATCCTATATCATACTTCGCCATAATGCTTTTAGAACTGACAATATCTATGTATATAATTCTATTTTTGCAGTGCCATCAGCAGCTACAAGGTAACGTATATGGATTCTATGTTTGCCGCCATATGCAGAAAATCAAGGACGCTAAGACGAATGATATAGAGGTTTGTCAACTTGTCAATAATTATTTTGTGATTTATCAATATATATATATATATATATATATATATATATATATATATATAGGAAAATTACATAAGGCACCATGGTGCCTAGGCACCAACATCCGATACACGTGTATGATTGATAATTTTTTTGAGTTTGGGTATGAAAATGTTTTATACCCTTGATATATTTATGGTAAGTAAGTTTTGAACTCAGTTCAAACTAGTTTGAACTACTTTTGAGTTCAATGCAACTACAATGAGTATATACCATAAAAATAGTTCAAACTAACTAAACTGAAGTTGAATTTAAATTTTTCTGAGTTTGACATCTCAAATATACTTTTTATGGGTATATGAAGATACCCACATCAAACGTTATAATCTCAAGCAAATCAACTGTATTGATATTGGTGCCTAGGCACCTTGGTGCATGAAACACTGTCCTATATATATATATATATATATATATATATATATATATATATATATATATATATATATATATATATATATATATATATATATATATATATATATATATATATATATATATATATATATATATATATATATATATATATATATATATATATATATATATATATATGTGTGTGTCTGTGTATATACACACATGCGTGCATGCTAATGACATAACGCTACTCCTAGTGACAGTGTGTGGAATTTGACAAAAGTGCAATTGATCTTGACAAACTCGCCGAAATTTGAGGAAAGCTCTCTCAATTCTTGATAGCGAAGGTCATAAACAACACTAGAGAGTTTCACCCCGGCAATGGTGATTAGATGTTAAAACATTGGATACAATTGTAATAACTCAATTGTGCTTAGTCAAACAATTCATTCAATTGTACTTCATTCAGTTGTTTAATTCATTTCTGATATGTGTAACGATTAACATTTACTATATATGTGATTTGCTTACGTTGTTTAATTTATTTGTGATATTTGTGTAATGATTGCCTTGTGCTATGTATATATATATTTGTTTTCTTGCTTGTTTTCAGATGGCATAGCTAGCATTTCCCGAGGCTAGCCGAAAACAAAAAATAATGTAGCTTTTGAAATAGCTATCAAAGACAGTTTGGTGTTTCAAACTATTTGTGATATGTACGATATCACAGACGGTTTTTAAAACAACCCGTCTGTGATATGTACGATATCACAGACGGTTAATATCAAAAACCGTCTGTCATATTCTGCTATCACAGATGGTTGTTAAAAACAATCGTTTGTGATGTATACGATATTACAGACGGTTAATATCAAAAACTGTCTGTGATAGCGGAATATCATAAATGGTTTTTCAAAAAAAGGTCTGTGTTTTAACTATCACAAATGATTTGGGAGCCATCTGTGATAACCACCTATTATCACTGACGCATAAATACAGACGGTTTAAAAACCGTCTATAGTAGTGAATAGGGCACGTGCATCCCTAACTCCAATAACCACGCAATGATTTGGCCCTACATCTCTGACAACAACCATCTCATGATTGTTGCCACAATCTTCTCCCACTGACAAGTAACTAATCGATATTTATTTATCAGATATCTCTCATTGACAGCAATGGCTGCTCGACCGAGTGTGAGGAATCAACAAGGCCCATGTTCCAGTATGAGAGACCATGTGGAGGTCATCCCGTGTGTATGATGAGTAATTGACATCGGTTTAGGAAAGTCGAGTTTGGTTTGGGGTGGTTCGAACCTTGACATTGCGTGGTGCAACGGGCTCGGTCGGACTTGGTCAAACTTGGTCGTATAGGCTTAGGATGCATATTCTAATGTTTCGACAGGTTTGGACTTCGTCATGCGTAAGTATAATGTTTTGATGCTATTAACGCTTTCATGTGTCGAGCGGTGCTATTTGACGTGTTTCTTGTCTGTGTGACTGCAGGACATCGGGCGGAATCGTGGCGAGACACGGTGGACCGGACTAGGCGCAGGTGGCGCTGAGGTCAGAACGGTCGGGATGTGTCGAAGACAACGTGGACTCGAGGTGGAGTCGTGGCGAGGCACGATGGACCGGACTAGGCGCAGGTGGCGCTGAGGTCAGAACGGTCGAGGTGTGCCGAAGACGGCGAAGCTGCGTGGCTTGCGAGGCAAGGGATGAGAAAGCTTCCTGGAAGGTGCGCGAGGGGCGTTTCGGTAAAAACGCAAAGCGGCACAAAAGGAAGCGGGTTTGGATAAAGCGCCGAGTTGTTGAAGGCCTAATTGGTAAAGCATGGTGAAACCCATTAGTGGAGGATATAAATAGAGAGGGAGTTGTGTGCTGAAATTTTGAGAGAGTGGGTGTAAAAGTTAGGGTTCCATTTGGGTCTCTCCATGTGTGTATGTGTGTGTTCCTCCTAAGAAGCATGTGTAGCTCTTGGTGTTCTTGAGGATTGAGAGGGAGAGGATGGATTGAAAATTCTTGTAATCATTCCTCCGAATGTCCATGCGTATGGGGACGTAGATCTTTGTATCCTTTTGTGATTTGAAATGGAAATATGAGGTTTGATTCGTGTGTTTGCATTTGAGCAGTTTTTGCCTTCTTTTTTGTGTGCCTTCCGAGAGGAATTGTTGAGCTCTTTCTTGTGCCTTTCAAGAGGCAATTTTGATCCCTTTTCTGTGCTTCTCGGTCAAGCAAAATCTGCATGCAAATGGTTGCATGGTCTCCAGCCGAATGAAGCATTCTAGTATTTCTTTGGTTCTAGTTCTTGGTTTTGGCAGGAGAAATACTTCTTAGCTTTTGGTATCTATTTGGCAGCCCAGCAATATTGCATTCCGGCCAGCTATTTGCTGCATGCTTTTGAGTTGTTCGGCTGCAAGATTCTTCTAGGATCAAGAGCATTTATTCAATTTCAGTTTCTCCTTTTCTTTTGCAGTTTTTGGTCCTTATTTTCAGCTTCTTTTGTGTAGTCTTTGGCAGCAGCAAGTGATGTACTTTTCTGCATGTTTCGGCTAGCCTTGGCAGCAAAATAATTCACACTTTGGCTTTTCAGTTCAACATCTTTTTGGTGTTTTGTTCTGTAGCGTGAACTCTTGGCCAAGAAGCTTGTCTATGCATTTCTTCCATGCCTTATTGTGTTCCGGCCAGCAAGCTTGTAGCATGCTATTTGGCTTTCACTCTTTTAGTGCTTTTCTTTTATTCTTTTGCTGGTCTTTGACATTTTTGCATGCAGATCAAACAGCGACATTTTCAGTTGAATGTTTTACTGGCTGGTCTCTGATTTATGCTGAATTTTTCAGTGTCGCATGCGTTTCAAATTTCAGCAAAATTAATTTTAATTTTCTGTGAGGTGCTTTGTTTTGCATCTTTTTGATAAATCAGTGTTTGATTTCCCGGGGGCGATTTTGAAGTGAGCGACATTCACCCCCCTCTGTCGCCATTTCGGTCCTACAATTAGTATCAGAGCCGGTTAGCTCTAATTCATAGATCTTAACCGGTCTCAAGAGCCATGGCGACGGATAAGTACTCGACCAAGCCGCCCGTGTTCGATGGCATCGATTACCCCTTCTGAAAGAGCCGAATGGAAACATACATCCAGGCCTAGGGGTATGCCATCTGGCGCATGGTCAAGATCCGGTTTGAAGTTCCTGCCGATGAGAACATCAATGCCGGGAACATGGCTGATGTTGAGACAAATGCTAAGGCGAGGAACATCATTATCCAGGACCTGTGTCGTAGTGAGTTTGACCACATCTCTCATCTTCCGTTCGCCTTCGATATCTGGGAGACCCTCGATGCATACCATGAGGGCACCACCCAGATTAAGACGGTGCGACAGGACCAGTTCAAGCGGGAATATAACAAGTTTGAGATGCTTGCTGGTGAGTCTTTAGATGAGTGTTTTGCGTGTTTTCACAAGATCTTGAGCAACCTCCGGGCCGTCGGTCTCACATACTCCGACTCGGATAACGCTCGACAGATGCTCACTGCACTTGATCTTCGTGTTTGGGAGATGAAGGTGACTACCATCAAGGACACCACGGACCTCTCGACTTTGACGCTTGACGCGTTGTACTCGCGCCTCAAGACGCACGAGATTGACATTGTCTCTCGTAAGTCGAAGTCTCAGTCGATGGCTTTAGTCACCAATCCCACCTTGGCTTCTGCTCACTCTTCTGATTCACTTTGCGGTTTCTCCCTTGCTGCTCTATGTGACGTAACTGATGATCAGTTAGAGCAGCTCGAGGATGAGCAACTGGCCCTCCTAGCTCGGAAGTTTTCCCATGCTTACAAGAGGAGGAGGGACGAAGAGAGGAGGTCCGTGATTTGCTTGAGTGTGGTGGCCCCAACCACATTCGGGCAAATTGCCCCAAGCCGGAAGGGCAAAGCGACTTCGGCGGTTCGAGCAAGAACGACTACACCGACAAGAATCGCAACAAGAAGCCTCGGTGCATCCACAAGGCAAGAAGAAGTTCCGCGACTTCGGGAAGGCCAAGAAACTCTTCCACCGCGTCCTCGCCGCGTTCGACGACCTCGACCTCAGTGAGGTGGAGGGATGGAGCGACGACGACGGGACGGGTGACCAAGATCCCAAGAGCGGTGACGACTTCTCCGGCATGTGCTTCATGGCCCTCGAGGGCGAATCGAGCGACAATGAGTCAGTACTCGACTCGGACGAGGTATGCCCCACCTACGACCAGCTCAATCAAGCTTTTCTTAAGCTAGGTGGTTTTCATGCTAGAGCTAGAGCTAGGTGTACTGAGTTAGAGAAGGAAGTAGATAGATTGTCACTAGAGATTATTGCTCGTACATCTGGTCCCTCTAGTGATGATTGTGATACATGCTCTGCTTTGTTGGGTGATTTGGAGAAATTAAGGACCTCGTATGATAGTTTGTCCTCTGAGCTTGATACTGTTAAGGTGGAGAACATTAGTCTGTTGGCTGAACTAGAGATGAGTAAGATTGCTTCTATTTCATCTGCTCCTGTTGAGACTAGTGCTTACACCTCATGTGAGGATAAGGACAATGCTTTTAGAGGTCTTTATACCATGTTGCTTGATCTGCCCGAGTCATGCGAAAACTGCAATAAGCTGAAATCGAACCTAAAACGGGCAAATCACAAGATTGCTGAGTTGCATGCTTCTTTACTTGAGCCTGTTGTTTCTTGCACCAATTGTCCAAAATTAACTCTTGAACTTGAGTCTGTCTCTAAGCAATTCCAAGAGATGATTGATCAAAACAACAAGTTGGCTCAGTTTGCGACTAAGGATCCTGTTAGCTCACCATGCATTAGTTGTGACAAACTAAAACTTGAACTCGTTGCTTTGAATGATCAATGTGTGAAGCTAACTAAGGACTTATTAGAGAAGTCATCAACTCCTTGTGATGTGATTGCTGAGGAGGGGGAGAAGCCCCAGGGTAAGGTAGAGACGCCTAGCGACGCGAACCAACTCGCTAGCGATGGGGACTGCCCATACCGAGTCGGCTGTGCGTGCACAAGCCATTCGTCCCTCTGCTGTTGGTTCTTCATCTGCTCCCTTACCTCCTGCTGTTCCCTCTTCCCCTTGCTCTTCTTGCACCTCTCTCTTCCGGGGGTGTCAGTATCTTATGAACACTCTCGAAAGATTTGTAGGCGGCAAAAAGAAGCTTAATTTTATTCTAGACCAATCCAAGATTTGCAAGTTCAATCAAGGTCTAGGATATGATTTCTATGAGGATATAAGGAAATATCCTCCTGCTATTCTTCTAGGATCAAGAGCATTTATTCAATTTCAGTTTCTCCTTTTCTTTTGCAGTTTTTGGTCCTTATTTTCAGCTTCTTTTGTGCAGTCTTTGGCAGCAGCAAGTGCTGTACTTTTCTGCATGTTTCGGCCAGCCTTGGCAGCAAAATAATTCACGCTTTGGCTTTTCAGTTCAACATCTTTTTGGTGTTTTGTTCTGTAGCATGAACTCTTGGCCAAGAAGCTTGTCTATGCATTTCTTCCATGCCTTATTGTGTTCCGGCCAGCAAGCTTGTAGCATGCTATTTGGCTTTCACTCTTTTAGTGCTTTTCTTTTATTCTTTTGCTGGTCTTTGACATTTTTGCATGCAGATCAAACAGCGACATTTTCAGTTGAATTTTTTACTGGCTGGTCTCTGATTTATGCTGAATTTTTCAGTGTCGCATGCGTTCCAAATTTCAGCAAAATTAATTTTAATTTTTTGTGAGGTGCTTTGTTTTGCATCTTTTTGATAAATCAGTGTTTGATTTCCCGGGGGCGATTTTGAAGCAAGCGACATTCACCCCCCTCTGTCGCCATTTCGGTCCTACACAGTAAGACAACCGACACCTCTTCGGCGCTATTTAACACTTACGAGAAAAAGATGAAAAAGTATATATATTGATATATGGAGAAAAATAAGATCAATCAATAGACAACAGAGGCAAGGAACAACAAAGTTAGGGCTAGTTGCACCCCTCCTTTGTAATCGTTCTACAAAAGCATGTTGTAATCCAGATATAGCAATAAAGATAGTTTCCTTTCTCCTTTTGAATTCTTCTATGAGATTTAGCTTTTTTTCCCTTCATAATTTATAATATCGATGATTTGATTGTCGACACATTGTGTCGTTGCAATGCCATCTATCAAAGGCTTTACTAGGTCATCGAAGTATTTCAACAACTAATGCTTAGTTTTTATGGGATTAACATGTTTGGTTTGTATCCATACTTTGCCATAAATTTTTTTGGTAAAGTGTGGCTTGCCACACTTTTTATGGCCTACAAATCGTTGGGCACAATTATAGCAAATTTTGGGACAGAAGTGAGTGCATGGTGAGTGGGACAGATAGTTAAAAAAGTATAGACACACCACGATTGTGGTTATGAATCAAACACTAGTCTCATTGCGTCAAACATACTTAAGGCAAGTGTGGCAACGCATAGCTCCCAACCAAACACCCCTATAACAAAAGGTAGCACTTTTCTCATAAAGAATATAGTAATATAATGCCATAAATATAACCTATTCTATGATGAAAGTACAGAAAGAAAATGTATGCTAATCCCACAATATAAGATAAATTTTGAATTATTTCCAATTTATCATTGACCCCACAGTGTATTGTTACTCCATTTGTTATTGCCTACAATCTCAGTCTGACCCCCACAATGCTCTGTTTATGTCTGAACAAATCCGATAGCATAAAATCACCGTAGATATCAAGAAAAGTCGTTTCGTGTGGTAGTCTTCACTCATCAATCGTCTTAGCGTAGGGTACCAAGGCACATCAGCTTTCCTAGTGGCAACTTTCTTATGAGCGCTCGGGACGCTAGTTAAACAGCCAGGTGTAAGGCAGGCAGTGCACGTAGCGTAGGATCCCAACTCCCAGTCCAACTCCCATGCAGGCGGAGGACCACCCAGGGGGGCCCCACCTCCCCGAGCCGGCCGTACGCGCACACCAGGCGCACGGGCCCCGCCCCCCGCCCTCCTGCCATCCGGGCCCCGCTGCCCATACGCCGCAGCAGGGATCGCAACAGACCAGGGCAAAGCCGAGCAGGCCGGCCGTGTCGCGGTCACGGGCGTGGGCGCGTGACCGTGGGGGCCGCGCGCGCGACGGGACGGGACGGCAAGCTGCAACACCGTTTGCCCCCAGAGACGGCCCGCGCGGTGCAACGGTGCGAGCGCCAACGTCCGAGCATGGGTGACGGCACCCGCCGCAACGGCCTACGGCGCCTGGCAAACGTCACGTCACATGGGCGGGGTTGCCCCGGCCCGGCAAACGGACCTGATCTTTAGGCCTCGCTTCAACAGACTTGCAACTTAAACTTTTAGCTATATTTTTAGTTTATACTTAAAATTATATTATAGATGCTATTAGGTTTTTAGAAAAAAAAATAAAAAAGTTATATTGTCACAGACAATATAAAGAAATAAGAGAAAAATACAAAATACCAAAAAAACCCCCCCAAAATAGAATAAGCTGAAATTAGAAACTGACACGTTCAAAGTAACTTCTGACTTAAATAAGCCGAAAGTCAAAATAAGACAGAAGCTGAATCCATTTGGAACGGAGCTTAGCTGAAGCCAACGTGTTAATACAGAAGCCAATATGAATATTCAGCTTTCCGAACACGCCACCAATTGGATGGTTACATGGGCGCGACATGTCCCGCCTTCATGTAGCGGCTAGAGATGGAGACAGTGGACGAGGCAGAGGGGGGCATGCACCGGCATTATTGGTTCTCTCTGCGACTCTTCCGCTAAGCTCGGTACTTTGGACTGTTCATATTAAGTGTGGTTGACGGCTTTTTGTTGTGATTAATGGTTTTTGGCTGAAAATAAATAGTAATAATTAAAAGAAATGGTTTTTAGAAGGAATAACGAGCGATATAGAAAATGGGAGAAAGATACGTATATGAGACGGAAGCGAGAATAGTAAGGTGCGTGATGTGTCCGTGACACACTACTTTATCCTAAAAGAAGACATGAGAGAGAGGAGTAAAAAATCACTTTAAAACAAAATGTTCATATTGGTTTATGTATGAACAGGCCGTGGTGAAGCTAGACGGTTAGGGTGTATCATCTGCTTCAAAATTGTTCTGGTGTAGATTGCTAAATTTGTTTCCGTAGCATTTCAGGATCTAAAACAGCAACGTACGCGTCGTTCTTACAGGCTATTAGCCACCTCTGGCTCGGCTCTGCTAGCTTAATTCGGATTCGCTATCAGTAGACCCTGGGCCCTGGCCAACTCTAGTAGCGTGACCGGCTAGGAGTTGGAAGGAGGGTAGATGCTCAAACGTTCAATCCCTGGACGCCTCACATTGCTTTGTCCCAGCGACTATTTCCATCCCTATATATATGTTTGCCCACGCTACGCACGGCATGGCCCAGCACGCTGGCCTTCCTAGCACAATCAACATCCCAGCCTTCGTTACTCCCCATCACTAGCTGCGCAGCTGAATATTATATGCTTCCTGTGATCATTTCAAACGCCACAAAATTCAGCTGGCATCGAAGAGATCTGAAAACCTATTACCAGTATCTTTTGGAAGAATACAGTAAAAAAACGTACAATAAATACGAATCCACAAGACTGAGCAGAGTGTTGTTTTATCAGCAAATTGTTACAGCCCTCTGCTGGGTGTGATATTTACAGGTATTTATTACTTTCTGATGAGGTGCGCTATTGAAAGACCATCATTATCGTTTCAACCGCCCCGAAGTTTCGATGTTAACGCTTATGATAAGAAGAACAACAGTACTGGAGTTAGACTGCTCAACTATGAAATGTTCATCCTCACTAGCACCCTGTAGGTATGCTGTCAGTGCCAACTTTTCTAATGCTGAACTCAAAAATAGCTACATAGTGTTGAAAAGGGTCCCCAAAGAATAACGGCGACGGCCCCCTTAAACCACATCAAGGAATAGTAATATGACTGTTGCTTTCCTATACAAGAACTCCGAAACATCAATCATCTTAAAGCATATTTATTAGAGCATCCCAACTTTACCTATCCTACCTTTTCAACACCACTATCAGTTTGGCACCTTATTTTTGATATGCTCTTATTTTTCTTTCCTTTTTCCCGTAGCTTTAACTGGAGAGGTTCTTTTGCTACTGTATCCTGTCATTTATTCTTTTCATTGTCAATTTGGCCCCCTCTTTAATACCAAGGATTGGAGAAAGAAGCAAATTCATTTTCTATCAAATTGCCCTTATGCCATGCAAGTCTGATCCACCGTCCTCAACTCGATGAACTGTTACATCGTTCACTAGGTTAATCCCAGGGACTTTGCCATCGTTCTGGAATGGTGGCAGGAGGCTACGAAGGCCCATACAAAAATAGCACAAAAGAGATTTCAACAGCGTGGCTATCTACATTACATGGAACATCCGAAAGGGAAAAAAAACAGAAGGATCTTCCAAAACTGGACAACTGCGGCGCAAGAGGTAGGCAGCAGAACAGAGGAGGACATCGAATGGTGCAAAAAAGCAATCCACCTTCTTTGACACCCCTCATGTACCCTCCAGGGTTTCCACCTCCTGAGTGGCTTTCAAAAAAAAAATGGTTTTCCACCTCCTGAGTGTCTCCTGACCTTTCCGGGCCCTTGTGCCCGTTGGAGCTGAAAACTTTCATAAACTCTTTTTTCTACTTAATTGATTGGTAGAGCTCATGTCCTTTGTTTAAAAAAGTTCTATCAAATTTGTGTGTTCTAAAGGGTCCTAATCGTCTGTACAACACCAATCAGTTACATGTCTATAAAATGATCCATCTATGTTGAGAAGATCAGAGGATACACAAATAGATATAGATCCAGATGAATTCTAAACGCCTGATGCAGGTCTCAGACTTGTTTTAAATGAAGTGCCATACTGACTCCCCCAATCAGGAAGGACAGATACACCCGCCATATTCATTTGACAAATTCCACACGCTTGGTTGTCTAAATTGTATACAACTTTCGCTAGACCCGCACAGCTTCCACCCTGTTCATCGAAAACTAGGGGCGGAGCCAGCCAATCTTGGGAGCCCCGGCAGATGGGCTAGCCGATTAGGTTGATCTACGGTTTGCCCAGGAAATGCTGCTAGAATCGTCTCTCGGACGACGGCAAGGTTTCAACGGCTGCTCTCGGTGAGTCTGGGCAGCCATCCTAGGTTGTCGAGCCTTGGTTCCGCCCCTGTCGAAAACAATTTGCAGAAGTCTCAGTTCCTGAATCAATTAGTCCGAAGATTCTCTAAAACATTGCGAATTAATAACCAGCAGCCACCAGAAATGCACGTGTGGGCTGTGTTGTGTTTGTTGTTTTACTAGTAGCAATCGTTTCATGGATCATATTTCTGAACTGAACTGAATAGTAGTACTGTTATCGAACGATCTGGACAAGTAAATTGGTAAGGATTTTTACTTTCTACTAGTAGTGAAGGACGACAGTAGAAATTAAATTTATAGTAGAAATCAAATTTGGCCATTGATTTGTCAAAGGCATTATAGATTTTTTTTTTTGCATTGACGTAAAATATTTTCCAAGGGCAAATACACGTTTTGGTTCAACCTTAACTAAACTTAACAACAAACGCTCACGATGCAATTTTGCAGGCCGCCCTTGGTCGCGAATTCATGCGCTGCGCAGCGATTTCCCTGCTTGCTTGCCGGCGGCATAAACTAATCTGGGAAGGGTCCAGCGCAAAAGAGGCGTAGAGATAAAATCCAGTAATTGATGTCCAACATGTGACTTGAAGGATTGATTGGTTCTCTCTCTCTCTCTCTTTGAGATAGGATCGATTCGATTGATGTAAGTATGTAACATGCGAATTAAGATTTGGGTTTCTGCCTGATCCGATCACTTGAACTCAATCGACTACGGTGCTGCGAGATGAAAGGATCGGTCGTCTTCCTTACGCTATAGATCACTCCGGCCCCTGCAATGTATCGCATGGATGAATTGGCTGCAAGACTAATTAGGAATTTGTCCACACACGTCCTATAAAAAATCACTATTAGTAACAATGTTACCTCTAATTGAATCATACTTCCCTACTTCCCATATTCGGAGATGAAGTACTATCAAATCCCAAATAATATGGCCTGTTGGATTGCAAACAATAGATGCCCCATATTAAGTTGTGGGTACTTTAAAAGAGACCTACCGTGGTCGAAATACCATAGTCGATTTGCCATAGTTGAAGCCGGACGTGGTCAATTTGTCGTAGTCGATTTGCCGTGGTTGAAGCCAGATGTGGTCGATTTACTGCGGTTGAAACCGGACGTGGTCGAAGTTGGACGTGATCGAAACTAGATGTGGTTGAAGTCTGTCATTCGGACCTGCTGATCGGACTGTTCGTGGTCGAAACCAGACTTGGTCGTTCTTCTGTAGTCGTGGTGCTTATATTGCCGTGGTCGTAGTCTGCTGATTCCAGTTCTGTAAAAGAGCACTAACCGAAACTTTCTTAAATACAAATTTTAATACAATCTAAAAATCAATTATTCATCATCAATAAATCCACGGTCGCTATATGGTCTAACACTTTGGATGAAAATAGACGACTCATATTGAATTGGGTGCCCCTCGTATTTAATTGGGTGCACCGTAAAAGAGTTCTAGCATTAAGACTAAAGTATGATTAAGCATGGGTCCTTTACATTGTACTCTACGGCTATAAAGTATGATTACTTGAGTATTTCGTCAGGAGCTTGGAGACCAAACAATCGAGATAATTATGCAGGCGTGACTGGGGCAACCACTTACAGCTAGAAGAAAACTCGCGAAGTATCTTCCAAGAACAGCAAGCGAAATCGATATGACAGCTATCTTTAGGTAAAAAAGATAAGGTATTGTCTTGCGTGCACTTAAGTATTTTTTAATACTTACATTTTAAGACATTAGATCTCTATCTAACAGATTTCTCATACTTCACTAAAAAAACAAATCTAGGTCTTTATATCTTGATCTAACGGATTCCCTCATACCACCCCTCTAAAATAAATATAAGTACTTCGAATCTAGGGTGTTAGAGAAGATCTAACATCTAAATCTGAATGCTCCTAACTCTAAAAACATTCAAGTGTCCAGTCTAAGAAGCACTCGAGTATTTTTTAGATTGAAAATACTCAAATTTTTTGAGTTTACATGTATGGATGAGACGAATCCAGGAGCCGGAGCAGCGATGATGCAAATGAGCCTTAGGTTTTGAAACAAACGTTTCAATGATTGATGCCAATGCGATAATGTGAGTATACTTGCTCTGATTAAACAAAGTGGGGGAAGATTTGTTTATTGCCCAGTTAAACAAATCAAGGGTGCACGTAGCCATCAAATGAAGCGAGGCTTGCATCAAGTTGACCGCCTCCAACCTCACCACGCCACTCGTCTCGAAACTCCGCCGGCCGGCTGCTTGATGCTCAGTCCTTGACTGTTTATTGCGACCGATGTTGTAACTTAACCCCCCCCCCCCCCCTCTGTTTCTGCACTGTCGCAGATAATTGTTGGATGGCAACTGGCAGACCTGGCAGTTGTGATGCACGAGCCACAATGGAAACACTGTACATTGTAGAACTCAGTATTGGAGCAGACGACTGACTAGTTACTAGTGTTGCGATTAATCCAACACGAGGCCTTGCGTGAAATGGTTCGGTTACGGCATGCACTGCTGCCTACCAACATGGAACGGAGCCTCATTTTGTATGTAGTACTTGCCTTCTTTCGTGCTCTCTCGCGGGACCGATGCACGGTTGTCTCCACATAATACTAGATTACCCAGGATTTCCAAAGGCAGTTTCAAAGCTCCTGATGATTAACTATTTTGCGAAAAATGTGTTGTTGAACTCTTGTTTTAAATACTCTCAGTCAGGTAGCTTGTAGGAGGAGTACATGAGACAATTAAGAAGCAAGAAAAGGCTTCGCTCGATGAGCAAGCATTAGAAAAGCGGAACTACTAGTCCACGGTATCCGCCGAGCTCGTCACCGAATCCACTGCCAGTGGAGGCCGCAGTCAGCAGCGGCCGCGCACGCATCCTCGTTGGTGAGCCGCGCATACGAGTTCCCGATCTCTCCGCTCGCGAGCCACATCGTTTTCCATCGGCATCGCCGCAAAGAAGAAATCTAGTTCTGGCTCCAGCTCCCAGGCCGGTCCAAAAAGAAAATTCCCCGCGGAGGAGAAGAAGAAAAGAATCTGGCAACGGAATATGAGAGAGAGAGAGAGAGAGAGAGAGAGAGCGCCTGTGAAACGGAATCAAGGACAACCACCTGGTGACGCGGACGGCCGCGGGAGAACGTGCGCCGTGGGGGGCCTGACGACCAATGGAAAAGGCCGCACGTCGCTCTCCCACACAATACGCGTACGCTGCCTCCCGTCGGAAATCCGTTGTTGCATTAGGCAAGGTGGGCAAGGCCGGATGGCCCTGTTAGGTGTTTAATTTAGTTTTCCGTTTAACTTAATCAGCAGGTTGATGGGGATGGCTAGGGTTTTAATAGTCGCTTAGCTGAGCTGGACTGCAAAGAAAAGAATCATCGTTTGATTTTCCTTCACCTACATGATGGCCTTAATGAATTTCTTTATGCAACTTAGGTGGTGGTTTTTCTATGTCTCACTCTCTCCCTTTCGTTTAGCGCAGGTGACTGAACTGATCCAGCATGTAGCAAGCCGCTGCCTAAAGTGATTGTAGCAAGGATGTTGTTGCCGCCTATTGCATGACCGATAGGATTGGGTACCGTGAGTCAGAGGGGAATGAATGATTTCTTAAAAAACTTTTAAAAATAGCAACACAATACAGTGAAAAATACAAGTCTATAAGCTATCCAAAGACTAAGGGCCAATGATGATCACAAATATCACCCGAGACAACAATGTCTCATCGGTCCGACCATGGGTCAGAGAAAGGTTGGACCGCTCTATCAGTCTGACCGCAAGCGCCACCAATTAGACCATCTAGGGCATTCTAATCGCTCAGGACATGGTGGTTTGGCCGCTCGTCGAACATAAATTGAAAAAACAGCATGGCACACGATCAAGAAAAAGACTAGCTCTTAAACCACTAATCAAAACAGGATGAAACTTAGTACAAATCTTTCATAGAATATTAGAAATATATTCCAATTATAAATTGTGAAGATAATACCGAAGTTCTAGCCTTTATCCAAAACAAGGAAGGTTGCATTAAAACTGGGCAAAAGTGGTAAATCTCGATCTATTCTTATTCGTGAGTCCTTGATGATCTAGATCACAGTACGAACAAGTCAAAATGGTCACAAGATCAAAACCCCAAATCACTCTTTTTTTGGGGGCAAAATCGGATAATCACAAAACTTTTCATAGAAAGTGATTAGATGGATATAATCTTATCTCCAAGAGATATCTCTATCTCTTACATGTCTTTAGCATTAAGAGAGATCAAGAGAAGACAAACTCCAACCAAGAAAACAAAACAAATCAAAAGCATAAGAAGGAATCCATAGCACAACTTACTTGGATAACATTTGGATGTTCACTTCACTTGATAAGAGTGATTTACAGCCACTTCCTCATAGAGGACGGAGCTCTAACCATAGAGCACACACAAAATTTACAACACAAGAAAACCATAACATTTCTCTCCAAAGCCTCTCAAGAGAAATCTCTCTTAACGGACATAAGGACTTATATAGTGGAGACTCCTTATCTACCATCAAACCCTAGCAACCAGCACACCTTTAGTGGATACAACCACTTACAAATAGAGAAACCCGGTAACATACACACAAACAGGTTTTACACTTACATACACTTACACACTTTTCAAAATGCGACTTCCACATAACCTAATAGCCCGATAAAATACTCAATCCTTGAAGATGTGACCTAAATCACTTAATCCTCCATCGTGGATCGCAAACCACCTCTCCATTCGGTATTGGGTAATTTCCTCAAGTGCCAACCACCGGCCTTCACGGTGCTTCTCCTCAGAGCAACCACCACGCAAAGTCCGTGATGCGTAATGACTTGCTGCCAAGATCGTATACCTGCTCCGAGGACCGTCACCACATGAAATACTCAAGTCCAATAGCATACTATATGCATACACTTGCATCGGCACGATTCTTATCTTTCTCCCATACTTATCCGCTTGAGATGATGCTCTAACTGGACTTACATGACACACCACGGCCTCAAGGCACCTCCCCTAGCCTCGGTCTCGCTATTGACCGTAAGAATCACTAAGCGTTCTGTACATCAAAGAACAAGCAACTATTCCGAGTATAAGTGACATGCACTTGACTCTCATCAATATAATCGATGCAATCATACACCACCTGACACCTTGTTGGACCGAAATGGCGACAGAGGGGGGGTGAATGGCGCTCTTCAAAATATTAAATTCGCCCTCAAGTACCCACTCTTATACTTCTTCTCCAGTAGCTATGGAAGCTATGAAGGTAGAAGATATGCACTACTGGAAGTCAAGGCAACAAGGAAAAACCAGATCCAGAAAGAAGCAGCCAAGAAAAAATAAATTCAGAGCAAGTCTGACTGCAAGCGGTAGTACTGCGAGACGATGGTAGTACCTCTCGAGGAGCGGAAGTACCTCTGAGCGGTAGTACCTCTCGAGGAGCGGTAGTACCGCACGAAGATCGGACTTGTCCGAACGTTCCTTCGCTGCCGATCGGACTGGTCCGAACAAAACCAGTAGTACCGCTAGGACGAGCGGTAGTACCTCTCGAGGAGCGGTAGTACCTCTCGAGAAAATCAGCAAACAGGATTTTTCAGAAAAACTGAGAAATTCGCAAGATTCTTGGATTCTTGGCTTGGGAAACTTTGAGGATAGCTAGGGAACACTCCCAGAAGAATAAGCCAAGAGCCAAAACAAATAATCCACTAGAAAAATAAAAGGATTTCAGATTCATGCCCAAAACCGAAAATATTCAGAGAGCTGCACAAAAACTTAAATTCCCGACTAACCACTGATCCTTTGGCCATGAAATTTTGAGGATAGCTATTCAATAGCCTCTGGACTCTCCATGCCAAATTTCAAGCCATCTCAACAAGGGAATCAAGAGCAGCACCAAAACCCTTGCAAGGAGAAATGAAGAACAGAGGAGGCCAAAACTGAAATCTGAGAATCAAACTCGGTTTGCTCTTGGGATTAAATAGCCAAATGGCTTTTGAGCATCACCCATGTCATAGCAACCCATTTTGGCACTCTCCAGCAAGCAAGAACTCCAAACCATGAAAATCAAGAAATCTTGCACAGAGGGAAAAGAAGAACAGAGGCTACGAACTGAAACCAAAACTCCAGATTTCATTCATTGAATCACAAGGAATACATAGGAGTCCCGATACGCATGGACATTAGGACAAGGATATGGATACAAGACTCTCAATCCATCTCCTCACTCTCCCAACTCAAGAACACACACTCATCCATGGAGGGAGGAAGAACACCCACTAGGACTCACACCTAGAAACCATTGTAGAGGACAACAGAGGGAGCACACTCTGCCTCCACCAACTCACACCAACTAAAGAGCTAAAGGAAACAACCTTCCCAAAGCCTCTTTTGACTCTAAAACCCTAATTCTCTCACAAGTGCTCAAGGGGGCATGCAGCCCCTCCTCTCCTTTTATAGCCTTGGCTAACGGGTCTCGCCCGCTACGCTGCTAAATCAACGGCGCCGCTCGCGCTGCGGCCTCGCGAATTTCCGATCGCCTCCCGCACCTTCCGAAGCTTCCGCGCTCCTTGCCTCGCACGCCTCGCAACCACCTCGAGTCCACGTCGTCTTCGACACATCCCGACCGTTCTGACCTCAGCGCCACCTGTGCCTAGTCCGGTCCACCGTGTCTCGCCACGACTCCACTCGACGTCCTGCAGCCACACAGACAAGAAAATACGTCAAATAGCACCGCTCGACACATGAAAGCGTAATTACCATCACACTTACCACAGATGAAGTCCAAACCTATCAAAACATTAGAATATGCATCCTAAGCCCAAATGACCAGGTTTGACCAAAAGTCCGACCGAGCCCGTTGCCCCACGCAACGACATGGTCCGACCACTCAAACCAAACTCGACTGACCTAAACCCCTGTCAATTACTCATCACTCTCATGGGATCCCGACCACATGGTCTCTCACACCCACATTAAGATTTTCACAATGTATGGATTCACGCGCATAACTAACACTTGCATAGACTTTTGCCATAACTAACACCTTATAAAGACTCCCAAAAACCTTCTAGAGAAATAACACAACCGAGACATAACTCAGTTCACTCAATTTCACCAAAGATCGGTCTGACCTCCAACCAACGACCGATTAGACCGTCACAAACTAACTTACTCCTCTCAGTAACAAGAGGCCAGTCTAACCGTGGCACCCATACCGGTCAAACCATCAACTACGGCCGGTCAGACTACTTTTGTAGGTCGATCAGACCGCTATCTACCGGACAACAAAACCAGAGATCAAACGACACAAACTTAAACTTCCACAATGAAGTATAATCAAAATCAAATACTCATCACACATATAGGATAACCTTCACATGGTCTCACAACCTGCTAGATTATTGTATAATTGACTGAATCATTGTATATTGCATGGCCTGAATTGCGAAAAAAACAGGCTTGAGATGCATCAGAGGGTGTCAACTTCTCTTCCAATGGTCGATCCTACACATCACCTTTTCTTTTAGCTCCATGGGTATGTGGGTTGTGAACGCATTTGTTCATTTGCTTGAGCTGATTCTGGATCTGATAAAAACACTGGAGTTGCACAATCTCACAAGGGTAATGGAGTAGACTTGTGCGCCGTTGAGCTGTGCGCCATAGCAGCACAGAACCGAAAAGCCCCACCGTTTTGTTAATCAACATAAGGAGGCTGTCACATGCGTTCCTCGAAGTTGGAGTCTGGCAA
The DNA here is from genome assembly GCA_036346575.1 of Dendrocalamus sinicus. Lineage (NCBI taxonomy): Eukaryota > Viridiplantae > Streptophyta > Magnoliopsida > Poales > Poaceae > Dendrocalamus > Dendrocalamus sinicus. Next base: position 9,793,907 of record CM070648.1, read on the forward strand.
ATTTCCCGCCTTTCCCAAATGACAACTTGCTCCATCCAACCAATCGCCCTTCCGAGAAACCAGGGAGGGGAGGACCACCGGGTTTCAAATGCGCCGTGTTTTGTTTACAGACAGCATGTTTCCAAGGGTTAAATCAGACAGGATCGTCTTCTCGAGTTGGACACTAGATAAACTCTAAAAATCTATCGCCAAGATCTAGAAGCAAATTCACGGCGAAGATTAACAACCGTTTGCTTTTCAAGAAGGAAATGCTGTGTACTTCAGGGCTATGCGCATGGAGTTACAGCCTTCAGGCTCATTTTGGATACAGCCAATTCTGGCGGCCCGAGAGGATTGGTAGGTCCGGCCGTCCCCAAAGACTCACCGCGGTATCTCTTTGCTCAGTATGGCCGGTCCATGGCACAGAACCGATGGCCCTAATCAAGGATTCCGCCGGCGTCTTGTGTGGGCACGGCAATCCAACCCATAGCTTCTGGCGAAGAAAATCCAGAACGGGCAAGGCAGCTCGGCCTGGCCCCAGCCCACACATGGAGAAAATCTTCAGTTATGCAGCATGATCTGATAGGGGAGTGTAACAACCCGCGTCTTTGATTAACCTTAAGTGGTAGGGTACGACGTTAAGTAGGATTAATTATGTAACTAATGATCTAAAATACGCGAGAATTTAAACCTTTTGTGTATTCATGTAGGTTGAAACTAACGAGTGATAAACACAATCGTTACTATCACCATTCCATCGACGAGGGCGAAGACCAAATTGTATAGACTAAAGTGAGAAATAAAATTCGATTCACGATAAGTAAAAGCTTTCAACTCAATTGAAATATATAATAGTCCATAGTACAACAATGTAATTATCACGGTTCTTGTATAACAAATCAATTTACATTCATCGAGCTACAATTAAAATTGGCTTACATTAAATAAAGATATTATAACTCTTTTTACATTAATAACGATAATACAAATCGCTATGAATTTACAATTCTCGGTCCCAATTGAACGATTGTCTCACAAACTCAGATAATTGCAACACAACCGTAACTAGTTAGAAATTATAGAACTTTATGTACGTTAGTAACATCTCATATATGTATACCTTTAATTAGAAGCTACAAAAATCCATTACATATATCCCATTTCATCTAACTATTACGAATTGCCGGACACCCAAAAGAAACGTAGTTTTAATTATGAAAAGAGCAAATATAAAAAGACCGAAAAAGACCGAAGAAAAGAAAATAATTAAAAGAAGAAATTGCCGTCAAAGCCCTGGAGGTTAATTTCGAGCAGGGCATTTCATTCACTGAGGTTCCCAGACTGTCTGAGGCCAGTCGACATCTCTCACAGCCATTAGGTCATCACTCGGCATAAACAAACCTAAAGTATATTTAAAATACCATAGCCACCAGCCATCGAACGACCACCCTCAATTAGCTCCAAAAATAAAAAATGGCAAATCAAAATCTAGTATAAAATCAAACAAATCAAGAAGGGAGTAGAAGAGGTGAGTCGGAGTAGAGGTGAAGGAAGAGGAGATGGATTGGAGCCGATGGGCAATAGCCCAAACTTAGAATTGACCTAGGATTACCCGGGGAGATGCGGGAGCTCGGGTGGCAAGGGCCGAGGGAGCCGATGGTGCTAGTAGCTAAGACAACCACGGGGAGGCGCCGGCAACGGCAAAGCCGTAAGGCAACTCGAGGGCGGCGGAGCCACGGCGCAGCCGAGCCGAGGGGAGGAGGCGTAGGGTGGAGCCATAGGCGGAGGCGCCAAGGTCGGGTAGGGCCACGGCGGTGCAACGCTGAGGGGCCGGGGATGTGGCGCCATGGCGGACCAGATCGGTGCAAGGAGAAAAGATAAGGGAGAGAGAGAAGGAAAAGAGGAGAGGTGAGGGAGATCAGCCGGGTGAAGAAAAAGAAAAGAGGGGAAAAAAGGGAAAAAAAAGAGAAAAGAAAGGGAAAGGAGAGAGGAGAAGCACGCGCATAATAAAAAAATTGTCTTCATAAATATTTAACTCTAAGTAAGCTATTGTAAATTAAACTACTCGATAGCATTATGCTAAGCATGTTAAAATACAAAAGACCCCTAATCAGTATTTATGACTATTGAAGCTTAATTAAGGGTTGTCAGTAGATTAAAATTTGGTGCGTACCGATTGAATTGGTATATTGCCGTTCAAATCATTCGGTTTCCTCATTAAATACGTAATTAACCTTGTTAGTAGTATGAATTTGTGAAATTTCACTAATAAATATTCATGATCGTTACAAGGAAACCAAGCGTTTCAATGGATTAAAACTAGTACGTGTGTATATTAAAATCTGTATATCGTCGATTAAACCGCTCCATGGTATATTTAATTACTCAGACAAATCAGGTAGTAGCATTTAAATTATAGAAATCCACTCCTGATTACTTTGGATTATTAGAACAAATTAATTTCAGTCAGGCGATTTAAAATATACACGTCGATTAAACTTGTAAGCGTACGGATTAAATTAAGGGACTGTAGTCTAGACCATTTTGTTGTGGGTTTAAATACCCAGATAGTTTGGTTAAGTCCATCTAAATAGTAGAAAAACATTAATCAGTATTTACAATGATTAGAATAAATTAAGTGCCATCAGTAGATTAAAACGTAGCCCTTACCGATTTAACTAAGGTATTGCCAATTAAATCATTCAGGGTTGTAATTAAATACCTAATTAACCTGGATAGTGTTAAATTACAGAACTTCCCTAGTAACTATTCTTGGATATTAAAAATAAATTAAGTGATGCCGACAAGCTGAAAATTGCATGCATGCGAAGTAAGTTATCGTAATATCATTGAGATCCTTATTGCACATTTAAATGCCTAGTTAATTATTGCACATTAGTTTTTTAATGTGGTTTTCTTACTTTTTTTCTTTGCATTTTCCATAAAGATATAACATATTTTTCATTTCTTATCTTTTTTATTTTTTAATGAATGAATAAGAAAAAACTTACATCCATGACACTATCATTTCACCTACAAAACAAAAAACCAATCAGAAAAGGCTGAATTGAACTGGGCCAGAGCCATACAAGAACAAGGGCCCTATCCGTAAAATAGTAGAGTTGGGCTCCCGTGCCGTTTTCGATGGTCCATATGGGATTCAAATTGGGTCACTGGTTGGATCCAAACCATATCTCACCTGAGTTCAACTTTTTATGGGCCAAATTGGATCGCGCACATACTCCGCGACCGCGATCGGAATCCCGATGGGTCTAATTCGCACACATCAATCGCGACCAGCCGGCCCGAACACTTGGCCCAATCTTGTAGTTTACTGGGCTTAGTCCCAAACATAATCTCAAGGGAATCAGGCCGACCGGCGTGACTCGCAATAACTTACGATGAAACCATGAAAAACGATGTGTTTTTAATACCACAGCAAGTCGTAGACTCGCAGGAAGGAGCCGAGAAAATCCCATCGAAGGTATGGATACGATTATTTCAGCACTATATAATCCTCTAGCTATGTTTGGGTTTTGTTAAACATCATCCGGATGTATATATTTACATGAAATCTACCCGATACTACAGTGTAGATCCCAAAATTTACAGACTTTTCCCACTTTACACCGGTAGTACCATGTATACATGGTAAAACGTCCGGAGTTTCCAGACAGTAATGCCGCATTTTTCAAATATGTACGAGGCATTAGCTTCTCTCTAGTCTCTACTTGATGCCCTAAAAGGCAATCGACCTCCGAGATAATGGGGCAGGCAAGCTTTCTCTGTGGAGTAAACTCCGGCTGCATCAGCTTGCAGGAAGGATTAATAGCGATCACATCCCATGAGGATGAGCCAAGCAAGCGACGTATCAGAACATAAGACTGTTTTTTCTTCAAAGAAGAACATATGGCTGCTTGGTTTGCTATCTATACAGTTCTGAACCTGTCTTCGGAGGATGCATTGCTGCCTTGATGTTGGGCTATAATGTTTTATCCTTCCTATTTTACAGAAAATAAACAATTTAACAAAAGTAAAAAAATGGTTAACACAACACAAATGGACATGCCACGAAGATTAGCGTGGAAATGGTACTAACAGCCAAGAGACAAGAATTACCTCTCTAACTGTCTTCCTATGTTCTTCCTCGAATCGACTGGGATAGCAGATAATGAGAAGTATTCCTGCCGTTTCAGTGGGGTTTCCAAAGTATTGCTGGTGCGCGTTTCAACTTTCTTGGGATTTTCAGGAGCTGACCCGAATAGCTGTACAGTTAAGCTTCCACCTGAGCAATAGGATGACAAGATGTATTCATTACTCAAATAGCTTGAAGAACTATTTACATTCAGGCCCTTTTCTCATTCAGCAACATTTAGATCAATGTATTGCCTTCTGAATATCAAAATGCAACTGAAAAGCAACAAACAAAGCAAAAGAAGAATTATAAACTTACATAGTACAAGGGCAGCTCCAATCCATGCAGCATTGTCCCATCTTTCACCTAGTAGGAACCAAGCAAAGGCAGCTCCCCATACAGGTTCCAGCCCGTAAACAATTGCAGTTTCAGTTGCTGAAACATCACCCATCGCTACCATCTGTACACAGAGATGTATATAAGATGACTTCATAAATTAAGCAAGCCTTAAACAAGAATATCCCTAACCTCTGCCCACAGGCATAACACTGTAGAAAAAACTCCAGTGTACAACGCTGGTATCCAAGGAAACGAAGCTGCTGTATCCCAAAGCATACCAAAAGTCCATGATTCAAAGCTGGAATCATTGACATCAGCATAGCTATCTTTGAACAAAAACCAGAGTATCGAGGAGAAAGCCACAACAAGGACCTGATTGATAAGAGGGTTATTAGTGAGATCGTTAACGTAGTGACCAAGATAATAAGAGCAGTATAACGGATATGGGAGACTGCAGGTACAGATTCAGTTATCAACCTCAAAGCTAAGAAGAGCCATAAACTTCTTCTTGTCCGTCCTTCTTGATATTTGCTCGGTTCTAAGCATATGGATCCCAAAAAACACCGCACTGAAGAAGTTCAGCACATCGCCAACCTTGGAAAGGAGGGAGCCATAAAATAAAAGATCATCCTAATATTTCTTGTCAAGACACACAATACATATAACCAAATCCTTGAAAAGGTGAACTCAAATGTCTCTGAACAAAACTTTGGTATCTTTTGAAGTCAGTTGATCATTGTTATTGCAAGCATTCAGAGTATGACTATTGTTGCATAAAGAACCTCCTGACAGCAGCAACAAGGGAAGTGAGAAATTGTGCAAGAGAATTTTGAAGCGCTGTAAGGTTCTGAATTTCATTACGGCAACAACCAAATAAACAAGTGCTAGTAAAAAAACAGGAGTAATGTTACTTACACAGGGAGGAGAGCCACCACATTCCAGCAGGCCAATTCCTACAAGTGATACTATGCCCCCAAACCAAGTCAGCTTGGGGATCGAGGCGCCAAAAATGCCATCAATTAGAGGCACAACTATCACCTGTTCATAGAACTCAGATATTTCAACCACAGCATTGGTCAATTCAAGCAATATCATCATTACAACAAAATATAAATCATCACAAAACAAGATACCGTGAAGGCTGTAATGAAGGATGCTCGCCCAGCATCAGATGAGAGTAACCCAATTGCTTGTGCAAGGTACCCTAAACTAACCCAAAGTCCCAGCTCCAATCCTGCATTTCGTATACGACGATCTCCAAATGCACGAATTGCAAATGGTAGGAAGGGGATGGCTGAAACAACGAAGCGCACCATGTTGAAAACCGCAGGCTCTGTGAGGGCTTCAACCTCTTTTAGAACTGGAATATCACTTGCTGCAAAAAAAATAGGAACAAAGAAAAGAAAATCGTCAAGCACTGAATTTCATGATCGATACTGATCACGAAGAACTGTCCGAGCAAGGTTGCATTACTGTAGTGCAAAGAATTTTAGCATGAAGAGTTTTTCTTAGTGGATATACAGATGCAGAAACAGTCTTGACAAAACTAATTAGGGCGAACAGCTTTTGCGGCAAAGTTTCAACCCTCTATAATTCAGACGATCCTAAACTTAAGTTCTCCTTTCCCTTTCGTATCTATCATCAAGCTGTTATTCTCTGCTCTTATGGAGCAAGCTAACTGATTATCCATCGCTGATTGCTACCAAACAGTGGATCCTTCTTTCTTATGCTCAATCGTTTTTTGAGAACTCTTAATTGGTGATTCGTAGTTCGTAGGAAAATTGGAGAGAGATCAACAAAGATGTTTATACCATAAATGACGGTGAGGGCATTGAGGATGATGATGCTGCGGGTTTTCTTGGAGGCGAACAGGATCCGCCTCCACACCGGTCGGCCGCGCGCCCGCTTCCTCACGTCCTTCTTCTCCTCCTTCTTGTCCTCCTCACCGCCGGCGGCCGGATCCACGAGAGACGAGCACCGGAGCGGCGCGAGAAGCCTCACCCGGCGCATCGACGGGGCCGAGCGGGGCGGCGTGCCGGCAAGCAGCAGGCGGCAGGAGGAGCCTCCCGCCGCCACCCTGGGCTGCAGGGCTAGCGCCCACGACGCGGATGCGAGGGAAGAAGCCATGCCACCACTGGTCCACTGCAGCTGCTGCTGCGACTGCGAGCGAGCAGGTGCTAGTGTTATTTTGTAGTGTTTGGGGAGTAAAATAAGCTTGGCAAGAGGAAGGCTGCTTCTTCACGGGATCGTGGAACTCGTGGGTGGTGATGACTGATGAGGGAGTGAGTGAGGAAACGAGCGAAAACAACGGAGATTATTCTGTGGAGCGGGCGCGCGCGATGGGGTTGGGTGGTGGTGGTGGTGGGGCGCGGCGCCAGAAATCTTGGGACTTCTGCAGCGTTTCGGGCTTGTTTTCCAGCGAAAACGCCTGCGTTGTGCGGGGTGACGCGTAGGAAACCCCACCGGCCAACCCAACTTTACATGACATTTTCATCAACCTAACTCAAATTGTTGAAATGAGTTGAAACTCATGTTCAACTCATTTTAAACCCGTTACCAATCTACTTTTTACTAATCTACTACATACAAGTGAAAGTGCATTTATAAAAAACTTTTAGAAAAGTTCAGTATTTAGAATTTCTAACTCGTGTTCACACCATAAATGTTTCACGAAATTGTCTGAATATTACTATAGATGATTTAGGTTATAGAGACACTATTTTGTACAAAATTTTAAGCCCAAACACAAAGGTGGGATCAACAGGTTTTTATAGAAAACTTTTGAAAAAGTTCGGTATTTAAAATTTATACCTCGCATTCACATCAAAAAAGTTTTACGAAATTTCCTGATATTTATTATAGATAATTTCAGGTATAAAAATAGTACTTTGTGCAGATTATTAGGCTTAGGCATATAGGTGGAACCAACAGGCTTTTATATGATTTTTTGAAAAGGTTTGGTATTTGGAATTTCTAACTCATGTTTACACTATAAAAGTTTCACAAAATTGCTTGAAATTTACTATAGATGATTTAGGGGTATAGAGACCCTGCTTTGTGCAAATTTTTAAGTCCAGACACAAAGGTGGGACCAACAAACTTTTATAGGAAACTTTTGAAAAGTTCGGTATTTAAAATTTATAACTCGCGTTCACACCATAAAAGTTTCAGAAAATTTCCTGAAATTTACTACAGATGATTTCGGGTATAGAGATGCTACTTTGTGCAAATTATTAGGTCTAAACACATAGATAGAACCAACAAACTTTTATAGAATTTTTTTTGAAAAGATTTGGTATTTGAAATTTCTAACTCTTATTCACACTATAAAAAATTTCATAAAATTGCCTAAAATTTACTATAGATGATTTAGGGTTTAGAGACGCTACTTTGTGTAAATTTTTTGGCCTAGACACAAATGTGGGACTATCAGGCTTTTTATAGGAAACTTTTAAGAAAGTTCGGTATTTAAAATTTATAACTCGCATTTACACCATAAAAGTTTCATAAAATTTTCTGAAACTTACTACAAATGATTTTGGGTATAGAGACGCTATTTTGTGCAAATTAAACCAATAGGCTTTTATAGATTTTGTTTTTTGAAAATGTTCGGTATTTGAAATTTCTAACTCGTGTTTACACTATAAAAATTTCATAAAATTGTCTAAAAGTTATTATAGATGATTTAGGGTATAGAAATGTTACTTTGTACAAATTGTTAAGCCCGGCCATATAGGTGGGACTAATAAACTTTTATAGAAGACTTTTCAAAAAGTTTAAAATTTATAACTTGTGTTCACACAATAAAAGTTTCACAAAATATCTTGAAATTTACTACAGATGATTTCAAGCATAAATATGCTACTTTGTGTAAATTATTAGGCCTAGATGCCTAGATGAGCCTTATAGGTGGAGTCAACCCATGGGTGAGCCATATTGCAACACTACGAGTTGAACCTGCTCTCAATCCAATTGCAACCCTAAATTTTAGAATCTAATTCAATCCTTTTTATGAGGCAACTCAACCCATTTATTCTTTCAATCCATTTTCACTTAAGCAAAGCCATCCAATCAAAGACCCAACTATTTGTAGGATTTATTTTGAAAGGATGCATCATAGCTACCCAATGTGTAGGACCGGATAGGCAACAGAGGGGGTGAATGATGCCTTTGAATTTTTCTTAAATATTTACAAATTCTTTACTCTGATAGCTACAAAACTATGACGATTATAAAGTGAAGTCCACTTGAAAAACTAGAGAAACACAGAGCTCAATGCGACCAGATCAGAGCACAACGTGGTCGAGTTACGACCACTCGTTGGAGGCACAACATGGTCAATTACAACTACTGGTCAGAAAGCATCGGACAGCCAAGCTGGACGCAAACAGTCAGCAGAGAAAAGCAGCGTGGTCGAAACCAATGTGGTCATAACCAACATGGTAGAAACCAACATGGTCGTAACCAACGTGGTCATAATCACAGTGGTTGGAACCAACAAGGTCGAACCCAGCGTTGTCGATGTCCAGTGTGTGGTCAAAAGGCCAACATAGTTCAGGACCAATGAGTGGTCAGAAACCAGTGCAGTCAAAGACCGATGTGATCGTAGACTACGTGGTCGAAGACCAATGAATGGTCTACACTACCGTAGTCGACGGCCAAAGTGAGATCAGAGCACTTGTAATCGATTGCGGTCGTGAGCTACTCGAAAAGCAAATGTGGTTGTAAATGACTAGATAATCTGAGGAGGCACACGACCACACGACTTCAGATCATTGAGCGAAGGAGATCAAGGTGATCGAACCAAGCCGAACTTCGACCAGTGAAGTCGAAGACCAGTGAACTATCGAAACAACAGTGGTCAGAGAACAAGAACTGCAATACTGCCACTACGAGGCTTACAGTACTACTTTCCAAAGGGAGAACAGGGGAACAGGGTTTTTCAGCCTGACCACAAGATCCAAAATTCACGCTACTTTTGATTGAAAGATCCAAAAGATGTGAAGCCAGTCTACGCATGTTTCTTAAGATCTCAGGAAGCTATTCCATTCCTGGATTGAGAAATCCATGACAAATTTGAGACCTTTTGCAAATTAAAATAGCGTACACAACCGAGATCTAAAAATGATGAGCAGATCTTGCTCGTGGGTAGAGAATATCCAAGAAAGCTTTAGGCATGATTACACATGTCACAGTAAGAAAGAACATCGAAGAAATCAAATCAAAACTCTTGGATAAAGAAATGATTGAGAGAGAAAAGAACGAACTCAAAATAGAGCAATCATATGACGTGGTCAAAAACCATCGAGTGCTCGTAACCGACTGTGGTCGAAAGCAACTCGATTAGCAGTGGAGGCGCACGACCACACTATTCTATGACCATGGAATGATCAAAAATAGGTGCGGCCATAAATGACTAGAAGTAGGAGAGAAGGCGCATGACCACCAGATTTGAAATCATCGAGCGGTCGAAATCAGGTGCGATGTGATCTGAAACTTGACTGTGGTCAAAAATAATTTGTACAAACAGAGCAACGCATGACCGCAAGATCTAAAAACATCAAATCTTTTGATTGAGAGATCAAATGGTTGTAGAACTTTGTACGCAAATTGGTTAAGCTCCCAGAGGCTGCTCCAATCTTGAATCGAAAAATCCATGACTAAGATGAGACCTTTTTGCAATTTGAGAAAGCGCGCATAAAACTGAAACCTTGAGATCGAAAAGATAACCAGATCCAAGTCACCTGGTGCACCACGTGCTTCTCCTTACTCATGATGGCACCCAACATCCTCGATCGCACAGGACCTCGGCTCCTCCCTGAGCCTAGTCCTGGTCCACCTTGCCGTTGCTCATCATGCCCACCGCCGATAGCTTTCGCTCCGGTTCCTCGTCGCCCTAGCTTGCAACCATCCCGCAAGCCTCAATCATCTTCCTACCAGCAGCCTACGTCCACATAACAGACGCTACGACCATCGAACGCACAGGGTACGACTACCACGCAGATCGTTATGACTATCGCTCGCATCAGTTACGAATATCGATCACACAGGCTACGACTTCCGCAACTGATCGCTATGGCTTACGACTACCGATCACGATCAGGCAGTATGCTACGACCATCGATTATCAGGGTACGACTATTGATCACACATAGTCGTTCAGCACTGAAGCTTTCGACCACCGCGTGGTTGTTTTGCCGATTGGACCATCCGACCACACAGTCGTAAACAGCAAACACTCCTATCAGACAAACTCATAAACACAAAGCCGTCGGCCAGACTAACTCGTAGACAGACAAAAAGTAATCTTTTGCAAAATACTCAAAAACTAAACTCAACCTCCATACATACTCTAATCCAAAAAGTTAATTACTCATCACAACCATGGGTTGACCTCCATATGGTCTCAAAAGAAAAGTAAGAAGTTGCGAAAACCACACATAGTCTAAAAGAAAAGAAATTGACAAACCCCCAAAAGGCATGAAGATGAGTTTGTTTTTGAAAAGAAAAGTAAGAAGTTGCGAAAACCACACATGGTCTAAAAGAAAAGAAAAAGGAACTCATGACCATGTTGGCAAAGTGTGAAATGGAGCAAATAACAAGAAAGAACAAGTTTCCTACGAAAGCTCCAAAACACACCTAAAACTTCACAAAAACCCAATCTTACTTATGGTCTAAAGAAAAGAGCAATTACTCACCATGACCATTTTTGTAGCAAAATGACCATGCATTCTCCCCCTTTAATGCCTTTTCTCAATCATTCCCCCCTTTTGGCAATAAAGTTATTAAGATGCATGGAAGAAGATGGAGCATGAATGAAATAAAGTGGTTGCAATTTATTCATTTTAAGCATTAGGAGCCACGAGTATTTCAAGTTTGTTTAGGTGGTATATTAGAGGTGGGTGCAATTACACCCGGGTGTAAAAGGTATTTTTCCTATATATATATAGTATAAATAACAGGGACACCATGGTGTCTGGGCACCAAAACTCTCTGCCTTTGGATTGCTTTTAGATGTGTGCTAGTGTGATTGAGACTTTCCATCCATGATTAAGACTTTCCATCTATGATTGATTTACCATGCATGATATATTATATACCATTGCACTAGCACGCATCTAAAAGCAATCCAAAGGCAGGGAGGTTTGGTGCCCGGGCACCCTGGTGTCCCATTTCACCGTTATAATATATATATATATATATATATATATATATATATATATATATATAGGAAAATTACATAAGGCACCATGGTGCCTAGGCACCAACATCGATACACGTGTATGATTGATAATTTTTGAGTTTGGGTATGAAAATGTTTTATACCCTTGATATATTTATGGTAAGTAAGTTTTGAACTCAGTTCAAATTAGTTTGAACTACTTTTGAGTTCAATGCAACTACAGATGAGTATATACCATAAAACTAGTTCAAACTAATTAAATGAAGTTGAATTTAAATTTTTGAGTTTGACATCTCAAATATACTTTTTATGGGTATATGAAGATACCCACATCAAATGTTGCGAATCTGAAGCAAATCAACGGGTATTGATATTGGTGCCTAGGCACCATGGTGCATGAAACACTCGTCCTATATATATATATATATATATATATATATATATATATATATATATATATATATATATATAGGGCAGTGTTTCATGCACCCAGGTGCCTAGGCACCCATATCAATACCCGTTGATTTGCTTTGAGATTCGCAACGTTTGATGTGGGTATTTTCATATACCCACAAAAAAGTATATTTGAGATGTCAAACTCCGAAAAAAAATTAAATTCAACTTTAGTTTAATTAGTTTGAACTATTTCTATGGTATATACTCACTGCAGTCGCATTGGACTCAAAAGTAGTTCAAACTAGTTTGAACTGAGTTCAAAACTTACTTACCATAAATATATCAAGGGCATAAAATATTTTCATACCCAAATTCAAAAAAATTATCAATCATACACGTGTATTGGACGGTTCTTGTTGTTGGTGCCTTATGTAATTTTCCTCTATATATATATATATATAATGCAATATGATACAAATGAATGCATAAGAAGTAAGCTCCCCTGAAAAGCAGCCCGAAAAGAAAGAAGCTCCAACTCCCCCTAAAAAGGCAAATTGAGAAGAACCAATAAATTAAGCGTAAAATCCAGAAAATGAGGGTTCAGACTCAACGAGGTGATTCTCAAACACACCATTTCCTCATGATCTCTAGCCTATAATCTCATACCACAATGCAAAAAGCATCACTAGCAATCAAAACACAAGACACTAGTGGCCAAGAAGAAAATTGAAACTACGTAGTAGATAATCGTAGAGAACCATTTGGAAGCTCAAACTAGGCAGTAAATAATCATAGAGAACCATTTGGATGAGAGATGACTGAGACAAAATCACCTAGAGTTGACTCCTATCTATCCAATCAGACCATTCCTACTATTAGAAAAAGAATACTATGCAAAGCTAAGTGGTGGGAAGCAAGAAACTGAGGATCACAAGGGAGCAAACCTCTGTCTCATCGCTTGGTGGTGGTGGTGTAGTTGATGTGGTAGAGGCTGACTAAAGTGCATCGTGAGATCAATATAATCCTTCACATAACCCTTCACATGATCGTAACCAACGTGGTCGAAACCAACGTGATCATAACCAATGTGGTCATAACCAACGCGGTCGTAACCATAGTGGTTGGAACCAACATGATCGAATCCAACATTGTCGATGTCCAGTGTGTGGTCAAAAGGCCAGCGTAGTTCAGGACCAATGAGTGGTCAGAAACCAGCACAGTCAAAAACCGATGTGATCATGGACTACGTGGTCGAAGACTAATGAATGGTCTACACCACTGTAGTCAATGACCAAAGTGAGATTAGAGCACTCGTAACTGATTATGGTCGTGAGCTACTCAAAAAGCAAATGTGGTCATAAATGATTAGATGTATCTGAGGAGGTGCACGACCATACAACTTCAGATCATTGAGCGATGGAGATCAAGGTGATCGAACCAAGCCAAACTTCGACCAGTGAGGTCGACAACCAATGAACTGTCGAAACCATAGTGGTCGGAGAACAAGAACTACAGTACTGCTGCTACGAGGCTTGCAGTACTACTGTTTCCAAAGGAAGAACTGGGGAACAAGGTTTTTCAGCCCGACCACAAGATCTAAAATTCACGCAACTTTTGATTGAAAGATTCAAAAGACGTGAAGTAGTGTACACATGTTTTTTAAGGTCTTAGGAAGTTATTCCATTCCTGGATTGAGAAATCCATGACAAATTTGAGACCTTTTGCAAATTAAAGCAGTGTACACAACTGAGAGCTAAAACGATGAGCAGAACTTGCTCGTGGATAGAGAATATCCAAGAAGGTTTTGAGCACAATCCCACATATCATAGCAAGGAAGAACATCGAAAAAATCAAATCAAAACTCTTGGATTAAGAAAAGATTGAGAGAGAAAAAAATGAACTCAAAATAGAGCAGTCATATGACGTGGTTGAGGACCACCGAGCGCTCGTAACTGACTACAGTCAAAAGCAACTCGATTAGCAGTTGAGGCGCACGACCACACCATTCTACGACCATTAAACGATCGAAAATAGGTGCGACTGTAAACGACTAGAAGTAGTAGAGAAGGCGCATGACCACCAGATCTGAAATCATTGAGCGGTCAAAATCAGATGCGATGTTACCTAAAACTTGATCGTGGTCGAAAATGATTCGAACGAACAAAGCAACGCACGACCTCAAGATCTAAAAACATCAAATCTTTTAATTAAGAGATCAAATGGCTATGAAACTTTGTACACAAGTTGGTTAAGGTCTCAAGAGGTTGCTCTAATCTTGAATTGAAAAATCCATGACTAAGATGAGACCTTTTTGAGATTAGAGAAAGCGTGCATAAAACTGAAACCTTGTGATCGAAAAGATAATCCGACTATGCCCATAAGAATAGAATAGCCAAGATAGCTTTGAGTATGATCCCATAACATCCAACAAGTCAGATCATCAACAAGATCAAATAAGAATAACCTCTCAGATCAAGAAGAGAAAGGAACAACTGAAGAACATAGAGCTGAAAGGAATAAAGGAAAAACCAAACCCAAAATAGAGCAAACTCAATCTGTTGCGCTTCGACTTCTCTGCAGTTGTTACGACCACACTAAGTCGATTTATGACCACTTCACAAATAGCTACGACCACGAGAAAGTTACGACCACACACACAATAGTTACGACCACTTGTGTTTGCTCCGACCACGCAACGTACTTGTAACTTCTGCTGATGAGAGTTATGACCACATTCACACTGCGCTGCACGTTCTCATAACCGAGCTACGACCACTCCGGTTTACGAGAACTCGAGATTTCGACTGCAGACCTTGCTCCTTCAAGCACGTAGTAGATTTGATCACAGTAGTCGTAACTCGATTGCGACCATGTTGAAGACTCGATCGCCATGGTCGTAAAGCATTTACAACCACATCTTTAGCTTCACAAACACCTCTAATTTTCTAGAGCCAAAACCGCTTATTCTTCTTTTCTTTATTTCTCCCCCTCTCGTTCAATCACACCGATCGCTTCATTCCTCTCTCGTTACATTGCTCTGCCTTTTATACTTAACTCTACGACTACGACGCAGAGAAAACTACGACTCTAAGATAGACTTGACAATTGACTCGTACGCAGAAACAAACTCGTACATGACTCGAACACATATAATACAACAATACTGACTCCAATATGACTAAACAAGATATTAACTCTAACAATCACTACCTTAATTCTGTTTCTCCATCTTGATCATGATGATCTTCTCTCTTGCTTCTACTTCTTCCTTTTACCTGCACTCCCATGCGCCTGAGCTGTTACCGCCCTATCACCTGTGCTTGCTCTATCTTGAGCCTCGCACAATCTGACGCTTGCCACGTCTCGCACTTGGACTGATCCTGTCCTTCCTTGCATGCCTGCCTGAGTTGGAGCATCTACTCTCACAGCCACCTTGGCTTCACCGTTACCTGAGCCTCCCGCTCTTCTTTCTTGGCCGCCTTCTCGCATATATCTTAGCTGAGACTACACCGTCCCTAACTTCTATCTCCAACGTTTCCTGTGTTTCCTCTGCAAAATCATAAAAGACTACACTAACATGTTCTCCAAGTCTTCCTCTTAGACCTTGTGCACTTTTTTCATCGCCTTGATTTCCTGTGTTAGCCGCACCTACATGTGCACCGCATGTACCTCCGGAGCCGCTGCTCCCCTCATGCGCGCCTGCATGTGCGTGGTCATGTGGCTTGCTGCCATCTGCGTGTGTGGAGTCCATAGACATGCCCTTCTTCCCGTGGCTGCTAACGTGACCCTGCATGCATGCCTCGTGTGCCAGCTGCATGTGAGGCACCTTGGTCCCGCCATCTTGGCCTTCTGCATGCGTACCTGCATGCTCTGCTTGGCTGCCCCCTAGCTACACCTACTAAGTCTTGCCCCCCGGGTCTTGCCACCTCGTGATGCCTCCAAGCTGCTCTTCAGACAAATCGATTTACAAGTTTTCAAAGAAATCTTATACAACCGATTTGGAGATATTTTCACCTTCATTAACAAATCTTTATTCTTGTCATACACACGCAAGAACTCATCCTGCAGCACCACCCTGAACCCTCTTTCTGTCATCTACCCTAGACTAAGTATGTTATTACATAGACTTGGTATATAGTAAATCCCTGTCAACAATTTCTTATCTCCGTACTTGCATTGCAACAACATCATCCCTTGGCCTTTTATCTCCACCGTGGAGCCGTTGCCAAACTTGACCTTGCCCCAAATCTTCTTGTCGAGCTCATGAAACATGGAGAAATCTCCCGCCATGTGGTTGCTTGCTCCATTGTCCAAGTACCACTGATCCATGTGATCGTGGCTGCTTTCCTTTGTGCGTAGTTTTGGAACTATGTTCTCCTCATTTAGTATCACCATGACCGGCACATTTTCAACATATAAGGAGAGAAGTAGTCCCAGTTCTTCATCTTCTTCTTCGTCTTGGGCGAGATTCGCCTTCCCGTTCTTCTTCTTGCTTCGACAATCCGATGCATAGTACCCGTACTCGTTACAGTTGAACCACTTTATGTAGTTGCGGCATTCTAACACGTAGTGCCCGTATTCATCACATTCAAAGACTTGACATATGACTTATCACAGGATTTGTCACCTCTTGCCTAGTCTTGTCTTCACGACCACCTCTACCGCCTCGACCACTTTGGCCACCTCGACTGTGCCACCTCCCGCAGTTGTTTGATGAGCCACGATCGTCTCTTAGATCTCCCTTTACTAGCAACACCTGCTCGTTACGTGACTGAAACCCCTTTAGTAACTCCTCATGCGTCTTGAGGGAGCTGGTGATCTCTTATATCTTCTTCTTGTCCAGATCGGAGGAGTATATAAGTGTGGTGACAACAGGTATGTACTTCTCTAAAAGCACACGCAGGTACTTCTTTACCGCCATAGATTCCTCCATCTTATCATCAAGAGAGTTAATCTGATTGTACAACGAAGTCAGCTTGCCGGTGAAACTCGTCCACTGACTGGGTCTCTCCTATCTTGAGATTTTCGAACTCGCTCCGCAAATTCTGGAACCGCACCTCCTTCACATGATCAACGCCCTCATGCATCGTCTGCAGCGTCTCCCACGCCTCCCGTGCCATCTTCTTGCCGATGAGCTGATGCATCATCGTATCTAGCACCGCCTGATAGATGATGGCCAAAGCCGCCTGATCCACCTTGTCATCCACCTTCTTATCCTTCCTCTTCGGATTGACTATACCCCAAACTCCCTGGGCGCTCATGTTCACCTTCATCTTCATTGTCCACACCGGGTTTTACTCACGTATGCTTCTCAAAGGGGCATGCACCATTAACTCATTAGCGAACCAACCTTGATCCAATTCACATTTTCAGTGCACATAGGACCTAAACCACCTAGACTAACACCGCAGTTTTACACAGCACCACTTTTCTTTGTATTAGGCAATTTACCAACATGCCCCTTTACTGCCTTCCTTGAAACTTCCTGTTTCCTTTGCCACGAAGCTTCGTCCATGCTTTGCCATCTTTCATGTGGCCCCAATGACTTGTTGTCAAGTATCTCATGTGTCTGGATCCTACCGAACCGTCCTCGCTTGCAAACGACCCAAGTCACTTGGCGCACCACGTGCTTCTCCTTGCACATGACGACACTCGGCATCCTCGATTGCACAGGACATCGGCTCCTCCCTGAGCCTAGTCCCGGTCCACCTTGCCATTGCTCATCATGTCCACCACCGATAGCTTCTGCTTTAGTTTCTCGTCGCCCCGGCTTGCAACCACTCCGCAAGCCTCAATCATCTTCGACGTCTCCTTGATCATTCTGGACCTCAACACTTTCCTGCGCCTAGTCTCGGTCCTTCCACGCCTCACATGACCTTACTGATTCTAATCCTAGAACTAAGCAACAGCCACACATGCACATTAGCAACAAACACCCCGATCAACCCTTGACCAAAACACCAATATTTCTAGAGAATAACCTCAGCTCACTAACTGGTCTAGTATAATTTATGAGTACTCGGATGCTCAGGGGATGAGGTACTCGAAACCCACGAGTTCCTACCAGCAGCCTACGACCATATAATAGATGCTACGACCATCGAACGCACAAGCTACGACTACCACACAGATCGCTATGACTATCACTCATATCGGTTACGACTATCGATCACACATGCTACGACTTCCGCAACCGATCGCTACGGTTTATGACTACCGATCACGACCAGACAGTATGCTACGACCATCGATTATCAGGATACGACTATCGATCACACATAGTCATTCAGCACTGAAGCTTTCAATCATCGCGTGGTCGTTCTGCCGATCGGACCATTCTACCACACAGTCATAAATAGCGAACACTCTTATCAGGCAAACTCGTAAACACAAAGTCGTCGGCTAGACTAACTCGTAGACAGACAGAAAGCGATTTTTGCAAAATTCTCAAAAGCCAAACTCAACCTCTACACATACTTTAATCCAAAAGTCAATTACTCGTCACAACCATAAGTTGATCTCCACATGGTTTCACACAATGACACCATCAAAGAGCTATACATCGATCTCCATGGAATTATTCATAAGTTTTTAACCTAGCTAGCATCATGGACAAGGACGGAGACGGGGATGCTAGGGAGCGCTGGCCCCCTCACGCTCCATGTAACCCCTTGTGTACACATGCATATACTAGATAAAACTATTAGCAAAATTCTATGTGGCCCCTTCAACGCAAATATGATACTGATTGGTCCCCTCATTATGTTTTTCTGGCTCTGTCCCTAATCATGGAGGACTAATGAAGAGGTCAAATTGTTCTAAAAAAATAGTGTAATAGCTGCTTAAGTTACCAACGAAAGCTTACCCGGATTGATAATTTTACTCCATGATGGAGGCTTGTTGTCACTATCTCCATAATTTCATGGTTAGCGTGCATGGAGGCTTGTACTCACATAAAATATTCTCAGGGGCAGATCACAGGATATACCTAGTGGGCCACGGCATACCTGCGGTCTCTGCTGTCCGATCTGTACGCCTGTACGCCGGGTGGACGAAAAATCTGAAGTCTGTAACATGATTATTAGCTGTAAAGCCTTTTTCCAAATCGTGTCCTTTATTGCCAAGAAAATGATTATTTGCTCTGGCAAATCTTGTAAAGTTTTCTGATGGAAACTTTTGGAGTCAGCTTATCTCTTCACTGTTTCATTTTTTTTTCCAGTGATCAAAATTTTTCTGAAGGGACAATGGGCTGTACCTCGCAAAACAGTACTTGTATGCCACAAATCACTCATATAAAGTATGCCAGAATCTTGGTCAAAATCAATGTATAGAAGACAGGTAGCAATGTGTAGGTCACAAAAGTCAGATAAGTAGTATTGTAAATCTTTTTTATGTATATTTGAGACTATTAGTATGGTGTTTGAACTATTTATATTGTAATTTGTGCAAGTTTCCAACTTAATCCTTGTCCGGCCACTCGCGGCTCCCGTCCACATCTAGGCGAATAGTGAGACAGGCACATAAAACCATACTTGTAAATACCGTTCTAAAAGCTATATTGGTTTGGTTCTTGGAATGGTCCGTTCCAGTGTCGGTTTATACCTGTGTACAATTTTTGATTTAATATATTTATTCATAAGTATCTATAATTATATGCGCATATAATTTAACGTACAATATCACTTTAAATACATAATCATAGTATAAAAATGAGGGGCCACTTCAATTATGACTGATACCGGGATAAATGGAATGATAAATTCTACAAATTTTCAAAATCAAAATATTAAATATAAAATTATAGCTGGTACTGGAATAGTCAACAGAATAGACCGGAATTGGTCAGTATTGATTAGAATTAACCGGTAAAAAAGCTGGTACAAAATGGATGGTCAGCTATGCCGTTTTGTGTGCCGGTATGAAACGCCAGCCGGGGATGGTGTTAACATTGCGTAAAACAGCTCCCCAGATGGCCCGGATCCGCCACGCGAACGCGCGCGCGCCATCACGTCCGTCAGGGTCTCTGCGCCGCTGTGCGGCTGTGCGAGCGAGCCGCGTCATGTATGTGCGGTGTGGTGTGACAGTGGAGTGGGAGCGGAGACGGTGTTGGTGGGTGTGCCGTGCAAGCGACGCCAAAACGGGGACGGGACGTGCGGGCGGAGCCACCAACGAGCGGAAAAATAGTTAAAAAAAACCCCGCAGGAGTCCACCGCGAAAACCAACGAAAACGGCGGCAGTAAAGAAGGGGGCAAAAATATCCAGCTCGTCGGCTTCCCCGAGCGCACGAGACGCGCATTTGCTCCTCCCTATCTGATCCGATCCAACCCAGCCCTTCTGCCTTGTTGCTCACTTTATCCCCCCAATCATCTCCCCGGAGAGAGAGCCCAAGGAAGCAGGGGCGAGTCAGGAAAATAGGTGATTTTTCTTGGGGAGTTTGTGGAGGGGGAAGCGATGCAGCGGCGGCGGGCGCAGACGTGGGCGGGGGTGGGGAAGACGGCGCAGGCAGCGGCGGCGCATGCGGCGCTCTTCTGCTTCACGCTCCTCCTCGCGCTCAGGGTCGACGGCCGCACCGCCTACTCCTGGTGGTACGTGCTATAAACCCTAGCCCTCCCCGAGCGGCACTCACTTCGATCTGGTTGGTTTCTGCGAGTTGAGGGTGGGACTGGGGCGGAACTGTCGGTTGGTGTGGTAATTTCGGGGTGGTGAGCTTTTGCTTCCCCGGGATGCTGATGCGGGTTTAGGGAATTGGGCGAGCCCTGTGCTTGCTTTGCGATGCGATTGAGGGTCTACTTGTTGCAGGGGCGGAGCCAGGAATTGGATATAGGGGGGCAATATGGATAACAAGTAGAGTAGAACCAATGAATTATGCCGGATTTATCGATCCAATAGTCACATATCAGAGTAATATGTTTCGCAAATTACAATGCAAAGAAAATTACATCTCTATTAACTTAAACTTAGCTCTACGACTAAAACAGGGTCTAAGCCGATTAAAATAGGGTCTCTAGATGTGATGTGAGAGCAACTACTGAAGTGTGTACTTATGGTTTTTGTTTATATTTTTTGATACCACAGTGAACGGTAAATATATTGACGTGGACGGCTCATATATTTTTAGACTTGAGAAGTCATTTAAAAAAACTGCTTTTAAAAAACACTCTATTTATTTTGATTTTCGAAGAAATAAAAAAACAAATCCACGAGAACATGTCCATTGTATTGCCGTAGAAATTTGGCCAAAACATTTTCTTGGCTTTTAATTAAAGGTTCCTAGCGTTATGTACTCCACCAGTTAGTAGTGCTTGAGTGATCTTCAATCACACCTATGACTAGCTACAACAGCTTCTAGTCAACTCACCAGCCTGCATTAATCATCTTAAGATTAAGAACACAAACATACATATCTTACAGATCACGGTACGCACCACCTTGTAACCCACATTTACAAAGATCAGTAAATACAAAGCTAAAACAAGAAACAAAACAAAGAGGATTTGGGCTCATTATGATTGAGCTTTAAACATACTTTACATTTAGGCTAAATTGGGAGGGACCAAACCACTAATTAAACACATGTAATTAACTACATAATAGATGATTAGTAAAAGGTTGGGGGTGCCAGGCCCCCTCCAGCCCCCCCTTGTCTCCACCACTGACTTGTTGTGTCGGTTCGCTACTTATGGTGGACTAATTTGCTCCGGAGCGTATGATCCAGCTCTTAGATTGGCTCCTTGTTCTGACTGGCGGCAGTTGAATGATGGCTGGTGATGAGTTGGTGTTAGTATTTAGCCCCTGCCGGCCGGTGTCTTGGTTTTCTGATTGTTCCGGAGGTGAATAATTGTAGTCCTCCTACAGAATTCTGTCCTTCGAGGCCTCATTTTGATTTGGTTATGTATTTTGGGAAATTTTGGAGGTCTTCTAACTAGAATAAGGGCAACAGAATCGTAGAGCACTGCACGAGTACACAATTAGTTTGCTTGTGACAGTGGCGAGGTTAATTCCAAATGCTAATTGTGCAAATTCAATCATGCAGGATTATATTCATTCCGCTTTGGCTATTTCATGGTATTGTTGCACGTGGAAGGTTTTCAATGCCAGCCCCTTCGTTGCCTCATGGCCGTCATGTAAGACTTCTAATATTGATTTGTCCGGTTGGTCTGTATGCAACCGTTGTTTACCAAGTACCATGCATTGGATCTGATGGGTGTCTGTATTCATGTAGTGGGCGCCCTGTCATTCTATTGTTGCAGCGCCATTGCTAATTGCGTTTGAGCTGCTTCTTTGCATATATCTTGAAAGTTCAAGAGGTAGGCTCTGAAGTCATTAGATGAACGGAGCTTCGATAACCACACCGAATTTCCTGGAACTGCTTAATGCCGGATCATATGTTGCCTTCCAGTGCTATTTTCAACTCTATTCTATTATGTAATCCCCACCTTATCTTTTCATTTTTTTCCCAGTTAGAAGTCACCCGGCTGTTGATCTGAAGATTGTGTTCCTTCCTCTGCTGGCATTTGAAGTGATTATTCTTGTTGACAATTTTAGGTAATGAATCAGAATTCTTTTCTTTTTTCGGATGCCATCAGTAGTGGTACGACATTTTTTTTGGTATCTGCAATTATGCATATGCACTACCCGTGGGCTGAAATTAACTCATGTACAACATACTTAAGCCTGTATTGTTTTTTGGCATATAATTTCCTTTTGTAGATACTCATAAAATGGTGGCATTCCACCCTGAAGTTATGAATTGTATTTGTTAAGATACAAGTACCCATCATTAAGCACTTTTATTTTGGCATGCAATTCTTGAAACTATTGTTGTTTCAATCCCTTCTTATTTCTCTTAGCTGTCCTAATTATGAACCATTGAACCTTAATTTTGTCAAAGATCCCCATAGATGGAATTGTACATGCAATAAAAAGATACATTATTTTTTAGTTCAATACAATAATTGTGCTATAGTTACTATGGATGTTAACCTCTACATGCTTCTTTTTATGGGCTTTCCATTGTTCAGAATGTGTCGAGCTCTAATGCCAGGGGACGAAGAAAGCATGAGCGACGAAGCTATTTGGGAGACACTTCCTGTAAGTTTCTTGTACTAATGGATCTGACTTTGGAAAGTTTCTCCATTAACTTAAATTATAGGCCAGTTTTTATTTTCCTGCAAAGCATATATTTTTTTTTACTTCTTTCATTCATGAGGAAAAAATAGCTACAAAATATGAGTGCCTCTAAGTTAGAGGGCTGAAAGAAAGTTGTGCAAATTTTTGGCATCCATTGGTAGTGGAATGTAATAATGTGACGCAAATCAACTACAAGCTTGAATACAGAACATAAATAGATGATATGGTATTTTCATGTTATAGAGCAGATATGATTCTATATAGGCCAAACAAGAAATTTGGTCCAACTGTTAAAATATCTTGCATCAATTCACTAAAGTATGATTTTAGGACTTAGGGCTAGACCAATTTGTGTTGAATGAGGTCTTAACATAATGAAGTAAATTATGTTTGAATTGAAAGAGCAAACCTTGATCAGGACTTGCATTTCACCAATATGTTTGGAACATATTATTTGCTCTTATACTCTAGTTGGTACTGTAGAATTCAACGCTTTACATTTCATATCAACGTAGTGACTAATGATGTATTATTAATGAATGTATAGCATTGAGTGTGGTCCTTATTCTTGGAAACTATATATGTTCCCACCATCGTTTCAAATCCCGGCGGTAACCGGTTTTCCCAGTGGGTACCGGGAGAACAAGTCCTAGCCCTGAAACATTTAAATTGAAATTTAAAATTTTTAATTCTAGTTCTGTGTGGGAACCGGTCAAAGTTTAATTTTTTGCATTTAAATTGGACATATCAAAACCTTCTGGGGAAAATGGCGGTTACCACTTTTCTGATCTTGTGTAGATTCCAGGGCAATATACAGTTTGCATTCCTTTGTACTTACAGTATAGTAGGTCACATTTATCTTATATGACATGACTTCCACTTTGTAACCAGCATTTTTGGGTTGCAATCTCTATGGTGTTTCTTATAGCTGCTACAACCTTCACACTTCTCAAGCTGTCTGGTAAGTTTCCTGAATTGCCTTACAATTGTTGCAGCATATAAAATGAGTGCCTCCATATTGCTGTATCGGCAAATATCCTACTCTCTCCGTTCTTTTTTAAGTGACACCCTAGAATCTGTGCCGTTGACCATGGTTGTCACGGCGGAATCGGCGACCACGGCGAGTGAGATGCGCCTGGACGCCTAGGCGACGTCCAGGCGACGCCATGGCGAGCGCCCAATCCTGTAGTATCTCCCGTTACTCCCGTATGTATACATACATAACCGTCTCTCCTGTATAAAACTCCCGAGCTCTCCGTCTCTCCTGACCACTCCGCCTCTCCCGTCTCTCTCTCTCTCTCCCGTCTCTCCGCCTTTCCCGACATCTCCGCCTCCTCTCCCCGCCGCCGCCTCCCCCGTCCGCCTCCTCTCCCTGCCGCCGCCTCCCCCGTCCGCCTCCTCTCCCCGCTGCCGCCTCCTCTCCCGTCTCTCCGCCTCCCGCGTCTGCCTCCTCTCCTCGCCGCCGCCTCCTCCCCCCGCCGCCTTCTCCCCTCGCCTCCTCCCCGCGCCCGATCTCCTAACCCTAGCCGCCGCCAGCCAGTCCGTCGCATCCTCCCCGCGCCCGAGCTCTCCCCGCCGCCCCATGACACTTCACCCCTCCTAAACGAGCAGCTCATCCTCGAGCTGCAGGGTGGCGGCCATGGCTGCAACCCAAGGTGTCTCCATATCGACGAGAGGCCGTGTTGTTGGAGGAACGACACATGGAGAATGGTCAACAAAGCGCTGATGGACTGCAGTGACGACAACAACTCTCCATGATGGCTTGACGTCGCATGAGTTGTCGCCGACATGGGCAACTCATGTGGGATAGCAAGGACACCCTTCGTACCATGGAGCACATTGGTGGTGGGAGAGGCACGACGATGTCATTGACCCCTACATGGCACTCGTCGTGTTCCGCACCAATGAGGGCACAGTGTTGGTCTGTGACGAGGAGAAGATCGCGAAACCACGGTGATCTTCTTCTTTGGCGAAGGCATCAATGGTGCTACCAATGGCAGCGCTACTGGGAGAGTAACCATCATCAGCGGTAGCGGAGAAGTAAGTGGCACCAGCAGTGGAGTCGATGGTGTTAGCACCACGACTGGCACCAACGTCACCACCTGTTCCAGAGGTGGTGGTGGCGTTGACAGTGCAACTTGGTGTCGCTTCTTCTTCGCCATGAGTTCTGCCTTGACCTCCATCGCGAGCCTCATGTAGTCTTGGATTCCTGAGCGGAGCTCAGCGTAAAGGCCCCTTATGGTCTTGAGTTTTTCGGCATCGGAAGCTATGGTGAGTGGCTCTGATACCAAGTTGTTATGGTCTTACTTTCATGGGGGTAAACACCGTCAAGAGAATGGCCAGGCGGCGACGGCGCACTTGGGGAGATAGGAGACTAAGATTGGGATGAACTTTGTTCTTTCTTTTGCTTGATTTTGAATAGCGTGACTCCTTTCTTTATATAGATGAGGTTAGCCCCTAACATTACGGAAACTAATTTGATAAGGTAAGTATTAAATGATAGACATAACTTAACAAATCCGAAGAGATAATAAACTAAGCAAATCCTAATTGATTGTTGCCGGTAGTGTGCAGCCCCCCCCCCCCCCCCCCCCAAATGGACCATGGCTATCCATGGGCTCGTGCCCATGACAAGTGGCAATTATTTTGTGCTTTTGGATTGCATTATAAAGTTGTAGCTTACTTTGTTGCACTTTAGTACTGTCTGCTAAGGTTCCATAGCAGGGAACGCTTAAGCTTTCTCAAAAATATATCTTCTCTGTTCATCAGAATGACTATTCATTGTGACATATTCTTCTGAGTGTGATTTGGGAGTTGAAAGTGAGACGATCCTTGTTGTTTTGAGGCTGGGTTGGCTCTGTTTAGGAATTGTCTATCTACTTCATGAATTATAGGGGTTACATTTTATCAAATCTCCCACAACATTCTTTAGTTCAATATGATAAGAATCAGTTGAATTACTAAACTATCTTAGATTGTACATTAGAGGCTTATCATTTTCTCTTGGGCCACCTTTACCTCTATTGCACAATGTTTTAGTGGCTTATTACATATGACAGGTGATGTTGGCGCTTTGGGATGGTGGGATTTGTTTATAAATTATGGGTGAGACTAGTCCCAATAGCATTCTTCTTTCATAGTTGGGGTGTCTAATAGTCTAATCCAGTACCTTGTTTATACAGGATTGCGGAGTGTTTTGCATTTCTTGTTTGTACAAGATGGTTCAATCCCATGATTCATAAGCCTCCTACTCATGGGGAGGCTAGCTCATCATCAGCTGCAATTAGATATCGTGATTGGGAGAGTGGTCTTGTCCTCCCATCACTGGAAGATCACGAGCAAGAGAGGCTCTGTGGCCTACCTGACATAGGAGGTCATGTAATGAAAATACCTCTGGTGGCTTTCCAAGTTTTACTTTGTATGCGGTTGGAGGTATGTACCATTCAAATAATGTATTACACAGGAAATTTGTGGTTGATAAACTGGTGACATGTGCTGTTAGACACTAGATGAAAGAAGAGCTTCCAGGAATGTTTCTTTTTGGATTTGTTTTTCTTTCCTCTAAAGTAACGTGTTATTTGAAAAACACAGTAGAACAAAAACTTAGTGTGTCAAACTGTTCTACTGAAATAGGGCCATTTCTGGCGGAGTTCAACTAGGCA
This sequence comes from Dendrocalamus sinicus, assembly GCA_036346575.1. Classification (NCBI taxonomy): domain Eukaryota; kingdom Viridiplantae; phylum Streptophyta; class Magnoliopsida; order Poales; family Poaceae; genus Dendrocalamus; species Dendrocalamus sinicus. The sequence goes on from CM070648.1 coordinate 9,820,731, forward strand.
GTTAATTAAAAACTGTTCCCAAGCCTGTTACAGCTAAAAACTAGCCGGTAACTGTTAGAGGATGCTCTGTGTGAATTTGGATCCATAATGTGTTAGGATGCTCTCTGTGAATTTGGATCCATAATGTCCCTCAAAACCTCATTACTAGTAAGTAGTAACCATTCCCTTTTTTATTAGCAGCTTAATTGTATATTTTTGTTTCAGGGTACACCACCTAGTGCTCGCTATATTCCAATATTCGCTCTTTTCTCCCCACTATATATTCTACAAGGCGCTGGTGTCCTTTTTTCTCTAACAAGATTGGTGGAGAAGGTTGTTCTGCTATTGCGTAATGGACCAGTTAGTCCCAATTACCTTACAGTGTCATCAAAAGTCCGTGATTGCTTTGCTTTTCTTCATCGTGGTTCAAGGTACCATTTAATAGCTACTATGATCTATTATTCTATTTATTTGTTTTCTTGTTGGCTTATCTTTTTGCTGTGCAGGAACAATATAATAGCATTTCACCCTCAGCCAGACTTCTAATAATGTTGCTTGTGTATATATGTTATTCAGGCTTCTTGGTTGGTGGTCTATTGATGAAGGGAGCAAGGAAGAACAAGCCCGGCTGTTTTATGCTGAATCTAATGGGTACCTTATAATTGATTTTGGCCTGCTCATACCGTTTATTTAGATTATGATCCCTCATCATTTCTATTGTCTACAAGGTCTTAGCACATCTGTTTTCTGTGTTGATTATTTGCTTTTTGGCTGAAGGTACAACACATTTTGTGGCTACCCACCTGAGGTTGTTAGGAAAATGCCAAAGAGGGATCTTGCAGAAGAGGTCACATCTCTCTTTATTTTTGGGCTATAATTATTTATCACGTTACAAATTTATTCACTTCATATGATTTAATCAAGAAAGTAGTAACTTTTGTACTCATCACTTTCAGGTTTGGAGACTTCAGGCAGCGTTGGGAGAGCAATCTGAAATTACCAAGTGTACCAAGCAGGAATATGAGAGGCTTCAAAATGTACTATCTCTTGCTGTGACTTGTTCAGGCTCATTTTTCATTTAATAAATTGGCAGCATTCGTCCTTAAACTTGCACAGGTGTTCTATTTAAGCCGATGAACTTGAGCACTCGACATTTTGGTTCCTATACTTGCCAAGTGATTCATTAGGTCTGATCAGTCCTAATTTAAGGACCTTATGCAATATAGCCTTGATTCAGTTATACAAGTTGAAGGACCAAACCATTGAGTTCTCAAGCTTATGGATCTAAGGGGAACATCCATACAAGTATACCTACAGTGCAGTTTCGTCTGTATTTATGTTCTCTAATCTCTATCCTGAAAGTTATGTCCTAAAAATTTCAAGTGCACTTCCTCACATTGCAGATACTAGTGTTTAAAGGGTTTCTTACTCTGTCGAAAATGCTATCTTCAGTACAGCCTTGGTTTTGAAAATAACTTTCTTTGTCATACCCTACTGATAGTAACCTTCTTTTAGAGAGCACTGATAATAACCTGTTGGCTTACTAACTTGTCATCACTTTTTCTTTGTTGACAAAGCCATTTTTTCCTCATTCCAGGAGAAGGTTCTTTGTAGGATTTGCTACGAAGGAGAGATATGCATGGTCTTACTTCCCTGCCGGCACAGAACTTTATGCAAGTATGCTTCAGCAGTGTCTTGTTTAACCTTGTTTAATTGGATTTTTCAGTCTCTTGTCGATTTGAAACCGACATTTTTCTGGTTTCTGATAGGTCTTGTGCTGAAAAGTGCAAGAAATGCCCAATCTGCCGTGTCCCCATTGAAGAGCGCATGCCTGTATATGATGTTTAAACCTCACTAATTCCGCTTAACATTACGAATTTGTACATGTGGATTGTGTGATGTCGTGCATGTAGGCTTGATCACAACTTTAAGCTGATTGAGATTTGCACAACTTCAGAAAGGTTTAGCAAATATGGAGGAAATATATCATGTCTAACCAAAAGCATGGAAAGGTAGCTGCTGAGCATTTTTCCGGTTCCAATTATCTACTGTAAGTATGTCACCAGTGGCTTTTACTTCTTTTTATGAGTTTACTTAGATTGTTTGGGTATCATCTTCTCAAGGACATGCCGTTGTGTCAATGTAAATTGCCATGTTTGAATGTAGTGCTCCTTGAGCGGAAGAGAACACAAAAACAGTGTAAAGTTGTTTGATTGTAGAATAGTGTAGTTCGCTTGCATCTGATGGAACAAAATAGCCGTGCGCAAAATATCTGTATTGAATGGAATTGGATAACTGGTTCTCTTGTCAGGGAAGGGCCATGTGGCTCGTCACAATGTGAAGGGTCGTCCCATGTATACGGGAAGCGTCTGAAGGTTCGTCCGGTCTGAAAAGGAATCAAATTCGTTCGTCATTTGTTTCTATAAAATTTTATTGGCGGTGCTCGTATGGTTAAGATGCAATTATGTAGGGGTTACGGGTATATCATGCATTTTACTCCTTTTGTTCTCGTCTTGTACACACATATCTCTTTTATTTTTTTCACTGCTCGCCCTACCTTTCTAAAAGTTATTTCTTTCAATCACTACTAACCATTTGAGGCTAAAACGGTCATTTGTTGCCGTCAAGTTAGCTCAGATTCAGACTCCGTTCAAAATAGTTTTTGTTGTTAGGCTTTTGGCTGTAGTGTTTGCTTTTAGCTGAAATAGGCACTATATTGGCTATTAGTTTTAACTGGGTATTCAATTAAAAATAAAGAAAAAAGGAAAAATAAAAATAATTATATTTTCACAGACAATGTAAAGAAAAAAAAGCTATGTTAAAAAATCAATACGTTTAAAATAACTTTTGGCTTTTGAAAACTAAAAATCAGAAGTCAAAAACTGTTTTGAATAGGCCATACGAAGAGTGTGTGCCGAAGACGTGTCATGCAGGCTAGGCTCAGGGTGCATTTTTGGGTCACAAAAATGCAAATTCTAGGAACCTATTTGGCCTTTTTTTTTTTAAACCTTAGGGATAAAACACCCAAGTGGCCCTTTTGCAAAAACTCAAGTGACCAATTTAGTCATTAACCTCAACAAACCATGTAAGCTATTTAGACCTGTCCAATGGACTATGCCAGGCCAGCACGGTACGGATCCGGTCTAGGCATAGTCTGTTTAGACACGGCCCGTTTAGGCACAGCAAAGAAACGGGCCGTGTCGTGGTAGTCCACGGGCTGAGGTGTTAGCCTAGGCATGCCCCACAACTGTGCCGTCTTGGCATAGGCACGGTTAGGGCTTAACGGGCTGTGCTGGCACGGGTGACCTGTTAAGCCGAGAAAAGGAGAAAAAATTTAGAAAATTGTAGAAAATTAAGGAAGAATTGTAGAAAATTACAGAAATTATAGACATTGTTAATCATCAAGACAATTATTTTCAATGATATAATGAGCTTTATTAACTTATTAAATTACATAGGATGACTGCCTCGTTATAAACTTTATCAAGTAAAACTTAACTTGAGAAAATCTTAGTAAAGAAAAAAGAGTATAGTCTATAAAGCACACTAGTGACTACATCTAAAAAAAATATTGAAAATCCTATTTATTGCTATCTACATATAAATTCTCAAAAGATTCTTCTAAGTTTCTATTTTTTGTAGTATGTTGGAGTCTTGATTTAGCTTGTTCCTAGTCTTTGACAGTCAGAAGGATTTCAATCATCTCGTTCGAGAGACTTGTTCGTCGCTCCTCAATTATTCTTCCAGATAGACTGAAGGCTGTCTCTGAGGAGACCGTAGAGACAAGAACAGTCATCACATCCTGTGCCAATATGGATAGCACTGGATATATTACTTTTTGGGTTTGCCACCACGAGAGGATGTTGCTCAAAGCTGACGCTATCACTACTGAGATAGCTTGATAGGTCTTCGGTGCTTTGCTACCTTCCTCTTCCTGAGTGATGTGTGTTGGGAATAATCCCACATTGGTTGTGGAAGAGGAGAAAGCACAACTTATAAGTGTGGGGGAGCCCCCACCCATTGGACTAGTCCAATGGGTGGGGCTCCCACACTTATAAGTTGTGCTTTCTCCTCTTCCACAACCAATGTGGATTATTCCCAACAATCTCCTCACACATTGGTTGGACACATCTACAACCATGAGGTCCAAGGAGGTGTTAGGCACCTAGGCTCGATACCAAATGTGAGATCTGGACTGTCGCATACCTAGGTCAGTAGGGTTTTACTCCCAGCCACAGTCCACATGGGCGGAACACAACCAAGCCCACGAGAACGGAGCAACAACCTTATAAGTGGTGCTGGGCCTTCTCCCAAAAGACTAGTCCAATGGGTGGGGCTCCCACACTTATAAGTTGTGCTTTCTCCTCTTCCACAACCAATGTGGGATTATTCCCAACAATCTCCCCCTCACATATTTGGTATCAGAGCCTAGGTGCCTAACACCTCCTTGGACCTCATGGTTGTAGATGTGTCCAACCAATGTGTGAGGGGGAGATTGTTGGGAATAATCCCACATTGGTTGTGGAAGAGGAGAAAGCACAACTTATAAGTGTGGGGAGCCCCACCTATTGGACTAGTCTTTGGGGGAGAAGGCCCAGCACTCACTTATAAGGTTGTTGCTCCGCTGTTCGTGGGCTTGGCTGTGTTCCGCCCATGTGACTCGTGGGTCCGGAGTAAACCCTACTGACCTAGGTATGCGCCGTGTCCAGATCTCACATTTGTATCGAGCTTGTGTTTGTGTACACCTTCATCCATGTCGTCTTCGAGCCCGCCGAGAAACGCCACCGCCGATGGGGCGTTGAAGACCGGCGATGGGAGCGTGTCGAAGGCGCCGCGCGCGAGGGCGATATCTCCTCCCGTATCCCATTCTCACGAGGAGCAACTACGACATGGGCCGTGAAGATGAAGTTGTTCATGCGCGCTCGGGCGTGTGGAACGCAATTGTGGATGAAGAGGTGAACGAGCGGCAAGATCAAATGGCGCCGCGGCAATCTTCCTCGCGGTGCGGAAGACGTCCGCTGCTCCTAGCCGAGAAGGAGACCGCAAAGGAGGCCCGAACACCTTGAAGGTAATGCATCTCGGTGCCGATCGCGTCAAGGAGGCGCGTGTACAAAACCTCAAAAGCGAGTTTGAGAACTTGCGCATGAGGGACACCGAACAGATTGATGACTTCGCGATGAGGTTGACGACAATCGTCAGCAAGATTCGAGGTCTAGGCGAAAAGATGGAGGAGTCCTACATCGTGCGGAAGTTTCTTCGCAAAGGTGCCTAAGAAGTTCTCTCCGTCGTCACCACAATTGAGCAATTCGGTGACATAAAAAATATGTCAATCGAAGAGCTAATCGGGCGCTTGAAGACGCAGGAAGAGGGAGAACGTCGCTACGGCAACAACGATGACGACGAGGAGCACTTGCTCCTGACGCGCGCAGAGTGGGAGGCCCGATCGTCGAAGCGTGAAGGTGAAGGCTCCTCAGGTGGTTCTGGTGGCGGCGGTGGACGTCCATACCGACGAGTTGACAAGGCAAAAGTAAGGTGTTTTAATTGTAACGATTATGGACACTTTGCTTCGTAATGCAAGAAGCCCAACAAGAGGAGAAAGCGCAGCATATCTCATCGAGGCGGTGCCGACGAAGAACCAACCACGCTCTAAGCAACAAGATTAAGGGATGAAGTTTTTTAGTAGCATGTTTATTTAAAGTTTAGCAAGTCAAGATTAGGGAGATTGTTAGCAAATAATCTTGACTTAGTATTTGCTTTGAGTTAGTTAAGCGTGAGAATCGGTCTGCGTGAATTGAGTCGTGCGCGGTGATGTGCGTCGTGCACTACATGTTTCAGCGATTAGCGAGTTGTTTAAGTTTCTAATATCTCTTGGTTAGTTGAGTCAGAATAGCGTGGGAAGCGGCCTGGGCTATTGCTGACCGCTGCATGCATGTGCATGCTTGTTGCTTTGTATAAGTAGTTGAGTCCAATCTAAAGAAAAAGATGAGCGAGCAGTGAATAAAGAAGGCAACGCCTTCCAGTGTTTATCTCTCTCCACAAACACAAGCTCTGATACCAATTGTTAGCCCAGGAAAAAATCACAAGATCACACAACGCATAAGGAGTGGAGAGAGATAAACACCGAAGGCGTTGCCTTCTTTATTCATCGCTCGCTCATCTTTTCTTTAGATTGACTCAACTACTTATACAAAGCAACAAGCATGCACATGCATGCAATGTCAAGAATGCTGTGCCGCTTCCCACGCTATTCGACTCAACTAACCAAGAGATATTAGGAAACTTAAACAACTCGCTAACTGCTGGAAACATGTAGTGCACGACGCACATCACCGCGCACGACTCAATTCACGCAGACCGATTCTCACGGCTTAACTAACTCAAAGCAAATACTAAGTCAAGATTATTTGCTAACAATGTGTACCTGCACAAGAATCTCTAGAGAAAGACTAAAAAATCTTGCCCAATTGTATAGTCCTCATAGAGGTGCTAGGGGCTATCAGGGGTCTTTCCAAACGCATGGATCCAAACTTATTTTCGTACTTCTTGTATACATCATATAATTTATCCTTAACTACTCTATAGTATGTACAATAATCTAAACCGATAACATCACTTAAAAGTTGTAATACATTTATAAATCCTTGAAATTTGGCCCTAGGATCCAAATAAAGGCGAATGCATATAAAATAGGAATTTCACTCTAATATTTTAAAAACTTAGTTTTCATGGCAACTACAACATTCCGTAGTACATGATCATTTTCAAAAGCCTTTAGGTGAGTGGCAATTTCAAGAATATTATGAACAATTAGAGGAGATGTTGGGTAGTATACTTTAGAAAGACAAAGTGTAGCTTTATGAAAAGGTTCTAAAAAAGAAAATATTTTTTCACCAACAACCCAATCATCCTCAGTAAGTTCAGGGTCTCTAACTTTGGTTCTACTGGAGGAGTTATGAGATTGATGACCTTGGGTTCATTACCACAAATTTTACAAACAGCATACCTCATCGAATTCTCATTATCGTTAGTCTTGAACTTCTTGTCGAAATCGTTCCAGACTCCTGATGTAGTAACTTTTGTTCTTTTTGCACCCGTGCTATGGGTTGTGAATGCACTATTGAGCTAACAGAAGATGGATCGATTGGACCCTGTGCTGTCGGGGTTGTCGCTTTTTCTGGCTCTACAGTTTGTTGTGGATGTGGACCTTCTGTGGATGGATATCCTTCTTGAAAGGATTGCATATCCTCTGCGTGAGGCCAAATTCGGAGAGTTGAAAATCGTTCTCCATTGAATCAACTGCAAATTGAAATAGTAAAGTACAATTAACTTACTATTGAATCAGCAAAAAATAGCAAAAAAGTTGAAATAAGGTAGCACTATTACCTCTTCTACAGCTCTCAGAAAATTCTTTGAAGTTTTTTGAATTTGCTGAATTTCACACGAATTTCTCACTAATTTTGCCAAATTTCCATAAACACTACTGGATTTTTCACAGCTAAATAGAAAGATGAGAGTCAGGTTTAAGGTGTGGAGTGGAGGTCGGATGCCCCTATTTATAGAAAAAATTCCATTTTTTTTTGTTTTTTGTATTTTTTCAGAATGTTTTACACCCCAACGGTCAAATAACGGCTATTTTCACCGGGCGGGGCCGTGTTGTGCTAGCACAGCCCGTTTACCCCCGTTGGAGCCCAGTCGGGCTGGGCCATGCCATGCCGCCCCCCGACCCAGGCACAACATGGTCCACCGGGTTGTGCCGGCACGGCCCATGAGCTAGACGGATAGTAGATTAAAATACAATCTAAATCAAATACAACCTACAACATTCAAACTGTGTAAAACACAACCTTCATTTATCAATACCAGCTAAGCCACATAACCCACTTGACACCCAATACAGAGCAAAAGAGGAGGCAAGGGGAGAAGAAGGTGCCAGGCTCAGTCTCTATAGGCGACGGTAGGCAAATTTTATCTAGCTAGGGTTTTGACTATTTTGCATTCTGGCCCTACTTTATGGAAATTACAATTAGGCCATTCCCTATATGCTTTCTTCTGATTTGGAAATAGGGCCAAGCCTGGGCCGGCACGACGGTGGTTTGTCGTGCCCTGGGTTGTGCCTAGGCCTAGCCGAAGGCAAGTCATGCCATCACGGCATGGCATGGTGGGGTAGCCATGCCAGACCGGCACAGCTCGATGCAACCTGAAGCCTACCAAGCCACCTGAACTCCCAGGTCTAGCGGTGCATCACCCTCCCTTTCATGCCCCCTTACACTGTGTAGTTGTTTGCCTTGCACATATATGATTTCTTGATTTGATACACGTATAGACTATCCAGTCCTATCATTTGCCACTTCGGGGGTGTTCATATTGGCTTTTGCTTCTAGCTTTAGTTTGGAGAAGTCATAAGCCAATATGAATACCCAGCTTCTCGAAGCGGGTTCTCCACTCCTCTCGCTTCCATCTCGCTCTGAGAATAAGGTAGGGGGCCATGGACACATCATGCACCTTACTCCTCTCGCTCTGTCTCGCTCACACATCTCTTCCTTACTTTCGCCATCTCTTATCCCATCCTACTAAAAGCCACTTCCTTCATACACTTTTATTTATTTTCAGTTAAAATCAATTAGCCGCAACCAATATGAACACCCCTTACAATGATGAGTCGATTGTATCATTCCAACGTATTGGGGAAGGACGGGATTCTTTGGCTTCTTAGGATTTGACCAACTCGTCTTAGCAGAGGAAGGGGAAGCTGAGGGACAGCTCTGGATCTAGTGGCTTGGCAAGATCGGTGATGGCAATAATAGAGGGGCAATGTAGGACACAGCATGGGCAAACACGAGCCGTGCCGTGCCTGAGCCAGGCCGCAAGCCGGCACACTAAGGCCTAGCCTATTGGACACCTCTAAAGCTATCCTACCTTTGAAATTTGTAGTTGGCACTTGGCACTTGGAGCATTTGAATGACAAGGAAAAGACATGCCTATTTGGATCCGCCCTTGGGTGCAAATGGTGAACAAGAATCCTCTCCATGCAAGAACAGACACACGAAACTATATATCCAGTAATTGATCAACGTGAGAAACAACTGTGGTCGTGAGGTAAATTTTCAAGTGAATTGAATTGTGTTCTGTTCAAGTGTTCACTCACCTCTGTTTGAAATTATGATCGTCTGATACGTATGTGGTGTTGGACTACCACAGCTAGTTAGTCTAGTTAGGCTCAGTTTCTTTTTTTTTTTAAAAAAAAATGAGTTAGGCTCAGTTTCTTGCTGATTCTGTCGGATTCTGATCGATCGATCGGCATCAGTAAAAAGTAGTCAAAGATTTGATTGCTGCCGTGAAACGTGCACATCGAGCGAGTGCACCTTCCCAACGTGGTTAGGGTTTGAAAAGTGCCGTGAAATTTTCCTAGACCCCTCCCTGCGCTCTGTCGGGCTGCGTTTTCCTGTTAATGAATAGCGCTGTTCAGAGTTTCACTGTTTATCACCCTTCCACGCATTACTCCCTCCAATCGCTTTTACTAGCTTTTGCCCCTATTTAAAGGGACTACGGCGATTAACTATTAAGGTCCTGTTTGATACAATTTTATCATCGGTTTTTGAAGTTGTTTGGAGCTGTTTTGTGCTAAACGGGGTACAACAAAATAGCTCCACCCAAGGAGTCACTTAAAACCTGCTGAGACAAAAGTAGCTCATTGGGTGAAGCTGAAAAAAGTAGCTTCACCCAGCTCTATTTGTGAAGTAAAAAAAATAACTCCACTTGTGAAGTGGAGCTGTGCCAAACAGGACCTAATTGGATCCATATGTCATATTCGAAGATCAAAAGGAAACTAGGTTGCTACTTGTACATTCCTGTTGCAAACTTGCAGTTGGTTCTATATGATATTGGTTAGGGAAAATTTCATTATGCCATTAGTTGCGGTCCGTATTTCACTTGCGCCACAAAATCTTTCGGCATCTCACTTATGACATCCATCGATTAGTGCTTTGTTTAGGAATACCACTCTGGCCTATTTCCGTCAATTCCATCCACTAAGGCAGCTCGAGAAGAACAAAATGCCCTTACCTTCAACAACTCTCATACACACTATTGGATGTGGACCCAACCGCCCCCCTACCTCCCCGGTCCCCAAATCCCCTCCAATAAGCAAATTTTTTTACATTTCAAGGTATTTAAGATGCAAGACTATCACTAATAGCTAATTAAGTAAAAACAAAAATGATAGTTTTTTACAATAAAAAGGACAAAGTCTATTATATTTGTAAAACAAGGAAAAAAAGAAACCACCACACGTTCGCTCTGAAGGTAGAAAATTCCTATGTTAATCGATGAAGAAAAATAAAAAAAAATCTACACCATCGATCTTAGCATGTCCATATTATAACGATGCAGATCAATAAAATATAGATATGAGAGTTAGTATAGTTGTACAAAGAATACAACTCTATTTTCAATCAGAAGTATTAGAGTCGTACAACGAATATATGTTAATTTTTAAATAAAAGTATGTGTATTATAATATCGAGCTGTGTATATGCACGGGCATTTCAGCTGGTTACGAGCCAATTGAAGTTGATCTTTGTATATATTTTTTTATGTACAACCGATCTTGTGATATATATATTTTTTTATGTACTACCGATCTTGTGATTTGTGGAGGAACCCATGTAGCCTAGTAGTAGAGCTTGCATAAGTTAAGGCAATGGGTACAAGCACCTACTCTTCTTAAAAACAAAGGTATGAATTCCCTATCTGTATTCTTATTTTTGTAATATAAACTAGTAGCCAACCTTAGCATTTGCACAGCCTAGCTTTTTAGATAAATTATTTAGTCTCCTTATCAAAAGATAAAATATTTAAATAATAATTAGATTATGAAAATAGTACTTAATATTAAATTGATGGACATTAGATTAAAATACAATCTAAATCAAATCTTTAATCGGATTTAATTTTTATTCCGAATTTACATGTTTTTGGATCGTACTTGCTATGGATTCTTTTTAGTTTAGGCCAGAATTCGTATAGAAATCCAATTTCTATTTTCTTTTAATTATTATTCCGAATTTTTGTTTTTTTGGTATTTACTTGGGAAATCATATGGAAATCAAATTGATAATTTTTATTCCAAAATTTAGTTAATTTGTATCGTACTTGGCATGAACATTTTCCTTTAATTTTCTATCTTCCTTTAATTATTATTACGAATTTTAGTTATTTATGGATGTTACTTTGGAGGTTGTATGGAAATCAAATTGTTGATTTTTCTTTATTTTTTATTCTGAATTTCTTTTAATTTGGATTGTACTTTATATGAATTATTTATTTTAATCTGAACCGTTATATCTTGGGTCCACCAAATAAATGGATGGATATTTCTCTAAGTTTATAATTAGTATATATATAGACAAATTATTATATCTATGTCAACTATCAAATCTAACCCTTTAAAATTAGGGTCCGCTAAATTAAATGTTAGATGTTTTATTTTTTATGAGAGTCTCTAGAATATTTTTTCTTAGCAACTTTAAAAGACAAGTCATCGACTTTTAATACATAATAGATGTTTATAACTATTTACATAGTTTATTTGGTTTTACTTTTCGCACATCGGCAACTGAAAAAATCGGGTTGGTTCGGGCTACGCATGAACAACGCAGGTGGCCGCTGCGTGACCGCAATTTTTTTAGTCCCAAGTTAATGAATCAATTCCAGAAATCTTGTTGCTAGCATCGATTGCTCCAACGTGCTAAGCTATAATCAGTTCAAAGCTCCCTCTCCTCTCTCTTAGAATCGATTTTGCACACATTGGTGTTAGCCTTATGGTCGCGTGCATGGTGGAATCTGACCTCGAGCTACATGGACTATAATCCGAGGCTTGGCAACTAAAACTCATATAAAATTTATGAAAAACCTTTAAAAAAAACAAAGTTAGTCGAGTTAGCCCAAGAGTTAGTCCAAGAGCAATTGGTTCAGCTCAAGGCTTAGACTGATTTCACCCCTGATTGCGTGATCGAGTATTAAGATTTGAGATCAAGATCGGATGACTATGAAAGAAGTCTTTAGAGAAATTTAAGAGTAAATTGCATCGTAAATTACCAAACTTGTATGGATAATTCATTTAGATCATCAATCTTCCATTTTACATAGCTGAATCATTAAACAGGCTTAAGTGGGTTATCAATATCACTGACTGCCACCCTCTGAATCGATCATGATGTGGGCAGCCACTGTACCTTCCCCGGTGAGTGGAATTTGCACTGAGGCCCTAAGGTTTCTCGCTATTCTCATTCCTAGCTGCTCCTCCATCTCCTTATCACGATTTCTTCCCCATCTGTCGGCGGCCAAGGCGACGAGCAACAGGAAAGCCATGGAGGTGCTGCTCCCCTACGCATGTCCCGCCAAGTGAGATGCAACGACCATACCGTTGCCGTCATGGTCCATGAGTGCCAACGCCGTCGTATTGTGCAAGGATGCATCCATCCTCGAAGTAATCTCCACCAGGGTTAAATCTTTCGGCATCAAAAAAATTTCAGTGATCACCGGAAGGAACGAAAGGACGAAATTTCATCCATTTCGTTCAAAAATTCGGACGAAAATTTCAAATGTTTGATGAAATTTAGACAAAATTTAAATGGAGATAATTCAGCCAAAATATGACCGAACTATTGTGCTTTCGGAGGGTAATGAAAGAGACAAAATTTCGTCATTTTGGAGAAATTTCGTCTGAAATTTTTAACTCTGATCTCCACCACCGCCTCATCCGGTAGCCACTACTCGTGCACGCAGTGTGGCTCCAATCCGTCTGGCTTCATGTGCCCAATTGCTCGTCGCCTCGGCCGCCGCCGGATGGAGATCAAATTAAGACCAGGAGGTGGGATCGGGATGGGTTAAGAATAGAGAAAGACCTTGGGAAACAGAATAGAGTTAGCAATTAGGGGTTAGGTGAAAATTTTCTCGTATGCACGTGCTTCTAAAAGCGTTGGGCAATCCATGTAGACACACTGCTCGGTCCAAAGTCATGGCTTGGTTCCTAGGTGGCATGGACGGTGATATTAATGATCAAATTTATCCGGTTAATTAGTAACTTAGATATGTAAATTAGAACGTCAGTAACCTAAATGAATCACTGAAACAAGTTTAGTGACCACTCCGTATAAGAACGACAAGAATTGATAATATGCGTATGTATCTTTGAGTTTAAGAAGTAGAATGGGTCTGAAGCCTGCAATCTCACCCACCACTGATCGAGGTACACAAAAATAGATAAAGAATGATAAGCTTAGCAGTGCCCTGAAATACTCATGTTTAGCCCCGCTTATTTTAGCTTGAGCTTCTCGGTTCTAGTTTATTTTTCACCATTCAACAATTTTGTTTTTTCTGGTTTTTTGGCATTTTTGAGCTTTTTTGTCAGTTCTTTTTTCCCGTATATGTTTGTATTATCTGTAACGGGCTAACCTATATTTTTTTATTTTAAAATCTTTTTAAATTTAATTACACCAAATAATATACTATTAGTTATAGTATTTTTTAGTTAGCTATAATACTTTTCAGCTATGAACCACTTAAAATAAGGAGGCCTTAAAATACTGCCTGTTTTGGGAGAACGCGGATGTTCTGGGGTTTGGCCAATGGAACGCGGTCGCGCCCTCAATGATCGATGGGACGCTACGTAGGGGCGTAGCCGGCCGGCGCGCACTGGGTGTTCTAGGCTGAGGCGTAGGCGTGGGACTACGGGAGACTGGGAGTGCATGCAAGTGATACTGCGCCGCACGCTCTTGGACCCGCCCGAAAACGTCGCCTTTGCCCGGGCCCCGCTCCCCCCTCTCTCTCTTTTCTCCGGGGAGAGGCTGCGTTCTACTGTGAGTCTGTGACTGAGCGACAATGCCGCGCCATTCCACAGTGGAGTGTAAATGGATAAGTGGATGGGGTCGGCCTGCTCATGCAGTGTGCATATACATGTTAGTATACCTAATCCACCCATGGATGACTGGATCCTTCCATTCTACAGTACTGTGCAGTCGCCGTGGCCGGAAGTAGTGGATCCGATCGATTATTCGTTGGATCTAGCGACCTACCTAGCCATATGTATCCGTGCTCTCTTAAGCTGCCGGTCGTCTCTCGTGTGGTACGTAAGTGCATACCGTACGTATGGCAATTGGCAAGGCCTGAAGGCATAATATGAACATATATATCGGGAATAAATTACGTAGAAATCATAAAAACAATACGGTGATCGATCAAACGCTTCCGGAGTAGCATACACTTTGCAAGTGTTGCTGAAGTTACCACATGGAATATGCCCTTCCGAGACCTCTTCTGCATGTCCCCGGCCCAGCCGGTCCTCATTTGTCAAGGGCTACAATGCATCTACTCCGTAATTCCGTATATACAAAACATGCATAAAGAGGTATTGTAATGTTTCTCATTATGCGCGTATGCCATATATTTTAAGCCTTTTGCCTTCTTATTTGCACACGTTGTGCGCAGAAACGTAACTCTCAACCATAAGTATACTTCAATTTTGGTCAATTGTGAATTTGTGATACTAGCTAAACATAACCACTACTTGAATATACAGTCGATAACGAAGTGACAGTATTAGATTACTGTAGTGCAATCTACTCATTTTCAAGGAGGGGGGGGTATTTCTAGACTCCAGCTAATTAAGTCGTATATATATATATATATATATATATATATATATATATATATATATATATATATATATATATATATATATATATATATATATATATATATATATATATATATATATATATATATATATATATATATATATATATATATACACACACGTAGCCAATGTAATGGCACACAATGTAATCCATCTGTATTCGACTCCTTATTTTCCATCAATCATTTTATACTTTGTTATTGTGAGGTTAAGTGTCAGCTAGGATAACGGCGGGTGGCACATGACTACATGAGGCCTTGCAAGTTTTTTGAATGTCCCACAGCCATGCCATGTGCTGGCAAGTCACAACCAAGCAATCTGGTACTAGTGTTTCTGTAGATTTCATCGCTCGTACACCATGGAACGACCTTTCCTTTTTGTGTTGCTTTATATTCTTAAGGCAAACAGCAAAAGTTGTTCCCTTGTCCTCCCATTTTATCCAAAGCCACGCGACGTGGAGTGCATTTCTTTTCTTGTTCCTTTGTTTTCTTCTTTGGAAGAGAAAGGAATATCTGCAGCCTTTTCCACATGAACTTTGAATCATTTCCTCGAAAAGAGAAGGAAGGGAACATCACGCCTAGACATAATGTATCCATCTGGATACCCTTATCTGTATCTTCTCTCCTCAGAGAGAGACAGAGAGAGAGAGATGCTAGGGGATCAATGGTCACTTCCTCTCCTTAATTTCTCCTTCTCAGTAACCTGGGTGAAAAGAGAATAAGCCATCTGCTCCAAGCCTCAGCGCGTAGGTAAGCTTATAATGCCTCCTCTTTCTTCTCCTTCTCCTTCTCCTTCTTCTTCCGCCGCCGCCGCTTCTTCTTGGCATCATGTACACCATGATGCCATTGAGTTCTTGCTTCCTTTTTTCCCCGCGAGTTACATGTAAAAAGAGATCCATTAGTTACCTGTTTCTTACCTTTTTAGAAGAAACCCAGGAGGAAATAGAACTTGAATGTTTCTGCCTTCCCACCAAAAAAAAAAAAACCCCCTGGATGATTCCCGAATGTTTCCCTTGGGAGCAATCTGAGTGACGCGCTGCAGAATGAGAAGGCGATGCCTGGTCAAATCAGGCAAAAGCATGCAAGAAAGTTAGTTTTGACCAATGCTGCTCCCGTACGTGTCAGCTTGTTGCTGCTTTCTAATCCTCGTGCATGGCTGCTTCGCTATAGTTTGCAAATGAGAGAGCTAAGTAGCAAGCATTCTTCATTGTTTTTGCTCCTTATTTTTCTCAATCCTATCTGATCTGTAGATTAAACAACGTAACCGCTAGCTCTGTACTTAATTTCCAACAGATGACACTATACACATTCTAATATGGGGCTTTAGTTCTCAATATTGATTCAGTTAAGCGACCATATATGTTGAGCTCACTGAACTCAGTTCGACCAATTTATTTTTCTTTCTTTTATGATCAGTGTTGAAGACGTGAAGTTCATACTAAAATCTTACGAATTATTGATTAGATTATACAATTTTATCCATACGAGCACCTATGCAATGAAAATCTGCCATATATATATCTTAATTAGGGGTTTAGGCACCTGATAGAGATTTTTTTATATGTTTAAGTTTGCCAAAAAATAGATATATACCCATTAGCTATCATCATTGTCATGGGGACTCTAGTTTTTTCTCACATGAGAGCTGCGTACCATATCATGCATACAGTACTATAGCTATGGAGCACAGGAAAAATGAGGAAAAAAAATATAAATCGCCTGATACAACAACAGCCAAGGGAGAATAAACTACCGACTTACCACGATGGGAACCGTAATTAACTGATGTATAGTAGTAGGATACCGACCCACAACGTCCGTAGCATGTAACTCAGAAAAATAATCGGTGGATTAAAAAGTTGATGGCGAAGTGACACCAACAAAATTAATTTCCACTTTAAAAAATTACTTGAAAAACAGGGATTTCATCAAGGAGGAAATTTCCTCAATTATATACGTGAGTGTTTAGAGACAATATACTCAACATTGTGGTCATGTTGAAGGACCAATTCCGTATTTTTAACACCAAACTTTAATGCATGCAAGCAGTGCATCTTGCAAGAAAGGTAATAAATTATTTAATTGCATAATGCTTTAGAATTTACACTTCAGTTTGTTCTTAAATTTGAATCTTAATTATCCTTTGCAGGTGATCTCTAAATATATCATGCTTTTCAATTCTAATTTCATGAGTTTGGAATTAATCACATGAAGAATTTGAGAGGTAATCAATCTAACCCCAATGTCCAGCTCAGGAATATTTATCTTTCCCATATTATTACCATGCGTGTACACATTATCACTGTTAGTCATGTTGTGAGTTTTAGAGCTTATATATAGATAGGTGATCATATCATCATGAATGCATCAAATAAATATTTCCAAAAATTCACTGAGATTTATGTATATGCATGTAAGCATATAAGGAAACGAAACAAAAATCAGCAAAATTAAAATCAAACAAGAAAAACGCAAATGGAAATAGAGATATATAAAATATTTTCCCTCGCTATATATAAACTCCATTGCATGCACTGTATTCTAGTTAATTAATTGTTAATCATTTTCAAACATATGATTATGGAAGTATCCCATGGTAAAAGACACCGTTGACAAAGACAAACACTACAAGACTGATGTGCAACATACATATATCCTCACTATAGAAAAATATATATTAATTTCTGCCACATGTATTTTAATTGTTATATAATCCTATGTAAGATTTGGAGAGGGGTAGAGTAGTTATGGGTAACCAGCGAGGTGCACTAAGTAGATCAAGTTGGTTAGTCTTTTTTTTCTGCAAAGGAGTTTATAGTGGCTGACACAGTATCTATAAGTTTTGGCAATTGGGAGTTATGAGATTTAATCACAAAAAATCTACACATAAACTTACCTAACATGTGGTCAGTGGGATTTGAACCATGGTCTCTCTTTAACCACAAAACATGGTTGTCGCATTAGTTTGCCAAACTAGCTAGCATATTCCATCAATCCCCTTAATTATTCCTATATATAGGTGTTTCTAAAAGACATTCACATATATAGACCGCACAGATACATCAAAAACCGAGCAAGTATAAAAGCAAAATATGTATATTGCATATACTAATTGTTGTAGTGTAGGGAGATACTAGTCGTTGATATATAGGTGAAGTGACCTTTTCTTCAGGAGCCGTGGTCTTTATTAGTCACAAGCAGGGTTTAAAATTCCGGCGGTTACTGGCCGGTAACCGCCTGTTACCGTATTTACCGGTGGAGTCCGGTAACAAAAAAACCGGCCGATATCAATTTTTGATTTTCGAATTTTAGCCGGTTTTCCGGTTACCGGCCAGTTTTTCCGGTTACCAGTTTCAGAACATCTCAAAATTCAAATTTTGATTTTCAAATTGTGACCGATTTTTTACCGGTTTTTTGGGTAACCGGTCAGTTACCGTTACCTGCCGCCGGTCGGGATTTCGTCCGGTTTCGGTTTTTTGGAACCTTGGTCACAAGCTAGCATAGGTGACATCCAACAGTACATAGGCTATGACGTCTCTGTAACACAAAATTTGGAGCAAGCGTTGATTAATTGATCCACACAGCTGTGTATTATGTATGTGCTATATTT
This sequence comes from Dendrocalamus sinicus, assembly GCA_036346575.1. NCBI lineage: Eukaryota > Viridiplantae > Streptophyta > Magnoliopsida > Poales > Poaceae > Dendrocalamus > Dendrocalamus sinicus. Next base: position 9,839,014 of record CM070648.1, read on the forward strand.
TACAAACCGGTGATCCGGAGGAAATTCTATATTGATATGATGATACAATTAAGCACCATTAAGTTACTTACTACTATTAGGACATTTCATATTAATTATTAACAAAAGCATTATCATTATAGTTTAGCTTAATTGTTTCGTAAAACAGTTTTGTAAAATTTACATTTAGTGTTAGGCCTCGTTTGGAATGCTGGATTTTTCTAATCCAAATTTCTACGGGAGTTGAACGGTTTCATATAAATTTCTAAATTTTTTTATTAAATTAATGCGTTCCAAATAGGTCCTTAATGATTATATGGCTGGTCGTCATGTCTTAAACCATGGTGATTAGTTGATGTCATGCGTCCAGCCTGTAAACTTTGAGATATCCAATTCATGCCATACTACGTGAATAGCTGATGAGTATGTTTCTTATCAAGTTACATGTTTAGATCTGCCATCTCTCTCTTCTCGTGCACGCTGTTATCAGACTAGCCGTATGTTTTATTCAGTCTTTTAGCATATATTACATGTAAATAAATGCGTGTGGGCGTATCATTATAGTTTTTACATACAAAGTATATGATCTTAACTATATTGAAGATATCACAAGGCATAAAATAGACCAAAAGTTGTACTTATATTAGTATATCCTAGCAGTTGAAACGAATGCTTTAAGTTAATTGGCTATACCCCTATATATGTTTCTTTTTTTACTTACAAATGCATGTGAAATCGTGGCTTAGTTGGTTAGCTGATCAAGCCCCACGTGTTGAACCTTGTGCTGTTCAAAGCTTGTGGACACTCTTTTTTCGTAATTTTATTTCTTTTTTTAATAACATCCAATGGTTGATCGATCAACTTTAATTAAGGCCCACAAGATTGTTGTCTAGATGTTATTCTTTTTTGTGAGAATTTATAGCCTGTGTCTTTTAGCAACTCTAAAAGATATATTATCGACTTTTATTATATAATAAATTGATTTACCAACTTATCTGAGTAACAGACTTTTTTACTGGTATTAGGACATTTCACATCATTAAGAGTGTTTAGATCGACTGAATAACATTTACCAAAGTTACTACAGAAGTTGACTACAACAGACCGATCCAGCACTAAGCAGTTTACACCTAGATTTTCTTGGATTAAAGCAGGAATTTGGGCCCATAACACTAACTTTTATGTGAGTTTGTTGCTATGCCAACTAGGTTTGCGTTATCAGAACACACTAGCTTGTCAGATCATTACCTTGGCCTAGATTGATTCGATTGATGACCAATGCACTAGAATATTGAAACGGCATTACCTGAGGCCACAGTGGAAGAACGAGGCCACACGAAACTTAAGGTGGTGATCATTTGGGCTTTAGCTTCTAGCTTCCGGTTTATTTTTTACTATTCATAAATTTCGTCTTTTTCTGAACTTTTGGCTTTTTGTTGAGCTTTTTTGCCGGTTCTTTTTTCCCGTATTTGTTTGTATTATACGTAATGGGCTAACAAATTTTTTTACATTTTTAAAATTTAATTATGCAAAATAAGCCTCAGTCAGCTACAATATTTTTTCAACCAGCTACAGCGCTTTTCAGCCATAAACCACTCAAAATAAGCCCAAATGACGATTTTTATGTGTGCAGAACTTTAACTAGCTGATTGGCGCTGGTGTTGAAATTCTCTTTGCGAATTCTAAATGTTAAAATTCCTATCTCGAAAACAAAATATTTTTATAATGTTTGATTACATGTTTAATTAAAGCAATTTATTTTGAGATCTCTCTCCTCCTATCTGAAAGAGAGGGTTGAGATCTAGGTGCCCATCTAGCAAATTTCACACACTCAACATTTGAATTATAAACAGTGCTACTGTTCTCCTTTTATTTTTTCCAAATTAATATATCTCTAAGCCAACTATCAAAGCTAAACCTTTAAAATTAGGATTCATTAAATTAAAGATCAGATATTCTTATATATCTATGCCGACCATTAAATCTAATCCTTTAAATTATGATCCATCAAATTAAGGGCTAGATGAGAATTATTTTAAATTCTTATATCTCTAAGTCAACTATAAAAATCTAATTGTTTAAAATTAGGATCTACCAAATTAAGGGTATAATTTTTTTTACCATATTTGTCTTCTATCTTAGTAGCGGTAAATCGCCTGTCATTAGCTTTTATAATAATAGATAAATGGTTGTAGCTGGTTTAATACTAATTAATGTACAGCTTAAACATGGGAAACTATCGATTTTTGTAGCGTGTTTCATCAAATGAACATATTGTTTGCACCGTGTTTTTTTTCCTAAGAAGTTTGTTTTACATCTGTTGGGTTAAAAAGTTGCTTTTACATCTCAATGGGAAACTTGTAGTTTTCGAACTTAATTGTGACAGTACCTGAGATTTGGCACTTTTTGTGAGAACTGCTTGGTGCCGGGCCGTTTGTCGGGGAGCATAGTATCTGCAATCTTTCGTGTTACTGCGACATCACATAAGACGGTTATTACTCAGAATTGCTTGATTATATTCTCATACAAGGGAATTAATATGAAGCTGTCCTTATTTTTTTACCACCGGATGTGAAGCCTTAATTTTACCCATCATATATTTCATATCTTTTTTTCTTTTTGCGAATAGGTTACATTCCATGTATATAGTTTAACTTAGTCGAACTCTTTACGCCATTATCCATGTCTGGTTATCACGTTATTACAGGCAACCAACCTGTCATATAACATTTAGTGTGAATTGTTTATATAATACCGAAAGTTTGCCCTATCTCTTATATATCACTTATTTTCTCACTGATATGTAGACCTTGACCCCACATATCGGTGACACAATCAGGCAATTTGCAAAATTCCGGTAACATATAAGGAATCAATCCTTACATTTACTATCATACTTATATAAAATCTTCTTTTATAAGCTCTTATCTGTTCAAAATCTGGAGGTCCACAATTATATCCTGCAGTGAATATTTCTCTTTCAATGATTAAAATTGCGGACTAGACAGCCTTGTTAGTGAATATTAATAGACAATATAATCAACGTCTTTTTGCAGATCCAATCAAGTGCTTTTGGCAAGCAGAATTTGGTTCATGCATATGCTATGCATGGGTTGCTGATTGAATTTGGCTAAGATATGCATGCATGGGTTCGATGAAGAACTGAATTGCCTTGTTCTCCGATTGGCTGCTGGTCGCAATTAAAGTACGTAGTCCTGGTGAGGTACGTATTGCATGTGCATATATACAATAGCCTTGGTCTTTTTAACCCAAAGTACTTCAGAATGACAAGACTAGATACATGTGCGCACTGTTTGTCCTAAGCCTTGTAGTACAGCATGTGACCTTTGAGGTTGTGGGTGCAATTAATCGTTGTACATTTTCCATGCACAAACAGTTTTTACTGCTAGGACCCATTATACTGTGGTGACATTTTTCCTAGTAAGATCCAGCGCAACTCTCTGATTCACATATAGTACCTAAATTCCTTCATCGGAGATGCTAGTAACTAAATTCCTTAATCGGAGATGCTAAGTGAATAACCGCATATGTTGGTACGTAAATCATCTTTAATTTGCTTTTACTCAAAGCATGGCGTTTTGGTAAGCTGGTTAAATTTGGTTTGCAACTGCTTGTCGTTCCTTTTGCTTTTTTAAAATAACATCTTCCACTAGATGCTCTCTAATAAATGCTTGCTAGCAGTAGTAGTATCATAAATATAAGTAACAATTAGTAGAGGTAAACAACATCATAAATGAATACATCACATAATTTCTTGTTCTTTTTTTATAGAACTAAAAGCATCTATTTTTTTGGGAGGGAGTAATTTTTCTGAAGAAGTATATGGATTTGCGGTGTCTGTGCAGGATATAAAAAACACATTAGTATATAATTCAAAATATTACATAGCAACATTGTAATAGTATTGTCAGTGGCGATATTTATTACACATTTGACAGATAAATAAGTGAAAAAAGTCAAGCTAACAGAATATAGTGTTCATATCCCCAAGCAAAGAAGAAAAATAGTGTTCATATTCAAATGTAAGATATAATATATGGAGAGTTGTACTACTTTTAATATCAATCAAACTTACATGGTAAAACTTAAAAAGAAGAGTAAGTGTGTAAATTCTGAAACAAATTATGTCAGATAAATGGTTGAATTGATCATAATTTATGCATGTCTTAAATTTATAGTCAGATAATTTGTATCAGACTGGAAACATGCATGCATAATTGCATATATACAGCTACATAATAATATCTCAGGTAGGATATTTCAAAGGCATGCCTCTCTAAAATCATTATTTGTAGATAATCAAACAGACGTAGGGCTATTGTAATTCAAACATAAAAAAGAAGTGTAATATATTGTAGTGCATGGTACTCCTAATTCCAAATTTATATATTGCCCACTTGTACTTTGTTTTTTTAAAAATAACTTGTGGTTATTAGTTAGTTCTGATTTCTGAAGCTTTAGATGGTGTAAACATCGACAGAGTATATAAACGTCATTATTCTTGACCAAGGCTTTTACTTGATTGCAGCTGGCTAGTGGCAGTTTATCTGCCCAAACTTCACATTGAGTTCCTTCAAATGTAGGGAAAAGAACTTCACATGCACCTAGCCCAGAAAAGAAGTTAATTATATAAATTAACTGCATTTTCTTTGGCTTTTCTTGATTATAACCACCACAACAATCATGGTCGTAAACTTAAACGAACTACTAGCATATCTAGGTTTTCCTATAATAACGGAGGTAACAATGCGTGATGGTTATCAGTGTTGTAACTTCCACGGTGTTTACATCAAGGTAGCAGCATGCATGTGTTGACAAAATTAGGATGCCAACATCACGCTTCAACCTGCTGATGATGTAAGATGTTGCCACCATAATACATTTGTCGGCTACAAGCGTGGTGTTTAATGCTTGGAACATGATTTAATTCATTGAAAATCATCGCTAATTGGAGTAAATAAGCACATTGATGCCACGTTAAATTCACTTCCCCTTTTCAGCAGATGCTGTATCAGAGTATGTACGTGCATGATGTCCAATGAAATGAAACCATGCATTCAACCATTGCTATGAAGTACCGTGATGTTTCTAATACCTACTCCGAATGTAGGTGTCGAGATGTAATTGGACAACTGCTTGGTGTGCATATTTATTAGGCATACACTCACCATGTTCGTCATTGACAATGAGCGGTTCAAATATTGTTCGAATTGGAGAACAGTATTCTCAAGAAGTTTGAGGCATTCATTTGCAATTCACCGAGTAGTGGAAATCCAAAGCCATTACCTGAATCTTGAAGCTTCCATTTCGTATTTGGTAGAACAAAATCGTCCGTCTACCAATTAGGATTTAGGAAGCAAAAGTTGTTAATTGCACTTGATAGAAATTTCATATTACAGTATCTAGGATTGATGTAATTATTTTATGAATATCCAATGCACTAGAAGACCATACAAATTGCACCTAATTAGGAGAAAATGACATTCAGATCTTACTTAAAAAAAATCTTAATTTCGCCACACTTTTCGTCTGTCTTTCGTCCATTCAGCTAGCTAGCAAATTGGTAGCTGTGCTCTAGCAGCTTGCCTGTAGTTCCTTCACCAGACATTATTTGATTTCTTCATTTGAGAAAATTCAGTTTAACAATTATAGAATTTAACATAGATTAGATTCCACGCATGAATTAATCAACACACTGGTAGCTAAATACATCATGCGATGACCAAACCAAGTCGATCAGATCAAAGAGAAATACACACAAATCAACATAAGAAATCATACGCTCATGGAACAAGGATATATATGTAGAGGTGCAGGGGTAGTTCTTGTACCGTACGTTCGTAGCTGCCTCTCAGTTTCAGTAGGGCCGTGAGTTGGCGAATACGACTCCTCCGAGCTCCCATTGCTCCTGGTAGTAGTCGCTGTTGCCGTATCCTCCATTGCCGAAGGCTAGGATCACGTCGCTTGCCTCGCTCGCCATTGACATTTCGTGAATCCTTCCTCCATTGATGTTAAGTGTTGATGAGCACCTCTCCGCCAATTCAGCGCTCACCATGTTCATGGACGATGAGCGGTTCGAATTGGTCGATCTCGGGTCGTCGACCCTCGCCACCGCGGTGGCCGCCTCGACGTTAATTGCTGATGCGAGCGTCACCCACCGCATCCGGTTCTTCTCCCTCGTCCGCTCCCTCGCCCTCTCCCTCGCCTTCGCCCTCGACTCCTTGTCGGGGACCTGGTGCGCATTGCCCAATTTCCTTGATGGCTTTGGGGTGGTCGCTGCCTTTCTTGCCCTTGCCGGCTTCTTCCCCTCGCTGTGGTCGCCCTTCTGCTCTCCTCCTCCCACCTCCGCCGGCAGCTTATGCTTGCCGTCGACGACGGAGAGGCTGCTCGAGCCGTCCTCCTCGCACTCTGACGACGCCTCGTCTGTCATGATCTCCCGGATGGCGCCCTTGGACATGTTTAGGAGCCATTGCACCGTCTTGCTGGCCTTGTCGAAGCCGAGCATGTCCTGGAGCGCGAAGAACTTGCGGGCGACGTCGAGAGACAGCCGCATCCGCCGGTCCCTCATCCCGCCGGCGGTGCATATCTTGCTGTGCCGGTCTTTCCTCGCCGCCGCCGCCGCCCTCTCAAGACCAACGCCGACTCCTTGCACACTATTGCCGGCGTCCACCTTTGGCGCCGGCGGCTGCTCTATCAACGGATGCATCATCAGTAGCTCCGGCGAGTCGATCGCGGCGGAGGGCGGCGTGGCGGCAGCGGCACCGAGGTAGCCGAGGTGGAAGGCGTCGGCGGCGAAAGAAGGCGAGCAAGGGTAGTAGAGCAAGGATTGGTCCAGCTTCGGGGAGGGAGGGCTGAGCTGCAGCTGTTGGTAAAGCGGTATGTCCATGGGGCTTGGGAAATCACGGAAAGGAAACATATGCTTTAGTGATGGGACTCAAGGCTCCTGAGCCCTGCTCTCTCCTCTCTAGGCCCTTGGACTAAGAGCGCTTAGTGTGTGTGAGAGAGAGAGGGAGAAGGGGAGAGCGGTGGAGGAGTGGCCTATGATCAGATGTGTCCGGCCATGCATAAGGTGTAGGCTTGTGTTTGAGAGAGGTGTAGAAAGAGAGAGAGAGAGAGGGGAGTTAAAAGGCCTAAGACTAGGAGAGATCATCCCTCATGGTAGTGCAGAGGGGTGAGGAGGAGTACCTCACCTTGAGTTCACACAGCATGGGCTTGTGTAGGAGACTACCTAGCTAGTGAATTGTGCTTAGTGCTTAGGATGCATAGCATGTTGGATGTGACTCTTCTCCCCTACTGGAGTGGCGAGGGGTGTGCCATCTTATAGAGAGAGAAGAGGGGATCCTGTGTGATGGTGTGTGGATGAGGTGGTGAGGAGAATACAAGGCAAGATGACACTGTTGGGGGAAAAGCTGTGTGCATGTTGAAATGCAACCTAGGGCATTTATTCATTTATTGACTGAATGGGTGGGTGGCCATAGACCATAGCTATATAGAATGGACGTGTTATTCCTTGAAATCCTTCTTCAGGAAACGAATGACCTTATATATTTTGTATCCTCACAGGAATTTGCCTGTCCAATACATTGAACATTTGTAGGGGTATGGAACGGAAGGACCATCTTGTTATATGTAGTGTACAAGCATAGTAGGGGACCGAGGTCTATACTTGTACTGGTCTTTTTGAACCCTAGACATATGGGACCCTTTGTGAGTTGTGATAGAGTACTGCACTGCTGTATTGACAGAAATCTATTGAGCCTTATCTAGCATCGACCAAAACTACTGTTTGCAGCTAACAATATACTCCATCCATCCTAAAATAAAAGTCTATTTTGGTTTTTAACGGTCTCAAACATAACTCTTTGACTATGATTTTGTGTCATGCTATACTAACAAAAAAAATTAACAATTATCTATTATGAAAATATTTCACAAGACAAATCTAATAACATTATTTTTATGTAATTAATTTATATACTTTAACATACATTAATATCTAAAACATGGCTATTGTTTAAAAACCTTGAAAACACGTATCCCAAACATTATATTTGCCGGATAGAGGGAATAATTAGGACCTCTTCTATCACTAGTCTTACCATAATACTATAGTTACTGAGAGTATAGTTCGTAGTCAATTTGTGATCAAACCCACTGAGTATAGTTCGCAGTCAATTTGTGATCAAACCACTGGCAAATCCATGTATTGCGTGCTGTTGACCATTTACAAGGCTAAAGGAAAAAGTGGAGGTAATTTGGAGGATTTAATCCTAAAGTAATATTTAATGTCTACAAAGGTTTACGTATTTGGATTGAAGGATTGGCTTAATGGAATTCCTTTGAAACTTTCTTGTCCTGCACATTTTGGACGGAACAAACATTAGCTCAAACCTCATGGAAAAGATTCTTTGATTTGTTCAAGACAATCTCTCTCTGTCTCAAGCATTTGCCCTCTAAATGAACGAAACATTAACGTGTTTTCCTCTGAAGCATCTGAACACCTCTTTTGGGTCATTCCTACATCATGCATGTGTGTTATTAATTCCTATAGTCTTGAACTAGAAATGATGTCCAATTCATGTGTTTTCCATGTTGTTGCTCTTCGTTTTCTACATTCGGACGAACGGGCCCTTAATTCAATGAATATAACAGATTTTGGCTTTTTGGGCTTGCTGTTAATGTCATGCATGTGTATTTTCATTTCCTATATTCTTGCACTAGAACTGATGTCGAGTTCATGCATGTGTTTTCCTATTCTTACTCTTTGTTTTCTACGTTTCGAATGGGTCATTAATTCAAAGAAGGAAAAAAATCTACTTTATAATGCTTAACTATAGTCTGAGTCTAAATTTCAACCTACAACTTTCAAACCGTATAAAACACAGCCTTCATTTATCAATACCAGCTAAGCCACATAACCCACTTGACACCCAATACAGAGCAGTTTTAACTGACGTATCATCTATGTGTTCAATCTTTGCTGATATGGATGCCACGTGGATACCACGCCCTTTCCTATCTCTGCGAATAAGCAAATAAAGTTCAAAGGTACGACGGAGTCCACATGTCAACCTTAAATATCTTCTTCTTCCCCTTTGTCTTCCTCCTCTCACCGTGGCTGCCGGTAGTGTCGTGCCTGTCCGTCGTGGTATGAGAAGATGGTTGTGTGCTCCAGGAGGCTCATGGCGCTGCCATTCAATTTGACTGCAAGGGGGCTGCACACTGACTAGGGGCGCCACCGCTCAATCCAATACTACTACACCCAAGCAGAGCCACGACGGTGGCCACACTGGAGTGCACCGAGGAGTAGAACATTGACAGGAACAAGCCTATAGCCGTTGGCCTAGGTTGGCAGCGCGTAGTCCTGAGAGTTGGGCCGTGCTTTTGGGGCCAGCCCGAGGCCTGATAGGCACGGCATGACCCAGGCATGATGCACACTACCGGGTTGGGCCTAAGAATCGGGTATGTCGGGTGGCACGACACATCACATTCTAATGGGCCATGCTTGGGTCCGCATGGCCCAAAATTCCAGATGCAGCCTAGTGCACCTCGCCAATGTCATTGTGGCTATGAAGGAGAGGGGAGAAAGACCGTTGCCATGTCCTGCCACTGACTCACTACTCCAAATCTCCTCGCTTTTGGCTCTACTTAGATTAGGAGAGGGAAAAGGGGTAGCCAAGCAACCGCCATTATCATCACGGGATCATGGCCACTGTCGCTTAGATCTGGGAGAGGGGGAGAGGGGAAGGGTGCTCGCGACCGTTGTCATCGTGGTGGGCTTCGCGACTACCCTGCTGCTCAGATCTAGGAGAGAGGGAGAGGGGAAGGGCGCTCATGGCCGTCGTCATCGTGGTGGGCTTCATGACTGCCGCCACACAGATCTGGGAGAGGGAGAGGCTGTGTGGAGGAGTTGGTTATGGGGGACGTGAGAGCATAGGTTTTAGCCATGGCATGGACAATGGAGGTGGTGAGCAAAGGAGTCAAGGTGGCTGTGGGTGGGCTGGCCCAGCCTCACCGGTGCCGTGGTTGGAGAGGGGGGAGAAGAGCAAAGAGGAGACAAGGGGAGAAGAAGGTGCCAGGCTCTCTATAGGTGATGGTAGGGAAATTTTATCTAGCTAGGGTTTTGACTATTTTGCATTATATCCCCTAAACTTTATGGAAATTACAATTAGGCCATTCCCCATATGCTTTCTTCTGATTTGGAAACAGGGCCAGGCCTGGGCCGGCACGACGGTGGCCTGTCATGCCCTGGGCTGTGCATAGGCCTAGCTGGAGGCAAGTCATTCCATCACGGCATGACACGGTGGGGTAGCCATGCCAGACTGACATAGCTCGATGCAACCTGAAGCCTGCCAGGTCACCTGAACTCCCAGGTCTACTGGTGCATCAGCCTCCCTTTCATGCCCCCTTACAATGTGTAGTTGTTTGCCTTGCACATATAGGATTTCTTGATTTGATGCACGTATAGACTATTCAGTTCTAGCATTTGCCACTTCGGGGGTGTTCATATTGGCTTTTGCTTCTGGCTAAAGCTTGGAGAAGTCAGAAGCCAATAGAACACCCAGCTTCTCGAAGCGGCTTCTCCACTCCTCTCACTCCCATCTCGCTTTGAGGATAAGGTAGGGGGCCATGGACACATCACACACCCTACTCCTCTCGCTCTGTCTCGCTCACGCATCTCTCCCTTACTTCGCCATCTCTCATCCCCTCCTACTAAAAGCCACTTCCTCAGACACATCTATTTATTTTTAGTTAAAATCCATTAGCCGTAGCCAATATGAACACCCCCTTACAATGATGAGTCGATTGCATCATTCCAGCATATTGGGGAAGGACATAATTTGTTGGCTTCTCAAGCTTTGACCAACTCGTCTTAGCAGAGGAAGGGGAAGCAGAGGAACGGCTCTGGCTCTAGTGGCTTGGCAAGATATGTGATGGCAACAATAGAGAGGCCATGTGGGACACAGCATGGGCAAACACGAGCATGATCAGGGCCTCACAGCTTTCATGTGCCCTCTTGGGATGGAGAGGCAGAGGTTGATGGTGGGGCTCCTTTTTATTTTAGAGCTAATTTGCTCAGTACCATTGAAATTGTTTGCAAGTTGGAAAATACCATTGTAAAGAAACCAAACTTTCAAATGCCATCACAAACACAAAAACTCTGGAGAATACCATCATTGTTAGCTTTTCCATCCATTTGCTCCATAAACCACAATTTTGGTGAGAGAAGAAAATTGAAATGATATTTTTGCCCTTTGGTATTCTGGAGAGAGAGTAGAGAACAGAGGGCAGGCAGTGACGACGGCTTTGGAGGGCGGTGGTGCTAATGAGGGGAGAGGTGGGCGATGCGGGCTACTAGCAAAATGGGTAGCTGTGCGGTCGTCAGTGTTGATCGGAAACTCCGATCGTCCAGTACCTTGGTCCATGACCATGTTGTTCGGATCGACCACATAGGTCTCCGACTACGCTGGTCTTTGACCACATTGGTTTTGACCACTCGGGTCTCGACCACGTCGATCTTCGATCGCACAGATTTCCGACCTCCCTGTCGATATTCGACTACGTTGTTTTAATCACGTTATTTCGACCACGTCGATTTATGACCACACAGGTCTTGACCATATCGGTTTGACCACGCTGGTTTCGACCAAGTCTATGACCACACTGGTTTATGACCACACTGGTTTGACCGCGCTGGTTTATGACTACGATGGCCTACGACCACGTCGATTCTAACCACACTGGTTTCGATCAAACAGATCTTGATTGTGTCAGTTTTGAACACATTGGTTCGACCACTCTAGTTCATGACCACGCAGGTCTTTGGCCACTTGGGCTCGACCGCTCTGGTCTTCAACCACATAGGTCTTCGACCACCTAGGCTTGATCGCTCTAGTCTCCAACCACACAGGTCTTCGACCACCTGAGCTCGACCGCTCTAGTTCTTGACCACTTGATCTTTGACCACATGGGTCTTTGACCACCAACGCACGTGGTAGTTCCGTGACTACAACGCTGGTAGTTCTGGTCCGCGGAAGTACTGCTGGTTATACTAGGTAGTTCCGATTGTCTTGAGGAATACAGATACTTCACCAGATTTTGTAAAACACATTTGAAAACTTTAGTATCATGCATACAAGTACCAAACATGATTCTCAACAAATTGCAAAATACATTTGCACACTTTTATAATCATGACACAAGGATTAAATATGAGCTTCAACCATTTGCAAATATAAGCCTTGTATCATAAAGAATGGAAATATGGACTTCAAACACTTGCAAAATACATTTGCAATGCATAGTCCCATGTTACAAGGATTCAATACATGACCTTCAACTATTTGCAAAACATATTCACAAATACAAGACTTATGCTAAGATGAGCTATAAGAGGTGAGGTTGAGCTATCAACACATGATAAGACTCAAACTACTAGACATGACCCCTCTTAATAGTACAGCAACCTATACTAGCAATCCGGTCTTCTAACCAAATACTAAGATCGGTAAAAGACTAAGAACACATCCTTAGCCTAGTAGTCATACTTTTGCCTTAGGTCATTGTCTTGATATGCATCAATTCATGATACATGCTTTTCTTCAACTTCATCAACGCATGATAGTCTCCACTTGACTTAATGATCAACACATGATCATCTCCTCTTGGACATGCATCAACTCATGATACATCTTCTTAATAGCCTTCAACACATGAAGCCATCTTCCATCTAGACTTGATGATCTTCAATACATGAAGTCATCCCATGTTATCCTTATTTGTGAAACCTAACCTATTTATTCAACTCATGGAAAATGTTAGTCCACAAATCAATTGCCATCAGTTATCAAACTTCACCATTAACTCATAATGGAGGGACTAGATTCTACAATATTCCATTTTTGGTAATTCTTGACAATCTCAATAAAATATGAGATAAAGATTGTATTTGCGAGTATACAACATGTACACAACACTTGTATACTCTAAGATAAGCTTTTTAAGCAAAGTTTACTTATTTGATTGTTATTAATCATCCAACCATTAACACATAATAGAAGAGATAGATGACAACCTGATTGTAGATGAGTATATATATAAACTACACAAGCTATATATATATACTCAAGGATGTATTTCAAAGTAAAGATCCTAAATATGCATATTAAAGGAAATATGGATCAATAATTATAAAATCTCAAAATATAGAGTGAACTCGCCCTAAATGTGTGCATACAAGTATGTATAATGAAGACATATACACATATTCATTTTGGACTATTTGTAGAGTTCAATCTATATTTTGGATCCAAGAAATGCACTAATATATGAGAATGTGATTTCGAATGCATACGTCTTATAGTTTTCACCTTTTCATCCAAATGAGATTAAGTAATACCATAATCAATAAACAAGGTTAGTCTCACAAATGCATTTGTCATTATCTTCAAAATCTCATAATAGTATTTGTCGTTATCAACAAAACCAACTTAAATGAAGCTTGATCTTTCAAATGTCCATCTTCGAGGAGCAGTCGGGGGTGCTTGGCTTCGACGAGTGGTTGAAGATGTTTGTCTTCATGAAGAGATCAGAGGCACTTGACTTTGCGAGCGATCGGAGATGCCTATCCACAAGAATGATCAGAGGTGCTTAACTTTCCAAGCGGTCAGAGGGCATGCTCATAGGAAACGATCAGAGGTGCTCGACTTTGCGAGCAGTCAGAGATGCCTGCCCATGAGAAGCGGTTGGAGACACTCAAGAGTAGCATCATTTGCCTCGCCTTGCAGAGCCATCATCAGGTCAGACACCTGAGCGGGCCAAAAATTCTGGTATATGACGGATCACTACAGCCACGTAGCTTGGGCTGGGATGATCGAGCTGTGGGTAAGGGCTGAAGGGTCTTTGCATTTTAAACTCGTGGGATCGGCAAATGATCAGCGATCTTGCCAGCATCTTTGTCATGAACCTGGGCTTTTTGACGGCGAACTCTGTAGCACCTAAACGATGGTATTGCCATCAACGATCGTGGTGATTGGAATCTTCCCTATACGCTGCCATCTATCAACATGCGAGATGGCTAAATAGTAGAGAAAGGGTAAGGAGGAGATTTACCTTCCGGAGCAGAGTGTGCCATGGCCTTGCCTTGTGTAGACACTTCTCCTGAGTTCCTCCGCCTTCTCTTCCTTCCCTTGAGTTCGTCAGGGTCCTAACTTGTCGTCGAGTGTTTGATCTGCATTTTTCCTCCGTGTCTATATCTGCATCTCTATTTTTCCCTCCATTTTCTCTTCCATCCTCCGTCCCCCTTGGTGAGCGGATGTGCTTCCCCTCTTATAGGTGCGGACAAGGGCCGTAGGCATCGTACGCGGCTCCCACGTGGTGCCAATCGTGCCATTTAAATTGAGATAAAATTCCTAATTGATTACGGATTAGTTACCTTCCAGAACTCTACTTTCCATATCAAAAGATTTGTTAAGAATTACTTCTATCAGATAGGGACACGGTGCGATCATCTTTCCATTGTGAAGACAATGCATCCCGAATCAATTGTTTCTTTCCATCTCTAGGCATAGGTTTCCATAAGTTAGCCACACGCCTTGCAATTAATCGAGAACATGAGGTCGTATGAGGCACGACGCCGCTACTGACTGAACCGTGGTTGTAGTACATGGTCGAAGCGACCGTGCTCAAGCAGGCGTAATAGGCGCTGTAATAGGCTTGGTTGAAAGGAGTACTCGTAGAGCACTGGGGCGCTGCGGTCAATGGTTGTAAGCTTAGCGTGTTCGAAATAAAGTAGCCATGGTCGAGTGGCCCTGATGATGTAAGGCGCAACACACTAACCACTTTATGGTTTTCTTATCATGCTATTTCATTGCTCGATTATACCAAAGTTCTTACCCAACATATATCTCCCTATTTGCCCTGACTTGACATATTTGCATAAAATCTCGTCAAACAAATGCCCCCGGCCGAGTTAAGTTTGAGGCATGATGCAAAGCGAACTTAACTTGGCGATGCTATTTTGGGTAGTCATTTAGGCACCCTATTTATGGCAGCCCTAACTTAAACTGCCTCACAGCAACAAAGAAACTTCACTAAACTGGAAATTACTGTTCGTGTCGTAGTCAATTTCTTTTACCTGGGTCACCAACTGGCAATGTTAATAAGGGAATTCAGACCCTTTCCATTGTTACACGTACAAGAAGCTCTTCATATAAGCTCATTGCCTGGGCTTTCTTCCATCATCATCAATTTGAGTGGGCTTTGCCAACTTTTTGAGTGAGCATCACGATTCATCTTTTCACTTCTTTTGACCATGGATGCAATGGTAAACAGCCGACTTCTGGCAAACAAGGGTCAGGCTCTATGATGAGACCTTAGGGCAGTCATCATACCAAGCTTGCCGAGCAGTCAAAACATGCTGTCTCTTCAAGCACCAACCCATAGAGAAGGGGTCCGCAGCATCAGGGCCCACCTTCTTTGTCAACCGATGGCCATGTCGTGAGGCACCTAAAACGTACCTTTGACTTGGCCCGCGGTCTTCCTGCTGGCTGGAAAGGAGGACCACCGATCAGATCTGCTGTTGCCAACCACAGTAGGAAATCTCCATCTATTAGTCCATCGCCTTTGTCTACCTGCCAAAGGAGTGACTGAAAATGCCATTCTTTAGAGACTGCAGCTCACACTACTGCATCTCCTACATAGATCAGATCAATGAGGCACTAGCGGCTGCTATTGCACCTAATGGCAAGGACCTGCAAAGGAACTTCAGAGGTCTGTTCGCCCCTTTCTCTTTTTGATAGAAACCTTATACATCACACTATTGCTTATTGCAACATCTTGGGCTTAAGTGGCCATATGTTAGCGTGGACATGTTGGAGGAGCTTGGCCTTACTGACGAGGGGACGTTTTAGGCGCTCCTTGCTTCCGTACTTGATGGGGCAATTTTTCCCCGTGTGCTACGGAGATGTCCTTAGACAACGCTAGCCATCGACCTTCTCCTGCCGAAGCATTGCCAGTTGAGCAGAAAGGGAAGCATCTAGTGGAATACCATCTTGAGGAGGATAATGAGGGTTACCCAAAGTCCCGCCTTTCCTATAAGTGCTTGAATTTGCCATTGATCATGAAAAGAAATAAACTTGATCTTGCCAAACCTTACTTTTCTTTTAGCTGATTCAGTTACTGCTCCTGCTGATCTGGACTCGCTATCCGATCGAGGCAAGAAGCTAAAAAGAAGCCTAGACGAATACATAAGAACACTCATATCCAATGGACTGAGGTTCACACTCGATTCAGTTCGCAGTCCTGTCGGCAAACATTACGGGTGGTAGGACCTTGCACTCACAGTCATTGACTTCCTCTCCATGCACCGTGCGACAAACGTACACAGGGATTTGTATGAGATCCAAGGACACCTGAACAGAAACCTTTTGATATGGCTCGCATCACCAAACTAATCGAGATGGTTACACATGAGTGGTTCAAGGACTATGAAGAGCCCCGCCCTGAAAGCTTAACGATGTTGGCGTCCGACTTGGAGGATCTAAAGCAACATTTATCCGAAAGTCCGAGTTCCAAAGCTTTTGAAGAGACAACTATCATGTCTACTGAGCAGGAGGCGCACTCTTTACTACAACAACTTGAGGCAGCGTGCGCAAGTGTATCATAGGAGTTCAAACTCGTTGAAGGTGAGGGTGCACAACTGATGGAACGTAGTCAACAGCTTAACTCCTCATCGATGAAGTGCCGGGAGGAAGGCGAAAGGCTGGAAAAAGAGGCGCAAAAGGCTAGGACACATGAAGCGGAGCTCCATCGCCTTGCAAATAACAAGGATATGATCATAGCTTACCCCATCGCTATTAATTATCTGTCTGAATGCATTGTGAGACTAGAAGGGCATCGCAACGACATAAAGATGTATGTGGAGCATGTTGTCAAATAAAAGGATCAGCTCGCATCCATGGTGTCGGAACCTAGAGCAACAACTCCTGGATCCTATGTGTAAATCGCACTAGTTCAGGATCAGCTAGTACACACAGCGAAACAAAGATACATATCAAGCACAAATGACCAACTATATTAAATAAAAGAGTACGGCCTTATGGCCAAGTCATACATCAATGCTCATTGGCAATAATAAATAAAGCGAATAACTACGAAAGCAAACTGATGAGAAGCGAAACCCAAGCCTGCCTACAGGCAAACTACAGTAAGACACAGCCTACTCATCCAGGTCTTTACCGTAGTCATAGACATCTTCCTCTGTATGGAGATTGCAAGGTGAGTACAAACTTGTACTCCGCAAATCACACGGAGAAATGCAGCATAATGATAAGGGCAACAATGGAAAACTTATAGGATTAGTTTGCATAAAACAACATTTTAAGAAATACAGTAAATAGATTGAAATTGTTGAATTTAATACAGCAATTTAAAACAGTACTTGTATTTAAAAATAATACCATCAGTGCAGACTCTGACCAAACACCAATCTATCCACGGGCATCCCACCCGAACCATCTTGTCCAAAAACATCTCGTATGGATTCCATCCATCCATACACTTCCAAACACTCGTGGATTCCATCCATCCACAAGCTTCCAATCTCTCATGGGTTCCATCCACCCACAAGATTTTCATTCTCTCATGGATTCCATCCATTCATAAGGTTTTCGAAAACCATTTTCAAAGTAAAGTCTAATCCGTGAAAAACTTTACTCAGCATGCCCGTGACCGAGGGAACGGCTATCCAGGATAGATTATACACTTTGCAGAGGTTATACAACTTTACCCACAAGACACGATCATCCCACATTGCCACCGGATTAACACACTTCCTTACGTGTGCGGCGAGGAGATCATGACAAGACCTTTACAATGCAAAGCCTTCAACCTGGCCAAGCCAACTCTAAGATTTCACCCCAGTAAGGAATCCACCAGACCGGGACTCCCTCTTGAGCCGAGTGGGACTTCACATGGCACACGCTGTCGGAACCCAGAGTAACGACTCCTGGATCCTCTGTGTAAATCGCACTAGTCCAGGATCAACTAGTGCACACAGTACAACAAAGATACATATCAAGCACAAAAGACCAACTATATTAAATAAAAGAGTACGACCTTATGGCCAAGTCTTACATCAATGCTCATTGGCAAAATTAAATAAAGCAAATAAATGCGGAAACAAACTGATAAGAAGCGAAGCCCAAGCCTGCCCACAGGCAAACTACAGTAAGACGCGGCCTACTCGTCTTGATCTTCACCGTTATTGACGACATCTTCCTCTGTATGAAGATTGCAAGGTGAGTACAAACTTGTACTCCGCAAATCACACGGAGAAATGCAGCATAATGATAAGGGCAACAATGGAAGGCTTATAGGGTTAGTTTGCATAAAATAACATTTTAAGAAATACAGTAAATAGATTGAAATTGTTGAATTTAATACAGTAATTAAAAACAGTACTTGTATTTAAAAATAATACCGTCAGTGCAAGCTCCGACCAAACACCAACCTATCCACGGGCATCCTACCCGGACCATCTGTTCAAAAGATCACGTATGGATTCCATCCATCCACACTCTTTCACTGCGCAACTCTGATGGATTCCATCCATCCACCAGCTTTCAATCTCTCACGGATTCCATCCATTCGTAAGGTTTTTGAAAAACAAAGTCTAATCCATGAAAAACTTTTACTCAGCATGCCCATGACCGTGGGCACGGCTATCCTGGATAGATTATACACTCTGCAGAGGTTGTACAGCTTTACCCACAAGACACGATCATCCCTTTTTGCCACTAGATTACACAGTTCCTTATGTGTGCTGCAAGGAGTCGTGACAAGGCCTTTACAATGCAAAGCATTCAACTTGGTCAAGCCAACTCTAAGGTTTCACCCCAGTAAGGAATCTACCAGACCGGGACCCCCTCTTGAGCCTGAGAGAGACTTCACATGGCTTAACCACGCTCCCTGAAGTGAGACTTCTCATGACACCAACCACGCTCACTTTCAACCTACAACTTGACTCAGATTGGGACTTCACAAATTATTCAGCCAGGGCTGTCCCATACCAACCATGTGGTAGTACATAGGGCTTTGTAATAGTAGCTCACAGACCGGTCCTTAATTGACTTAGGCCCAACCACATACCCCTGTGCACGACAATCAACCCTGTGTCTACGAACAATAGGGCATGCCTGCACCCACCAATCTAACCAATTGCCTAAGTCTAAACCAGTTTTTATATGTTGTTTTCAAAATATTTCATAAACCTCCTTGACTCACCAAAGTCAAAGGTACATTTGAAAAGCTTGTCATTTCATGTGAAAAGTTCATCATTTTATGTGAAAAGATATCCCAGCCCAAAGATATTTCTAAGCTAGGCTAAGCATTTGCTGTCCAAATAGTCTCTAGCCATACTAGTGTACTAATTAGAGTTTTGTTCTAGGGTTACAAAGTATCGAGGAATTCAATATCAATAGAGGAATTAACAAGTAGGCAATAACTAAATTTAAAACTGAATTGAAATACGTTGAAAAGAAATATGCATGCGGAATAATTTAAAACAACATAATTTTATTTTGAAATCTAGGATCAACATGATCAAGGAGTGTGACTTGCCTTGCTCTTCAAAATCGTGCAAATCTTCGTCTTTGAATTCTCCTGAATCGTCGAAGTCTACACGTGAAAATAACCCACCAAATTCAAATAAATTCAAATTGACTTCAAATATTTGAATTGAGGCCAAAAATAGGTAGAGGGGAATTTTTTGATGAATTTAGAAATTTGAATGGGCTCAATCGGAGTTAGAACGAAGGAGAACGGGCTCTCGGAAGTTTAAAATCAGAGAAAATGAAAAATCTGGATTTTTGGAATTATTTTTCTAAAGAAAATTGATTTATGACATCAGCATTGCGTCAGCCCTGGGATTTTTATTTTGGCCAAATTATTTTTGCACTGGAAAAAAAAAGGGGAAAGGGGCTGACAGTGGGCCCTGGTCCATGTGGACTAGGTCCGTGGACTGGGGGTGGATCCGAGGTGGCACGGGAGGACGGTGCGGCTTGCGTGGCACCGACGGGGTAGAAGGGTGTCGAGGTGGCGGCCACGGGGCGCCAGGTGGCAACCACATGGGCCAGGCGAGCTGACGTGGACAGGCCGACTGAGAGGCACTCGGGGACGGCGGCACTCCGGTGGTCGGCGGCGAGCGGCGGTGGGTGGAGTCGAGAGAGGAGGAGGGGAGCCCGATTTTACCTTGCGTGGGGCTCAGCGAGCATGGGAGGCAGCCGGCGACAAGCGAGGAGTCGCGACGGCTCGGGTGCTCCGGCGCGGCGGCGGTGGAGTGCCCACGACGGGAAGGGGAGTGGAGGGGGAGGTGGAGCGAGGAGAGGCGGAGCCGGGGGAGGCTTTTATAGGGGTCGGGAAGGGGAGAGGTGGCGCGAATTTCTTGCCGGAGTGGGGAGGTGGGCGGCGGCCGTTTCGGGAGGGGAAGGCCGAGTGGGCGCGGGAATAGAGGGAGGTGGGTGCGGGGAGTGGGCTCGCGGTTTGCGGGAGGAGGAAAGGGAGGTGGGTGGCACGCGTGGGAGTGCGGGGGAAGCCAGGTAGGGCGGAGACGGCGGTTGCGGTGCGGGACGGCGCGAGGAAGGGGATGGGTGGGGGAAGAAGATGGCCCTGACAGGTGGGCCCGGGTGGTCAGAGAGAGTAGAGAGAGGGAGGACGCCGGCGGCCGGATGGGGATCGGGCGGTCGGGAAGAAGGGTGGGGTGGACGGGCGGATGGGAGCGAGCGGGGTGGCGTGGCGCGGATCGGGCCGGCCACGTGTTGGCCCGGGAGGAGGGGGAGGCAGGTTTGCGGGCGGTTGAGATGGGCCAGGACGCATGGGTGCAGCCGATCTGAGCCGCACTCGTGTCGGCCGAGGAGGAGGGGGAGGCGGGATGAAGCGGGCGACGTGGGCGCAATCTGGCCATCCACGTGGCGGCCAGAGGGAGGAGGGGTTTTTATAGGGGGAGGGAGGTGGAGCGAGAAACGAGGGTGCTCGGGCGTCCTTTTATAGGGGACGGAGGGGAGTGGGCAGCGCACGCGCGGGAGAGAGAGAAAGCCGGGAAGGGTGGGGGCGGTAGTTGCGGCGGCGGGGTGAAGATGGCCGGGGAGGGGAAGGACCTGACAGGCGGGCCCAGGTGTCTGCGGGAGAGAGAGGGAGGAAGGCACCGGCGGCGGGGATGGTGCTGCGTGGCGATAGAGGGGATCGGGCGGCCGAGAGAAAGGGGGAAGCGGACGGGGCAGATGGGCCAGGGCGTGCGGGGGCTGCCGATCTGGGCCAGCCACGTGTCAAGTGGGGGAGAGGGGTAGGCGGGTTTCCGGGTGGCGATGTGGACGGATCCCGGCCGTCCACGCGTCAGCCGGAGGGAGGGGAGGGATTTAAATTTTGATTTTCTGATTTTGGATTTTCATAAAACTCGAGGAAATTCAGTAAAGCTCAGAAAAATATGAAATAACTTCCAAAAATTCCCAAAAATTCACAGAAGCTCCTGGAGATATTTTGGACTTAGATAAAATATTTCCAACTAAAGTTGGCTGTATAATTTTATACTTAAAATACTTTTTAATTTCAAATAGATTTTTAAACTCCAGAAAAACTAGGAAACCAAATAGAAGCCAAATAAATCCAAGTGATTAATTTGACATAGGATTTTGATAGAAAATCAAAATATCATTTTATTTAATAATATTTTTAGGTTTTTACTAAAATAATTTTCAAATCCAGCCTTTTCAAAGACAGTAATTCACATGTTTTTATTTTAAACCAAATTAATTTACTTAATAATTTTTTTCACTCCAACAATTTGAAATAAACAGCTGGGCTGTTATGCAGGGCGCCATTGGAGATTGAAGCCATCATGTCTTACATGTGTAATCCATAGGCCTACCCAAACCTTCTTAGTAGGGTTTGATAGGTTTAGGATTCCCAGCATCTTTAGCTTTGCTTGCTTCTTAAAATAAAGTCAGATCCATGTTTTTGGACCATGGAGTGCAATTAGCTTTTAAATCTTGTCTTATCAGAGTTGGGGCATCTTAAGTGCTCCCAGAGTCATGCTACATAGATGTCTGACCGAGTTTGTAAGCATCTACTTTTTTTGCTTGAATAAAATTACTACTGAGTCTCCTATATGTTTTATTGATTGAGCCGGTATGTTGATAATGCTATAAATAATCTTGGCGTATGCCAAATACTCATGTATTCAAGTATACATCGAAGTCAGGGAATGGTCAAAGATTCACAGTCGAATCTTGAATATAACTACTCGGTCGACGGGTGCTGCAGTCCTCAATGCCACGTGATCGATCGATCGAAGCACCACGTGGTTGGGTCACAGCTCCGACTACTACGTGGTCAGATCTGCTTAGCTGGAGAGTATCATGACTCCGAACACTGCATGATCGAGCGGTGCCTCCAAGTATTGCATAATCGGGCAATGACTCTGAGTATTGTGTGGTCGGAACTATTCGGTCGAAGAGTACCGCGGCTCCGAATACCTAGTCAGGCGACTAAGCACCGTGTGGTTAGATCTGCTTACCCGGAGAGTATCATGACTCTGAACACTGCATGGTCGTGCGATGGCTCTGAGTGTTGTGTGGTCAGACAGCGGCTCTGAGTATTGCTGTAATGCCCTAAGGTCCAGACTAGCTTAGGTCTAACCCCATTCTTGGATAGGCCACGCACACGTAGTAAGCCGCTTGCACTTTTGTCCTCACTTCGTGCAAAATGGAACCAGAGGTAGCTACCATTGAAAGCCCTATGCTTATATGTTAGTACTTCTCAAGTTAAACTAGCAAACAGGGATTAACCCATACCCTTATGTGCACACACACATATAGGTCATCATGGGCCTAATTCTACATGGGCCGAGGTGTCACATACACTCCCCTCAAAGGACCTGACGTCCTCGTCGGCCCAACATATCCACATTAGGACAAATGATCATAATCTCTCCTCTTGGTACATGTTCGTGCGTTCAGTGCCAGCACATATACCATGCCGTGTGTCTACTGTAGGCCCACACGCGCCATGCGCCATATGCCCGCGCCCCTGACCCGCACGCGCTCATGTAACCATGAGGGTCGGCTCTGATACCATTTGTAACACCCTGAGGTCCAAACCGGCTTAGGCCTAACCCCATTCTTAGATAGGCCACGTACACGTAGCAATTTGCTGCACTTTCGTCGTCGCTTCGTGCAAAACGGTTAACCGGAGGTTGCTACCATTGGAAGCTCTAGGCTTATATGTTAGTGCTTCTCAAGCTAAACTAGTAAGGTGGAACTAACCCATACCCTCATGTGCACACACACATATAGGTCATCATGGGCCTAATTCTACATGGGCCGAGGTGTTACAATTGCGTGATCGGACAGCCAGACGCCGTGTGGCCGAAACTATGACCGGAGCATCCGACTACCGGAGCGGTCTAAGTACTCATTGAGTTGAGTAGTAATCAATCATATACACTGGCCACCTTGCCTGCAAAGGTTAGCATAAACACAATCGAAGGAAGCAAAGGAGAAACACAGAAGGTTACAATATATATAGAAGTACTAAAGCGAACGACCATGCCAGCGTTGAGGCGAAAGACCATGCCATAGCTATGCGTAGGCGAAAGACCATGCCATAGAGCTCTGTCGAGGCGAAAGACTATGTTATAGAGCTCTGTCAAGGCGAAAGACCATGCCATAGAGCTGTGTTGAGGTGAAAGACCATGGCATACATCTGTGTTGAGGTGAAAGACCATGCCATTAGAGCTCTACTGAGGCGAAAGACCATGCCATAGAGCTGTGTCGAGGCAAAAGACCATGTCATATAGTTGCGTTGCGGCGAAAGACCATACCATACACCTATGTTGAGGCGAAAGGGCATGCCATACAACTGTGTTGAGGCAAAAGACTACGCCATTAGAGCTCTGCCGAGGTGAAAGACCATGCCATAGAGCTGTGTTGAGGTGAAAGAGCATGCCATATAACTGCATTGAGGCAAAAGACCATGCCATACAGCTGTGTTGAGGCGAAATACCATGCCATTAGTCATCTTCAATTTGTGACGAAAGCCCATACCATGCACTAAATGAATTGTATCAACCTAGCCATGAACGTGTAGCTGCTACAATGCCATACCAACTAGGTGGAAGGGTTTCACAGATTCGCATTGGCCACACTGGTGTGCTACACTGCTCCCAAAACGATGAGTCACCACACTTGCACCGAAGTGAATGACCATTAAACTACAAACTGAAATAATTTCAAACTGAATCGAGCTGAAGACTCATAGATGTCAAGACGAGGCTAAGAAGAAATGAGAAAAATAAAGGAAGACAGAGCTTGGCAAGCACTTTTTTAAATGTTGGTTCTCCCACTGAATGTCAAACTATAGGAGTGACCTTGGATAAGGTTGACAGAGGACTTAGCCATTGTACGCCACAAAACCATGGTGAGATAACTTCACTTGTTGTGGTGGTCATGTTTTTTTGGGAGGGGGACAATGCTACCGGTGGATAGTGAACATCCCAACACTTCGCCTTGGAGTACCTTTGGGATCATTCTCTATCCGAGGCCCCATCGAAGTAGAGGTCCCAAGGTGCTTCAATCTCAGTAGCGAACACTTCCTCATCTGGCAAATTGGTGATGAGGGGAGAGTTATCTGGCACAGGGTGTGCTGCCAGAAACTTTGCTAAAGCTTGGCCGTTTATTGCTTTCTGGGGTACATAAGTAATATCATATTCCATCATGAGCAGGGACCATTTACCCAGTCGCCCTGCAAGCATCGGCTGGCTTAACATGTACCTTATAGGATCTGCTTTGGCCACAAGCTGGACTTCATGTGTTAGCATATAATGTCTTAGTTTCTTCAGAGCAAATACCAGGGCTAAGTAAAGTTTTTTTATGGGTGAGTAATGATGCTCGGCTCTGACCAGCGTGCAGCTTAAGTAGTAGCATGCTACTTTTTTCCATCATCATTGTGTTGAGCTAGCAAAGCACCTACTGAGGCAGGTTGCACTGCAATATAGAGGATAAGAGGGAACCCTTTTACAGGAGCTGCCAACATGGGAGGATTAAGCAAGTATCTCTTGATGCTATCAAGCTCATTTTGACACTCTTCGTCCCATATGAATGGTGCACCTTTCTTCATGAGTTTTGTGAATAGTTGGATGGGCCCCGAGAGATTAGCTATGAAAACACCATATGTATGCCAATTTTCCTTGCAATGACTTCAACTTTGTTAAATTATCTACAGGTGTCATTTTAAGAATTGCCTTGATTTTCTTCGGATGGATCTCTATGCCACGATGTTGCAACACAAAGCTGAGAAAAACATCGAATTGAACAGCAAAGGCGCACTTAAGTGGATTCATCTTAAGCTGGTGGTGGCACAAGTGTTCATAGACCACTCAGAGATCCTCCTGGTGATGTTGTAGTCTTTGGTCTTCATGACCAGATCATCAACATAATGTTCCACTGAGCGCTGTATAAGATCATAAAAAATGTACGCCATGGCACGTTGATAGGTAGCACAGGCATTCTTTAGGCCAAATGGCATCACCGTGTAGTACAAATTGCCTTTTGGTGTTCTAAATACCGTATCGATAGCAACCGCCACATCTATCTTTATTTGATTATAACCTGATGACCCATCCATAAAGGACAAGGTGCCATGCCCTGTGGTCAAATCAATAACAATTTCTATGATAGGAAGAGGGAAATCGTCTTTAGGATAGACACGGTTTAGATCACGAAAATTTACACACATGCACACTTGTCCATTGTTCTTTTTGACTGGGACAATATTGGTGAGCCATCGAGTGTATTGTACCTCCTTGATAAAGCCTGCAGTGATAAGTTTATCCACCTCAGCAATGACTTGGTCTTGTAATTCTAACCATAAATGATGCGGTTGCTGTTTAACTGACCAGACACATGGGTTAATTGCCAGCTTATGTGTAGTGACATGAGGATCAAGCCTCGGCATTTCTTTGTAAGTCCAAGCGAAGCAATCTCGGTATTCCATCAAGAAGCTTCGGTAGTCCTCCAGTTCCCCGATTGTTAGAGTAGCACTAACAAAGGTGGGTTGTGGATCATCATCAGTCCCTAGGTTGATATCCACCAGGTCATCAATAGTAGGTTGCCCTCCATCCTCGAGTTGCTGAGGAGCGGGGCCAACATCAAGTATTTCTTGTTCATTAGCGAGGACATTAGGTGACAATGCCCTTTGAGAGGGTCAACCTTCATCGTCATCCCTCGTTGTGATAGATAAAGTGCCGCAAAAAGCTTGACAATGTCTTTTGAACTCTCTATCTTCATCAAAGGAGTGATGTCTTGAGTAGCCAATCCCATACTTTGGCTAGGACTTGCGTCTCCTGATAAAATTCTTTGTTTGATCCCACCATTCCTCGCATACAACCAGTGGCAGTGGCATTCTTTGATTTCGTCGGAGTGTGAATCTGGCCTTCTGTAAAATCTGAGCCATCCTAGGCTCAACCTTCATCATCGACATTACTTCCTCTGCATCAAGGCAGGGGGCAGTAAATTCAAATATAGCTTCACATTGTTGTGCTTGAGGAACTTTGTAGAAAATAGTTGAAAGCATACAACTAGAGATGCTTGGGACAGCCCAAACTTCTAGTGGAGTAGTCACTGACACATAGAGTGACAGGGGCACTTCTTCTACCTCCGCTGCACTTCTTTTAACTAATTTTCTTAAAATGGGCGGGGCCTCCAGTTTTGGATTCCTACGTGCCCGTAGCGTAATCACAGATGGTGCATCATTGCTAGTCATGAGCAATTTGCAGCCTTCATCACCTACAACACTTTTAGCAGTTAAAGGATTATATTCTGAATGCGTCATAGAGCATAAAGATTTTCACAGTGAAGAAGTCGTAAGCTTTATTTGAGGTTTCTTAGTAGACCTTGATGTAATCAGCATTGTTGCGGGGGTCCTTGCTTTCAGTAGCAATGGAGCAGCTGTAGAAGCAAAGACACCTTGTCTCGCAGAGTTGGTTGTCTCCCTGGAGGATGAAGGCTTATCCTCATGACAGGCGACCCAAGATATCCAATTACAACCGTTGTTCTTATGACTTTGAATGGAGGGATTCATTACATGAGTGGAAGGGCATGGCGTGAGGAGCTGCTTCACCTCACAGGTTGATGAAGAGCCTAGCACGATCAAGATATTAGCTGCTGGCATCGTTCTCCCTAGTTTCCGATCGGAATCTTCAACTGGGAAGTAATATTTTGCATCTGCATGATGTGATTCTTGAATAGCGTAGGGAGCAATATTTTCGGCAATACGTTGTTGAGTTCCATTTCAATCTAAAAATTTCAAGCATTGATGAAGATTAGAGGGCACCACACGATACTTGTGAATCCATGGCCTACCCAAGAGAGCCAAGTATGATGTGTTTCCTTCTATGACGAAGAGTCGTACCTTGAAGCTAAACGTGGACATTTGTATCTTCACTGTAATAGCTCTAAGAATGGATTTCCCTTATTGTCAAAACCACAGATCATCATGTCTGTATACTCCAAATCATCCACTGCGAAACCATCCTAAGTTAGGCTTTGCAATGCAAGATATTTACTGCGGTTCTAAGATCGACGAGGATTCGCCAAAGATGTGCATTTCCAATGTTCCCTTCAATGTAAAGTGGGCAGTTGTGGTCACTGTCTTTCACAACTTTATCCTCCTCAGTGAAGGTAATCTCATTTATAAATAATGGATTAGAAAAGAGATGGTGTTTTGCCATAACCACCTCATAGAGCTCTGGGTCTTGTAATGCTTTCACGAGTGCTTCTCGTAGATGGGGCACTAACATGAGAGCATCATACACACTCAATAATGCAGGGATTCGCTTGAGGTGCACAAGGACATTGTAGTCAACCTCGGGCACTTTTGTTTTTCCTTCAATAGGTATTTCACTTGTTCCTTTTGGCCCTAGTTATTCTTTTGTAGTGATAGACTTGTCTGCCTTTGCTGGCCTTGACTTTGGTAGTTCGGGCAGAAACTTACCTCCATGCAAGTTCATGTTAACTTCTTATATTTGCACTTCTTTTGACATGGCATTAGTTTGAAATACTTCAAGCTCGTAAGAGGTTAATGACTCTTCAGAACTAGAGCTTGGCAAGTCTAAAATGACATTATAGGTAGCAATTTTGCATGATGGAATAGTGTTGTCCTCCTCTCGCATTTCTTCAGTTATTCCCGAGGTTGCTTGCCCCCAGCTTTGCGACATGAATTGTGCCAAAGTAGGAAGCACACATCTTGGACTTGGAAGGGGTTTATCTCCTTCTGACTTTGGGACAAACCTGGGAGGAAATCACTGTTGACTTGGATCAGGTTGTCTCCTTACACTACTACAAAAAGGGTCATCACAGACGGTTCGGAACCATCATCATAGACGGTTTCTCGAACCGTCTGAATTTATGGGTCAGTGATATTCAGAGGATATCACAGACGGTTTGTGAGCCATCTGTGATAATCACAACTCAGACGGTTTGTAACTAGAACCGTTTGTGAAGAACACTACCACAGATAGCTCAAATCAAAAACCGTCTGTGATACTCACACATCATAGACGGTTCTAGCTACCAACTGTATGTAATTGATGAGTATCATAGACGGTTGGTAGCTAGAACTGTCTGTGATATTTTTTCATCACGGACGGTTGATAGATACAACCGTCTGATGTGCTAGTTCACAGACGGTTTTTGGTTTGAGCCGTCTGTGATAATCCTTCACAGACGGTTTATATCACAAAATTGTCTGTGATAGTTCATTCTATACCTAATTTTTTCTTTTTTCAGCTAGCTTTAGGAAATGTTAACTATGCCATTTGAAAACAGGCAAATATAGTAAGGAACACAATACACATTCTATTTTTATTAAGATTGGAGCTTACCATTACAATATCCCAAAACAACGAGCAGGTTATCCATCTAGCTAACACAACAAGAATAGAGAAAAAAAAGCAAAGATCCTCTATGCCTAGGCCTTCTCACCCCTGATACAGCGCACGAGTTGGATGTCTTTGATGCCCACCACCGTCAATGTTGATTGAGCATCGCCTTGGTAGCTAGTTGCTTCTGCGGTGTCTTGCCTCCCGTAGACTTGTGCGCCGTCTGCTTAGTGCGGGCTATTATGGTAAGGGTCAAGGAGGAGGAGAACGGTAAGGAGGCTGGGTGTGGGTGATTATTTATAGGGGAGAGAGGCAGGAGAGTGAAAATTTTTGGCACGGGGACGGAGAGATGGAGCTACGATCTGTGGGGTGAGGGTTGGTGGATTTCTATTGGCTAAGATTGGGTTGGGGAGGATTGATGGGCCCAGCGGTCAGATTATCACAGACAGTTCTACATACAAACCATCTGTGATACTCTCTATCATAGACGGTTGGTAGCTAGAACCGTCTATGATGAAAGAATATCACAGACGATTCTATATACCAATCGTTTGTGAATTGGAGCATAAAGTTTTATATACCGGTGCAATATAAACAACTAGTCTCAAAAGATAAAATAAAAAATTTTTATATGGCTTATATATACTCATTTGAAAGGTTTCGATAAGATCTACAACTTTTCAGTTGAAGCAAAATCAAAATTCCGAAGGGAAGACCAAGAAAAGGGCAAAAATAGAAACCAAAAACTTGAAACACAAATTTCGAGCTAAAGATGGCCAATTTTGAGGGTCTTAGAGGGCGACCGGCTCATCGTTAGCTTTTCAACGATTACAACAATATCAAAAACGGACACTGTATGCAAAAGTTATGCCCGTTTTACTAAAGATGTCTCGGAACAGAATCCTACTCGGACTCAGGCGGGAGATTATGAAATTTTGGAGGATTGTGAGGTGGGAAACATATCACATATGGTTTTTAATACAAGCCGTCTATGATAACTTCATTATCATGGACGGTTTTTAATACAAACAGCCTATGAAGTATCACAGACGGCTTTTGATAAGAACCGTCTGTGATGTTGGCCATTATCACAGATGGTTCTTATCTAGAACCATCTATGATACTTCACAGATAGTTTGTATTAAAAACTGTCTGTGATAATGAAGTTATCACAGACGGTTTGTATTAACAACCATTTGTGAAAATACCATATATGGTTAGTCGTATGAACCGTCTGTGATACTTGCAGCGCAGACAGTTCTTAGAAACCATCTGTGATGTAAGCATCTAGTTTAGTCTCTTTTGTAATAGTGTTATCATTGATATGTCACTTGCTAGCGTTACTGAATGATGTTGCCGAGGATGCGAGTCCTTAGAAGGTAGACGTTGGCGCACCATTTTCCACGACCCCTCGTAAGTAGCAGAGGATGTGTCTTGGTAAGCTGCGAGGTTTGCCTCTGATGTAGAAATCATATCAGCTATTAGATGCTCAACTTGGGCAAGCGGCATCCATAATTTTTCATACATTTCATCATCCTTTCTTAAAGGGGTACGTGATTCCACGTTCACCACATTGACCGCATGATAGTCTGGATTAATGGCATTTGGATCCAAATTGACAGCTCTTTGAAGCCATTCTTTAAAGGTGAAACAATCTTCAATCACATGACCAACATATCGATGATATGGGTAATACAAAAGATTATTTGTCATATTTACTTGTCCAGGCCTTCGTGGGTCTGGCAAATTCAAGGCATGATGTTCCATTAATTACTCGAACATGTATTTCACTAATTCTCGTCGGAAGATATACTATTTCTTAAACAACTCTTGAAAGGACGGGCGCTGCTTGTCTCCAGATTGCTCATTGTTTGCACCTAAAGTAGGGACATGGCCTTGTGATGTAAAAGACATTCTTGTCGTGTTGACTTCTGCTGATGCCTTAGTTTTGCCCCCATTGTGGGTCATTTTGGCCGTCGAGTTGAAACACTTAGCGGGATCGAAAGTGTTAGCATTCTTGTAGAGCTCCATAATTTGAGGAGATTTCTCGAACTCTAACTTTCTGGCTGCCACTGCTGAACTGAGGGCACTGAATGTCTTAGGTTCTCGTCAAGACACCTCAAGCGACCAATGTTGTTGCATTTCATGGATACACATTTCAATGGCATCCTCTAAATGCATCTCTTTGGCAAGGCACACATAACTATTTTGGAAGCGAATTATATAATCGTCATCTCGCATCTTGCAAACTTGAGCCAACTATACAATTAAGAAGTCTTTCTTCATGGCGATGAAGTGTTTTTTGAAGACTTCTTTCATGCTTGCACAACTGCTGATAGACCCAGTCGATAGACAGCTGTACCAATGGAAGGCTGGGCCAGTTAAAGATCTAGAGAATTGTCATAATAGAAGCGATGAATTGTTAGCGATATCACCGCAAGCTGCCTCAAAGTAAGCCAAATGTTCCTTCACATCGCCAATTCCATCAAACTAATAAAACTTTGATAGATGCCAACCCACCGGGAATGCCACCATGTCATACCAGGCTTCATAAGCTTCTCAAGCTCACTTTCCAATGAAGAAGGCATTTGCTCAATGGTAATCTGCTTAAGTCTCTTGTTCACCAAGTTTTCTACAATGACGTGGTAGCCCTTTAGCGTACTTGGTCATGGCGCCATACTCGTAGAAGTAGCAGGGATAGCTCATGGCCTAGGATGAGTATTGGACAACACACGTGCCTGCTCATTATGGGTTGCAGCATCATTACATGCCGCCGTCTCTAATTCTTCAAACTGTGGGTCTTTGCCTACTTGCCATGTTACTCGTGGTGAATTTCTTTGACTAGAACCCATCATGGTTTCTAGGAGACTATCAAACTTGGTGGATAATTGTTCCATCATTTGCCTTTGTTCATGCACTTGCTCTTCTAAATTGACTCCCTACGACCTCGATGTCTCTACGCCAGACGCAACGGTACTGTTCGTTAGAGGCATCATATTTTCATCAATTTTAATACCTTTATTTTGCTCATCAAACGCCATGCATGTTGCTGTTGTGTTAATACCATCAAAACGATCCACTCCTTCTGATGGGATGGAGGGTTCGAGCTCTTGGTAGGAAGGCAAGTTTGGATGGTTCTTTAGTGAAGAAGAATCAGCACTAGAAACACCATCACTTTGCATATCAAGTTCTGTCGCCCCTTCTTCTAAAGCTCCTCTAACATTTTGGAGGGCGATGGAATGCAGCCGAGTATTCACTCTAGGCCGGTTTGTGACTTGTTGCAACTTTTGATGATCTTGAGGGAGCCGAGCGGTGAGGTCGACGTAGGAAGTTATGGGGAGGCATGGAGCCATCGATCTTTAGAATTCATCTTCCCTTATCAACTTATTGGTACTTTTAAACCATGTGCGCACTTGGCCGAAGTGAGGTAGAGACACCTTAAGAAAACGTGCCTTTGGGTTGGGAACGATCTCTTCATCTAAAGGATATGAAAATTCCTAGGAGACATAAGGAGCTTCCCACCTGTTGTTGATTGCATGCTCTGTGCAAGCCGTTAGAGTCCCGCACATTGCAACATTCTTTCTAACCACATCACTCACCTTGCTTACCCCTTTCTGATCGTATGCAGACTCCACGATTTGTGTCGTGCTCTGCTCTATAGTGGCAATCACTTGTGGAGGTTCCTCATTTGAGGAATACGAATTAGGTTGCGTTTGCTCAATGCCCTCCATTGGAGTAACTAATTGGACAAGCGTTCGCTGATTCTTTGATAACGTGGTATGCAATGTAATATTACTTGGTTCTTCCCGAGTCGAGATGATTGGAGAGTGTGATTGAGAGGCCATCGCCTCCTCCTGACGGGGTACCTTGGGTTATATTCCCCGTGGTTTTGGAGTCAAATGATCGAGGAGGTAATTGTACCTCTCACTTTGCTCTAGCCACTTAGGTTATCATCTTCTTGATGAATCTCTCCATTAGATCAAATGCATATTTCCGTGTGCTTGAGCGCCAAGTCTTCCAGCTCTTGGTACAATGCGTGATGACTCCTTCGATGTCTTTGATGCGTACGTTGACTAGTTGTTGGCATGTAATTAGGCCTTGGGGGCAAGGGTGGCACTACATGGGGGTGACTGCATGAATTGTCAAGCCATCTGAGCTGCTGGAACTTTTTGTTGGAGTGGTGCTTGCATCCGAGGTTCATGCACTAGAGGGGCTTGTAGTTGAGAGGTATTCCGAACAAGCTACTACTGCTTGGCATGAGCAGGTATCACCGAATCTTGATGTCTCAACCATTGATTCCACCGAGATGGCAATGTTGTGTGTCTTGGATGGGCAATTGGAGCAGGTGGGGACCTATGCCGGGGTGCCCAAGTTTGGCGGCTTGTTGGTGAGTACCTCGATCCTCCATGGGCTCGTGTCGCTGATGACCTAGTTGGTAGATCGCGATCTTGGAGCTGCCTTCACAATTGGCTCATTTGATCTTGGAGTTGTCGAAGCTTTTGCCGCAAATCCTCATCACAAAGTGCCGGAGCCTCATTTGCGAGTATAGCAAACCTATTGCTGGCGCAGAGAAAGGATGGATCTTTTGCGGAGAGATGCAGGCTGGGTGCTAAAATACCTTGTCGGACAGGACCCTTGCTATTAATGAATGAGCTAGTTGGCCCAGGTAGCACAAGCTTTGCATTCTATCATTATTTCCAGTACTCCTTCACAACTGCCTTCCTTACTATTTCTTTGATCTTTGATGGATCATGCACGAAGTCATCCAGGAACAAGTCATGCTAAGAGACCAATCTTCATCAGGGATAGTGCTCTGGGCGATACGAGAGCTAATCGATTGTTGAAGTCGATGCACCTTCCATACTTCCTCTTGTAGTTACGGAAGGGATGAGGGCTATATGCTCGATGAGCATTGGCCAACAACATCCAAAGATTTTGTGAGACTGCCTCCAAAGACTGTAGTAGTTCGATTTCGATGCGTTGCACTGTCATCTTAACCAATTTTAGGTCAACATCCGGAGCAAGTAGTCGTAAGGCAGCAGCATGTGCCTGCCTATTGGAAGCTTTGGTACACAATCGCTGAGCACTATTTACATCTCCTTTGATCTCCGTGACAATAGAATTTTTTAGTAAATCACGTGCTACGAGCATGAGAGCATGGTGCTCCTTCTTTGACTGACCGTGCCCGCCCATGCCATTCGACCTCGTCGGTATCGAACAGACACAACAAAAGTGATTTGAGTATGCATGATTCACGTCTAGCGTGACCAGTCTAACAATAATGGCAGCAAGAATCGATGTCAAGGACATATCAGTAGTCAAGGGTCACATGGTCGAAATCCATCAAATGCGGCATGTGGTCGAAAGTCATCACAGTCAGAACCCATTGAGAAATATCTGTGGTCGAAATCCACAATGTTCAAAATCCACTGGCAGATGCCCGTGGTTGAAATCCAACATGATCGAAGCCCACTAGGAGCACGTTGTGGTTGAAAGTCAGTTTGGTTGAACTCGTCGGAAGAGGCATGTGGTCGACAGTCATAGTAGTCCAAACCCATCAGAAGATGTTTAGAGTCAAAAGTCACTATGGTCGAACGCAATGGAGTGGAGGATGTTCGTGGTCGATAGTCAAAGTAGTCAAAACCCATCGGCAGATGTCCATAGTCGAAATCCACTGTGGTCGAAACCCATCGGAAGATGTCCGTAGTCGAAATCCACCATGGTCGAAACCATTAAAAGATGTCCATGGTCAAAATCCACCGTGGTCGAAACCCATCGAAAGATATCCGTAGTTGAAATCCACCATGATCGAAACCCACCAGAAGATGTCTGTGGTTGAAAGCCACCGTGGTTGAAACCCACCGGAAGATGTCCGTGGTCGAAACCCACTGGAAGATATCCGTGGTCAAAAGTCTTCGTGGTCAAAACCCACCGGAGGATGTCCATGGTCGAAAGCCACCATAGTTGAAACCCACCGGAAGATGTGTGTGGTTGAAATTCACCGTGGTCGAAACCCACCAGAAGATATATGTGGTCAAAAGCCACTGTGGTCGAAACCCATCAGAAGATGTCTGTGGTCGATAGTCACAATAGTCGTACAATGTACTCGTAAAAGCACCGTGGCATATTGGTTGTAGGACATACTTGCTGGAGTACTGTAGCACGTGGCCGTAGGATGTACTCATTAAAGTACTGTAACCCAGAGGTTGATCATCACCGTATCACCATGGTCATAAAAGTGTTGTAGCACCATGGTCAAACATCACGGAATTACCATGGTCGTAGGGCCTACACGTAAAGGTACTGAGCATATTGCGTCGAATAGGGCACCTATGAAGCCTGGTCATAGGGGAGTACTCATTGGAGTATTGAACCACTGTGATCAGAGATCTACAACCAATAAGTACGCGTACAATGGGCGGTCAATAGTGCTTGAGCACCCAAGGTGGTCGACACTGCTCGAGTACGATGAGTGGTCAAGGCAATCGACTTCAGCAAGCGTACAAAGAGGCCCGCCTTTGTGAGTGGTTAGAGAGGCTTGACTTCGGTAAGCGGTTGTATGTATCCATCTTTGAGGAGCAGTCGGAGGCATTTGTCTTCGACAAGCGGTCGGAAGCTTCCATCTTCGGCAAGCGATCGGAGTACCCGTCTTTGAGGAATAGTTGGAGTGTCCATCTTCGAGGAACATCTGTCTTTGTGAAGAGATCGGAGGCGCTCAACTTTGTGAGTGATCGGAGATGCCTACACACAGGAACGATCAGAGACGCTCAACTTTGTGAGCGATCGGAGGCGCTTGACTTTGCTAGTGGTCAGAGACGCCTGCCCACGAGAAGCGGTTGGAGACACTTGAGAGTAGCATCTTTCGCCTTGCCTTGTAGAGCCATCATTAGATCGGACCCATGAGCAGGCCAAAAAATCTAGTATATGATGGATCGCTGTAGCCGCATAGCTTGGGCTGGGACGATCGAGCTACGGGTAAGGAATGAAGAGGCTTTGCATTTTAAACTTGTGGGATTGGCAAATGATCAGCGATCTTGCCAGCATCTTCATCATGACCACGGGCTTTTTGACGGGGAACTTTGTAGTGCCTAAACGATGGTATTGCCAACAGCGATTGTGGTGCTTGGCAATCTTCCCTACATGCTACCATCAATCAACATGCAAGATGGCTAAATAGCAGAGAAAGGTAAAAGAGGAGATTTACCTTTCGAAGCAGAGCGCGCCATGGCCTTGCCTTGTGTAGACTATTCTCCTGAGTTCCTCCACCTTCTCTTCCTTCCCCTGAGTCTGTCAGGGACCTAACTTGTCATCGAGTGTTCGATCTGTGTTTTTCCTCTGCATCTGTATCTGCCTCTCTATTTCTCCCTCCATTTTCTCTTCCGTCCTCTGTCTCCCTTGGTGAGTGGATGTGCTTCCCCTTTTATAGGCGTGGGCAAGGGCCGTAGGCATCGTATGTGGCTCCCACGTGGTGCCAATCTTGCCATTTAAATTGAGATAAAATTCTTGATCGACTACAGATTAGTTACCTTCCAGAACTCTGCTTTCCATATCAAAAGATTTGTTAAAAATTACTTCCATCGGATGGGGACATGATACGATCATCTTTCTATTGTGAAGACAATGCATCCCGAATCAATCTTTTCTTTCCATCCCTGGGCATAGGTTTCCGTAAATTAGCCACACGCCTTGCAATCAGTCAAGAACATGCGGTTGTATGAGGCACGGTGCCGCAACTGATTGAACCATGGTCGTAGTACATGGTCGAAGCGACCGTGCTCAAGCAAGCTTGGTTTACGCAATGTGCTCATCTCATTGTGGTCGTAGTATGCACCCATAAAAGCATTGTAACAGGCTTGGTTGAAAGGAGTACTCATAGAGCACTAGGCGCTGCGATCGGTGGTTGTAAGCTTAACGTGTTTGAAATAAAGAAGCCGTGGTCGAGTGGCCCTGATGATGTAAGGCATCACACACTGACCACTTTATGGTTTTGCTTCTCGTGCTATTTCATGGCTTGATTATACCGAAGTTCTTACCGAACATATATCTCCCTATTTGCCCCGACTTGACATATTTGCACAAAATCTCGTCAAACAGGTTGGTATATGCTATTTGCCATCTCAAATGGTACAAAGTAGCCTTGTGTTCTGTGCCGTATTTTATGCTATTTAATACTGGCCCAACATTGGTCAATACCAGCACCAATACTGGACAACATCGGCCATACCAGTGGAATTGAAATGTCATATATTAAACTCATTGAAATGTATGTTATATTTGATCATACTACTATGTATTTGGAGTTACAACTGAAATTTGGTGTGTATATAAGTAAACATATATATACTTATAAATATACATTATTATACTAATGTTCGGAATGGTACCGATATGATCTAGTACTGAAATGTATCATTCCAAGAGCCAAACTGATATGGCCACTGGAATGGTATCAACGACTATGATGCTTACACTCCTATTTGTGTGGAGTGTGGATAGCAGTGTATCCATTCAAGTTGTTTCGTGCACTAATTGTTAGAAATATGCCCATATGAGTGAGGTCCATTTCCTATAATTCCAAAGCATGTATGGTTTAGTACCATATTGGCAAGGCAAGGTGCAGGAGACCAATTTATAAGGTGGGGTCCTTGCCACTCCTTGAATCATGTGACACATGGATATAGATGGCATGAGGAGAGCTTTGGCTAATCACACCTTTGCGCATGCGTATTCATGTATTTTTGCATGAAAATTGCACCGTGACGTGGCGTACTACTTGGCAAACCAAGTCCACCATATTTTTGCTGAACCGTGCATCACACACACACACACACACTCTCTGTTTGAATGATATTCAAACATTTGAATTTGAGACTTTATTGAGTTTTGATGATACGCAATTACCAGTGGGTAAATGGCTGATTAAATGTTTCAGTTACCAGTGTGTAAATGACTGCTTAATCATATCAGTTCACAGTTTGCATCCATATATATGCCTAGAGATGTCTACAGTATAGGGCTAAGAATCACTACTCCATTTCTTTCTCCTGCAAACATGTGCTATTGTGTTGTGTCATTTGAACCTCGTCGACTCTTCTTCCTAGGGTGCACTATAAAGAAGGGAAGCAGTATCTTCGAGCTGTTGTTGCCGTGAAGACTTGCATGGGGGTGGCAATAAGGTTTTTGGGTAGTGTACATTTGCACGACTACTCGCTACGCTATGACATCTACATTCTGCACTGCTTCTTGTTCTTCCTTGGAACCAACTGTAAGTCATTCATGTGATTGATCGACTTGTTTAAATTCCGTTTCTACATATAATTTGAAGTACAATAATTTGCTTGTTGTTAGCATTGATTTATGCATAATTAGTTATTTGCGATATTTGCCTCCTAATAAAATCTAGAATTAAATTATTGATCACATTTATAACATTCCAGAAACCTTATCGCAAACTTTATTGCAATACAACAATGGTTGGTGCTTCTGATGCTATGAAACCTGAGAGTTTTTCTGGTTAGAACTTTCATAGATGGTAGACTAGAGCCAAGTTTTGGCTCATGTCTTGGGGCTATTGTGGGTTATCCACCCGTAGTATTCATTTATAATTGAGCAGTTCATACAAATAAAAAATGTGAACAACACTGCACTTAGCTGCATTCTGACCATTCTGGCCGATCAGCTCTACGATGGTATATGTACTACAAGTCTACCACAGAGTTGTGGGATGCACTAGAGCACAAATATGCAAAGGTAGAGGCATGTCGCTGGCTCTACATGTGTGAACAATTATTCAACTTTAGCATGGATGAGACTAAGTCCATGGTTGGACAAGCTCATGACCTTTAGCTACTAGTTGGTGAGATTGCGCACTTGGGCTATGGGTTGCCTCCTAGGTTTGTAGCTGCAGGTATTGTTGCCAAACATCCTGCTAGCTGGCGAAGTTTTGCCACTGACTTGAAGCACAAGAGGGAAGAGATTTCTATTGAGAATCTCATTGCCGCCCTCAATGTGGAAGAAAAGGCTAGAGCAAAAGATGCACCCACCACTTCTAGTCAGAACAACGCCAATATCGTGGAGAAAAAGACAATAGGAAAGAAGTACAATTCAACAAATTGAATAAGACAACTAGCTTTAAGAAGAAGAAAATTGAGAAAAAAGGTTTGAGGGATATCACCTGCTTTGTGTGTGGAAAAGACGGTCATATGGCGAAGGACTATCGCTTTCACAAGAGCAAAGATAGTGAACAACTAAAGAAGAATGCTGTCAACATGATCATAGGTGAGGCCTCGACTTCAGGAGAGTATGGTAATTCACCTGTTGTCTTTGTAGCATGTTAATCCATTGATTTGTGGGTTGATACTGATGCTAATGTTCATGTATGTCCTAATATTTACTTATTTCCTTCTTATTAGCCCGCATCTTAATGGGAAACGGTTCATATGCTTCTGCTCTTGGTGTTGGCACGGTAGATCTGAGCCTACCTCAGGGAAGATTGTACAATTGAAGAACGTGCAACATGCTTTTACAATAAATAAAAACCTCATTAGTGGTTCCCTCCTATGTAGGGATGGTTATGAGCTAGTGTTTGAGTCAAATAGAATTGTAATGTCTAAGTTCAAAAATTTTGTTGGTAAAGGCTATGAGAGCGGATGCTTGTTCTTCCTAAGTACTTTAGAGTCTTATTATAATCTGAATGTTGCAACTGATTTAAATAAATGTGAGGCAAATATTTGGCATTCTCATTTCTGTCATATTTGTTTTGATAGTATTGCTAGATTGTTCAGATTACATATAATTTCAAAATATGAAATTGTCAAACGATCAAATTGCTAGTCACATGTGCAAGCAAATCAGCTTCGAAACCCCTTTAAGGGATTAGAGGATGAAAAGAACTTGGCATCCTTAGATCTTATCATTCATATTTGTGTGAAATAAATGGATTATTGACAAAAGGAGGCAAAATATATTTTCTAAAAACTAAGGATGAAGGCTTAAACTACTTTAAGACATACAAAGTCAAGGTTGAGAACTAACTAGAGAAGAAAAATAAAAGGACTGAGGTCTGATTGTGGAGGAGAGTATATCTCTCATGAATTTCCCAATTCTGTTATGAGTATGGAATAGTCCATGAGTTTACACCACCATATTCACCCTAATTAAACGGGGTAGCTGAGAGGAAAACTAGACACTAACAGATTTAATTAATACCATGTTAGAGAGTGCTGGTATGTCTAAGGCATGTTGTGGGAGGGGAAGCTATATTGACAGTAATTTTCATCCTAAATAGAGTAATCACTAAAAAAAGTGAGATTACTCCATATGAGGGATGGAATGGGAGAAAACCTAATGTCAATTTTCTGCGAACCTAGGGGTGTTTGGCAAAAGTCAATATACCATTGCAAAAAAAGAGAAAACTTGGACTTAAAACAGTTAATTGTATTTTTCTAGGGTATGCTCGTAATAGCACGGCCTACAAAGTTTTAGTAGTTAAATCAGAAACTCCTGAGATTATTGCTAACATAATAATGGAGTTTAAAGATGCTTCATTCTTTGAGGATATTTTTCCATGGGAATTGCATGCAGTACATCACGAACTAAGAATGTTCAAACTGAAAATATTGAAAGTGAGAATAGCACAACTTTTGAACTTCTCACCATTTTTGAACCAATATGTGATATCCCTGAGGAGGATAACAATATAGTCACAGAGGCTCCTCACAGGAGCAAGAGACAAAGAGTTGAGAAAATCTTTTGTGATAACTTTATTATATACCTCATGGATGATGTGCCAAAGACTCTTTTAGAGGCTCATGCATCTTCTGATGCTGCGTATTGGAAAGAGGTAGTTTGTAGTCAGATGGACTCTATCATAGCTAATGGGACTTAGGAGATCACCGATTGTTCTATCATGTGCAAACCTGTAGAATGTAAGTAGATCTTTAAAAAAAAACTAAGGCCTGATGGTACTATTGAGAAGTACAAGGCAAAACTTGTGGCTAATGGTTACACCCAGAAATAGGGAGAAGATTTATTTGATACCTATTCTCCTGTTGCCAGACTAACCACCATCAGAGTGCGCTCCTTGCATTAGCATCTTTCTATGATCTACATGTCCATCAAATGGACGTGAAGACAACTTGCCTTAATGGACGGTTGGAGGAAGAAATCTATATGGATTAACCAAATGATTTTGTGATTTTTGGACAAAAAAATATTGTATATAGATTATTGAAATCGTTATATGGCCTAAAGCAAGCACCTAAACAATGGCACGAGAAGTTTGATTAAATTTTAACATCCACTGGCTTTGTTGTGAATGAAGCTGATATACTTGTGTTTGTATGTGGATGACATACTTATATTTGGAATAAACACTGTTGTAATTGACGAGGTCAAATCTTTCTTATCTTGATACTTTGATATGAATGACTTGTGAGAGGCAGATGTCATTCTAAATATTAAATTAATCAAGAATGAAAATGGGATCACTTTGAACCAATCCAATTATGCCGAGAAAATATTGAGCCACTTTGGCTTTAAAAATTAAAAAGTTTCTCCAACGGTCTATGATGCGAGCATTAAGCTTCGAAAGAACCAGGGGTTAGAAAAAGATTAATTGAGATATTCGCAAATTATTGGGTCATTTATATATTTAGTTGGTGCCACAAGATCAGACATTTCATTTGCTATGAGCAAATTAAGTCGGTTTACTTCTAATTAGGAGATTATCAGTAGGAGGCACTTGAAAGAGTATGCGCTACTTGAGAGGCACAACATTTTTTTGCAATTCATTATAGTGGATATCCTTCTATATTAGAAGGATATAGTGACTTCAATTGGATTTCTAGTGCGGATGAGATCAAAACTACAAGTGGCTATGTGTTTACTCTAGCTAGTGTTGCAGTTTCATAAAGGTCTTGCAAACAGACTATATTGACGAGATTAAGCATAGAAGCAGAACTTGGAGTACTTGACACAACCACTGTTGAGGCTGAATGGCCGAGAGAGCTTTTGTTGGACTTACTATTGGTTGAGAAACCAATACTGCCAATCCTAATGTACTATGATAATCAGACAATGTTGGTTAATGTCACGAGTACTAAGGATAATATGAAGTCCTCCATACATGTAAAGCATATGCTTAAATCAGTCTGAAAACTGAGAAACTCTGAAGTGATTACTATGAATTATATTTGCATTGACAAAAACCTAGCATACCCTTTTACATAGGGGTTAGCACAGAAAGTGATTTCTGTTGTATCTATGGACATGGGAATGCGGCCCACTTGAGTTATATCACAATAGTAACCCATACCTTCTTGATTGGAGACCTCGTGACTTAGGTAATAGGAAAAAACAAGTTGATATTGTAACAAGAGAGTACATATTCATTGTAACCATGTCCTAATAAATAAAAGTACTCTTGATCGTATGGAAGGTTGGTATGAAGCCTTAATGTATTTTGTTGTCCAAATGAGGAAAATGTATTAGCCTATAGGAGATCTAGAAAGAATACACCTACTTGAGTCTAACTGTGTGGTCATAGTTCATGAGAACAGGGTATTCTCTAGAAAGCTCATGAGCAGATTAGAGAGCATGATCATATAACACTCTATTTAGGTATGGTTCATTGGTAGCCTAGTATCAGTTGAGATTTCAAGGAAGTCTAATCACGAAAAGATGTAAATTCAAGGCATAGTCCATGCATTAGCTGTGTGAAGATAAATCTTGTTATTCGAGGTGCAAGTTCAACCTGTATGGGACTTATACTAAAAAACTAGTATATTAGTAGTAATTCAGCACAATTTCTTTGACATCTTTTTGCTATTTGCTTTCGAATTGGTGGGCGATTGTCATAAACAGGCCCATTTCCTATAATTCCAAAGTATGAATGGT
Organism: Dendrocalamus sinicus; assembly: GCA_036346575.1. Lineage (NCBI taxonomy): Eukaryota > Viridiplantae > Streptophyta > Magnoliopsida > Poales > Poaceae > Dendrocalamus > Dendrocalamus sinicus. Next base: position 9,881,840 of record CM070648.1, read on the forward strand.
TTAATACCATATCGCTAAAGCAAGGTGGATGAGACCAATTTATAAGGTAGAGTTCTTGCCACTCCTTGAAGCCGTTTGGCTGACCAAGTCTACCTTATTTTTGCTGAACCATGCATCACTCTTCCTCTCTCTATTTGAATGAAATTCAAATGTTTGAATTTGAGGCTTGACGAGGCTAGAATAATCCTCAAATTATTACATTATTATATCCCTTGAATATACCCCTTATCGATAAGAAGTAATATGGTAGGATGGTCATAAGCACTTCTACGACCATATAGTCGTAAAACCTTCTACGGCCGCATGGTCGTAAGTCCTACTGTGACTACCCATATGGTCGTAAGTCCTTCTAGGACCACATAGTCGTAAGTTTTACTACGACTATCCCATGGTCTTAAATCCTTCTATGACCATGTAGTCGTAAGTCTTACTGCGACTACTCTGTCGTCATGGGAATTCCTACGACAAGTCTATCTCCAACCGACTTATCTATGACAATAAACTACACTGTCGGTTCGTCTGACCAGGTGGTTAGAATGTGCATTAGTCCACTAATAGCACACGGTCTTTCTCTGACAACAACCGCTACATTGTGAACAACTTCTTGTGTCTCTCTGACAGTAACCTCCGTCAGGCGGTTATCATCTAAAACATCAAGGCATCTTTCGGCGTGGGACAACTATCATCGCTTCATCGGCTATTTAAAGGTTAACGTCAAAGGGAGAGAGGAGAGAGATTGGTGAATCATTCACGCAAGATAGCACTAGCCATTCATGTAATTCTCTATTGTAATCCACTTTCTAGCAACTAGCAATCATTACTGGAGGTAGGGTTGTTATTCTCTTAGGAGAAGGCCTGAACCAGGATTAAGTTTCCCATGTCTCTACTCCGCAAATGCATACAATGAGTCTTCTAAGAGTTCCCCCGAATCCAAAAAAATCATACGTAAGATTGATATTAAAAGATCGACAATTGGCGTTGTCCATGGGGTTCTTCTTCCAAGACTCCAGTAATTTCCTTGTTGGCAAGTTTCTCTTTTTCCTCCTGATCTCATGGCAGATGAATGGAATGAGGAGAACTAATTCGACTTGGCCGACTACACGAGTATCGATATGGAGGCTTGCTACAATACGAGCAGGTCTTGCTTGCTTCCGAAGGTGAATGTCTCCCTAGAGATTCCTCCAGTGATCCTAGAGACAATGCCGCCGGAACGGCTGATGAGGGATCAATGTCCCCCACAACAGTACGCCCAACGAAGGACCCATCTCACCCAAGAGGCAAGGGTCAATCTGACCATGATGAGGGCTCACAACACGATGGTGGGTCCGTCCCCAAGCATTTGAGTCCCATGGAGTCACCTCACACGGTTTCATAGAGCCCTAGACTCTACCGATCGGGGAGCGCATTGCCAGTTCCTAGTGGCAACTCTCTGGACAACCCAGCAAAGGCCATGGGCGAGCACACTTCATGTTCGTCCGCATTCTCGCAGGGAGCAGATCAGGTTGGGGATGGTTATAACCCAGATTTCCCCTACTTGGCAGGGTTTACTCTAGGCCGCGATGTGCTCTTGCTAGATAATTCTTCAAGCGAGGGGGCCTCTGTCGGAAGTGGAGATTCTAGACAGGAGTTATTTGCCCTGCCCACAAATTCTAATTGCTCTCTTGGAGGAAGGCCACATGATGCTCCCCGGCGATCACACTCTCCCTCCTCTTGTGGGGATGGTGACGAGACCTCTAATGATGAGCTTGATCAGTACTCCAATGAGCGTGGGAGAAATCCTAGAAATACTCACTATCCTCTAAGGCAGCCCTAATTTGCTTCAGGGGTCGAAGATCCTGAGACTACCCGGCAAAGACAACTTGCCGCCCAAAATGCTTTGCCTGGGTGGGCCCAGTACCAGTCTGAAGAGGCACGGGAGCTTCAACGGGTCAACGACTTGCTAGAGAACCCAACTCAAGAGCTTGCTCGAGCGCCAGGCTACGACCGCTTTGATGAAGACATTGTACGAAGGCTTTACGATGTGATGGCCCGACTTGAGCAGCCTCGCCAACGTCCCTCCGAGTCGACAAGGTACGACCGTATCCGTCATTCACAAAACCTGCCTCACAAGAGTCAATATGGTGACGGGGCATGTCACACTCCCAATTGCAATACCAACCACTTTGAGCAAGTCGACGCTCGATCACCACTTTGAGCAAGGAACCTGTAGTAGCAGATGGACTACAAGTGTTAACCCCGAGTGGACGAGACCTACTACAGGTCCGGTCTGCCTACCGTCGAGCATCGCCGAGTGTGTTCGCCTGGCGATGCTAACTACCTATTTCCCCATAGGAGATGACAAGAGATCATTGCTGGATGCTGAGCATTTGTGCCCAAGCTTCGAACAGTGCGCTGGCCACCGCGGTTTTGACCGACGAGTATGGAGAAATTTGACGGGTCTCAGAATCCCATCGAGTTCCTTCAGATTTACATGATTGCAGTCTGGGCAGCAGGAGGAGGCGAGCACATCATGGCCAACTATCGTCTGACTGTGCTCGAAGGATCTGCTTGATCCTGATTGCCCAACCAGCCTTTTGACGCGATCTACTCATGGAAGCACCTCTGCGATCTTCTGATGGCCAACTTCTAGGGTACATACAATCGCCCTAAAAAGGAGGATGACCTGCATCAAATGCACCAAGGCGGCGACGAGACCCTATGGCAATTCATGCGGCATTTCAGTCAGGTTCGAAACTCTATTTTGGAGGTCTCTGATGCTTCTGTTATTAGAGCATTCAGATAGGGAGTGTGCAATCAGAGGTTCACAAAGGACATCACCCTGGACCCTCCAACCACCATCACTGAGCTCTTCAAGATGGTCGATTGATATACAATTGCTACCGAAGTGGTCAAATGGACCAGGACCATCGACCAGGCCGGCCGTCGTTCCAAGGAGCAAGGTGATGGCGGCAACAAGAAGGGGAAGGCCAAGAAATCCGAAGACAAGGCCAAGAGCCACAAGCCTCCCATCATAGGATTGAAGGAAGTCCTGGCTATGGGCGATAAGGAGCCACGTGACTCCAAACAATACTCCAACCGGGCCAAAGGCAAAGCACCCGCGAGGAGGGAAAACAAGCCAAGATGGTGCCCTCTTCACAAGGAGGGCCACAATCTTCACAACTACTGAGTTTTCCACTGAAAACTCAAGGATTACTACTCTGGCAAGGGCCTATTTTCGACAATTGAGGAGTTAGGGTAATCAAGCGGTCGAAAGCACTCAGATGAGGATGAGTACATGCCATTCTAGGATCCGAAGTGTACTATCGAGCATATATATGGAGGTTCATCTGCGTACGAGTCTAAATGATAGTATAAGGCTATCGAGCATGAGGTAAACTCTGTCAACCCTTCTCTTGTCAATAATTTACCTAAGTGGTCGGAAGTCACCATCTCTTTTGAGAAGGGAGATTGTCTATCCCTTTGACTCAACTTGGTCAATTTTCAATCATGGTCGAGCCCACCATCAACAACTGTCGAGTAAATAATGTGTTGATTGATGGTGCTAGTTTTTTAAATATTTTATTTGTTAGTGCCCTAGACGAGATGCAAATTCCTCATACTAGAATAAAGCATGTATGATATTCATTTCATTGAATCGTACCGAGTTCTTCAGCCAAGCCTATTGGCTAGGTTTCTCTGCCTGTTATGGTCGGTTCTATGAGCAATTTCAGGACAGAGAAACTCTCCTTTGATGTGGTCAATTTCAACTCAGCATATAATGCCATACTCAAACAACCAGCTAATCTTTTGATCGTTCAAGTCTTCGATTTGTTTAGGCCTGGTCGAAAGGATGTAACATCACTTAGTCAGAGTCACTACTCTCTGCATGTAGTCCTGCCCACTAGAAAGAGCTCCCTAGCGTCGACTCATTCCTCACTTTTGCTACCAGTACATGACAAATTGAATTCAACAATGATGGTCGGATACATTACTCTACTCTCAGCATACTTCGCTCTATACTATTTGCTTAGTTTATTCACATAAACTACGTAAATAGTCGGGGTTAGGATAGAGTTATTCATATAACTTTATTTCTTAATCGTAATTTTGTTTCTCTTTTCATTTTGTTTTTTTATCTTACGAGTACTAATTGCTCAACAAGATAAATTGCAGGAAAAAGAAAGTTCATTCACCTCCAAAAGGTAAGTCTTTACAAAATTGTTATTTACAAATTACTCTACTTTGGAGGAGAGGAAGAGCCAGGTTGCATTTCTTCAGACACTTTTCATCCAATTGGCTCTACTTCTTCGATCAAGCGAGATGCCTCCTCCAAAGAACAGGCGAAGTCATGCTTAATGGGATGCAGATTTAGGTTCCGGTTGCATGCCCTAAGTTTTGCCAATGCATAGTTTATAGCACCTCGGACTGCATCCCTGATCGACTCCGTTTGATCAGCCTTCAGAGTTGCCAAATGTTTTTTTGAAGCCTTGGCTTGTAGTAAGATCGTACTCTTGTGAGTGGATGTGGTCTCCTCAGTGGGAATCCTCTTTTCCACACCAAACTCACTGAGTAGATCATTGAGAAGAATACCACAGTCTTGAAGGTTTGCCTTCATTGACTTCGCATCTTTCTCTCTATGAGTCATTGTTTCGGAAAGATGTTTAGTTTTGGCCATGGACTCTGCGGAAAGAGTTAAAATTGGTCAAGGCAATACTCGTTATAGTCGTAAGCTCTTCTGTGACCATGTAATCAAAAGTCTAACAACAACTACCCCTTGGTCGTAGGTCCTTCTACGACCACATAGTCGTAAATCCTACAAGACCATTTGCAAAAATTAGTCGAAGGTGCAATTTTTCTTACCTGATAGCTGAGTTTCAAGTAGCTTTATTCTCTTGCCTTTCTCTTTGCTGATGCAAGTAAGCTCTCAGATCACTTTAGTCTTCTCTTTAACTTCAGTGACTAGCTCACTCGATCCAATCATTATTTCTGTTAAAAAAGAGAAGGATAAAAGAAAGGCTGAAAAGATGCATGGATAAAGAGATTCAAGCTTCAGGGCTTACTGTTTATTTTCTCCTCTAAGGTTCTGGTAGCAGAGTTGGCTTTATGAGGCTTGTTGATATATTAGTATTTTCTTCCTTCAACCTCTGTGCATCAGCCTTCTCATTTTCGAGTGCAAAAGCCAAGACCTCTGCATCTAGGCAAGACCTGTAAAGATCAAAGGTAAACTAAGTCCAATCCAAGACTTCCAAGTACATCCACATGGGATGTGATCGACGCTTCAAGGGACTAATACGGCGTGTGATGAAGTCCTTCATCACATGCCAGCTCGTAAGCCCCTAGTCCCTCAGCTCCTTGATGGCTGAGATGTAGGGGGCTATTCTAGTGACGTCTTTGGGGGCTGAGTTCCAAAAACTATTCTTCTCTATGGCCTTCTCGATGAACGAGAGGCTGTCTTTACTGGTCATTTTCCAATAGAACCATCTCTTCTTCCATCCTGGCCATGAAGATAGGGTAAACATGGGGATATAAAGCTCCAACTTGCTATCGTGGAGCTTCAATCCACAACTTCCAGCAATCCCCGCTTGCCAACTCATATCATAATAGAACCGGACAAGCTCGAGATCTGCTGGGATACCCAGATACGCCTCGCAGAGGTATAGAAAGACGCTGAGCATCGTGATCAAATTGTGAACCAAGTTCACCAACTTGACCCCAAATACTCAAGAACAGCTGTCAAGAAGGGATGAGCAGGGAGACAAAGGCCACACTCACAATACACCTGGAACACCGGAATCTCTCCGGTCTGTCCAGATGGCCAGCGCTGCCCGACGGCTTAGATCCATCTAACGAACCACCGCCGCGGAATGTTCTCTGCAGCCTCCAATGCCTTCATCTTGGCATGATCCATCTCCGATTCAGCCCAGGTCGAAGAAGACTTCATCATTCTTTCGAGAGATTGGAAGGGATTCGTGCAACATTGGAGATTGATTAGAGGCGGAGAGCTCGAACAAGTTGGAGCAAATAGGGAAAGTGAAATCCAAAAGTCACCCCCGGTAATTCTTTATAACCGATGTGCCGATTACTTCTCTTAAGAACTGAACGTTTGCTTTAGGAACTGAATGTTTGCTATAGGAACCGAATGTTTGCTTTGGGAACCGATTCAACGGATAGTTCGAGGGAAATCAATTGCATTTTCTCTATCTGATGTCTTTCTGTCTTCACAACTCAAGTGAAATTACCAAGTCAACCAAGCCAATTCCTAGTCAATAAGGGTCAAGAAGGTCTTTGCTTTTGACCACTCTTTATCTACGACCATGCTTAGTCGAATAGGTTATTTTCACTTGAAGTTGGGGGGCTAGATGATGAGGATAGAATAATCCTCAAATTATTACGTCATTATATTCCTTGAATATACCCCTTATCGATAAGAAGTAAATATGGCAGGATGGTCGTAGGCACTATTGGGTTTTGATGACAGGCAGTTACCACTAGGTAAATGGCTGGTTAAATGTGTCAGTTACCAGTGGGTAAATGACTACTTAATCACGTCAATTCACAGTCTATATATATACACATGTACATATATACATACACACACATATATACATATACATATAAACATATACGTATGCATATGCGTATGCATGTGTGTATATGTATATGTATATGTATATGTATATGTATATGTATATGTATATGTATATGTATATGTATATGTATATGTATATGTATATGTATATGTATATGTATATGTATATGTATATGTGTGTGTGTGTAGAGACGTCCTTAGTATAGGGCTAAGAATCATTGTCTCCATGTCTTTCTCCTATAAAACCTGTGTTGTTGTGTTGCACCGTCTGAACCTCATCGACTGTTCTTCCTGGTATGCACCGTAAAGAAGAGGAGTGGTATCTCCGAGCTGTTCATATCGTGAAGACCTGCATAGGGGAGGTAATATGGTTTCTGGGTAGCGCACATCAGCGCGACCGCTCGCTTTACTACGATATCTATGTTTTGCAGTGCATCGAGTCTGTGCTGCTTCCTATTCTTCCTTACACCCAACTATAATGTGACTGATCGATTTATTTAAATTCTGTTTCTACATATATGTTGAAGTACAACATATATTTTGAAGTACAATGATTTGCCTGTTATCAATACTAATTTATATATCATTAGTTATTTACGATATTTGTCTCCTAGTAAAATCTAGAATTAAAATATTGATCATATTTCTAACACTAATAACAACAGTTTTAGATAAACTTGTTCTCCTGAACGAAGATCGTGCCTATTTCACTGGTTTGGAACAAAAGTTTGACTATGTTGCAATGCATCATTTGTTTTGGGGGCTTCCTGTGTTTTTTCCCCCTGAAAGCAAGTTGTTATTTGCCAAATTTTGCATTGATTTTTAGAGAGAGAGAGAGAGAGAGAGAGAGTGAGTATTTGTTTTGGGGGCTTCCTGTGTTTTTTTCCCCTGAAAGCAAGTTGTTATTTGCCAAATTTTGCATTGATTTTTTTAGAGAGAGAGAGTGAGTGAGTGAGTGAGCTAGGGGGCGAATCCTTTGCCTCCAAAGTGGAATTTGCCTCTGGTCTCAATGCCGTTATTGGGGCACACGTTTCGGGATGCCAGAGGGAAGCAGACACTGGGTCTCCTGTAGCCTAAAGCAGCCTTGGAAAGTGACGCTATGCTTATACAAACTTTCATCTCACAGCCATTAACTTCTGTGGACCCAGATCGGCTACAGTCGTGCAGCAACTGCATTGCGTGCAGAGATTCGGTCCATTTGGGTAAAATGTTGATCTCCTACAAAATTAATCTTGATCTGTTTGTTAAAAAAAACATGATATGATGCTTCTATATAGTTCTATCAACTTGCCCTACTCAAACTTCATGCCAAAAGATCCACATGATGAGCCTATCGTGAAAATAGGATAATGTTTACCTAGAATCTTGGTCGTCCTGTCAGTGTATCAATTTTGCGTATAAAGTTCTATTTGGAACAAATAAATTTTTTATAAAACCACTCAATCACTTAAGTTAGAAAATTCCTGCTTTCTAAACGGACATCAGTCTTACCTTAGGATACTAACACAGTTAGCTTCCCAGGATCAAACGGTTAACGCCAGAGAAGTTTGCATTTGATTCAGTCGCAAATATGATGTCTGATACGCATCCAGATGCTGTAGCAAAGAAAATTGCACGGGCAGGGAGGTGTAGTTGTGGATAGATCGATCTATCAATCAGCTGGCGGCATGGGGACTGGGCCATTGGCATCGGCCATTTGCTGCTGCTGCTGCGTGCGGCGTCTGTTCCGCTTTCTCTTGTCGCTATTGGTGAGCAGTGATTGATCTGAGTTTAGTACGTACGAGCATATGGTGGGTGCGCAGGGCAAACACTCCACCTATCTAGCCTACATGGCTACTAGCTGCTGCTGGTGACTGTCCCCTAGACTGCGATTCTCGCTCGGCTCGGATGCTCTCTTTGTTGATGTTATTGGAAGGGACAATTATTTCTTGCCCGTACCCTCCACTGCTACTGTCTAGTGTGTACTCTCCCCTCTGCCACTGCATGCCATCAAGCTTACCCTCACTCGCCCTACTGTTTGACCGATCACTCGCCCTACTGTTTGACCGATTGATGCGTCTCTCTCTCTCTCTCATGGTGAGAAAAATCTGCTGGCTGCTGCCCTCCTGCTAATAATGGTCAGACACTGATGGGGATCTGGGCGATGCTAAGGGCAGTCTTGTTTTCATGGACATGCATGCTACCAACACAGTTATCACGGGGATAAGGGCATTTTTTCTGTCCCCGAGAATTGAGTGGGAAAATCTAGTGGTCGATGAATGGAAAGAGTACATCATACTTACCAGAGGACGAGGCGTGTCTGGATCAAACGAAAAAATCGGGGTAACTGTTCTGCTTTGAAATTCCTGTTCTAAATAAACCCTGAACAGCAACAAGGGTAGAATTTGCCATGGCAGGATTAAGCGTCGGTCGGTCGAGCTGAGCATTGGGTTGGCCCAGCTGACAACTTGGTTGCATCCGAATATGGCCTAGGTTGCACCAGCTATGTCTAGCTTAAAAAGTTAAAGCCGGGCCATGCTCCAGTACTCCAGTCTCACGAGCCGTTTGATCCAGCCCAGGCTATATAGGTGGGCCAACCCAGCCATGTAACCTGCGTTAGTGGTTGGCTCCCACGTGGGATGTATCGGGCTGGGCTGGTGGCTGGTGCTCGGCCTCACCAACACGAAACGCTAGCGGCTAGCCTCGCGCGCACGGCGCACCACGCGGGTCGTTCGGCGCTCGCTCCCCCCACGCGCCGAGCTTTGCCGTTCCGCGAGGTTTGCTTTGCCCGTACGTGCCGCGGTTGCCCGGGCCGCTCGCCGTGCGCAATCGAACGTCAGGGCGGCTCAGCTCACGGCCCAGTCTTCAGCACGGTGGACCGTGAACGGTGAGGAACGCTCGCTTGTTTGACCTCCCGCGTGAAACAAGACAAAATTAGGCCGTGTGAAACGCGTGCAAACTAAACAAAGTGGGTGGATTCCCTCAAGGAATCCGCCATGGGTCGCAAAAGCAACTTCTTTCCTTCCTTTAGGCTTGAACTCCTTGGTCCTGTGATCAGGGGCGGAGGGAAAGGGGTGGCCCTATCATCTCGTGTGTGTTTATATAATTACGGGGTCTTTAGTTTCTTCAACTTGTTAAGTCATATTAATTATACTTGATACTATAATGAAATTAAAATAGGCTAACAAACCTATGAGCTGGTCGCATCTCTTTCACAATTTAAGATCCACATATCATTAGAAAATAATAAGTTCAACTCTTATCTTTTTTTTTTCCCTATCTCTCAATGTTTCTTTGGCTGCCTTTTTTACCATCTAGATGATTTTATTTCTCAGCAACCCAGTAAACATACCATAGGAATGCATGATTAGTACATATCTTGCAATCATCTAACTAGCAATCTTTTGTAACTTTGCACATTAAATATGAAGTTAACGATGTATGCCTTACATAGCTTCACCAAAACTCAGCATACCGATCAAGATAATCATTGATGTCTTCAAATTAGTTATTAGTTTTAATTACCGATCCATATATGATACATTAGAAATGCTTACTTTTCTCTTTTCAGTTTTGTGCGTATGTGTTGGGGTTTGGAATCCTATGACTTTTAAACTACTCTCTTATGACTACATTTAAGTTTAAGGAATTTCTTTATTAATTTGATATCTAAATTAAATAGGTCAATGTATTAGGGCATCTCCAATGGTTATAGCTAGCAACTAACTATAAGGCTTCCACATCATCTATATAGTACACACTAAAGCTAGCATTCTAAAGAACTATCTATAAGAATAGTTATTTGATGCTTACATGCACACACAGAATTTATAGAGGCTGCCTCGTTTGGCGTTATAGACTAGTGCTTAAGGAAGAGCTGGCTCGATTTTTTTTGCATACTCTCTTTCCTCCACATAGGATATATGCTGATGTGTACATGCATATAGCTAGCTGACTCAGTCCATTGAAGATGCCCTTAGCGCATTGAATATTTACACTAGATATGAAATTTCTATCATCATATTTTCTCCGGACCTCTCTATATCTATTTCTGGTTCGTCCTGTCTGTGATGTCGATTTTAGTGAACTTCCCTGTCACCGTGGAGTGAAGCTTATCTATGTCACAGATTCCCGGGCCACCGGAATATGCTCGTTCCAAAATTTACCAATGGGCGTTGGTAGTAGATGCCTAGATGGAGACCACCGGGGTTAAGTGTTTCTATATACTATGGCTTTTTAGTTTTCCCAGTGGTCAGTAGAAAAGTCCGAACCAGTTAGAATTAACCGCTCGGCTCGGATACAGTGCATCCCTTCTGTTCGGTGCTCGCTCCAACCACACCCTGTTCGGTGCATCCAACACATGTTATTCCCCGCTGCAGCGACTATCCTGATCCATGCAAGGTGCTGCCTGACTAACATGGAGAACCATATGACTGTGCTCCCAACTTGCCACAGGTCGATTTCTCTTTTTTACTCGCTCTCCTTAACCACATAACCCGACGATCCTATCTGCCTGCGGAGCAGCGTTGGAGCTACAGGGAATAATGAGGCGCTCGCCTGTTTCTGGCCGCAGGGATTGTTCCAAGTTTTAACAATCTCTCTAACAACTGTTATCCAACTCGGATAATATGGTTTCTCGAGGCTGAGTCGTGAGATGCCAAAAAAACATGTTCTCAAAAAGTCGCGCACGACAAGCGTCTTCTTCTTAGCGGTCCAGATCATTGGGGAGACGAACAAAATCCATGGTAGCTAAAACTAATCGAAACTATCACCAATCCATAGGATTCAAACAAAGCAGCCCACATATGCAAGGGGAAAGGCAGGTAAATGGCGCAGGAAGAATCCGTGCTTTTGTTAGACCTGATAGGATAATTAGAAAGGGATAAATAATACCTTTAAATTCAATCTCCTAAACAATAGATGGATTCTTTTAGGCTGTAGGTTGTAATTTATAGGTTAAAATTTTGAATTCTGCTTGTTCGCGAGAGGCAGTATGTAGAGAAAAATAGTCGCATGTGATTTTGGCCGGTACAGCTGACTCAGCAAACTTTTTACTACAATCTTCCTATTAACTCTGCCTTAAAAAAACACACCGTTTAAAAGCTAGTTATTATAGTCCGTACAAGCAAAAACCTGCTGAAAGTGGTACCAAACCCAGCCAATATTCCAAAACCATTACTCCACTGACTACTTAAAGCTAGAAAGATCAGATTTGCTCATCAACAAAACACTCATAAGAGCGTAGAAACAAATGAAGTTTAACTACTTAGGGCTGGTCGGATTGCTATGAGGAAACGATTGGACCGGTTGAGTGGTCTGACCACTGGAGATGGCTGGTCTAACCGGCCTCCGGTCAAACCACAAGCCTAAGTGTGGTTGAATCGTACCTCTGTTCTCATAACTAGAAATCAGTCCAAGCCAACATAAAAATTGGTGCAATCTTCAAAATACATCTCCAAATAATTTCAATCTTTGCAGACACCTTGTTGAGGATCTCAAGAATCTGATCCATCTAAGAATCACATGGATCGTGACTAAAGTTTCAACCTGTCCTCAAGACAAGTAAGATTGCATCAAAATCAGACAAAACTCAAAAACTTGATATATGATTTGCTCGTGGGTTGAAGATTACCCAAGATGGGTTTAGATGAGTTCCCACATATCACAGCAAACAAAAACACCTAAAGATTTCAGACCAAAACTCTAGTAACAAGATATCACTAGAAGAACTCCAAATCAACCAAAATGGGCAACCTTCAAGATCTTGCTATAGCTGATCCCTAGATAGATGTAGTATAATCCTCATGAGGCATCTCCATCACTTACACATCCTTAAAACCCAGCAAAATCAAGTAGGAAGGAGAAAGGGCAAAACACTAACCAAACAAGTGCAAAATTAATAACAGCAAGAATACATCATATAGAATGAACAAGATTGATCTTGTAGGATCATATGGCACAATCAGAGGGGGTGAATTATTGTTTCCGCTTTTTGAAACCCGAAACCAAAACTAAAAGCAGAAGAAAAATAATCTAAATTACCGGATGTAGATTACGCCCGCAAGATGCTGATTCGCTCACCCGTGCTCGATGAACGCTTCGATCGTCCGACCGCTCCCTTCAATCCCTCGCTATAACCGCTCACTACGACCGCAAATGCACTTAGTTGTAATCTCCCTCTGCTTGAATACTTCAGCAGCTCGAATGCTTTGATCACTTGAATGAGTACACGCTGGAGATAGAAGGAAAACGATGCTCAGAAAACACATCGTCGATGCCAACAAACTTTTCTTGGAATAGATCTGATATATTATTTTTATATCATGGATATGGTTGCAAAGTGCCCTCATGCTATCCCTAAAAGCTCTTTCGACGAAAGCTCTCTAAAAACCCACACAAACTTTCTCCCCGAAAGTCCTACCACAAGCCACACATTAGCTCTTAGCCTCTCCATACTTTTATAGGCTAATGTCTAAGCCGTGTCTGCCTCAAGCATGAACACACAACTCTATCTCTTCATCAAATCAAGAGACCCAAAACGCTTCCTAACATGGGTTTTACCGCATTTCTAAACCTTCCTGTTATAGACTCCTTCCATAACGTTTTCAATCTCACCATATGACGAAGCCTCCAAAACGTACTCCCTATATCTCCATCATGCATCATCAATTCCCGTGTCGAAGACGCATCATCACGTGCTTTAGCATGAGCCCGATCACCTCGCGTAACATCTCAATCGCCTGGATCTCAGATTACCCCCTCCTAGTCCTGGTCCTCCTCATCACCGACCATAACCATCTCCACACCTCCACGCATCATCCACATTCGATCTCCACGTGCTCCAGCATGAGCCCGAACACCTTGCGTGACATCCCGACCACCTGGATCTCAGATTACTCCCTCCTAGTCCCAATTCTCCTCGTCACTGACCATGATCGTCTCCAAGCTCACCTGCACATGCAAAGACCAAAGAAATTTTCTCCCAGCACAAGTTTTCCATAACTTAACCGTTATCAGCACACACACTTACACCACCCTTGTTCATCCATAGACAAGAACAAAACCATCCATCAATACCAACTAGTTCGTCCACGACCACAAATTCCATCGTTATCCAGAAATATGCCTCAGACAACTTCTTACGATCGAATACTCGAAAACCACAAGTACTCAAGTAATAACTATCGCTCCGCTCAAAACACTTAGGAATAACAAGCATCGCTACTGACTACAGAGCCACCGAGTACTGACTACCGAGTACCAATCGCTACAACTACGACTACCGATCGTGACACCTCTACTGACCATGATTGCGAAAACCACGACCATCGAGTTCCAAGTATTTTCGACTACCGAGTACTTCCATCTTCCAAGTACCAAAACTTGCGAGTATTGTTCCTCCGAACACTGTTCATCGATCACTGAGTACCTACTTGGTACTCCCGCAACGACCACCAATCACCGGCCAGTCATCCCATTGGTCTAACACGAGTACTCGAAGATCACAAGAAGTGAAGCACTCGAACCGACAATAAAGTCTATGAATACTGACCACGAAGTCTACAGCAACCGATCGCAAAGCCTTCGACTACCGAAGACAACAACAGTAGACTACAAAGTCTACGACTATGAAAATAAGACTATGAAATCTATGACTATAACAGCAGTCCACAAAGTCTACGACCATCGACTGCAAAGCCTTCAACTATCGACTAGTAAAATTTACAAATATCAAGTACCAAGTCTATGACTATCGAGTACAACTGGTAAAGTCTATGACCATGAAAAATATTATAGCTACAACCATGAAAAGTACTATAGCTACGATTACCTTTAGTGGTTATTCTATCGTGGTCGAAGTTGAATGTGGTTGAAGTTTGTCGTGGTCGGAATGTTGTAGTTGAGTTGCCATAGTCGAAGCCAGACGAAGTCGAAATGCTGTGGTCATTTAGACACGGTTGAGGTCGGTCATGGTCGAAGTTGGACATGATCGTAAATGACTCTGAGTGGCTGTAAACAACAGTTGGGCCATCACTCTTCGAGGTCGAAGCTAGGCAGACGATCCTCCGATGCCAATCGAGTGTCGTCTGATGTTCTGATGGCACTTGAAAGCCGTATGATGCACTAACACTAGTCGAACACCGTCCGATACTCCGTTGCTACTCAAAAACCGTCCAATGCAACTCGAACCCAATTGGACAGGTTCGAAACTACTCAAAACGAACCAAAACCACTCAGAGCAGATGAAAACCACTCGTACGTGATCAAAACCACTTATAGCAGACCAAAACCACTCAGCAACTAAAACCACTCGGAACAGACTAAAACCACTCGGAGCAAAAGCAAAACCACTCAGGGCGATCAAAACCACCAAAGCCGACTAAAACCACTCGAAGTAGAGCAAAACCACTCGAAGCAGGCCAAAACCACTTAGAGTAACCACAACCACTAGGAGCCAATGAAAACCATTCGGAGCAACTCAGAACTGAATGAGATCACTCGGATTAAAAACCTTTGACTGCAATCGACCAAAACTTTCTCAAATACAAATTCCAAAGCAATTCAAATGTTAATTATTTATCATCACATTTAATCACGGCTACCACATGGTCTAACAGATCCATTACAGCTTGTATATGAATATTTACAATCACTCTACTATACAGGACAGAGCTCTCATAAGAGCACTCACCCAAAACCTCCACCATAAGAAAACACTAACGAATGGATGGTTGCTTCATGCCTCCAACCCCTCTCACTCATATAGATGGAGCAATCAGCACAAATTTAACCATAATAGATACTATCTATTAGCACAATTGAAAACCCCATTAACCCCCCACGCTAAGGTTTTACATTTCCAATTACTTGCACACGCTTCTCAAAGTGCATAAGCCCAAACATACTAACGAACAAGCTTCCATCTACTTGGCCTCCTTAGTATCTCCTTGACCTAAACCGCTCTCCCAATGCCCTCCAAGCGGCACAGTTTTGATCCCATACCTGTTTTCGGTATTTTGGCTTCCCCGCCAAAACACCATTACTTTGATTGTGAATCTCATCTCTTTCCATAATCTAGTACATGTTCATCTACTCCTTTGCAAGCAATCACTATGCTTGCAACGTGTAGGTTTACTAATGACTCACAGTCTCTCCGTATTGGCTCCCTAACCACATCTCACTTGCACCGACCACACCATTATCTTGCTCAAATATTTCCTTCAACATCTCTTGTCTTTGTTGTGGTTTGCTTGAGCTCAACTATTCCACCCGACTTTCTTAATCGTACCTCGGCTCATCCCCGAGTCTAATCCCGGTCTACATCATTGACCATAGTTGCCTCTAAGCTTTCTGCACATCAAAGACTAAGAAATCATTTTCAGACACAAATTCTTCGTAACTTGACCCACGTTAGTTCAACGTACTTTATGGACCATGAATGCAATGATCTAGAACTCAAAAACCCAAACCGGGACCGATTCTCACAAATATCCAAAACCTCTTGGATATTTTCAGATAAAACTGTTCTAACCGCCATTGAGCAGTCGGTCGGACCATGCTAGTCAATCTGGTCAAGCCCAAGTAACAGGGGAGCCGATTAGACCATGGCAACCATACCGGTTTGACCGCTCGGCCGCTCGGCCAACCCCGGTCAGATTGTTATTCATGGCTGGTTGGACCGCTCACAATTTCTCTTATGCACACAACCAAGCACCTCTTTGAAAAAAATAGCCGCCAACTAAAAATCAATCACACCACTCCGGCAATCTAACCACCCCCAAAATTCAATCGCACCGGACTTGCAGTCAGGCCATCCCCATAGCCGTCACACCAGACTTGCGATCAAACCGCTGCATGGCTGGTCGGATTGCTCCAGTTTGACAGCAAATCTGACAACTTTAAATTTTCATAAATTTAAATTTTAACTCGATATAATTGCTAATTGTTCAACACAAATAAACTATAGACAATCTCAATATGGTTCTACTGCTCTCTACTATCTGCCATTCTCACGTCTTACGCTCGCAACTGTATTGTCCATTTCGCATGTAAGTGGAGGGAGGAACCATTACTTTTTATAGGAAGCAGAGAATTGGATGATGCTGAGTGTTTGTTATGTTCCCCGGTGTTCAATGTGAGCCACGCAATGTTCCGAGAGTTTATAGTTTTATGTCGCTGAAAGGATGAAGGCCAGAAAGGTGAAAAACGAGAATGTTTTCTTGGTCAGGGTTTAGATAAGATCGCATCTTGAGAGGAATTAGAAGCCCAAGAGAGTGCCGAACATCTGCGTGCAAAGACATTGACATCAGTAGAATCAATTTGTGGCTGATGCTATTTGGTATAGAAAGAAAATTGCAGAGCAGATGATGGCATGCAGATGATGCTATTTGGTATAAATTTATTTCTTTTTCATATTATATTTTCTCTTTAGGAAAAGCAGAGCAGATGCTATGTAACGGTCAAATGGATAGCCACAAACCTGAAATGCATAAATGAGACATTGTGAAATATACATATAAATGCAGTCTAGCTAATTATTCTGAAAGAAAAATAGAAAAAGCTAGCTCTACTTGAACAGTAGACGCAGGTAGTATATTAATGGTAAAATTAAAGTGACTTTTGCCAATGACAGGGAAAGTAATAGGTTCTTTTCCACGTCGTGATGCACCACGGTTGCATTTGTCGATAAATTATCTCAAGCTTTTGTTGTTAATAGGCTATTGTGCCCTTGCCTTTTCCTTGACTACATTATTCTTGTTGCTACGTACCAATGGGAGTGAGTCCCTTGAAATTCTAATATGATATACGTCATTTGCTCGTCTAATACTTTCCATTACGGGTAGGTCAACGTCACTATAAATCCAGTCTTGTTTTTTTTTTCTTCTTCTTTCCATTAGGGAAATTCTCTTCCTAAGTGAGCCGATAAGAGCAGAGTACCTTAATTCCTACGCAATTGTGCCCGTTCGCCACACATCTTTTTCACTCACTTGTTTATCCAGTTGACTTCGAGGACTACTGAGTGGCTTAATAGTTAGTGCTTGTCCATATTACTCCTGCTTCTAGCATCTGCTTAAAGAAATCAAAATTAATATAAATATTTAGTTTTTTGAAACGACTTTCTTACTCCTCTAATTTCTGTCTCGCTTCAGAGATAAGATAAGGGTTACAGACACATCCCGCATCCACTCCTCTCGTATACACATCTCTCTGTCACTTTTTCCACCACTCGTATTATCTTTCTAAAAGCCACTTCTTTCAGTTACTACTATTTATTTTTAGTTAAAGTTTATCAGCCACAACCAAATACCATTAGATACGGCCAGTATAAACAATTCCTCCATGTCTCTATCGTCCTCTTCCTCTTTTTCATATATGTTGTAGTCTGTCCATGCATGGACAAACTAATTAATGTATCTAAGATCGTAGGTAAAGGAACTTGAGAAAAAAGTTTGTCCTCGTAAGTGGCTTTGTACTTTTGGGCAAAAACATATTTGACCACTAAGCTGAGGAATTTAATCTGTGGTCAGCTGATAGATACTTGTCTTTGGACCATCACCTAGAATAGATGAGCGTCATGGTGGGCGGCAATTAACTATCATTAACCCACGACATCAGATAACTTAATTCGTCCACAATAGATTCTATCTTTGCATTGGCAATGTCCACACCTTCGTCGATTTGATTTCAGTTCGATCCAAACGTGTTATAGATTATGTTGGGATAAGAGTAGACTATACTAGCGTAGATGAAAATTTTCTACCACATAAAACAGAAAATCATGTGAGTAAAAAATCATACATCGTTACCACTAGACACGTAATACAGTGGAAATAGAGTTAAAACAGTTGATTTAATGCAGTGCGTCGGTGTAGTAGAAGTAGTCGATCGTCCTCTAACCAACCATCTCCTTATGATTGTCCTGATTAGCGCCGCAGTCACAACAACATCTCTACCAAAATCCACATGTTCAGATATGGAACGCCATATATCAGTGTGCTAGCACCAGCATGCACAACAAGACTTGTGAGAGGTGGCGGCTAGGGTTTTAGTGGGTATGGATCAGATACATCCCTCAATCTCACACCTTGCTTAATATAGCTCATGGTGGAACCCTACATTAGGGGCCCAACAAAGTGTGAAGTCCACTTGCCACATTAATAACGGATCTAATTTGAACCAATGTGTTGCAACCTGTTAAATGTGTAACGTTATAGATTCATGTATATTCGATTGTGGAGCTAAGACTTTTTTCTGGTTCACAAGTCAGTAGTAGTCCATAGCAGGATATATCAACTTTCAAATATAAATATATATATATATATATATATATATATATATATATATATATATATATATATATATATATATATATATATATATATATATATATATATATATATAAAGATCATATCGAATAAACTTATATAGCGCTCATGTACTGATCCATTTGCCTTACAATACCAGATCGAACTCAAAGCGAGAAACGTACCATCCTATGATATCTTAATCATTTACTCGAATCTGTAGTGGATTAATTAATTATGAATGACTCCTTAACTGTATTCAGTATGACTATGCACTTTCTTAATCCAAACATATCGATGGGCCCAAAAATTCCTCTCCAGTTATATAGGAGGGGTAAATTCTATTTTGATCACTCATATTCCTCCGCATGTTTCATAGTAAACTTGAAAGCTATCTTTATGATCACCCAGTTACAAAGTAATGTTTAGCAACTCATAAGTAAACTATTACCCATATAGATATATATTTAAAGGGAAAATAATATATTATTCAAAAAATCGTCAACATAGAAATAATACAATCATTTTCAATATCGCATATAGATCATATCACTAACAGATTATACATTTATAACATGTGGTTCATGTTTGAAATTAAGCCTCTTTTAAGGTCTTGCTCAGTTGAGCTGAAAAGCTGTGGCTTATGGCTGAAAGTGCACTGTAACAGCTGAAATTTTACTGTAGCTGAAGATGATTTATTTGGCGTAATTAAATTTAGAAAAATTTAAAAATAGAAAAAATATGCTAGCTCATCACAAACAACACAAACAAATACGGGAAAAAAAGAATCGGCAAAAAAAACTCAAAAAAGGTCAAAAGTTCAAAAAAAGACGAAATTTATAAATAGTGAAAAATAAGCTAGAAGCTGAAACTGAAATGAGCGGATCCAACCATCTGATACAACAGAACCACTTGCACAATTAAAAGGCATCATTTCGTGACACAATGGCATTGCAACAACCGTAGTACGTCTGTAGTCTCAATTTCCCATCGACCATGGACAGCGTCTTTTCATGCCGGATGAGCATCGGTTCGCTCAACAATGGCAGCCCATACAAAATCTTCCAATACGATCTGTTTGTACGCGTTTGACGACATTCCTCTTTCTTTTTTTCATTCCCCTTTTTCCTTCTTTCTCTCGTAGCAATTGATTGAACCTTCGAGGAGAAGAAGAATAATGGGCGATCATCGGGAATGATTTGGTTCGTGCGCTGCATTTTTCCCTTTTCAGATCAAACCTTGTTGAAGACAGATGAATGTGATGTGAAGGCCGAGGAGGCGAAAACCCAAGTTAAAGTACATACTTGCATTACGAGCAGTCCATTCAGTGTCCAGGGGAACCGCATTTCCTAACTCAAGATAATGTGAAGTTGCCTCCACATTGACCAGATAGTTCACGCTTTGAGTTCAGACAATCACAGTTTAGGGCTTCTTAACTGATAGTACTTCCTTTCTGGAGACATATATGCATGTACATGCAGTTTGTTCATTGGATCTTGTGTTCCTGTGCAGAGCATGCAGCCTGCTCCGTTTGATTGGTCCGTTGGTGCAGCCTCCCATCACAGCGTGATGGCAGGACTGGCACTGCAAGTTGCCAACAAACAGCTAATGAAAATTCACTGACATCTGATGTGAAGACATCTTCAGTCATCTAAACTTGGACATTTGGTACCTGGCCTTGCTTACCCCCTCGAATAATTCAGTACATGAGGTCCATTTCTTTCGGTCGAGAGGATTCCTTTTTCTCGATGGTTACATCCTCCGGCGTAATGCAGGAAAATTCTCTGCGTTTCTTAGTTCATTTTTTTTAGATAAACTAGTCCCACTTGCATGAACCTTGTTGGCAGTAATATAATTAAACACTCGGTGGAATGACCCCCCGCAGCTCTCGTCTTGACGCCTCGGTGACCGTGAGCATGGAGTCGTCCCAGCTATCATGCCAACGCACTACCAACCCAACCACCTTTCTCCCTGGTCTCCCTCCCACCTCACCTCCCTCCCATTGCAGCCTAGCTCTCCCCTCAGCCTCACAACGCTACTCCTCATGTCAGATTTATCTCTCCTAATCCCCTCTACCGCCTCCGCTACACTGTCGCCCCTTCCCTAGTTCTAGCCCAGAGCTAGTTCTAGAGACCCCGTCGGAGGCACTCGCCCCTAGATCTGTTCGTCTACTAGTGCCTTCCCTACCGCAACTTCAAATCCCCCCTTGCTGCCACCTGCAGCCAACTCAGATTCGACTTAAATTCGCTAGCTACCACCACCGCTCCTCCCCTCCTCCAAAATCCTGCCTTAAAGCCCCCTAATTTCCCTCCAGTTGCCTGCATTCACTCCTTATCACCTCAGAGAAGCCGGAGTTATCTTGCGTAGCGAGGAAGATCTTCAGCAAGATCTTGTGGGATGGCAATGCCTCAAGCCCTACTTTTGGTGGCACAAGAGATCGGCACATTCACTACATCAACCCATCCGAGTCACTAATCCTCAACGATCCAAACCAAGAACGAGTTCCTTAAGAAGATGAGAGGACGCTGCTTCAACTGCTACACCTCAAACCACTGGGCGAACTCTTGTAGAGAGTCCACCCGGTCTACCCTCTACCACCGTAATGATCACCACACCAAGCACCGCAAGCAGCGTATACCTCATCTACCCTCCCCCACAATCCTCTCCTTGGCAGCAGACTTCCCAAGCCTTCCATTCCACACCATGTTGAGGCTAGGAGACAAGGCTTCTCAGCCAAAAATCAACCACTTCATGTTCTGCACCAGCAGGGACATGGAAAGAGCTCACAGACTTGTCTACCTACGCAGTGGTCGCATGGCTTGACCATGCATGGCTGGGCATTGGCCTTTACTTCATCAAGGAGGCTTTTTGCTCGCACTATGGTGTCCACGAGGAGGACATCATGATGGTCCACCACTACCCTAAGGACTACCTCATCCGGTTCAAGCATCATCACCACCAGGATCGGGTTGGCAACCAAGACAAGTTCGACTTCAGCAACTTGCTCCTCCAAGTGAGGCCCTGGTGGTTGAGGACACATGACAAGCACTTTGTCCTGAAGCACCATGTTTGCCTCATCCTTGAGGGGATCCCGCTCCATGCTTGGAATGAAGAAGTGGTGGCCAAGGTCATCGGCAAGACATGCTCACTCAACTTCATCGAGAACCACCTGGTGCTCCAGCAGGATATCACCATGCTTGACTTGTGGACTTGGATAGCCAACCCCTCCATCATACCCTAGGTACACATGCTCACACTTAACCATTATTTCATGCCTACTCAAGACAACAATGGCACGAACCCAAAGATGCACAAGGAAGGCCTCCACTTTCAGGTCATCTTCCACCTCGTCATGCACAAGGATTACACCGACATGGCCAACAACTCGATTGGTATCAATTGAGGGACAGGACCAAGGCCAGCCACCAGGGAGTTCAGGTGGTGCTTGGGCATCAAAGATGGCGCAGGGAATCTCCGCAACCCATGCCACAACAACAACCTCTCCGACTGCAACAATAGACACTACTGCAACAACAGCGACGATGATGGTGACTACTGCAGGCAAACATAAGACTGCAAATGTTCTGGCTGGCGATGTTTCTTTGGTCGGAGCATGTCCAGACTGACTCGGGATAGTTGCCACGTTCGCGATGACTGTGGCAACCACCACCGGAGTGTGACCGCTACAACGGTCGTCGAGAAGGATGTGGCTACTATCACCGATCGAACTGGTAGGACAATGAGGAGCCCCACCTACAATGGGGACGCAGCCCCACACAATGCCAACTCACCTTCAATAATGACCTGAGCCCGCCTCGACTTCCCTATTGTCGGCAAGTACCACTATAGGCCTCACTACCCACCCCCCACCCCGGTCTAACGTCCATCTCCACCTAGGACCTCCTTGCTGCCAACGACGCTCTTGGCAGTGCAAGCATCGTCTTCACCACGACCACTAGCTACCTCATCCCACCAGCAGCATACAGCGAGTGCTGTGTTCACCATGGCCATCCAAACTTGGCTCCTATGGCTCTTATGTTACCCTTGAGGGTCCAGCCCAATGTGCCCCACTGCCACTCCCGACATTGCCCGCTAAGGCATACGCCACCCCTATGGCCTAGATGTTGGCTGCAGCGGCCCCTGCTATGACTAAGCTTAGCATCAACCTGCTGCTCCAGCCAATTGCACCTAGCCTGGCCACGTCACCATCGCCGAGCCAGCACATCGCCTCGCCAAGTCAACTCATCGCCGAGCTTACATCGCAGGGCCAAGCCACCATTGCTCCTACC
Organism: Dendrocalamus sinicus; assembly: GCA_036346575.1. NCBI lineage: Eukaryota > Viridiplantae > Streptophyta > Magnoliopsida > Poales > Poaceae > Dendrocalamus > Dendrocalamus sinicus. Next base: position 9,904,981 of record CM070648.1, read on the forward strand.
ATGCCACCATCATCAAGCCACCATGTCGCCGCGCCAAGTTAGTTCATCGCCAAACCTATGTTGTCGAGCCAGCCCACCGCCGCTCCTACATCGCTAGTTGTGATCATGGCCAGTTGGCGAATGGCCAGGGTCTGGTCATGCCCATGCCCAAGCACTAGAGACACACTCCATTGGGGATCAAGGCAAGAACATGACTCCTCCGACCGTCTCATCGTTCATTGCCCAAATCACCAATGCTATCAAGCACCCTCTACTACTAGCAATTGTCCAGGATACTACTCCAGCTCGCACCAGGGGCATTGTCCTCTATCACAGCGCCCACTTCACTATCAAGAGTAGATGTAAGGGAGATACCATGGTGCGGGCACGTGACCTGCTCCTGAGATGACTTGGGCTAATCGAGCTGAACAAGAAGGCGAATGATGTCACACTTTAGCTATACTTCGACCTCTTCAAGAGACCTCTCACCCAGCTCGTCATCAAGATCATTGTGGCACTCTGTTGCCTTGACCGTGATGAGGGCATGCGGTTTGATGCCTGCATCAACGTCGCAGCTGGGTAGAGGGCTGTTGCCTAGATGCCTCCTGCATCCAAGAGAACTACCTCCTCCACGTCGATGCCTCCAACTGCTACGTTTTTGTCTTGCTACCAACGTCTCCTCCATGTTACATCACTGCCCGTTGCACTTCTCTACATTTCCATCTTTAAAAACTAGTTTGTTTTGCTTGTGGCACCCCGTCTGCTGGGTGTGTGATTTCACCTAGTGAACTCTGGTTTGTGTCTGCAGGGACGAATTAGTTATGGTCCTTAGATTATCTGCTTTGTTTGTCTATGTCTTTCTCTATATGAGAAACTGAGCCAGACCTCCATGAACAACACTCATTGGTAGGGGTTTTATAAGGTTTTCTCTCCAATTGCAAATAGGGGTTACCCAATCCAAAACCCAATGGACACAAAACCTTTCAGTTTTCCAGTTAGTTTTCTCAACTTTAAAGTGAATAAGAACCGCTTCTTTACTCTTGCTGTGAAAGGAGTAGTTTCCCAATTAAAATTCAATCGGAAGGAATTTATATCATAAATTTACTTAAGAGTTCGAAGGCAAGCTGACGAAGATTGAATAAATCTTTAAATACAGCTTTAATATTTAAATAAGTCAAAATTATCCCTAGAGTCATAAACCTCAAAAGGTTGTTCCCTAGAATTTTTTTAAATAATCTATTTATATTCTGAATTACAGTAATATACCTATATTTTTATTTTACAGTAATAGACATCTATCACTTCATAGTTGGGTGACATGGGCTAATCACCTAACTGTTCGGTGACACATGGCCAAGTCGCCCAAGGTTGGGAGACTAGCCCATGTCGCCCAATCGTTGGGCAACTTGGTCCTCTAGTCGTCCAACTGTTGGGAGACTAGCCCATATTGCCCAATTGTTGGGCGACTTAGGGCGACTAATACTAGTCGCCTAAACATTGGACGACTAATACTAGTCGCTCAACGTTGGAGCAATTACTTGCTGCCAGTTCGTCCATTTCTCTTTGACCTAATCCCCTCACGAGCTATCTTACCATTTCTCTCACAGAACAGATCAGCCAAAAAGGAGCTTGAAAATAATAACTGGATTCATGCAATCTGAGGGAAGATTACCACCTCTAATCAGCTAGAAGAGTTTGTGTCGCTTTGGATCCATCTAATCGATGTCCACCTGCAACTAGACATGCTAGATATCATCATTTGGCACTGGACTACTGATGGACAATTAGTATGGTATAAATTAGAGAACTCTAATTTATGTGTTGGTCCAATCTTTTATGGTACGAATGTCGATCAGTTGCTTTCTCTTCCCAGCCTTCTCTTGGTTGTGGAACAACAGCAGCACCAAACAACTCCTGATCAGAAAAGTCTTCTCTCAGTGGTAGAACAACAGCAGCGCCAACTCCTGATTAGAAAGTCTTCTCCCGGTTGTAGCAGTAGTAGCCAACAACTTCCTGTCGCCACAGGCAGCAGCGACAGTTGAAACTTCTGTACTTAGCTTTTCCAGTTGAATGCAGCAGCAGCAGCAACACTTTGGCTTAACCTTTCCAGCCGAATGCAGCAGCAACAGTAGTGCCGAGTAGCACCACCAACTCTCTGATACACAATAGCAGCTGAACAGCAATCAACACTAGATCTCCAGTAGCAGAGATTAAACAAGTTGGTGACCCAATCCTCTCCTTCAGCACATGACAAAGCAATTGTATGCAATCTTTCCCAACTCTCGGAGCATCAGCTTGATGTGATTCGTCTAGTTGAAAGGAGTAGATGAATTGCACGCCAATTCCTAGCAACCTCCTAGTCCGTGCACGACAATGCACACGATCCAGAAGAAAGGAAGAAAGGGATCAATTGATCTAGTCCACGAACTTGATTAGAGTTCAAGTCCACAAACAATGATGAAAATCCTAGATGGGAAATTCATAGAACACGCGCACAAGGTGGCCACCTAACATGGTGATTTTGATTTTTCTATTTTTTGATAACCTCAAAAGAAAAGACATGCCCTTTTACAATGGCCGACAGCCAGACTTGCCAACACATGCATGTCTACTAACAAATAGACTCAAAACTACTAGTCGGACTCAACAAAAAACTAACAACTCGGTTACCAAAACAAGCTGCACGATATAGCTGATGCATGCTCTTCTGGTTCAGGTACTTTCCAACTGTTGTATTATCATGTGTGCCAACCTTTGATCTTCTCATGGCGGCCTCTCTCACCTCCCTCTCGGCACTAATAAGTATTTTCCCAACTAAAAAAATTAATACTAGCTGAAGCGTTTACGGTTTGTAGGCCCGTATCAACAATACTCTACCAGATCGGCCTACCTAGCCCAATTCTATGGTTGTTTCAAAATATACAACACCAACTCGATTTGGAAAGCCAAAACAGAGAACAAATACAAATTGTTTGCCTAGATGCTCGTCCAAAACAAGATCCTTATGGCAGATAACCTAGCCCTCCAAGGATGACCCCACCAACAAATTTGTACCCTGTACCATTCACATCAGGAAACTGGTGTTCATCTTTGACTCTACTGCCCCTTTGTGGCCGAGGTGTGGGCTCAAGTCTTTACTTTCACTAACAGTTATATCCCCCAACAAGTCAAATTTACGGAGTTCGCATCCATCCTAAACTAGTGGCTGCAACCTTCAAACACTCTTCCAATAGAACAGAGAAGGGATTTCAATGGCCTAACCATTTACACCATGTGGAACATCTGGAAAGAAAGGAACAGATGAACATTCCAAAACAATTCCGACCTTGCACAGCAAGTAGCAAACAGAGCAATTGAGGGCATCTAGAGAAGAAGGAAAGCCTTTCACTAGAGTTGGAATCCTTGTGCCTTGTGTTTTTCGTTAGAACTCACTCCTTGCTCAATACGTTAGGCTTATGCCCTTTTTTGTCTTTTCTCTCTTGAGCCTATGATATGTAATACCTCGTTATGTAAGACGGTGCCATGGCATGGCCTTGTTGTACACTTCCATTTTCTTCTCTTAATTGAATGGTAGAGCATGCCCTCTTTTAAAAAACTAGTTAGTAAGCTGTCCATGCGTTGCAACAGAAACTTAAAACTTTGCATCAAATATTATTAGTAGAGATATATGTCAATAGAGTAAAAATAAAGATGACTTTTCGTCTATAAGCAATGCAACTAATTATCTTTCGTCGGTAAATCCAGAAATCAATCGTCAAGAGGCAAATAGCATCCTAAAGAACCAAATGAGATATGTCCATCTACCTACAGCTCCTACATCCCTAGAGCGGATAGGTTAGAACAAATAAGCTTGACCTTCGTCTGGGCTAAGCAAAGACAACCGAGCTAGCTGTGAGATGATGTTTGAAGGTTGAAATTGTTCATGGGAAGTATCTTTGTCAGCGGAAGTATCTCAAATGTTAGTTTTGTTTTTTTGCGTTTCTGGGGTCTGTGCATTTATGTTTGTAGTGTGATCCTTGAGATCGTGCAATTGTGGGTTGCCCTTTTCTCATTGGAAAGCCATGTCAGGTAGGTCTTCGCTTTCTGTTCGTGCTTTCTTGTATTCTCTTATATATATTCAAGAGTTGTACTAAATATTCTACTCACTTGAAATTATCCATCATGTCACAAGAACTGATGGTGGGTAATATCCAGAAGCAGTTCTAATCATTTGGCTTGAACCTCGTAAATTTGTTTTACATGAGAAAATGCTTGAACCTTGCGAATGTGTTTTACATGAGAAAATGGCTAGTGTCCTATGTTACCCCTATGATACTGTACGATTTTCTGAAGCTGTTTCTTGATATTGTATTATAATTTCTTTTGTCAACCAAGAGATACAGTACACTGGTTGGATTAACCAAGCATTGGCTATTTGCATCTAACTTCAGTGTAAACAACAAGAAAAATATATGTTTACCTCGCCTGAATCAGATCGAAATTACCGAGGAAAGCATGTTTCTGGATGAGCATAACAGATAACACTAATGCTGAACGAACAGAGATGGGGAACATCTCGCGGTTCCCCATTTGTTTGGTAATGTTGAATCTTAAACTGTTAACCCAACTACATAAAGTGATAGAATATTGTAGCACCAAGGTTTTGACGATTTTATGAAGAATCACCGTTTCGTCTCCGTGGGTTGCGTCTGACTCATTGGCCATCAAATCATCCTCAAGAATCCCCGACTCCCATCTTCCTTGGTCCTTGGCTTCCTCTACAGCATCATCTGCCATCTCACTCTGCGATTCGGCTGGTTCAGTCCAGCAGCGAGAACACAGCCACACGTGCCTTGCCGCGCCGGAGTTCTTATCGTCGGACTTCCTCTTGCATCCAGACACCACTGCTGCCGCTGCCTCCTTGGATTTCTTGACACCACGCGTGGGCTAGGGTACACCTTGCATAGGACAATCTCATCCGCGGAGCCCTCTTCTTTGCCGTGGTTGAGGCAGATCTCAACCATGAGCCACCCCAATCAAACCCGCACCGCAGACCATCCTCCTTTACGAATGTGAAGGATTGACGCTGCCCTATTTGGCGGCTGCGGTGGACGTTGGGCGACCATGGCCTTCGCAGTGTGCTTTGAGTGCCAACACCCCTTCCCAAAGCCCACTATGTGCGCCTTCCGTTGCCCACGCCTACTCTTGGACCGCACTGGGGTGAAGAAGTACCACGCCTTCTCGCTGTCGCTCACGATCGCTGGGCAGAACTCCTTTGTCAGGTCAGCGGGGTCGAGGGAGGGGAGGGGAGAGTTGGATGGAGAGGTCTGGAGATGGGGGCGCAGTGGTGGAGGCGACACAGAGTGGGAGGTGTGGTAGTGGCGGCGAGGCGCGCGGCGCAGAGGGGAGGGGAGGGAGAAGTCAACGACAGCCGCCGCCGCCGAAGCAAAGCGGGGGGAGCGAGAGGAGGGAGGTGTGGAGGTAGGGTAGCCTGGCCTTCATGGGTGCCGAGCGGGGTTATGAGCGGAGATTAGGAGGGAGAGGAGATGATAATTTTGTAGGAGAATTTGGCTAGTGCATTAGATGTGAGAAGAAGTGGTGGTGTGGCGGTTGTGCCATAAGAGCAAGTTTAATAGTATAGATAGCTGCTACCTCCAATACATTTCCATGTCATCAAAAGATAATGATGCAGTTAACTCATACAATAAGCTGGCTATAAGTTATCTCCACAAGAGCTCTCAATCATTTAATACATACATAAGTATTGATAATTTAATACATGCATGGGTATAGGAGTTAGTTCTATTGGTACATGCATGGATAACGCCTCTTTTCCTGTGCTATAGCCTGACTCTTGCATGGGAGCTGGCTTGGCTCTCTCTCTCCTTTTCTTAGCCTGACTCTTGCATGGGAGCTGGCTTGGCTCTCTCTCTCCTTTTCTCTCCCCTCCACATAGGACTATGCTGACATGGATTCCCTTGTAGCTAGCACAGTCAGCCTTATTAAACTTGCTCTAAGGGAGCACGGCGATTGTGATGGAGGACGACAGATTGGAGGGTTTTTTAAAAGCCGATTCGTTTGGGCTTTTCATGGGAATAGGGAACGTGGGATACTGTGCGAGGGGAGGAAGGTGAACAGACAAATTTCTATATTATATTAGTAGAGATAATTAAACACTCGCTGTTGTAACTTCTACTATATATCTATTTTTCACACCATGAATATACTTTATTGTAGAGAAATTACAGTACTGGAATGTCCATGACATTAAGCAAATCTGGTCTGCTTGCGCTGCTGCGATGACGCCGACTTCCATTTACCACCGGAGACAAGCGTATGCGTCTAGATATAAATTGCAAGAAAACATCACGTACAACTATCCATTTTGCACGATTTATCTAGGGTTACCCAAAGCGGCAGGACACACATACTGCCAATTCGCGAATCTTTTATCTCGCTTGTCTCAAACCGCGACAATTATTCAGCGCGCGCGCGCACACACATACGTCGTCTCAACGATCTTCTCACGGATAAAACATAGAAGTAGGCAGCACGAGGCCCATCATTACATAAAATACTGTAGAAACCAGTAAAATCAGAAGCATCATGCTTATGAAAGTGACTAGCTGATCGATGCAACATCTGGCACAATAATTAACAAGAAGAGTACCCTCCGTTTCTTTTTATAAGTCATATTTTGCTATATGTCGTATTTTGCTTAGACACAGGGATTAATTAATTATATTTTAAAACGGATGAGCATACAGATAGAAAATCTGTTAATTAATTACTCAAATCACACCGGAAATGGGAAATACATGGCACGAAATTAAGAGTACGACACGAGGTGGCCACTCGACTAGTACTCACACTCACACCGGCAGCAGCCAGCAGCCACTGCATCGGGACCAAAGGGCGACCGACCGATCGATTCCTATTCAGGAAAAAAACAACAACAGTAAACAACACATGGCAAGTATGTGTCACAAAAAAGCCCAGCATGCAGTAGCCTCTGTGGCCACGGATTAAGGTTATTAATCAACTAATTAATAGTAGGCGGCTAAACAACGTGCGTGCTCGATTAATTTAAGCATAGCGACCCCGACGCAACCGAACTATCGCATTAGCAGCTGTGTAATGTAGTAGTGGGTGATTTTTTTTTTATTCTTTTTTTAAGGCGATTGTACGTGCCACTAGGAAGTGGCAATGCAGTAGGGCTCGAGGATGAAGAGGGGCTTCTGCCGCAGCTGCCGGCACCGGCGCACGCTCTGCAGTAGCTCCTGCTTGTCGCGCCGCCGGGAAGTGAACAGGAGGAGCTGCTTGGTGTCGGCGGCGACCGAGTCCGACGGGTGCAGCCCGCCGCACTCGTCGTCGTCGCCGGGAGAGGGAGGGGCGCCGGAAGCGGTCGAGGCCACCGCGACCGCGGCCGCCAGCGTCGTCGTGGATGTGGAGGACGGCACCCGGCGCAGCGTCGGGGGTGGTGCCGCCGCCTGCGCGGTTTCGTCGCGGGCTGCGAACTCGGAGTGGGGCACGTCGACGGCGTGGCAACGGGGTTGGTCGAAGGTGAGAGGCGTGCTGCCAACGAACTTGTTGATGACGAGCGTCGAGCGGTGCACCTTGGCGGCGGTGGGCGTCTGCGGCTGCGTGCTCACTTTGACCTCCACGACGGTGCCCCTGTCCACCACCTCCACCTCCTCCTCGTCTTCCTCCTCTACCTCCATGACCACATCTTCCTCTTGCTCATTCTTGGCCTCCACGACCGGGAAGTACGGCACTTCGGTCGCTGCGGTGCTCTTGTTCTCCGCGCTCTGCTCGCGAGCAGAGCAGTCGACGAAGGAGAGGCGGAGGCGGCCGCCCTGGCGCCTCGCGTGGAGGTACCCTCGCGGCCTCACGACTACGGCCTCCACGACGAGGCGTCCGTCCTGGCGCCGCGGTCGCATCTGCAGGCACGGCCCATCGCGGCGCGACATGGACGGCAGCGGCGGCGGGAACGAGCGGCGCGGTGACCGCGTCCCGCCCGAGCAGTGGTAGTTCACCGCCACGAGCTCCTTCCTTTCCCACTGCTCCTCCGAGCAGTCGCGCGCCGCGCTGTGCTGCCAGAAAGACTCCTCCGCCTCAACAAGCGCTGCCGCAAGCGGCGGGTTGAAGAGGCAGGCCATGTCGGCGGCGGCGTCCAGGGACGCGGTGAAGTCGCCGGAGCCGGTCTCGGAGCCGAGGCTCTCGGTGCAGATCTCGAGGCTCTTCTGGCTCATCAGGTTCGACGACCGGCGCACGAGCGGGTGGACGAACGGCTTGGAGGCCTTCTTGGCGCCGGCCGCTTTGTCCACGTCGGCCTGGATGGCATTCCATATGTCCATCTGAGCAGGCCTGTCGTCGACGACCACCTCCGGCTTGTACGGCTCAGCCGGGTGCAGCCAGCTGGTTGCCTCGAACGCCGGCACTGCCGAGCCGCGGCACACCGCCACAGACATCTTCCTTCGCCTTGTGGAGAAAGATGTGAAGTGGCAGTAGCTAGCGCTTGCTCCCTGTGAAGAAGCAAACAAAAAAGAAATCACAAAGTGAGCAAGAGAAAACTGACTGAACATGCAAGTCAGAGCAACCAACGAGCTTAGCTTAACCGGTGTGGTGGCTTTCTTACCTCAAGGAAGCAGGCAAAGCATGCACGTCACAAAGACCAAGAGAGCTTGGAAGCACTCGTAGTTTTGAGAGTTTGGGAGTTGTTATCGTAGTCGTAGCTAGTCCTTGCTACTACTCTTGTTGTTACACAAGAAGAAGCTTTGTTGCAAGCTTATATGGCTTGGCTGCTGAGCTCGGAGGCTGGCTATTTGTAGGCTGGGGGAAGAGGAGAGAGGGAGAGAGACTGCCCCGTCTATGGCCAAAGGAGTGGGCCCCATGCTGCTGCACTATTTGCCTCCACCATGCTCTGCTTTCCTTCGCCTTTTCTGCAGTTTATTTATACTTCGACATTTCTTTTGCAAATATCACGGGATAATAACTAGCATGAAGTGAGTGCAATACTAGTGACGAAAAAGGAAATCACTACAAAAAAAAATTTAACAACACATAGTAATAACAACTATACTAGCTAGTCACTACTTCTCCACGTTTGTTACTATTATTGACCTTCTACATATTCCTTTCCTTCTAGATGTTCCTTCCCACTGATTTTGGATCAGAAGAACATGGTTCACCTGCCAATCAGATAGTTAGAATCGTGAGTTCGTTTTCTCTTGATCGAAGTTTGGTTGATACCAAGTGGCAAGTACAACCTATAGTAGTAGAAAATGAACTATTTTCATGAGAGAATGGACTAATAATTTAACGCCCGTTCGTTCGCAGCTGGAATATACTCGATACCCCAATATGTGTTTTCTTCAGCTAGCTTTGCTCTCGTTCTTACATAGTGGTTTAGGTAAGTACTACATAGAAAGATTCCATTTTTGTTGCTTTAGATTTTTTTTTGTTTGCGTCTCCATACAAGAACGAAATTCATCCTTCGTCACTGGGGTGCCGAAATGACAATCACCCAATTCACTACATGCCCTTTGCAGAAGTGGAAGAAAGAACGAATGGAATAAAATACCATGTCCTCTCCGTTCCTCTCCTTACTTACTTTTCTTCAACACAAACAATTTTATATGTTCATAGATACCTTTTTGTGTTACTAAGGATTATGTGAGAAGGTTTAAAAATATTTATAATGAACCATTGACAAATTATGTTAAGTTAAAAATTCAAATTTATGAAATATTTAGATTTTCAATCTGATAGTTTCATCCTGACGGTCACACTGACTTTGCTGAGCGGTCAGGCCGATCGCGCCTGGCAGTCAGACCAGCTAGTCTAAATTTCAGCTGAGAATTATGAATTTTGGGAATTTGATCATGAATCGAGTCGAATTACCCTAGGTTAGTGCATTCTTGGTGCATGAAATATGTTTGAACTAACGTAGATCAAATTATAAAGAACTTGTGTCCGAAAATAATTTTTTTTATCTTTAAATGTGCAGGAAAATTGAGAGTCAGCTATGGTCAACGGTGAAGACTAGGACTACGCTTATAGAGGAGCCGAGATCCAAAATAGTCAAAGATATTGGGTGAGATAGTTAAGTTCAAGCGTGGCACAACAAAGGCAAGAAATATTGAAGGAAAAATTAGAGTGACGGGTTGCACCAAGTGGCTTAGTCAGTGTAAATAAGACGTGATCTGGTGGAAACCAAAACATGAAAGACTTGTCAATGCACGGTAAGCCATTAGTTCACATACACGTTATAAATATAGTAATTGCTTGCAAGGAAAGAAGACAGGGTCAATGCGATGGTATTCTGGTAGTTGGCTAAGTACCGAAAACTTTGTTGGATCAAAACTGTGGCGCTTGAGCGGCACTTGGGAAAGTGATTTAGGTCAAGGAAAAGCTGAGAAGATTAAGTGGTTTAAAGATTAAAGATTTAGCTGGTTTGGGCTCATATGCTTTAAAAAGCGTGTATGTACTGTTCAGGGTTAACGGGTTCCTCTAACTGTGCTAATGGGTAGTATCTATTAGGGTTAAATGTGGACTGGTTATCTATCTATTTAATAGGTTGGGGTGGAATCTTGCAAGCCAATCATTTCAATCATTTCATTCTTGAGTTATAGGGTTAGGATTTAAGAGAAGAGTAAGTGTTATGGTGTACTCTATTGTCCTCCTTTTGGAGTGACCGTAAAATATTTATCTTTAAGTAGCAATCGATCAACTTTATTCATCTTTCATAAAGTGTTCTTGTCTTGGTTGATTTGATCTTGTTCTTGTTATTTCTTTGCCTCTTCTCTCCCCTTCTTGATCTTGTTGTGTGCTAAGGACATGTAAGTACTGGAGATCACTTATGTAAACCACATCACATCCATCTAGGCACTGTGGTTTGTAAGATTTCAATGTTACCTGGTTCTTACTTGATTTGGAACACTTTTTGAGGAATCTTGATCTGACAGTCTTGGCTTCGAATCTTTGGGTGGTCTTGCCTGTTGTGACATGTGTGAACTCATCTAGAGCCATCTTGACTGTTCTTAACCCACGTGCAAGTTGTTTATCAAGTTTTTTGTGAATTGATCGGTTGTGATGCAACATTACATGTTTTGAGAAAAACGTTAGAACCTTTACTAAGATCTATGCAATCCTTGTATGGAATAGTTTCATAAGACTCTCAATAAGGTGTGTAAAGTTTCACTTCATTTGAACATGGATTTCGAAGTTTACACTAAAATGATTTTGGTTTGGAGTGATTTTCTGTTCTGAGAACAAGGGTGCGGTCAGATCGCTCATAGGCCCCGTTAGACTGGCTGCCAATTAGACTGGTGATTTGTGGCCGGTCAAATCACCTACCAATCAGATTGCACCTCCAGTGGCGGCCAGACCGGTTAGGGGTTGAATCTTGTGAGCCTTTGTTGTTTTAGATTGTTGTTTAGATTTAGGCTGTCAAATCTAATCATGTTAGCTTTTTAGCTTTGGAGTGAAAGATTTTTAGATACTTTAAAAAAATTTATAGATTGTATTATTCATCTCTTCTGTTATCATTGCCAGTCCTACTGTTACTCCTTTGCCGTTCTTTAAGTGGAATGGAGATACCTCTCTACGCTATAGCACAATTTTGTCGGATGGAGTATGTGTAGTCATGTCTTCTCATTGTTTTGTTGCTTATTTCTTGATAACTCTTTATTTGAGATTCGTGGATCAGCTCAAAGTTCTGTAGTTATTTTGTTAGTACTCTTTTGTACTACGAAGTAGAATTGGACTTGAACTTCCACTACGAAGTGCCAATTTTGAGGCGATCTAAGTTAAATTGTTAACTAGAAGACATTCTTGAATCACAAGTAAAGAAACTATAGGGTAAAAATACAAGTGCTGCATGGGAGTATGGGACCGATAATCACGTAATGTTAGTAAAATACTGTATGTATTTTCAGCACGCAGCGCTAACCCGATGCTTCATGCTTGGCAACAGAGCGGATCTGAGACGGCGGCGCCCTCCATCGGGAGTTCGGGACGCTTTTCGGGAGAATTTTTTGTACGGATAACCTATTTTTTATTCAAAATTACAGAAATATGCCTGCGGAATTTTTTTTTGCAAAAATAGGCTCCAGTCACCCATTAGTTAGGCGATTGGAGCCTTTCGCCCAACCCAACAGCGACAACTGAAAAATCTCTCAACCGTTGGGTGATTAATTGCAGTCGCCCCATCGTTGGGCGACTTTCATGCAGTCGCCCAATCGTTGGACGACTGCATCCAGATCTTCGCCAAAAATAGTGAAAATTGGTGGAGCTGTTCTTCATACATCCAAAAGTCTCCAAAAAAAAATTTGAGCAATTTCGGCCACGGGATCAAAAGTTATAGCAGTTTCAATTGAGGCCGAAACGAATTTGAGTCCGTTTCCGACACACCTTCAGTAAAACGGGCATAACTTTTGCATACGGTGTCCGTTTTCGACGTTCTTGTACTCGTTGAAAAGCTAATGACAAGCCCGTTTATGTTCATTATATATTTTAGGTGTGTAAAAAAATTTGGAAATTTTTTTTAAGAACGATTGACCGTAGAACTATCGGTACATACGATGGTAAATGATATTTTGATGTTACTGAGAATTCGTGTCTCTGGGCTAGAATTGGGTTGAGGACATCGACGGGCTCAATGGTCAGATTATCACAAACGATTCTACATACAAACCGTCTGTAATACTCCCTATCACAAGTTTTATATACCGATGCAATATAAACAACTAGTCTGAAAAGATAAAATAGCTAAGTTTTATATAGCTTATATATACTCATTTGAAAGGTTTCGACAAAATCTACAACTTTTCAGTTGAAGCAAAATCCAAATTCTGAAAGGAAGACTAAGAAAAAGGGCAAAAACAGAAACTAAAAACTTGCGACGCAGGTTTAGGTCCAAAGATGACCGATTTTCGGGGTCTTGGAGGGCGACGGGCGCAAGCTGGTCGTTTTTTTGGATCGGGCTTGTCGTACAAGAACGTCGAAAACGGACACCGTATGCAAAAGTTATGCCCGTTTTACTGAAGAAGTGTCGGAAACGGACTCAAATTCGTTTCGGCCTCGATTAACTGCTATAACTTTTGATCCCATGGCCGAAATTGCTCAAAAAATTTTCTGGAGACTTTTGGATGTATGAAGAACAGCTCCACCAATTTTCACTATTTTTGGCGAAGATCTGAATGCAGTCGCCCAACCATTGGGCGACAAACAATGGGAGGGCGACTGGAGGAAAGTCGCCCAACGGTTGGGAGATTTTCCAGTTGTCGCTGTTGGGTTGGGCGAAAGGCTCCAATCGCCCAACCATTGGGCGACTGGAGCATATTTTTGTAAAAAATTTTCCTGCAGGTATATTTCTATAATTTCAAATAAAAAATAGATTATCCGTACAAAAAATTCCTTTTCTGGAGACTGTCCCTACACACGGGACTGTCTCCGAAGCCGTCCGATTGTACACTGTAGCACTAACGGACGGCATTAGGAATAGCGAAGCACAGTCCCTATATAAGTTCGGGTCCCCCTCCATCCCCATCCGGCAATACCGATTAATGGCCTATTAATTCCTTATAGGGGTTTTGTAGGGAACGAATATCTAAGTTCATTTGATATTGAATATTTTTTTAAGTTTACAATATAATTTACAAGAAATGAGTACATTTATTAATACCAAAGGTGATAGAATAAATATTATACAAGTAATATACCATAAATTATCAGAAATATATATACAGTACAAGACAAAATACGTAAGTTTTAGACATATGGATGTACCGATTTACACGTAAATATGTGTATAGCGCGAGTATGGTGGGGAGTGCGGATAGGGAATGCAGTCCCTGTCCTATGTAAGATGGTGGGGACAAATTCTCCATATACCGATTCCTCAAATAGGAGAATTCCCTATGTTTGCTAGACAGGGGAACACACATGTATCCGACAACATACATCATACTACAAGATTTGCTTTCCAAGGTCCTATCATCCTGTCGGATCATTTTGATCTTAATCCTACGTATGATTATAATTATAAATAGTGGTCAAGATCTTATAATTAGTTGGAAACACAATTTTTGAGGTATGATCATACCATAATCCTACAAATACAAAACAGTGATCTTACTTACCATCCCCGAACATTTTTTTTGTGGCTATTGTATGTAGGGGTGAAAACAGATTGAATACACATGGATAATGACTCTATCATATTTATGTTCATATTTTTCTTCGGAGCGGATACGAATACGGATACCCGAATACAAATTTGAATACAAATAATACCGAATACAAATATGGAGCAAATATGAATCGAATACAGTCACAAATATTTCTCGAAACGTGAAAACCCTTTAAATTGTATGTACAAAATGAATAGAAAACATAAATAGCTTATTTGATCCTAACATTCATGAAATATATATATATATATATATATATATATATATATATATATATATATATATATATATATATATATATATATATATATATATATATATATATATATATATATATATATATATATATATGCTAATGTATAATTGGCTACTAAAGTGTCCTGTAAATGGGCTGGGCTGAAAAAAGGATATATGTTGCGGATATCCAGCCCCTGAATATCCAGATAATCTGAATCTGTATTCGTATTCGACGGATAGTGAGCTACAAAACGCGTATTCGTATCCGATAAAAAATCAGTATTCATTTCTGATCCGATATTGTCCGACAAATATGTGAGCCAATAATATTCGTATTCGAAAATAGTTTGGATCAGTCGGGAACTATCTGATCCGTTTTCACTCCTAACTGTAAGTAGTCACATTCTTAAGGCTTAGCAACCAAGAGATTAATTACGAGATCAAATCTTGGAAAAATTTTCACATATAAACCCATTCACCTTGTAGTTAGTGGGACTTGAACTATGTGAGCTACAAGATGTGTGTCACACTGGTCAGACTAAGCTACTTGTTGGTAAGAATTCAATACAACAAGTTAGCAACTAACTGTAATATTGTTTACCAAAGAAGGTACCGCTCAATTGGGCTGAAATAAGATGGCTTATGGCTGAAATTTCGCTATACTTTGCTGAAATTACACTGTAACTGATGGTAGCTTATTTAGCGTAACTAAATTTAAAAAATTTAAAAAGAGAAAAAGCAGGTTAGCCCATCATGAATAATGCAAACGAATACAGGAAAAAAGAACCGGAAAAAAGCTCAAAAAAGCCAAAAAAAATCAGAAAAAGATGAAATTTATGAATAGTGAAAAATAAGTTAGAAGGTTAAGCCGAAATGAGTGGGGCCAAAAGTTATCGATTAGAACATCCAGGAGAGCATGCATATCATGTCATGCTACAAGTCCTTAGCATTAAAATGTAGACCAACACTGGTCGGACTAAGCTACTTGTTGGCAAGAATTCAATACAGCAAGTTAGCAACTAGTTGTGATATTGTTTAACCAAAGTGTCAATAATCAAATCATCAATCTTACAAAATATAGGAAAAATCGAGCCTCACAGAAGGGTTAAAGAGAAGAAAGAAGACTATCTTAATTTCTATATTGGAAATAAAGTCTAGAGTGATTACAAAGGAGATGCTTTTAGCCCTAACTTTGCTTATTCTTTGCCTCTGTCGTCTATTGATTGATTTCTTTACCCATCTCTTCATTTTTCTCCTGTAATGTTTAAATAGCGCCAAAGAGGTGTCAGTTGTCAGCACGAACAAGTATCTTGTCGATTCCTCCCATCTGGCCAAGCAAGCGGTTATTATCAGCGAGAGAAATATGACAAATAGTTGTTGACTTATTATTTTAATGTAAATACTAACCTATGATTGTAATGAAGTTAATTCTACTTATTATTCTTGTTTAATTGAGAAGAGTGGTGATCTTATCTCCCCTAGCCCCTGACTGCTTTCTTAGTAGAAAAATGTACTAAGCAAGTAGTAGAAAAGCAAGATGTATTATTCTTATCTCTGACCAACAAACTTAGATATATCAACACTTTTGGTAATGAGGCTGCAAAGGATCGGATAGTACTAGGAAATTCTCATGACGGGGCAGAGCCACAGTGGGAGATTTCGACTAGCTGTAGATACCTTTGTCCATAACCGTGATATAACATAGTCAAACGGTTAGAAGACAAATGATATAAAAAGGCTTTTGCATTTATGTATAATTAAAACTACACAACAACAACATGTGTAACAACAACATGCTATCCAACCTAGTCGTAGAATAGCCAAGGACGTAAGGCATGAATAAAACTTCTCAAAATGTATTCTATCCCTTGGTTTGATTAGTAGCAAAGATCGTAGGAAAAAGGCCATTGCTAGGAAACTCTTTTAGTGGGTGTGACCATATGTAGAGAGAAGAGATTTTAACTAGCAGGTTTTTTGTGTCTCGACTAGAGTAAACAAGATAATAGTATAATAAAGAAGTAAGAAATAAAGCCTTTTATCCCTCGAGCTGTAAATGATTTATAACAATTGTCTATTTTTCACTTTGTTTCCTTCAGAGGAAACGAGCAAATTATTGTGAAAGCCTTGGGTGTCAAGGTCACAAGAAGAATATGCATGGTGTTTAATGACAATGTCAAAGCCAATATGTCATTAAGTGAAAATATCCCTAAGAAGGGGTCTGAGAGAAGTATGGGTATTCTCAGAGAAATTAGACAACGTTGATAATATAAGACCAGAATCAGGGCAAGAAATTACCATAGAAATACTTATCGAATAAAATTGCCATAATTAAAAATAACTTAATTTAACATAAATAAAGAAAATATTGTACATAGAACTTACATAACTGATCAATGTTCCATGAATTTGGAAGAATACACCCATCCTACATGGCAAGTCATACTGAGCCTAGTTGGGTGATTTCGACCATAGTTTAAGGATCTTCCCACTTATGGGAAAACTTATTATGATAATCCTGGCTCTAAATTGTTTCTAAAAACCAGAGTACTTACGCTAAGCTATGAGGTTGCACTTTATGACTATGGTACCATCGCATGGCTTGTTGGTAGACCGCCGATCAAACGAGTGTTGCATTCCTTCACTCTTCTAGGAAGTTAATGTCATCGGTTCGATGATTTTCTTGATCATTAGAAGTATAATGATCTGTTCGAGTAGAGCCAATCTTTAGTTCTAGAGAAAGCGTGGCTTCTACTCCATAAACTAAGAAGAAGAGTGTTTCTTTGGTCGCACAACTGGTCGTGGTCCGAACAGCCCACAATAATTGGTCGAAAGCTCTTTTTTTAATCCCCTATATTAATATACCATTGGCTCCCTCTACTACCCCATTAATCTGTGGATGAGCTACAGAAGTGTAACATACTTTGGTACCTAGACCCTCACAGAATTCCTAAAAATTTCTGCTCAAGAACTAGGTACCATTATCTGTGATTATAAGATTAGGTACACCAAGTTGTGTAACCATGTTTTTAGTTATGAATTTCTTAGCTGCGTCAGTTGTTATCTTAACAACTGATTCAGCTTCGATCCATTTTATATCGATCATCAAAAATAGGAACTCGAAGCCCTATGGTGCTTTTGGGGAATATCCCAAGATATCTAAGCTCCATGTTACAAAAGGCCAAGAGAGAGGGATTGTATGGAGTGGCTGTGCAGGTTGATGTACTTTTTGGCTATGAAACTGACATTATACGCACGTTGTCACAAGTTCCTTTGTATTATAAGGAGCAGTTGGCCAATAGTACCCTTATCGAAAGGCTTTACCGACTAGTGTTCTATAGGAAAAATATCCTCCACAAACTCCTCCATGTATTTCAGATAGTAAATGTAATCCATGTTTTTAAGATATACATCTCATCAGCACCTTGTGAGCTCCTCGTTTGTAGAGGGTACAATTGATCAGAGTGTATGATTTGGTCTTTCGAGCTATACGATCGGCCTCTACACCATTTCATCAAGTTTGTCGTGCTGAAAATACTCATAGATTGATATCATCCAATTATTTTTAGAGTCGATCTGAGTGACCTTCACAGGAGCTTCTTTGGAATTCTTGACTACCGAAGGTTTGTTGAGTTGCTCTAGGAATACTCCAGGTGGAACGGGTCATCTTGAGGAAGCCATCCATGCCAACTAATCTGCTAAAAAGTTTTCTTTTCTAAGAATGTGTTGGACTTTAAAACCAAAGAAATGTTTCTCTAGTTTCTTAACCTTTGAAAGATAAGATGACATCACGGTACTCAAGCATTGATATACTTCCCTATTTGATTTGCTACTAGTTGAGAATCACCTTTCACTAATAGTCTGTGAATCTTGAGTGCCTTAGTTGCTCGGAGGCCGGCAGTACGCTGCCACATTGTTTGTGGTAGGGAAGTTTAACTGAATGGTGTGTTTTATGCTTTCTCCAGTAGGAAAGATCAGGACTACCCTAGGCCCCCAAGCCTTTTAGCATCAAAGATCCGTCGAAATACATAGTCCACTACTCGTGGTTCTCGTACTTGGGCCCTAGGATAGGCTCAGGATTTATCCATTCAGTAATGAATCCTACTAAAGCCTGGGGCATAACATTTTTTCATGAGATGAAATACAGATCAAACTTTTGAATCTCGATCGCCAATTTTGCTATACGTCCTGACGATTCTCTGTTTTGGAGGACTTGACCAAGAGGGTATCCAGTTAGCACCACAATCTTATGGGTATGCAAGTAATGCCCTAATTTCCTTGAAGTCACAACGAGGGCATACAAGAGTTTTTGTATTTCTGGATATCGCTCTTTTGGTCCATATAAGACTTCGCTTATGCAATATACTGGTCATTGGATATTGCCACGTTCAACGACTAATATTGCACTGACTGCTTGTGGTATAGCATCCAAGTATAAATTAAGGATTCTCTCGGTCTTGGAGAAACTAAAATCAGGGCACTCATTAAGTATTTTTTGACTTCTTCAAAGGTGTTATTAGCTTCTTTAGTCCACTCGAAACTCATGTGTTTCTGAAGAAATTTAAAGAAAGGTAATCCTTTTTCTCCAAACCACACTATGAAATGACTTAACGCTATCATACAGCTGGTTAGTTTTTGCCGCGGGGTACACACCTTGGGCTTTGAATGCTTTACATACGTTAAAGGTGAGTTAGCATTTTCGGTCAGTAATTTATTGACCTGTTCGAGAGACTTACAATCATAGGCATATACCATCTTCATGTCTTCTCAAATTGTTATAACTCCTTTCAGCCTTGGCATTTTGGGAATTTGGTTACCATATTACATGGCCACCAGAAACTTGGCTAGAGCTGGTCAGCCAAGGATTCCATTGCACGCAGTTTTGAAATCTACTATATCAAATGAGATCCACTCCGTTTGAAAGTTACTAGGACTTCCAAGCATAACCAGTAAAGTCACTTTTCCTATCTGTTTGGACAAAGATCCTGGAACTATGCCTTGGAAGGCATACTTCATGGGTTTTATTTTAGACATCGGAACTTGCATTTCTTCGACAGCTCCCATGAATAAAGTACGAAGAGAACTACCTCCATTGACTAGAATGTGATTAACCTTGTAATTATTAATAGTAGATTCTACCATGATAGAGAACCTACCTGCTCGAGTCGAAGGAATGTGGTAGTCTTCTCTACCAAAGGAGATGGCTATTTTCGATCACCTAGAGGGCTTGATGGTGACCAGAGCATTAGTGAGATAACCATTATTTGCAATTGGAGAGAAACCCTTATAAAACCCAGATACCGGTTCACAGATTCTCCGAGTGGTCATTTGGTCGGGGCAAGATGCACAATATTTCTCCAACCAAGATACTCAGCTAGCAGCTTCTGGAGCCTTACGACCATAGGGGTCCTTTGGCCTTAATTAAATATTAAAGCCTTATTTAAGGATTTATTCAATCCTCATCAACTATCCCCCGAACATTTTAGTGAATATGAATTTATAATATGAATTCCTTTCGATTGAATTTTAATCAGGAAACCACTCCTTTAACGGCAAGAGTAAAGAAGCAGTTTTCATTCACTTTAAAGTTAAGAAATTAATTGGAAAAGTACAAAGTTTTGTATCCTCAGGCTTTAGATTAGATAACCACTATTTGCAGTTGGAGAGAAACCCTTATAAAAACCCCTAGCGTGTTGCCTTTTCTCTTCACGCTTTTAGAAAAGCCTTTCATCTTCTTCTCTGCCCTAGCACTCTTCAGCCATAGCTTTGAGTCCTTTCGAGATGACTTAGCACTGCCATACAACCGGTTGATTTTTGGGCTTCCTTCTTTGTGATCGGAGGACACATCTGCTCAATGGCTTCTATTTTCACTGGATTTGCTTCAATTCCCCGCTAGTCGAAACTAGAAAACTAAGAAACTTTCTATAGAAAACTTTGAACACACATTTCTCTGAATTTGTTATGTCTTCTTAAGTTAGTAAAAGTTTCTTATAGATCAGAGATACAATCTCTGATATTGATACGTTTCATGAGCAAGTCATGAACATACACTATCACATAAAAGTTCATCACAGATGGTTCCTTAAACTGTCTGACTTCATGGGTTAGTGATAATAGAGGTTATCATAGACAATTTTTGAACCATCTGTGAACTAGAACCGTCTATGATAGTCCGTTATCACAGGCGGTTCGGAACTAGAACCGTCTATGATTGTCCATTATCATATACGGTTCGAAACTAGAATCGTCTGTAATAGTTAGTTATCATAGACGGTTCTTGGTAAAAACTGTATGTGATAGTTGTACCAGAGCTTAAAAAGTGGATAATTTTACCATAGCTTGGATGCCAAAAATGCAAACTTAGCCAAATTTTGGGCATCTAAGCTATGCTAAAAATGCAGACTTAGCTGAATTTTTGGGCATCCAAGTTATAGCAAAATTGAATAGATGGGGTTGAAGAAGAGGTAGGGAAAGGAGAGGAGTGGAGGAGAAGTGGGAAGATAGAAGAGGAGATGAGGAGAAGAAGAGCCAATAGAGCCTTCTATTTTTATGGGCAAATTTGGTGAGGAGAAGTGGAGGAGGAGAAGCGAGAAGAGAGAAAAGGAGAGGAGTGGAGGAGAAGTGAGAAGAGAGAAGAGAAGATGAGGAGAAGAATAGCAAAGCCTTCTATTTTAAAGAACAAATCTAGCAAGATGAGTGGAAATTCAAATTCGGTGAGAGCGGGTAAGTTAAAATATTATCACAGACGATTCTAGGTAAAGAACCATTTGTGATAAGTAGGTCATTACAGATAGTTTTTGTTCTGAATAGTCTGTGATACATCACAGACAGTTTGGAACAAAAATCGTCTATGATAAGTACATACATCACAGGTGGTTTTTGTTTTGAACTGTCTGTGATGTCTCACAGACGGTTCAAAAAAACCGTCTGTGATAAGTAGGTCATCACAGACGATTCTTTCCATCGCGGTAAACTTAGACGGTCCATCTTGTAAAACCATTTATGGTAACTATTACTGATGATTTGTATTGAACCATCTATGATAAGGCGTCTAGAATAATCTTTTTTTATAGTAGTGATAGGTCTCTAAGTTACGACCAATATGTGGGCCGAAGGTTTTTTGCATTAACCTTTGAAAAGTAGCACCAGCATTTTTTAGACCAAACGGTACTTTTATATAACAAAACGCTATGTATGGTGTGATGAAGAATGTTTTCTCTTCATCCTATTTACTCATGCTAACCTGGTAGTACCCTGAATATGCATAAAAAACTTAATAACTCATACCCAGAAGTAGAGTCAACAAGCTGATCGATACATAGAAGGGGGAAGTTGTCCTTCAGACAAGCTTTATTAAGATCTATGAAATCGATACACATTCATCATTTCTCATTACTTTTTCTAACCATTATAGGATTGGCAAGCCACTCTGGGTGGTCAACTTCACGAATAAATCCACCCTTGAGATGCTTGTCGATCTCCGACTGGATTGCCTCCTTCCGATCGGGTGCAAAGCGTCTTAGCTTTTGCTTGACCGATTTTTTGTCAGGCTGGAGTGCTAGCCTATGCTCGATCACCTCCATGGGGACACCGAGCATATCAAATGCTTGCCACATGAATACAACCAAAATTTCTTGAGTGATGGAGACAAGCGAATCTTCCCATTTTGGATCGAGTTCTACCCCAACTAATAACTTTTGGAATGTGGCACTAGCATTTTCAAGTCCAAATAAAGCTTTGACATTATTCAAAGTATTGTACTTGCCGAGTGGAATCTCCTTGACCTAGTTGGAGGGTTTTTGAGCCACCTTTGGTCTTGAGTGCTTGGTTTGCCCAGAAGGCGAGTTAGCATTTCTGGTCAAAAGTTCATCAACCTGTTCTAGGGATTTACGATCACGTGCATAAGCCATCTTTCTATCCCCTTGAACCATTATGACCTAGTCTCAAAGTTTACCACATTGAATGAGATTCTTTCCGCTCAAAAATTATCTAAGCTTTCGAACGTAACCGGTAGGGAAACTTGCTCTATCAGTTTGGTAGTAAATCCTAGGACTATGCCATGAAAGGCATATTTCATGGGCTTTATTTCGACTTGGGTACTTGCATTTCTTTTAAAGCTCCCGTAAACAGAATATTGAGAGAACTACCACCATCTACTATAACTCAATTAACAATACAATTATTTATGATAGGTTCTACGATAATAGGGAACCTACCTGGTCGAGTTGAAGAAATGGAGCAATCACCCTGACTAAAGGATATGGTTGTTTCCGACCATCTGGATGGCTTGGCGGTGATCAGTGCTTTGATGTGGTTCACTGCTTGATCCACAGTCTTTAGACGGCGTGATGTGGCTCCTGATAGTCCATCTCTTCATGGTCATCATTATCCTTTTTAGAGCTCAGTTCTCTGATCTCCTAAATGGAAGGTAAATGACCCTTGCCTAAGTAATAATCTTCCAACTTCTTTTGCTAGGCACGATAGCTGCACAGATCATGCCCTACCACTTGATGAAGTAGACACCACCATTTATTCTTCTTGGATTCATCAGTCGAAGCTTTTGCTTTTATTTCGACCGAAATAATCCTTCCTGCCCTTAATATACTTCTTTAGAATGGTAAGAACCTCTTTAGCATTGGGTTTATGATTCTTCTTACCTTTAGAAGACTTATTGGACTTCTCTTTTCTTATGCAGGCCAGGTTGAGGAATTTTCACTATTCGGTCGATGGCCTTATTCCATTCAACCACTTCGCTAGCGAATTCATACTTGTCGGCTATGCCGAATATTCGACGATTGTCCTTAGAGGGTCATCGCACTGTTCTCCATAAATCGTCAGTTCCTTAACCCAGTTTTGAAAGTCTGGATGACAGAGGTATCTGTAACCTCTAGAATAGAATTATGAACTTGACTGAACCTCTTGATATACTATCAAAGAGTCTCATTGGGTTCTTGCTAGATTTGGTGGAGGTCGTCTTCCTTTTTGGGGTGGTCGTATGTCCCCTAGAAGTTTGTGATCAGCAAGTCACAAAGCTACTCCCAGGTCTGGACTAATTCGATCGATTGGTTGAGCAACCAAGACCAGGCAGACCCCTCAGGAATTGTATACAAGTAGTTTTCCATCACATTATGGTCACCTCCTACAGCTCTGATGGCAGTGGTATAAATCTACAGAAATTCAAATGGATTCTATTATCCATTAAATTTCTCAACATTTGCTGGTCAGAATCTATCTGCCTAGTGAACTACTTGAAGGCCTACCGAGAAGCCTAACAACCTGCAATCAAGTCATGGCGCCTTCTTTGGAAAGAGGTTGGATTGTAGTCCATTGGAGATTGATTCCTCTGGTAGTTATAGTGGGGAACTGGAGCTACAATTTGATTGTGGACACTCACATGGTGTCTCCAACCAGATGTTTGGTTCAAGTGATGTTGTAGATCACCCGATCTATATGTTCATCCCTCATGACAAGGGGGAGGAGTGGCTTCATTATCGAAGAGCCTTCTTCCCCCCATGGCTTCCATGTCGAAACCTCTGGGGGGGTCTTGTGCCAGTTGTTGGATTGTTACCAGCCCAACCATGTTGGCTTCTACTAAGGGAGGAGTGCTCGGATGAAGTCAGAGTATGACTCTGCGAGTACCTTTGCTCCATGTACATCTCTATGCACCACTGTTGGAGGATTTCTGACACTTGACCTGCAACTTAAGCATATCCCAGAGCTTCTACTAGAGTAGGATTGAGTTGTTTAAGATATCATAGACTCATTGCAAGTTATAAATAGTTATCAAGGGCTGCGGAGGATTTCTATTGGCGGAAGGGGTATGATGGCCTTTGTTTCTCCCCAAGCCTCTTGCTTGTCCTATTTGACCTGTCAAGTATGATGAGGTAGAAGCAGGTGGATTAGCCAATGATGTCCACTAGCTCCATTATCTCCGTCCCTTCGGGGTGATGCAGAAGCGTTTGCACCATTCCAACCATCGGGTCTTGGGGGATCCTGTCACGAAGAATTGTGCACAATATTTGGATCGATATCACTGATTATGTTAACTTCATGCCTCTAGCAAGAATTTCCGATGAATTCCCATCAAAACTTAGGGAGAGCCTTCCACCACTTCAATAAGTGTCTTCCATGATGAGGTATGGTTGGAGACCACAGCCTTTAGAGAGCATCATGGCGGACTCAACATGATCCGACGGATTGCCAATCGGATACTAAGAGTTATCATCTTCACCAGGATTTTTGCCAGAGGTAACTTCATCGACACTGTGACCAGGTGTCAGTCGACTCCTAAAATACGTAGGAGCCATTGGTGAATAGTAGCCACCCACGACTACATTGAGAGTGCCCTAACCCTCATATTGTGGCATCACGCTCTTGTGGCCGAGTTCATTGGTCGTGAGTATCGGGCTTGCAGAGGTGTTGGGCATTTTGATTTGACCAGAACGACTGATTCCTCTGGGAGTGGTGATGATGGAGGCAATTAGTCTTCTCCCATGCGGTCGATCTCGTAGGTCTTAGCAAGCAGTGAGCCTGGAATGGAAGAGACAATAAGGAGGCATCATGTTGCATGGCACAAATACATGCATCCATGTTGAGGTCGGCAAAATCTGCCAAGTCGAACCAGTTCTCCTCATCCCAGTTTCCTGCAATGATTGCATGAGCGATATAGACGAAAATAGGGGAGGATGATGATTGTTGAATGAAGAAATATTCAAGAATTCAGCGCCTTCTTCCCCACAATTGCGCCAGCTGTCGACGATCGAGTTGCCGATCTACAAAATAATATGAGAAAGATGGTTGAAATCCTTGGGAGAGAATGGGGATGCTCTTTACTACTATGAACTGGCTACATGATGCCTTTACAACGGCCTAAAACTAACCATAATCTCTCTATTCTTCTCACTAGATGGAAGACTATGATTCACACGGACTATTTGGCTCTAGACTGTCTTCAATCTCCTTAAATGTGATTGAATGTCTAGAATCTCTGGAATCTGTCTCTAAATCCTTCTGTCTTCTCTCGTCAGCCCTTAAATACCATTGATGGGTCATCAATTATCCACCGGAGAAGCCTTATGAAACTAATGCATCCAATCAGGGAGATAATTATTGTTAGAGAGAGAACATCTTATCATTGGTTGTTGTTAGTGAGAGATGAACGTGGGGAACAATTGCTTGATGATTGTTTGTCAGAGACTTAGGGCTGAAACATCGTGCTGTTTCAGTGGATAGGGCACAGGTTCTATCCACCGCATGGGAGGAATTATCTAGGAGAGGGCCCAGATACTAGTTCATAGATTCTCTGAGTGGTCATCCTATTAGGCAAGATGTACAGTACTTCTCCAACGAGGGTACTCAGGGGGCAGCCACTAGAGGCTTACGACCATGGGATTCTTTGGCCTTAATTAAATATTAAGCTGTATTTCAGGATTTATTCAATCCTCATTAATTATCTTCACCTGGCTTTCTATCGGGGGTAATTTCATCGACACCGTGACTAGGTGTCGACTGATTCTTGTAATACGTAAGAGCTGTTGGCGAATAGTAATCACCCACGATCGAATTGAGTGTACTCTGGCCCTCAAATTACGGCATCGCGTTCTTGGAGC
Organism: Dendrocalamus sinicus; assembly: GCA_036346575.1. Taxonomy (NCBI): domain Eukaryota; kingdom Viridiplantae; phylum Streptophyta; class Magnoliopsida; order Poales; family Poaceae; genus Dendrocalamus; species Dendrocalamus sinicus. Next base: position 9,930,977 of record CM070648.1, read on the forward strand.
CATATTTTTCAATCGAGTATGCTGGACTTGCCGTGATACTTGGGCACTCTAACAGGGTTGGGATGTCCGACTCCCTATGAGATGTTGATGATGGGATGGCGTGTATTCTTCCATCTGGTCGACCTCGCTGAGCGCAGGGACTAGTGATCCTGGGATGGAGGACGATAACGAGGAGGCATCGTGTTCCATGGCATGAATACATATTTCCATGTCAAGGTCGGTGTAGTCTGCCAAATCGAACCAATTATACTCATCCCAGGCTCATGCTATGAAAATATAAGCGATGTTGATGGAAATAGGGAAAAATGATGATGTTGATGAGAACCTCAAGGGGCTCGACGCTTTTTTTCCCACGGTCGATGCCAACTGTTAATGATGAAATCATCGATCTTATGAAATATAGGAAAAACCGAGCCACACAGAATAATTAAGGAAGAGAAATGAGACTATCGTTATTGCTATATTGGGATTAAAGTCTGCTCCCGTAGAGCAATTACAAAGAGGATGCTATTAGCTCTAACTTTGCTTATTCTTTGCCTCTGTTGTCTATTACTTGATTTCTTCATTTATATCTTCGTCTTCTCCTGTAAGGCTTAAATAGCGTCGAAGATGTGCCAGTTATCCATGAACATGCGTCTTATCAATTCCTCACATCTGGCTGAGTAAGCGGTCGCGGTCAACAAAAGAGATCTAACTAATAACTAACGATTGGTTATTTGTCAGTAGGAGAAGATCGTAGAAATAACCATGAGACGGTTATTATCGGAGACACAAGGCTAAATCACTGTGCGGTTATTGGGGACAGAGGCGCACGTGCTCTATTTCACCGCACGGAAGGCTATCTGAAGTTAAAGCCTAGTTATTGGGTCATGGAATCTTGAAGTAGTAGTTGGTCGGGTAAATAAGCAGCAATCCTCTGACCTAGGGTACTTGAACAGTGTTATTTTAGATGATCTAGGACATTATAACTTAGAGCCTTAATAATATATGAAAGCCGTATTTAATAAATTATTCAATCTTCGTCACAAAGGAATAAAAGACATCGATTAGGACATCCAGGAGACCATGCATCAAGTCATGCTCCAAGTCCTTAGCTCTCAAATGTGAACCTACTTCCCTTACGACAGCCTGTAGCTAAAGAAGAGAAGTTTTAAGCAACCTCCAAGGATCAATGGCGCATTAGCTTTTTTATTGTTTGTCACATGGAAAGGAAATATCATGATTATCACCCTATCTGATTGGCCTGTGCTTTGACCTAATATAAAATCAGTTTATCTACAACTAAATTTACTTCTTACTGTTCATCTTATACTAGGCATGTCATACCCCACCAAACAACTTGGATAGTTGGATAGACGTTTAAGCTAATAAGCTTGTTTCGAACGCATGAATTTCCTCGCAAACAGAACCTTGGACTTTTGGTGGTCAAGTAGGCTCAATGGCTCATGAGAAATGCTTAGGTATACGCAGCATTACTAAAGGTTACTAGTTTTATTATTTAATCATCTAGCCGAAACCAAAATAGCCATTGACCTCTTGCGACCATTTCTTTTACGTAGTTTATTTCTGATTATTCCAAAACATTTTTAATACTCCACTCCGTATATATACAATCACAAGCTTTTCACCATTTGATTCCATACCCACAATCCAACCGACCAAGCTAAGTCATACATGCTCTTACTTGTAAGCAGCCAATGAATGACATGGAACGATGGGAAGACGAAAACAAAACATGGTACATGCACGAGCACCGTGCGCTGATTGGCCGATAACGGTGGTCCTCCTATTGACTTGTAGTTTAAGTTTCTAATTGTAGTTTATAGCTAAAATTATATTGCAACGACTGTTAATTTTTTCTCAAAAAATAATAAAGAAAAAATGAGAAGGCCCTGTCATATCGTCATGAACAATGTAAATGAAGATGAACAATGTAAAAGAAGAAGGGAAAAAAGAAAAGACAAAAAAAGGCAGAAAAACCCAAAATAAACAGAAATTAGAAGCCGGTGAGTTCTAAGTGGCATCTAATAAATAAGCGGAAAGCTAAAATAAGTCAGAAGTTGAAACCGTCTAGAGCTCGGCCACACCAGATGTTTGTTAGGTAGGTTGAAGTGGATTATTTCATTTATTTTATACTGCTATGGTTGGGTCTGCTCACCGCTGTAGCTAGGGATGTAAACGGAACGGATAATTTTCATCCGACTGACTGACCGACCGAAGGCTCGCGAAGTAAATATGAAAGGGGTAAATGGTATCCAGTAGTATCTGTGTCCGACTCTGATTCTGAAGAAAAATTATAGAATAGGATACAACATGAGTAATATCCGTCCGTATATATCCGTATGTGAAAATATGTTGTGACTTCACTTAGAAATAAGATAATATATAGTCGGATTACCAAATCTAAATAGGTGAAGGCTATTGAGTGCTCTTTTTCAACATCTCGACGATTAGTCTATCTGTGTTGACTCTGATTGTTTTTTAATGTTCAATGTCCTATGTAAAGAAACGGATAATTTTTATTCAACTGACCATCCGAAATTTTATAGAACAAATATGAAATAAAAAAATATATATCTAATATTATCTATGTTTAACTCTAACTCTAAAATATACAGAATAAAAATATCGGTCTGAGTCGACACCTATTGCACCCCTAGCTGTAGCGGCCTTTCCTGTGAAAAGACCGGTCAGCCGCGCGGGGTCCCCCGAGCTTTCAACGGGCGAGACACCTGGCCGAACGAGATGGAACCGCGACGGCGAGCTAAAAGCAGGTCGCGCCTTTATGACGACACGGTGCGCACCGCGCGCGTCCGTCCGATCGGCCGCCGAGGCGGATCCGGCCGGTACCCGCGCGCCCGCCTCGCTGTCCACGCACGGCCCCCACGCCATGCGCGCGCGCCAAAAAGGCGTCGAATTCGCTCTGCTTTTTAGTGGGATCGATCGATCGGCACGGCACGGACGGAATGTGCGCGCGAGATCGGATGCCCTCGCGCGAGCAAAAGGCGCCCCCAGGAAAGCAGGGAATTCCCCGCCCGTTTTCTTGTGGTCGGGCGCGCCCGGCGGTGACGCGGCCCAGCGCCTTTAGCCCGCGCACCGCTGTTTGTTCACACCCGAAACGGAAATGGTTCGTACGTAAGCGAAGATGCCCGTGCGCGATCGCCCTTTGTTAATCGTTGTTGCTGTTTAATTAACATGGACAAGACACCACGCTAGGCGAGTAATTTTGCTTATCCGTGTCTTGGATTTGACGTAATTTGGATTGATCTTCTCAATTGGGAAAATGAGGTATTTCCTTCGATAGAGTGATGGTATGTGTGCTGCTTTCCATGTGCAAAATGTTGCTCGAAAAGGAAATTAAAGAAATAGCCGTGCTTTTGCATTTTCTTTTGCTAGATTCTCGTTGCTTGTGTTGTAGCCAAGCATTAGAACTGAGAAATAAACGTGGATGAAAAGAATATGGCAGAGTTCTTTTTCACTTATAGTTTGTGGTTTATGTTATAGTAATTAATTTTTAAATGGTACGTTTTTTAATTCGAGGTCAACAGGAAGATTATAGTAAAAAGCATATTAAGTTTAGCGGTATCGGCCAAAATCACATGTGACTATTTTTCTCTTCATGCTGTCTCTCGCAAATAATCATAATTCAAAATTTTGAACCATAAACCACAGCTTTAAAAAATCCACTCATGACCGATCCCCGATCGATTAGTTGGTTTATCTACACGATATACCTAGTGCAAATATATTACTCGGTAGAACATGTAAGCTCTAGCGTGATGCCTTCTTTTCTGCAAACCTCTAGAGTGCTGTTTGGAGCACGCGGATGTTTTCTATGGATAAATCTTTTAAAAAATCATATAAAATTACTGTGTCCCATACCATAAAACCTCACAACTGCTCAGTTCATTTTTCTTCAACAACGAATAGCTCCACTACACATAAAAAAGACGCCCAAATGGCCAAACCCATTGCTTTGCTGAAGAAAAGGGGAAAAACCTGCAAAGAACGCACCATCACCGTGACGCCAAAACAAGCATTTTCAACAAAGGCGATAGAGCACCACCAACCGCTTAGTCCACTCGACACTCGCGGCTTAGCTTAAGGGCATCCATAATGCTCTACCGTGGTTAGGGATGGCAATCGGACACGATGGATACAGATAGTGCTCGTCCATACTCGTACCCACGACCCTAATTTACGCCCACGGACATACCCGCGAAGGACAACAGGTAAAGAACCTCGCCCATACCTGTCGCCCGCGGGCATATCCGTTTACCTGCGAACTGAGTCACTATATGATAGTTGAACTAATGACATATATATAGGACGCTGAAACAGGGCACCATGGTGTCTGCGCACCATGCTTCCTTGCCTTTGGATTGCTTTTAGATCTGTGCTAGTACAATGGTATAGAAAGGAAGTCATCGATATGGATGGAAAGTCTCACTCATGGAGCCTAGGTACCATAGTGCCCATGTTATTTATAATATATATACATACATACATACATACATATATATATATATATATATATATATATATATATATATATATATATATATATATATATATATATATATATATATATATATATATATATATATATATATATATAGACGAGTGTTTCATGCACCATGGTGCCTAGGCACCAATATCAATATATATATATATATATATATATATATATATATATATATATATATATAAAAGCTGCATTGTTGCTAGTAATTGGGTGTGTAAACGAAGAACATATAGATATAACTCATATAAGCAGTAATTGCTGGATCTCGAGGACGGGACAAATGCGGGTGGCTGGATCTTGAGGACGGGTGGGGGCGGCGGCTGGAGAGTGGAGACAGTGAGATGAATGGAGTCAGGAGTTGGCGAGGAATGGGGCGAGGAGCCGAGGAACAAGGAGACAAGGGTGACGAGACGAGGCCGAGGAGACGAGGAATGAGTCGAATGATTGAATGAGGGAGGCAGCTGGGGAGTCGAGTGGAGATTTTCGGCGTGGTATGGTCTGTATGGAGGAGTTAGGGTTTCCTTGTCAGCTCGTGGGTAAATGGGCGAGAAGGGTACGGGTGGAGCTCACCCATACCCGTGCCCGTTTACCCGATGGGCAGAGAGTTCCCCACCATTTTCATACCCATGGGCAAAGAATACATCCTATACCTGGCTCCATGAAGGTATTTACCCACGGATACACGGGTAAATAGCCACAATTGCCATCCTAACTGTGGTTAGTAGTGTCACAATTCCACGTCAGATAAATTACACGTGGAGGTGAGAGGGGGAGTGGAACCATTGTGACAGTTAAGGGTAATTATTGGCCCTTAGAGCATCTCCAACAGTATGAGCTAGTTACTAGCTCTAAGATAACTTCTCCAATAGTACTAACTTTTAGCACATAGCTCATAATATAAATAGCCTCACATGACACTCTCACATAATCTTGGAATGTGTGTATGAGACTAGCTCTTGATCAAGAGATAGCTTTTCTCTCTCTTCTATTAAAATATAAAATAATATGTTTAGAGCTAGCTCATAAGTCATTGTTGGAGATGCTCTTAGGCTTACAAAATTCCAAGTTCCATGATGGCTGCCGGGTACATTTTTTGCCAATAAAATATTACACAAGGCTGCCGCACCTTTGGCTGTGTTCTATTCTTTAATTAGACTAATAAGCTTAGTTTCTTGCGTTATAATTTTTTTCGGAACAAAAAATTCACGATATGCATCTAAAATATATTGCCAGTAAGTTATCTAAAAAATATGTATGCTTGTATTGTATTATTTTTCTCATACATTAGCATCTCTAAAAAATGACTTTTAGTATATTCTATATACATACATATTTTTCATATTTACAGACGTATCATTAATTTTGGCCCTGTTGCAACCGGCTTAAAAGCCTCAGTTTCTAGCTTCGGCTATTGGTTTTTTTGTTCTAAATGTATTGTAGCGACTGTTAGCTTTTTAAAGTCAAAAATAAGAAATAATAATAAATAAGAAAAAAATTATATCGTCATAGATAACGCAAATAAATAAAAAGAAAAATAAAAAAATTAAAATTAAAAAGTCGACGTATTCCAAGTAACTATCAAAAGTTGAAACAAAACGCCCTTTTGGCATTGACCTAATGATTATTGACAGGACCATCGGACGTGTAGTAGTTTTTACCCATAATCATGTCAAATATATGTTTACCAACCCTATGAAACATATATTACATATATTAGCATGGCATTAACTAGCATAAGTGCAGGGTTGTCGGGTCTAGCAGAAGCATCTGTGAAAGACTGTTGGTGATGTATTTACTAATAGCACTGTCGGCAACCAAATTATTTTATATGTCAGGACTATTGCAGATGAATAGGTCCTGTACTTTTCACCTTCTAAAAATTGCTTTTTAACTTTTTTACAGTAACTAGTTTTTAAACGAAATATCTTTTTAAGATAGAATCTAATAGTTAATTGTAGTATATACTGTACCGACTTCATTTATATCGGCAAAAACCGCACGTGAGTTTCTGTTACTCTGTAATATCTCGTACGAATAGCCTAAAAGTCATAAGCCGTAGCTAAAAGCCATAAGCTTCAGCCAAAAAGAACAGACCCTATGGCTGTTGAAAGAAAGTTGTAGGTATTGTAGTGACTAGTGAGTGAATCTCTACCCCTCTATAATGCACCAAAATTTTCTTTACTAAATTCACCCCCGTCAACCACCCCCACAGTCATGCCTAATCTAAGTTCACTCAGATTTGTGTACCAAAGTAATCCAACTTCATACAAATGAATGGTCTGGATCTCTCCTCAAGCCTTCTTCTCTTACTCATTGAAGATTCTAAGGCCAAAATCATCCGGATCATGCACATCATTGAACCCAGAACCCCACCCCGCGCCCACGCACACGCCCCCGACGCTGCCTCCACCCCGCGATACCCGTCTCCACCCGAGCGCGCCCTCCGCGCCCAATTCCCCCTAACCTCCACCCAATTCCCCCTGCCGCTCCCAACCTAGCCCCAATCCGCCGCCGGCACCCCGCCGCCCACCTCCTCCGCCCTACTCTGCCCCTCTTGCTTCCTCTCCCCTCCCCCTTGCTCCACTCTCGCGTCACCCTCCCTCTCCCCTTCCTTCCTCTTCTCGACGCTGCTCTTAGCCGCCTCACGTTGCCCTTGCTCTCCCCTGCCTTCTTCTGGCTGGCGCTGGTGGATCTGGCCACCGACGCTCCTCTCGCGCGCCCTCCCCCTCCTGGCCATCCTCCCGCCGCCACCACTCTCGACCTCCGTTGGCGCCACCGTCCTCTCCAAGCCCCCCTCCTCGATCCCTTCTTGGGCGCCGGTGCTGGTGGATTGAGGGTAGCGGTCCGTAGATATGCAAGAGGAAGACCGTCAAGGACCACCACCACCTCCTCCATGGCTACCTCTTTAAGGTGGAGAACAAATCTACGGTGGCCAAAGCAAGAGGTACGATGGCTACCAAGGCGAGCGGTCCGACGGTGGTGGCCCTTGGCATCATGCTCGAAAAGGCTGCCGGGTGGGCTTGGGCGGTGCACACTGGGCAGGGTTGCATGCGACAGGGCAATTGCCCACTGGGGGAGGCGGCCAGCCGGTGGGCGGAGAGAAGAAGAAGCCAAGTCACCACTGCTTAACGTTCAAGCTTTCAACCGAGCTGCTGAACCAACGGTGACTTCCCAAATCCTAATTCCACAACTTTGAACGTAATTGGGAATCCCATATCCCTACTCTTCTGTTTTGTTTTTCTTTCCATCTCGGGTGTCATGGATGTGTCGGACGTGGGCATGGCAGAACGTCGGCGGTTGGAGCGCCGCAACCGGCTTCACTTGTGGTAGTGCTGGACGTGGGCTATTTGGACTCCGTCCGTCAGTTACTTGACTGATCGTGCGTTGCTCCAGTCGTGGTTGATGGTTGAAAAATTAGTATGGATGAAACACATGGTCGACATATCAGTATCGACCAGCGTGGTCGTAGTACGGGTTTACGACCACTCTGGTCGTGGTCCAAGGTCCTAGGAAGTTTTACGACCAAGTTGGTTGTGGTCGAAAGCCACCAGGGTAGTTTACGACCATTTAGTCAAAAGTTGGAAACCTGCCGGGAGAGTTACGCCCACTGCAGTTCATTCTGAGCCTGGTCGAAAGGGTTTACGACCACGTTGTCCGTGGTCGGAAGTTGTTACGGCCACATTGGCCGTGGTCGGAAGCTGCTAAACCGATTTACGACCACGTTGTGTCGTTTACGAATACTTTGGCGCTTACGGCCACGTTGGTATTTACGACCACGTTGGCCTTTATGACTACGGTGGCATTTTCGACCACTTTGGCGCTTACGGTCACATTGTGTCGTTTACGAATACTTTGGCGCTTACGGCCACGTTGGTATTTACGACCACGTTGGTAGTCAAGAGCTGCGGTTGGTAGTCGAAGTTTTGACCACGTTGTGACGTGCTCAGGACGTGGTCGGACGGGACTTCGACCACTGTGAGCCCATGTATGTGGTCAGAAGGGGCTTCGACCATGGTGAAACTCGTGCACATGGTCGGAAGTGGCTTCGACCATGACGAAAAGTGTTGTATGTGGTCGGGAAGGGCTTTGACCAGCGCTAAACTCGGTGCACATGGTCGGAAGTGGCTTCGACCACGACGAAAAGTGTTGTATGTGGTCGGGAAGGTGTTTAAATCACGTGATAAACGGTCGTAGCTTCTGTTAACCGGTCGTATGGTCTCGCGAAGCGGTCGCAAGATCTGGGAATCGGTCATAGGCTTTTGAGCATTGTGTGTTGGGTGGTTCCGACCGGTCACGTATTTATGTGACATTCATTATGTGACAAAACTATTTGATTATACAATATATGAGACGTGAATCTTAATGAATCTGATTGTTCGTTTTATTTTTTACAAATTTTTATCTTGTTTTGTATTTTACCGTAGCGTTAGTACGTGCACACTACTAGTACGGAAAGGAGACATATGTATCCAGTACTATCTATGGTTGGCTCTGACTCTGAGAAAAAAATACATAATAGAATATAGAATAAACAATATCTAATTGTTTTCTTTTTAATTGCACCTGCTAGAAATGAGTATTCAGTATTATCTATGTCCAACTCTAATTCTAAGAAACTCTAAGAAAAAATTTGGGATATATAGGATACATGATAAATAATATCTAAATGTATCGACTCCAAGTACATTCTCTATAAATAGATATCTACCACTATTTATATTCAGCTATAAAAAATATAAAATATAATAGAATAAGCAATATCCATCTATGTGCACCTCAATTGCACCTCTGGTGCCAGTGCAACATCCAAATGGTCTCCATATCTGCCCCGCCGACCGCAGCCTTTTTATAGCAAGGCCTACCAGGCCAGGCGGGCGTCATCACCGGCCACTGCGATCATTAGGAGGCGATATCTCATATCTCCGAGGCCAATCTAAGCTGCAGACTTGTCAGTGCACTTGGGTTCGCGCGCGCGACCACAGAATCTGCCCAGGCCACTCGCTCCACTGACGCGACGGTTCACGGGCTGTTTTTACGAGAGGCTTACAGGCTAAGGCGCGCGTTTCGGGGCGAACCGGCACGGGACGGCCGCTAAGATATTCTCGCCGCAAATTATTGCGATCTGTTTCCCGCACCGACCTGCTACGCGATCTCCCTTTCTCCCCCTCGCTTTGGACCAGCGACACAAATTTCAGGAGAGGGGCTGTACTGCGAGTACGAGAGCAGGCGCTTTCGCTGGGCTGTCTCCTCGTCCTCCATATTCCATTATGATCTAGGCCGTCGGATTCTGATCGGACGGCTCTAGATGCCACCGGCCGTCGCGATTGGGTAACGCGTGGGCGTGGCTTTGCCAACCTGCATGATCTATCGGTAGAGATTTGGGGCGTGGCCCAGCCAGCGCCTAAAGTAATCAAATCTTCCGTGATCTATTCTAAAGCTGGTGTGGTACGTGGTCCTGTTTGCACAATTCGAGGAAAGTCCATGAAACGGGACCCAAGGTAGCTAAGCCCTAACGACTCGACCACAGCCGGCCAATGCCGAGGAGACCTTTCCTCCTAATGTGGACGGGGGCCTCCCGCCGATGAAGAGCATCTGGAATTGCACTGTGAACCAGCGTGGATTTTTTTTGAGAAATTGCACTACCGTAGATCATCATGTTCATGTGTGTTAATGTATCCCCTGCCGCGTCTGCACAATGGCATGCGTGATACTCAAACAGCAGTGTATAACAACCCGTGCATCTCATCATCTCAGTACATGTATCAATTGGAAAGCACCATGCTAACCAGAGATTAATAGAAAAAAAAGGGAAAATGCTAAAAAAATTCAACGAAACATACGTAACTTATCTTTTTTTTTTTGAGCAAAACGGAAGAGATTTTCTTGATTACTCATGATTACAAATATCCTTGCAAATAAAGCTTCTAATGAACACCACGCGCGTATGTAACTTAATTAGATGGTGCTCCAATTATAACAGTTTAGATTTGTTAAATAGGGTGGGAAAAGGGATTGACTATGCAGCTATTGACCATTTTATTGAGCACAAGATCAATCGAATTTCTAGGCTATTGAATCAAAATCGAGCTATTGGAGATCTCTCTCGCCTATGCATCACATTTTCTCACCTCACGGTCTCATCCAAAACCTGTTGCGCACCTCACTCCTGCTTCCACCTCGCCAGCACCCATTGGGTTTTCACGACCTCTTTCTTGCCCTCCCCATGCCTCCTCTTCCTTGCCCACACCGCCATCAAGTACTCGTCGTTGTTGCCGCCTCCGATGCTAGGATAACGACAATCGCCGCCTCCAATAACTCGTCCATTATCTGAGAGGGGATGGCATTCGATGGAGCGGTCGTTTGTCGAAGGGGCATACGACGTAGGTAGACTATCCATGGAAGCATTGTGAGGACTCAATTTGTTCCTCTTGGCCTCTTGGGGTTTTGTTTCTTCCCTCCATGACAAGTTCCATCCAGACGTCAATTCGCAACCCAAATGTGTGTTTAACATGGGTCTCAAGATTCCTATGGAAATCTCGAAGAAGAGCTGCGTGATCAGGTTGGAAAATTGGAGTGCAGCCAGTGTGCGTAATGTGACTTGTGTTTTGACGGTCTTCGCTTAGTGCGACACATCTTTGACATGTCAATAATGATGTACTCCAAGTCACAATCACTAAGATCAAATCAAGTTGTTTTTTTTTTCTAAAAGGACACAAGTTGGACAATTAAGGCTTTGCTGTAAGCAGCTTTTGTCTTTTAGTTTTTAAAAGCCAAAAGTTGAATAAAGTAGTTTCTTAAAGTGATTTCTATAAATCGTTTATAGGAGTTACTACAGTAGCTGTTTTGAACGGAGTAACATCTTAACGTAAGTGTGTTTTACCCTCCTCAATCTCTTTTAAATCAGCTAAAAATAAAAAATCGCAGTACTTTTGAATAAGGCCTAACTCAATGAATCGGTTGGCACGTCCGTATGTTCCGGGAAGCACAAGGGATGCAAAAACTTAGGGATGGGATGTTGACGAGCGCGCGGTCGCCATTATTAGGCATGTTTCAGACTAACTCTGGAGTGTGGACTCGTAGGAGAAACTGAATTTTGGTTTCTGTTTGAAAGAAGGTATGCATATGTTGAGCGACGCCATGCAACGGAGAGCTACCTATCATGTAGCCAAATAATGTACAATAATTCTCAAATGGGCTACTAAATAAGTATAGTTCCTTTTGAGCATTCAGATAGGTTCGGTGATATCACAAATTAGGTACTGAAGGCAGAAAGACCACACTATTTCCTTATAAAAACGAGTGAAAAGAATGAAGGCGCCATGGAGCTCTGACTCTGTGGAACAGCTGAAAGCAAATTGATTGCGTGTATATATCCACTGAATCCAACTTTAGGAGGGATATTAGCTGTGTGCATACACAAGCAGAATGCACATACATGACGAACTAATTCCTACTTGAACATGATTGGATCCGGGAAAGGCTCACGTTAATTAACAAAATTTTCCTTTGGCAGCTTCTTCGTGCATATGGATCGGCTTTTACTGGCGCAATTGAGAGATGATGGAAGCAGAGACCTACTTTTTGATAACATGAGCTTTTGTAGGAATGGACCAATTTAACAAACCTAACAAGCATCTTTTTCGTGCGCCAATGGGTTCTCAGGCTAGCTTGTTCATTGTTTTTTTTTTGTTTCGGCCCTGCAGCGTAGTGCTGAACATATATACGATTGCTACTTTGGACGTTGACATATTTTTACATCACCGCTAGTTGCTTGTCTAGCTTGTTCGCCAGAAACGGCTCGGCAACTGCTAATTTAGACCGGCTAAGTGCTCTCTAGAGTTTGTGTTTTCTAGCTTAACACAGTTGGAAGTGAGGGCTTTCGGGAATTTCTCTATTTGCTTTTCGGAAAAAGAAAAGAAAAAGCGGAGAAAACAGAGGGAGGGAGAGCCTTAACGCCAGGGCTTTGGCCGTTTCTCCCAGACACATGACTACATGAGAGAAATGGAGATCGGCTTGACCCCCGCCTCCTCGCCTCGGCGGATTTGGCAGTAGCCAGTGGTGGCGGCGTGCTCTCCTCTTCTCTTATACTCAGACTCTTCTTCTTCACCTTCTTGAGTGTGCCGAATATTTTTTTTTCCTTTGTTAGCCTAGATCACGGATCAAAATGCACACACTTAGTTGTCATAACACATACAAACACTTTTCAACCAACTCAAGAAACACAAGAGTTTTGGATCTGCGTAATGCCACTTAACTTTTCTATTTTTCCTTTGTATTTATAGTCTCAAGATACATACAACATTGGCTAACAAAAATGTCCGAGTCTTCCGGCCACGATCCTCACGACTCGCTCTATACGCACTACCCGAACGGCTCACTCCTCTAACCAACTAATAGCTAGTAGACACAACCGGTACCTATAGACATACTGCTACCTGACCAGGTCTACAACCGCATACAGACCTGACCATCTTCGAGTATTTCTTCGAGTCCTGCTTGGAGTCCTTCGACCACAGCTGTTCGACCATGGTTGCTCGACTACGCTACTTCAATCATGGCTGCTCGACCATGGCTTATTGACCATAGTACTTCGACCGCACCTCTGATAGCACCGCTCACACAAACGATACTACTGGTTGTCGAGCACTGACTGTCACTGTAGCTTACAATTGTCAACCTACGACTATGACTACTGTAACACTCGGACTCACCGACTGCTATAGTACTTGGACACTTTGACTATATAGTACTCGAACACACCGAGTACACAGACATACAACTATAGTACTCGAACGCATGAGTACTTGACATCGACCATACTCAACAACAAGATTAGTTCTAACAATCAACCCCCTATTCTTGTTGTCCTTATTTATGAGTACCTCTTCACCAGACTTCAAAGCAGCATCGGATGGTCATCGGCATCAGCCGTAATGAGATGCGCCTCCCCCTCCTTCAACTTGCGGCACTTGCTGGCAAATAGCCCACGTATGTCATAGTTGTAGCATTTTACCTTCTTCCTATTGGACTTGCGCTCACTAGTGTCGGAGTCACTGTTGTCCTCATTGAACACAAGAGTACCCGACATAGACCACACTCAACAACAAGATGACACCTTCCTCTTTGCTACTGCACAATCATCATCATCTACTCTACATATTCCCTACTTCTGTTTGTCCAATATAGCGCCAAGAAAGCCCCCGCACCGGAGCACCCCTTTCTTTCCACAGACATCACCGTGGCGTTCCCAATCAGGCTATCCTCCAGCCAAACCAAGCTTACCCTTGCATTCCTTGGGTCGAGGCTGTGCCCATGCTCATGCGTTCTCTCCAAGTTCCATGCCCATGCCTTGCCTCCCCTATTCACCCATGCCGCCGCCGTGGACCATGCTGGCCGATGCTGCCTCGGGCCATCTCTTCCCTGGCACCATAGGGTCCTGTTTTGCCCTTCGATCATGGCACCTTGGCCTCCCCTCGCTGGCAATCTGCCATGGCCAAAGCCACTACCATGAATGCATGCATGTGCTCTCTTCGCCAATGAAGAGCTCTCTGTTACCTTCTTCTAGTGATTGCTTTGTGTAGGATCAATTACTATAATCAGAGGGGTGAATGATTGATGCCACCTTTTTGAAGTTTTCAAACGATTGATGATGTTTTTGACTACTCGAAAACCATTCGTCTGATCAGATACCCAGCATATGACCACTTGATCAACAGATCTATTCGACCTCTTCGCTTAATCGATTGATCTGTTCGACTACTTCACCCGATCACTTTGCTTGTTGTCGTATGATCCAAACCACCAGCAATCACATACTTACGCAAATCAAGAACCATATGGATTCAAGACTAACTTTATTATTGGAATTTTGTGGATTTACAAAGTGCCATCTCAAGCACCCCTAAAAGTCATATCGGCGAAAGCCCTACTAGAACTGCACCCAAAACTTCCTCAAAAGCCACAATTAGCCCTTAACCACTCTTGCTTTTATAGGCTAATATCCAAACCGTGTCCGCCTCAAATATGAACACCAAATTCTATCTCTTTCAAAAATCAAGGGACCCAAAACCCTTCCAAACACGGGTTTTAACCAATCTCCAATCCTTCCCAATACGAACTCTTTCCATAACGTTTCCAATCTCACCGTGTGACAAAGCCTCCAGGAATGCACATCCTGTAACTTCATCACATCATCATCAACCTCCATGTTGAAGCTTCCTGGACTGCACCTCCCGTAGCTTCTTCATAAATCATCACCTTTTGATCTCCATGTGCTCCAGCATGAGTCCGACCACCTCGCGTGACATCCTCGATTGCTTGGATCTTAGACTTACCCATCTTGTCACGGTTCTCCTTATCACCGACCATGATCACCTCCATGCCCACCCGCACGTGCAAAGACCAAAGATTATTTTCCATCGGCACAAGTTCTTTATAACTTGACCGACATCAACACACACGCACACAAAGCACACCCTCGTCTATCTATAAACAAGAACAAAATCTTCCAAAACCATCAACCAAGTCATTCACAATCATACATCCTAGCAATATCCAGCAATCAACCTTAGACCACACATTATGACCGCTACCTCAACGAGTATGTGAAAAACAACAAGTACTCAGGAATTACCATCGCTTCGCTCAACACACTCAAGAAAACATCCGCATTGCTACCGACCATAGAGCCACCGAGTACTGACTAACGAGTGCTGATCGCTATCGCTAAAGCACCACCAGATTGCTAAGTCCACGACTACCAATCTCCAACCATTCTCTACACCATCCATCACCGATTACCGCACATACTACAGTACCAACGCACCAACCACAAATCTCCAACACCCGATCGCTGACCATGATCATAAAAACCATGTCTATCAAGTACCGAGCCCTTCCGACTACCAAGTACTACGGTCAACTGCCCCAGCCAGTCATACTGCTGGTTAAACACCAGTACTTGAGGTACTCGAAGATAGCAAGAATTAAAGCACTCGTACTGACCATGAAGTTTATGAGTACAGATCGTGAAGCCTACGACAATCGAGCACAAAGTCTTCAACTTCTGACTATAAAGTATATGACTACCGATCACAAAATCTAAGACTATTGACTAGTAAAGTCTACGACTATCGACCAGTAAAATCTATGACTAATGAGTATGATTAGTAAAGTTGATGACTATCGACCGGTTACTATAGCTACAACCATGGACAAAGAACTATAGCTACGACCAGTTCACTAGTTGAGATCAAAACTTACCAATTACCTAGCGTGGTCGAAAAGACCATAGTCGAAGCTGAACGTGGTCGTAGTCGAACATGGTCAAAGTCATGGTCGAAGTCAATGTGGTCGAAACTAGACGTGGTCGAAGTCTGCTGATCGGACAAATCCACTCGGACCACCCAGCACAAAGCCATTCGGACCTCCGATGCTACTCCAACACTATCTGATACTCCAATTCCACTCGAGCATCGTCCGATACCCCGCTGCTACTTGACAGTCGTCCGATGCCACTCAGACCCGATCGGACTAATCCAAAACTACTCAAAGCAGACCAAAACCACTCGGACTCAAAACTTTCAACTGCGATCAACCAAAACTTTCACAAACACAAATTCCAAAGCAAACTAAATGTCAATTATTCATCATCATTAAACTCACGACCATCCACATGGTCTAACAATCTCCCCCTTGATGAATACATTGACAACACCTCAAAAATCACTCGAATGAGTTGAGTTTTGAAATAAAAGGAAATTTTACGGAAAGAAAGTTTCGAAGCTGCAGAGACTACTAGAAGAAAGCTCAGACAAACTCAAAATCACTTGAAGCACTCGAAAGATCTGACAAACTCCCTTTCAATATAAGAGATTGAAGCCAAAATTTTCCAAACTTGAAATTCTCAATTCTCCCCCTTTCTTCTAATCTCTCTCCCTTTGGCAATGGAATCATCAAGAGCTGTAAAGAGAGAACAATTTTGAAAAGGAGCAAAAGATAGTAAACATCTAGAAGCTTTGTAGATTATCCAAGTCTCTTTGCATTGATTTAAGAGTGTGTCTAAGTCATCTTTTTGAGTAGAGCTCCATAGATCATATGAAGTCATATACCATATATCATGTCAAAAACTAGTCTTTAACATGATTAAGCAAATTAGATTAATGACATGCATCTCAACATTGATCAAATTGATTACAGAGAGCATAGTGAGATCTCACAACAAAAAGTCAAAGCTTAAAAATGAAGCAAACCTTAGATCTAGATGAGCTAGCAGTCTCGTATAGCAACCTATTGTTTGATACTCAAATGTTTTAGCATGTGGCATGCTTGTAGCATATTTCTTATCATAATGCCATCTTTGTAGCATTTTTTTATTAAATGGTGGTATGCTTGAAGTATACTTCTTTTGATTTATGCACCTTTTTGTACCTTTTTATTTTGTATAACCATGGTATGCTTGAAGCATACTTCTTTTCATTTATGTTTTTTATAATAACATGCCATCATAAAATGATTGCAATATGAAACAGATTAATCTCATAGCCACGGTTTAAGATAAGACTCACAACCTAGCTATTCCTTTTAGATGAACATTGCAAAGTATTATCTATAATTAATCTAGTCAGGGTGTTCTATCATGTCATGTTTTGATTCAAATGTAGAAAATTTATTAAAACCAGTTATGACCAAAGCAACAAAGCATACGAATGAATATGATAAAGACAGCTCTACTACACATTATTTGATTTTAAGATTTGGACTTAATGTATGATTTGACAAACATAATAAACAAAGCTTTCAAAATATTTAAACACCAAACTCCCCCTCAGAATAATTCCATGGGATGCAAAACGCCAAATTCATTACCAAACGAGCAAAATGAGAAGTATTAAGCGGTTTGGTGAAAATATCAACAACTCGAGACTTAGAATCAATGAAGTGCAAGACAATATCTCCCTTTTCCACATGGTCTCTACGAAAATAAGAGCGAATATCAATATGTTTGGTTCTTGAATGTTGCACAGGAAGTACTCTTCCTATCAATTGGACAACTCTCAAAATTTGTATCTGAATAAGCTCTAAGGGTAAGATAAGAGGAAGAAGAGTACCACAAGCCAAATTCCAAAGTTGATTGAAGATACCTGAAAATTCATTTTACCACTTGACAATGTGAGGCTTGTGGGGAGGCTTGAAAGCGAGCACACAAATACACAGCAAAACGTATGTCTGGCCTCAAAGCAGTGAGATACAAAAGTGAACAAATTATGCTTCTGTATTCCTTTTGATCAACAGATTCACCATCTTCGTCAAGATCCAATACAGCTGTAGACCCCATGGGTGTGGAAATGGGTTTGACTGTTCCCATGTCAAAATGATGAAGTAGATCCTTTGTGTACTTAGTCTGATGAACAAAAGTACATAACTTTGATTGCTTGATTTAAAAGCCTAGGAAGAATATGAGCTCTTCCATCATGCTCATCTCGAATTCCCTACTCATAGTATCTGAAAACATGGAAATAAGAGTATGAGAGGAACCATCAAAGATGACATCATCCATATATATCTGTACAAGTAAAAGATAATTGCCATGCTTGAGAGTAAACAAAGTCTTATCTACCTTACCCTTGTGAAAGTTATTTTTTAGCAAATATGATTTAAAATTTTCAACCATGCTTTGGGTGCTTATTTTAGACTATATAAAGTTTTGGACAACTTGAAGACATGATTAGGAAACTTAACATTCTCAAAACCAGATGGTTGTCTAACATACACCTCCTCCTCACAATAGGCATTAAGAAAAACACATTTCATATTCATTTGATATAGTCTAAATCCTTTTGATGCAGCAAATGCTGACAAAATTCTAATGACTTCTAAACGAGCAATAGAAGCAAATGTTTCACCAAAATCAAGACCTTCTACCTGGGTGAATCCTTGAGCCACAAGTCTAGCCTTATTTCGAACAACAACACCATGCTCACTTTGTTTGTTCTTAAAGACCCATTTAGTTCTAATAACATTATGTCCATGAGGGGGTGAAACCAAAGTCCAGACTTTATTACGCTCAAAGTTTTCTAATTTCTCATGTATGGTATTAATCCAAGACTCATCAGATAAAGCGTGACTTACATCTTGGGGTTCAAAAGAGGAGACAAAAGCAGAATAAGCATACGAGGCATAAGAATTATACCTACTACGCATAACTCTTTCGTTTAACTCACCGATCACTTGTTCTGGAGGATGTCTCTATTGAATGTGTAGAGGTGCCTGTGAAGTGGTTGCAGGGGTAATCATAGAAGTAATCAGTGAGGACATTGTGGTCGTAGCATCTCAGCCTCATGAATGGTTGTAGAAGTTACTTCTAACAGAAAGGTTGTGGGAGTGATCATAGGTGTCGTAGAGTGACCTGAGACCTCTCTATTGTCATCGTCGGAGTCATAGATGATATTTTTGAGTTTATCAGAGACTTGCATACCTATATTGTCAGGTGTAGTACCAGGACTAGCCTCATCAAAAGTGACCTCGCAGGTCTCAACAGTTTTGTTAGTTTCTAGAATGAGTACAAGATAGCCTCGAGTGTGAACTGCATAACCAAGAAAGATGCCGTCTGATGATCTAGATTCAAATTTATCATGATTGCCATATTTAAATATGAAACATTGACATCCAAACACCCTGAAATGAGAAACACTAGGAGAACGACCAAACCTGCTCGTATAAAGTCTTAAGTAGTCTTGCTCGCAAGAAAACTCTATTAGCACTAGTCATGAATCTTTACAGATCCGTAACACGTCGTCGATGCCTTCCAAGCTAAAAAGAAGGGCAGCAAAGGGCAACATGAAACCCACTTTGCCTTCATTGAGGGGAAGAGTTCTCAACAACTACCAACACCAATGGAGATTGACTCCACTCCTGCGCAGCACCCCCTCTTGACATTACTGTTGTTGTCACCCTGATTTTCTAGGAAGAGCATCTCACACATGAGAAGATAGTTGCTGAAGTCTTTGATTTCTTAGCAGATTCAGTCTAGTGCACAAAATGCATTTAGACTTTAATTATCATTTATTTCATGTATGGAAGGAATAAGTTAGATTTTGCATTGATGGTACTCAAACAATTTTCTCATGATGGTTGGATGATAATAACTAATTCATTCATTTATTTAGTTAATAATGGCATGATATGTTCTGTGTTTTGAAGTATTTTATTTATGTGTTAATTGTATCCTACTACATATTAATAAAATACTTTATATTACAACGTGTGTGGTGCCCTGTGGATGATGTGTGCTTAGCTGACAGCGGCACAACAAATACCATCTTGAGAGAGACGAAATTCTTACAATCAATTACAAGAATGCTGGCATCCTTACAACAATCGTTGGTAGCGATGCCGGTATAATAGACTCCAGAAGAGCCACAATTATACTCCCAATGGGCACAACTTTGGTCATTCAAGAAGGCTTATTGTACCCAGAATCGAGTATAACTTTTCACATTGAAACCAAAGAAGAGTATGGTAAGGAATACCTGCTCATTACAAAACGTGAAACAAATGGAAAATGGTATTAGAAAGATTTCTTTCATTTAAGACCGGGCTATACTATACTAATATTAAGGCACTCGTAGCCTATATTGCCCTAAAAACAATATTTAAAAAGCTTTGAATTCTTTTGTCTCTGGCATGATAGATTGGGCACCCAGATCTTAAGATGATGAGAAATATAATTTATAATTCATAAGGATATAATATCAATGTAAAGAATTTTTTGAATCAAGAAGATTTTGTATGCCCCGCATGTGCCACCGGAAAATTAATTACTAGACCTTCTACTCTGAAAGTGAAGGATGAAGTCCCTGTATTCCTGGAGCTCATCCAAGGAGACATTTGCGGTCCTATACAGTCACTATCAGGGCCATTTAAATATTTTATGGTGCTTATCGATGCTTCCTCGAAATGGTCGCACATATTCTTATTATCTACGAGAAATCATGTTTGTGCAAAGCTAATCTCGTAGATAATTTAAATTTAAAATAATTTCCCTGTTCATCATATAAAGAATATCAGAATGGACAACGCGGGAGAATTTACTTCAAAGACATTTGATGATTATTGCATGGCAATGGGAATTAAAGTTGAGCATTCTATACCGCATGTCCACACTCAGGATGGACTAGCAGAAGCATTAATTAAGAGAATTGAATTATTATCTTATCACTTTTGCAGAATTGTAATTTACTAATTACATATTAGGAACACGCAGTCCTGCATGCAGCAACTCTCGTCAACTTTAGACTATCAGCATATAACATCCATTCACCTATGTAACTAGCGTAAGGGTCAGCGCAAAAAAATTCTCATCTCTGTAGGTTTGGTTACAATGTTTATGTACATATACCCCCTCCACAGCGTACTACAACGGGCCCTCTCCAAAAGTTTGGGATATATGTTGGTTATGAGATAGCATCCATAATCAAGTATTTAGACTCCATGTTAGGAGATTTGCCTAGGCTTGCAGCTTGAGTATATCCCTAAAAGAATATTAGTATATCAGTCTGCATACACTCAAAAGGTGTTAGAAAGGTTTGGCTTTGAAAAGGTGTACCCATCGAAAGTACCAATGATCAGAAGAACTTTATAGCAAGACAAAGATTCGTACAAACCTAGAGAAGAGGGAGAGAAAGTCTTAGGACCGGAATTCCCATACTTAAGTGCAATAGGAGCACTTATGTATTTAGCAAATTACACTAGACCAGATATCACATTTGCTATAAACCAATTAGCAAGGTATATTGCAGAATCTACCAAAAGGCATTGGTAGGTAATAAAAGACATCTTCCGATACCTTCAAGGAAACAAAGACCTTGGACTATTCTACAGAAAGAACCAAGGTCTGAATATGACTGGCTATGTAGATGCAGGGTACTTGTCAGACCCACATACAACTAGGTCACAAATACACTATATATTCATGTGTGGTGGAACTGTAATTTCATGGAAATCGTCTACGTAAAGTCTTGTATCGACTTCAATAAACCACTCAAAAATCATAGCGTTGTACGAGCCTGTACGAAGCCGCACGAGTATGTGCTTGGCTTCGACGAATGATTCACCACATCCAGCAATCATGTGGATTGAATATCGTGCAAACTCCGAAATTATCTATGAAGATAATACAGCTTATGTTGCACAAGGGTTGACAGATTACATGAAGAGTCATCTTACAAAGCATATCAACCCTAAGTTCTTCTATACTCATAAATTGCAAAAGATAAATGAAATTAAGGTACTGTATACTAAGTCATGTGAAAATCTTGTAGATTTATTCACTAAGTCATTTCTAGCATCTAACTTTGAAAGTTGTATACGTGGAATTGAAATGATGATACTTAGAGAAGTGCAAAACTCATGGGGGAGATTCTTCTCAAGCTCACTATTAATACTTGATTACAAAGATCAAATAACCAAAGAATAAATCATGTAAATTAAATGAAATTGAATGGATTGTACTTTTTTTCCCTTGACGAGTTTTCCAGAAGTTTCTCAGCTAAGGTTTTAATGAGGTAATTCGTGCAACACAATATAACATGTATCATATACTCTTTCTCCAAAATTTTTCCACTGGATTTTTGTGGAGTTTTGATTAGGCATGAACGTGCTGGATGAGTGCCCAAGGAGAAGTGTTGGGAAATCTGGGCCTAGGCTTGCTAGCCTGACCCATTAGTGGCCATCTTCCACTTAGTCTATAAATAGGGGGTCTTAATCATTATAAAGTGTACTTGTGGAAGAGAAAGCAGTAAAAAAAGGAGTTCCCCTACCACTCTGTGTTTAATCTTGTATTTTTTTGTATTATTCTATGATTAATCTATCTCTTTTATCTAGAAAGAATCGCTCAAACTGAACTCGCCAGCGGTTCCTCCGACACTAAGGATTGCGCGATCCACTCGATCAACCGACAAGCTCATGACAAGCCATTGCACTCATGATCTCCCATGAATTGCCATTCAATGCCATTATATATATCCACCACATGTGGCCATGGATGTTTCGTACGAGCAAGAATCTTTACAAGGCCCCAGGTGCAGGTAAATGCCAATCCGATAAAGTACTGGACTCTCCTGGCCGACCCTCCCAACAAAGGTTATCAATCTCGATTATGTCATACGATCATGAAATTTTAGGATCCAAGATTGATTAGACCAATATGATTATATGATAAAATCTTAATATGTTAGAATCTTAATGTTTTTATGATTCTACCCAAACTTTTGTAGGATCATGATCAAAATTTTCAAATGTCCTACTCAATTCTATCGATTCTATTGTTTTATTATAAATAATTACTTATATACTTTCTTTTCATTGAGAATTTCAACTTTTATCTCTTTATGTTCACTATAATTATCATAAAATAATACATAATTTTACCTTTACTTTACAATTTGTAAAGAAAAGTTCAAGATATAATTTTAAAAATACAGTAGTGTTATGATACATTATATATTTTTTAAATACTTATTTGGTAGAATCAAATAAGATCTTAGATTTTATATCGATTCTACGATTTACGACCCTGCTAAAGATCCTTTGATCTGACTCAGATCCTTTGATCTGACTCAGGATTATGACACTGACATCCTTGCTCCCAACCATCCAACCGAGAGGCCCAGCAGCAGCTACGCTACCATACCACTGATCTCAGCAGCACCCAGGCACTGTGAGCTCCATGCATGCACATGCATCGGTATTCAGACCGATCAGCTCCAGATTTGCAGTGTATGTAGTGACATTTTTTTTAATTGGATATGCAGTAGTACTTCAGAGTTTAGACTCCATGCACGTTCGCGTACGTACGTGACATCCCTGGTCCGGATCATTGGAGGCACCGATCTCACGATCGAACGGTTCAGAATCTGTAGCGTGCAGCGCCGATCCTTTCTGATGTCACGCTCAGCAGATCCTCGTACGTACGTGTGTGCAGTGCCCTGTGCCCCGCACACCGAAGCAGTAGCTCACCTACACCCGCTCATATAATGCATGCACACCGTACAGCGCAGCCCACCGAGGCAGCGCGCCCCCCACCCGTACCCATCGCCAACTCCACGATCGATCGATCACACCACGAAGACAGGAGCTGACACGAAGACAGGAGCTGACATTTCGTGAGGAAGCTTTGGACCTGTTTTTTTTGCTGTGACTTATAGTTTTTAGTTGAAATTTTTAAATTTTGGCTGTTTATGGTACAGATTATGGAGAGACAGATACTCACTTATGATTTTGACTAGTACAGATGTTAAGCATTTAACGTGTAAATCGTTTAACTTGTAGACCCTGTTTTGAGAAAATACTTCGTTTAAAAGTTAAGTACTGTAACAAAAGTTAAAACCCACTAGTTTTTGACTTAAAGAACAGGCTCTTTGACCCCATGAGAGCGAGCCAGACACCCTTCACTCAATTGTGCTTTGGAAAGGTTGCGCGCGCGCGCGAGAATGATTCAGAAAAACAGCGTGCAGCAAGGAGATCCCGGGGATACACATGCCGTTTTCGTGCCGCCTTTAGCTCCTCCACATTGCATGCACCACCGAGGCTTTCGTTGTCTTTCCCTGTACGCGCTCCATCTTTCTTCGAGAGGAAGATCAGCGAGGGCTACTGAGAGGCTGGCTCGCGCGGTTGGTTGGTTTTGACGGGCGAGGCAAAGCGATAGATGGAAGGAGACCAACTCCCCCCGCGCGCGCGGGGTCGACGCCTTTGGGCCTGGGCGCGTAACAATGCAGCGCTCTGCGCGGTGACGCGCGCACTAGGCCACCACGCGGGGCCGGCAAGTTGCGAGTTAATTGCACGCACGTCTGACGTCTCCCCTCTCTCTCTGTCGGGCACTTGGCGCCGCGGGGAGGAGGGGGGTCTCGCGCGGCGCGCGCGGGGTTCGGTGGGGCTTGATTTGCACAAACGACCGTATGCTTAGTCCCTAAGCAAGGCAGCCGGCTGCTGGCTGGCCGGCTAACGTCATTTACGTGCGCGCGCGCACGTGTGAGGATTTGGAGGCCGTGCAACACATGCACTCGGAGCTAGGGATGAAAACGGAACGGAAATATCCCGTACCGAACCGCATCGTTTTCTACATTTGACCTGATCGAATTCATATTTTCGGACAAATTCGAATTCGATTCGAAATACGGAATACCAAATTCGAAAACGGAGCGGAAACAGTTTAGGCGTTTTCCGACCGTTTTCTACTTTTCTACATTTTATTCGGAATATACCGTATTGTAAATTCGGTTCGAAATACGGAATACCAAATTTTTTGTTCAGATTCTAAAATGGTTGGATCAATTGTGAGTGATCTTGAGGTTGAGGCTTTGGCTAATGTTGTGGCTAAACTGAAAATTGAGGTATGTGTATGTTTATTGACTTGCTCAAAATATGCTATTGCTACATCTAATTTTAATGCACTTTGCAAACTTGTAGGAAAAGGACAAGGAGGGGATGAGGACTCGAGGAGGACAATGAGGAAGCAAAAGATATGGAAAGCGATCCGACCTCATGGATGATCTTTGATGAACTGTAGATGTTACGCTAGTGTTAATTGCTTGTTCTAGACTTGTATTGTATTTGTATTTGTGTCGGCTATTGTGTTAATACTTAATACCAAGGGTCATGCACTTGTTAATTATTATACGCACTTGAACTTGATCATGCACTTGGTAATTGTTATGTACTTGGTCACTTGTTAATTGTTATGCACTTGATCCTACAGGTCAGTATTCCGTATTGAATTTTCGTATACCGACCGTTTTCGACATAATTCCGCTCGAATTGGTTCGTTTTCGAAATTCTCGATATTCCGTAAGTTCGTGTTCGTTTTCGTGTCCGGCTTTACCGCTTTCGCTTTCGTTTTCGTATTCAAATGTAGAAGTAGAAAACGGTTGAGGAGTTTTCCGACCTTTTCCGACCGTTTTCATCCCTACTCGGAGCTGCCAGTCTAACCGCGATCGAGGGCCTGGCCTGCGCTCCTTTGGTTCGGATGGGACGTTGGTTGTTCAGTCAGATGGCAACCTGGGTGGCATGCATGCGCAGGAGCCTTTGGTGCGTTTGCATCGTTCGTGCGCAATGCACGTCTTTTGGAGTGGATGTGCCCAGTTGAAAGACACCTACCTAGCTGCCTTAGGTCGACCGTAGACTGGGCTAAGTTGTTGTTCTTTTTAGCTTTTAAAAACTGTTTTTTGATTTTTCTATAATAACTAACTTTTAAACGAAATATCTTTTTAAGATAGAATCTGCTAAATAATTATAGTACATATTGTACCGACTTTATTTATATCGGTAAAAATCACATGTGAGTTTTTGTTACATTGTAATCTCTCATATGAACAGCCCAAAGGTCACAAGCCAAAACCAAAAATTATAAGCTTCAACTAAAAAAAACAGGCCCTAAATCGCATATGCATGGACGGTTAGACGGTCGTTAAGCTGGGCTGGCAAAGCTTGTCTGCTCCGTTGGGCTAATGAGAAACAGCTGGGTAGGGTTTCCAGATACGCTAGCTGGTGGCAACTGCCAACTGGGCATAAACTTGGCACAACCCCGGCAGGTTGTTTCGCCATGCTCGGACGGGTGTGCATGACGTATCGAAGAGCCCGGCGGTCTTTGCCTTGAAGAATCTATGGAGACCCCGTAGGATACATAAATAGGACCCTCCAAATTGGATGCCATTTGGTGAAATTACGGTAAGTCTTTTTGTTGGGAAATTAAAGCAACCATCCCTAAAAAAACTAAAAGCAATCGGTATCCTTTTCCAGAGAAAAAAATAGTTCAACTAGTTCGACCATTTGAGTTCAAAAGGCCAGAGTCTGTGATCTGATTCTGTAGAGGCACCATAACGACCATTTACCATTTGAGGGACTTGTTTGTATGGGCCTGAATTCTGGTCCGTATCGACCCATCCAAATAAGGCCCAAGCGAAGGGAACGAAGTCTATTGGGCCTAGACTTCGGCTACGTAAGACTTACGACCACCTGTGTAAATTTCGACCTAGGAAAAAAACAAGCCTCTGTAAATTTCGATGTCGGCGGCTCGCCCGTCCGTGCGAACGGCGCCGCCGGCCTGTGGTGCTGCTGCAAAAGGGATCACTAGCCCCAAACAGATTCGGCCTTACACGCTGTTTGGGCCTCTACTCCTTGCCGGCATCTTTCAGTTGGGTCATTCTGTGAATGTACAAGTATGGCCCATACGCCCAGTCCCCGTATTGTCCGAGCTGAATCCTACGAGAGACTAAGCAGATTTAGTACTGTTATGTATCGAATTTATAAAATTAGCTATATATAGTATATTTGTAAAAATGGTACTTCTACTGTTTGAAGGACGGACGGCAACACCGGTGAGACAACACGTGGCGAGACCGACGGCGGCAGGTGCATGCCGCCTCACCAGCAGATAGCAGGCAGCCTGTCGCCCGATGAGGGAATGGTAGGCAGGCCTACCGTCTGGTGAGGGAGCGGCAGGTGATTAAGCCAGCTTATTAGCTAGCTTAATTACCTGCCCTAATTTTTTATGTTTAGTGTTTGTTTGAAATTTTAAATATATCAAATGAGCTCAAAAAATTATGAAAACTTATGCACAGCCTCTCGACAGAACGTACCTCACAGTGTAATTTTGGGTAGTTTTATGCATTGTTAATGTTTCTCAAAAATTCATAAAATTTTAATAATTTTATGAGTTTTTTACATATAGCAAACGAGCACAAAAAATTACGAAATTTTATGTGAAGCTTTTCGACACAGTCATAGTTATTGTATAATTTTTTTATCAATTCTATGTGATCCAAATTTGCTACATTTATTTAGATTAATTTAATCATGAATTTTACGATGCTCAGACATCTTTTGAAGTGGCATGTGTTGGCCAATTGTGCTATGTTTTCTTTCCAGCTATCTATTTCGCATAATTGTCACTTTGTGTGTATTGTGCCCCCCGCGCACGCACTCTCGTTCGTACTAATGCCATTATGTCTGTGTCGTCTCCTCTCGCCCACTCTCTCGTTTGCACATTTGTCAGTGTTATCATGTCGTCCCCCCTCACCGTTAGCGCTACTCGTGACAAAGGGTCCTCAATGTGCGAGGTAAGCGCACCGGGTTCACTTTTCGCTTGACCATATATACAAACCTCTCGTAGTTCATCGTTGTTCATCTCAGTCGCTCATCGCCGAAGCTCATTGTCGTGGTCATCGATCAAAATTCAGAGTGTGTAGCTCATTATTTAAAGAAGGTAGTGCATAACTCAAAATTGGCAATGCTGATTGTTTCTCCCAAAAGGCAGATAATTTTTTATCGTATGCTTTCAACGTTATTCCCGTAATCCTAGTCAATTAGTGTTATTTAGTTAGTCATGATTAATGTAGTTTGTATTACGAAATAAGTAGATCCTAGTAATTTACACATAGTTTTTACTATTTTTGTGTACGTACGGTACCCATAATTTATTACTGAATGGAAATATGTAATTAAGTAGTCATAATTATTGTAGTGGCAATTAGTTAGGGGTTTGTAATGAGTTAGTGGTAAGTAATTAAGTGGTAAGGATGACGGTAATGAATGACTCGTTATTTTTTCAGATGAGTAATCAAATTATCGGTAATTAATGAAGTATGCATATGTAGTTACACGCATGTAATCACTTACTTGTAGTATGTTGCTATCATTATCAATCTTCGCACTAATATTTCATCTGTCCTATTTGTTACAAAGTACTCTCAAAATTAAGAGTGCGTAGCTAATTATTTAGAGAAGGCAGTGCGTAAGTCATGATGGACGCGGCAGTGCTGATTGCTTCTCCCAAAAGACAAATAATTTTTTATAGCATGCTTTCGACATTATTCCTGTAGATGTAGCCATAATTACTGTTGTTTAGTTAGTCACAATTAATGTAGTTTATATTATAAAGTAAATTTTACCATCATTATTAATCTTCACACTAATATTTGGTCTGTTATATGTATTGGATGGTATGGCTTTACCGGAGTTTCTCGAACACTCATACGATGAGAAACATCGTTGCCACTCATGGATGATGGGTGACGCGGCTGGCCCTTCGCCGTTTAAGCTACGAGGAGAGGGGATCCGTCGGCGCTGGACGAGCGCTATGTCCCAACCCTACAGGCCACAGGCTTGTTGCCCTTTGTGAGGCTGGTCTCCACCGAACACGAGTTCACCATCGACGGTAGCCTACTCATGGCACTGGTGGACAGGTGGAGGCCTAAGATGCACACATTCCACTTTTGGTGGGGTGAGATGACAGTCACTCTGAAGGAAGTCGCGTTCTTAACTAGTCTCCCTCTTGGGGTGACGTACTTGTTCCAGCCCCTGCACCAGCCGACTGGAAGGAGAGGCTGGCAGACCAGTTTGACCGGCCTATCCCAGAGAGTGCACCCGGCGTCCCCCACACTTGGCTGAACAATTTTAGTGTGTGCCCACAGGATACACTACTGGAGGTCGTCAGGACGCACATAATCACATTTCTTATTCAGCTCTTTGGTTGGAGAATGTTTTCAGCCACACACAACGATATTTGCAATGTTGAGTTCATCGGCCTCGTCAAGTCTTTGGTGGACGCAGAGTTTGGGGTTATGCCTCGGTACAACTGGGGATTAGTGGTTCTATGTGCCACGTATCGTGGGTTATGTGACGCTTGCTAGCATGCCACTACTAGTACCCCCAATCTGGCTATCTGCTACGTGCCCCTACAGCTGTGGAGTTGGGAGTACTTCCCTGTCGGACGTCTGACCATCATGGTGCTAGTGCACCCATTCGATGAGTCCATCGACCTAATAGACGGGCCCACTATGAGCATCCGGTGGACTGCTACCCGTCTACAGTGGGCGAAGGGCAAACCGTCGAGTTGCTACTTGTTGTGGCACAATGAGTTCGAGTCGTTGCATGACAGCGACATCATATGGGGTCTATGGACTGTAGATTTTGTACATCGTGTATCATCGTACGGTCTATCCCTGCATTGCCTAGAGGACGCGAAGCTATGAGCGATGACACACCATCTGGTGTTCTCGTACATGGTGGAGGCTTACACCCCACAGCGCGTGATGCGACAGTTCAGTTTGCACCAGGCCTTGCCCCCTCTGGACGGCAGGTTCCTACCGCAAGCCATACACAGATGATTCAAACTCCATCTGACTAATTTGTACACTTTGTATGTCTTGTTATGTAACGTCGATGATTCTGGAAATGCAGACAATCAAGGTCTGGTCAGCATGGTATGGACTGGCGGGTACTACAGCAGCAGTGGACGATGGCATGGATGGATAGGGCACACCTCGATGTTGTCCTGGAGCAGCGTTCGTATGACGTCTAGACGTACGACGAGTACCTGGAGTCGTACGTACCCCAGCCACACATCAGACTCACCATTCCTCCACCAGATCGCCCTGAGCAGATCACGCACAAGGAAAGCCTGCAACACTCGATCGATCCCCACAATGCTTTGCGGCGGCATGACAGCGTAAGACAGTTCAAATATCTTATCGTTTCATTCAAGAAATTCATGCTGGTCGTTACTAAACCTGTTTCATATGTCACTTCAATTGAAGTGGGCACAGCGTATCACAAGCATGTCGGAGGCCGCCATCAGCAGCCCAGAGACACCACCAGCCCTATAGAAGACTATGAAGTTCATCTTAAACAGATCAAAAAATAGTGCACAACTCAAGCTACGACCGTTCCACGGATCACACTGTGCATATGAGCCACCCAGTGGGGGCACCATGCTCACCCGCTAGGTCATTGCAACCTAGCGAGTCCGACCGCCCATCGCAATCTACCGAGTCTACCTGGCATCGTAGTACTAGCCGCCGATCATCCGTGCACCGTACCGATGAGGAGGTAACTTACATATGAACCTACATTTTGTTTTTCTATTAGGCCTTGCATTCCACTAGCATCATAGTGTTCTCCCGCCGTAGGTCCATCGTCAAGATGCATCACTTTTGACTTCCGCACCACCTGCATAGACTACTGCTCCCCATTGTTCATCTTTACTGCACATTCGGGAGGTATGAGATTCGCATTGTACATTTAGAATATTTATTATAACTAATATCGTTTCATCTTGCAGCTTCCAATTCAACGTGGGGTGATGACGAGTCCACCGGTGACAACACGGGCCTCACAGGTGCTTCCAGAGAGTAGTACAAGTTTCTAAGGTTTGCAGCGTCTGGCAGAGCTCAACGTTCACAGTATACCCAGGGTTCGGACACTTCGGTGGGCAGAGCTCCTCCGGCTTTGCTGGCATGTCGTAAAGTCAAGGCGAGAGCTCCTTCACACCACGAGGAGCATTTCTAGAGTCCTTCATTCACGATATTATTGCAGGTGGCTCACAGTTCAACATGTCTTAGTTGGAGGGCTTCAACCCTTACCGGACCCAGCCTATTGTACCTGCGCCTACTGGACCACCGCTGGCCACTGAGCAAACAGAACGGTTCCCATACCTCCTCCGACCCGAGACGCAACCTTCGGACCAACTGACATACCCCACAGGATATCTCATGCTCAACAGAAGACAAAGCCATGTACGGGGAGGCAGACGCGGCGAGGAGGTAGCAGTGGCTCAAATGGGTGAGCCATATCGCATCCAGTGTGATATATTTTTTTGTACTATTGTAATTATTTTTACTTGCACAAGTATTCAAAATGTATGAAATTTTCAAAAAATTATACAATAACTATGACTATATTGGGAGGCTTCACATAAGATTTTGTAATTTTTAGAACTCGTTTACTATATGTAAAAACTTATTCAAATATTAAAATTTTATGAATTTTTTAGCATCATTCACAATGGATAAAATTAACCAAAAATCACAATGTTAGGTATGTTGAGTTGGAAGTTTGTACATAAATTTTCATAATTATTTGAGCTTATTTGATATATTTAAAAATTCAAACAAGGGCTAAATTAAAAAATTAGGGCAGGTAATTAAACTGGCTAATCAGCCGGCTTAATCACCTGTCGTCCCCCCACCAGGCGGCAAACTGCCTACCGTCTGCTTGCGGGGTAGTAGGCTGCCTGCCGTCTGCTGGCCAATCGGCAGGCGCCTACCGTCGACGATCCTGCCAGGTGTCGCGTCCTCGACACTGCCGGAAGTGCCATTTTTGCTAATACGGTGTACATACGGCTAGTTTTATAAATACTGTGTGAAACAGTGTTAAATCTGGCTTTGTCTCACCGTACGAAGCTAGTGTACAATGGTAGAGATAACCACTAGTCTATATAACCCTCAACATCCTCATCTACTTAAAATATTAGAGATAACACTTATAAGAGAGTAGATAGTTGTTACTTGTACTCCAACGGTAAACCCTACAAATCCGTTGCAAGTAGATAAGCTCTATACAATGGACATAACATTGTCAATAAGTGTATTAGTTCATGCTTATAGATCGCCTATTCAGTAATAGACAACTGCCTCTCTCTCCTCCATATCAGCATAAATTCAATATGGATTGTTTATAAATAGTTGATATTAGCATATTGTACATGCCCTAAGTGAATCTGTGAGACCATGTGGAGGTCACTCCATAGTTGTAATGAGTAATTGACATTTGGATTAGAGTTTTATGGAGTTTGAGTTTGGTTTTTGAGGATTTTGGAAAATATCATATTTTGTCTGACGATTTTGTGGCTTACGTGTTCATCTGGACTGCGAGTACTGGAGTATTCGAAGTTTATGACTTTGTTGTCAGGAGGTCCAAATGGCGTTTTGCTAGTAGTCCGAAGGTACCCTGTAGTCGAGAGGACTAGGTACTCAGTATTCGAGAGGTCTCGAAACTCAATGGTCACAGTTTACTGCCTAGTTGGTGTTCGGTAGTCGTAAGCCTTTGCGATTGGTAGTCGTAAGCCTTTGCAATCGATAGTCGTAACCTTTGTGATCGGTAGTCATAAGCATTTATGATCAGTGGTTGTAGCTATCTGTTGTGATGGTCATAGCGATCTATTGCAATTGTCGTAGGCTCCAGGGTAGGTACTCGTTGGCTTCGAGTGCCTCATTTCTTAAGCACCCGAGTATTCATGTCAGACCAGCCAGCGGTCTGACTAGCCTATGCTTGGCGATCAGACTGGCTTCTCTCGGTGGTATGAGGTTGTGGAATTTTTGGGGTTTTAGTCATGGTTTGACCTGGGTGTTGTTGCTACTGTGCACATGGGTTTATTATTTGGTCCTAACTTTAGGATCAGTAATTTGGGTGCATACATTTTGCATTATGTATTGTATAGATGAATTGCACAAATTGATGTATTTGTGTATCGTGCGGTGCTACGTGACAGTTTGCTTGTTTGTGTTGGTTGCAGTACTTCAGAACTAGGTCATGGTGAGGCGTAGCAGGATTGGACTGGGCATAAGGTGGTGCTGAGGTTCAGAACGATCAGGGAGACACTGAAGATGACCGAAGCTTGTGGGGTAGTTGCAAGCCAGGACGACCAGGAACCAGAGTGAGAGCTACCGGTGGTGGATATGATGGGCAATGACAAGGTGGGCCGGGACTAAGCCCAGTGAGGAGTTGAGGTCTAGATGTTCAAGGAAGCTGGGTGCTACCATGTGCGAGAAAAAACATGTGGTGAGCCAAGTGACTTGGGTCGTTTGCAAGCGAGGATGGTTCGGTGGGTCCGGACACGTGAGAGGCTTGACGGCAAGTCATTGGGGCCACGTGGAAGATGGCGAAGCATGGGCGATGCTTCATAGAAAAGAAAGCGGGAAGCTTCGTCGAAAGCGGTAGAGAGAGGCATTTTGTTAAAATCGCTTAATACCAGAGAAGCGTGTGTGAGTAAAACCCAGTGTTAGGTGGGGTTAAAGGGTTATCCCCAGTTTGGCCTAATGAATTGATGCATTAGGTTTTGGTTTAGGTTGTGAGCCTATATAAGCGGAGAAGAGGCAAGAACTAAGGTTTGCGAAAGTTGGCTAAGCCTTTTGGTGGCTAACTCCTCCTCCCTCCCATGGAAGATAGGTTAGAGTGTGTATGTACTCTAGCTTTAGACCTCTATCCTCCTGAGTGGAGTGGCTGTAAATTCAATCACCTCAAGTGAGCAATACATTAATATTTGATTTACCTTTTGTGTATCTTCTTGTCCGATTGATTTTGCCCTGGTTTTGAGTTGGTTTTTCCTCTCTTCTCTCAACCCTTTCATGAATTCATCTGGTTAATTAAGTTGCTCTTATTTCGGTTGGTTTGATCTCCTTTCTACCCTTCTCTTGATCTTGTTGTGCCAAGGATATGAATGAGATGGAGATAATATCTTGAGATCGACCTCTAATCATCTAGACACTTCAATAGCAAGATTTTCAAGAAACCCTATTTTTGCTCATTTTTAGCCTAATAGGGTGTGTTGTGGCTACAGACCAAACAGAGAGAGAGATGGTGGTGGAGAGTGATGAAGATAAGTGTAATGGCCTGGGTCCTCCCCATGGCTTGTACTCATATATATATACACATGAGGAGTGCTTTTACAGTTATACCCTTACATCCAGTTATCCTTCAGGGCGATTATGTCATTACACATGACCTATTCTGGGCCTTATAACTTCCTACCAGGCCTGCTGGGTTTAGGTGGGGCCATCCCTACGACAGGAGCCTCTCATGGTAGAGGGCTTCACAAGGCCGAAGCCATGTTGCCGAGTCCTTTGGCCCCCTCCGTCCCCGCGGCCTGTGAACCTATCCAAACTTGACCCGGGGCTGCGCTGCGGCCGAAGAAGATGCGTGCTCTTCCGGCCGTCCACGTGGTGAAGCGTGCTTGGCGCGGTGCAGGCCTTGAGGCGTCGTGACCGTCAATGTGACGACGGACTCCCGGCATTTGGACTTCTGAGGCGTGCGCACTCCGCAGTCGTTGCGATCTTGCCGCCAGGTTGGGTGCTTTTTAATGACGGTTGGCTTGCCAGGGGGCAGGCGATCGCATCGTGCAGTGTGCCTTGTCGTAAGTGGAGCGTGCGACGGTTTCCGGAGTGCCCGGGGTGGGGTGCGGACGGTTGCTCTTACGCGTCCCTGGTAGCTGAACCGCCCGACCCCCTGCGCTTGTGCTTCCGTCGGTTGGCATGCCTCCATGCTGGCGACTCTTCGCCTAGTGAGGCTGAGTATAAATATGTTGGCGCCGGGGGCCGCTCCCTAGACATCCCTTGCTTTGCCTGTTCGAGTTATGGTGGTCGTATTTGCTGTTCTCCGTTCTTCAAGCTCGCTCCATCCCTATTCTTCGCATGGTTGGCCGCGGAGGCCGGCGCCTAGTCGAAGTAGACGCGCGCGCTCCGCTCCCTACCCTTCGAACGGGTGGCAGTGAAGCTGGCGCCTAGTCGAAGTAGACGCGCGCGCTCCGTCCCCTACCCTTCGAACGGGTGGCGCTGGCGGGCGCCTGGTCGGTAGTAGCGCGCTCGTCCCCTACCCTTCGAGCGGGTGGCGCGAGGCCGGGCGCTGGTCGGCGTGAGCGCGCGCTCCGTCCCCTACCCTTCGAGCGGGTGGCGGCGGGCCGGCGCCTGGTCGAAGTAGGCGCGCGCTCCGTCCCCTACCCTTCGAGCGGGTGGCGGAGGCCGGCGCCTGGTCGAATAGAGCGCGCGCTCCGTCCCTACCCTTCGAGCGGGTGGCGGCGGCGGTGCCTGGTCGGTAGTAGACGCGCGCTCCGTCCCTACCCTTCGAGCGGGTGGCGCGGCCGGGCGCCTGGTCGGCGAGACGCGCGCTCCGCCCCTACCCGCCGGACGGGTGGCGGCGAGCCGCGCCTGGTCGAAAGAGGCGCGCGCTCGTCCCCTACCCTTGAGCGGGTGGGGCGGCCGGCGCCTAAGTCGGCGTGAGCGCGCGCTCCGTCCCCTACCGTTCGAACGGGTGGCAGCGAAGCTGGCGCCTAGGTCGAAGTAGACGCGCGCGCTCCGCTCCCTATGTTGAGATCGGAGCTTAGCGCCGGTATGGTTGCGCTCCGGGGCTGTTGTGGCCTTGTAGTCTGGTAGTGCGCTTTTAATGGCGGCTGGAATCACGCCGACACCTGGCCTGGCAGAAGTCAGGCTGTCGCGTCGTGCGGTCTGCCATGCTGCAGGTGGGGCACGTGGCGACTCACGACTGGTGCGTCGTGGGATGTGAGCGGTTGCGTGACCGCGGCCGTTCGCCTCGTCCCCCGAGAAGTTGGACGCGTGTTGAAGGCGTGGAGGCGTTGTGCGCTGCTTGGCCACCTACCCGGCATGGCCCTCTAGGCCCCGGCGGTTCTTCTTTCCAAATCTTGGGCAGCCGAAGTGCTGCGAATTTGATCTGTCTGTGTGTTGAGCCACAAGACAGGCGAGCGGCCTTTATAAGGTGCTAGTGTTGAGGTGGAGGCACCCTTTGTTGCTTGGCTTTCTGATCTGCCGCTTCGCTGCCGCCCGTGCTAATTATCACGCCAGTTGCTCCTTTGCCTGCTTCTTCTTCCCTTGTCGCGAAGAGCGATGGCTAGCCATGACGACGCCACCTACCACCCCCGCAGCGGTTCCTTGTCTAGCCAGGGCGAGGTGCCCCATCCTTCCAAGGAGTACAAACTGGTGCCGTGGGGGAGCTCGCGCGCCAACAAGTGGTGGAACGCCATGGAGCACTCGGGAGGCTCCTGCTCCCATGTGCTGGGGAAGAGCCGCATGACTGAAGGGACGCTGCAGCGACTCGTGGATGAGGGGGAAGATCGTGGATCGCAATGGGGCTCGCCTACCCCGCCGGGACGAGACGGAGCCGAAGCCCGGAGCCATGGAGGCGATTGTTTTTGTCGCGTTCTTCGATGCCGGCCTTCGAATGCCCTCCATGTTGTTCGTGGGTGAAGTCCTGCGGGCCTACAAGTTGGAGCTAGCCCAGTTGACGCCCCACGCGATACTCCGCCTAGCTGTCTTCACGTGGGCGATGCGGACAGAGGGGTGGCGTCCCAGTGCGAGCTTATTTGCCACCCTGCACGACGCACACTGTCGACCCAGAAAGGTTGACGGGGCGGTGTCCAACTTTGGCGGCGTGGACTTCGTGCTCCGGGTGTCCTACGCGACGTTGTTCCCTGTGCCAGCCTCGTCAGGGCAATGGGCCTCCGGCTGGACGCGGTGGTGGTTCTATTACACCATGACCGACAAGAGCAGAATGCAGTGCCGAGGTGGGCCGATCTCGTTTAACAGTACGCCGAGTCTGAAGGCGGAGATTGACGACACACAAAAGCTACAGAGCCTTGTCGGTGTCGCCCGCCGAATGAGCGTGCGCGACCTAGCCGAGGAGTTCACGATGTATGGGGCGGCGCCACTCTTCTCCCGGGGGAAGTATGTTGGACATAATGGCCCCCGCGAGGACGGGTTCGATCCATCCGTATCTCGCTTGCTTCCGCCCTCCGCCCCTTGTAAGTCGCCCAGCACGCTTTACGCGCGCCATTGTATCTGTTTGGATTCCGCCTAACTGACGTGATCTCCTGCGCAGTGGCTCGGCTAGAAGATGCGGAGCGCGCGGTTGCGGCGCTCCTTGGCCCGTACACGCTTAAGGAGCACCGGGCTCGCGAGGCCGCGATCAAAGCGGCTAGCGGGCGGGTAAACCGCACTGCGAGGTCAGGGCATTACTGTGTGCGGCGTGTGGTGCCGGAAGAGCTTCCGTCGAGTGCTATCTTCACGACGCCGGCCGTTCCCGGCGCCATATGCGACCGGCAGCCCCCCGCGCTAGCCCACCGAGGCAGGCGTGCGACGGCGGTGGGCACGCCATACCGCCGGGGGCGCACCACCGCGGATCCCCCGGCACCTTCTGCTGACGCTCACGAGCCCGTGCTCGGGCTCGCGGCCATCGTTGAGTTGGAACTCGTCAACCCGGGGGGTGGCGTTGTTCCTGGCGAGCAAACCACGGTGGAAGGTGCGTTATCAACCGCAGCGGCCGACGAGAGCGTGCCCCCTACAGAGGAAACCGTGGGGGCGACGGTGACCGGAGCTGGTCCTGCCGTGGAAGAATTGCCTGTGCCACCGCAGGCGAAACGCCCTCGGACTCAGTCCCCGCCGCCAATGAGGGGTCGAGACGCTGTTGCGGGGCCTTGCCGCGGGATTACAGCGTCTGGCGCGGCCGAGAAGACCTTCGCCCCGACCGTCGAGGCGCCCGCCTCCCCATGGGTGGTCGAACCGGCGCCACTTCCTACCGCGACGAGGGGCGCAGGAGGTAGGTGTGAGTCCCTTTCTTCACCTGACTTCGCGAGACTCTCTCCGATCTGCTCGCTCATACTGCTGACATCAGGTGAGACGACGTCTCCCGTACGTGGCGAAGGATCGAGCAGCGGAGGTATGCGCGAAGTCGGGAGCCTTGTGCGAGATGCCCGCGGTGTCCACTGCTCTTGCGACGTGGCGTGGCGCGATAAATCTTGGCGCGTTGGGGCCGGGGCTCGCTCGCTCGGACTTCCTCCTCGCCGGAGATATTTTGCGACCTCCGCAGCCGCAGAGCGTGCCGACAACGGCCTCAACCGAGAGTGTTATCGCTCATGCGCGGGACCTCCTAGCGCTTCGCGCTATAGGCCTCGAGATGAGGGTAAATATGTGCGCTTCACTTGTAAGATCTGCCGACGCCTTTCTGATTTGTTGTTTACGCGGGCGCTTGCCTCGGCCGGTCCTTTGACGAGGCCGCGTTCGGGAGCGGAGGGCTCTGAAGCCAGCCTCAGTGAAGCAAACATCGCTCGCCGCGAAGGATGAAGAACTCGCGCGCTAGAGGCGCCACGCGCCGCACAACCGAGGCCACGGAGCTCGGGCGCCGCGGCCGAGGAGCGCGCCGCCGTGCAGCAGTCGCCGTCCTAGAAGGGGAGAACGCCACCGGTGGCGTTCGCTGCCGAAACCGCCTCGTCTTGGAAAATGCGTCCATGTCGGCATGGCGGGCCATGGAGTCTCGAACCAGGCCCTCCGAGATCGTGCGTCCGAGTGCCGGACACTACGCGCAGGCGGAGGCCTATCGAGACGCTCGGGCTGACGAGAGGGCGGCGTTGCGCCGTGGCGCGTAACCTTTGGCGAGCACGCAGCGGCTATGTTGGTGCGTGCCGCGCGCGCCTGCTTCATACTTGTGGGTGTAGGCATACCCATGAGCTAGCGAATCCTCAATCGGATCCTCCCGACCGACCGGAGGTTATGTCGGACGCCATCCGCTCCATCGGGCTAGCTCGCAAAACTTCCATCAACGGATGCGGGGCGCCGGGGAAGATGCAACGAGGGTCGCCGTGCAGCGAGCGTTGCATGGGAGGACCTCCTCGATGGCTTGAAGGGTCCTTCCGCTGCCGCGCGGCGACGCACGGTTCGTCACGCACCGCGCCAAAGCCGGCGGTGGTCGGGTAGGGCAGGGGGATGATGTACTGGTTCTTACGCTTGTAACCATGTAACCCCTTTGCTTTTATAATGGAACCAAGTAGTACCTTATGCTTGGTGTTACCTGCCGCCAAACGTGGAGGGCAGGTCTGCGCATCTCGTTTATACTCCGTGGAGTGGCGCGTGCGGAGGCGAACCTCGACGCTACGACTTCCTTTATAGTCCGGAGACTTGCGCGTGCGGAGGCGGACCTCGACGCTATGTCTTGTTTAAAGTCCGTAGACTAGTGCGTGCGGAGCTAGGCTCGACGCTACGTCTTATTTATAGTGCGTGGGTATCGGCGTGCGAGCCGGGCTCGGCGCTCGTCTTATTTAAAGTCCGTGGACTAGTGCGTGCGGAGCTAGGCTCGACGCTACGTCTTCTTTATAGTCCGGAGACTCGCGCGTGCGGAGGCGGACCTCGACGCTACGTCTTATTTAAAGTCCGTGGACTGGTGCGTGCGGAGGCGGACCTCGACGCTACGACTTCCTTTATAGTCTGGAAACTCGCGCGTGCGGAGGCGGACCTCGACGCTACGTCTTATTTAAAGTCCGTGGACTGTGCGTGCGGAGCTAGGCTCGACGCTACGTCTTATTTAAAGTCCATAGACTAGTGCGTGCGGAGCTAGGCTCGACGCTACGTCTTATTTAAAGTCCGTAGACTAGTGCGTGCGGAGCTAGGCTTGACGCTACGTCTTATTTATACTCCGTAGAGTGCGCGCGGAGGCGTCCTCCGCTGCGTCTTATTTATACTCCGTAGAGTGCGTGCGGAGGCGGACCTCGACGCTACGTCTTATTTAAAGTCCGTGGACTAGTGCGTGCGGAGCTAGGCTCGACGCTACGTCTTCTTTATAGTCCGGAGACTCGCGCGTGCGGAGGCGAACCTCGACGCTACATCTTATTTAAAGTCCGTGGACTAGTGCGTGCGGAGCTAGGCTCGACGCTACGTCTTCTTTATAGTCCGGAGACTCACGCGTGCGGAGGCGAACCTTGACGCTATGTCTTATTTAAAGTCCGTGGACTTTGTTACGATCGATCTGCGGACGGGGGCGCTGCGGGAACAACAACCTTTATTGAACTCCCGTTTGCGCGGCGAGCATCGCATAACCAAGGGCTGGTGGCTCACGCTTGTCGTCCCGCTTCTAGGCGTAGTACCGCCGCAACTTTGTCGCGCTTCCATGTGTGCGGAGGGCTTGTCCTTCGAGCGTGGCGGGCGATGCGCCCCTTTGGCAACGCCTCCATCACGATGTACGGGCCTTCCCACTTGACTCCGGCTTGCCAACGGTCTCGCACGAGTGCCACTCTGAACGAGATCTCGTGCTTGAACCCCGGGCATATAGAGCGGTCCCGAGTGCGCATTGTCCGCGCGCATATTTCTCGACATGGTGGGCTGCGTCGCGCGTATCCGTCGAGGAGGTCCAGACACACGGCGCTCCTCTTGGTGCTTGGGCGAGGACCCTCCGCGGCCGCCTTGATTTCCTCGGGCGTCACCGCTTCGTCACCGAAAAGGAGCTTGAACGGCGTGAATCCCGTCGGGCGCGTTACCGTTGTGCGAAGCGACCATAGAACGCTGTGAAGCTCGCTTGGCCACTTGCCCTTTGGCAATCCGACCAGGCGCTTTTTTATGGCGGCGGAGATGGCGCCATTCGCCTGCTCGATCGCCCGTTGGGTCGGGATGCCCTACCGAGGCGAATCGGAGGTGATGCCCATCTTTGTCACAATAGTCTTTGAAGAGGGTGGCGTCGAATCGCAGCCGTTGTCCACCGTGAGCTCCCGGCACGCCGGCGACATATGATGTTTTGCCATAGGAAGCGCCAGATGGCCTCGAGAGGTTACTTTAGCGAGCGACGCTTCCGCCATCCGGAGAAATACTCGGCCGCGACTACCACGAACCGAGGTCCCCGGAGCTCGGGCAAGTGGTACTACTATATCAAGGCCCAGCGTGCGCTGGCCATACCGGGGAATGGGGTTGAGGCTCGTCGGGGCACATGGATGATGCGCCATCCACCGGCACCCTTGGCACCGACGGACGAGGTCTGGGCGTCGGTGGTGGTGGTTGGCCGATGAAGCCTTGCTGAACGCCTTGCCGACTAATGACCTCGGTGCCAGGTGGGATCCGCACGCGCCCGCGTGGATCTCCGCCAGGAGCTCCTTTCCCCCCTCGCTTGAGAGGCGCGCAGAGCGGTGGTCGCAAACCCCTTTCTTGTAGAGCATCCTTCAACACTGGAAGGACCGTGCGCGGTCGCAGCGCCGGCTTCGGCGAGTCCTCCGGCTCGGCGATGCCTTGCAAGAAATTGAAGATGGGCTCGCGCCAATCTCCTGGCCGATCAATGCGGTGGACGAGCACCGCGTCCCGGTTATCCTGCGCGATGGCGGCCTGTGCTAATATCTCGTAAAACGCCCCTCGGGCGGCGATTGTTGGTCGCCGCCTTAGCGAGGGCGTCGGCTGCTCATTCTCGCGCGAGGATGGCCTTGCGGTGACACCCAAAATTGCCTTTCCTCGCCCTTACCGCGCGAGTACTTGGCCAACTCGGGGTCCTGGCTTGATATGACTGCCCACGTGGCGGCCACGGCGCGAAGTCGGTGCGGACCAACACCCGTCTCGCGCCGATCGCCTTGAGCTTCGCCAGCCAAAGAGCGATGCCTCGTATTCACCGTGTTGTTGGTGGCGGGAAGGCAAGGCGCGCCGAGTATAGCAACGCCGCCTCCCGGGCGTGGCGATCACCGCGCCTACGCCGCGCCGCGGCGCCGTAAGCTCCGTCGATTGTGAGCGTCCAGACGGGATCATCGTGCGTCTGGACGGGTTGGGCCGGCGGGGTCCATTCGGCGAGAAAATCCGCCAGGACTTGGGATTTGATTGCCGTTCGCGAAGCATACGTCAAGGAGAAGGGAGCGAGCTCGGCAGCCCATTTGCCGATGCGCCCTGTGGACTCCTTGTTGTGTAGCATCTCTGCCAGGGGGAATGAGGAAGGTACTGTGATCGGGTGGGCCAAAAATAATACCGAAGCTTCCTGGAGGCCATGACAAGCGCGTAGGCGAGCTTCTCAAGCTCCGTGTATCTTGTCTTGGCACCTTGGAGGCCGAGACAAAATAGACGGGCGGCGCATGGCGCCTTCTTCTAAGACGAGGACGGCGCGATCGCGGTGGTCGACGCCGAGATAGAGCAGAGGGAGCCTCAGTGCTTTGGGCGACCAGATCGGGAGGCTTGCCAGTGTTTGCTGAGCTCGTTGAAGGCCTTCGTGCGGTCGGCGTCCCAACGAAATCCATCGCACCGCGGAGTGTCTTGAAGAACGGCGGCGCCGCCCGCCGCCACTCGATAGGAATCGGCTTATCGTCGCCATGCGCCCGCCACCTCTGGACCTCCTCGTTGTCTTGGGCGCTCCATACCCGGATGGCGTCTACTTTGTCGGGTTCGCTGGATGCCCCGCTCGGACACGAGGAAACCTAGGAGTTTGCCCGCCGCACCCAAGACACATTTGTCGGGTTGAGCTTGATGCCCGCCTTCCGAGGTTGTCGAAGGTCTCACGAGGTCCCGCCATGCGAGCAAGGCTGCCGAGTTTTGACCACCACGTCATCGACATAGGCTTCGACGTTCCTCCCGAGCTGGGCGGCCAGGGCAATGGCGACGAGGCGGGTGAAGGTAGTGTCTGCGTTCTTCAAGCTAAAGGGCATTCTGACGAAGCAGAATGTCCCAAGCGGTGTGATGAAACTGGTCTTCTCCTCGTCGTCTTGACCATGTATACCGTGGTAGCGGAATAGGCGTCCAGAAACTCATAAGCTCGCACCAGCAGCGGGCGTCGACGGTGATCGATGCGCGCAAGGGTAATTGTCCCGCACGCCTTGTTGAGTGCCGTGAAGTCGATGCACATGCACCAGGCCCCGCTCGCCTTTTTGACCAGCACCGGGTTAGCGAGCCACTCTGGATGGTGGACCTCGCGGATGACCCCGGCGCGAAGAAGCCGCCACCTCTGCTTTGGCCGCTGCTGCCGATCCATCAACATACGCCGGCCTTTGCTTGATCGGCTTGGCGTCGGGCGACCGCCAAGCGATGCTCGACATCGCTCGGTCCACGCCCTTGATGTCCTCCGGGGACCATGCGAAGATGTCAACGTTGTTCTGAAGCACTCGGAGCAGATCCCGTTCGACCCCCGGTGAGAGCCCCTCGCCAATGGACACAACCGCCTCCGCACAGCGGCACCTTCTTGACTCCGCCGGGCCGAGGCTTGGCGTCCACCGGGCGGAGGGCCCATCCCGGCGCGCGGAGAGGGCATGCACCGGCGATGCGAACACGGCCGCCGCCGCCGCACGCTGGCAGTCTGGTCGCCGAAGACGGTGATAACACCCTCCGGGCCCGGGAGCTTTACACACAAGAACGCGTGGTGCGGGATCGCCTCG
This sequence comes from Dendrocalamus sinicus, assembly GCA_036346575.1. Classification (NCBI taxonomy): domain Eukaryota; kingdom Viridiplantae; phylum Streptophyta; class Magnoliopsida; order Poales; family Poaceae; genus Dendrocalamus; species Dendrocalamus sinicus. The sequence continues at coordinate 9,974,215 of CM070648.1, forward strand.
AAAGAGTTGATGGCGGGTCGCCCCAGTATGGCGTTGTAGGGGTGCGGGATATCTACGACGTTGAAGGTGACCTGCTCGGTCCGGATGTTACCTTTGTTGCCCTCCTGACGGAAAGTGACAGGAAGGGACACGTGCCCCAAGGCCTGCAACGGTTGACCCCCGAAGCCTTGAAGTGGAGCTCCTGGCTGCTCTAGCCGGCTTCGGGGGATCGCCATGCGGTCGAGGGCCTCTGCGAACAAGATATTAGCGGAGCTTCCCCCGTCGACGAGGACGCGCCGGCGTCCACGGCGTGCTATGTGGGCTTGGATGACTAGAGGGTCTTGGTGAGGGTACTCCACGCCCCTGGCGTCGTTCAAGTCGAAGGTGATGTTGCGGGGCGGCATCCACAGCTGCGGCTGCTCCCCGGGGGCTTTTGAAGAGGAGCCTCCGGTGATGACGCTGACGGTGCGATGCTGCGCGCCCTCCATTGCGGTGGCTCGTATGGGGCTATCCCTTGGGTGCCCCACGTGGGCTCCGGCGGGGGGCCGAGGAGGCGGAGCCCGAGATCCGGCCGTCACCCTCCGCAGCTCCATCACCGCGGTGCATGCCCTTGTGTAATGATCGCCGTAGCCGTGTACCTCGCACCACTTGCCATAGTGCAGGAGCTCTTGTTCTGCGTGGGGTTGGCCGCCGCAATCAAGTCCACCTTCCGATCCCCGGTCTCCCCTCTATGAGGCAGGGTCGGATCCTTGGCGGGCGCTCTCGGTGTCGAGGACATGATGGGCCGCCTGCGACCGGCGCTGGCGGCGCCGAGGTTTAGGCCTGCTCCTTGAAGAGCCTTCCTGTACCCCGGCCTCACTGCCTCGGGGTGGGCCTCCTCGGGGCTCTGGCCGCGCCCGGCCGAGGAGGACCACCCGCCCGACTTCGCGGGGCGCCTCATGGGCGAGGCCGAGGCGGTAATGCTGCGCCAAGCGCCCTCCTCCGCCCGCACATACTCGTCCATTTTGTCGAAGAGCTTGGCGACTGTCTTGATTGGCCTCCGCGCGTTGTACTCGGCCATCGGGCCCGGGCGAAGGCCCTGTATGGCTGCATTAACGACTGTGGTTTCATTAATATTGTTTACCTGGCATCGAATCTTGGCGAAGCGCTTGAAGTAGCCCCGGAGTGTCTCCGAGGGTTTTTGCTTCACAGCGAAGAGTTGGTCCGCATCGATTCGCTCGACATAGTGTCCTTGGAAGTTGCTATGAAGGCGATCGCGAAGCTGCTCCCACGCGTAGATGGAGCCCGGCTCTATGGTGAAAAACCAAGAGAGCGCCACTCCGTGCAGTGCGAGGGGGAGTCCCTTCGCCTTCGTGGTGTCGTCTCCACCTGCGGCCTCGATCGCGGTTTCGTACACGCGCACGAACTCACGAGGATCCGTGTCACCTTTGTACGGGTCGGTGATGCTAGGGAACTTGAAGTCTTCGGGCCACGCCGCCTGCTACAGCCCCGCCGAAAGCGGGGATTCCGAATCTACGTGCCTCAGCGGGACGCGGCTAGACGTGGGGGCTTCGCGGCTGTCCGCCTTCTCTAGCGTGGGCTCGGGCGCGATTACTGGCGCGGCCTGCTGGCTCCGAGCCTCTTGTATATCTCGGACGGCTCCGCGAAGGTCCCCTAGTTCCCGCTGGAACGCGTTGAGGGCTGCTAGTCGGGCGCTTTCCACCGCAGGTGTCGTTGGGGCCGCCGGAACGCCCAGCGGACGGGTTGGTGCAGGGACCATCGCCTCCCGATCTCCAGATCCGTCGGATGGTTCGTTGCGGCTACCCCCGGCCGTCTGATCCGCGCTACCGGCGAGGGTGGCGAAATTTGTCGTTGCAATGCCGCGCGGGTTGGATGTCGTTATGGCGGCGGCGAGTCGATCGTTGCAGCGCGAGCGTCGATGCCCGCGACCACGGCGCGTACGCCGCCGCCAACTCCTTCGGCGGCCGATGCCGAGGCCCTGGTGTTCGCGCGCTGCTCCGAACCAACCGTCTTCTTTCCCTTCGCCGCCCAGCTTTTTTCGGTGCCATCTTTTTCCTTCGGTCTTCGGGCTTGTCCTCGTCCTCCCCACGGACGGCGCCAACTGTTGTGGCTACAGACCAAACAGAGAGAGAGATGGTGGTGGAGAGTGATGAAGATAAGTGTAATGGCCTGGGTCCTCCCCATGGCTTGTACTCATATATATATACACATGAGGAGTGCTTTTACAGTTATACCCTTACATCTGGTTATCCCTTCTGGGGGCAGTTATGTCATTACACATGGCCTATTCTGGGCCTTATAACTTCCTACCAGGCCTGCTGGGTTTAGGTGGGGGCCATCCCTACGACAGGGTGATTTCTTGAAACGAGAGTTTTTGGGTTGATTTCTTCGATGATCTTGTTTGTTGTGTCGTGTAGGAACGTGCTCAAAGTCATCTTGGCTATTTTCTACCCATGACCAAGATCTGATCATCATTTTGGTTTTAGTTTTCAGTTGGCATGCACTGCTTTAAATTGCAAAAAGGTCTCAAATTTATCATGGATTTTTTTATCCATGAATGGAATAGCTTCCTGAGACCTTAAAAAACATGCATGCAAAGTTTCACGGCTTTTAGTTCAGTCGATCGAAAGTTTTGTGGATTTGGGATCTTGCTATTAGGCTGAAACCCTTGTTCATATAGGAGAAATGGTAGTACTGCAGGCTATGTAGTGGTAGTACTGTAACTCCTGTTCTCTGACCATTTTGGTTTTCGACCATTCATTGGTCGTCAACGTCACTGGTCAAGGTATAGTTTGGTTCGACCACTTTGATTTCGGTCACTCATTGGTCGTAGACCGCTTTGGTCATATTCTGAACTATTACAACTACTCAGTCATTGACTATACGATTGATTTTTCGATCGCAGCTCCTGGTCATCGACCACACTGGTTTCGACCACGCTGGTTTCGACAACGTTGGTTTCGACCACGCTGGTTTCGACTACACTGGTTTCGACCACACTAGTTTTGACCACGCTGGTTTCGGCCACGCTGGTTTTGACCACTCTCTGGTTGCTGACCACTCTAGTCGTAACTTGACCATATTGGTTTTAGACCGTTCTTTGATCGTCGACCACACGAGTCATTTTCAGACCACTCAGTCTTCCGACCGGGTGCGATAGTACTGTAGAAACAACAGCGGTAGTACCACACCTACAGATTTTGCACAGTTGCTCAGCTCTGAGTTTCTCCATATTTTGACTAGGGTCCCTATCCGAATCTTCATAGCTATCGGAGCAAAGAATAAGTGAATACTTGGGAAACAATTTTTAAGGCATCATTCACCCTCTTTGTTGCCATCTTCGATCGTGCGGAATCATCATCATCAAAGAAGAAATGTGTAACCCTAGCCGCTAGAGCAACCACCGCGGGTTGTTCTTCCATCCTCTTCGACGCTCTCGTCGGTATTGAGAGGGTGGAGGACACATTTGAATTTTAGAAGTAAATTTAGCCTTTTTCTGTAGTTTTTTTCTAGATTTAGTTGTTCTAGCTTTTGTTGTTCTTTGAAGAGTCCTTCCTTGGATTTCATTTACCCATGATGTGTATTATCGAATCGACTCACTTGGACGATGATGGCAATACCTATATAGGAGATTAATACTAGGCCAAGTTGGGTACAAATAAAATCTCCTATGGTTTTCTCCTAGCAAACAACTTTGCTACTGAAATGCTAGTACTGCACATCCATGCATGGAGATACTTGACAGTTTACCTCCCATTGCCATGATCTTCGCAAGATCTACCCGGCAAGGAATTGAATAAGGGATTTGATTGTAACATATTGTTTGCTTGTCTTCAGTATAAAAACAAGTACTTAGTAAATTTTAATATCATGATATCTATCTATCTACTATATTAATAAAAACAGGCAAAAAAGAATGATCTATACCATCCATTTTGACAAATCTAGATTATAATTGTGCAAATTAGTCACATATATACGAGAGTTGTAAGAAATACAACTATTTTCCATCACAAGCATTAGAATTGTATAACAAGTATAATTCTATGTTCCAATATAAACACATACAATATAGTATCTAGCCGTGCAATTGCGTGAGAAAATGGACTAGCTAATATAAATCAGAGTATCAATGGACTAGCTAATATAAATCAGAGTATCATTCTAAGTAAAAAGGTTACAAGTGTATAACTGTAAGTTGAAAGTAGGCCAAATGCGACTTCAGTACTTCACGGTAGACCATTCAAAAGGATGGACTTCACCGTAAGTAATTTGTAGGCATTTTCCATAGATTAAGGAGGTATTTCTGGTACAAAGTTTCACGAACCCCTACGACGAGAAATTTTGACTCCACACGGTCATTCGTATCCTGGTTTCTTCCTTCGGAGCAGAGGAGGATCTACTTCATCATGCCATGTCTTGTCACCATCCAAGCTGATAATCCGATCTATCGATCGATCTAGCACGCAGCTCAAGCCTCAAGCACACCAAGAAAGATTCACGACGCTTTCTTCGATCCGACGATCGATCACACATGTTGAGATCATGCCGCCGCCCGCAGCACGCTCACACACTCTGCCTGGCCGTACTGAAACGTAACGAAACCATATCTGAACGAGGTGACACTTCCACTACTCATCGAAGCAGACGCGCGCAATCGAACCCGGAGTGAAGCTCGAGAGGAGAATCGGTGGCCATGATAGCACCAAACAGCATGCTCATATGCTGCTGGTGGCGATGACATATTTCGAGGCAAATATAGCATTTTGGTTGCGAACGTCTCGGAGATTCATTGTAAGACTGAAGTAGGCTATGATGCTCGCTGTGTGGATCGTCAATGTTTCACATCAACCCAAATGAAATGCATTCTCATAATTCGTAAACAAGATCTCTAATCACGGGGATCCATACGGATGGGACCGTAGGATCCATGGGTCTTCTGATATTGCAATCAACAGGCCGGATTAGGGGATGCTTTATTTAGCATCTCTTAAGTTATAGCCTAGGATGTACCTCATAAGGAATTCAAAACTCTCGTTACGTTCACGATCAGGCTCTAGCTTTCCCAAGCATTCCCGCCCTATTAGGAACACAGGAATTCCGTGAGAATTCCAGAATAAATTTCATTTGAAACTTTTGTTTAGACATGCATGGCAGACTAACAGGCTATGAACCAACGAAAGCAACCAAAATGTCTACCATGTCACTAGCTATAAGACACGAATCAAGCAATGCTAAAAAATAAAACAGACAAGGAGCCAGGTGTAGGAAGTTGATCGTGTACTGTACGGTGTATCTTTGGGAATGATTAGTGCCACAGACGCTTCGCAGGTGTGAATAACTTTCGATGCTGCACGATCGTAACATCTTCTTTGAAACCTGTGATTGTCGCAATTTATCATTACTTAAGTACTGATGGTATATATTGCTGATTAATTTGCCGCTTTACATGCGTCAATGCGTGCTGCTTTGCCGTGCATGCATGCGCTGTTGCCCGAACAGCCGGTGTCGTGATAAAAACCAAGAAATTTGTACCTGTAAAACCAAACCAGGTAAGGACATGCATGGTGCAATCTTCTGGTGATCTCTGCCAGGCAAGTCGCGAGCCTGACCACATCTGCTCTTTCTTTTATTTTATTTCCTTCGGCAGATGCACGACTTTTTTTAAAAAAGTAACTCACATCATATTAATATGGCAAAAATAAATGCCATTAAATTTTTTTACAAAGTAATACTCTGCCGTGAAGTGAATTACAACAGAAGTTCTGTCATCATATGAATTGGCAACAAGAGCTCTCTTGTCAAATAAAATAGCGACAGACTGACAAAGCACCTTTTATCGCCATTTCAATTAGTGACAAAACTTATCGCCAAATCATTTGACGATAGAGGGCTTTGCCCAAACTAACATGTCAGCGAAATCAATCAATAAAAGAAGTTTCTCGGCTAAATAACACTCTGTCACCGAATAGTTAATTTGGCGACAAGGCTTATGTCATCAAACGAATTCGCCCCGGGGAAGCTCCTGTCGCCAATTCAATTGGCAACAGGTCCTATGGCCAAATTAATTGGTGCCAACATTCTTGCAATTTTTTAAAGGATATTTATTTTTGTCATATTAATAAAATAATAGGCTATTTTAAAAAAAATCACACATGCACATCATTCTTTGGTCAGTCACCAACCCCTATGAGAGTAGATTGGCAGTTCAGGATCCAAGCAAGCTTGGTGATAGTGATCATGTTAGAGCTAAACCCTTCGTTGGAGGCTTGCAGCCTTGATGTCGAGCGTGTTTCCATAACCAATTTTGAAGAAGTTTATTTTTTTTAAAAAATATTTATGCTCATATTCCTTTTTTTGTTCCTGTTTGGAATGTGTTGTTGTTTCTCTTATATATTACCAAGGAATAAGTCCATATATACCATAAACTTTATTTGAAAGTCCGTCCAGTATCCCAAACTATTAAACCAGATATTTGACCCCCTGAACTTTGCAATCCGATTTAAACAACACCCTGACCCAATTCACATGGTAGTATTGCCCGCGTGGCGCGATGAGTAGGTGGTTTTGCCACATAAGATGATAGGCTGGCCAAATTGGATCAATGACATACGGGCCCACAAGGGCTTCTCCCCCACTGAGCTCTCAGCTGTGCTTCCGTGGCCATCACCCCCTAGTTCCCTCCCTCTCTGTTTCGATTTAGGAGAAAAAACCCTGTGGACTCCACCTATCATTCACCTAAGCTTGATCAACGTGTCATCATATGTGGTAAAATTGCCCACTCATCGTGCCACGCGGTAATACTATCATCCAAAACCAGGTTAGGGTATTATTTGAACTGGATTGTAAAATTCGGGAGTCAAATGTCCAGTTTCATAATTTGGGGTGTTGAACGGACTTTCGTGTAAAATTCAAGGTGGTATATGGACTTTTTCCTATTACTATATAAATTGAATTATTTACTGCAAAATTCTTTGTGTTCTAAATGTGCCCCTTTTCTTATTATCGTGCTTGGAAAAAGTCATATTCGGCACTCTTAGTTACAAGAAAGGTTCCTCTTTCAAATGGAGCAGTGTGTTTTGACAAATAATAAAGAAAAACAGATGGATTCTCTAGCAACTTCGTAGGTATTTCACATTTGATGTTTTTTTTGTAGGACAAGTGCTCAATGTTCTTGTTATACAATTGGCACGCCCGCGCCCAACTCACTTTGTCGTCCTTTTCCATGGTACTATCGCACCATGCCACGGTGCATTATTGTTAGGTCGGAGCTCCATTTTATATACAGACATGACAAAATTAACCCCTGGAGCGCCTTTGCGTTTTCAAATGAAATCAGATCCTCTAGGACATAGATGTCCCAACAATGCATTTCAGAAATAGTTATATTTCGCCATTTCGGTCACGCCTTGGCTACCTTCCAGACTTCAAGTAGAGGAGAGAAACCAAAACTCATCTTATACATGCAGCGTATCGACCCTTGTTTCAATCAATGTGACACAGAGTCATAGACGATACGATTTTGCTTCTATATTTGTTCAAGAATCTTTTGGAACGTCAGAATTTCATTAAAAAATGTTTTGTGAAAAAGAAACATCCATGCAAGTTTTTTTTGGCAAAAATCCTGTATAAATCATACGGTTAATTAGATTTCCTTTTTTTCGAGGAAGTTAATTAGATTTTCTATCTATGATCTACCCCCAGTTGGCCTTTAAGTAACATTCACATTTTCAGAAAGGGACCGGAAGAGCATGGGAGTGAGTAGCTCTCGATCTATGATTCTATAGAACGATTTTTTAAAGGTCACATACGAAAGATGATAACACTACTAGGCGCCTTCTGTTAAAGCAAGCGAAGTCAGCAAGTTGATAAGCATTCGTCCTTGGTTATCTCAATCGGCAACTAATAACAGCTACGGATCCTAGCATATGAAGGGGATAATCAATCAAGAACGCCTTCTTGTTGTCTTAGTCCCAACTCGCAATCAAGTGCAGAGCAAGCATAGGATTCCTAGCGAAACTGCGAAAAGACCAACCTGTCATCTCTTTAACCTATCCGGCGCTTAATTAGCTAGCTAACTGTACTAAGTTTGGAAACTTCACCACTTAATCTATGTATGTTATATGTAAGGCAATTCTCGGGCCCAACAGCGACTAATCCACCGCTTAAAACTATCAATCCTGTAATATCAAGGGAATCATTGACGACATATCCTCTTTCAGGCTTAAACTCCCATGCATGCATGCTGATTCACTTGATCCAGAGCATAGGAACTGTAGTTAATTAATCAGTTAGTATAACTTGCACTCCTAATCACAAGCTAAGTATAATCTGGATAAAAGCAATTAGTTTCCAATAAAATAAAATAAAAAGTATATATAACATCTCGAATTTTGCTCGAAAGTTCCTTCAGCACCCTAAACTATAAAACCAGACATTTGACCATCTGAACTTTGTAATCCAATTCAAATAACACCATGACCTGCTTCGGATGGTGGTATTGTCAGTGTGATGCAATGAGTAGACGGTTTTACAACTAGAATGATATGCTAATCAAATTTAGGTGAATGACAGGTGGTAGCCACGAAGCCTTCTCTCCTAAATCGAAACACAGAGGGAAGGAACTACAGGGGTGGTGGCTATGGAAACACGGGTGGAAGCTTGGTGGGAGAGAAGTCCTTGTGAGCCCATATGTCATTGACCCAATTTGACCAACATGTCATCATACGTGGTAAAACCGCTCACTTATCATGTCACGCGGGTAATATCACCATTCGAAACCGGATCAAGGTGTTATTTGAACCGAATTGCAAAGTTCAGGGCCAAATATTTGGTTCCATAGTTCGAGATGTTAAACGGACTTTTAAATAAAGTTTAAGGTATTATATAGACTTATTTCCTAAAATAAAAGTAAGCTTTAATTGGTAGTCATCAACCGGATAGCACAGCCGATTTTCTTGTTAAGTTCGATTCTATTAACCTATCGATTGGGTTATTTTTGTGGACTTTTCACCGTGAATTATTGGATTTGATATTTTGATCATATCATCTGTAGCTTGTAGGACGGCCAATCTGGCCTTAACAAAATAGACGAGTATGTTTAAGAGGAACACGCGTTAACGTACATGGCATAAACTTCGTTTCCACCCTCATGTCATTTTCCACACTTGGCGAGTCAAGTTCGCACAGCATGGGACCTGGTCAGACAAAAGTAGCTAGCGTGTTGTTAGTTTGTCTTAAACTAGAAAGTCGTTACAATCACATGGGGGATGGGCACGCGTCCGGTGAAACAATCGGATTCAGAGATCTGATCAGCTAATCAACCTTTTGCCGCATCGATACTTTCTTTTTCCCAGAAGACTATAGTACTATGATGCTCTTAATGCGAGAGCTGGTATATGCCCAACTTAATGGCATTTGAGGTCTGTGTTTTAGTGAAAACAATGCATGGTTTGGACCTTGGAGTCCGTCTAGGATCTGAATCTTTGTCATTCGTTAGGCAAGAATCCTTTTGGGCTTCAGACAACTTTGGAGCCTGCAAAGCTGATGCCATTGTTCGCTTGGACATATCTTGAAGCTAAATCAAATGTCAAAACCCTAAATGTGCTCGATAGCCGTCCTACTATTTGCATTTCCTTCATAACACCCCCCCCCCCAACCCTCCCTAATATTTGCATGCACATGGAAAATGTAATATGAACTTTCCCAACAACGTGCATGGAAGAAAGAGTAAATTTGAAGAAAATCAAGCCAAATCAGTTATAGAAACCTAATCATTGTTCATAACCTCATATAAAGCAGTGACCAATATAATCCACCAACTCAATCCCTCGATTAAAAGAATCCACCAAACTAATTCCGTGACTTGAGCAGTTCACACCATGCTTTCTTTTTATTAGCTCCTATGCTATAAGTAGCAATACTTTTGGCTACCTATTATGTGTGCTGCTTACAATACCAAACCGTTGACACCTGCATTGACATTAAGCACAATCCGGATCTGACAATGACTAAGTGCAACTACAGATCCATCAAATTACTTGTTGGGATGAATGGGTCCTAAGAAACCTTACCTGAACTGGGAACTGCTATTAGAAACTCCAATATAATTTTTATTATTATTGTACGCCGTCCCTTGGCTTTTCAGACGACTGTACTTATACGAAAATACCTAGAGCAAAAATATGATGCGATCTATTGATCCTTAGGCGCAGCCTTCCGTTTTGCCAATGCACATACGAAACGTGACCATTATTCTAAATTTCTAATCGACAAATGCTCATCCAATGGGCAACTCTTGTCGTTGCGTCTAGGGTATCTGCATAATCGTGTTGTTGTACAAAACTTTGTGCATATCAGACGTGTGGCCATCTCAAATCCAAAAAACCTCTCGTCACATTCGTGTCTACAAACCAATACCACACATATGCTGTTTCGGTATGTACCTTCTTTCCCTCACAACTCACACTGTCCTTTTCGTATAACTCACAATACATGGCTCTGTTCCATCTGACTTTCGGCTTTGGTTTTTGGCTTCTAACTATTAGTTTTTGGTTGAAATTGTCTGTAATGGATGAAAGAAGCTAAGGCTCAAGGGCCTGTCCTTTGTGACTGTGTCTTATTTTTTTTGGCTGAAATTTTTGAATTTTAGCTGTTTGTGATAGAGATTACGGAGAGAGATACTCGCTTGCGATTTTAGATGATACAGATATTGGACTTTTAACATGTACTACAATTAACTTGTAGACCCTGTCTTGAAAATTTACTTCGTTTGAAAGTTAGATACTGTAACAAAAACCAAAAGCCGATTTCAAAAGCCAAAAAACATGGCCTAAATTGAGTTGTTCGATTCGGCTTATGGCTTAATGGCTTTTACTGAGTTGATTTTTTGAATGTTGTTTATGATACAATCCCGACAGGCTACATGCATTCGCTCCTATGTATTCATAGATGACTACGAGTTCATTACACATGGCATACACCACGACTACACCTACATATATATATACACGTGTATTTTCGTTGGCACTACAAAACCTACATGCCCGCCACCAACGATGCTGCTATCTAATTATATGTCATGGCCATCAGAATGGAGTCTGCTCCCTGTGGAAGAAGCGGTACCCCGACCTCGCTCATGCTTGAAGGCCCCATGTGCTGCCCTTCGGGGGTTTACCAAATCTCTCATGGACAATTCACAGTCAATAATGAAGTTATGCAACACCATCATCCTAACAATTATCACCTTCTGCACTTTTGACTTGTAGTTAGGCACATTGTCGAGTGTGCGCCATTTTATCTTGCACATGCCAAATGAATGCTCGACAGCGTTCCTTAGGGACGATTGATGGAAGTTGAGTACCTCTTGCATCCCAGAAGGCTGAGTACTATTCTTGAACTCGGAAATGTGGTACCTCTGGTTGCGATACGGAGCTAGGTACCCTAGCCTATTGGGATACACAGAGTTCACGAGATTATATTTGCCTACACAGTTACCATGAGTGGGAGATAAATACCAATTATTCATGCTCGTGCAATGCATGGTAGAATTGAAATTTTTGTGAATGTATTACCTTCAGATGGATGCGGGAACCGGTCTTCGTATTTTGCCATTGTGTCGTGCAAACACGCATGTCATGCACTGATCCAGGCCAGTCCGCACACACAACAATGAACTTGCAATCAAACTCACATATCGCGAGCACATTTTGACTTGTGTACCTATGCCTATTGTAATGCCTGGCGCGCTCGGCATTTGGAACTATGATTTGTACATGTGTGCCATCAATCACCACTATGCAATTCGTGAAGTGTGGATAGAACCTTCGTTGCTGTAGCCTCGGATGCACACTCTGATAAATAGGATTAGATGGTGCAATGATGTCTCCTGCAAACTTGTATACACACTTTAACATGTGATTGAACTTCCTACTTATCCTACCTACTGAGTGCTCAAATCGGTTCATGACCTTTCTATTGGATTGTGGTGCTTCACACGTCCACAAAAACAAGGCGAGTGTTTCTATTGAGCACATGACCACACTTGCACCATAGTAGAGGTAATGCAACAAAATTAGCAGTCATAAGTGGCAGAAACCAACGAAGTGTATGAGAACAAAAGTGTAAACGAAAAGGCCAGACAACCTGGCAACCAATGCAACCAATGGTGGTGACAAAGGATCGCCTCTTTCGCATGGAAGTAGATGTTCCTAAGGGAAAACAAAGAGGGGGCGATGTACAAGTGGTGAGGGCTACATATGGATGGCTTCGCTTTATCACTGTAGCCTGTGAAAAGCACCAAGCATAACCAGTGGACAAATGAGTCATACGCCACGACTTCACACAGGTCACATACCACGACAGCCTCTGCCCCACCATGAGTCATCGGCAGAGATGGAGCATGTCTCAAGGTTGATGCCAAGGCTTGAGGCATGCTGCTTCAAGGTCTTCCACCGGGTGTAGTCCTGTTTAAGGCTCTCCCACTTGTTTTTCATCTGCTTGCGCACATAAGACTTGCCGGTCCGTTCTTTAAATTTGCGGCATAGGTTGGTGTACCCCTGCCTTGTTTAAGCATGTAAATGGCCAGTTCTGAGCCACAACCTCCTCGGCGTATATTTCCAAGTAAACGTGTGTAGCCTCAGCACTCCAGGTTGTCGAGCCCTTCTCCTTCTACAGCCACAGCCGACGTGATAGAGGCAAAAGCGATGAACAAAACCACAAAGAAAGCCGCGCACATGTGGATGCAAAGATGCAAGTTTAACAAATCAATAGCATAAACAAAAAATGGAGTGAGAAAAGGAACAGAAAATAGTAGCATGAACAGTAAATCAAAAGATGGAGTGCAAAAGGGAACGAAATATGATAGCATGACCGGCCATACTTGACTACTGGCGGCCGAGCTCATGCAAAGCACTGGACCTTGTGGGCACTGGATTTAAAGGAGGTTGACAAGCCAAAGACAGGGAGGCCAGGGACGATGCCAGATTTGGGAGAAGATGACAACAAAGCAGGCGCAGATGGGGGCTTCCCACAAGAACCCGGCGCGGATCTGGTCGTCGTGGCTACGGGCGGGAAGGGCATAAGGAGAGGCATGTGGATGAAGACTGAACAAACAAAGAGGGCATCAGGCGCGAGATGGAGGACCGACCAGGACAATGGCGAGGGAGAGGTAGATGGGGAAATGAGAAGCAATAATGTGCCAAGCAAGCTGTCAGTGGCTTATCCATTCGGGCATAAACAACTTTTGCTAAGCCACAGTAGAAGCTAGTGCGTTCCAACCGGCAATCGACTTTATGCAGCCAGAAGCTAGAGCTGATTGAAACGTCTCCATAACTTCTTTTCCGAGCATGCTTTGCTGAGAATCATGAAACATTATATTGGACTGAAAATAGAGACACTCTCTAGCCTACGATCACTATTTTTTTTCATCTCAAGGTCATCTCTAGATCATCCACAAACATCTTGTAACAAAAACCACCCTATCCCTGCAGCATCATTGCACAGGAGCCCACTTAAACCCTGCACCGGCTGTCCAACGCCAGCCACCCAGACGCAACGATAGTCAAACGGACACGCTGTCAAAAACAAATGCCACCGACCCCACGTGTCAGCCACTCCCCACCAGTGACCAAAGGGCCCCACACCAACTCCGGGACCAAACCCAAACACGACTCGTCACTCGTCCTCGGCCTCCGCGCTTAGCACAGCCACGCTCCACCCACCCCCGACCTGGACGACGACGGCAACGATGGAGGGGACCACTCGTGACTCGTGCCACCTCCATGGCCCCACCATCCGAGGGGCTTTCCCGTCAACTACCCTGCCATTAATGTAATACCAGGGCATTGCACGCAGCGAATTTCCCCAGTCTCAGGGGTAGTACGGTAAAAGCGCTGCCTCCCTCACTCCTCTTCTATCCTTCTTCCCCTTCCACACTCGCATAGTACTACTAGACCAGTACTACCACCACTCGTAGCCCAAATCAAACGACCGAGTAGCCAGCGAGAGAGAGAGAGAGAGAGAGCACCCCGAAAAAAGAAAATAGAAGCGAAAAAGGGTAAGGCGAAAAGCTTAGGGGGGGAGAGAGGAGGCGTAAGTCCCAAATCGCAAATCCTAGCCCTCCCGATCTGCAATGCCGGGGGCGTGTGGGTGTGCCCGCAGATGAGGCGGGTGGCGCCGGCGATGATTGTCGCCGCTGGCGGCAGCGGCGGCTGGGGAGACGGCGAGAGGGCGGAGGCGGTGGTGGAGAAGGCGCTGCCGAACGGGGATGTCTACCGCGGTGGGTTCGCGGGCGGCGCGCCGCACGGGAAGGGCAAGTACGTGTGGGCGGACGGGTGCATGTACGAGGGGGAGTGGCTGCGCGGGAAGGCATCCGGGAAGGGGCGGTTCTCGTGGCCGTCGGGGGCTACCTTCGAGGGGGAGTTCCGCGGCGGCCGGATCGAGGGGCAGGGCGTCTTCGTCGGGCCCGACGGCGCCACCTACCGCGGCGCCTGGGCGGCGGACCGGCGGCACGGGGTCGGCGCCAAGAGCTACGCCAACGGCGACTACTACGAGGGGCAGTGGCGCCGCAACCTCCAGGACGGCCACGGCCGGTACGTCTGGGCATGCGGCAACCAGTACGTCGGGGAGTGGCGCGCCGGGGTGATCTCCGGCCGCGGCGTGCTGATCTGGACCAACGGGAGTCGCTACGACGGGGTCTGGGAGAATGGCGTGCCCAGGGGGACGGGGGTGTTCACGTGGCCCGATGGGAGCAGGTACGTCGGTTCCTGGCCGCGAAGCTGTGTGGAGCTGCCGGCCATAAGCGGCACCTTCTTCCCACCGGTTGGCGCCGGGTGTGGGGGTGCCGTGCGGAAGCGGTCCTCCGTGGAGGGGATTGGGGATAAGGCGGCTGCCGTGCCGCGGATCTGCATCTGGGAGTCGGAAGGCGAGGCGGGGGACATCACCTGCGACATCGTGGACGCGCTCGAGGCTTCCATGCTTTACCGGGAGGCCGCGACCGTTGGAGGTGGGGCGACGTACATGCGGACGCAGCGGAGTGCTCGGAGAGGAGCCAGCCGTGGCCCTTGCTGGGTGTCGACGGCGGCCACGCCCGAGGGGAAGCGACCTGGGCAAACCATCTCCAAGGGCCATAAGAACTACGAGCTCATGCTGCAGCTGCAATTGGGCATCAGGTGATCACTGTTCAGTTATTGCCGTGGTGAAATGCTGGCAATGTGGCGTGTGTGTTTTAGCGAGATCGTGGATTTGGGGGTGTTTATGGTGGGCATATTGCAGGCACTCTGTTGGGAAGTCTGCGGCGGTGCCGATGCGGGAGCTGGCACCGGCGGATTTTGATCCAAAGGAGAAGTTCTGGACGCGGTTCCCACCTGAGGGGTCAAAGGTCACACCGCCACATTCGTCCTCAGAGTTCAGGTGGAAGGACTACTGCCCCATGGTGTTTAGGTGCTTGCTTGCCATTTCTTCTAATCAACGTGTGCTTTGGTTTAGTTTTTCTGTGTGCCTTACTGTATCATTTGCTGGATTTTTGGATTTTGCAGGCATTTGAGGAACTTGTTCGCTGTTGATCCTGCGGATTACATGATCGCGATCTGTGGGAATGATGCTCTTAGGGAGCTGTCCTCGCCTGGGAAAAGTGGGAGCTTCTTTTACCTCACCCAAGATGATCGCTTCATGATTAAGACGGTGAAAAAATCGGAAGTCAAGGTAATTTTTGTTGTTCATGCCATTGATGCAAACTTGTTGAGAGTCAAAATGAAATTGGATAAATTATTTATTTGAAGATGCTATCGCTTTTGAAACGGTTCACAGTTATTTGAATTGCATTGTGGAAATGCTATTGAATTCGGAAAATCTTTTTTCTCTTATAAGAGTTCCAAGCCTTGCGAATATGAGCCTTTGTTTTGGTATCATCTACTTAGTTGTGTCTGGTACATGTAAAGCAAAATGTGCTGCTAAGTACAATTAGTTACAGAGAAGAAACTGTTTTATTTCTTGTGTGCTGAGGTATCCATCACCTTGCTATTTTGCCTGTGCAGTTGCTGATTCGAATGTTGCATAGCTACTACCAACATGTCTGTCAATACGAGGACTCTCTAATCACAAGGTTCTATGGTGTCCACTGTGTAAAGCCTCTTAATGGACAGAAGGTGCGTGATATTTGCAACAACCTTGCTGCAAAATGCTTACAACGTTAATGATTCATGACGACTTTCTTCTCCAGGTCCGCTTCATTGTCATGGGCAATTTGTTCTGTTCGGAGTATCGGATTCATCGCCGCTTTGATCTGAAAGGTTCATCCTATGGCCGAACAGCAGACAAATTTGAAGAAGAGATTGATGAGACAACCACTCTTAAAGACTTGGACCTCAACTTTGTATTTCGGTTGCAGCGATCTTGGTATAGAGATCTGCATGAGTAAGTTGAACCCTTATGATGTTTGGGGCATCAAAATTTACCTTAGTTGAAATAGTTATGCTAACTTCTATGGAGTTTATTCTTCAGGCAACTCAGGAGAGATTGCGAGTTTTTGGAGTCAGAGGGGATTATGGATTACAGCTTCTTGATGGGAGTTCACTTTTGTGATGACATCTCTGCCTCAAAGCTGGGCTTGTCTACTTTTACTGCTTCTCCAAGTAAGTTAAGGCTGATTGATTTTGACCTTGACAAGATCACTCATGTATTCTAACCTAAGAAATGATCCTTAACCAGAACTTTCAATGAAGAGCGGGTCATTTCGAGGTGGCGGCGGCACACCAGAGCTGTGCTTCTCAGATCATGATTTTGATAGGATACCTGATTACAGGTATGTTGGGAGTATTTAACATATCCATCTCTGTTTGCTTGTTGACTTGTATGTGTTGTATTTTGTCCTGAAACAATCTTGGTGTCCATCAGAGATGTTGGCAAAAATTATTTTTTAATCAAGGCAACATTTACCTACATTCTCTGTTTGAGGTGCATACCCTTTGCATTCTATGACACAAGAATTGATTAGAGTTATGAACATTCTTGGTGCATCCTCTGTTAGGAACACTGGAGCTAGAGGTTCAATTTGCAATTCTTTTTTATTCTTGTTAGTATAATACTACCAATTTTTGTGGAGGGAATGAATTTTGCTCATAGTGACCACATGAAAATGTAATATTTCTATGCGTCCTTTGAACATTTATTTGCCAAAGAGGAAGAATATTGTATACCTTTTCTGATTCTTCTAAATATTCAAGATGAGAGTATCTTGACATGTTAGCAAATTGAAGCAGATAGAGCATATGTACCCTGGAAGCCTTAGTGTAACAAAAGCAACTGGTTGATTCTATCCTAGATCTTAATAGCCATCCTTGGGAACAAAAGCATAATTTTTGTGCTTTGTCACGAGTCTTCATGCCCACATATAACTCAGTTGTACCTGGTCTCAGTGCCCATCTCATAAGAAACTTGAGCAGACATCATAGTGCAAAACTTCATTGCCGTCCACTTGGTATACACATGGATGCGTTTGGGCATTGTTGGGGCCTCTAGCTGTTTGCTCAGCTGCATTAGAGATCATTGTTCCTTCGAGTTTAAAAGCAACCGATGCTCCACAACTCAATTTCAAATTCATTACTCGGATCTCTAATGTCATCTGCCAACAATTTTTTTAATTCAGGAAACCATTGATTAGACTAGGTGCACACATGCCAGCCCGGGCAGAGCAAGCATACAGAAGGAGCGAGTTCGACCCATTTCTCAATAGTGGTGGGGCATTCTTGGCTCGAAACCAGACTGATGAAGTGTGTGATGTGATACTGTATTTTGGGATAATCGACATTCTCCAGGACTATGACATCACCAAAAGGCTAGAGCATGCTTACAAGTCATTACAGACGGACCCCAATTCAATCTCTGCTGTGGATCCGAAGCTCTATTCGAAAAGGTTTCAAGATTTCATTGGCAGAATTTTTGTGGAAGATGGCTAGACATGGGGTGAAGATCCAGTGCGAATTCCGTTCGAAGGCCAGAGCACCTGCAATTATCCGAAGATGGTTTTGATAGGTTTTTGTTCACGGCAAAGAAGCTCCATGATTACCAACAATCATCTTCAGCTTACGGGGATCCGGTAAAAGCAGCTCGTCGGCTGGGTAACCGCCGTTAAACCTCAGGATCAGCGGTGCAGGGAAATTGAGCTGCAGAGCAATTAGGTGCAAGTTTACAACGAGAATTGGACTGGCTGGATTTTGAAACGCAGCCACGAGATCGAAAGAAGGTATCTGCAAATTTTGTAATTTGGTGGGGGTGAGATTGGTTCTTCCAGTTCCCTTGGTAGTAGTAGCACTTTTTCCCTTCATTTTGTTAGGAATCCTTTTACTGGTTTTATTTCCCCCCTTTTATATCTGTTGGATGTAAAAAAGGGGATAGGGATTTTTTTTGTTGTTTCCAGGAAGAGATATTTAAGGCTGTGACAGGCAGTGAATAATAAAATCATGTACATATACACTTCGATGCAGAGAATAGGTGGATTAGAATTTGGTTGGTTCTTTTCTGCTGCTGCTTACGGTTGCGCTGCTGCTTAAGGTTACGGTGGATAGCTTTTAGTTTTAACAAGTGTGTGTGCAAACAAAAAGTGCATGTGCAAACAAATCAAATGACGATAAGCTACTTCCACAAACCAAATGACGATAAGCTACTTCTAAAAGATTATGTTGATAAGTTACTTTGAAAAGGCGACAAAAAGTTGTTTTGTTTATTTGTTTAGAAGTTATAATAGGCTGAAAAGAATTAACTGTTCACATAAATCACTATAGCTATTTATTTTAAAAAATTGATTACCATATATTTGTATTTATAAATCTAGCCTTTTTGCATATTCGTATTTATAAATCTAGCTCTCTTCTAGCTTTCTTCTTGAATTCGCTAGGGTAGTTAGATTTACAAAAAGAAGGGACGTGCAAGGCCAAATTGAAAAATGGCAGGACGTCGGACACCATTAGCGATGTGTTTAATTAATCATATTTAATTAGTGTTAATTATGAAACTGGTCTGCTCATTTTGACTTAAGCATCTTACTTATTTTTTACTATTATTAAATTTTATCTTTTTCTATTTTTTTAGCTTTTTTGAGCTTTTCCATATTCGTTTGCGTTGATGGGTTAATATATTTTTTATTTTTTTAGATTTAGTTATGTCAAATAAATTACCATCAGTTTTAGTGTAATTTTAATCAGTTATAGTATAATCGTAACTATAAGTTAATTTATTTCAGTTTAATCGAGCGGCATAAATCTTAATTATGTGCTGATGGTAGGTGGCTCGGCTGTAGCATGCTGCTAGACAACTGTGGTTCGGTAAGTATTGCAGACCAATCGAATTATAATTGACATTTGACTATGTTGTTTGCCGTGACCGTCGAGATCAGGAGTTTAGATTTATAAAAAGATCATTTGGTGGCTAAATCTAGAAAAACAGCTACAATATCTTTTGTGTAACAGTTCGGAAAGGAGGTGTTTGATTCGGCGCTTCTCGTGTCGTTGGTTTCTTCCTTTCCCAGTATTTATTGGCCCTTGGGGTAGCTTTTTGCAGGGTTACCTGTGACTGGCTGTGATGTTTCAGAGAGGGGGAGAGAGAGAGTATTGGAAGTGGAGAAAAGTGATAGGAGAGGAGGGCATGAAAAGGAGAGAAAGAAAAGCACAACACAGCAGATGGTTAGCTTGGAATGCTGATCTTATCTATCCTTTTCATTCCTATAACGCCTAAACTTCGAATCTCTTTGTCGGAATCCACTGCTAATTCGATTGTTTTTGTTCTTTGCTTTGCAAAGATTATTGGATCAACCACACAGATGTGGATCGGATGACGAAGGGGTCATAGGATCGTTGGTCCTTGAAACAAACTAAAATTTTGTCAAAATCCAAAATTTGAAGTGAATTCCCAATTCTCTTTTGCCCATCTCCTCCATGGCCCTAATCCACACGAATCTTGGCGCAAATCCCCTGCAAATCCTTGCCCTAGCTGCCATGAACGGGAGGATTTTTCGCGGTCACTGTTCATGGCCGAAAATCCACCGCCGCCTGGAAATATCGCCGCCGCTACCCGTTTCTTCGCCACCAAGCTCTCCGTAGCTTCCACCCCTGCCAAAGACTCGCCCGCTGTCGTCAGACGCTGCACCCTTGCTTTCCCCGCCCTGACACCGCTCTAGCTGGCCGTAAGGCGTGGCAACGCCACCGCCGCTCGCTCGGCCCGCCTCTGCCGAATTCGTGCCCCTTCCTCTCATGACCGACCTGCCGCCTCGCTGCAGCCCTTGACCATCATCTCGTAACGCCCAAGACATGCCAGCCCACTTTGCCAAGCCCGCAGCTCCCGAAGCCGCCATTGCCGCCGTCGATATTTCCCCTCCCTGGTGAACCGGCATGCCCGGCTTATTTAAAGCCCTCCCGACCCCCTCAATTGGAGCGCCTCCCTTCCCTGAAGCTCACTAAGCACCCCCAGAGTCCCCACCGCCACCCCATCGCCGGTAATCCCGAAAAGCCCCAATTCAATGCCCTAGCTCGATGTCGGCCTTCCCCTCCTCCGCTTTCCAATTCCATTCGCCACTAGCACCCTTGAACCCCTAGAAAACTTCCTCAACCATTGCCTTGATTCCCCGACCACCTGTCTTCCCCGGCACCGTTCTCCCCTCCTTCTCCAAAAAACGGCCACTGTGGCCGGCCCAACTCAGGTCGCCCGAGCTACGACCAACCCTCCCGAGAGCCTACCCAACTCCCAGTGGTGCCCAAGCACCGACCCAAATGGCTAGAACCCCTCCCAATCGCTCGCCTTTTCAAAATAGCCGTGGATAGAGAGGAGCTCGCCGCCGGCGAATGCCACCTCCGCCGGATCCACCAATGCCAAAAATGGAACCCTCGTAACCTAATGAACCCACCCATACCTTCCAAGCTCGTCGCGATCCACCCTAGCTCCACCGGCAGCCCCCGCTCCCCTGCTCTGTTTCGCACGCGCGCTCGAGAGAGGAAGAAGAACGATGCACGCTCGGCATCGTTCCCTCCGACCGCGACTCGGTGCGGTCGAGCCGAGCCTGCCGCCACACCGCCCGCGCCATCGACCCGCCGCCGCGCGGACCGAGCCACCGCGATGCGGTTGAACTCACCGCCGCTCGCCTCGCGCGCCGTTGCGTTCGACCGGGTCCGATCGGCGCGGCTGGATCGAACCAGTTCGCCGCGTCGGGTCCGAGCCCGATGAATAGTGCACCGAGCCCGATGAACAGTGTTAGACCCAAACCCAAAAATGCATATTTATACTCCCCGGATTCGTTTCGAGCCCACCAACCCAAATCCAAGGCCTATTTCCCCATATAGCCCTCCTATAACCCAATATCCTCAATTTAATGGAGTTTTTCGGATTTTTCTTTATTCTTTTATTTTCTTTATTCCTAGCTCATTCCTTCGGGCATGGAATTGATTTATTTCGCTTGTTTTGCGTTAGTTTCCGAAGTTGAGATTTCGCAAGAGCAGGAGGGAAAAGCTCAAGTCCAGACCCGGCCCACCGAAGAATACGAATTAATTGAAATCACTGATCCGCAAGGCAAGTCACACATATTTTTGAACATGTTGATCCTACATTCCCTAAGTTATTTATTTACTGTATTTTCATTATGTTATTTGCGCACTGTTATTTTATGTATAGCAAATACTTAGAATGACATGATACTAGTTATGTCCTACCACCCGAAAAGCCCCGTTTAACTTGATGGCCACATTCACCTTGACAAGACCTAGTAACATAAAATATAATATTATTAATAACATGGTAGTGTAGAATCACATTGAATCTTTATACTGTTAAGGTTTGGTATTGGTCTAGAACTTTGGAAAGTTGGGAATAGGATAAATGAGGATCGCAGAGATGGATCCGAAGACCTGATCCTAGGGTGGAGGCTGGTTGTGGATTGGCGGCAGTACAATGTGTACTGAATATGGGTTTGTGCGTGGATGATGCCTCAGTTAAAAATGTAAGGACTAGACCCTTATCTTTGAGTAACGGACATAGTAACCGCCCAACCACAAGCGTTGACTTTGTCAACCTTGACTTAGTCAAACCGCCTAGTAGTCGCTCAACTTCAATTGAACCTCTGCAATCGGAAAGGGGAGACAGAGGTGAGTTCGTATGGGAGGTGGTTAACCATACAACCGTAGGGTGTGATGAGTCGGACGAGATCCGTGGGGTCATCAGAGCTTGTTGAGATTAAACACCTCGGGCGTAGTCTACACAAAGAATTGAGCAGTGAACATCCTTGTTGTCTTAACTCTCTGGCCGGAGTTAAGGGATCTTGTGGGTAAAGCAGGGCAGCTTTGCAAAGTCATGACAAATGGTATTCGAATACGCCGTGCTTCCGGTTAACGAAGCTGTGTTTAGTGGGTGAATCCAGAATCAAGGCATAAGTAGTTTTGGAATGGTTTGGTAATGTTGAGTAGTGATAATCAAGCTTGAAACTCCCCTTTTACTTTAATGAAGTGCCTTTTTAGGATTTTCAAATGGTTCCAACTAAAACTGCATCCACATAAAATAATAGACTTTATCCCCTTTTTCTTGATATAGCGTGCATGAAATTATTATTAAGCTCCGTGTGACTTGTTGAGTACAAGTGGTAGTACTCATGCTTGCTAAAAACATAAACAGAAACGATTAATTTTGAGGATGCGAGAGAAGACGAAGAGGTGGTGCTTTACGAGATCAATGAAGCGTGGAATTAGGGTCATTCTCCGCTCAGGCGTGCCTGTGGCATCTTTTGCTGTAATGTAACTAAAGGCCGTTGGCCTACTGTAATGCTTGGCTTTTAGCCTTTATATTATAATAAAGTTTGCTTTTGCTCTTAAGCTTGTGATGGCAATGACATACACTCGATGGATGTACTCGCAGTTGAATAGTCCTGGGCAACTACAATGATTTCGTAATACTTCCGGAAACGAAGGTGTTACAGTCCTTTTGCTGGATGAGCGTCTCGAGTTATGCGCAGCAATTGTGAGCCTGATTTGGCATTGTGGCCACGCTTCATTGCCTGATGTAGATGATCACGGTTGGAACTACATGTTTGAGGGACTGTGTTTGTGTTACTTAATTTAAGCACCAGCCTTCCAGCGAATTACGTACTCTCCTTCAGTTACGAAAGATTTTTGTCGCAGGGGTGATCGTTTTGGCTTAAAAGCCTGTGGCTTATGGCTGAAAACACTATAGCTAGTTGAAAAAAGTACTGTAGCTGACAGAGGCTTATTTTGCATAATTAAATTTAAAAATAAAAAAAATATGTTAGCCCATTACGTATAATACAAACGAATACGGGAAAAAAAAGAACCGGCAAAAAAGCTCAACAAAAAACCAAAATTTCAGAAAAAGATGAAACTTATGAATAGTGCCAAATAAGCCATGAGCACTGTTCATAAGCCAATTTGATCGCAGCCATATGAGAATCTCTTTCTGACTATTTCGCATTGGGGATTGCGCCAACCTATTAAATCATACCACATGGGTGTGACGATAGTGGTGGCTTGCCCTGGGGTGCAAGGAAGGTTTGTTCATAGGAGAGTGGTTCGAACAGTCCACCAAAATTCATCAAGAATCTGTTTATACTTCGTCACGGAAGCTATATGTAAGAGAACTTTGTTTGACACGCCATTGCTGATTTGTTAACCTTGATACAGTGTTACTTTATCTCATCCACTTTGTCTACAGTATTCAAGAATGAAAATTGATGTTTTACCTTTATATTTAGAAAACTATGAAATCATAATGTCTTGAAATACATTTTCAGCAGAAAATATCAAAGTCTTCATCGTAATTAAGGGCTGTTTAGAATGTAGGAAATGAAAAATGCAAGACTAGAAAAAACACACGAATTGGATGCTGTGCCTCTTGACATACTACATGAATTAAAACACAGTAATTCTTCAAAAGAGGTGTTGGATGCTCTATAGGAAAAATGTAGGAATATTAGGTAGTGATCGGTTCGGCTGAAAAGCTCATGGCTTATGGCTGAAAACACTGTAGCTGGCTGAAAAAAAGCACTGTAGCTGACAGAGGCTTATTTAGCATAATTAAATTTAAAAAAATTTAAAAATATAAAAATATGTTAGCCCATTACGTATAATACAAACAAATACAGGAAAAAAAGAACCGACAAAAAAGCTCAACAAAAAGCCAAAAGTTCATAAAAAGACGAAACTTATGAATAGTGAAAAATAAGCCAGAAGCCGAAACCGAAGCCGAAGCCGAGTTGATCAGGGCCTTAGAGGAAAATGTCTTGGAAGGGAGAGAAGGGGAGAGAGAAAGACTAGTTGTGCATTGGATTTCTCAGAGGAATTCTTAGCATGAGGTTTGAGCAAATGTTTTGAATCCTTCAAAAAGTGAAGCAAAGGAAAGAATCCTATAGGAATTCTTTCGATTGTAGGATTTTTGGAGAAATTTTGAAGGAATACAATTTTATAGGAATTTTTCCTATATCGCCCTTTGGAATAAAGGATTGAACTCATAGTATTCCAACTAAATTCTAATGGAATGGCTCATTCCATAGGAATTTTGAAGAAATTGTACATGAGTCAAATCTTATGGAAAAAATTCCTTTGTTTTGCATGTGCCCTCTCCTTCCTCAAGTTCCTGTGAAGCATCCAAACTCCTCCTTTGAACAATCATCTGTTTTTGTGTTCCAGTAGGACAGCACTAACATTTCTATAAAATTCATGTGCTTTTCCGAATCTTACGTTCCAAAGAGGCTCTAACTTGTTTTGGGAAAGAGAAAGAAGTAGAGCGTATTGTTGGGAATTCCACACGAACCCTGCGGGATTCATACTGTTCGACGTGACATTGTTGCAAAATTCATATAAATGCATTCCAAATAAGTCTAGTCTAAACTAAACAAAGGCAATTCTTGCAATGAACAAAGCAGGGTTAAAAAAAAGTTTTGCAACGCCAAAAATGGTTTCTAGTCCAAATTTCTTTAAATCTTGAGGATCGATCCAGCGGACAAAGTCGCATTTCGCCATTTGCTAGAAAAGAGGGTTAATATGAAAGTTCTATTAGCAGTAAGAGAAAATAAACTATTGGCTAACTATACCCCAGAGTGTGGGTATCGAAAGAAATGTCGTTCGCTATTGAAATGGCCTTTGACGATCTACACAATCGCGTTCTCCCTATGTCTGCATTTTGGCATCAAACGATGGTTAGGCCCAAGTTCTCCATCCTTTCCAGGGGAAAGTCTTCCTTTGGCGACCCCGCTTCGACTGGCCTTCGGCGTCTGCCATGCTATATTACTGTATGACAGAAAAAATTCTTCTTTCTACAAAAAGCAAAACGCAGTTTAGATGAGCAATTGTGAGAGCTCTGTATTTGAAGCCTAGTGAAAAGAGAACCCGACATGTTGCCACCGGAAATTACGGACGCATTGTCGACACGCAGCACCGCGGGCGACAAGGGACAACATGGTAAGAGTGACATATGTGCGCATGAGGGAGCGGGCGAGGCGGGATGACATGGACAGACTAACATTTGTGCGTGCGAGGCAGCAGACGAGAGGGATCGGTATGGTCAAACCAACACGTATCCGAATGAGTGATGCGGGCAAGAGAGGATAGTATGGACAGACTGACATTTCTACAGGCAAGGAGGGCAGCACCAAGTGGCATCCCTCCTCGTATATCGTTAATTATGATTAAATTATTATGAATTAACATGGCAAATTTAGAGTATATAAAATTCCTAAAAAAATTACACAATTATGTCAACTGTGTTAGGAGGATTCACATAAAATTTTGTAATTTTTGGACCTCGTTTGCTATATGTAACAACTCCTACAAATATCAAAATCGTACGAATTTTTGAGCAACATTCAGAGTGGATAAAATTATCAAAAAAATTAAACAATGAAATACGTTGTATCGAGAGACTACGCATTAAATTTTGTAATTTTTGGACTCATTTGCTATATTTAAATTTTTTTAAAAATATAATGTCTAATTACGAATTTAGGTAGGTAATTAAACCAGCTAATTAGCCGGCTTAATCACATGTCGTTTTGTGGGTGGACAGCAGGTGGCCTGTCGCCTGGTGGTCAAACGGCAAGCACCTATCGTCCGCCGATCGAACGGCAGGCGTCACGTGTCACCATTGGAGCATTGCCGTCCGACAACTGAACGACAGAAACACTATTTTTATGATACCATATATGACAAAATTTTATCTCTCCTCTTCCCTTTTCTTTATACTTGCCAATGGCAGCCCACCACCGACCCTTTGCACTGTTTTATACAAGGCAGATGCGTTTGTTTTTGTTGCTTCATCCCACGTTCCCGTAGTGGTGTCCGTTCCTCAAGAGCAAACACACGATTCGGTGTAATATTGACGTGCCGTAGGATTACATAGGATTATGCGCTGTGCCACCAGCTCGATCGTGTCTGTTGTTCGTGGCTGCAAACGCAAAAGGAGATCTTTGCAAATCCCAGGCCATACCGGGAGATTTTTTTTTTGTTTGGTCGATCAGTAGAGTGGCGTGATGTAGGCTGTGGTCAGCCTGTAGATTCTAGGATTTCCTCACCCGTTTCTGGGATTTGTAGTTGTAGATTTTGTAGAGCTCTTCTTGTAGTACTAGTAAATTTCGAGTGAGCACTACTGCACTAGGACCTGGCGTAGCGAGTGCCTTTTCGGCGTGCCTCATAGGGGGCGGGAGCTGGGGATGGATTCCTGCGGCGAGCCCGATGCGGCCGCTTGTGCCGCCCCTGGGGTCATGGAGCGCGGGCCCACGTGGATCCGGTGCGGTTTCCTTGGCTGGACAAGGCTATTATAGTATACATATCTTGGATCCATCCATGCGTACAAGCCATACGCACCTGCGGATGTAAAATTTTTGCTTTTTAACTCAAAATTTGAAAGTTTTTTACATATAGATCTTTGAAGAAAATATTTGTAAAAATAGACCCTTAGTATAGCGCCAAAAGATATGACGCTCAGGGTACATATCACACCGCCATGTGCTTTGGCGCCATGCGTGGCCACGTAGGAGCCACGGTGGCAGAGCACGGCGCCAAAGCACATGGCGCCGTGACATGCATAAACGGCGCTAAGGGCCGTGGCGTCGTTCTCTGGGACTTAAACCCGAACGTAACCCCGGCCCCCACCACCCCCTCACTCCTCTGTTCGAACAGACCGAGCACAGAGAGCAGCAGCCGCCGCCCCTCTCTCCCTCCTCCAAATCCACCCAAATCCATCGATTTTTCTCGCGATTTTGCTTCCAAACCGAGCAAGCAAGGTGGACTCCCCCCTCCCTTGATTTTTTCCAATAGATATGGATTATTTGATGTACATTTTGTGGGGCAAGATTTGAAACTCTAGATGAAATTAGTTGGATTTGACTCGGTTTTAGGTTGGATTTGCAATAGATATGCGTAATATAAGAGTAGTAATGTGTATAGATTCGTTTTTAGGATTTGATTGTTGTGCGTAATGACTGAGTTATGTTTGTTTGTTGTGCTATAGATGGATAAGCTTGTGACTTTGCACCATGGTGGTACTGTGAAGAGAAATGACAATAGGGGTGTTGATTTGGAGGGCATGGAAGAGACCACGTTGCTATTTAGTTCACGTCCGTCGTATGGTGAGGTCATTTGTCGCTTGAAAGAGAGGTTGGGATGGACAGATGAGCATGGCGATATCGTTATACAAGGATTGATTGATGTTGGGTCGTCAAAGGGGCCGCGTATAAAGATATTGGTTTCGATTGGCAGCGACGGTGAATGGGATAACTATGTGGCCATTGTTTTGGACTCAGATATCAGAGCACCTGACTTATTTGTGCATATGGTGGTGAGAGATCAATCACCTCCTAGGGCTGCATTGGATCTCAATGACTCACCATTGGTTGGGTCACCGGATCATGAAGAGGTCGAGGTGCAAGTTGTATCCTCGGCTCAAGTATGTGAGGTTCCATTGACTCAGGTAGAAGCTGACTTTAAGGATGTCGATGACCGCTCTATTGGTGGATTCGACGAGGAGACAGTGTTTGAGGAACCATGGTTTGTGTAGCATCTAACAAGGTGGATGTATAGCTTGCGGGAGACGAGGCTGCTTATGAGGATGCGAGGGCTGTGGACTCAGATGATGATAGACCAGTCACAGGTTTGACGTCTACCGAAATTGAGATGTTGAGAAGAATTTTTCCTAGCCGTGATCCACTAGTGTCCGGTTATAATGACCTAAGCAACGCACATAGGGCTGTCACGTATGGAGAGCAAACGCAGAGGGACGTACCTAGGCGTGGGGCTAGTATCATAATTTAGAAGGGTCGTATCTTTGAGGATATGTCGGCATTGAAGATGTGGTTGAAAGAGTACTCAATCGTGCACAACCGTCCATACTGGGTTAAGAACTCATACGCCAAACGTGGGTACACCATCAAATGTGAGAGCATAGGGTGTGCATAGAAAGTCTGTGCCAGGAAGGTGAATAGTACGGAGAGGTTTAATATTATAACTGTGGATGGACCGCACAGCTGTGGGTCTTCTGAGCCCAGCCAGAAACATCGTCAGTTGACTTCTCGGTTCATTACAACCCGTCTGTACCCCATGATAAAGCACATGCCGATAATGCGCGTGGTAGCAGTGATAGAGGCCGTTAAACTAAAGTGGCACTACACAATTAAGTATGGGAAAGTATGGAGGGCGCAACAACGTGCTTTGAAATTGATTATGGTGATTGGGAGGAGGCGTATGAGCGTTTGACGGCCATGTTCAACGCAATGAAAGCGGCCAATGCAGGAATACAGTATGAGTACGTGCCTAAGCCCGATGTATGGGTTAATGGAAGACAGATTTTCTTTCGAGCATTCTGGTGCTTTGGTCAGTGTGTCGAGGCTTTCAAACATTGTAGGCCTGTTCTGTTAATTGATGGGACATTCCTGTTGGGCAAGTATGAGGGGACATTGTTGATTTCTATTGACTGTGATGCGGACAACTCGCTTGTGCCGTTGGCTTTTGCTTTGGTGGAGAAGGAGGACAAATCTAACTGGGCTTGGTTTCTACGGCTTGTACAGATCCATGTGGTTGGCCTGGGGAGGGAGGTATGTGTGTTGTCTGACAGGCACGCTGGGATCTTGAGCGCCATTAAGGAAGTGATACCAGAACATTTACCTGTGCATCATCGTTGGTGCACAAGGCACCTTGCAGAGAACTTGTTCAAAAAAGATGGGGGTGAAGGCCAACTTTGCACTTTTCGAGGAGGTATGTCGCCAGAGGGAGGTAAAGCTATTCGATGAGAAATTAGAGGAGTTAAAATGAAAACTAATGCCGAGGGCCGTGATTGGATAAGGGGTTTAATGAGGGATGTGCACAAATGGCAAGGGCTCATGACCCATTGGGAAGGAGGTATGGGTTCATGACTAGCAACATGGCAGAATGCTTCAACGGGCTGCTTAAGGGGGCACGTGGATTGCCAGTTACCGCAATTGCGGCGTTCACTTTCTACAAGTGTGTTGCATGGTTTGTTAATCAGCACCGGGAAACCTCAGACATGTTAAAGGCACATGCACGTTGGCCACCTCGTCCTCACGAATTCCTTACCAAAGCGAATATGCAAGCCAATGAACAGGAGTACCACTGTTTTGACCATGTGACGAGCACGTATGAGGTTGTTGAGGGTGGAGGGACAATTGAGAATGGAGAGCTCCGAGAGTCCCGAAAGCATAAGGTTTTACATCCTTCACATGCACATGCGGTATTCCCGACAAGTTCCATTTTCCATGCTCCCACATGGTGACCGCATGTAGGGCCCGAAATGTCGATGTTGAGACCAAAATCCCAAGACTATTCAGCGTGGATGCGTTGATGAGGACATGGGCCCCACGGTTCGAGCCATATCGTGATGAAAGCGAGCGGCCACTTTACTCGGGTCTCCGGTACATAGCGGACGAGGGGTTACGTTGGCACAAGAGGGGCAGCAGGAAGCGGTCAAGGTACAAGATGGACATGGATCGAATACCTGGTCGCACCAAGAGGGGTAGGGCAAATCCCTTCGTTGAGGACCCACAGGAGACACACTGCGGTACTTGTGGTCTAATGGGTCACAATTCACGGACGTGTCAACGTCGTTCCACTCAGGTTAGCGGCGTTAGGTCTAGAGAGCATAATTTTTAGATATTTTGTTATTCTTATCACTAACGTATTTTTGAATGCACAGGATGGCGAGGTACCGGCTGGTGGATGAGTTCTACGACAGGGAGCACCGCGGCAAGCTCACGGAGGATGGCCAGGTACGTGTGTTATTGAAATGTATTTTTCTCGTGTTACATGTGTTTTCATCACGTGGCTAACTTTTAAAGCATTTTTCAGGAGATTCCCATACTTCGTCCTCGAACCCATCATGATGGGATGTCGTAGATGCCCGACGCACCATTGAGACATATTGAGAGTTGTGTGTATGTGTATGTGTATATATGTATGTGTATGTGTATTTTATATGTGTGTGTGTATATATATGTATGTTTTGAGATTTATTGAGAGTTATTCAGACTTTATTGAGAGTTATGCGTATGTGTTTTATATGTGAATGTATGTATATGTGTGTATGTGCATGTGTTTTTGTATATGCAGAAAAACAGACAGCACTTTGCTGTTTTTTCTGTAGGTTTACGAATCACGGCGCCAAACACTCCGGCGCTGAGGTATTCAAATACGGCGCCAGGACCTTTGCCACCAGGATATGGCGCCAAAGTTCCTTGCGCCGTAGTTGAATACCTCGGCGCAGGGTGTTTGGCGCCTTGCTACTTACATACGGCGCCAGGGTGTTTGGCGCCGTGATTACTGCACTTGCATTAAAACTGCAAGCTCGGCCAGTTGTTTCGTTCCATTCGCACAAACAATAGACATTCACCAAATGAATAAGCACAACCCAAAATAACCTATTGAGTGCATACGTCCACATACATACATAGTCCACATACATAGTTTATAAATTCTTAGAAAATACATACGTCCACATACATCAAACATTAAATATACATAGCAATAACCTACTGAGTGCATCGATGCCACTTCCCCTTCCCCTGAGCATCAGGGTACTCCTCAAGGGCTGCCTTGGCACGTCACGCTCTCTCTAGCTTCTTCTGCCTTTCACCCTTGCGCCTTGCCGCGGCCCTCCTACGCTCCTCCTCGCGGTGTTCCCTCGTGGCCTCCTCATGCTTCTTCTCCCTTTCCCAACTCTCCTTTCTTTCTTCATCCCACTTCTTAGTGGCGTTAAGGTATTCCTTGTCATCCTCAGCGATCGCAGTGCCGATCCACTGTTCAAAATTACGAAGCGGTGGAGGCTCTTGCAAATGTAAGCATTCGTTAAACCAACAGAATTAATACCAAGTCGATGAATCGACAATACAACATACCATCTTGCCGAGGACAACGGCGGCACGTGGCGGATCGAACGCCCAGTTGGCGCACATCCAGTACCTTTGCCTATATGTATCCGGGTCGTCCGACCTTTCGACCTTGCAAGGATTGCCGCAATAACACATCAGCACGGGAACACCGGGTGGAGGTGGCAAACGAGTGAAGCCCATGACAACCTAAAATGCAAAATGAATAAGATTTATAATTTTTCTCGTGTCTAACCCTAGGTTAGCTAGTTACCCAAATCAAACCCCTAAAAACGAATCTATACTCATTACTACTCTTATATTACGCATATCTATTGCAAATCCAACCTAAAACTGGGCCAAATCCAACTAATTTCATCTAGAGTTTCAAATCTTGCCCCACGAAATGTACCTCAAATAATCCATATCTATTGGAAAAATCAAGGGAGGGGAGGGAGTTCACCTTGCTTGCTCGGTTTGGAAGCAAAATCGCAAGAAAAATCGATGGATTGGGGTGGATTTGGAGGGGGGAGAGGGGCGGCGGCTGCTCTCTGTGCTCGGTCTGTTCGAACAGAGGAGTGAGGGGGTGGTGGGGGGTAGGGGGTGAAAACGGGTCGAATTCGGTCGGATATTGCTTATTCCATATCCTATCCTATATTTTTTCGGATTCGGAGTCGAATACGAATAGTGCCGGATACGAATACGAATCTGGATAGTATCGGTCACAGATACGGAACGAATACGGAGCGGATGCGAATATGATAACGAATATCTCATCGGATATTACGTAGGAATACAAAAGGCATATATAGACGGGTAGAAAATGTAATGTAATCTAATGTAACAAAAAGCATATATAGACTAGTACAAAAGGCATATACAAAAGGCTTCTCCAACTGGACAATACCACCAAAGTGATGGATTTCTCAACATTCTTATGTGATCCCAAATACTGCTGCTTCTCTCCTTTGCACCATCTCACATACACACATGTACACAGGGAAGGATCAACAAAAACTAAAAGAACAAGAGAATCTGTTGCACTAAGAGGATCAACAAAAACTAGCAAACACATGACAAGCAGCCAACTATCCGAATCCAGATATCCGAAAAATATATCCGGGTATTATCCGATAAAATCCCGGATAGTATCCGTATCCGTCGGATAATTCTTTTCCAAATCCGAATCCGTATCCGAAAACAACTATCCGAATCCGACTACGAATCCGATAATTATCCGACATAACTATCCTAATTCGATCCGACTCGGATTCGGCGGTCGGTCGGTTGGGAAATATCCAATCCGTTTTCACCCCTAGTGGGTGGCCGGGGGCTGCGCTCGGGCTTAAGTCGCAGAGAACAGCGCCACGGCCCTTAGCGCTGTTTATGCATGTCACGGCGCCATGTGCTTTGGCGCCGTGCTCTGCCACCGTGGCCACGCACGGCGCCAAAGCACATGGCGGCATGATATGTACCCTGGGCGTCATATCCTTTGGAGCTGTGCTAAGGGTCTATTTTTGCAAATTTTTTCTTCAATGGTCCATATGTAAAAAAAACTTTCAAATTTTGGGCTAAAAAGCAAAAAATTTACCCTGCGGATACATGCAAGTTACAACTGTGTTAGGAGGGTCGCAACTTGCAACCGATGGTTTTAAAACAGTAAGGTGACGAGGTGCATATGTTCCGTGAGGTTGCTAATGAATGAGCTACTTTATAGGGTTCACTGAGTATTTTTTTTAATCTTTAACCACGGTGATTTAGAATATGTTAGTATAGATATTTGGTTTTACAATATTAGAGGTTGATATTTACAATATTTATAATACTTGATATAGATTATGTTAACATAAAACACCAACTCGGAGTGTAAGTTAATCTGATTTTACAATATTGGAGGGTTAAATAATTGGTTTTATAGTTCAATGGGTTGGATTAAATTGTTTTTTCTGTAAAATTTAAGAAAGTTATTTCTCATGGTTTGCTATAAAATAGCAAGATCATGTAAACTAAGCGAGGTTTATAGTAGGACGCTCTGTTTCATATTTCAGTGATAAGATCATTTTGTCGTCGAATATATTTCTAAAAACAATTAAAAGGATATTGAAATTTTAAAAATTACATAAATCACTGCGAAAGAAAGTATAGAACCATAAAAAACCCACCTTACGGTTTAAAAGAGCCGTAGTACCCGCGTTCTAGCGGTACTAGCAGCTTAGGGGCCGTGGTAAGTAAAAAAAGGCAAAACAAACTCAGGGGCCATGGTAAGTAAAAAAAGGAAAAAAAAAACTCAGCACCAATGCCTTCACGGACGCGCAGCACACACCCCGCACCGTTTAGTTAGTTTGGATGTGATTCTTCACGCACGTACGTACGCATTTGGCATTTGGCCAGAGAACGGCGTATGCGACATGCCGCGCGCTGCGTGCGTGCAGCACACATTGCAAGTACGTGCTCTTAGCAGCGTCACAGCGCGCGTGGTGCTACTTCTCACCGTGAGCCAGCCGATGGGGCCGACTCGGGTGCGGTACGCACTCGCTTAAGCGCTTGACGAGTCATCAACTGTTTAGGTTGGCTTTACAAGAAAAAAAAATGTAAACCATGCCGTGTTATCCCCGGGGCAAGCAGATCGGCATCCAATAGCTAATGTAGAGAAAGTTGATATTGTACTTTATACATTCAGAGCAGTAGGTTGTAGATATTTTTCTAAGACTCTTAATTTTTCTCATTTTACTTCTTTGTAGGGAGAGTTGAGGGTTATTAGTCTTTTTGGCATGTTTTTTGGGGGAGGGTTGACTCTTCTGTATTTATTGTATCATATTGCATATTTAATTTGAGCAACTTACATTATAATATAATTACATAGATGTTTAACTATTATCCTTATGTGACATGATATCTTACTTTACATCTTGGCATATCTTGTTTTACTTTGCTAGATTAATCATGTCTTTCCATGTGTAGATCAGTTTTTGTCATGTCAGCCCTATTAAATGTGACAAAATTTAACAAAATCATGTCTTGTTCGACTTTATGATTAGTTTTGCTCTACTGATTCTCCTATAATTCATGCTATATTAAAAGGTTAAGTTGGGTCTTGAACCTAAATTGAATTTTAAATTAAGCTATGCTAGTTCTTTATTGAAGCATGAGTTTATTTCTCCTAAACTTTTATAACTTATGTCTGTTCTAACTTACAGATTAAGGAGTAACTCATTGTTCTTGAACTAAAAATGAAATCTGAAAAATAATCACTTTTTGTGCAAAAAAAACTGATATCACCAATTCTTTCTCATAAGACAGCTTGCCATTGCACTAGACATTAACTCATTGGGAGTTTTGGATGACCTAGACCACTTTTTTAAACTTATTGCTTGGAATAGTCATAGTAAGGTTTGAGATCAAGCATATGACTAAGAAAACAAAAATTATAAAAATTGGTTGAATAAAACAAAAATTATAAAAATTGGTTGAATCTTAGGAGGTAATTGTGCACAGCTCCAAGTCTAGGACTTGCTTTGTTAAGATAAAACAAAAAACGAATTTCAGCAAGTGCTAAATAAGCTAATTATGCTTAATTTCAAGTGCTTAAATAAAATGATTCAATACTGAACTTGTAGTACTTTAAATTAACTCAATTATAGCTTCTTGGTTTAATTTAGTTTATTATCATGGCTTGACTCATTTTTGGATACCTTTCACTAAATTATGATTTTGAGCAACTTCACATGCTAAAAATCAATTTAATTTCAAATTATTGCTCATTTGGTTTTACCTTTGCTATATATGATTTTCCATAATCTAAAATAGCTAATTCACATAATATGGCTTTGTATAGTATTTGTATTACTTTGGATAATTTTCATAACTCCTAATGCAAAAAAAATTAATAAAATACAAGCACTTCATTTTATTCATGCTCTATATTATTCCATGCTTCTTGATGACTTTATTGTCAAAGTGCCAGAAAGATTGGTAAAATACATATTTAGAGCATGCTTTGGAGTTTTTTTTTTGTAAAATCTCGCTCTGGGTGTCGAGGGGTTGGGTTCATCATCATTATTCGACGCTCGGTGCATGAAAATCAGGTACACCATCGGCCTCCCGTAAATAGCCACCTCAGGCTAGGAGGCAATTTCCATGTACTGCCTCCATGCTATAGTGCTATTCACCTTCACGAGCTCCCACATGCCATTCATGCAGGTGATCTCCTCGATCGCAAGTTTCATCGCCATTGCCTCTGTGATGTACTCCCTCCAGATGCCGAGCCCCTCGACCTGGAGCACCTTGTATTGGCATGTTGATAGGTCCAACTCATCGGGTCCTACCCATACAAGATCATCGTCATAGAACATTGTCAAGTGTTCTAGGTCTGGGACTACCTGAAGCCACAATAACTAGATTCACAGTAAGTGTTACAACAAAATATGATGACCAGCAGCATGCAAGTTGGAGATTACATCTGTATAACTACATACAAATAATTCATTAATTAGCAACAATTTGATTATTCGTCCGAAAATTAATTATGAGTGATTCATTACCTTGTCCTTACCATTTAATTACTTAGCACTAACTTATTACCTAACCCTAACTAATTGACACTATAGTAATTATGACTGCTTAATTACATACTACCACACAATAACAAATTATGTGTACCGTACGTACAGAAAATAATAAAAACTATGCCTAAATTACTACGACCTACTTACTTCATAATACTAGCTACATTAATTATGACTAACTAAATAATACTAATTAACTAGGACTACGGTAATAACGACGCAAGTATGTGACAAAAATTTACCTGTCTTTTGGGAGAAGCAATCAGCTCTGCCGCGTTCTCCACAAATGTGCACTGCCCTGTCAAAATAATGAGCTATGCACTCTTAATTTTGAACAACGGCCATGAGAATGAGCTTTTGCGATGAGCGACTGAGATGAGTGATGACCAACTATAAGAGGTTTGTATATATGGTCGAGTGAAAAAGGAACCTGGTGCACTCACCATGCAAATTAAGGACTCCTTATAGACGCAGCACTTCGGGCGAGGGGGGATGACATGGTAATACTAACAAATGTGCAGACAAGGGAGCAAAAGAGGGGGACGGCATGAACATTATGACATATGTGCGGACGAGGGAGCACGTGAGGGAGGACGGCACAGACAGAGTGACAATTGTGCGAAGGAAGTAGCGGGAAAGGAAAGATAGTAGCAACAGGCTGACATATGCGCGAAGGACAGAGATCACGCACTGCAAAAAATGCCTGCCGCATGGTGGCCGTGCACCAGGTGATTTCAATCGCTAATTAAATGAGCATCGCATATCGCTTATTATGATTAAATTAATATGAAATAACATGGTAAATTCATAGCACATAAAATTAATAAAGAATCCTAACTTAGCAGGTGAAGCCGGTTTAACCTCTAGCTGTCTGATGGCGGGGCGGCAGGGAGGGCGCCGCACGGTGGCTAGGCAGCAGGTGGGCGGCTGCCGGTGGCCAGGCTCTGATGGCCCAGGTGTTGGTTGCAGCATGCTGTCGCCTGGTGCCGAGTGGCAGAAACGCCATTTATGTCATTCCCGTGTACATACGACTATTGTTATAAATGCCAATTGCAATCGTGCTAAAAGTACCAAAAATTCTTCTTCCTGTGATCACTGCAATTGCAAGATCTGTCCATGCACGCACTTCTCGCTTACCTACGTATGTGTATGCGTATGTGTAGAGGAACTGACGCATGTAACGTGCTGTTCCATGGATTGATGTACTAGTCTAATGCCTGTGCGTTGTTACGGATTATTAAAATTTATCATACTGTATGTTTTAAAACTTACGGTTGGTAAAAATTTTTAAAATATGCATACAAATATGTTCTAAAAGTTTTTAAATCTATCAAGTAAGTCGAAAGCCGTCGATCACACCTCATTGTCATAAGTCAGAAGATATCGACCACACCTTGCGATCGTAGGTTGGGAGCCCTCGAGCACACATCGTCGTCGTAAGTCAGAAGCCATCGACCATCGCGCGTGATCGTAGGTTGGGAGCGATCGACCATCGCTGGCGGTCACAAGTTGCCAGCGGTAGATGATCGATCGTGGTCCTAAATCGGGAGCCTTCGACAATGGCTCATGGTCGTATATCGGAAGCCGACGACCATCGTTCGTAGTTGTAAGTCGGAAGCCATTGAGGATACCTCATGGTCGTAGTTGTTGGAACACATCAACCAGCACTCATAGTCGTAAGTCGGAAGACATCGACCACACCTCGTGGTTGTAAGTCGAAACACATCAACCAGTGCTCATGGTCGTAAATAAGAAACCGTCGATCACATCTCGTGGTTGTAAGTTAGAAGTCATTGACCATCGCGCGTGATCGTAGGTCGGGAGCGGTTGACCATCGCTGGTGGTCGTATGTTAGCAGGCCTCCTGTGCGCTTGTGCCCTGTCGCCCAATTGCCGGGTGCCAACCTGCTCGACCCCGACTTTGCCCATGGCCTCGACTTCGACCACAGCCCCCTTCGATTTCAACCAGTGCCCCTTTCAACCACTGTCCCCCTTCGACCACGACCCTTCGACGTCAACCACTTCCCCCTTCGACCACGCCCCCTTCGACCATGGCTTTGACTTCGACCACCTTGTGGGTCTTGCCATCGAGGGTGGGGAGCTCAATCTCAGGGTGACCTGGGGGTAGGCAATGAGGATGTCCAACTGGAGGGGGAACTCGTAGCAGTGGAGGTTGTGGACGAACCAGCATGTGCCCTCTGAGTTGGTGCTACGACTATGTCCATGACCGCTACGACCACGTCCACGGGCACCACGACTACAACCATGACCACGACTTCGAGCACTGCCCCCTTTGACTTTGAGCACTGCCTCCTTCGACTTCAAGGACTGTCCCCTTTGACTTCAACCACTGCCCCCTTCAACCGCTTTTCCCTTCGACCACAACCCTTTGACGTTGACCACTTCCCCATTCGACCACGGATCCTTGACTTCAACCATGGATCTTCGACTTCGACCACTTCCCCCTTCGACCACTACCCCTTCGACCACAGCCCTCTGATGACCATGACCCTTCGATGTCGACACTTCCCCCATCGACTACCACCCCCTTTGACCACTGTCCCCTTTGACCACTGTCCCCTTCGACCATGACCCTTCGACGTCGACCACTTTCCCTTTCGACCATGACCATTTTTTACTACGGTTTTGACTTCGACCACGGATCTTCAACTTCGACCACTGCTGTCGGGACCCCGGATTTCCAAACCCGGACCCTCTGTGTATTACTGCACTAGTCCCAGATCAAAGCTAGTGCACACAGTTAAACAGAAATGATTCATGACCAACAACGCATTTATTACAATTATAAAGAGTACTGACCGCCAGGTCTCATTATTACATTGGAGGTTCCAAGACCTCACACAACCAGAATAAAGCGGAAGCAAGGTAAATTCAAAGTAGACCCATCAATATGCCACAGGCAGTTGACTGGGGAAGTGCGACCTAGAACTCCTGGAATCCTTCGTCGAAGCCACCAGCGAAGTAGTCGTAGTCACCTTCTTGAGCTTCGTATTTCTCTGGTTATTATTTTTGAGTGTAGCATGTGAGTACATAAAGTACTCCGCAAGTCTTGGTAAAAATGCAATAGATGCAAGGCTTTAACAAAGGAAGGTTATATGGTTCTTTTGCACAAAGCAATGTTTTAATTCCAATTACTACTAATTATTTTCGAAGGCATCAATTTAGTAAAGTAAATGTTTAACAAAACTATCTTTAATTCTATAGTGAAGCTTCCATCTTGCAACACTAGCTAACCAATTACAATTGATCAAGTTTAAAACTGCGGGTTCCATCCACCCTCTCTGGCTCCAACTACCAAGATTCCCTTCCAAGAGTTCCCTCCACTCTCGGAATACAAAAACTTTGATTTTAAAACCAAAACCAAAAATCTACCATGTGAATGCATTCCTTGCCCGCCCTTGACCGTGGGCACGGCTATTCGAATAGTTTGACACTCTGCAGAGGTTGTACAACTTTACCCCCAAGAGATAAATTATCTTAATAGTCACCACGCTTCCTTTGGCATGAGACACAGATAAGATATCACAAAGCCTTTACCTCACTCTAGTCTAGCCAGACACCACCCGCTGAGGTTTCGCCGCAGAAGGGTTAAATCTGCCCAATCCGAAGCCCCCTCTTGCGCCATATGAGTACATTAAATCCCTGTCCCTCACTGTGAATAACCAGTAAATCCCTGGCACCCACTTTCCACTGGTGGCACCTAAACTAGACTATTATGAGTTAATCAGCTAGGTCGTACCCATATAGACTTAGGGTTGTACGGTAGTGCTCAGTCTGGACAAACACAAGCGTCGGTCCTTAATTGACTAGGGTGGAACATACACTTTTCAAGATCTCGTGCTAACTGCACCAACCCAAACCAACCATCCACCCTAATCTAAACCAACTATCACATTTTAGTTTATTTTAAAAGAACAGTGGTAACTCCAATTACCACTAAATTTGTAAACACAAGGGTATTACAATAAATCATAATTTCCCATTTTCAAGATTTCAAGAATATTACATAGCATGACTGAGCATTAAACTACCATTCTAATATCCACAAATAATTATGATACTCTCATTAAGGAGACAAAGGAATTTCAAGGGTTACAGAGGTACATGGCATTCAAATTCAAGTGAGGGCATAACAAGGTTGGATATAACTAATGCCTTAAGATTTGAACTAATATTTTATATAAATAGCAATGCACATAATTTGAAATAATTAAAATATTTCGAAATCATAGGTTCAAGATGATCAAAGGAGACTTGCCTTCTTGCACGCTCTCGAGGTCTTCCTGTTGTGGAGAGGAGAGGTCTTCAACAACGTTGGATTCTACGCGAGAAAAGATAGAGCAACAAAACAAATAAATACAAACAAAGATTCAAATAAACTCAAAAACTCAAATAGAGGCCATATTTGGATAGATTATGATTTTAGACGAATTTAGAAATTTGAATGGCCGAATTTGGAGTTAAAATGAGAAAGTTATACTCAATTGAAATTCTCAGTTTGAATAAATCCAGAATTTATGAAATTTCTGACAGGTGGGGCCCACTGGAATTATTAAATTTTAATCTTTTACTTTTATTCTGAGATTATGGCAGGTGGGACCCGCTGGTCAGCGAGCCCACGGGATCAGCCTCTGACATGTGGGACCCACTGGACTCCGGGTCCACATGTTAGTGACCAGCGCAGAGGGGTGGGGCCCAGACGACAGTGGCCCGCACAGACCGGCGGCCGCTGACGGGTGGGACCCACTTGTCAGCGCGGAAAAATGAAAGAAAGGCTCAACCTCAACGTGCGGAGCCGGGGCTCGAACGCGTGCCGAGGGAGCCGGGGGGAAGAGAGCGCGCTGATAACCAGTAGGGCGGGGAGGCTTTGCCTACCCAATAAGGGTAGGTAATCCCTTTGAGGGTTACCTGCTGGAGGGCCAGGCAGAGGTGGTCGGAGGCGGGTTTGCCGGCGGCGAGGGGAGGCCGGAGGGGTTCGGGTGATTCCAAAAATGCGCTCCCGGGGCGAAGGTGAATCCGACGATGGGGTCCACGAGGTCAGGGGACGAGCGGAGGTGGCCGGTGGCGAAGAGGTGGCGGAGCGAGCTCGGGTGTTCCGGTATGACGGCGCTCCGGAGGCGGGGAGGTTCGGCCGAGGTGCTGGGGAGGATCGCAGGGACGTGAGGAAGCTCGGGGTGGCGACGGTGGCCGCTGGGGAAGACCGAGGCGACGGCGATCGCTCGCCGGAGTTCTTACCGTGTGCGCACGGGGAGCTCTAGGTGCGACGGCGCTCGGGGCTCAGGGAGAGAGGTGGAGGGCGCTGGGAGGTGGTGCGGAGGGAGGGGAGGCCGAGGGGGCTATTTATAGGGGCGAAGGGGGAGCAGGGGAGCGGCAATCGCTCGCCGGTGCTGGCAGCCGGAAAAGGAAGGTGCGGGGAGAAAAGGAAATAGGGGGGCGGAGAAGGAAGGGAGGCGCGGGGTTTTGGGGATTTGGTCGCGGCGGTGTCCCAGGGTTTCCAGATCGGAGAGAGCCGGGGAAGGAAAGCGGGGGAAGCGGCTCGGATTTGGTCGCCGGCGCAAATAAGGAAAGGGGGAAGAAAGAAGGAAGGCGACACTCCGCGGGGAAGACGACGGCCTGACAGGCGGGGCCCGGGTGGCAGCGGGAGCGAGTGCAGCGGACGACGGCGGGGCCGCGATGCGAGAGAGAGAAGGGAGAGAGCGGTTCACGGGCGGCTAGGATGGAGACGCGTGGCAGGGGAGGAGGATCGGACGACGGGTGCGGATAAGTGGAAGGGGGCGGTTAGATGGGCCAGGCGCGGGGACGCGGCTCATCCAGGTCGTCCACGCGTCGGGCGAGGAGGAGGAAGGCGGTGGTTGGGCCGGCCCGCTTAGCGAGGGAAGGAAGGAACGCGGATTGGGCCGAGGGGCGACGTGGGCGGTCCTGGGCCGTCCACGTGTCGGCTGAGGGAAGGGTTTGGAAAATTTTGATTTTTAGAATTTGATTTAAATTTTCAGAAAAGGCTAGTAAATTATTTAGGCCTCAGAAAAATATGAAAATACCTCAAAAAATTCCAGAAAAATTCACAGAAGCTCCTGGACATATTTGGCACTAAATAAAATTATTTCCAACTAATGTTGGTATTTAATATTCATATTTTAAAATACCTTTTAACTTTTAAAAATAGGTTTAAACTCCAGAAAATCCAGAAAATCAAATAAAAGCCAAGTAAAATCCAATTACTTTAAAATAATTAATTTAAATTTAAATTTTTCCAGAAAGCCAAATTTGGGATGTTACAACTGCCCTCTCGACCACTGTCCTCTTTGACCACGGCCCTTCGATGTCGACCATTTCCCTCTTTGACCACCGTCCTCTTCGACCACTGTCCCCTTCGACCATGGACCTTCGACGTCGACCACTGTCCCCTTCGACCATGTCTTCGACTTCAACCACTGTCCCCTTCGATGACCACGGCCCTTCGACGTCGACCACTTCCCCTTTCGACCACCGCCCCCTTCAACCACGACATCGACTTCGGTCATGGATCTTCGACTTCGGCCACGGCCCCCTTCAACCACAGCTCCGATGTCGACCACGACCCCCTTCGACGATGGCCCCGACATCGACCACGGCCCTTCGACTTCGACCGTGGACCGACTTCGTCCATGGCCCTTCGACTTCGACCACTGCCCCTTCGACCACGACTTGGACTTCGACCATGACCCTTTGACTTCGACTACGGTCCTTCGACTTCGACCACAGATCGACTTCATCCACGACCCTTTGACTTCGACCACTACCCCTTCGACCACGGTTTGGCCTTCGACCATGACCCTTCGACTTCGACTATGACCCTTCGACTTCAACCACGACCTGACTTCAACCACAACCCTTCGACTTCGACCGCGGATCAACTTCATCCTCGGCCCTTCGACTTCGACCACTGCCCCTTTCGACCATTATCCCCTTTGACCATGGCCCTTTGACTTGAGCATGGCCTGACTTCGACCTCGACCCTTCGACTTCAACCACCGTCTCTTTGACCATGGCCCCCTTTGACCATGGCTTCGACTTCGACCACGGCCCCTCGACTTCGGTCATGGCCCCTCGACCATGGCCCCATTCGACCATGGCACCGACTTCGACGACCAGCTTGGGAGACCAAAATTGCCAGACAGCGCGACGGGCTCCGAGCGAAGAGCAGGAGGAGGTAGAGAAGCTCACTGAGCGAGCGATCACTGGGCGGCGGCGGGGGAGAGCCACGTGGGCGGGCGTAGTAAGAGGAAGCCGCCGCCATCGCCGAGTGCCCTTCTCTCTGATCCACTGGTCGCTGTCGCCGAGCACCATTCTCTCTGATCCACCGGCCGCTGTCGCTGAGCGTTGTGCAGCTGGTTAGAGGGGCGATGGGAGATGAAATTGGTGGCGGCGCCCTAGGAAAAGTTCGGGGACTACGACCAAACACTGCCGCGCGGGGAAGGAATTGGCGGCGGCACCGAGGAGGAGGAGGAGGCGCAACACGGGGGTTCGGGGGAGAAGGAGGCGGCGGTTGCAGGAGGTGGAGGTCGAGAGGCGGCGGCAGGCAAATGAGGAGAGGAGGCGGCGGGCAAATGCGTTGGGGAAGCGGTGACGAAGAGATGCGACGCCGCTGGGGGAAGTTGGGGAACTGCGACCAGACGCTGCTGTACAGGGACGGAATTGGTGGCGGCGTTGCGGAGGAGGAGGCGCGGCATGAGGGTTCGGGGGAGAGAAGGAGGCGGCAGTTGCGGGAGGTGAAGTGGTTGCGGGAGGCGAAGAATGTGGGGAAGAGAAGAGGAGTGCGGTCCACGCGTCGGCCCGACGTTTTCTACGAGGAGCGGAAGAACTACCTACATGCGGATTTGGACGGTTAATCTTTGATCGGATGGTTGAGAAGAGAGGAGGGAGAACGGATCGACGATCATCAACTCCTATTTTTATAATAGTAACATATATACCGCTTTTTCAGAAAACGTGAAATTTCAAAGGTTGCGCGTGCTACATAAGTACACCATGTATTTGATGGCTGAGGCCCTGTTTTAAATGGGGAATTCCATAAGAAATAGGAGGATTTACACCGTATCTTGTTAAACTTTTTTGTGTTCTAAGTAGTTAATCAGAATCTTTGTGAGTGTTTGGCACAGTAAAAGAACATGTTTGAACAATGAAGAGCAGGGACAAAAAAAACTCATCCTGAGCAGCTATATATATATATGCAAAACTACTATCTTAACTAATTTCTTAGGAAGAGCATAAGTCTATGCATGAACCTGAAAACTTTTGAAATGACACATTTATCCAAACGATCTCCAGAATCCATCACGCTGCCTGAAAAGTTGAGTTCCCTCTGCCCTTTATTTCCTGCAGCTGCAATTCAATTGTAGCTAGGCCCATCACTTACCAGAAACCACATGATTTGAGCTGATTGATCAGAGCATTCCCTTGCCCCTGCAGTAAAAATTCCCGTGCAAACCACACGCACACATTTATTAACAGCCATCCTCAGAGCCGTTCTGCAAACAAAGCCTGATCAGCTTCGGCGGCACGGGCCAAAGATGCTAGTACTGCTAGTAACCAAAACCATGCGTTAAGAGGGCATCCTTTGCTCT
The DNA here is from genome assembly GCA_036346575.1 of Dendrocalamus sinicus. Taxonomy (NCBI): domain Eukaryota; kingdom Viridiplantae; phylum Streptophyta; class Magnoliopsida; order Poales; family Poaceae; genus Dendrocalamus; species Dendrocalamus sinicus. Next base: position 10,018,733 of record CM070648.1, read on the forward strand.
TTTTGACCACCAAGAATCTATACACCCTTTTACCCAATCTGTTGTGATCCACTTTGAGCTGTGAATCTGTGATGCACCTGCGGCACTGCTTGAGCAAAGGAAGCAGCAAAGGGCATTCAATTCATGCAATGCAATCCAATGCATAGTCGACACCAACTTTACCTTTGCAGGCAACACTCTATCCGTTGTATGCCTAGCTTTGTGTTATTTTCGGACTGTGGCTGGAGCCTTTCTTCGTGCCCTAAAAACGCAGCAGTCTATCCATTGTATGCCTATCTTCCTGTAGTGGCTACTGGCTACTACTACTCATGCTACTACCACAGCTACAGCTACAGCTACAGGGCGAGCGCGCAGTGTCCACTCCAGTGCTACTACTCACTCCTAGCTACAGGCCTAGATTAGATAGGTAAGTGTCCAAAGCCTTCTACTTGAGTGTAGTACTAGTGCTGTGGTGGCTGCACAAGTTCATGCCTGCACGCTACAACACTTCGCCTCTGGTTACCACTTACCTGGCTTCCTTGCCGTCTGTTTGCTGTCCGCGTAGTTCTGTCAGTCATGTGTAGTCATGGTGAGGCAGCATCAGCGTTGATATAAGGTTCAGACTTCAGGCTGGTCAGCTGGTGGTGGAATCTTGGCGACGGAACTGGAACATTTTACACCGCGCGGTTGGTTTTCCTTTCGTGCGTAAAACATGCAGCAGCGGGACTTCGATTTGGAACCTCTGTCTTCAGAAAAGAAACACACACACACACACAAGCTGTGTGCATTTCAGTACTATGTCACGGTGCATGAGGGCCGTCCGATTGGCCAGAAGTGTCGATCAGAGGGTTCATATCGAGTTGGAAAGGTAGAAAACAGTACGACTAGAAAGCACAGACTACAAAGCCCTAATATCAACCCTGTTACATCAATCGAGTATTACAGGGACAGCCAAGCTAACAACGGGAGGTCCTGAATCCTGGAGTGCAAACAGGACCACCTGCACTGCACATTCTCTCTCATACAGTCTCATTCATTCTCTCTCTCTCTCTCTCTCTCTCTCTTGCCCTTTCTCCCTCTACTGCTTAATTTTCTTTTCCTTAGCGCGATATGCAACTATGGCGGAGACAGGGCCTCATTTGACGAAAGGGACGTATCTTAGGAGCTTTAAATGAGTGTTTGGGCTCTACAACCACGAGGCTCGCCCGCCTTCGGTTCTCTTCTCGCCTTCCAGTTCGTCGTCGTAGGTAGGAGTGATCTGTGTGCGCGTAGCCGAGAGACAGCTCCAAAGGCAATGAATGATTCGGGCATACCACTGCACTCAGCCAGTTGATGGGCGGGCTACTGCTGCACCTGCAAGGAGTACATGTCAACAGGTGGCTTGGCCTGTCCAGGGCAGACAGAAGAAACGGAGGCAGCGACAACGAGTGGTCGATGCATCATGCACAGGTGACCACTTGGTAGTTGGTACTGGTATGCTTGCTATAGCCTGCTAATATTAGCTGGTATATTAGACATGTATACAGTCTCTCATGCACTTTCATAGTAGTTGCGGTTTTAGACATGTATACAGTCTCTCATGCATCTTTCAACCAAAATTTTTATATTACCGTGCTAGCACGAAGAAGATAACAGTTTTGAAGTACTTTTTTGGTAACAATATAATTACTTTTGTGTGCATCGGTGGTTAAAGTCTGAAAAACTCCGTTCATTACAAAACGATCGACACCCACTTTGAAACGGAGGTAGTAAAGTCTTAGTTAGCGCTAATGATGGCGCTAATTTAGTGGAGAACTGTGGATCATGTGCCAGTAATTAGGTGTGCTACTGTACCGAAGAGCGAGACTAGCTAGCTGAACGCGAGATCGATGTTAATTAATAGCCCATGTAATTATCAGTTCGCACTTGAATGCTATATTAGTCCTAGCACCATTCCCGTTCTGCATCATGCAAACACGTTCTCCCCGCACACGCGCGCTCGAGGCAGGGAGTATCATTACTGCTGCGTGCAGTATAGCACTACTGCTCACTAGCCCGCAAGTGATGGATGGGTAGATAGATATAGCTGCTATTTTGAGATGGCGTCCAACCTAGCTTCTTTTGAAAATGGCCTGAACATATTTAGATGGACCGAAACCGAATGAATCAAAACTCCACAAAACGTGCAACAACAAAAGCTATGCTTTTTCCCCCATTAGCATGATTGTATCATTGTAGTTAGTAGAAGTACTTACACATGGGGTTCAGAGTTTGGAGATTGGTGAGGATGGTAGTGTTTTTTCCGAGTAGTAGTCGCTCCTCACATTAGACATGCATGGGCACACAAACACAGTCGTTTGATCATGATCATATGAACTTGAATCACAATCGATCAATTGGATGGCTGTGGAAAGCCTGTATCACAAAATAAACTAGCTCAACGATCGGATGAAGCGAGCACATGCAGCACAGTACACATTTCTGCTACGGCTGCCGGTGCTCGTTCTTTCTCTTCTTTTTTTTTTCTTTTTCAAAATTGCTATACATCTGATTCCTGTCGCTTCAAATTTCTGTTTCTGTGGCTGAGCGGCTAGTCATCGGCATTGCACCAGTTTGCTCTTCTACTCTTATCTGCTAAACCAAGCTGCACAAATTGGCAGCTTCTCTGGTATCTGGAGCCCTATGGCATTGTTGCCGTCGGAAAATTGCTAACAGCAGCATCACGTCCCTACAAAGAGTGCTATCTAGTAGTGTATGTGACGTGCTAGCCTATTTTCTAGCAAATTGGTAAAGTCGTTGATAAGTAAACCTGAGCGAAAGCCGATTTTGCACAAAATGTTGATGCGAAGTAATAACGAATATGAACGAATCTCGAAACAGGGACTAGGTGTAACTCACATGTTGATCAGCACATCAATACAAAACAATATTGATCGAGATCGTATTATGAAGGTAAGATTCTATTAGCTATGGCCTACTTCTAAGGTATGTAAAAAGTAGATGTAAAAAATAGTAAATGTTGGTGTGCATGCGTTTTTTCCGTCAACTGGTATATGATATTTATAGACTAAAACAGCCAACTCAATTTTGGATTGTGCTTCTGTTGGAGGAATAAAATTATTTCCCCACTAATGGGGCTCGCTCTGCAGAAGACACCTACCTACAGATCCAAGAAATACAGCTGTGCTCAGAAAAGACTGTAATACTCGTTGCTTGTACATAGATTAGCTATCTCACTAAATGGTATTTTCATCATTTATACAGACCTAAGAGCCTATAAATACCCTATGCATCCCTCATTTGGGAGGGGAGGAGCTTTCTTGAGCTTTCATGAGCAATAAAGAAGCATATTCAAACTGGTGAGTTCTCGAGGGTTCCTTCCCTGGAGGTAACCCCTGTTGGTTCACTGACAAGAGTAGAATGGTCCTCTCGGACCCCCGAACATATATAAACCATGTGTCATTTTTACTCTTATGGACGATGACCCGTCAGATGACCGATGTCTATTCCCTCACTTGTGTTTAAGTTTCACACCTACAATATTGACACCATCCGTGGGGATGCCTAGCTAATTGACGAAAGGCTATGGCTCCTAACAAGAAATACTCTAAGTCCATGATGCCTCCTCCAGCTCTGAAGCACAATGAGCTTGTGGACGACCCGTCCACTCTCCGAAGGAGCCCTTGATGTGCACCCTTGTCAAGGATCGAGCCCACCACCCTGGGATGGACGACGTCCTACATGCCCTAGGGCTCCCAAGCGTGTCCTCCTCCTCTGTGCTGGCTGAGGCAGGGTCCAACCAAGGGAGGGAAGCTCAAGGCGCCATCGTAGACGGAGGGCTAGGGATTTTGGGACCAACCATCACCCCCGGGATTCTTGATGTCGCTAACTGCAAGGCGATGAAGGCTAGCAATGAGGGCTGCCCCCTAACACACTATTGTTAAGGGGCAATCTTGAATTACAAATGTTATTTCTCTCATTTGGGCTCTTGAGACACTTTTCCCTGCATGGGATCTCACCCTTGTGGTGCATAGGGCATACGACCTCTATGGCCTCCCCTAGCAAAAGTCCAAAGTGGCTTGAGCATCCGTCACCTCCACCATGGTGGCTCATGTCTTGCTGGACCCAGGGCATGAGTGACAACTTAGGCCTAGTGCCCAAGTTAATGGATGTGATGATGACTCATCCCCCTTAGACTCTAGGCCGTATGCCGAACGACGTCGAGCCATTGCGCACATCACTCTGTTGCTTAGCAAGGGTTAAATATTCTCATGCATTCCTGATCACCAGGAAAAAACTACCACCTACGAGGTAAAAGGGTGCCACAGTCCTCATGCTTCAGTGCCCGATGACTTAACCTCATGGACACCCCTCCAGTGTGTCCATGACTTCGTATCGTAGGCACACCTCCAAGGTGCCCATGAGTTATCCTCATGGGCGCCCCCAACCCACTGGGGGCTACGACCCCTAGTGGTCATTCGGTGCCCCACGATTTAAACTTGTGGGCACCTCTTCGGTGTGTCCGTGACTTAGTGTCGTGGGCACCCCTCCAAGGTGCTTGTGAGTTAGCCTCATGAGCGCCTTCAAGCCCACTGGGGTTTACCACTCCTAGTGGCCATTTGATGCCCCACGACTTAGCCTTGTGGACACCCTTATGGTGTATCCATGACTTAGTGTTGTGGGCACACCTCTAAGGTACCCATGAGTTAGCCTCATGGGCGCCTCCAAGTCTACTTGAGGTTACCACCCCCAATGGCTATTCGGTGCCCCGTGACTTAGCCTTGTGGGCACCTCGCTAGTGTGTCTATGATTTAGTGTCATGGCACACCTCCAACGTGCCTGTGAGTTAGCCTCATGGGTGCCTCCAATTTTGTCAGTGTCCTACCACCCCAATGGCCAGTCGGTGTCTCATGACTTCGTCTTATGGACACCCCTCCGATATATCCAAACCCAGTCTCATGGGTGCACCTTCAAGGTGCTTTGTGATTTAATCTCACGGGCACTCTTTACCCTACCAGAGAATGCAATCCTTAATAACTTTGTGTTGCCCTTCAATAACACACATACATCTCTCCCAGGCCGCTCAAATCATTTACCATTAACCTAGCTCGAATATCAATCAAGGACTATCATGCCTACATAAGGCTATCACCTTGGGGATCTCAGTATCTAAAGTAATGGGACTCTACTTGTCCCATAATAACAACTTTGATCATCTATCATGTCGAACGAATGCTATATTTCTACGTGAAATGAGTGTCGATTATTTTCTCTCTTACTTCCAACCTCATGTTCCAAGCTCACGTTATCTACCTATCCCTGGAATAGTTCTAGCTCAAGTATTGATCATTATCCCACAACATTTCCATGCAACATGTACACAGACGAGCAAGGTAGTCAATATCAAAATGCCTTGATAGTCAGCCCCTTCGCATGCACTAGCATGTTTGTTGATTCCCTAGTGCTCCCATCTGGTGCCCTAGCAGGCGTGCTCACGCACTCTGGCAAATGCTCTAGTGGCCATCCCCCATCGTGCTCCCTGGCACTCCCGCCTAGTACCCAGCAGTCGCACTCATGCCCTAGCAAGTGCCCTGGTAGCCGGCTCATCAACGACACCACGATGGCCAACTTCTCGATGCACCCCAACAACCAACTCCTCGGTGCACCCAAGCAAAGCACATCCACACCCCAGCAACCATGACTCAGTACCAGGACAGTTAGATGTTGGGTGCCCAGCTGGCTAACTCCTCAACTCCCTAGCAACAAGCCACCGAATGCCCTAGCAACCTCCATTGGATGCTCTAACAAGGGTCCTTGGCACCCTTACAGAGGTTGGTGAGGTGCCTTGGTAAGGAGGTGCCCTGCTCCCTGATAGAAAGGTGATGACAAGGAGCGCCTTGGCAAAAAAACGCCCTCACAAGAACACCTAGGGGTGCAAACGGGTCAGATTCGGACGGATATTGTTGTTACCATATCCTAACCCATTTTTTTTTCTTCGGATTCGGTGCCGGATCGGTCGGGATTAACCCGACCCATTTGCACCCCTACTTGTTTGTAAGGAATGCATGCAGTACAGCAAATGGAGTAGGAGGACGTACTGTCAAGAACTTGATGTTACTACTTAATAGCTGATGTGGAAAATTTTATTTTACCATTGGAAAAGAAAATGAAATGTCAAATAGTAGCACTAACCTGAAATCAAACTTGAAGATGTATCGGATTCGGACGGATATTGCTGTTACCATATCCTAACCCATATTTTTTCTCCAGATTCGGTACCAATCGGATTCGGTGCCGGATCGGTGGAGATTAACCCGACCCATTTGCACCCCTAAGAACACCCTGGCATTCTCCACCCGGTGCCCTAGCAACCGCTGTTTGGCACCTTGGCGACCCTTGCTCAACACCCTAGCATTCTTCACTCAATGCCCTAGCAAAGAAGCCCTCATAGGAGTGCCCTGGCAGCCACCGACGAACGCCAAGGCGGCCTTCGGTGAGCTCCTTGGCATCCAACCTCCCACGCCCTAGCAGAAGCCGCCCGAGCGCCCTCGCCTCTATTTCCTGGTGCCGTAGTAGTTGGCCTCCTGGTGCCCTTCTCCTGGCCATCCAAACAACCTGTGCCCCGGTGACCAAGGGCTAGAGCTTTGTGTCCTGAGTCTCCATAGCCCCATGCTCAGCTTGCCAAACACCAAATACCACATTGTAAGTTCAAGCTCTATTAGATTGGTTTTGGTGATTAATGACTAATCTAATTGTGAGCCTAACTCATTAATGATATATCTAATTAATGATAAATTTAATTGTGAGACTAACTTGTTAATGACAAATCTAAATATGAGACTAACTTGTTTGTTCAATGTGATATTATTTAATCTCATTTAGATGAAAAGGTGAAAATCGTAGAGGTATTCATTTGACGCCATATTCTTGTATCTTGTTGCATTCCTCGGATTCAAAATATAAGTTGAACTCCAACAAAAGTCTAACTTGAATATGTGCATATGGTTTTATTACATATTCTTGTATGCATACATTTAGGAGGAGTTCACTCCATGTTTTATGGTTTCATTACTATTGTGCATATTTCTTTTTCCATATATATTGGGGTCTCTACATTGAAACATATCCTTTAAGTACATAAAACTTGTGTAGTTCATATATACTTATATTACTTTACATTCAATTATTTGCAATTATAGTGGTTGTTATCAATTACCAAAAATAGAAAGTTTGAAGAATCTAGATCCGCCATTATAAGTTAATAGTTTGTTTTGATAATTAATGACAATCACATTATGGGACTAACTTTTTATATGAGTTGGATGGATAGGTTATATTCCATGATGATGAAGAATTTAGATGGCTTCATGTGTTAAAGATCATTAAGTCAAGATTCGGAATGAAAGATGGCTTCGTAAGTTGAAGGGCATCAAGAAGAGGATAGCTTCAACAATGGATAGATAAACGGCTTAGCTCTAGATGATCTTATCTATTCAGCAATGGCAATATCCATTTCTCCTTCAACTTTTGATTCCTCTTCAGAATCGGTCGCCTAAAACACATTGATCTTGTCACCTTTGTTATCTTTGAACTTATTTCTGGCAGCCCTAAATTTCTTGAATTGGCTTTCTTGGAAGGATGCTCTTTGAAGGAGATGATTGAGATCTAAGAACTCTTGTCCTTCAAGTCAATCTCTACGAGGATTCAACAATCCGTTAGCTAAATCGGTCAAATCTCTTTCTGAGATAACCAGATTAAAGCATCTACTCTATGCTTCTTAAAACCTTTTGAGATAATCAGCAACTGGCTCATTGAAACACTGCCTGACTACCATCAAATCTCTTAAGCATGCTCTATAGATCTAGAGTAGAAGTATTCATGAAATTTCTGCTCCATATCAGCCCATTTAATAACCAGGAGAACCTTTTGAAATAATTGATAAACCAAGTGAACGTTGTACTTGACAAAGATAATGAAAACAATTGAAGTCATAATATCATTATTATCAGCTTCTCCACATTGTGCCACAAATTGGCTGATATGCTCACAAGTTTATTTGGAACTATCCCCCATAAAATTAGTAAAATTTGAAATTATGAAACCAGGTGGGAACAAGATAGTATGTATGTAGTCAGGATATGGCTTATGGTAGATTGGAGTTCATCCTCTGGGCTCCAAGTTGAATCTTTCTCCAATAGCATTGATGAGTTGGTCGATCCTCATATCTTTAGTTGTGGTGGACCAACCTGACAATGTTGTATTTGCTGATGGTAGGCCTGTTCTGGACCACAATCTTCTTGTTGATTATTGACATGAATTGTTGAATTAGTTGCCGCTAAAGAGGTAATTGTTGATGAATCTGCTGCTGCAGCCTAGGCATTGGGTGATCCTCATTAATAACCTGCCCCCAAGTCTGGATCATAGTAACTCTGGCATCGTTGGTTGAGGATCCGCATGAGGCAAGTTACCATGTGAACCAACAAAAACAAGGGTATTATAGTCAGATGGAACTTGATCGACTGATGAAGCCACCAAAGTTAGTGATGCCTGATCAGACGAACCTCTAATTGGTTAATAGGTTAGCATTGGCTAACAAATTAGCTTGAGATCCCACCAAAGCTCTGTCAGTATGTCCATATATTTGTTTGATAGTCGAGTGTGTTGGTGCCATCAATAGTATGGTGCACATGGGGATGTATTCCAATGCCTTGTTGTGAAGAGATAGAGAATAACTTCCTACGATTGACCTAACTTGCTTTGTCATGCTGTAGTAGTACTAGAAGAGCTCTAGATCTGTGGGGATCCCCAAGTACGCTTCATTGAGGTATACAAATATGCTCAGCATTGTGATGAAGTTTGGAGCAAGGTTCTCCAACTCCACCTCAAAGTGCTCAAGCACCTCAGCCAAGAATGGATGCATTGGCAATCGAAGGCCGCACTCGTGGTAGGCTTGGAAAACAATAATTTCACCATGTTCGCCTGAAGGATGATGGTGGCCAGCCACACTCTTCCACGTCACCAAGCTCTTGTCTGGCACCTTCCCCTTCGCCACCAAGTTGTTGATCTTCTTTTCAATCATCTCAGACTCTGCCCAATTGGATTGCGCCAATGCCATTTTTGCTTTGGATCTGAGTTCAATTTAGAGCTTTTTGCGGGAAGTTGAGATTTGGGAAGTAGTGGAAGATACAAGAGCTTGAAGGAGATGAAGCGATTGGGGAAAAGTAAAAGCCCTAATCCTTACCCATAGCTCCTATTTACCTCCACTCGCCCATGGGAAGAAATTGAGGAAAGACCATGTTTGTATTTTCTCAGGAATAGCTCCCAACTGGCAGAAGTAGGACGATCGTTCGCCTTCTTTTTTTATTTGCATGATAATAACTCCAATAAATTTTATAACTCAAGCCAAAATAACTCCCTTGACTAAGTCTATAAATTTTACAACTCAAGCCAAAATAACTCCCTTGACTAAGTCTAATTTTGGTCTAAGAGATATATTAGTTGGAAGGTGACGATGATTAAATAATCCCTTAATAGGCTATAATACTTAATTAAGGCCCCACGACCCACTTGGTCATAAGCTTTCCAAAGCTATTCCCCCGAGTACTCCAAATCAGAGGGCTACTGTATACTTTACCTGACCAGGGGACCAGTGGCCGAACCGACGCCCGACGACCCCAGGCGACCACCCAGGCTCGCTGGTGAAAGCGTAGTGTAACTTCTCTACTATCGATGGGTTGAAGATAGTATTGTCTCAAGCAAATACTCGCTATAGTTTGGTTTGTCTAGGCTCCAAAAAAATCCCTAGCTCCACCATTGCAGGGGACCACTCGGAGATTTTATGAACTGGTATGAGGGTCCGCTTTAGGGAACTTCTCCTGTGCAATGGATAAAACACGTGCTTTATCCATCCTAAACAGCATGACACTTTGGCCTTATATCTCTAACAACAACCACCATGCAATTGTTCCCACAATTATCTCCCATTGACAACAAATGAAGATTAGTTATCATCAGATATCTCTCTCTGACGGCAATCACCCCTTCGACCAGACATGACGATTCAATAAGATGTCTCTTTATGTAAATAACTAACACCCCTTCAATGCTATTTGAGGATGGATGAGAGAAGAAACAAAAACAACTAGCACATAATTGAAACCAGAATTCGAAGAACAATAGACAAGGCAATCAAGACCTTTTGAGCAGTGGGAAGATTATAAATTAGGGCTAGTTAGCAATAAAGATCATCCATTTTATCTTGCTGAATAATTCCAAGGAATTAGACCTCCTTTCTTACATTTTTGTAATATTGGCGGCTTGATTGTCGACAGAAGGTTTTTCTCTAACGAGTATTTCTGAGCCTTTCTAAGTAAGCCATTTTTACTTGAAGTTGGGGGCTAGATGATAAGGATTAAATAATCCATAATAAATAAACTTAATGTTCATAGTAATTGTCAGATAGAGAATTGCTTCAATAGTTCCTTCGAGTACCTCTAGTCAGGAAGAATATGCTCATGCCAAGCTGAGCATCGGCCACCCCTAGTCGGAGGGGTCCATAATCAGACATGTGGACTCTATCCTTCAACTGATACTAAATCCACTGCAATTAACTATGTACGGTAATCAAAAGGGAATGTGTGCCCTTATCTCTCTGACATAACCGCACATATCCAGCCTCCATATCGGACAATAACCACTCAACTATCATGCATGGGCAGAAGTCTCACTAACAATAACTGGCGACCATATGCAGGATTCACAAACTGACGAGGCGCTTCCCTACGGGCTACAACTGCCACCCCTTCAATGCTTTATAAGAAGTAGCGCCAAGAGATGGACCTAGAAGCATGCGAAGTGCAAGGCAGCCACATATTTTTGTAACCATAGCCTTGTGCACCCCACTGTAATCTCTAGCAATACAATAACACAGAAAATAAGGTTGTTATTCTCTCCAGAGAAGGCCTAAACCTGTCTAAAGCACCTTATCTCTTCTTGTGTGATCTCAAGTGTCGTGTTTATATTTACTTCGTAAGATCGATGGTAATTCACCAACATTGGCAAATCCCGATCTTTCTTTATAATTACATCAAATATGAAAATAATATTTTTATGACTATTTTAACTTTCAAAATCTGATGGCAATAGACATATACACACTTCACAGCTTCATATGGTCAAAATTATCTCAGATGCGCTTTGCCGCGGCAAGGCAAGGCAGAACGACCTGCCAATTCACATCGGCAAATACGCTGATGAGCAACTATTTGAGTGCACTGAGCGCATCAATCTGCCCTACATATCAGGCAGGAACACATGATCAAATACAAATACCAACTGCCTTCTCAGGACTTTTTGGCAGATTTGGCACTCTTTACAACCGTTATTACAAAAATGGCCGTATGCGCATCGTATTAACAAAAATGGCATTTTTGTCGTCCAACCACTGGGCGGCAACCCTGGTGAGCTAACGCATAGGCCCTGCAGTCCTCGTAGCAGACGGCAGGCAGCCTACCGCCCTGCCACTGGACGGTAGACACCACCAGGCCACCATGTGCCCCCCACAGCTCACCCGCCATCCCATGGCAAGACTGTAGATGATTAAGCAGGCTAATTATCCGGTTAATCACCTGTTTAATTTTTTGTATACTATTTATTTAAAAATTTAAATATAGCAAATGAATTCAAAAATTACAAAATTTTATGTGCAATCTCTCAACACAACGTACTTGACTGAAATTTTTTGGTAATTTTATCCACTGTGAATATTGCTAAAAAATTATACAATTTTGATATTTATAGGAGTTGTTACATATAGCAAATGAACTCCAAAAATTACGAAATTTTATGTGAACCCTACCGACATAGTCATAATAATTGTATAATTTTTTGGGAATTTTATATGCTTCAAATTTGCCACATAAATTTATGTTAATTTAATCATGAAATTAGCGATGCTCTGGCATCTTTTGCAGTGGTTGACCTCTATCCTTCACACATATGTCGGCCCATTGCTGCTATCTTTTCTTTCCCAATGCATCCTTCGCACAATTGTCACTCTGTCCGTGTCATCCTCCTCGCACACTCCCCCGTCCGCACTAATGTTGTTATGTCCATACCGTCCCCCTCGCCCGCTCCCTCGTCTGCAAATTTGTCAGAATTATATGTCGTCCTCCTCGCCCGAAGTACTGCTCATCGACAAAGAGTCCTTCATTTGTAGGGTGAGCGTACCGGGTTCCCTTTTCGCTTATCCATAAATACAAACCTCTCGTAGTTGATCATCAGTCATCTCAGTCGCTCATCGTGGAAGCTCATTCTCGTGCTCATCACTCAAAATTAAGAGTGCGTAGCTAATCATCGATCATCGACCGTGAGAATGAGCTTCTGCGATGAGCGACTGAAGTGATCGATGGTCAATTGTGCGAGCTTCGTATTTATAGCTGAGCGAAAAGGGAACCCAATGCACTCACCCCATAAATTAAGGATTTCTTGTCGACGAGCAGCACTTCGGGCGATGGGGGACAACATGATAACTCTGACAAATGTATAGACAAGGGAACAGGTAAGAGGGGACAACACAGACATAACAATATTAGTGCAGACGAGGAGCACGTGAGAGGGAACGACATAGATAGAGTGACAATTGTATGAAGGACGTAATGGGAAAGAAAAGATAGCAGCAGCAAACCAACATATGTACGAAAGACAGAGGTCAGACACTGCAAAATATGCCTGAGCATTGCTAATGTCATGATTAAATTAACATGACAAATTTAGAGCACATAAAATTCCTAAAAAATTATACAATTACTATGACCATGTCGGGAGGGTTCACATAAAATTTCGTAATTTTTGGAACTCGTTTGCTATATGTAACAACTCCTAAAAATATCAAAATCTTACAAATTTTTGAGCAACATTCACAGTGATTACAATTACCAAAAAAATTACATAGCCAAGTACGTTATGTCGAGAGGTTGCACATAAAATTTTGTATTTTTTTAGCTTATTTGTTTTATCTAAAAATTTAAATAAATAGTATACAAAAAATTAGACAGGTAATTAAGCCGACTTAATCACCTACCGTCTTGCCATGGGATGACAGGCCAGCGGTGAGGGCACGTGGCGGGCTAGTGGCGCCTGCCATCCGATGGTGGGGCAGCAGGCTACCTGCTGTCTGCCAGTAGGACGACAGAGCTTACGCGTCAGCCCACTAACGTTGCTACCCGGTGACCGAACGGTAAAAATATTATTTTTATTAATTCGATATGTATACGGCTTTTTATAATTGGTCGCTTCTCAGGTTGCCTAGCCAGCTTACCGCCCTTTTGTATATACTGCTTGCAGTTGCATTTCTCCACCCCTGTACCATTCTCGGTCCGTCTCGAGCCCTGTGCATGCATGCAGGCTGCAGCTACAGCTTATCGATCGTGTGCCTGGAGGTAGCCCTAGGCGTTCGGTCCTACCGAACCGATCGGTTCGGTTCTTCGGTACCCATACAAATTCGGTTCCTACGAATCTCGGTACCGTTCGGTTCTGAAAAACTCGCATCAAGAAATTCGGTATCGGTTCTTCGGTTCGGTTCGGTATTTACGAAATTACGAGCAGTACAGCAACATGTAACATCAAGTTCAATAGCCAATTTTGACATAAATGTAACATGATTTCATATAGAATAAGTGCCAAATCATATAGAGAAAAAGCCACAAATACATAATATTTCGGTAGTTCGGTATTTCGGTAACTGAGGCACCGAACCGAATTTCTCGGTAAATTCGGTTCTGAGAACTCGAACGAACATGGAACCGAAATTTTCGGTTTCAGTACTTTCGGTTCGGTTCTCGGTAAATTCGGTTTGGTACTTGGTTTTCGGTTTTTCGTGCCCAGGGTGACCTGGAGGATGCAGCTTGCGTGGCCTGGCAAAGAAGTTTCTTTTTCCTACCAAGGCAGGATCGGTTCAGGGATGCTTACTTTTGTGCTGAATTTTGGCATTATGACAAGTTAGTTTTGGAATCTGGATTGGGCAACCCAAACCAGGCTTTGGCAATGGCTCTATTTTTTTAGCTTTTTAGTCAATTTTTAGTTTTAATTTTTTAGTAATAATTATTTATTAGACTAATAAATAAAAAAACCTATAAGTAGCAGCTTAAAAATATAGGTTCATTGAGATGATCCGAGGTAATGTCTGCGGGGTTGTTTGGTTGTTATCCATATTTTGCCAAAAAGAAAGAAAAGAACAAACAAGAGGCGATATGCCACGTAGTAATGCGAATTTTTTGTATGGATAATCCATTTTTTATTCGAAATTACATAAATATACCCGCGGGAAAATTTTTTTACAAAAATAGGCTCCAGTCGCCTAATGGTTGGGCGACTGGAGGCGTTCGCCCAACCACACGACGACATTTAATGAATCTACCAACCGTTGGGCGATTAATTGCAGTCACCCCACGGTTGGGCGACTTCCATCCAGTCGCTTAACCGTTAGGCGATCGAATTTCAGTCGCTCAACGGTTCGGCGACTTCTAGTGAGATATATACCGCTCGGCGTGTGGCGAGCGCGTCATGTGTCGTTCGCCGCCGCCGTCGAAGAGAGAGGAGAGGAGGAGAAGAGGAGGGGAAGAGAAGGAGAGGGAGAGGAGGAGAAGAGAAGGAGAGGGAGAGGAGGAGAGGAGGAGGGGGAGTGCGCGATTTTCAGGTAATTTTTCGTGTTATATTTTTTGTTAGTGTAGAAAATTAGTTTAGAAAATGTAGTGTAGAAAATTAGTTTAGAAAATTAGTTTAGAAAATGTAGTGTAGAGAATTAGTTTAGAAATTTAGTTTAGAAAATTAGTTTAGAAAATGTAGTGTAGAAAATTAGTTTAGAAATATAGTTTAGAAAATTAGTTTAGAAAATGTAGTGTAGAAAATTAGTTTAGAAATATAGTTTAGAAAATTAGTTTAGAAAATGTAGTGTAGAAAATTAGTTTACAAATTTAGTTTAGAAAATTCGTTTAGAAAATGTAGTGTAGAAAATTAGTTTACAAATTTAGTTTAGAAAATGTAGTTTCAAAATTTAGTTTAGAAATTAAATATAGAAATATAATTTAGACATTTAATTTTCAAATTTTGTGTACTAAATGTAGTTTAGAAATAAAGTTTAGAAAATTTAGTTTATAAATTTTGTGTACCATTTATTGTACAAATTTAGATGTAGAAAGTATAATGTACAAGTTTAGATGTAGAAATTTAGATGTACCAAGTTTAATGTACAGTCTTAGATGTATAAAATTTAGTGTTGAAATTATTGTACAAATTTAGATGCAGAAAATTGAATGTTGAAAGTATTGTACAAATTTTGCGGGTATGACTCGTCTTTGGGCGTGACTCGGAGTGGCGGTTCGCTTGTTGGACGAGCACGTGGGCGCTCTCATCGCGCTTCCCATCTAGTGCCGCCACCGGGGAGCACGGACGAGCCGCCTCAGCTAGGAGTGGTCCGGACACGGACACCTCGCGTGGCCTGGGGACTCGACCCTCGTTGGACTGCCAGGTGAGCACTATTCCAGCGTTTAGTGCGACCGTTAGTTCGTTCCGTGCTGACCTTCACTTTGTTTGCAGGCTGCGGGATGCCGGGCTACTCCCTCTTGCCCGGATGGTGCAGGCCACAGAGGAGGATGGAGCCGCTGGCGGGGACGAGGCGGGCGGGGATCGATCACGACGATTTCCGTTCGACCGTTCCCTACTGACGGCTTTGGTGGACCGTTGGCGGCCCGAGACGCACACTTTCCACCTCCCATTCGGGGAGATGACGCCGACCTTGCAGGATGTGTCCCTGCTTCTTGGGCTTCCGATCGCGGGAGACGCTGCCTTCCTACCGGAGGCCCCGGCCGACTGGCGCGCTACCGCTCGGCGGTTCGAGGTGTCGTTCCACCGGCCACGACCACCACGTGTTCGGAGCGCAGACCCATGGGCCGACACCGAGGTGGCTCGAGCGATGCGCACGTGGTATATAAAATCGATCGTATCTTGAAACTCTTTTTGTGGTATTACGTACTAATAACAACTTTTTGCATTCAGTGGAGCGCATGGTTCCGCAGCGACGATCGGCGGTCTCGCGGCACTGGAGGCGTGCGTCTTGTGGCTGTTTGGTTGGGTGCTTTTCACCACCACCACGCGCAACTCGGTGAATCGCGCCTTATCGCTTATGCGAGGCGATCGGCGACGGCGAGCCCCACCAGTCACCGGGATCGGCCGTACTTGCCGCGACGTCACGCGCGGCGTGCGATGCGCGCACGAGGGTCAAGCGAACTCGATCCTCACGGGTTGTCCCTGCTACTACGATTGTGGTCGTTCGAGCGCTTAAGCGTCGGACGACTGTGCTAAACGGCGTGGGTCCGTGCGGGCTGAGATGTATCCGGGGAGAAGTCGACCGCCGACGATGGGTTCTATGTGGTGCCGTCGCGAGTAAGTTTTATCACGATTAACTATTTCTTTCTTATTGACGATCGTCATTGTAAACAACTTGTCTTTCTTGCAGTGCAGTTCGCGCCGCGTGCGAGTCACGCGGCGTCATCGAGTCTTTGTGGAGCAGCTCGACCGCATCACGGCCGACGACGTGCGGCGGGAGCCGTCTGTGATCTGGCGATGCGAGCCCGTGCTCTGGCGGTCCGTCTTCACTTTGCTAGCGTGGCCGGCTTTACGGCTCACCCGCGGAAGCTCGTGTACCTCATCTACGTGGAGGACTACGCACCCACGGTGATGCGGCGATTCGGGCTATGGCGGCCGGTTCTGTACGATCGGACCATCGCTTCGCGGCACGTGCACGGTGAGTGTGCGTTTGTGCTAAATATGTACATACTTACCATCTGCGTTATAAAGTATCTCACATTACGTAATGGTTTTATACGCAGCACAGCGGGAAGGGAGTGAAAAGAGGCACGGATGGTCGGTGAGAATGCAGCCACGGTCGGCGATGGCGGGATGCGCTCGGCGACCGCGTGGGCGAGGACCGACCGTCGCGACGGCGAGGAGTACGCGAGTACCTGCGGCCGTACCACCGCAGACCGTGTCGAGCTCGTATATGTGGTAGACCCGCCTGCCACACACGTCGCCGCTCCGACGGACACGTACCCCGCGCACTTCGCGCACGACGCTCACCTCGCGGTACGTTACATGTCATTTCAAAGATTCCCAAATGGTAATGTCGTTTCCATAATCGACCATTTTATGTCTTTGTGTCGGTGACGTCGGTTCGACCTATCGCCGAGTCCGACAAGATCGAGAGGCTCGCCGGTGGTGCGCAATGACCCATGAGGAGGGCCTCAGCTTTGCGCGTCGGGTGCACGAGGGGTGTAGACGTATCGTTAGCCTACTGTCCTGCACGAGGCTACCGGCGGTCTCCACGCCCCCCGCTACGACTGCTCGTCCACCAGTGCCACCTCCACCAGCGTGGCACTACTATGGTGCACCTACGTGGACACGTCCTCCACCACCTCACCCGGAGCAGCCAGGGGGTTCAGCCTGGGCAGGGCCTCCTACACCAGTTCACTTCACGCCTCCTACGCAGACCCCTGTCTTCCCCACGCAGGGGGTGTACGCCTCCTCCATGGCGCCAGCTACGGGTACGCATAGGGTCTTATACCGTGTTTATCCGAAGACGACATGCAACGCACTAACGATATTAATATTGCAGGTACTTACCAAGCACGCGTCTCCCGTGCCGGAGGATGTGGACCGATTTTTGCGCCGTCGCCCGCGTCGCACCGCGAGTTCTTTCGCGCGATGCCTCCCGGTGCACCGGAGATTACACACCGAGTGCGGTGACTCCACCAGCGCAGGCGGGATAGACACCCTCCTCCTCGTTTTACCTTTTGGATCGTCCCTAATCCGTTGCACCGAGGAGGCCAAGCGAGGCCGTATGGGAGGACGCGGCGCGGTGACGGGCACAGCAGGTGACCGATGAGGCGTCTGCAGATGCTATATATGTTATGCATGTAATGAAAATACATGCGCCATGTTACTCACAGTTATATTATGAAGTTTATTTATATTTACATAAGTCTATCATCTCTTTCCGCATATAAACTATCTCACTTAACAGTGTATGTATCGATCGTTCTCTACTCAATCTTTCAAAAAAATTTAAAAACTTTTACACACCTACAATATACAATGAACATAAACTTTTATTACAACTTCACCGTATTTTTACGGTTCAACGTTACAAAATTCACAAATTCTAAAACAATCACGGGGCTACTGAAGTCGCTTAACGGGATGGCGATCAGTATGGCGATCGCCTAGCGGTATGGCGATGCATGCCGATCGCCATACGGAAGAGCGATTTAATGCAATCGCTCTCATCAGGCGGCGAGATATATTGTGTCGCCGTGTGGTTGGGCGAACGCCTCCAGTCGCCCAACCATTAGGCGACTGGAGCCTATTTTTGTAAAAAATTTTCTCGCGGGTATATTTATGTAATTTCGAATAAAAAATGGATTATCCGTACAAAAAATTCGTAGTAATGCCCCGTCGCATTCACACCTCAAGCATAGTGCAGAGGAATGATCACGGCCCAGATGCGACGCCGTCCCAACTCCCATCGCCATCGTTGCGAGGGTCGGACGTGTTCCTGAGCAAGTATCGGGACTCTGTCCCCCCAACATCCGATCCGGCGAGCTGTGCCAGCGGCGCCAGTTAGGTCTAGCTAGCCATTCCAGGCGAAAACGACGGTTTCAGATGGCGTTTTTGCACGACAATGCCATGCGGGGGCACACTGTGGGGCGGCGCTTGCTGCCGGCGGTTCACGCTGCAGTGGGGGGCAAGAAAGGTGGCGGCAGTACAGGGACGGTCAGCTCCATTACTTCGACAGGAACGAAACGGGCAAAAGCAACGGTGTAATAAATGCCACCGGATTGGCGTGCACGACGGACGGGACGGGGAGGGAGGCTGCGGTCGGTACGTCGGACGCTCGAGCGCGCGGCGATTTAGTTAGCGCGAACGTTTGTGGTGGGGGGATTTGATGGCGGACGAGTTTGTTCGCGTGATGACGTGCTCCCGTGACATGTGCGCGCGCATCTGCGTGGCTGGACGCCTGGGTAGGAGATGGGGTGTCACATGGTTCGGCGCTTGCAGTTGATTGCCTCTACAGAGGAAGTCCGTTGGGATAGGCCGAGCGCGCGGGCCGTGGCAATAGTACGGTCGCCCGGGAGTCGTATAAGTTACCCTTTTTCTATTCACTAGTAGTGTGCCCGTGCTAACGCTACGGTAAAATATAAAACAAGATAAAATTTGTAAAAAATAAAACGAACAATCAGATTCATTAAGATTCACGTCTCATATATTGTATAACCAAATATTTTTGTCACAAAATAAATATCACATAAATACGTGACCGGTCGGAACCACCCAACATGCAATGCTCAAAAGCCTACGACCGATTCCCAGGTCTTGCGACCGCTTTGCGAGACCATACGACCGGTTAACAAAAGCTACGACCGTTTATCGCGTGATTTAAACACCTTCCCGACCACATACAACACTTTTCGTCATAAAGGCCAACGTGGTCGTAAATACCAACGTGGCCGTAAGCGCCAAAGTATTCGTAAACGACACAATGTGGTCGTAAGCGCCAAAGTGGTCAAAAATGCCACCGTAGTCATAAAGGCCAACGTGGTCGTAAATACCAACGTGGCCGTAAGCGCCAAAGTATTCGTAAACGACACAATGTGGGCGTAACTCTCCCGGCAGGTTTTCAACTTTCGACTAAATGGTGGTAAATTGCCCTGGTGGCTTTCGACCACAACCAACTTGGTGGTAAAACTTCCTGGGACCTTGGACCACGACCAGCGTGGTCGTAAACCCGTATTACGACCACGCTGGTCGATACTGATATGTCCGGGGAGTAGTTCGTGAACGCGTAAGCGCCAGTGCCGGATCCGTAGTTAGTGAAGTTGGCGTTGTTGTAGTTCCTAAATGGGCCCCCCTTGCCGCCACCGCCGCCGACCAGCGATGCCACATCGGAGGACGGACAGACTAAAAAGAGGGTGAGGCATATCATCAAGTGTGATCCAAAAACCGGACAATGAATATTAATCTTATCTTACATAGCCGAGTGTCCGTGCGTTGCAATGAAAATTCAAAGCAACTGTGCATTCATCCTATGAAGCAAAAAAAATATGTTTGTATTCCTGAACGTAAACAGATCGCTCCTGCATGTTTCAAACATCAAAAACAAGAAAATGCATAAGGCAGCTAACATTTTCACTGATTTTCTTAAGGCCCCCGATAAGGCTAACGTGGAGCTTCTTCAAGGTCTTGTGGAGCCAATATAGCAATGGGATCACAAATGCTTTGTTGTTCCCATGATATGCTTCTAGCTGCAAAACAACCACCACCAGCAGCACCATGTTACACATTAGCAGTTCCTATATGATGTCACAATAATTAGAAGGGGTGCACCATAGGGAGATCATTGTTCTGATCAAGTCAATATATTGCTAGTATATACTTATCCAGTTATCATACTTCTACTGCCTCCTTCCAATTAGTATTAACACTTAAAAATCATTGAATATTAACTTATAGTCAGAATATAAACAAATAAAAAGATTCAGATACATTCAGAATCAAGGCAGTCAAATTAAATGGCAGCAATGAAAAAATTTAACCTGCGTGGAATAAGCTAACAATCAGATTCCTAATCTGTCGCTACAAAATTAGTTGAATAGCGGCACAGTATTGAAAAGGCTATGATTTTTCTTGTTTCCCTCTGGCCCCTATAGAAATCCAAAAACCATAATGCGTGGATTCAAATAATTAATGTTACAGAGGTTTCACAAACTACTTCTGACAACAATCTGGAGATGAAAGTCTTTAGGGAAAACAGTCATATATGTAATTCCATATCCAAAAATCATGCAATGGCACGACACAATAGTTCAACAGAGCCTTCTAAATAATCAAAAGGTTTTGGTGGACAGTTGCTATACTGAAACATCATGATTGACCCTAATATTCTTGTCTCAAGTTGACATTTTCACTTTGCTTTGGAGAGCCTCATCAAGCTTGTGCTTTTCATCAGTAGTGATTTCATTCGCATAAAACAACCTCAGGTAGTTTCAGATACTACATAACAAGTTAACATCACAAACATTCAACATTTCCACGCACACGAAATTAGTGGAGAAGAGACAAATCCATCACCACACCTCACGTGTTTTTGGAGCAGGGAATTCCAGATGGACTGCGCAGGATGCGCGGTGAACACAAGGTTGACCATTTGGTTCTTGAGCACATCTAACACCTCGTAGGACTTGTCGAGCTGTAATTCAGAACAGTGAATTAGGATCTTCAATGAGTAAGAGAAGAAGGCTTGAGGAGAGATCCAGGCCATTCATTGTATGAAGTTGGATTGCTTTGGTACACAAATCTGGGTGGACTTAGATTAGACATGACTGTGGGGGTGGTTGAGGGGGGTGGATTTAGTAAAGAAAATTTTGGTGTATTATAGAGGGGTAGAGATAAGCTAAATGATGATTTGCAACATAAGAGGCATCCTTTTCTATGGATGTTGTGGTAATGGAAATCAACCACGCTATACAGACCAAGAAAATGGTAGGTTAATAAACAGCAAAAGGCAGGGGCAAGGACAAAAGGCATCACCAATAGCAGATGTGTAAGCTAAAGATTGCAGCAGCACCTCGGGAGCCTGATACCTTCAAGATAATTTTATCAGTGTTAGGTACATATTAAATAGAGATAAAAGGAGTATTTTCAAAAGGCAACTCACCATCTGGTGGAAACATAATCGGTGTAAGGAGGATTAGAAGATACTTCTCTTGCCAAACCAAAGTCAGCAATTTTAACAGTACCATTTGTCACCAAAAGATTCTCTAAAAAAGAAGATTCATTAGCTTTTACTGGTACAGAGACAGCAAAATGCAAACAGAATATAGTCCAACAAAAAATACCAGTTTCAGGTCACGATGGAAATATCCATTATTATGCATATACGCAACACCATGCAGTATTTGGACCATAAAATTCCGCATCTCCTCTTCAGAGAAAGCAGCTTGCCTTTCTCTTATGACACCATACAAATTACACTCCTGAAAAAAAAACAATGACACTTAAGTGTGGGAGAGGCTATACAAAAACCACATAGCTTCAGGTGAGAAAAGGCAGCTTTGAGAAACTCAAAGCTCCAGCCGATAAAAGAAGCTTGGATCTCTCACTAATAAGTTAAGAAATGACAGTCTAAGCAAATATAGTGGTATTGATGACCCATCTAGTGAAGAACACAAGCAAATTAATGTGGTGTAGTGGTCACAATAAATGCTAACGAGCATACAAACACTCTACAGGGCTGCAAAGATATCACTAAGATGCATGTAATCTATAAACAACTTGCAGAAGGATGGTTCTGTGTTAATCAAACAACTTGCAGACAGTACAGTTTGATCACATATATGATATATTCACTACCGACAAAATAAATTACCTTTACTTCTCGCAAACTAATGCATTCTTCCCATATGTAAAACTTTCTCTTCATTATTTTAACAGCAATAGGGCCTAAACAGCAACCTAGATGCAATCAAGAAAATACCAAACCGTTAGTATGCAAATGGGGTATATCCATATGTGTCAGCAAAGTTTAAAAAAAATGGCTCTTCACTCGGATAAAGGTGCAGGCTAAAACCTGTAATACATCTAGAATAAAATAGAAAATGATATTATTTGGCGGTGCCCTCAGAATCACAGGCAACATACATTAACAAATATGGTACAACAGGTTAGCAACCAAAGTTAGCGTTTATATCTGGAAAAAAGGCAAACAGATGGAATCATACCCTGCCTCCTAAAAAAGCTTCAATCTAAATAGGACCAAGGGTTGTTCCAAGAATAGCAAACTGCATTGGCTTGTATTTTTTAGCTGCAGCTGCCACCAGATCCTTATATGCCATTGTCCCTACAACAGTACAATCTCCGATTATTGGTGTCATGAAGAAAACAATGAGCAAACAAATACCAGGGGGTTAAATCGTGATAGCTACAAAAAGGGATACAGAACAATAGTAGTCAAGAATGGAAGGGCATACTTAGCAAAGCACTGATAAATGAAGATTTTCCAACATTTGCTGAACCCTGTAAGGACGTATGAAATACATCAGAGTATCAGACATATTACACATATTGTTTTAAGTTCTATTAATTATTTGCTTTATGCTTAAGAAAACCTCAAGGATTTACAGCACTGCTGTAAGGATGCCTCTAACAAGATGCAATGAAGACTTATAGAAAGAACTATCAATGATTGTTTTGTTTCACACATGGAGAGTAAGAAACCTGCAGATTACAGTGTACCAGGGATTACCATGTTCGCAAGGGAAGCTAACATCCACATCTACAGTTCTGGACAAGACTGAAATACGACCACACTATAATAGCACTGAGATAGTACACTGAAATAAGCATCTGGGATTATTTATTGCATGCATACCTCAAAGAAAATAACTTTCTGAAATCAATCAATAGTTGTACAACCAGAAATTGCTGCAATCAAGTGAAACAATGGATGGTAAACAAACGGCAAGGATAAAATCATGGATGGTTTAAATAGCAAGACATTGCTCATTTGGTTGTTGCAACAGAAAAAAATGGAGGCATATATATGATCTTCTCACCTCTGCGCTGAAGGAGCAATTGTGCGAGTAGAAAACTGGTTGGGGGGAATGAGGCTGTTGGGCTAGACGGAACAGTGGTTGGATCGAATTCTCAGAAACACGGCTTCTGCAAAGAGAAGATAAGGGTACGCATGAGAGAAGATCTAAACATTATAAATATCCAAAGCGATGCATAAATTAGACTCACCTCAAATGCGAATGAGTAACTATGCAAATGTCAAAAATTACTAATTACCGTACAAATTATTGCACTTGGTAGAAATTACCCGTGCAAACATCAGAAAAGATCAACTCATCCTATACCAATTTCACCAGTTGATTGTAGATACTTGCAGCACAAACAGCACAGTTCACGCAAATGCAACGGTAAGATCCTGTACCTCAATCGTGCAGGATGGCCATGATCTCTGCATTGCCACTGCTCCCCACCGAGTGGATCGAAGCCCACCCCTCCTCGTCCTTCCCGTTCATGACGCTCGCCGGGGCATCACCGCTCGCCTCCACAAGCGCAATCACCACCTAAACCATCACCACCACATAGCGAAACGGGCGTCAAAACCCTCTAAACCCAGAGACTGAACAGACTGGTGGAGGCTAGAGAATTCACGGTCCTTGCCTGGATGTGGCCAGAGGCAGCGGCGACGTGGAGGAGGGAGCGGCCGTCCTTGTTGCGGAGGGAGAGGGCCGCGGAGAGGTCGGCGGTGGCGAGGGAGGAGAAGGCGACAACATCGCTGGACTCTGCGACGCGGAAGAGCTCCTTCTCCGACGACCGCTCACGAACAACGCGATCAAGAACCGGGGGGGCGTTTCAGAAATGAGGAGACCGCGTGAATCCTTCCCCCAAAACAAAATCTTTCACCCCACAACAACTCAGATAAACGCGAATCCGGAGTTAGGGTTAGGGTTGGGATTTGGGAAGAGGAGAGAAAGCAGCGGCGGCGGCAGATGCGGAAGGAGATGCGGGGATGGGGAGAAGGAGATGCGGGGTGGGGAGGGAAGGAGGCGGCGGCGGCAGGTGGGGAGGGAAGGAGGAGGCGCCGGCGCGTGGGGCGGAAGAGGAGGCGGTCTTTGGATGGGGAGAGGAGATGCGGGGTGGGAGGAAGGAGGTGCCGGCGGGTGAGGAGGGAAGGAGGAGGCACCGGCGCGTGGGGGGCGGAAGAGGAGGCGGCGCGAGGTTGGGAGGAGGCGACGGCGGTGGAGCAGATGAGCGGGAGGAGCGCGCAGCGGCGCAGGGTGGGGAGGAGGAGGCGGCGCGGCGGAGCGCGGGCGGGGGAGGCGAGGAGAAATCGGGGAGGCAGGGCGAGGCGACGGCGGCCGGTGGAAGGAGCAGAGAGAGGAGGCGCCGCGGCGAGGAGAATCGGGGAGGATTTGGATCGTTGGATATGAGTGGGTAAGGAGAGAGAAAGGTGGGAATTGATCCTTGATCGTTGATTTCACTGGTTGATTTTCCTGTGGACACGAATTGGTGTGGATGCAGGAAAACTCATGACTGTTGGGGGCACAATTTGGGGTGGGCGTAGGAAAGAACTGAACTGGTGTATTTTAGGGGTAGAGATTACATGTCATCGTACTCGCTCACTCTCTTTCTAATATAGATGTCGTTTGAGATGACAACACGGTCTGATGGTCTCCAATACACAGTATTCTCCATTAGTATTTATAAATTATATTAGTAAAATTTTGTTGAAATATAATATTTTGCAAGTACTTTTGAAAACAAATTTATTAAAATGATATCTATTTGGAAATGGATGAAGCACACATTATGTGTGCAAAAAGAGCTCCTGTCCAATAGAATAATGTAGTACGAGCTCGGTAACACCTCGGTTTAGGGGTCTTCTTTGATGGTTTCACATGCACTTTATCGGACTATTCACATAAATATTACTATAGTCGGTTTTTTTATTAAAAAAAATTAGTCTTCGAACACTTATTTTTTATAAATACTGTCTTTTCCTTGGATCTATCAAGCTCTACAAGTACCTATCGAGTTTGAAGAGTTTGGCAAGCTCGGTAGGTATTTGCTGAGCTAAGGAGCCTAGCAAGTACCTTGCTGAGCCACATTAACTCGGCAGGCACTTATTGAGCTTGCCAAGCTCTTCTAGCTCGGTAGATATTTATCTAGCTCAATAGGTCCAAAGAGGAAACTAAATTTGTAAAAATGAATGTTTATGGAGTAAATTTGGAAAAAAAGAGACTATAGTGTCATTTATGTGGACGGTTCTATTTTATCTACCATAATGCGATGTCTGTTAAGGGCATTTTTGAAATGCATGAATCTAACGGGACTTTCACAAAATCTATTATATAATAAAAGCTAATAGCAAGTGATTTACATCTGTTAAGAAAAAAAAGAAATATGCTATAAATTCTAAAAAAAACATCTAACTCTTAATTATGTGGACTCTCATTAAAATTAAACAATAGCTGTCGTTAGATGTTATTAAAAAGGGAGAAATATGCTAGAAATTCTCAAGAAAATGTAAAACATCTACTCTTAATCTGATGAACCCTTATTAAACTCAACTATAGCAGCTAGCAGCCATGGGATATTAGTATTGAGAGATATATGTTACTTTGTAATTTTAAAACTAAAAGAATATACCCAAAAAAAGCCATAGAAAAATAAACTTGCCATCTACTCATCCATGAGACCATCACACGGACATTCTGACGCTAGCTTCCAAAGTATATATTCAAGTTCCTTTTATTTTGCTCTTTTGCCTTCTCCTCTAACTTCCGATTATTTTTGGTTTTTCCTACTAGATGTTCTATGATTTGTCGTATAAATTGGTCAAAGCAATTATAGCAACTGAATGATATTTGTAAATGATTTAAGCATCATGATAAGAACCAATGAGATTGACCTATATTCTTAGCTTTGAGGCTCGAAATTCCTAGCTAGAGATGGCATGGAATGCAAACAGATATACAAAGGAGACATGCACTGTGTCTCGATACATCAGGCTAGCCGTGCGTGACAATGAGGAACCGATGAAAATCTGAGGCACATGTGCACATTGAATATAAAATATACAGATGGTACTTTTTTTCATAATTACAGAAAGTTGACTATACTCTTCCCACAATATGGAGAATTAGTCACCAAAAGGAGTAACAATATCCTTAAAAGTAAAGAACACAATGCCTATATATAATCCATTGTCACGTATAAAAAAACTTAATTGAAACATGAACATCCAAAAAAATTTAAGGGTAAATGGGGAGGCCCCTACTCAAATATTCAAAGTCTAAACATAGTTAGAATTCATATACGTATATAAAATAAAAAAATTTTACAACTTGCCATGCATATGCGCTGGCCACTCGCCTAGTTAATGTACATTCTCGCTAGAATAAAGGTTCCAAACATGGCCTAAAATTGTCGTGGGGTTCATTGATTTGCTCAAGCAACTATCGCTTAGAGAAGTGACTAAGCCTTCTCTTAAGCATTAGAGATGCTCCAAACAGATATAACACAGAAGACCTTTTTTTTCAGGAATCTAGAGACGACGAGCAGACAAACCTTACACCATAGCATGGCAAGGCACCTGGTGAAGTCATGGATTCATGGAACATGCCAGTTCAACATTCGTTTGAACCAAAATCCAAGAAACAAAAATTAAATTTCATCTCGCTGCCATCGAAATATACTACCGTTGCAGCACACCATCATCATGCAGACTTTTATGTTCTTTGGCGATCAAATACACGATTACACGTTGCCATCCAACATGCAAATGAACTGAGTGACTGAATTACACCGTCATGATGCAGAATTTCACATTCTTTGACGCTTCAATGCATTTTATATATCCAAATCCAATATACACAAATGGCCTATATAACAACACTCTGAACTTGCGAGAATGAATTCCTCGCAAGAAAACATTGATTCGAAGTGACACTTTGGACGAACCATTCTCTTATTATGTACGGAAAACAATATATCTGAAGGGCAGCCTTTGCTTACAGGCCAACAGGCATTTAATTGCACTAATATAAACCACAAAAATCTGGAATCAACCGATCCCAAAAGAAGGATAAAAAGGCAGAGAACCAGAAGACCTGTAACCTACTCGAACCTAGTCAGTTATCATCAGATCGTTAGAAACTTGTCCGAAGATGTCGGGGCAGCCTTCCCAGCTGCCCTTTTCTCTGGATTCCCAGTAACCACCAATGTAACGGTATGTATCAGTAACTTTATCCTTTGCAAACCACCGAGGTTTCCACCCACTCTCCTGCATCTTTCGTGCCTGCAGCATAATTGATATCATATCATGATTCATGATGAATGGCACACTTGGCTTTCAGAACTAGTCAGGCCTAGGTTTATATCAAAAATTCAAACGAACTCAACTGACTGTTAGACTATGATGACAATTTACAAACTTATGTAAGTCCAAAATTATGCAATAGATTGCAGTTGTTTGTCTAGTTCCTGCTTATGCATGCAGTCTTTTCATCCAATTTTCTTTTACTTCTGCAAAATTATTGTCGATGCCTACTTAAATTTTCATGTTTCCACACGTTCAGCTGTAGGGCTAATTCTACCACTAGTTGGCCTGTAACTGCATTTTTTTAAAAACCATGGTAGGAACAAGGTTTTGTAAACCACCATGGGCTTGTCACAGTCAGGTAGATGCTTCTGGTTTTTAATAGAGTACCACACGAAACATTGTATGAACAAGAGGGAAGCCACGACCCAGGACTCAACAGGACACAGTTTCGTGCACAACTTAGTGAATGGGCAAGGGAAGTGATACAGTTTAATTCATTCTCTCTAAAAATTGCATGTAGTTCTGTGTTTGCAAGCATGTGAGTCAGCCATAACTTGTAATATCATTCATAACTTGCAACATCAGGCTACAAAGTCTAAGGAAGTTCTACTCCTAAGTCTAAACCTGCTGACTGCTTGCTTACCATTTCTTTCCATTTGTTCTTAATACAAAGGTTCATTGGACGTATCTAAAATTATACACTCACGAAACAACAAACACATATAGTTTGGCCTATGGGCAGCAATTGGATTGTAAATTTAGACATTGGCATAACCATATCCACATCTATCCATGCAAACTTTGTCATCTTATTTTGTTCCATAAATAATTACAACATACAACTATGTAAAAAGTTAATAAGTAATGAATCAGCATGCATGACAGAACATCATTCACAGGTTCGGCAAATGGCAAATTCTGAGATGCAGACAATCTAAAAGTTTGCTGTGTCTGGATTCAAATTAGTCATAACTAATGCATAGTTTACCAGAGTAATTAATGTGAAAGGTGAAGTTATAGACTAACCTGCCGTTGTCTCTGTTCAAGCCTCAACTTCTCAGCATTTGCTCTTTCATATTCACCATTCTCCAGGCACCTCTGATCCGGTCGCAATCTTGAGTCTGTTGGTGGCAGTTTTTCCTGCTTATAGGTAGGACATATCAAGCAATCAATCATTTGTATATGAGTCTGCATATATAAGTATGATGTTAAAGTGCAGCTTGATATGAACCTAAATACCCGTACCTTCAATCCAGGGGTAAGTTCATTTAATGTGATTGCAAAGCGAGTGAGATTGTATCGAGTGGGAAACTTAGGTTGTTTGCTCCTTTTCCACAACAAATGGGCCTCTGAGAAATTTTCAGATCCCTTGCCTCTTCCAAAGCAATCACCCATCACATAGTGCATGCTTTCATCCCACTTTCCAAAGAGTGTAGCGACAGTTCGACCGCTTCGGTCCTGAACAACACCTTGTACCTGCACATACATCAGTTCAACTGAATAAAGTCTGCTAGGATAAAATAAGATAGTCCATAGATATGGCACCATCAGAAAGTTTAGGTACTCTGACAAGCAAATAAAAAAATCATAGCATGGAGAAAGAACAAAGAGATTCAGGATAGCCTATAGCCATTTTTATATAAAAAAAATAGTAGTGAAAAAGAAATTCTATCCAAATTATTGATAAAGGTTCTTTTGGACAGAAATGAAGGGTTGTCGAAAGGGGTGTTCACATTATTCATCCTCACCTAAAGGATGCACATTGAATGTTTCATCAGAACATATATAGACATATTTCAATTGAAAGTAAATACCATGAGGAAAGAGAGACCGAACGACAATGGCTAGGAAGGGATGCTAGAACAGAGACAGAACGGAAAGGTTTTTAATTCTTTCATTTCTTGCTTGATGAACTCTGGATACAACCTCCCTATTTCTAGAGATGCCATCTCTGATAGATGGACACTTGTTGGCCATGTTAAGTCTCAGCTTGCTCTAGCCAGAGAGGTGTTGCATCAGCTGGAAATTGCTCGTGATAGTAGAAATTTATCAGAGGGGGAGACTTGGTTATGCAACAACCTTAAAAGGGACTCCCTTGCTTTATCCTCTCTCTTGAGAACCATTGCCAGGAGCAGGTCACGGATTACATTTCTGAAGGAGGGAGATGCAAATTCTGCACTCTTTCATGCCCATGCTAGACACCGCAAGCAGAGGAATTTCATTGCCAAGCTTGTTGACAATGATCAAGTTCTCACAAGCCATGATGACAAGGAGAAAGTTGTTTATGATTTTTACAATAATCTTCTTGGACTTTGTGTGGATCGAGAGCACACAATTAATCTTGATGAGTTGAATGTAAACTCTCATGATCTTGCGGCTCTTGAGGCTCCGTTTTCTGAAAAAGAGGTTTGGGAAACAATTTGCCATTTGCCCTCAGATAAAGCTCCTGGACCTGATGGTTTCACAGGGCGGTTCTATAAAGCTTGTTGGCCTATTATTAAGCTGGATATTATGGCAGCCTTTTCAGCAGTTTGGAGCAGGAAAGTCGCTAATTTGGGACTGCTTAATTCAGCTTTTATCACTCTCCTCCCGAAGAAGAATGAAGCCTTGCATATTAGGGATTATCGCCCCATCAGTTTGGTGCATAGTTTTGCCAAATTGGTGACAAAGATCCTCTCTAATAGATTGGCTGGTCGTTTGCATCAAATGGTGAGCCCAAATCAAAGTGCTTTTATAAAAGGTCATTTCATCCAAGACAACTTTATGCTTGTGCAACAAACAGCAAGATTTCTCCATCAACAAAGGCAGCCCAGCATTCTCCTCAAATTGGATATCACAAAGGCTTTTGATTCGGTGTCATGGCCTTTTCTTATTGAGGTCTTGAGAAAACTGGGGTTTGGAACAATTTGGTGCGACATTCTTAGCGGGTTGCTTGCTTCATCATCTTCACAAGTGCTCCTGAATGGCAATCCTGGAGAGATTATCCTCCATAGGCGTGGATTGAGGCAAGGGGACCCTCTCTCCCCTATACTCTTCATTCTTGTAATGGATGTCTTATGTCACCTGTTTTCTAAGGCATCAGCTGAAGGATTATTGCAACCCCTTTCTACAAGAGCTCTGCAGCATAGGATTTCTTTATTTGCTGATGATGTTGTCATTTTTCTCAGACCAGTTGCTGCAGATTTGGATACAACCATGGGTATTTGTAGGAAGATAGAGTGTAGGAAGATAGAGTTGGGGGCAATTCACCACACTCTCAATGGGAGAGGGCGCTCAGATTTATAGGGCAGTCTTCTTTGCTACATATGGTAGTTTACTTAATACAAGGATAGGAGTCAATCTCGATCCTAATTGTCCGAGCTATCTATAAATACAATATGCAATCTCCTATTGCCCGATATATGCAATCTCCTATTGCCTAATATATCCGAGCTATTAATATACAATCTCCTATTGCCTAATACCCGCCGCAAATGGCGGAGGTCCGCGACGCATAGGTGGTTCGAAGTCATGAACGATGGCGTTGGGAGCCCTTTTGTCATAATGTCGGCAAACTGGTGGGACGAAGGAACATGAAGGACCCGAATCTTGCCAAGGGCCACCTTCTCACGCACGAAGTGAATGTCGATCTCGATGTGTTTCGTGCGCTTGTGGTGGACCGGATTGGCCGTCATGTAGACGGCGCTGACGTTGTCGCAGAAGACCACCGTAGCACGGGCGGTGAATATGGAGCTCCTGAAGGACTTGCCGCAGCCAACAGCACTCGGCCACAACGTGGGCCACGGCACGATATTCTGCCTCAGCGCTAGAGCGGGATACCGTGGCCTGGCGTTTGGAGGACCAGGAGACCAGGTTGTCACCGAGATAGACGCAGAACCAGCAGTGGATCGCTCGAGTCGAGCAGCCGCCCGGTCGGCGTCGGAGTATCTTGTCGTCGTCCCGAATGGAGCCGGCGCTGATGTGAAGACCAGAGGACAGCGTGCCCTTCACATAGCGCGACGCGCTGATTAGCGCGATGGGGCTCCCTCGGGGCGTGCATGAAGAGGCACACCTGCTGAACTGCGTAGGCCGATCGGGCGCGTCGGTCGTCATCGGAGAGCCCGCTAGGCTCTCGTACTCGAGCCGTCCTTGTCGGCGCTTGTCGCCGTCGTGGGCGGAGAGCTTGGCCTGAGTGTCAACAGGTGTTGTCGTGGATGACACTCAGCCATGCCCGCCCGCTGGAGGAGATCAACAGCGTACTGTCGCTGCGACAGGAAGAGGCCGTCGGAGGAGCGGGTGACGGCGACGCCTAGGAAGTGGTGAAGAGCACCCAGGTCGGTCATGGCGAACTCGGACTGGAGTCGGGCCATGAGTTGGTGCAGAAGAGTGGAAGTCGAGGCGGTGAGGATGATGTCGTCGACGTAGAGTAGCAGGTAGGCGAGACTCATCCCCTCTTTGAGAACAAAGAGGGACGTGTCGGAGGTGGAGGCGACGAAGCCGAGCTGGCGAAGGAAGTTCGCGAACCGCTGGTACCAAGCTCGCGGCGCTGCCGCTCCCGTCTGAGGACTTTGCGGAGGCGAGCGTGATCTGCGGCGGCAGGGTCGACGAAACCCTGTGGCTGCTGGCAGTAGACCGTCTCGTCGAGGTGGCCGTGAAGAAAGGCGTTCTTCACGTCCAGCTGGTGGATTGGCCAGGCGCGGGAGGCGGCGATGCTGAGAACGGTCCGAATGGTGGCCTGTTTGACCACCGGACTGAAGGTCTCGTCGTAGTCGATGCCGTCCCGTTGAGAGAAGCCGCGGACCACCCAGCGGGCCTTGTGACGAGCGAGGGACCCATCGGCGTGGAACTTGTGCCGGAAAGTCCACTTGCCCGTCACAACGTTCGCGCCAGGAGGGCGTGGAACCAGGCGCCAGGTGGCGTTGGTGAGGAGTGCCTGGTATTCATCCATCATGGCAGCCCGCCAGTTTGCGTCGGCCAGGGCGCGGTAGTTTGGCTTTGGTAGGGCGATGGTGAGGCGAGAGGTGGCGCCGAGCCTCGTAGTTCACGCGCGGGGCGCGCCGCAGTGCGCGTGAGTAGCGAGAGACGGGCGCCGCCGCGACTCACCGAGGCGCCGGTCTTCGCGGTCACCGATGGCGCAGGCGCGCGCGAAGGTCGCCGATCAGAGGAGCGTGGGAACGGAACCACGGAGGCGGCGGGGCACTTGACCACGCCCGCCCGGTGGTGGAGCGGCCGGGGCAGGCAAGGGCGCGCCCGTGTAGTAGAAAGCGGCTCTAGCTCGTCGTCGGCGGCGCGCGCAGTCCAGTGAGGCGGACGGCAGCCGCGGTCGTCGAGAGGGCCTCCACTGCAGGAACGAGAGCGAGGCACCGAAGCCGAATCGTGGTCTAGGAGGAAATCCAGGGAGCGAGGGAGTGTACAGGTGGTGGAAAAGGGAAAAACAGTCTCATCGAACACAACGTGGCGAGAGATGATGATGCGTTGGGTTGTTGGGTTAAGGCACCGATAGCCCTTATGAGAGGATGGGTAGCCGAGGAAGATGCATCTTTGCGGGCGAGGTGCGAGCTTGTGTGGGAGGTAGCACAGTAGGTTTGGGTAGCATAGGCACCCAAAGACGCGAAGGTGGCTGTAGGTGGGTGGCTGGCCGTGAAGGCGAGTGAAGGGAACTTCATGTGCTATGGAGGAGGAGGGGCGCCTGTTGAGTAAGTAGCAGGCGGCAGCGAGGGCCTCGGCCCAGTATGTGGGTGGCATGGAAGCGTGGAGCAGCATGGTGCGGATGGAGTTGTTGAGGGTGCGGATGATGCGTTCCGCCTTGCCGTTTTGAGAGGAAGTGTATGGGCAGGAGAGATGGAGAAGTGTTCCTCGGGTAGCGAAGAAGGTGGTGTTGGCTGTGTTGACAAATTCGGTGCCGTTGTCGGTTTGGAAGCATTTGACGGGGAGGTTGAATTGGGTTTGTGCAAGAGCTGTGAGTTGGACTAGGTGTTGGTGGACCTCAGATTTGCGTCGAAGAGGAAAGACCCAACAGTAGTGACTGTAGTCATCCAAGCAGACTAGATAATATGAGAGACCAGATATACTAGGGATGGGAGAGGTCCAAACATCACAGTGAATTATTTCAAATGGTGCATGAGTACAAGACTGAGAGGCACTGAAGGGTAAACGCGTGTGCTTGCCTAACTGACATGAATGGCAAGGGGAGCGGTCTACTTTATTACAGGAAACAACATGTATTTTGTGTAGATGTTCTAGTGCGGCAGGGCTGGATGGCCGAGACGCTGGTGCCACGAGGTCGACGAGGCGCCAGAGAGCATGTGAGGCGGCGCCGCGGTCGGGGATGGCGGGAATGGTGTAGAGGTCATCGGTGCTATTGCAGCGATGAATCACGCGTCCGTCGGGTATCCTTAACGAGAAGCCAAGAGCGTCAAATTCAAGTGGCGGTGATTTTCACGGGTGAATTGACGAACGGATAAAAGATTGCGAACGAGGATGGGCGACGAGAATGTTGTTGAGGAGAAGTTTCTTTGTGGTGGTGGGTAGGATGGAGTGACCTCTAGACGTGACCGGAATGCTGGTGCCATTGCCTACTGTTATGGAGGAGGTGGAGGGAGGTAGGCGCTGGAGGAGCATACCGTCGGAGGACGTCATGTGGGACGAAGCGCCGGAGTCAACGACCCACGAGGGGCTGCCCTAGACAGCCATGTTCTGCAGGGCAGCAATGAGGCCGGCCGAGTCCCATGTCGGTCCGCCGGTGTTGGTGGAGGAGGCCTGGACGGGGGCGAACACCGTGTGCGCGAGGAGAGCGCCGAGCACCCTGTTGGCGTGGGGCTGCCATGGTGGTCGCCACCGCCCGTCGCGCTCGAAGTACGACGCGCCGCCGGCCGACGCGCGCGCCGGTCCGAGATCAAACTCGTGTGGCGCTGTCGCCGCGCGCCGAGTGTTATCGCGGCGCGCCGTTGCTGCGCTTCTTCTTCTTGGCCTTGCGCCGCCATTGCCGCGCTGCTGCTGCTTCTTTGGCGTCGGCCGGTGGGCACGCCGGGGCGCCGTTGAAGGCAGCGAAGAGAGGCGGAGGCGGCGCGGACCTTGTCCTCATTTGTGAGACGCAGCTCCTTGAGGAGTTGGTTCCTGGCAACGGTGAATGTGAGGCTCTTGGGCGGCGATGTTGTCGGCGACGGATTGGTACTTCGGCGAGGCGCGGAGTAGGTTGAGGACGAGGTTGGGCTCGGTGATGGTCCGCCGACGTCGTGAAGATTGTCGGCGGCCTCCTTCATGCGCAAGCGATGCTGCCGATGGAGGAGTCTCCCTGGGTCATCGAGTGGAACTCATGACTCAGGAAGATGGCGCGGGGCGCCTTGTTGGCCTGGTACAGGGCGGTGATGGCCGTCCAGAGCTGGCCGGCGGTCTGCTGGTTGCCGATCATGGCGAGGTTGAGAACGGAGTCGGAGACGGTGCGAAGATCCACCGCGGATGCAGAGTCACCGCACCCATGCGTTGTCGGTGGGTGTAGGGAGACGACGGCGAGTGCGAGAGCGGCCAATTTGCCGCACATGGCGTGGAAGGTCGTGGACCATTTGGTGTAGTTGGAGGGTCGCGGCTCGAGGTCATGGGGATGTGGGTTTTCACATTGACCGAGCGTGAGGGCGGATGGCGGGTTGGTGGCGTCAACCATGGTGGAGAGGTGGCGGCCATGGTGGCGCGGTGTTGGCGGCCTGAAGAGGTGGGGCGCTCGGTGAGAGCGGCGTAAGTTGGGAAGGGGAGGGAGGGCCAAGATCAGATTGCTCTGATACCATGTAGGAAGATAGAGTTGGGGGCAATTCACCACACTCTCAATGGGAGAGGGGCGCCTGTATTTATAGGGCAGCAGCTGCTGCTACATATGGTAGTTTACGAATACAAGGATAGGAGTCAATCTCTGATCCTAATTGTCCAGGCTATCTATAAATACAATATGCAATCTCCTATTGCCTGATATATGCAATCTCCTATTGCCTAATATATCCAGGCTATTAATATACAATCTCCTATTGCCTAATAGTATTCTTCACCTTTTTGGGGAGGCCTCGGGCTTAAGGACAAATATGCAGAAGAGTAATATTTTTCCTATCCAGTGCGCTGATTCAGATGTTGTCTCCATACAAGAACACCTCCCTTGTGAGGTACTTGAGTTGCCATGCAAGTACCTAGGATTGCCTCTTTCTTTGAAGAAGCTCACTCGTGAAGAAGTGCGGCCCCTCATCGACCGGATTGCTGACCGTCTCCCTGGGTGGAAAGCTAATTTGCTAAACAGGGCTGGTAGAAGAGCTCTTGTGCAGTATGTTCTTACCTTCATGGTGGTCTACTCAGCCATGGCAGTTGATCTTCCCCCATGGCCATTAAGGAAATTGACAAGATTCGTAGAAGATTTTTGTGGAGAGGAAGAAAAGATTTAAAAGGCGAGCACTGTCTAGTGGCTTGGCCCAAGGTCACCCGCCCCCCTGAGCTTGGTGGCCTTGGTATATCTGACCTCCAAAGGTTAGGCTGGGCACTTCAGATGCGCTGGCTTTGGTTACAAAAAACTGAACCTGATCGCCTTTGGTCTTCCTTCCCGATGCATGTTCATCCTTGCGTCCGTTCCTTCTTTTCAATGGCAGCGTGCACTGAGGTTGGGGATGGGACTCACTCCCTCTTCTGGACGGACAGATGGATTCATGGCCAAAGAATTATGGATATTGCTCCCCGCTTAATTGCCTTGGTCCCCAAAAGAAGAGCAAATAAACGATCAGTTTTAGAAGCACTCACTGATCATGCTTGGATTTTTGATTTGCAAGGGGCGCTCTCTGTTGGCGCCCTAGTTGATTTCTTGAGCCTATGGGACATCATTTCGCAAGTGGTGCTGCAGCCTGAGAGAGAAGATAAACACATATGGCGGCTTGCTTCTTCTGGTGTTTACTCACCAAAGTCTGCATATGTTGGCTTCTTTCAAGGAGCTGTTGCGTTCAGCCCGTGGGAGAGAATTTGGAAGACTTGGGCTCCAAACAAATGCCGCTTCTTTATGTGGCTAGTTGCTCATAACAAATGCCGGACCGCTGATCGTCTGCTCGACGCGATGCGCTACATCCCCAAGTCGCCTACTTTATGACCGGGAAAGGAAAACATTAACCACCTCTTGGTCTCCTGCGTTTTCACTCGGCAATTCTGGTTTGAGTGATGCGAAAGTTGGTCTTGAAACCTTGCTCCTCACCGGCGTTTCCTCCTTTGAAGATTGGTGGTCACATTCGCACGAGGTTGTTGATGGGCAAGTTCGGAAGGCCTCAATTCCATAATTATTCTTGGAGCTTGGTCCTTTGGAATCACCGCAATCGATGTGTCTTTGATGGGGTTGCTCTGATGTGAGAATTGTGTTGGCGGCCATTGAGGAAATGAGGCTTTGGGGTTTGGCCGAGCTAAGGGCATCACTTCGTTGATTGCCCCGCTTCTTAATCTTTGTCTAGGTCGGTCTCGGGTGTGTGTGGTCGTTTTGTTCTTTTTAAAGG
This sequence comes from Dendrocalamus sinicus, assembly GCA_036346575.1. Lineage (NCBI taxonomy): Eukaryota > Viridiplantae > Streptophyta > Magnoliopsida > Poales > Poaceae > Dendrocalamus > Dendrocalamus sinicus. The sequence goes on from CM070648.1 coordinate 10,056,116, forward strand.
CGCTTTGTAGCTTGCCCCCTTGGCGTGAGTGTGTGAGTCTTGTTGTTTGTATCCTTGTTTTACTTCTTCTTAATATAAAGATACGCAGCTCTCCTGCGTGTTCGAGAAAATCTCTTATAGATATAAATAAACTAAGGGGAAACAAACTAAATAATGATGGAAAACTAATAGAGTAATAGATGTAACCCAACTATATTTTCTTGCTGACCAAGACAACAAGGAGAATGACCTAGTTGTGGCTTGCATGAATAGTAATGTGCTAGAGTAGCCTTGCTACAAACCACACCTCCTGGGCCTGACACCATAACAAAGCTAATAACAGTTTTGCAGCAGTATGCCTTCTTTTGAGGGACATTTGGTTGGTGGAATTAGGAAATGGTGGAAAGTAAAGTGCATGGTTCGGATTACCGGCCGGTAACCGCCGGTTACCGGAATTCCCGGGAGTGACCGGGAAGGAAAATCCTGGCCATAATTCAAAATTCAAAAAATCCCAGCAGCGAGCAGCGAGCAGCCAGCCAGCACTAGCGAGCAGCAGGCAAGCAGCAGCAGCTCTGATTTCATTTTCTATATGCATTCTTCAGTAGATCTCAGACCATTTTGCAAGCCTCTGATTTCATTTTCTATATGCATCACCAGTTCATCTTTAGATTGTAAAGACTAGATGAGAGTTGTGTTACTTTGGTCCTCTCAAGTTCCTGAACAATGGCAGCCTCTGATTTCATTCTTGTGTATTAGAATTCAAAAGAGCCAAGATGCCAAAAAAAGCAAACTCCAAACATTTCCACCACAAACCAAACTCAAAAATGGTTCCCAAGTGAGTTCTTGAAAAATGAACCACTTCTCTACGATTGCCCAATCAATCAAGAGTTATGAAGCACAAATAGACAAGGGCCAAGGATCTACTCATCTACCAGGAAGCAATAGATTGAGAAATCACTTCAACATCAAAGTTCAAAAAATCTCAATTGAATCAACAACCGGATTAGCCAAACCCCTCTCACCGGTTTTTCCGGTTTTCTCACCGGTAAAACCGGTAACCGGTCTGGTTACCGGTCTTCTCCCGCCCCGCCCAAAAAAAACATTTGACGAATTTTGACCGGTTAGAATCCGGGATTTCCGGTTACCGGGCGGTAACCGGCCGGTTACCGGTACCGCCCGGCGGCCGGGATTTGTCCCGGTTCCGGTTTTTTGATCCCTGGTAAAGTGTCCTATGTTTGGTTGGTGGGATAAGAATTAGAGTCTATTAGGACTGGGATGTTTGGTTGGTGGGATGAGAATCAGTCTATCAGGATTGGGAATTGGTGAGCTGCTTTCAATTCTCACCATTGTATTCACAGAGTAGGTGGTACGAATGGCATGACTGCCCTTTTAGACGAATACCCACCCTTCATAGCAACTTACTATACGGGCATTTTGGTTATTATAACAAGTTCCCATTCCAACAAATTATAGGGTCAAATGGCCCTCGCATTCATTAGTTCATTTATTTGAAGCAAGAGACCATTCCATTTCACTGGGCAAAATATTGCTAATTTTTTCTCCCAAACCAGTACATGTCTCAAAGCTTTTACAACAGAAAGAAAACTAAGAACAGTCAAAAATCAAATCATTTATCTAATTTTCATTGGTAGTTCAAGAAATAACTTTTCATCAATGCATTATAAATCGAATGTTTTGAGCTGTTTTTTTGGGCTAAAAAACATATTCTCATCAAAGAGAATCCCAAAAGAATACCATTCATAGTGGATCCCATTGGATTGGCTGCACGTATTAGTGAGGGTTTTAAGATTGAATTGGGTATCCAATTTGAATTGATGGATTCTGCGTGCATAGTACTGTGAAAACATTCATACCATGCAAATGGATCAAAATTCACTAGCGTATTGCAAAAGTATGAAGCTCATAGTTAGGCATGAATCTGCTTTTGTACAAAGCTTTTCATGTGAGATGGTCAGATGCTACTACAATAAGAGCACTAGGGCTCAAGACTTATCCGGCTCATATCATTTGCACTTAGATTCTACAGTGCCCAGTGTTCTCCAAACCATGAAACCCTGATGAAATTTGAGAAACATCACAGTAAAAAAACTCTTAACTTTTTTCCTTCATTAAGGAAAAATCCATATAATTGAGGGAAAAAAAGTAAAACTTTCCCAAAGGCACAAATGCATCACTAGCTTTAACTAACATAGAAGGAAAAAGCGTATCTTAGTGAGAAACAAACTGCAAAGGAAGCAAAAATAGAAATCTGAAAGAACTGACAAGCGGACAAATGCACCTAGCATACAAGCAATTTTATTAAGTACCTGATGAGGGTTGCGATCAATAATTGACTGCTCCTTGAACTTCAGCTTACATGAATATTCACGATTACCTTGTATGCGCATAGTACCATAATGATCACAATACAGTTTGCCCAATATAAGATTGTAAATGGAAGTGGTCACCTGACATATCATATTTCCAGTTAATTATTTCCACAGATTTAACCAATTCTTGCTAATTATGTAATAATACCTTGCTCCATTGGAAAATTTCACCATCACCAAACTCCAATGTTAACATACCAACAGGATCAAGTTGAATGGAGCGACCCCAGAACTTGCTCTTTAGGTTGCTATCAGCCCAAAACCTCCAGCCAGTTCCCTCGCAATGGCATGCAACTACCATAGGATGGTGACTGACCTGTCAAGCAGTATTGAAGTTTTTTTATCAACCGAAATGCAAAAGTGCATAGAACTAAACTTGCAGAAAATCCATAGTAACCTTAAAATATTTTTGAGCCTATACAAAATAGGCTATTTAACGATCCAATAGTTACGGAACAGTCAATCAGAAGCAATAAATAGATGGAGCACTGGAGCAGTGTTCAGTAAACTGTTCTAAAAAAAAGTATTCCAGTAAACTGCAAACCTAAACCAAAAAAAAAACTACTGTTACAAAGAAGGGAGGGGGATGAGCCAGACTTAAGAATCAATATATATGTTTAAACTTGCAGAAAATCCATAGTAACCTTAAAATATTTTTGAGCCTATACAAAATAGGCTATTTGACGATCCAATAGTTACGGAACAATCAATCAGAAGCAATAAATAGATGGAGCACTGGAGCAGTGTTCAGTAAACTGTTCTAAAAAAAGTATTCCAGTAAACTGCAAACCTAAACACAAAAAAACTACTGTTACAGAGAAGGGAGGGGGGATGAACCAGACTAAGAATCAATATATATGTTTAAAAATGTCAATCCCCAATGTCCCAATGACTGGTTGACAATCAAATTAGTCATCTATCAAATATCAACCCAAGAGACCACATTAAAATTTGAGAATGAGTATTTCAGGCAAGAACAAAACATTTGCCAAGAAAGGGACAGGTAACACAGCTTTGGTGTTAGGGAACAGGTGGCAACTTCATATTACATTATTCCGCCAAACCCCACTATAACATAATCAAGCTGATCATAGATAGAGGTAGAGCATAAAAGTTTTAGGTGTTAAGTTACACCAACTGACTAGCAAACTATAAGAAAAAGAATGTTGAAAACTAAAAAGAAACGGCTGACTATGCTACATGGTTGTCACGGTGTCGCCTAGACGACGCCAAGTCGTCCTGGCAGCCGGAGGGGGACGCCAAGACTAATTGCCCAGGGCTAAGGAGCTAGGTGGCCACCTCCAAGCCGAATCCAACCGCCTCTGGCTCTCCCCGAACAGATATAGCCGCCGCTTGCTCAGATCTAGAGCCGGCCGCCTCTTCCCGCACTGTCGTTGTCTCATCCGGCACTCTTCCCGAGCCACATCACGGTGGCCCCCCCTGTGCTGGGCTTCATCTGCACGTTGGGCCACTCCGTCGCCAGCCTCTTCACCACCAGATCCGCCGTCCTCGAGCCTTGCTAACACCGGATTTAGCCTACGCCGCTCAGATCAGGCGAAGGAGAGGCAGGCGGCGTTGGTGAGGCAGAAGAGAGGAGGCAGGCAGTGCTGGGAGGGATGGGGGTGGTGGCGGCTGCGAGCAAAGGAGAGGAGGCAGATGGTGGTGGAGAGGATTTGGGGCTGGGGGAGAAGCGAACGCGGGATGCGGGCTCAAGATTGCAATGCGGCTAGGGTTAAATGGATTGGGGGATGTTTTTGGTCTTTTGTGATGTAATCCTCGCAGTTCCTGAAAATAACGAATAGACCCCTCTCTCAATAGATTTCTTCTGATTTGAACCTCCTAAGACATGGTTATTTAGATAATTTGTGCTATTATGTCGTCTAATTGTCGCTAAGGCGGGTGCCTAGTCGACTAGTCGTCCAGGCGCCCCGATCTCGCCGCAACTTGCCGGAGTGCTGTGACAACCTTGCTATGCTAAACCAACCGTAAGAATTTGTTCTTAACGAACCTTTTCTGAGAAAAAACGGAGGCCTTTGTCTGGATAATCTGCTTCATACGTCTCCCCAAGAAGGGGATTGAAGGGCTTGCAGCTTCTTCCATCCGTAGAGGCATAACCAGAAACAGCAAATGCTGTTACATTAAGAATCCTCATAAGACTATTGCCCTGAGTATTCAACACAAGAGATGAAAAATACATAAAATGTGATAAATCATGATAACTATGAAAATAAACAGGTTTAATCACAAGTTGGTTGTTTTCACTAATCCCAGATAATATGCATAGTAAATAAATTGTTATGTCTTCACAAAGACACCCAATGATGTGAGAGAGCCTCACCATAATAATGCTAGGCAATGTTACTGCTTACGATGTACTATGCATCGGAATGAAAATTAATGCGTAGTATGTAGGACAAGATAGGAAATGGTATCTGATGATGTAAATTGTAATTGTAAGCAGGATATTAGGACAATCAAGCACATTTGAACTAACTAATTACCATATTTTCCTAGCAAAAGGAGTTCCCAGATGAATTATATCACTTTTTTTCTCGAACACGCAGGAGAGCGATGAATTATATCACTAACCTCTATGGAGATGCAAACTGGAGAGAACACAGTGCAAAATCTATTGAAAGCATACTCTAAGCTACTTAAATTTTAACGTATTACCAAAAAAAATGCACATAATATGCCTGTGAACATGCTGGAAACAGGGAGAAGAATAACAAATACCCTTTTCCCCCATTCATATGCACGATCAATAAGGTAAGAATACTCAAGATCCTCAAAACATTTTTGTAATGATGAAAGAGGTTCATTGAAGTACACAGGAAGGCAAACTTTGGTGAGATCCTTTCCAATGTTGTCCTTGATCATTGACCACAAGCTTACACCCTTCTCTTTCTCAACTGGATCGGGCAGCTTCTTACGCCTTTTTACATGTGGATAATTAATTCCAACGGACTTCATAGAAGGATCAATTCCATCCATCGGATAATCATCCTCGTCATCTGAACCAGCTTCAGATCTTTGAAAATCAGATCCGCTGCTTTTAAAGGAGCTCGATGAAAGAAAATCTCTTGTATCAAAATAAATGTTCTCATCATCGTCAGTCTCTTCTTCAGCAGGATCTTGTGGTTCATTGTAATCGTCGGATTCGCTAGCACTTCCTTCTGAAAAAGAGGAATAATACTTTAATTTATCCATGATAGCAAATAAAAAAGAATCAACATTCCTGATATACAATCTAAACAGAAGTTGGAAAAAAAAGAAAAATCTAGATTGGATGCTAAAACTGGTACAAAGGGAACTACCATATTCATTATTCTACTACTCAAAAAGTTATCAGACATGGGTTTCATAGGGTCCATGGTAACAGACGGGTCAACTGAAATTTTATAGAGAACCTGTTTCCATGAATTTGCATACAAAAAATTTATGACTTATAGACATTCATAGGAGGAGGGCGCCACTAGAATTAACCCATTTAAACAATTCTATTTTGGATATGGTCAGTGATGACCAGAATAGTGCATTTAAACACATATCTGAAAGGAAGTGGCCCCGTAAGAAAATGGGAAATGGAACAAAATAAAAAGATTGTATGCATGAATAACTTAACAGAATTACTGCCCAGTAAGCTCAATTTTGGCTCTGGCGATAATAAGAATGGAACTTTATATGGTGCTAAAATAATTTATAGTGCTTTAGGGAAGTGAAGGATTATCTATTCTGGATTCAGGACAGCCCTTAAATACCATGTCCATCCAGTATATTGCAATTACTCATGCATGGAAATGGTATGGTTACACTTTGGTCAACCAATCAGCAATGCTAAGTCACATACAATCCACCGTCACCATTGTTTGAAATTCCACAGAATTACAGCTATTTTAGAGATGGTATATACCACTGCAACAGTAATTAAGAAGATGCCACTTTCGAGTGTCATTTACCCAGTTACGCTTTTTTCACTGGCATATATCGAATTTCCCCTTCATAAAAGCAAGGATGAATCATAACAGTCAACAATTTTTTTACCCACAAATTAGCAGCCAGAAAGGTAGAGTGCATAGCAATAACATGTATAGCAGCAAGACATGACAAACCATTCCACCAATTATCATACCACTATACTTCTCATTCCTTGATCTGGAAGCAGATCCATACTCTTTTGATTGTCTTTGGCTCTCATCGACAAGGGTATTCTCCAAATCAACCTTTTCTGTCTACAGCAGGGCACAAAAGGAAAACACTTGTCAGATGAGGATATAGATAACATTAATTTCGCACAGATTCAAAGTTACTAAGGAAATATAAGTACTTAATCTTACAAATCAATACAGTTGGTATAGTAAATGGAAGGAAAATTTAAAACTGCTTTGGCAAATGGCACAAATGGTTTACATGAACACAAATAATGGGAAACAATAGAAGACCAGAATTGGTTATACTTTGTTCTTTCTGCAGAAACAACATTGTCTGTCTGACTTGCCTTCTTAATTTCTAACCACCTGATTGACTTCTATTCATGTCCATCGTAGGAGAGTATCTCATGCTCATATTCTCTGACATAAGATTTTCCACACAGACGTGGGGTCTAATTTGGGAAGGATTCAGGTAGTTACTCCAAATTGATTCTGTTATCAAAACATACAATACTTTACATGCAGGAACACACATCTACATGCAACAGAGTACATCTAACCGCAGCCATGGGAAATCTAAAAATCCATAATACATTTATTATTATATATTTTCCACTATGACCCGACATAACACCCATAGAAAACATTTGTTACCAAATATTCACCAAATCTCAACCCAATGCATCACTTTTTCTACTCTTCCAACATGCAGCAATCCTTCCACATGTCCTCCCCTCCCATCTAGCTTTGCTTCTCCTTGATTCCTCCTAAAACCTGGACACCACCATCGCTTATCTTACTCTCCTCCCCTTCTCTCTCATATCTCGCCATTATCGCAAAGCCACTGCTTCCTTTCTCCTCCCCACCCATCCTTCTGTTGAGATATAGCCAGTGACTAGCACTGTTTGGTTATCCTTGCCCTCCCTGTTTAAGATTTGAGCAATGACTCGGTGTTACTCACTTGGCATCCTTATTAAATTGTCATTGATTCAGGAAGCAATGCGCTGTACCTGTATCTGACACAAGTTGTAATGTATTCAAAACATGCCAACATGCTGACGTGTGCAAATATAGCCAATGTTTTCCAGATGTGCATGCCTCGGTGGCATTGTCAGAAAGGTGGTGGTTCGATAGTCACAAAGATATAAAGTAGGAACGCATAGACCTATGAGTGCACAATGTAAACCACCTTATCAAGTAGATGAGTTGAAACTGGCATTCTTCTAGAGTGGATGGCTGCTGCACCTTGAGTAACATTGGAGTAGAAGACCTTGACTTCTAATGTTAATTGCTAATTTATCCTCACTTCACAATGGAATTTATAAGGTTAAGCAAAAGTAATGACTAGTGAGAATATGTCTTCCTAATTTGCACAGAACAAATCCTTTCTAGCTGCCCTCAACATTCAATTAATGCTTTTAAGATTCTCAGTTGGGGAAGCAGACATATTTTACTTATCGTGTCGGAGAGGATATTCTTTTTTGCTGAATCAGATGTAAGGATACACAGGAACCACATGTTAGTCACTTAGCGGAGACGTGGGAGTATGAATCCACCCACAAGGGCTAAAATCTTGCTTGCGCACCATTACGCACATGAGTGTACTTAAGTGGGAAAGAGCGTGCACACGCTCCATGAGGTTGTGGATCTCCGCGATTCTCAGCGTGTGCTTGGGGTGCACTTACGTATGAGTGCAAGTGGTGTGCGTGTGTGTCCACGTTTGAAATCTCAAAGAAATATGTGAGGATACTCATTACATTTGGTAGCGTACCTCATAATCTACATTGAGTACATCAATGATCAATCTGGATAGTAAGGAGGCGAACTAATGAAACGGTGTAGTATATATTTTCAGTTAAGGGACCTCATCCTGTTGCAGTCTTCTGTCAACGAATAAAGGCCCTGTACAAATTTTTGGCACCTCATGGTTTCTAAAGTTCATCAAGGCAACCAAATACCAGAAAGTCCTTAATGTAAAATCAAATGGTTGGCAACCAAATCCCAGAAAGTCTGAACTAACTGAAATCATGTGCTACTGAATAGAAGTTCTCATTTTCATCAGCGCTGACAAGACACAACAAAAACCTTAAAGCAGTTAGTTAGATCCAAAGGGTTTGTGCTTCTATAAATACTCCCTCCGCTCTTTTTTACTTTGACTTCCTATAATCCGTACCGTCAAACTTTTAGTTTGACCGCCAATAGATTTAAAACTATGTAGATTGGCTATACAAAAAATTATATCATTAGATTTGTCGTTAAATATATTTTCATAATATTATAATTTTATTAGTATATCTTAGTGTAAATTTATATAAAAAAAAGTGGCGGCCAAAATCACATCTCGAAAACCATAAAAAACCAAAAACGTCAAGTAAAAAAGAAACGGAGGGAGTATTAAGCATCGATAGACAATCAATTATTACGTGTTCAAGTACGTCTGATGAAGTCACTAAAACAATAGCGTCAGAAAATTAAAAGAAACGAAGAACTTACAGCACGACCCAAAGAGTGACCACTAGAATTCAAATTTTCCAAGTACACTCAGGTCAACTGGTGCAAGCAAAAAGCAAAATGCTTTCTGTACGCCAATGTTCATCAGTAGCTCCGTACTTGTTCCTTCAATTAATCCAACCATGTACAAAATGGCACAATCACACCATACGATGGAAACCAATTATTCCTACTTCATGCACAATCAAATCATGTTCGAGGTGCAAGTACAATTAATGGCAATACCTCTAGCTGGCGGAGGGTGTCCAGGAGGAGCGCCTGCTTCTGCTTGAGGAGCACAAGCTGCTTGTGTAGAGCCTCGAACTCGGATCGCACGATCCTCTCGCTGTCAGCAATGGCCGCCTCGCTGACCCCCTCCTGCTGCAGTCGCTGCCTTAGGCGCTCGGTCGAGACAGCCACGGCCGCCGCGGTGTCCCCTGGCCCCACCATCTCGCTCGTGGACATCCTCGGGAACATCTCCTTGGTCGCCCGCAGCGCCTCCAACCACGCGGCCCTGTCCTCCCTTGTCTCCGCCCGCAGGTGCAGCCTCTTCGTTCCTGAGAAGATCGAGAACCTCCTGTCGTCCGATCTACTCTCCCTCACGGTCGACACCTGCACACGCACGCAATCCATTTCACCGTCAGAAACGGACGAAGTGGATCTGGGGATCACGGAGGCGAATCGGACGGATGACCTTGAGGTGGATTTCGCCGAGGGGCTTGCGGGGGACGTGGTGGCCGTTGGAGTGGGAGAAGGACGAAGAGGTGGAGGGGCGGGAGAGGCGGCGCAGGGAGTCCTCGCCGATGACCTTGGCGCCTCGCTCGGTCTCGCGCGAGAGGACGATGCGGTCGGGCCCGTGGATCTTGTAGTAGGAGAGCACGCCGTCGTGAAGCGCGAACCACCGCGGCCGCCACCCGCGCCCGTAGTTGACCCACTTGTAGAGGATCCCGGAGATGCCGCCGCCAACGATCTCGTTCAGCCTCACCCCCTCGGGCGGCGAGGAGGAGCCGCCACCGCCACCGGCACCCCCTGCCGCGCGCGCCCGCCGCTCGCCGCCGGCCGAGTTGCTGCGCGGGGGCGGGGGCGGCATCGGCGGGGGCTGCGGCGGCGGCATCAAGGCCGGGCCCCCCGCCACCGCTGAGGATGCAGCCACCGCCGCGGCGGCGGCGGCAGAGGAGGCGGGGGAGACGGGCACCGGGGGCACGCAGCAGAATGGGTGCATGGGGCGACCAGGATCAGGCGCGGCGGGGACGCGTGCGGTCGCCGCGGTGGCCGTCGAGGAGGAGGCCGAGGAGGCGGATATTTTACGTTTTTTATTCTTTATTTTTGCGCTGGGAACGGACGTATTTTATTAGGGGGGAGATGGGCGAAGGGGTTTAAATGCCGGGAGCCGGGGAGGAGGGGGTAAACGGCTTCTTGACGGTTGGGATGCTCCTTTTCACTTGGTCACGACTCGTCGGGGACGACGCGGAGGGAGCCGTCAGCGTTAAGCCTGTGAGTCGCGAGTCGTCGTGGGAGTGTGTAGAGACTAGAGAGATACGTGCGGGTCTGGCAAGTAACCCGTCGAGGGTTCCTTTCTGGAATTGAGTGTGGTTTTGGTCTCTCACCTTCTGGATGCATTTATCCAAAATTCTGGCGAACTTGTGGTATTCTGGAGAACAAGCCATTTCGCATTGAATTTGGGCTCTGAAAGGAGTCCACAAATAACATCCGTGATGTCATGCCATTAGCTAACCAAGATGCAATACTTAGCTATATTCAAGCGAAGTGTGCAACTGTGTACATACTTATGAGTTGAACACCCCTTTATCACATTGATTATAAGCTAAGTCTTTTTCAGGTTGAAGAGGTGGGTCGATTAGAGATTTAATAGTAAGAATCTATCAATTTTCTTTTGGAAAATATAGAATCCTTGAGTTAGACAATAGTTAAGTTGATAAAAGCATACTGGCTTTTTGGTAAAGACAATTTGAACAATACAGGAAATTTTCCAATTCCTGCGGGAGTTACACTGTTTCCTGTGAATTTATACGATTCAAAAGGATCCTAAGACGTCGGTTATGGTATTTGAATGTTGGTTTTTATAGGTACAAACGGTAGACTGCAAACAGTTGGCAAATTAAAGCACGTCAATTGAGAGGACCAGACTAAAGCACCACATGATGGCTCTGTGCAGTATATTAGCGCAAACACCTTTGTTCCATTATTATTCCCTTTTTTCGTACCGCTTTTACATCTCTTTGTTCTGATTCTTTGCTCATGTTGGTTGCCATCCAACATCCCTCGACCACAAGGCAAACGTACAACACTTAACCAACGTCGAAGACGGCCCAAGTGATTCTTGATCTTCGCAACGAAGGGTCATTGATATCGTGAGAATAAGTAGGATGGCTTTGTTAAAAAAACCCCATAAAACCTTATGAACAATGAAGCCGCTGACAATAATATGATTAACTGAACCCTGTGGCACTTGAATTTATTCAATAGCATGCTACGATTCTTATTCACTTGTCACGCAAAGAAGTAAACGTGCTCATGCAATTTACAAGAAAAACACAAGAACAATGAAACAACAACTATATAGAATTCCGAATTCTAGTGGGGATACTTTGGCTCAAACCTCGAAACAAGAATATATTCAATCTAAAAATTGATGCCTAATCTGGTACATGAGGTGCACCCCTCTGCTATATAGCCCTCCTAAGACATCTAACAAGACTTGAACTCTACTTCGAACACAAAAATAAAAGGTAAGTTTTTAGCCACCAGTTTGTTTCGGAGATAGCGAGATCCATGAGGTTTCCGAAGCTAGGGGCTTATCCATTGCATGGGCCTTGGAATAAACTTTTCAACAAATACAAGAGCATTCAAATTAGGCTCCATTTGTAAAAGTTATGACTTTTTTACTATGGGTCTACTGGCTGTTTTGAATCAAGTCTAAATTGATTTTAAGCTTGATTCCAATTTTGAATTTGGATAGGCTTTAGGTGGATCCGAATTGAACTTGGAAATCTTATCCAAAACTTAGGCTTCCCGTTTCTTTCTTTTCCTTTCCCATGCGTGCGGCGCCTGGCCTGCACAAACACTTGCTGTATGCACTCACACACTCACCATGTGGAGCACATGTATGGATTCCTTTGCCGCATGAGTTCATCCTTATCTCCTGCTGGTCACACAACTTTTGTTGTGACACCCTTTCTCCCATCACCTCGCACTAGACGCTAGTTAATCCTATAATTCAAAGTAACAATTTGAGGTAGAAACGTATCTTTATTCAATCTAAAACTAGTTAAGAACGAGCTCACTTTATTATAGGTATAATCGAGTATAAGATTAAGTGTAGTTGTAGATAATGTGTTAAAGCTAGGTATATCTGCATCAGCCCCTGATACAAGATAGGAGTGAAAACGGATCAAATACAGATGGATAATGGCTTTGCCATATTTGGTTTTATGTTTTTTTCTAGATACGGATATGAATATGAACACTCCAGATAAGAATACAAATAATGTCAAATATAAATACAGAGCGAATATGAATCAAATTGAATACGGCCATGAATATTCCTTGGAATATGAAAATCTTTTAGATTGCATGTATAAAATGAACAAAAACATAACTAGTTTATTTGATGCAAACAACTATAAAAAAAACATTCATGAATTCTTCGTATAGACTAAGGTTCCATGTATTAGTGTATATGTTAAAATATGATGTGCTAGTAAAGCATCATGTAAATGGGCTGGGTTGAAATAGAAGATGTAGGCTGCATATATCTGTTTCCTAAATATCCAGATAATCTGGATCCATATTCGATAGGCAGTGAGCTACGTAATCCGTATTCATATCCAACAATAAAATTCATATTTATTTTTGATTCGATACTATTCAAATCAATAATTGATAGAATCTATATTAAAAAAATGTCTAGACTAGTTGAAAACTATCCCATCCGTTTTCACCTTACATACAAATTTGCATACTATAGTACGGTGAGGAGCCGAGGGAGTTAAAGCTAGATTTGGCACTGTTATGCACTGTAGTTACAAAAGTAGCTGTATGCACACAGTATTTGCAAAAATATCACTTCTGTTGTCCGGTGAAGGGGCGGCAGGTAATTAAGCTAGCTAATTAGGCGGCTTAATTACCTACCCTAATTTTTTGTTTAGTGTTTGTTGAATTTTTAAATATATCAAATGAGCTTAAAAAGTTACAAAATTAATGTACAGCCTCCTGACACAATGTATCTCGTAGTATAGTTTTTTCATAATTTTATCCGTTACGAATGTTGCTAAAAAAATTCATAAAATTTTGATATTTTTATGAATTTTTATATATAGCAAATGAGCTCCAAAAATTACAAAATTTTATGTGAAACCTCATGACATAGTCATAGTTATTGTATAATGTTTTAAGAATTTTGTGTGACCCAAATTTACCATATTTATTCGGGTTAACTTAATCATGAATTTAACGATCCTTACACGTCTTTTGAAGTGGCATGTGCCGGCCAATCGTGCTATATTTTATTTTCTACTATCTGGTTCACACAATTGTCACTCTCTATATATGTGCCCCCTCACGTACTCGCTCGTTCGCACTAATGTCATTATGTCCGTGTCATCCCCCTCACCCGCTCTCTCGTTGCGCATTTATCAAAGTTACGATGTTGTCCCCCTCACCCAAACACTGCTCATGATAATGGGTCCTCAATGTACGGGGTGAGCACACCGCCCTGTTCACTTTTCGCTCGGCCATAAATACGAACCTCTCATAGTTCATCGTTACTCATCTCAGTCGCTCATCGCAGAAGGTCATTGTCGCGGTCGTCACTCAAAATTGGGAGTGTGTAGCTCATTACTTCAAGAAGCCAGTGTGTAGCTCAAAATTGGCAGTGCTAATTTCTTCTCCAAAAAGGCAGGTAATTTTTGATCGTATGCTTTCGACGTTATTCCCGTAATCCTAGTCAATTAGTGTTATTTAGTTAGTTGTGATTAATGTAGTTTGTATTATGAAGTAAGTAGGTCGTAATAATTTAGACATAGTTTGTACTATTTTTTGTGTACGTACGGTACCCATAATTTGTTATTGAATGGAAATATATAATTAAGTAGTTGTAATTACTGTAGTGGCAATTAGTTAGGGGTAAGTAATGAGTTAGTGCTAAGGACGATGGTAATGAATGGCTCGTCATTTTTTCGGTTGAGTAATCAAATTATCGGCAAGTAGTGAAATATTCGTATGTAGTTACATGCATGTAATCACTAACTTGTAGTATGTTGCTACCATTATCAATCTTTGCATTCATATTTCGTCTGTCCCATTTGTTGTAAGGTACTCTTAAAATTAATAGTGTGTAGCTAATTATTTGGAGAAGGCAGTGCATAAGTCATTATGGACGCGGGTTCTCCTGAAAGACAAGTAATTTTGTATAGTATGCTTTCGACATTATTCTCGTAGTCATAGTCATAATTGCTGTTATTTAGTTAGTCATAATTAATGTAGTTTGCATTATAAAGTAAATTTTACTGTCATTATTAATCTTCACACTAATATTTAGTCTGTCATATGTATTGGTAGGTATGGCTTTACCGGATCTTCTGGAACACTCGTACGATAAGAAACACCATTGCCACTCATAGATGATGGGTGACGTGGCTGGTCCTTTGCTATTCAAACTGCGTGGGGGGATCCGTGGGCGCTAGACGAGCGCTACGTCTCAACCTACGGGCCACAGGGTTATTGCCCTTTGCGACGCTAGTCTCCACTAGGCACGAGTTTACCATCGACTATAGCCTGCATACATTCCACTTTCAGTAGGGTGAGATGACGGTCACTCTGAAGGACGTCGTGTTCTTAATCGGTCTCCATCTCATGGGTGACGCACTTGTTTCAGCCTCTGCATGAGCCGGCTGGAAGGAGAGGCTGGCGGACTAGTTCGGCCGGTCTATCCTAGAGAGTGCACGTGGTGTCCCCTGTATTTGGCTGAAGAATTTCAGTGTGTGCCTCCAGGTTGCACTGCTGGAGGTCGTCAGGACGCACCTCGTCGCGTTCCTTATCCAGCTCTTTGGTTGGAGCATGTTTCTAGCCACACATAACGATATTTGCAACGCTGAATTCATTAGCCTCGCCGAGTCTTTAGTGGACGTAGAGTTTGGGGCAATGCCTCAGTACAGCTGGAGATCAGCGGTTCTCTGCACCACGTATTGGGAGTTATGTGACGCTTGCTAGCGCACCACTGCTGGTACCCCTAATCTGGCTATCTGCTACATGCTCCTGCAGCTGTGGAGTTGAGAGCACTTCCCTATCGGATGTCCAACCATCATGACGCCAGTGCACCCATTCGGTGAGTTCGCCGACCTGATAGATGGGCCCACTATGAGCATACGGTGGACTGCTGCCCGTCTGCGGTGGGCGAAGGGCAAATCGTCAAGGTGCTACTTGTTGTGGCATACTGAATTCGAGTCGTTGCACGACAGCGACATCATATGGGGTTCATAGATGGTAGATTTTGTGCATCGTGTATTGCCGTACGGGCTATCCCTGCATTGCTTGGAGGACGCGGAGCTATGAGCGACGACACACTATCTGATGTTCTCGTACATGGTGGAGATTTATGCATCACAGCGCATGATGCGATAGTTCGGTTTGCACCAGGCCATGCCCCCTCTGGATGGTAGGTTCCTACCGCAAGCCGTACAACGGTGAGTCAAACTTCATCCGACTATTATGTACACTTTGTATGTCTTGCTATGTAACATCGATGATTTGGAAATGCAGGCAATCAAGGGCTGGTCAACATGGTACGGACTGGCGGCCAATGCAGCAACAATGGACGACGGCATGGATGGATAGGGCATACCTCGATGTCGTCATGGAGCAGTATTTGTACGATGTCCAGACGTACGATGAGTACCTGGAGTGGTACATACCCTGGTCACGCAACAGACTCACCATTCCTCCACCAGATTGTCTAGCATAGATCACACATGAGGAACGTCTGCAATGGTATCCATACCTTCTTCGAGCCGAGATGCAACCTCTGAATCGACTGACGTACCCAACGGGATATGCTCGTGCGCAACGGAAGGCAAGGCCACGTACAGGGAGGCAGATGCGGCGAGAAAATAGCAGTGGCTCAGATTGGTGAGCCATATCGCATCCAGTGTGATGCATCTTTTGTACTACTATAATTACTTTTAATTATACGAGATTCATAATGTATAAAATTGTAAAAAAACACGAAATATTCATAAATTCATGATAAAATTAACCTGGATAAATGTGGCAAATTTAGACTACATACAATTCATAAAAAATTACACAATAATTATAACTGTGTCAGAAGGCTTCACATAAAATTTCGTAATTTTCTGAACTCATTTGCTATACGTAAAAACTCGTAAAAATATCAAAATTGTATGAATTGTTTAGCAAAATTTACAATGGATAAAATTACCCAAAAATTACACTGCAAGTTACATTATGTTGGAAGGCTGTACATAAATTTTTATAATTTTTTGAGCTCATTTCATATATTTAAAAATTCAAAAAAATACTAAACATAAAAAAATTATGGCAAGTGATTAAGCCGGCTAATCACCTGCCGCCCCCTCACCAAATGGAAGGCTTGCTTGTCATCCCCCACCGGGAAGTAGGCTGTCTGCCGTCTGGTGAGGGGGTGGCAGGCGCTTGCCACCGGCAGCCTTGCTGCTTGTCGCCTCCCCGGCGTTGCCACCTGTCCACCGGATGATAAAAGTGTCATTTTTATAAATGTAGTGCACATACGGCTATTTTTATAAATACGATGTGTAATCGTGTCAAATCTGAATTTAAGTTGGAGCCGAGTTCGTAGTACAAAAGAGCAAAAGGCAGCGCATACGTGCAGCATCAGACCGCTAAGATTATTGCAAGAGAGAACAAGTGTTTGCAAAAGAACTGTAGATTCTCATCATTAATTTCTGTACATGTTGATACATATATATAGATGATGAAGGGGCGATATAAAAGGTGTCTATTCATTGGGAAGACATCTGTACATTGAAGAGGCATCTGTACATTGGGCACCTTTTACTTTTTGTTTGTAACACTCCCCCTTGACCAATGTATCTTTATATGATCACCTTAATTCATCATCTTGGAAAAACTCCTCCAAAACCCTGTAGAAAAAAATATGAGGAGAACCGATAGAGTAGATATGCCATGAAAAACTCCTTTAAAACCCAGTGGAAAAATTTTAAGGAGAAAAATGATATGGCATATATTTGATTATATCTCCTAAAAAACCCTGTGGGGAAAAGAGAGATATATTTATGATTACATTGTCATATTGCCTCATTAAAAATCTTGATGAGAAACCTTTAGAGGGAAAACTCATAAAGGGAAAAAGAGTACAATATCTGTATTTGAACGGGTTAAGTCTTTAGGAGATTTCTCCCCCTGACATCTGCAAATCACGTAGTCTTCGCATACCAATTCCATGAACACATTTTTGGAATGTGGAATTTGGTAATGACTTGGTGAATAAGTTTGCAAGATTATCACAAGACTTAGTTTACAGAATATTTATTTCTCCACTCTCTTGCGATTCATGTGGGTAAAATAGTTTGGGTGCAATATGTTTTGTGATATTGCTCTTTATGTAACCCGTTTGCATTTGAACAACGCAAGCAGCATTATCTTTGTAGATAATGGTAGGTGATGCAATAGCACCTATACCACATGATTGTTGTATGTGGTTAATCATTCTGCGAAGCCATACACACTCACGTGATGCTTCATATAATGAAATTATTTTAGAATGATTAGTGGATGTAGCCACTAGAGTCTGTTTCGAAGACTTCCAAGTGATGGCCGTTCCACCGTGTAAAAATACAAAGCCTGTTTGAGATCTGGCATTATGGGGATCTGATAAATAGCCAGCATCTGTATATCCTATTAAACCCACATTGTTATTCTTCTGAAAGAATAGACCGAGATCTTTAGTGCCTTGAAGATATCTAAAGATATGCTTCACTCCTACCCAATGTCTTTTGGTTGGAGTAGCGCTATATCTAGCAAGTAGATTTACAGCAAATGCAATATCCGGCCGGGTGCAATTTGCAAGGTACATAAACGCTCCGATGGCACTGAGATATGGAACCTCGGGTCCCAATAGCTCTTCATTGTCATCCCGGGGTCTAAATGGATCTTTGTCCCTGTCTAGAGATCGAACAACCATGCGGGTTTTCGATGGATATGCTTTGTCCATATTGAATTTCTCCAATATTTTTTGGACATAGGCTGATTGATGCACTAGGATGCCTGAATGAAGGTGCTCAAGTTGTATACCTAAGCAAAATTTGGTTTTACCCAAATCCTTCATTTCAAATTCCGTCATAAGATGATTACGTGCTTCATCTATATCCTGTGTGTTACCAATGATATTAAGATCATCAACATACACAGATATAAGACAAAATCCTGTTGAGGATCTTTTGATGAATACGCATGGGCAATCATCATTGTTGGAGTATCCCTTTTTGGTTAGGAACTCACTTAGTCGGTTGTACCACATTCTACCCGACTATTTCAAGCCGTATAAAGACTTGTTCAATTTGACACAATACATATTGCGATTTGCGTTTGGATTCGGAATTGAAATTCCATTGGGAACTTTTATGTATATTTCCGAATCAAGTGACCCATAAAGATATGCAGTCACTACATCCATCAACTGAAAAGATAGATGATTTTTAACTGCCAATGAGATTAAGTATCGGAATGTTATTCCACTCATTATTGGAGAATAAGTTTCATTGTAATCAATGTCGGGTTTCTGTGTGAACCCCTGTGCTACAAGCCTTGCTTTGTATCTCACCACCTCATTGTTTTCATTCCATTTGCAGACGAAAACCCATTTGAAACCAACAGGGAATACTTTGGGAGGTGTATGTATCACATTGGTGAATACATTTCTTTTCTTGAGCGAGGCTAACTCCGCTTGAATTGCATCCTTCCATTGAATCCAGTCCGAGCGCTGTTTGCACTCTGCCATGGTCTTAGGATCTGGATCATTTTGAAGGTTATTTGCAATTGTTGTGGAGAAATAAATGTCGACAATTGTAGTCTTACGATCGTATGATTCTCCAGAATCAGTATAGTTAGTGGAAATTTCTTGGACCTCTGATGACTCAATGTTATTTCCCAAAACATTTGAGTCGGGGTATTCCGATGTCCCAGGATCAGTATTTGAGTGCACTGTTGATCTGGGTTCAAGGATCCTTTGGTGTCTATCAACTTGAGGTTGATCTGCATTTACATTCTTTTGTTTTCTTTGTCGCTTGTTAGAAGCTATATCTTCCATTTGTACCGTACTTCCCCCCTCTTATTTTGAACTGGGAGTTGAGTGGTATTTTGCGGTACCTCCACTCTTTCGGGCACATTTTTGGCAGGATTATAGGATTTTGTGACACCCTTATAATCAGTAAATGCATCTGGCAGATTATTTGCAATGTTTTGCAAATGAATGATTTTCTGAACTTGAAGTTAAGTCTCTCTGGTACGTGGGTCTGAGGTAGGAATGCCTTGTACATTCCAATTCATTTCCTGACATTCTGTTTGGTACTTGTTGTCTCCCCTAATGCCGGGAAATGTTCCTCATTGAATATGCAATCAGCATACCGGGCCGTAAACAGGTCCCCTGTGAGGGGCTCGAGGTATTTTATAATTGATGGAGATTTATACCCAACATAGATCCCAAGTTTTCTGTGCGGTCCCATTGAGGTACGCTGCGGTGGTGAGATCGGTACGTATGTAGCGCAACTGAACTTTCGCAGATGGAAAATATCTGGTGGATTTCCACGTACTAATTGTAGCGGGGAAGTGCTATGATAAGCAGTTGGATGCAATTGGATTAAGTCAGCAGCGTGTAAAACTGCATGACCCCAACATGATGTTGGTAAGTTGCAATTCTGTAGTAATGGTCTCGCAATGAGCTTGATTCTCTTGGTAAGAGATTCTGCTAAACCATTTTGTGTATGGACATATGGAACAGAGTGTTGAACTTGTATCCAAGAGCCATACAATAATCATTGAAGGCATGGGATGTAAATTCAGCAGCATTGTCCATTCGAATTGATTGAATTCGATATTCGGGATAATGTGCTTGTAATTGGATAATTTGACCAATTAACTTAGCAAATGCATGGTTTCATGTGGATAAAAGACACACATGTGACCATGTAGTAGATGCGTCAATGAGAACCATGAAGTATCTGAACGGTCCACACAATTGTTGTATAGGACCACATATATCTCCTTGAATGCGTTTAAGAAATTTAAGTGGTTCAGCTCTGATTTTAAGATAAGAGGGTTTTAAAATCAATTTTCCGGTGGCATAAGAAGTGCACACAAAATCTGAGGATTCGAAATTTTTGTTTTGAGATATGTATGACCAATTGAATTGCTAAGAATTTTCCTCATCATTCCAATGCCTGGATGGCCAAGGCGATCATGCCATGTTTGGAATGTGTTAGTGTTTTGGAAAATTACTTTGTACGCAATATGTTGAACGGGTTTGATGTATGTATAGTACAATCTGGAGTTTAAAGATGGAATTTTTTCTAGTATTTGTTTGCCATATCTGTTGTGTTTGGTTAAGAGGAGATATTCCTCTTTGTTGTCATTTCGGGTTTCAACATGGAAACCATTCTGACGGATATCTCTATAACTAAGTAGGGTACGTGTTGAATCGGGATACAAGAGTGCATCCTTAATTTCCAATTGTGTACCCATAGGGAAAGTGATAGAGGCGCGACCAGAGCCTACTATTGTTGCATCGCGTCCAGCGATGGTTAAAACATTTCATTTCCACCTAGTAAGAGTTAGAAAATATTTTGTATCCCTATGTATAGAGTTTGTGGTGCCACTATCCACAAGGCATAATTCCTCCTCCATTGGATCGACTCCAAAAATCTATATACACAAAAGAAGAATTTAATGAAATTCTTATAGTAGTATATATAGAATACATACAAACTTTATTTTACAATACCGAATATGTTCGATATATGATTGTAGCATACAAGCTTACAATATAGATGACAACATTATTTATATTACAACACTATAGTACTTATTAGCTATGGAACGAGGAGTCTAACTGAGATCTCCAAACATGTCTTGAGAATGAAATTCTTCAAGGGTGTCCTCGGTGCACATGAGATCATCCTTCTTTGTAGAAGCACATGTGTCTTTGAATTCTTGAAGGAACTGTTGAGAGCATCCGGCTTCATCATTGCTGGATGTGAGATTGAAGTGTGCTTCAAATCTCTTCTCTTGAGCATTCTTGCCATGAGCCAAAGACTGGAGGTAAAGGTTCACAAGATGCTTCGGGGTGCGGCATTTCTTGGTAGGATGGTTGTAGCAACCATATTTTGACAAATTTCAGTTTTGTCAACTCGCTTACCAGAATTGCTTTTACCTTTCTTGAATCCACTTGGTTTTTGCTTCTTGTTGCGTTTGTGTGTACTTTTAAAGTTCTTTGAGTGATTGTGTGAACCACTGAACTTGTTGTTATTTTGATTAGTATGAACTTCAGGAAGTGGAGCAGCCCCAATAAGACGTTGCTGATTGTTCTTTAAAAGAAGTTCAGCATGCTTTTCTGCCTGAAGCATGATATGCATAAGATCAAAATAAGTTTGGTAATTTGCAGCACGCCATTGCTGCTGTAGGACCCTGTCAGATGGGAGCATAGTCGAGAGAGTCTTCTCTATTTTGTCCGCATCCGTTAGTTCCTTGTCACAAAAATGCAATTTGGAGCAAATTGTATGAAGGGTATGGTTATATTCTCCAACAGATTTGAAATCTTGGAGTCTAAGATGTGTCCATTTATGATTAGCCTCAGGTAATATAATAGCTTTCTACTGTTCATATCTATTTTTGAGGGCTAACCATAATGTGAGTGGATTCTCCTCATACAAATATTCAGCCTTCAAATTCGGATGTATGTGATTTCGTATTATATTCAAAACGGAATATTTCACAATATCCGGAGGAATTTGATCAGCTGGAGGATCAAATATCACCCGCTGCAACCCACGTGTGGTTAGATTGATTTTGAGGTCCATAGCCCATGTAGGGTAGTTGGCACCATCGAGAGCGAGGGGCTCAAAATCTTTGGTAGCCATGTAAAAACCTACATGAAAAGTACACCATAAATGATTAATTTACATGAGGTAAATTAATGTGTATGGTAATGTTGTAATAAAATGCAAAATATGTGGAAAACAATATGAGTATTGTAATCCGAATGAATATATACCCAAATAAATATAACATGTGGTTATATTTATAATACTGTGTAATCACAATATTGGTGGTGAACACCAATTTAT
Source organism: Dendrocalamus sinicus (assembly GCA_036346575.1). NCBI lineage: Eukaryota > Viridiplantae > Streptophyta > Magnoliopsida > Poales > Poaceae > Dendrocalamus > Dendrocalamus sinicus. The sequence continues at coordinate 10,078,502 of CM070648.1, forward strand.
TGTATGGCATAGCGTACAAATAAATGTAGCAAAGTGCTATAAATTGGGATTTTATTGTATTTATGGTAGGTATAATATTTTGCAAAAAATTCCAAATTATTAAGTACAATAGTACTCACTAAATGAGAATTTTAAATTTTAAATTTGCGAAAGATAGTAAATTTAAATATGGTCGCAATTCATAGTGTAAATAAATTGCAATAAAAATAATCCTAAATATGTAAAAGTTATAGAAATGTGCATGCACATTTATTTGAACAATTACATAATTTTCAGGTCCTGTAGGGACTGAAATGCTAATTTATAACTGTACAAATTAAAAAGTACAGTTATAAATAAGTACGAGGACTATACTGCAAATATTACAATACAAAGTTATTTAAAATAATAATACTGCATTTGCCATGAACTAGAGGGGGGAAATTGCAAATTTCCGAAAACTTGGGCTGAAGCCCATTCGGCCTTTAGGCCCAAGGGGGGGAGGTGGGATGTTTTGGGCCAAAGCCCATTTTGGGGCTGCCATGTATAAAAGAGGGAGGGGGGATTAGGGTTCCCCCCCTAACCCTAGCCGCCGCCGCCGCTGGCAATGGGCTTCGCCATCGCCGCTTTGGACCGCCTCTTCCCCGCCTCCGGACACGCCGCCTCGGGTGCAGCCACCACCGCCGGCCTTTGGAGCCGCCGCCGCCTGGCCTTGTAGTGCCGCCACCACCGCGGGGAGCCGCCATCGCGCCGCGCGGCCGTCAACCACCGCCGCCGCCTTGTGGCGCCGCGGGCAAGCCGCCGCCGGCTGGTGCTGCCGAGCTAGCCGCCATCGGCCGCCACCGACTCGGGCCGCCTCCTCCGCTGCCGCCGCCACGCTTGTCGCGCGCGGCGGGCCGCCGCTTGCCGCGCAGGTCGGGCGCCGGCGCCGTCACCTCGGCGCCTCAACCACCCCGGGCGCCGCGGTGGCCGTCGGGCCTTGGCGCGAGCGCCGCCTCGGCTTGGGCGCCTCACGCCGTCGCCTCGGGCCACGCTGCGCCAAAGCGCGCGCCAAACACGCCGCCGCGCGCCGTGTCACGCCGGCCGCGCCGGGCCGTGCGGGCGCGGAAGCCATGGCGTCGGCACCCCATAGGGCAGCCCCGACGACGGCAGTGCCCCTGCGGGAGGGGAAAGCAATCAGCCGGTGGTTTTTGTTTGCACAGTGGCCGAACAGAGATTCAAATTTTGCATGTCGTACCTTTTTTGTTCTTCTTCTCTGAGTTGCACATGTGTATTTTTGTGTGCTGATAACGTATTGCAAGAGAAAACAAGTGTTTGCAAAAGAACTGTAGATTCTCATCATTAATTTCTGTACATGTTGATACATATATATATATATAGATGATGAAGGGGTGATATAAAAGGTGTCTATTCATTGGGAAGACATCTGTACATTGGGCACCTTTTACTTTTTGTTTGTAACAAAGATGATACGGCGAGCTGCATGCATGCTGACCATGGATATCACGGGCCGGACGCGCAGTAATATGGCAAACTAGAAAGCCGTGCGTGCGTGCACGCGGCCAGCGCCCGCTGAATCGTCGCGTGTGTACGTGCGCGCGCCGTGGTGGCATAGGCATTAGGCAGTGCGGACGCGCGCCCGCAAGGCGATGAAGTGGCGCCCGCATGTGGAGTGGACGTCACCGCGCGACGCGGGGATCGAGCGCACGTTGTGGGTTGGGTCATGTTTGTGGTGGGCATGTCGAGACAGGCCAGGCCGGCAGATCTCCGCCAGACTCGGCCACGTCAGGGCGGACGGCCGGGCATTCATAACCCACAACATTGTGGACATCATAAAGGAAACTGTTTATAAGAGGTGTTATATAGTAATTTTATTGAGATAGATGAGAAAGAAATATGTCGACTATAATTTTATAGACGGTTGAAACGTAAGAAAATAGTCTGCTAAAGACAATTTACAAATACACTATTATTGATAACTTACATACAATCTATTATACAAGATGTATTTAGTATTGTCTATAGATAATATAAAATAATATTATAGATATAGATAATATAAAATAATATTATAGACAGCATCTATCTATATTAATGCCCTCATTGATACGGGCGAGTTGCACGTTGGTAGAACCGTAGAATGTCTCCGTCATATCCGTCCTGGCGCCGTGGCCGTGGGTAGGTCCGTAGGAGAGCATGAAGGCCCAGGCGTGGCATGCACGTATGAACCGATTAGAGATGGCAATGGGTACCCAATACCCGAATACCCGACGGGTTTTACCCGATAAAGAGACGGGTATGGAAAATTTTATGTACCCATGGGTACGTTATTGGGCGAAATCCTCTACCCGCCGGGTAGGCGGGTGCGGGTGTGGGTATATACTACCCATACCCGCCTACCCGCGGGTAATGAATACCCGCATTAGACAACTAGGCATCCCACTCAAATGTTAATTTTATTATCTACTTGCTGTTGATTGTTTATTTGTTTGTCATATGTTGATATGGTCATGTCAAGTATGTTTATGTGATGTACTAATTTTGATCATTAGACGCTTTGCGCTTGGCATGTATGATTAATGAATGTCTAAATTGATGATATTCTTATATGTTGAACCGGGTATGCTTGCGGGTACGGGTTACCCGTCGGGTAGTAATACCCGCGCGGGTATGGGTATGGGTAAATTTTCCTACCCGCGTGCCATCTTCGTTGTCTCATGTTCAACTCTGGCTGTGTGAACAGATACTTCAAGCTCTTGTGATCTGAGTATATCTCACAACGATTCCCTAGCAGGTAGTGCCGCCAAATTTTGAGAGCATGCACCACGGCTGCTAGTTCTAAATCGTGTGTGGGGTAGTTTTCTTCATGCGGCTTCAACTGTCTCGAAGCATAGGCAACAACATTTTCGTCCTGCATGAGTACACAACCCAAGCCTTGCTTTGAGGCATCGCAGTAGATTTGGAACTCTTTTTCTGGGTTGGGTAGAATCAAGACAGGTGTTGTTGTCAACTTGGTCTTCAGCAACTGAAAACTTTCTTCGCATGCATCAGTCCATGTGAACGGCTTGTCTTTCTTCAGAAGTTGAGTGAGTGGACGAGAAATTCGTGAGAATCCTTCTATGAATCGGCGATAATAACCCGCCAATCCAAGAAAGCTTCTCACTTCAGTCACGGTCTTTGGCTGCTTCCATTCCATAACTGCTGAAATCTTTTCTGGATCGACTTTGACTCCAGCTTCAGATATAATGTGACCCAAGAAAGCAACTTCCTTCAGCCAAAACTGCATTTGTCAAATTTTGCATACAGTTGATGTTCCCTCAATCTTGTCTATACCATGTGTAGATGTTCCTGTGCTCTTCTTCACTCTTGGAATAGATCAGAATATCATCAACGAAAACAATCACGAATCGATCTAATTGGTCCATATGCACCAGATTCATAAGATTCATGAAATAAGTTGGCACATTGGTTAAACCAAAGGGAACGACCGTGAACTCATATAATCCATATCTTGTGATGAAGGCTGTCTTCTCTCGATCTTGCTCTCGGATCTTTAATTGATGATAACCCAAGCGCAAATCGATCTTGGAGAATACTTTGGCATCCTTAAGCTGATCAAACAGGTCATCAATTCTGGGCAATGGGTACTTGTTTTTGATTGTGACAGCATTCAAACCTCTGTAATCAACACACATTCTGAGCTCGCCATTCTTCTTCTTTACAAACAAAACTGGTGCCGACCAAGGTGAAACGCTTGGTCGTATAAATTCTTTTTCTTGTAGTTCATCCAACTGTTTCTTGAGTTCCTTCAATTCACTAGCTGACATCCTGTACGGGTGCTTTGCAATTGGCTTGGTACCAAGCACCAATTCTATTGCAAGTTCCACTTGCCTGTCAGGGGTCTGCCTGGCAATTCTTCCGGAAACACATCCGGATATTCTTGTACCACTGGTACTTGATTAGGTGTAACTGCTATCATGTTGATCATACGCTTTCTGGCATCTTTCAGCACCTTTCGGTCTGTTTCTACTACCACTCTCTGACCTTCAGGATTCACTAAGGATACTGTCTTGATCTCACAATCTACCTTGCCTTTGTTCTTGGCTAGCCAGTTCATGCCCAAAATGGCATCTAATCCTGACATGTCTAATTGCAACAAATCTGCTCTGAAGTCTACCCCTTGGATTTTTACATTGAGCCCACTACACTCTCTGTGGGACTCCATTCTAATCCCAAGGGTCTCAACCACATAAGGTCTTGGCAATGAAACAGAAGGCAACTGATTTATTGAAGCAAAACTCTTCGAAATAAATGAATGCGTTGCACCAGGGTCAAATAAAATCAATGCAGGTATGGTGTTGATTGGGAACATACTGGCAATGATGTCACTAGCTTCAGCTGCATCTTCTGCGGACACATGATTTACTCTTGCATAGAATGTGGGTCTGGTACGACAAGTTCGCGGTGCTTGCCGGTGATTGAGGTCCGGCTGTCTTGATCTGCAGATAGTCTCCTTCGGGGGTGCTAGGGGCTGACTGTGACTTTGTTTCCTGCTGCTGCTGGTTTTGGGCTTGGAGTTTAGCCGCATTTGATGGCAAACTCCTCCTGGGACACTGATGCTTGTAGTGTCCTATCTCTCCACAATGGAAACATGCATCTGTCCTTCGCGGACAGCTGCTAGCAAGATGATTCCCACCACAGGTGGGGCATTTGGTGGCCAAGGGTAAAGGAGAGCTGTACTGTTGAGATTGTCCAGACTGGTTCTTCGGTAGCATCACATACTGTCGGGAGGATTGGGATCGGAATGAGGATGATCCCGAGGTCTTGCTTCGCTGAGCATTGTGTGAAAAGAAAAAATTGATCATATACCCTCCATTTAGATGGAAATTGAGGATTTACCCTCCTGGCCCACGTGTCAGTGACTTATGATGACCCCACGTGTCATTGAGATGTGGAGGGTAAATCCTCAATTTCCCAACTAAAGGGAGGGTATATGATCCAATCTCCCGTGTGAAAATGATTGTGACCTATGTGCGGCCTTGCGCTTTCTGAAGTCTTCCATCTCACCTCTAGCCTCTTCTGAAGTAATCAGGCAGTCCACCATATCGTGCAGGTCTTTAAACTTCATGGCTGAGATATGGAACTTCAATGACTGTTGTAGTCCTGTTCGGAATTTGCTCATCTTCTTTTCCTCATTATCAACGTCTTCTGGAGCAAATCTGGATAAGTGGTTAAATTGATGTAAGTATTCCATAACAGTGCGTCCGCCTTGTTTAAGCGCTAGGAATTCTCGGCGCTTAGCCTCCATGATACCATCTGGTATGTGTGCCTTGCGGAAGGCCTTTGAAAAATCTTCCCAACTAATTTCTCTGTTTTGCAGTGTGCGTTAATAGTTGATCCACCACGTGGCTGCAACACCCTGTAACTGGTGGGATGCGTATAACACCTTCTCTTTGTCATCGCATTGTGCTGTTTGAAGCTTCCTTTCCACGTCCACAAGCCAATCCTCGGCTACCATAGGGTCAGCTGAGGTGGAGAAGACTGGTGGACGTGTCTTCAGAAAGTCTGCCCATCGGGTGGAAATTGGAGAACCATCCCGAGGAGCAATACTTCCACCTTGTATGCCTGGAGATTTGGCTGCTATCTGGTCAAGTAAACGGGCTTGCTGGTCTAACACTCGTAAGATGTTCTGTTCTCCCTGGTAACGATTCTGCTCCAACATTGCTATCACACTGGTGAGTGTCGCTTGATCTGTGGCAGGTGCACCCTGCCTGTTGGTCTAACCACTCTGCTGATCTGGGTCCATCTGCCAATTGGGAACTTAAGGTCAGCTTTGCAGCGGCTTTGGCAATCAAGAGGGGATAAGTAAGACTTCGAATTTTCAACGTAAGTATAGGGCGAAAAAGGTAAGAACGAGGGCGAAAAGGGGACAGGAGAAAGCTTTGAACGCAGAGGAATTACGGATAACTAAGCAAACAACATACAAGATAATGAACATAAATTTACAATATGCAAGTGGTACATAAACCACTTAGGGTTCATGATTGCACCTGCTTTACATTACAAAAGTACTGCTACTACTCAGGGTCAGTCTAGTCTAGCGAACAACGGCTACTCCTCCAGCTGCCGAGAAGCGAAATTTTGAAGCTAGACAAGGGAGGCAGTAAATATTTTGCAAAAGCAAAACTTAAGCAGAAGTAAACTAAGATAGATAAGGTAGCAGCAAGAGAGGAAAAAGACAGCAATAATACTTATATTTTTCGTAAACCCTTTTTATGGCTTAAATTAAGTTTTGCGATAAAATCACTTCCTAATTTGCCTTAGGTCTCAACCTCCGGTCAAGAGCTGGCTCTGATACCACTTCTTGTAACGCCCGTTTCGGTAGCGCGTCTGGACACTGATATTCGCAACTATTCACGCATGAACAGTTATGGAACGTCGCGCAAGAGTATACCATTGCATGCTTACAACCAAAGTCCAGCATATATTTCACATATGGAATAACATCCAATTTTTGACAGTAGGCGTGCAAGCCCAAAGTATAATTACATTACAAAGACTTCCGAATCCGCTTGAGCGCAGCGAAGACCTAAAGCCACGGGTCCTCGTCGAAGAAGAGATCCTCTGGGACTTCCTCAACGGGGAGACCTTCACCTTCGTCTTGATCCTCTAAAGAGTGGATTAAGCAAGCCGTGAGCCAAACAACCGGCTCAGCAAGCCCCAAAGGGACTCTATCTTACTATATGCACAGAATAACAATGGAAGGGAGTATACTTGTTTTATTAGCTTTGGTGGATGCAGTTTTATTTGCAAACATTTTAATAAAACGGACCCAAAACTACTTCTTAAGATCTCAGGGGTTTATCATGAAGAGTTAATTAACCAACTAATCAAGTTAAAACATGAACAAAACTACTTAAGCTTCGCTGCTGGAATCACCCAAGTGAACAGCTCTATTAACCGGGAGCACGGCGTATTCGAATACCATTTATTTGCCTCTGCAGAGTTGCCCAACTTTACCCACACGCATCCTTAACCCTCATGACTGAGTTAAGGAACCGGGTCTTTTCGCTGCTCAACCCTTGGTATACACTCCACCCGATAGATAAGAATCCCGCACATCCTCGGGTGTCCGCTGGCCCTCGCGGAACGCCGGACCCGAGTTGTGGGGACCTATCGTTGTCTTGCACCGACTCTCAATGTGGGGTTTCACTTAAGTTGAGCAGGTACTAAACCAGGGTTGACAAGTCAACACCTGTGGTTGAGCGGTCACTATGTCATTTGCTCAGCGTAAGGGTCTAAACCTTACATTTTCCTCGAGGTCCGCGACCTCCAACCTAGGTTAGGCGGTGGGCGAATGATCCGTCTTGCGGCGCACCACCACCCTTACCCTACCTTGTGCACGCATGCACTCTCCGCTCTAGGGCACGGTGTCCCATACCACCCTACCCTAGAGTCGGGTTTGCAAATTCTATTGGCCCGCAGCCACAACCTTATTAGTCGAAGACTTTGCATGATAATAATATCCTACGATTATCTAGATTAACAGATAATTATTTCTAGGGTTTCAATGGCATGGCTACAAATTAAACATGGCATTTGTCGGTGGTAGGTTTATCTACATAACATATCATTCTAAACATTTTATTTTATTTTAAACTAACATTTCATAGTTAGCATAATGCAAATAGTATAATAACATAATTAAATCACATGGGTTGCAACATGATCAAAGGATTTGGGACTTACCGTCAATCCGGATGATCTCAGCTAGCTCGAACGAAGAAACACCTGGATCCTCAGCTTGCACTTGAACTTCCGGGATCTCCGACACTAGCGCAAACACATAAAATAATTAAATCCAGCTTGAGCCTAATCAAGCGAGGCAAAATAAACTATTTAAAAAGGAGTAAAATGCATAAACCCTTCAAATGGAATTTTAGGAATTTATCTGGAATGAACTTGTGGAAGTGGAGGCCAAAAATGGGTTTAGAATATTATTTGGAGCAAAGTGGTGAAATTTGGGAATTTTTGGAATTTTCCGTGATTTTCTAGGATTTATTTGGATTTTTCTGGAATTTAGAAATTGGTAAATTAGCTGAAAAATCGGTGAACAGTCTTTCGGGCGGCCCAGCGCTACTGTGTGACTTTAACTGCACTCGCATGCGCCCAGCGATCGAAGGCCAGCGTGGCCTGGCGGCGCGCTGCGCTGCCTTCGCTTGCGCTTCTCGAGCGGCGAGGCGGCCGACTCGCCACGCGCGCGCGCCACGCGCGCTTGATGAGCGACGCATGGCTCGGGTGGACGGTCGGATGGGGTGGAGCGAAGGGGTACGGGGAGGAGATCCGACGGACGAGGGGCGGTGCGGTTACGATCATCGGACGGTGGCGAGGGAGGCGACATCCGACGACTGGCGTTAGAAGGCACGGGAGGAGGTGGACGGCAGAGAAGCGGCCACGCCATCGTCTTCTTCCTCCAGCCGTGCACGCGCAGCAGAGGGACGGAGACGGCGGCGCCTTCGCCCTCCGGCCACGGCGAATGCTCCCGACGGCAAAGGAGGGTACCACCGGGTAGGTCTGAGTGAGGGGAGTCCATTTTGGGCAGCTGGGAGGCGAGGGGATCAGCGGAGAGGGCGGGGGACAGAAGGGGGAGGTTCGGGGCCAAAGCGGCGAGAGAGGCCACCGGTGGCGAGAGAGGTCAAACGGCTGCAGTTACACGGTGAGGGGGCCAAGGGGCTCACATTGGCGGTGGCAGTGGGTGCGGGGAAACCTCGGAGAAGTCTGGCCACGGGAGAGGTGCGACGGTCGGGGAGGAGCTTCGGTGACAGCGCTCCTCGGGCGACCACCTGTCCAAAAGCAAGCACCAACATGATCAACAAGGGGAGGAGATGCTCTCGGCGGAAGGAATTGAAGAATGGGAGAGGGGAGGGGGAGATTGGCTCCCGGGGCCACCGCGCGAGGGGCAAGAGGCGGAGCCACGGCGGCGAGCTCCAATCGGCGGCAGGCGACTCTGGGTGGTGGGAGGGAATGGAGGAGGTGGAGGCGTCCGGGAAAAGGAAGAGCGTGCGGGAGGGGCAAGGGGGTTTTATACCCGAGCGGAGGGGGAAGCGAGGCGTGGAGGAGAAGGCAAGGGCGAGCTCCGGGGCCGACAGAGAATGACGGGAGCAGGTAGGGGCGTCTCCTCCGCGGGGCGGCGATGGATCGGGTGACGCCGCGCGCTGCACCGGCTTAATGGCGAGGAGACGGAGCGAGTAGCCGGCGGGCGGAGCGCGTCGCGCGGGAGGGAGGCGCGCGATCGCCAGTGGGCGGGCAATGCGGCGGGGTGGCGTGGCGCGAGGACGGCCACCCTTCGGACCGAGGCGGTCGGGCGCGGAGGCTGTCCGGCGGTCGTGCAGCCAGCAGGCAGCGCGCGCGCGCCGGGAAAGAGGAAGGCGGAAAACGGCGGGGCGCCAACGGAGAGGGGAGGTGCCCTGCCGAAAAGGGAAAGCGGCGGCGGGGAAGACTTTCTCAAAAAGGAAAGTTTCCAGAAAACACTCAAAAATGCAGCAAAAAGCACAGAAAATTTTGGTTTGAATTTTTAGGGGCTTTTCATGTCCTGAGTTGTCTTTTCTCAAAATATAGATATGTAAAAAGTGCATATTAAAAGAAAGTTGGCTGGAATCTATAAGAACTTGGCTGGAATCTGAACGTGTGACTTAATTACTGGCTAAGACCAGAGTAGACCGAAAACAGTCAATCAACCCACTTCTCCATTTGACAGTGTACATCATTTCCCCCTTCTAGTTTAACTTTTCACAATCTAAAAATTGAAGCAACACAAATAGTGTTATATCGGAAAGTTCTAGGCGATATACCTCCACACTGTAAATAGAAAAAGGCCCTCGATGAAAAAGACTCCTAACAAGAATAAAATGGTCGTTTTGGTATGAAGTTCACCTTCATGGCCCATCTTGCATGCCATCAACCACTCAAGCTAATATTTCAGTTTTTAGTGTCTATTTTAATTTTTTTATAGTAATTAACTTTTAAATAAAATATCTTTTTAAAATAGTGTTTACTAGTTAATTGTAATATATACTATACCGACTTCATTTATATCGGTAAAACCCACACGTGAGTTTATGTTACTTTATAATCTCTCGCACGAACAGTCCAAAAGCCACAAGTTGCAGCCAAAACCCATAAGTCTCAGCTAAAAAAAGGCTCATAAATACATATTTTTTTAAAACAACATTTATATTTCTTTCACTCCTATTTTACTCTAGAGATAAGGTAAGGGTTATGGACATATTATGCACCTACTCCTCTCGCTCGCGTCTCGCGCACACATCTCTCTCACTTTTCTCACCGTTTATCCCCTTTTCTAAAGACCACTTTTCAGACACTACTATTTATTTTTAACTAAAAATTATCAGCTATAGCTAATATAAACATGACCTCTATATATATATATATATATATATATATATATATATATATATATATATATATATATATCTCGCTTTTGTTGCTACCAATTGGACGGAGTATCCCATCTCCACACCACTGGTCTTGTCGCCAGATGGATGCTGAATTTCTTCAGCTTAGGTTCGGTTGGATGGAGTATCCCGTCTCCCGATGATTCATCGTCCACAATGTCTATAGAATTAATCAGCTGTGCATATATGATGAGAGATGATTTACGTCAAAGAAGAGAGTGAGAAAAGCAATGTTTTACATGAGATATTACATAGGCACACAATCCAATATAAGAAACAACAAATTTGACTTTGCTTCAAATGGTTTCAGCTTTTGATTTCTGGCTTTTGAGTTTTGTCTTTTTTTTGCCTTTTGGCCTTTTCTTTTTCTTCCTTTATTCTTTTGTATTGTCCGTGATGATATAATATTTTTTAATTTTTTTAAAATTTAATTACTCAGAAAAAACTAACAGACGTTACAATATATTTCCAGTCGCTACAGTGTAAAAGTCAAAAGCGACGATTTATAAGACAATTAGAGGGGAGCTATTAAGGAGAAGAGTAGTATCTATGTAATGATTGGGAGGGAGGAGAGAGGAAATATGAGAGAATGTGTTAAATTATTGATTGGATCCACTGTTAAACGTTATGCATTAAATAAGTAAAATTTATACATGTTTCTATAGAGGGCATTGCTATAGCACAACAATATCTTCTACTGTGAATAGCCATAGTAACGGAGTATGCGCTCGTATGAAGCTTTTCACATAAACTTCTGCGCTAGTTCCTCGTAATTGCATACCGCTGATTATTCTTTGCTCTTTTCTGTGGAGATGTCTTTTTTCGTATGGACTGAGATTGACTATAGTTGTTTCATTGACTACAGGTTCGCGTAGGTCGTCCAATTACAAGTCAACATGATGGGAAACTTCTTAAGAGGGCTTATGGTGATACAACGAACGGCATCGTATATATTGTCGCCAAAAAGAAAGGAGCATAAGTTTATAGAAGAAAATGCAATTCTGCACCCAATGCAAGTGCGCCAAACTTCGCTTAAGGCTAACACTATCATTTAATCTTACTCTGTACAGTGTAAGAGCGGAGTTATACATTCCTCCAATTAAAGTACGCCGTAAACAAAATGAGAACGAAGGAATGGGTTACAAGCAAAACTTTACTCCAAATTAAGTTCTTGATTCGATCCTTACAGCGGAAGTTACGATGAAATAACAAGAAATGCAGATAAAAGCTATGTATGTACCATCTTAGCAGCTTAGGTTCTCTTTCTAAAAATGATAAAAAATGTGAGGTTACGCCCATAATTTTAAATTTATGTGTGGATGTGAGACATGTAGAGATCATTCTATGACTTAGAGCAGGTACAATAAGGCTTAGTCAGCAGACTATAGCAAATATAATATCAATCAAATCTTACGTGGCAGAGAGAGAAAGGAAGAGAGAGAAGGAAGCTGGCTACTAAATTACAGCTAGCTATAGCACGTAAAAATATGCATTTCACTCTCTTACACATGGGGCCAAATAGTTATTGTAATAGCTACCTTATTGTATGAACTATTTTTTTGAAGGCTATAGATGAAATGGACAAGTGTTATAGCCACTAATTGGCTATACTATTGTACTTGCTCTTAGTGATGCATATATGACAATCAATGTGCTTGTTCTTGAAGTTTGAATTTAAAAAGAGTTAAAAAAATTAGAGTCTCTTTGTTTTTGGTTTGATAGGATCATCTTTTCGGAAAAGATAATCCGGTCGGTTCGGATTATCTAGTTGGATCGGATCATCCTTTAGAAAGAGTGTATTGGAAACATTGCACGTATCGGCTGATCAATGGGATCGTTGTAACATAGAGGTGTATTGTTGTTCTTGTACATATCGCATCATTCTTTTGCAACGGATGATCAAATGAATCATTGGGCCAGAGAGCACGTCTTTAGAGTATTGAGCCAAAAAAATTGTTTAGAAAAAGTATTGAGACAATTCAAAGTGTTCCGTTGGGTTGGTGACTTTTGGGTCTTTACACCTTTTTTAAGAGGACTTTGTAATGAGGTTCTTGATGATGCTTTTAGCTTAATGGTGAGTTATTTATAACGGGACCATGATATGGAATGTTTTACTTATGTGCTAAGCAAAATTGGCAAAATGGTAAGCATAGATGGCTAGATGGCTTTAGACTTTTAGGGTTAAGTGCATATGGTTGCATGATACATATTTTTGATTAATGTAAGTTAAATTATGAAGAACTTACGCTTAGACATTGTTTCTTTGTCTTTCAGGTGGCTTAAAGTCAACAATAGTCAACGGTGAGGAGGACTGGGTATTAGTTGAGAGAACCAAGGTACATAACAATCATGAATGCCAGATGAGATAGTTGAGTTCAAGCAAGACACATAGTGGTCAAGGACATCAAAGGCAAGGTTCGAGAGACATGTTGCATCAATTGGCTTGGTCGGTGCAAGTGCGTTGGTAGTCCCGTGGAACCAGGATAGAGAGACTTGCCAATGCGAGACAAATGTAACATCCAAAAAATTAGCTTTTATTTATTTGAGTTTTTTTGAGTTTTTCTAGAATTTATTTTCTCTTTTCTTTTTATTTAAGCGTAGAACTAGGAAAAAGACTCCATGTGTTTAATTGAAGCCCAATGTGAATCATTTTACTTTTCTTGAGTTCCCCTTGCTTTGTAGTATTTATAAGAATTTTTGTGGATTTTTAGCTCTATTTTGCTATTTTTTAAGCTTTTCTTGAAGTACTTAGCCTTTAATTATTCGAAAACTCTTTTACTTCCTGAAAAATCCCTTGGGCCGAAACCCTGGTTGATCTAATTTCTCTCTGCATGATATGTAGCGTTAGCCCACATAACCCACGCATTGGCCTGGCCTTTCTCCTCCCGTGCATTCCCCTATTGGCCCACGGGCTCACCCTGGTAGTTGCCCTTCTCTCATTACCATCATGGCCCCACCTGTCATCCCCTTCCTCCTACCTTCCTTTCTTCCTTCTCACGCTCGTGCCACCGTCTCAAGCTTGGATTTGGTTTCCTTCTGCGCCACCACCATTTTTTGTACGGATAATCCATTTTTTATTCGAAATTACATAAATATACCCGCGGGAAATTTTTTTACAAAAATAGGCTCGATCGCCGAATGGTTGGGCGATCGAGCCTATCGCCTAACTGCATCGCGACACAATTTGTCTCATTGCCGCGAGAGCAACTACATCCGATCGCTCTTCGTTAGCGACTAGCATGCGATCGCTCTTCGTTTAGCGACTAGCATGCGATCGCCATCCCGTAGGCGATCGCATGTAGCCCCGTGTTTTGTTTTAGATTTTGTGAATTTTGTAACGTTGAGCGGGTAAAAATACGGTGAAGTTGTAATAAAAGTTTATGTTCATTGTATATTGTAGGTGTGCAAAAGTTTTAAAATTTTTTTCATGAAAGATTGAGTACGAGCGATCGATACATACACCGTTAAGTGAGATAGTTTATGTGCGGAGAGAGATAATAGACTTATGTAAATTTAAATAAACTTCATATTATAACTGTGAGTAACATGCCGCATGTTTTTCATTACATGCATAAATACATAGCATCTGCAGCGTCGCCTCACTAGTCACTCTGGTGTGCCCGTCACCGCGCCGCGTCCTCCCATACGGCCTCGCTTAGCTCTCCTCGGTGCAGCGGGTTAGGGCGATCCGAAAAAGTAAAGCGAGGAGGAGGTGTCTATCCGCGGGGCGGGGCGAGTCACCGCACCTCGGTGTGTGCTCTCGGTGCACCGGGAGGGCAGCGGCGAAAGAACTGCGGTGCGGCGTCGGAGTAGTGTCCATGCCACTCCGGTGTAGACGCGAAAAATCGGTCCACTTCCTCCGGCACGGGAGATACCGGAGACGCCGTCTTTGCTGGTAAGTACGCAATATTAATTACGTTAGTTCGTTGCATGTCGTCTTCGGATAAACACGATATAAGAACCTCTGCGTGCGTGCACGGTGCCATCCACGCGGGGAGGGGCGTACACCCCTGCGTAGAAGGCGTGAAGTGAACCGGTGTAGGAGGCCCCGCCAGCCGAACCCCGGCTGCTCGGGTGAGGTGGTGGAGGACGTATCACGTAGGTGCACGAGTGGTGCCACGCTGGTCGGGGTGGACGAGCGATCGAAGCGGTGGCGTGGAGACCGCGGTAGCCTCGTGCGAGAGAGTAGGCTAACGATCGTCTACACCGTCGTGCACCCGACGCGCAAAGTCGATGCCCTCCTCATGGGTCGTGCGCACCATCGAGAGCCTCTCGATCGCCCCGAGTCGAGGCATAGGCGTAACCGACGTCGACCGGACACAAAGACATGAAATGGTTGATTATCGAAGCGACATTACCATTTGGGAATCTTTGAAATGACATGAAACGTCCGCGATGTGGCGTCGCGCGCGAAGTCGAGAGTGCGTGTCCGTCGAGCGGCGGCGTGTGTGGCGGCGGGTCTACCACATATACGAGCACAGTGCGGGTCCGCGGTGGTACCAGTAGCAGTACTCAGCGTACTCCTGGCGGCGTGCGGGCTGTCCTCCTCCACGCGATCGTCGGCGCACCGCCACCTCCGACCCATGGCTGCATCCTCAACGACCGATCGGTGCCTCTTTTCACTCCCTTCGCGCTTTGCTGCGTATAGAACCATTCTCGGATGTGAGATACTTGCGAACGCGATGGTAAGTATGTAAATATTTAGCGAAACGATCACTCACCCGTGCGTGGCGCGGAATCGATGGTCCGGCGGTGCGAGAACCGCCGCCGTAGCCCGAATCGCCGCATCACCGTGGGTGCGTAGTCCTCCACGTAGATGAGGTACACGAGCTTCGGCGGGTGAGCGGCTTGCCACGCCACGCCAAAGTGAGGACAACCCGCCAGAGCACGGGCTGAATCGCCATATCTGCGTCGGCTCCAGCGCCGCGTCGTCCGTGTGATGCGGTCGAGCCGCTCCACAAAGACCCGATGCGCGCGTGACACGCACGTCGCGTGAATCGTACTGCAAGAAATATAAGTGTTTAGAATGACGATCGTCAATAAGGCGAAATAGTTGGTCGTGATAATACTTACTCGACGACGGCACGAGATAGAACCCATCGTCGGCGGTCAACGTCTCCCTTGGATACATCTCGGGCCGTGCGGGCCCATGTCGTCTAACACAGTCGCCCGAGGCTTAAGCGCTCGAACGACCACAAGCTGCGATAGCGGCGGACAGCCGGTGAGGATCGAGTTCGCCTTGACCTCGTGCACGCATCGCATAGGGCGCGATGCGTCGCGGCAAGCACGGCCGATCCCGGTGACCGGTGGGGCTCGCCGTCGGCGATCGCCCTCGCATAGCGATAAGGCGCGCATCCACCGTGTTGCCGTGGTGGTGGTGAAAAGCACTCAACCAAACAGCCACAAAGACGTCGCCTCGGTGGCGCGCCACCGGTGATCGTCTGCT
The DNA here is from genome assembly GCA_036346575.1 of Dendrocalamus sinicus. Lineage (NCBI taxonomy): Eukaryota > Viridiplantae > Streptophyta > Magnoliopsida > Poales > Poaceae > Dendrocalamus > Dendrocalamus sinicus. The sequence continues at coordinate 10,094,402 of CM070648.1, forward strand.
GTGGAACCATGCGCTCCACGAATTCAAACAAGTTGTTATTAGTACGTGATACCACAAATAAGCGGTTGGGCGACACGATCGAATGTAAAAACCACGTGCGATGCTGTGTGAGCCACCTCGGCGTCGGCCCATGGGTGCGCGCCTCGGAACACGTGGTGCGAGGTCGGTGGAACGACACCCTCGAATCGCCAGCGGTCGGGCGCCCGATCGTGTGGGGCCTCCGGTAGGAAGGCAGCGTCTCCCGCGATCGGAAGGCCAAGGAGCAGGGACACGTCCTCCAGGGTCGGCGTCATCTCCCCGAATGGGAGGTGGAAAGTGTGCGTCTCGGGCCGCCAACGGTCCACCAAAGCCGTCAGCAGGGAACGGTCGAACGGGAAGCGTCGTGATCGCTCCCCGCCCGCCTCGTCCCCGCCCGCCTCGTCCCCGCCAGCGCCTGCATCCTCGTCCGTGGCCTGCACCATCCGGGCAAGAGGGAGTAGCCCGGCATCCCGCAGCCTGCAAACAAAGTGAAGGTCAGCACGGAATGAACTTACGGTCGCACTAAACGCTGGAGTAGTGCAAACTGGCGATCCAACGAGTCGAGTCTCGAGCCACGCGAGGTGTGCGTGTCCCACCACTCCCGGTGAGGTGGCTCGTCCGTGCTCCCGGTGTCGGCACTAGGCGGAAGCGCGATGAGAGCGGTCCACGTGCTCGTCCAACAGCGCGTACTGCCACTCGGAGGCACGTCTAGCACGAGTCATACCTGCAAAATTTGTACAATAATTTCTACATTAAATTTTCTACATCTAAATTTATACAATAATTTCAATATTAAATTTCCTATATCTAAATTTGTACACTAAACTTTCTACATCTAAATTTCTACATTAAATTTTCTACACTACATTTTGTAAACTATTTTTGTACACTAACTATCTTTCTACACTAAATTATCTACACTAACTATCTTTCTACACTAAATTATCTACACTAACTATCTTTCTACACTAAATTATCTACACTAACTATCTTTCTACACTAAATTATCTAAACTAATTATCTACACTAATTATCTACACTAACTAATTTTCTAAACTAATTATCTACACTAATATGCAGTCGCCCAACGGTTGGGCGACTGGAGTTAATCGCCGAACGGTTGGGCGACTGGAGTTAATCGTCCAACGGTTGGCAGACTCTCCAGCTGCCGCGGTCTGGTTGGGCGATAGGCTTCAGTCGCCCAACCATTCGGCGACTAGAGCCTATTTTTGTAAAAAAATTTCCCGCGGGTATATTTATGTAATTTCGAATAAAAAATGGATTATCTGTACAAAAAATTCTTTTTTGGAATTGCTTTGTCACGCGCACTATTGGACTCCAATTCCCCTAAACCTCGTGCTTCCTTGCATTCCATATCTCCCCTTTCCTTTCTCTCCTCTTTCCCAATTTGCGCCACCATGATTTTGATGAGAAATTGTCGCACCATGTTCCAGCCCCGAGGCTATAAAGGGCTCCTCGAGCACCTCCTAACACCACACCCCACTGCCCCCATCCTTGAATCGCTCCCAAGCCCTAATTCGATTGTGGCGAGTAATCCCGACCATCTGAAGCACTGTCAAGTCATGCCGTCAACACCATCATCATCTCTGTGCCGACACCGACCTTGTCCACACCTTCGTTATGCTTCTTCTTCACCAGAACGCCATCGCCGACACAAACCGAACTTTGACCACTGCCCTTGCTCATCGCTGGTTGTCTCCACTTGTTCCTGAGCACTTCAACGAGGTGAATCAGAACCCCCTCATCCCCTCTCTCTGTTACACTCGACACCACCCTATGCCACTCACCAGAGCATCAACAAGCCTCGCAACTTGCTGCCGGTCGAGCCACGTCAGCGCACAGGTACGTGTGGCACAACTGCCCATTAGCCTCCCATACCACACCATGCAAGCATAGTCCTGGCCCATCGTGGACCAGGCATCGTCTGTGGACCCAGTCCATAGACCTGGGCCCATATCAGTCTCTATAAATATTTTTTAAAGAAAATAATTCAGCTAAAATTCAAAAACTCCTAATGATATCATCATGACGGTTAATCCGATTTTTCCTTTAGAAAAATAATTTAGCCAAAATCTATATTGTTTACTGACATCATAATTATCATGTCCTATAGGAAATTAAATCCATAAATTAAATCGAATAATTTCTTTATCATTTTCTTATTTCAAAACTTCCGAAAGCTCATTCTCTTTTATCCTAGCTCCAAATGAACCCGTTCTTTTCATAAACTCATCTGAAATACCAATCTACCCATTTTTGCCTTTCTTTTGAATTTTGGAGTTTTTTGAATTTTTATTTAGTTTGTTTGGTTATTTTCAGTTGTAGACTACGACGTTTCTAATGAGTACGACTTTGACGACTCTCACCAATCCATGGAGTAAGGCAAGTTACATACCTTGACCATGTTGATCTCAGTTTACAAAAAAAATTATGTTATTTTAAATTATTCTGCATTCTTATGTTTATTCAATGTATTTCAATTCCAGTTTTAAATTATTAGTTAATATCTACTTGTTATGACCATTTTGACATTGAACACTTAATTCCTTGTCACTCTAGAATAAAACTCTGGTTAGTACATTAGTATTAACTAAAATATTTTGTAAAATTGCTTAGACTTGCTGAGATAATTTTAAACCTTTTTCACATAAAATGATGAGTTTTAAAATGTATTTTTGACTTTGGTGAGTCAAGAAGGACTATGAAAAATTTGACAAAAAAATAAAACTTGGTTTAGACTTAAGCAAATGGTTAGATTGTGGATGCTTGCTAGCATACGTTGCTGCTCGGTGGTTCAATGTGGGTGCTTGGCATAAGGGATATGTGGAAAGTATGCCTAACTCAATTAAGGATCGGTCTGTGAACTACTGCTACAAAACCTATTATACTACCACAATGCTGGTATGAGACAGTCCTGGCTAACTAATTTGCAGGCACCAACTTGAGTTTTGCTCTAGCTAGGCTAAATGTGGACGTGACGTAGGCCACAAGAAGTCTCACACTGCATAAGAAGGGGTCCCAACTTAGTGGATTCTATGTTATGATGAAACCATAGTAGAGGCATAACCAGGTTGATGATTTTGTATTGTAAAAACCTTGTGATAATCTCTTAGTCACACACCTTCGAAAGTGTGTCAGATGGACATATGAGTTGATTATCTCTTGTGGGTAAAGTTGGACCACCCTACAGAGTGTATAAACTATCTTAGATGGCCATACCCACGGTCATGGGCATGCCGAGTAATGTTGTTCACAGGTTAGACTTTACTTTTTGAAAATATGGTAAAAATGAACTTGTTGGAATCTTTTTGGAGGAAGATGGTCCATGTGGGATACCCGTGGTTAGGTCAGTGTTAGGTTGAAGCTGCACCAACAGTATTAATTTGCTTAAATTACCGTTTTTACTTATTGTATTAAATTCAATAGTTTCACAACTATTTATTGTATTTATTTAAACTTCAGCTTTACGCTCAAATAACTCTATATACCTTCGGTTGTTGCCCTTATATTAATAATGCATCTTCCCGTGTAACTTGTGGGGTATATTTTTGTACTCATCCTTACTTAATTCTATTGCTCAAAAGAGGACGACTTCAACTACGATGAAAATCAAGACGAGTACGTCATGTCTTATTGTCGTTTGCCTGTGAACAAGCTTATTGGACTTCTTCACTTTATTTACTATCTTCCGCTGTTATTTACTTTATATTTGACCTATGGACCGTGGAGATGTAAAACTTGGCCATAAGGCCCATACTCTTTTATTTAATAAAGTTGATCATTATACATAATATGTATCCCTGATACCACTGTGTGCACTAACTTTTCCTGAACTAGTGTGATTGACACATAGGATCTAGAGGTATTGCTCCTGGGTCTGATAGCAAGCCATTGGTGAACCTATACTTGTCAAGCATACAGATTGCTTACAAGTGAAGGATGTGACCGGGTCAAGGCATGAGTATTTTGGTACTTTGCCAAATACTAGAAAAGGAGAAAGCCCAAAACCAAGGTGCTTGGGGAAGACGGTTTAGGTCATAGAGAAGATAAGGATCAAGATCTAATGTATTCGGGCTTATATGCATTAAAAAGCGTGCAAAAGAGTTGTGTAAGTGAAAAACCGATTAAGATGTGGGTTTGCGTGTTTCCCATGTGTGAAGTAGATAGTATCCACTAAATGTTAATATTATGGTCCAATAGAGAGAGGGGAGGTGCTTGCCTCCTTTGTATAAGGGAAGAATGGAGAGGAATGTATCTCATCTCTTTAAGCCTCAAGAGAGTAGTTGTATTAGGAGTAAGGAAGTTTTGTATGAGTATTGTCTTGGGGCTCTTGTCCTTCTAAGGAAGTGGATGCAAACCTTCATTCTCAAGAAGAAATAGATCCTTCAAATTCGTGTAAGAAGTTGTATTCTTGTTTAAAATGTTATTTTCTTGATTTGAGTATTTATTTGTCTCTTCTTCTTCTCTTCTTAGCTTTACTTTGTACCAAAGATGTGTAAACGATGCGAAATCTCCTGGAGGTTAGATCCCATTTATCTAGGCACCTATCTTAACAATTCCTTGAAGGTGCTTGTGTTTGGTCTTATTTTGGGTAAATCTTGTCCCATCTTTACTCATGAGGTTTTGGTTAGGGTTTTGCTGTTCTTAGGCTTGCTAAGATGTGTAAGAGTTTATCTAAACCCACCTTAACCATTATTTACCTACGAGAAAGTTCTAATTGCAAGTTTGATGTTGTGCTTGGTTTACTAGTTCTTGATTATGGTTTGTTACATCTACTAATATTTCTTCATCAAGTTTTAATTTTGATTTACTTTTTGGATTTGTGATGGGTGAAGAACATGTATACTTGATTCCAAGTTAATTGAACATCCAATCACCAAGTTTGGTTTGATTTGGTTTGAGTTAGTGTTCTTTTAGTCCAATCAAATCATCACATTGACCCTTTTCAAACAGATCATCCTTTTGACAGTTTTTCGCAAGAGTTGGTGTGCTTATCTCGACTTCTTGAGGTGTTTCACTGTATGCTTTAAGATCCTGATATTCGTAACTTCTTATTTCTATTGGATCTATTGGAGTAAAAAAAAATTAGAATAAAAGTAAAAATATGTCTACTATTCACCCCTGGTAGCCGACTATCGATCCTACAGTGGAAAAGCACTTTGAGTGCGCGTCTTTACGTGCTACCTTCACCGTGACTGATCCACGCGTACAATTCACGGACTTCTCTTTATGGACGAAGAGACTTGCGAGAAGGAACTCTGCGTTCCTAAGCAAAGCAAGGGCCAACATAAAAAAGCACACGATGCACAGATAGAGGCAGCACACTACATGACGCGGGTTGAATATATTCGTATCGATCGATCTCTCTCTGTGTAATCGGGCGACGATTCGGGAAGAGAAAAAGAACATGATTCTTAAATCTTAACTAGTATGTGTTCTCAACTCTCAACTGTTCAATCACATTATAAAAGAATCAAATTAAGGTGTCCATAAAAAATGTGCACTCTATGTTTTCACGGTGGTCGATCTAAACCGTCTATTTGGCTTGCATGTCCATGTATAGCACGTCGTAACTCCATTCTAATATACGCAGAGTCTCCACAGACAGCCGTCCAGGCGTAATTTTTCCTGGGAGTTCGGGGGATTAAGTTTGGATGAACAGTTCATGTGCATATCAGCCGTCCATAATCTTTACCACGTAAGATTTCTGATGATATAAATGAGAGAGAATGGAGAAAGATAAAGAAGTCGTCTGTCAGGCAACAGATGATTTATAAGGCACTTATACATGGCTTTTATGTTGTTGTATTCATGCCATCTGTATACCAGCTATTTATCTCAGGGTCTGTTCTTTTTAGCTGCGGCTTGTGGTTTTTGGGCTGTTTGTACGAGAGATTACAGAGTAACAGAAACTCACGTGCGGTTTTTGCCAATATAAATGAAGTCAGTAAAGTATGTACTACAATTAACTAATAAACCCTATCTTGAAAAAATACTCCGTTTAAAAGCTAGTTACTGTAGAAAAGTCGAAAAGCAATTTTTAGAAGCTGAAAAGAACAGGACCTCATTTTGTGGACGATAAGATCTTATATAGATACTTATTATATAATTTATGTTTATTTGTTTTTCTATAGATGATATAGATAATAGTACAGTCTACAAACAATAACCATATGCACGTGTATACAGATGGTTTGGTTAGAAAGACTCGGCAAAGTCTGCCACTTTGACTTTGCACGTAAGAGCCCGGGAGTATCTGCGTCGGATGATGCTCTCTGCAAGGCATCTTCCTCTTTCATGTGCTCCTATTTTTGACCGTCCAGGATTGGAACTGCACTCCTTGTCCTGAAAATGACTTACGAGTTTGTACTTCATTCAGAGGTGTGTTAGGTTGGGACGTTTGAAAGAAAAGGAAAAATTGAGGACAATGATGTCCATGCTTTATAACAAGGAGTTACATCAAACACAATTGTTTGTTACATCAGCCTACCATAATTATTTTAGTGGAAGGTCCCTCTAGAAAAGAATTTAGCGGAGGGTTGGTTAGTGAATATCGACATCGATCCCTCATTGGAAAAAAAATGAACTGATTAGAAATGTACATCCACTTGGGAAAAAAAGTATTAACACTTTGTCTTGAGTTAAAAATTTGAAGCTATGTAGACAGATACATGGATTAATTAGTCTGAGCGGGTTTAGATTTTCTAAATTTTATTTGGGATTTTTTTTTGGCATTTCATCGTAGCATACTTTTGGCACCATGCAGAAATAGATATAATGCTACAACTTGAACGCAATCAATTATACAAACTATGGGCTTGTACCTTTTAGCTTCAGCTTACACTTTTTGGCTGCGGCTTATGACTTTTAGATTGATCCTGATAGAGAATACGGAGTAACAGAAACTCGTGTGTGGTTTTAGGCGATATAAATGAAGTAGTTACAGTGTGTACTCTAATCAACTTGTATACTCTTTTTGAAAAGACACTTTGTTTGAAAGCTAATTATTGTAAAAAAAAACCGAAAACAACATTTAGAAACTGAAAAGAAGATGCCTTATAATCAGGATTAGGGGCCAACTCAGATAAAATTCATTACATCACCCCACTCAAACGTTTATACTATCTTCATTGAGCATAGTTTTCGGCTATTCTTTTGGGCTGGTGTAAGATAAGCAAGCCGACTAGAGGGGGGTGAACAATAACTTTTAAATTTCTATTTGGATAAAATCGAGTTTATATGCGAAAGTGTAAATCAAATCAGTTTTACACAACGAAATACTAAATGTTGGACCGAAATGGCGACAGAGGGGGGTGAATGTCGAAACTTTAAAAACGAACCCCAAACAGTACTCACTACAACTTCTCCGAAGAAATCAGTGCTATGAAGAAATATGGGTCAATTGTCAACTGAAACCAACTCTCAGGATCCTCAAAAAATACTATAGGTGATTTTCAGAGAGCACAGTGAGCAGACTTTCAGACAAACGACAATAACTTCAAAGTACAAGAAGAGTAGAGATTTTACTCTAGAGATTCTAGTCCAGATATGGGAGATAACCTAACAAATAGCATGAGAAGCACACAGGACTTAATAAAATCAATTTTAAGTCAAGAACTTAGGGTTTGGAACAAATGCTCAAAGATACTGATGAGCTGCATTTAAAATCAAATTCCTACTGTTCTTAAAGCCTTTGCACAAGGAACTTTGCATACATAAAAGCAATACCCTCAGGACTCCTAAGACAAAATCTTAGCCCAAATTGAGAAGGAAAACATGAAATGCACTCAAACCCTAGATTTGCAGGAGAGCTTCAGATGAGAGGCCAAAAACCAAATTTCTCCCAAATCTCCCATTCTTTACTTGTGAGCTTTTGCACTTTACTTAGCAATGACCTCAGGGCTTTGCAAACTAAATCTCAAGTCAAATCCTAAAGGGAATCAAAAGATTCCTTCATCCCCGCATGCAAACCCTAGCTACAGAGGAATAAGCAGAGGAGAGAGCAAAATGGAATCTTTGATTTCTTCCATTGAACTCTAGGGAACAAGATGACCAAAAGGTCTAGAAACTTCATCCCATCACTGAGCAATCCATTTTGCTACTCCAAACTCAAAGAATCAGCTAGAACACCAAAGAGATGAAAATGGACAGAGAATAGTGGCGAGAAATGAGCAGAAAACCCTCAACAACTCAAATGTATTCATTGGAATGGAGATAGAGGATTACAAGTAGGTGAACTACGTCCCCATACATGATTAATACAAAGGATTACTACATTCTCTGCTCACGGAGAAGATTCACACGAGGGATGAGCTCACACTTAGCTCACACAGGAGCTCACTCTCCTCGCCCTCTCAGCATACTCTCTCTGCTAGAATGGAATACATGAATGCCTGAGTAGATGCCTGAATGCTTGAATGGATGCCTTGCCACTGCCTTCTCCTCTCCATTTGAAGGCCAAAGCCTCACCCCAAACTAGCAAATCAAGAAGTGGCATACAATGCCCACTCCACCACCTCACACACCATATGAGGCAATTAGTCAACACTCTTTTTGGAGGGAAACAACCAGCCACCTCCTTCCAAATGCTTGAGTCAAATTACCAATTTGCCCCTCAAGCACCTTCCCGGAAGCTTCCCGCGTCCGGTACCTTGACCGCCTGGACCTCGACTCCTCCACGAGCCTAGTCCGGTCCGTTCCGTCGCGTCTGGCGGCCGCAACCGACATCCAACCGTTCGGACCTCCAACTCATTCCCGAGCCTAGTCCGGTTCTCCGTCGTTGCCGTCGTGTCCGTCACCGGTAGCTCCGCTCGGTTCCTCGTCTCCGACTCGCAACCACCTCACCAAATCGATCATCTTGGCATCACCGACCGTCGGACCTCAACACCTCTTGTGTCTAGTCCGGTCCTTCTCGCCTCACCATGACCTAGCTCAAGTCCTGCGAGTCACACGACAAGCAAACCGTCACATAGCACCGCATTTAAACAAAGATAATCCATAATAGCGCAAGTAAAGGTACTCAATCCTAGAATACCTAAACAAACTCAACCTCACTAAACCAACGTCAATTACTCATCACCAACATGGGGATACCTCCACATGGTCTCTCAATCTCCCCCTTGATGAGTATATTGACAAACACCGAAAAAGCATAAGAATTGAGTTTGTTTACAAGTCAAGTTTGGTCCAAAGAAAGGAAGTGATGCAAATAACCAAGATGACACAAGGAGCAAAAGAAAGAGGAAGTTTTCCTCAAGGCTCCCAAAATGGGCTTTTCAACTATTCTCCCCTTTTGGCAATAAAGACATCAAGCTACTTGGAGGGAAAAGAAAACATGATGTGACTGAATTTTATTCAATACTAAGCAACTAGAGCCATGAAGATTATCCAAAGTGACCATTTAGTATTACACCAAGCCATGACTCAAATGAATGCTATCAAGATCATAACAAAATATGCATAATCAAGCCAAGCCACATAAGTAACAATCTGAGATTTAGATGAATTTCTTAACATGTCAAGCCATGCAAGATCAAAGTCTAGCTAAAGGTATCCAAAGATGATGCAAGCCATGTCAATAATCTAAGTGGAATCAAGAAGCTAGAATTGAGCCATTTAATAGTGCTACAGGTTCAGGAATTAATCATTAAGTACTTGGTTCTTTTGGAAGTTAAGCAAATTTGGCACAATTGACATTTTCTTTTGAAACTCATGGTCGTTTCCAATCAAAATTTTGTCATGTGCTAGATCTCAAGCCTTATGCGACCATTCCAAGCGAGAAGCTTAAGGAGATGATCTTGCTCATCCAAAACTCCCCCTGAGTTCATGCCGAGTGCAATGGCAAGCAGTCTCATGAGAAAGAATTGGTGAGATCAGTTTTTTCGCACATAAAAAGATCTTTTGCTTTTAAACAATTGTACTAACTCATGAATTATCCAAAAACTATCATAGCTCAATCTAAAGCTCAATTTAAAGATTCAAAGCTCAACTTAGCCTATTTGACATGGCATGAATCATAAGAGGATAACTAAAGACAGACTAATCTCAAGAAGTAACATGACATGTCTTAATTCAAGTTGTGCAATTTTTTTTAATTAACTCATCATGGTAAAGGCTTGACGACACATGTAAAGTCATGATAAATCTAGCAAATGAAGCATAAATCATGGCACGATGTAAAGCATTGTACTTATATCAACTAAGGATAATAATCAAGGCTCCATGCAATTACTATGCAAAATGCTAGAAATGCAGAAAATCCAACTCCTCCTCAACATTAGATGCACTTTTAGTTCAAGTTGAGTTATGTCAATGTTAAGTTCGAAGCTCCCAAATGAACTCCCCAACTAAAGCTATAAAATGAGAAGTCGGCAAAGAAATCAAACAAGGTAGTCCTTAAAGCATAGACAAGATATAGAGGATGCTACGGCTCAGATCGACTCTCATCTACCCCATATGACTCTAGGACTGCTGGGCCAGGTAATCTAGCACACTAAGGAGCAAACACGTGCCTGTCTACCCAAGGGTGGTCCGACCCTTGCTAGAACCTAAAAGTAGTGAGTAGGCTCAACCTAGTGAAGTAGGAGAAGCGCTATGAGAGAAGAACCTAGATCACAAGATGAGAGGAAGAAATCTAAACCACTAGACAAGAGAGAAACACTCTAATCTATCTTGAGAGAACTAACCCAAATGCAACCCAATGAAATGCAAGCAAAATGAGAACAGAAGCATAATATATATGATAGAGCAATAAAGCACGAAACTCCCCTCACTACAGTCCATGAGGACAAACCACCCCAAGCTCTCCCATGACTGAAAACCTAGAGCTATCCAAAGGCTTGGTAAAGATATCACCAACCGGTGCTCACTCTCCACAAATCGGAGCACTATGTCACCCTTCTCCACATGGTCTCTAAGGAAGTGATATCGAATGTCTATATGCTTGGTCCGGAATCTTGCCTGGGTTCTTAGCAATGTTAATAGCACTAGTGTTATCACAAAAGAGTGGAACACTGTCTATAACTAACCCAAAGTCCCGAGGTTGAAGCCATCAAAGTATCTGTCTGCAACAGAATCGGTGCGACAACATACTCGACCTCTGCGGTGGATATGCAACAGGACTACTTCCTAGAAGACCAAGAGACAAGAGAAGTGCCAATGAATTGGCGGTGCGGAAGTGCTCTTCCTATCTATCCTACACACCGCAAAGTCTGCGTCAGAAGGCTCTAAGGGAGAGACAGGGAAGAGGAAGAGTACCGAATACCATAGTCAATGGTAGCTCGAAGGTACCGAAGAATGCGCTTCACCGCTTTGGCGGTGAGATCGCGAGAGAAGCTCAAACCGGGCACAAAGACACACGAGAAAGTGTATGTCCGGTCTCGAGCGATGAGGTATAAGAGGAGCCGATCATACTCTGTACTCTTTCTGATCAACTGGCTCACCATCCTCATCTGGGTCAAGTGAAGCTGTAGAAGCCATGGGTGTTGACACAGGCTTACCATCACTCATGTCAAAGCGTCTCAGGAGATCACGAGTGTACTTGCCCGATGCAAGAAAGTACCCTCCAGTCCGCTTGATCGGAAGCCAAGGAAGAAACTTAGCTCGCCCATCATGCTCATCTCAAACTCCGAGCTCATGACATCGGAAAACTGGGAAACGAGAGCATGCGAGGAGCCGCCAAAGATGATGTCATCCACATAGATCTGGACGAGCAGAAGATCTGTGCCATGCCGGCGAATGAACAAGGTCTTGTCTACTTTACCCATGTCAAAACCATGACTCAACAAGTAGGACTTAAGCCTCTCATACCAAGCTCTAGGAGCCTGCTTAAGTCCATACAAAGCTTTGGAAAGCTTGAAAACATGGTTGGGTATTTGGGGTTTTCGAAACCAGGAGGCTGTCTCACATAGACTTCTTCCTCAATGAATCCATTAAGGAAGGCACTCTTGACGTCCATCTGGTAAAGCTTGAAACCCTTAGAAGCCGCGAAAGCAAGCAGGATTCTAATGGCCTCAAGTCTAGCTACAGGAGCAAAGGTCTCCTCGAAATCAAGACCCTCAACCTGAGAGAACCCCTGCGCTACCAGTCTAGCCTTGTTTCGAATAACCACTCCATCCTCGCTCTGCTTGTTCTTGAACACCCACTTAGTACCAATGATATTGTGACCTCGTGGGGGCTCGACAAGCGACCAGACCTTGTTTCTCTCGAAATTCTCTAGCTCCTCATGCATGGCATTGACCCAAGACTCATCAGATAGAGCATGAAAAACGTCCTTGGGCTCAAAGGAGGCGACAAAGGCAGAATGGAGACAGAATTGAGACATGCCGATTTTGAGCAGTGACTCGCTCAAAGAGGTCTCCAATAATCTGCTCGGAAGGATGCCTTTTACGGATATGTCGGGGAGGCTCTGGATGAGAAGAAGAGGTGGCCTCTACCTCATGAGCTGAAGAGGTAGGAACAGAGCCACTAGCTCCCGAGGAAGCAGAAGGCATGGGCTGATCTCCTTGAGGTGCGGTGGAAGAAGGCACCTCTGGGGGTGGAGGATGAGGGACTGGATCGGGTAGACACCCTCATCTCCATCGTCCTCATCATCCACGAAGATGGTCTCGCATCGCTCTAAAGAACTCGAGATATCGGGCCTAGTCCCGGGTGGCCTCGTCGAAAGTCACCTCACGAGTCTCTACCATTTTGCTAGACTCAGATTCCAGGACCCTATAAGCCCGCGAAGAAGGCGAGTAACCTAAAAAGATCCCATCACAAGAACGTGACTCGAACTTATCTAGGTTCCCGGACTTCAAAATAAAGCACTTGCATCCAAACACACGAAAATGCGAGACGCTGGGCTTTCGCCCATATCTCAACTCATAAGAAGTGCGATGCAAGTGTGCCCTGAGAAAAACTCGATTTGAAACATGGCACGCAGTGGCTATAGCCTCAGCCCAAAACTTCCTCGGTGTAGAGTACTCATCAAGCATCGTCCTGGCCATCTCAACCAGGGTACGGTTCTTCCTCTCCACAACGCCATTCTGCTGAGGGACGTATGGAGAAGAGAACTAGTGCTCTACACCGGTCTCATCGCAAAATCTCTCAAAGTAGGAATTCTTGAACTCTGTGCCATTGTCACTGCGGATCGCTCGCAAGGCACCCGGGAGCTCAACAGAAAGCCTACTAAGCAAACCCCGAAAATGGGTATACGTCTCATCCTTCGAGGCCAAGAAAAACACCCAAGAATACCTCGAGAAGTCATCGACCACGACAAGGACATACCACTTCCCTCCGGCTGACTGCACTCGAGCTGGCCCAACAGTGTCCATATGGAGCAGCTGTCCCGGTGCATCGGTCATGGTCATAGTGACCGGAGGATGTGAAGCAGCAACCATCTTGCCGTGCCGGCATGGAGCACAAACTAGATCTTTGACCATCTTGAGTTTCGGCAAACCACGAATGAGATCGTGGCTGCTAACTCGGGTCAAATGGTCAAATCCAATATGACCAAGTCTCCTATGCCAGAAAGAAAGGTCACGGGACTCAGAAGCAACTAAACACCTAAGAGGATCACCAGAAGATTCAACAAAATCAGCACGAAAAATCCTCCCATAACGAGAAATCCATAAACGGACTACCAAGAATCAAGAATTTTACAATTGTTTTCTTGAAGCTCACCTCATAACCGTCATCGGTAAGCTGAGAAACCGAAAGCAAATTATACTGCAGCTTACTAACCAAAGCAACATCTCTCAAAAGAAATGAATCATTAACCCTCACAGTACCTTTGGCGATGATGCGCCCAGATGAAGCATCTCCGAAGGTGATCGTCTCATCACCTGGAGCACGGGCTAAGGAAGAGAACCAACGGGAGTCTCCGGTCATGTGTCGTGAACACCCGGAGTCTACAAGCCAAACCTCTCCCTTCCCAGCCCGGCGAACCTGAGTCAAGCAGAGAGTAAAGTCTCAGTACTGGGGTAAATCAAGAGTGATTTTGGCACCCAATACTGAACCACACGTCGAGCAGATAAAGCGATCAAGCACGATCGACCTCTATCTACCCTATGCTCTCGTGACTCAAAGAAGCGATGGTCCATGAGCGGACTGAAGGCGTTGTTGGGTCCGATCACACGGAAAGCAAGTCGAGTACCAACAACACGCTGATCACGCCGCGGGTAGCTTGTCTCGACGGGAAGCGAGATGTACCCTCGGGACGGCGGAAGTCATGATCAAGAGCGTATGAGGACGAAACCGAAAGACTCGGAAAAACCAAGTCCTCGATGCTGCCCAAACCCATCAACAGCGAGATAGCCTAGACCTCGTCTTGGTCCTAGGTGCACTCGAGTGCAGGGCGACCACGAATACGCCTAAGTGCCTCAGCACGGTCTCTACGCGCAATCTTGGCGCGCCTGAAGCATCGATCGACCGTATGTCCATCCTTCTGACAGAAGGTGCAGTGATACTTCACCTTCTGAGAGGTGGAAGTAGCACGAGAAGACTTCGGCTTCTGAGAGGCCGAAGCAGCAGGTGGAATCACCTTGCTGTCAGATATCCCTTGGACAAAGCCCACTGATTTGAATTTGACCTCATCAGACCTGGGCTCAACCTCGATCACACCTCCTACTATGGGTCTGAGAATAGCAGGAGCATGCTTCCTCATGTCCTCATAAAAATCATATCCTAGACCTTGATTAAATCTGCAAATTTTAGACTGGTCTAGAATAAGATTAAGCTTCTTCTTGCCTCCTACAAACCTCTCGAGAGTGTTCATAAGATCGACACTCCCGAAAGAGAGAGTGCAAGAAGAGCGAGGAGAAGAGGGAACAGCGAGAGGGTAAGGGAGCGAGAAGAAGAACCAACAAGAGAGGAAAGAATGGCTTGTGCACGCACAACCGACTGATGGGACAGTCCTACTACTAGCAGGTTGGCTCACGTCGCTAGGCGTCTCTACCTTACCACAGGCTTCTCCCCACACCAACAATCACATCACAATCAGTTGATGGCTTCACTAGTTGATCCTTAGTTAGCTTCACGCATTTTTCATTCAAAGCAACGAGTTCAAGTTTTAGTTTATCACAACTAATGCATGGTGAGCTAACAGGGTCCTTAGTCGCAAACTGAGCCATTTTCTTATTAGTGTCAATCATTTCTTGAAACCGCTTGGAAACAGATTCAAGTTCAGCGATTAATTTAGGACAGTTCGAACACGGCGGATGGCTCAAGCAACCAAGAATACAACTCAGATATCTTATGATCTGCCCGTTTTAGGTTCATTTTCAAATTATTGCAATTTTTACAAGACTCGGGCAGATCAAGGAGCATGGCATAAGGTCCTCCAGCAGCAATGTCCTTATCCTCACATGAGGTGGGAGAAGTAGTCTCATCAGTAGTAAGTAGGGTAACAGCCATCCTACTCAACTCTAACTCAGCAAGTAGACTATCATTCTTCACCTTAACAGCATCAAGCTCAGAGGACACACTATCATGCGAGGTCCTTAATTTCTCCAAATCAACCAACAAAGCAGAGCATGTATCACAATTATCACTAGGAGGATCAGATGTAAGAGCAATAATCTCCAGTGACAATCTATCTACTTCCTTCTCCAACTCAGTACACCTAGCCCTAGCTCTAGCATGAAAACCACCTAGCTTAAGAAAAGCTTGATTGAGCTGGTCGTAGGAAGGGCATACCTCGTCCGAGTCGAGTCTGCTCATTGTCGCTCGATTCGCCCTCGAGGCCATGAAGCACATGCCATCAAGTCCTCGCCATCCTTGGGATCTTGCTCGTCCTTCCCATCGTCGTCACTCCACCCTCCACCTCGCCGAGATCGAGGTCGTCGAAGCGGTGAGGACGCGATGGAAGAGCTTCTTGGCTTTGCCAAGGTTGCGAACTTCTTCTCTTTGCTCGGTGCTTCTTGAAACGGTTCTTGTCGGTGTAGACGTTCTTGCTCGAACCGCCGAGTCGTTCTTGCCCTCCAACTTGGGGCGGTTGCCGAATGTGGTTAGGGCCACCACACTCGAAGCAAATCACGGGTCCTTGTCTCTTCTGTCCCTCCTCCTCTTGTAAGCATGAGAAAACTTCCGAGCTAGGAGGGCGGTTGCTCATCCTCAAGCTGCTCTAGCGATCATCGATTCGTCACGAGAGAGCGGCGAGGAGAAACCACAAAGCGAATCGAAGAAGACCCATAAGCTGAATCGGGATCGGTGACTAGAGCCATCGATTGTGACTTCGACTTGCGAGACAATGTCAATCTCGTGAGTCTTGAGACGCGAGTACAGCGCATCAAGAGTCAAAGTCGAGAGGTCCGTGGTGTCCTTGATGGTCGTCACTTTCATCTCCCAAACACGAAGGTCGAGCGCGGCAAGCATCGGACGAGCGTTGTCCGAGTCGGGTATGTGAGACCAAGCGCTCGAGATTGCTCAAGATCTTGTGAAAGCGTGCAAAACACTCATCCAAAGACTCACGATAAGCATCTCGAACTTGTTATAGTCCCGCTTGAATCGGTCTGCCGCACCGTCTTAATCTGGAGGTGCCCTCATGGTAAGCATCGAGGTTTCCCAAATATCGAAGCGGACGAAAGATGAGATATGCGGTCAAACTCGCTACAACTCAAACCTTGGATGATGATGTTCCTTGCCTTTGCATTCGCCTCAACATCAGCCATATTCCGGCATTGATGTCCTCATCGGCGAGAACGAGATAACGCACCTTCACCTTCCGCGGATGGCATATCCTTGAGCACGGATGTAAGTCTCCATCCGGCTTTTCGAAACGGATAATCCATGCCATCAAAGATCGGAGCCTTGGTGGAATACTTGTCCGTCGCCATGGCTCTTGAGACCGGTTAAGATCTATTGAGAAGAGCTAACCGGCTCTGATACCAATTGTTGGACCGAAATGGCGACAGAGGGGGGGTGAATATCGAAACTTTAAAAACGAACCCCAAACAGTACTCACTACAACTTCTCCGAAGAAATCAGTGCTATGAAGAAATATGGGTCAATTGTCAACTGAAACCAACTCTCAGGATCCTCAAAAAATACTATAGGTGATTTTCAGAGAGCACAGTGAGCAGACTTTCAGACAAACGACAATAACTTCAAAGTACAAGAAGAGTAGAGATTTTACTCTAGAGATTCTAGTCCAGATATGGGAGATAACCTAACAAATAGCATGAGAAGCACACAGGACTTAATAAAATCAATTTTAAGTCAAGAACTTAGGGTTTGGAACAAATGCTCAAAGATACAGTGAGCTGCATTTAAAATCAAATTCCCTTCTGTTCTTAAAGCCTTTGCACAAGGAACTTTGCATACATAAAAGCAATACCCTCAGGACTCCTAAGACAAAATCTTAGCCCAAATTGAGAAGGAAAACATGAAATGCACTCAAACCCTAGATTTGCAGGAGAGCTTCAGATGAGAGGCCAAAAACCAAATTTCTCTCAAATCTCCCATTCTTTACTTGTGAGCTTTTGCACTTTACTTAGCAATGACCTCAGGGCTTTGCAAACTAAATCTCAAGTCAAATCCTAAAGGGAATCAAAAGATTCCTTCATCCCCGCATGCAAACCCTAGCTACAGAATAAACAGAGGAGAGAGCAAAATGGAATCTTTGATTTCTTCCATTGAACTCTAGGGAACAAGATGACCAAAAGGTCTAGAAACTTCATCCCATCACTGAGCAATCCATTTTGCTACTCCAAACTCAAAGAATCAGCTAGAACACCAAAGAGATGAAAATGGACAGAGAATAGCTGAAACTGAGAAATGAACAGAAAACCCTCAACAACTCAAATGTATTCATTGGAATGGAGATAGAGGATTACAAGTAGGTGAACTACGTCCCCATACATGATTAATACAAAGGATTACTACATTCTCTGCTCACGGAGAAGATTCACACGAGGGATGAGCTCACACTTAGCTCACACAGGAGCTCACTCTCCTCGCCCTCTCAGCATACTCTCTCTGCTAGAATGGAATACATGAATGCCTGAGTAGATGCCTGAATGCTTGAATGGATGCCTTGCCACTGCCTTCTCCTCTCCATTTGAAGGCCAAAGCCTCACCCCAAACTAGCAAATCAAGAAGTGACATACAATGCCCACTCCACCACCTCACACACCATATGAGGCAATTAGTCAACACTCTTTTTGGAGGGAAACAACCAGCCACCTCCTTCCAAATGCTTGAGTCAAATTACCAATTTGCCCCTCAAGCACCTTCCCGGAAGCTTCCCGCGTCCGGTACCTTGACCGCCTGGACCTCGACTCCTCCCTGAGCCTAGTCCGGTCCGTTCCGTCACGTACGACCGCAACCGACATCCAACCGTTCTGGACCTCCGACTCATTCCTGAGCCTAGTCCCGGTTCTCCCGTCGTTGCCCGTCGTGTCCGTCACCGGTAGCTCCCGCTCCGGTTCCTCGTCTCCCGACTCGCAACCACCTCACCAGCATCGATCATCTTCAGCATCACTGACCGTCTGGACCTCAACACCTCCTGTGTCTAGTCCCGGTCCTTCTCGCCTCACCATGACCTAGCTCCGAAGTCCTGCAGTCACACAGACAAGCAAACCGTCACATAGCACCGCACGAAACAGCATAATCCATAATAGCGCAAGTAAAGGTACTCAATCCTAGAATACCCTAAACAAACTCAACCTCACTAAACCAATGTCAATTACTCATCACCAACATGGGGATACCTCCACATGGTCTCTCACTAAAATATCTAGTTTCACTTAAGTGCACCAACACCTTAAGTCTATGTCAAAGTTTGCAAATTTAGGATGACAAGCAATCAATTCAATTCTATCAATATAAATTGCAAGGATATAAGTGAGCATAAGGAAGTAAATCACAATTGATACATGATGTTTTATTGTGGTGTTTGAAAAACTTATCAGTTGCCCCTAATCTATGTTGAGGTAATACCAAATGAATTATACTGGCTCCATGAATTAAACCAACACCTCAATTACACTACTAGTAGCTCTTTCCCGTTCCAGGTAGGTGCACTCTAACCTTCACAACTCGTTGGGGCTTCTCACAAGTTTCTTTGAGAAGATCATCACCGAACCACAACGCCTTTACACCATCTAAGAATTGACAACCACAAGAGTAACAAGTCAGATGAGCTCACTTAACAAATCAAGCGCCAAAGCTTAAATAGATATGAAATCCACCACCAAGTGCAACACATGTATTTGGATTTTCCTCTCTAAGCTCACTAAATGTAACACATACATATAAGAGATGAGATGGCTTGCTCTTAATTCAAGGATGGAGAAAATAGCACCACCAACTTCTAGCAATGCCCCCAGTTAGCCATAAGGGGGTATTTATATCCCCTACTAAGAAATTAGTCGTTAGAGCAAGAAATTAGCAAAAATTAGTCTGAGGCTGGTACTACCGCCAACTAATGGTCGGTACTACCATCTTCTCTGCAATGGCTAAAAAACTAGCCATTACAGATGCTTCTGGTCAGACCACCCATACAGGGTCTGGTCCAACCGCACAGGCCGGTTAGATCGCCATGAATGCCAGTCAGACCACCTGGCCAAAATCCAGAAAATAGGCCTCTTGGAAAACTACTGCTGGCAACTAATGCCGGGTAGTACCGCAAGGGGCCGGTCGGGTCGCTCTCTGGAGCTGGTCAGACCGCTCGACCAGGGCCAGCCAAATCGTGGCCGGTCAGATCACCAGCACACGGCCAGTCATATCTAGAGATGGCAATGGGTACCCGAAACCTGATACCCGATGGGTTTTTACTCTATTAGGGCATGGGTCTGGGTCAGTGTTCTAACCCATGGGTCTCTTAATGGGCAAAAAACCCAACCCATCGGGTCTGCTGGGTTTGGGTACGTTCCTATAGTACCCAAACTCGTAAACCCATGGGTAATATAAACCCGATCCATTGTAGTTCACCAGGTCAGCCCATTAGCCATTTACAAATTAACCATTTAGATTTTAGCCGAAGCCCCAAGCGGCCAAGGCGCCAAGCCCTCCACGTCGCTGCCGCATATGGCCAAAAGGCCCATAACGAATCAACGCCCATCGGCCCATACGTAACCCTAACCCTAGCGCCCACGGCGACACGACCTCACCCACTCGGTCTCACTCTCGGGCGGCCACTCCTTCAGACCGTCACCCACTCACCTGAATCCCCGTCTCCCCGATTCCTCAGCGGCGGCGCAGATCTGGCGCTCCGCGCACTGCGCTTGGTCGCCGGACTCCAGCTCTCCGTTCTCCGCTCTCCGCTCTCCGCTCGCTCTCCAGTCTCGCCCTCCCATCCCGCTCCTGCTCCCGCCAGGTCGCCACTCTCGCCGCACGCCCTCGCCTTTGGCCATGGCGCTGCCCTCCCGCTCCAACGAAGATGGCCGGTGAACTTCTTCCTTGTTCCTCCTCTCCATTAACCATTGTTGCAGCTCGCGTTACTGACCCCAGAGCCGACGGTCCCTTTTCGAAGGGGCGCATCCGAAGCTGATCGACCGTCGCCGGACCCAAAGGAGAAAGGCAAGGATAGCCATCCACCACACGTTCGTCCTGTGACTCCTGTCCAAGCCGGAGACTCGCCGCCACCGGCCACCCCTCCGTCCCAAGGTTTAATTGTCGGTGTCGGCCCCTCTAATCCGAAGCAGCGCGCCCGTGTGGGAGTGACCAAGCCGAAGCCTCGCGTAATTGCTGAGAAGAACGGACGCCTCGTCAAGCCTGCGGCTGCTGCAACGACCAAGAACGGACGGCCTCCTGTCTCTCCGACTTCACCTGCAGGGGGCAACATCGTGCGTTCTTTGGGGTAAGACCGTAAGAATGTGGTATTCTTCACTACAGTAGCCTTTGTGATGTAGTATTTGTTTGAAGATATTTATTCTGATGTGCTATGGTAACCATAAATACCAAACTAATTATGCTTGAAGATTGCCATTGTTAGAATGTCATACAATTACCTGCTATAAGGGGAGAATATCATGAGACAATACCAACTGCATCAAGAAATCGATAGAATAAAGCAATTTTTGACATGATAGGAGCCTGGGAAATGGAAGAAGCTCCCAGTCACACTCCTAATTTCAGCCAGCATGCATACTGGCTTCTGGAGATGAAAATGACGACCAGCCACGTTTTTGTTTTTGTGCCATGGTATTTTGTTCTTGTGCAGTTTACATACTGATGAGTGATGAGTGATGACAAGCCCCTAGGCAAGAGTATGGCGTAGCAGGCTAGCAGCTCTACCCACAACCTGCTCGCAGCTCGCCTGACTGCCGCCCTGTTTTTGTTATTGTGAGAAGGGTAAGCAGTAAGCTTAGGTGTGGGATTAGATGTGATCCTTTACCAAATTCGATGCGATAAGTCGTAAGCGATGGCGGGGCATAACTGCATAAGGAATCATGCTTCATGTGGGTACCCACGGGCAACCCATGGGTACCCGTTACCCGAGTGGGCATGGGTTTGGGCAAAAATTTGTACCCGTCACGGGTATGAGTTTTTTAGCGGGCACGTCTAATTTTCATGGGCACGGGTTTGGGATAGCAAAACCCAGCGGGTTTGTGCCCGTTGCCATCTCTAGTACTCATATCACATGACCGGTTTGACTGCTCTCACAGTGTTGATCATAATGCCTTGCATTTTCTAACCAAGATAGAGTGCATATACTTCAATAAATTTACAAAACACATTCTCAAATCGTAATACCATACAAACAAAAGTTAAAGCATGATTTACAAAAAGTTGTAAAACACATTCGCACAATTTGGAATTATGCCACAAAGATTTGGGATATGGACTTGAACCATTTGAAAAACACGTTCACAAATGTAAGTAACATGTTATAAGGATTATGCATGAGTCTTAACTATTTGCAAAACACATTCGCAAATGATAACATCGTGCCACGAAGAGCTAGAGCAAACTAAATGGGTTATCGAAACATATTCACAAAACGATAGCATCATACCACGGATAGCTAGAGCAAACCAATTGAGTTATCAACACATAATGCAATTAAGCTACTCGTCAAGACTCCTCTTGACAGTATGACAAGCTATACTATCAATTCGTTTTTCACTAAACACCAAACCTACAAAATAACTAAGAAATACATCCTTAACCGACACTATTTATACCTTTACCTTGAGCATCTTCTTGAAGCTTAATAACACATATCATCACTTCAAATCCGGATCCTTGACTTTAGCCATCAATACATAATATCATTTGCTTAACTTGATGACGATCAACACATGAAGCTATCACAAGTCTTCATCATCATGGGACATGACTTGTTCATCCAACTCATGAAAAATATTAGTTTCACATTATGATTATCATTAATTACCAAAAACATATTATTAACTCATAATGTCAGGTCTAGATTTTTCATCTGCAGTTGATGGCTTTTGTCTGCACTTTTCGAAACGACGGCGTATGGCAAAGACACCGACGCGGACAACACACATAGTTTTAGGCTCGGGAAACCATCCAATTTGTTTCGGCTTCCAGAGAAACTGAAGCTAAAAGCCATAAAAAAAACCAAAAAGAATAGGGCCATAGGCTTATAACTTCCCCTAAGCAAATAAACGACACAACTTCTCTGTCGTTTTTTCAAAATGACTTATCAGACAACTTTTTCTAAGTGGCTTATCGGTATTCAGTTCGTTCGCACAAGCGCTTGCGCTAGGACCAAAAACCATCAGCTGCATTTATAAGCCATAAGTCGCAATAGAAAAGAACCCACTCATATTTCCAAACTTAGCATGGCTATCCGCCGTCGGATAATTAATCTCTACCCCTAAAATACACCAGTTCAGTTCTTTCCTACGCCCACCCCAAATTGTGCCCTCAACAGTCATGAGTTTTCCTGCATCCACACCAATTCGTGTCCCCAGGAAAACCAACCAGTGAAATCAACGATCAAGGATCAATTCCCACCTTTCTCTCTCCTTACCCACTCATATCCAACGATCCAAATCCTCCCCCTGATTCTCCTCGCTCGCGGCGCCCTCCTCTCTCCTGCTCCTTCCACCCGGCCGCCGTCGCCCTCGCCCTGCCTCCCCCTGATTTCTCCCTCGCCTCCTCCCCGCCCTCGCCGGTGCCGCCTCCTCCCCCCTGCGCTCCGCCGCCGCCGCCTCCTCCTCCCCACCCCGCTTTGCCGCTGCCTGCTCCTCCCCCGCTCATCTGCTCCACCGCCGTCGCCTCCTCCCAACCTCGCGCCGCCGCCTCCTCCTCCTCCCCACCCCACGCTGCCGCTGCCTGCTCCTCCCCCGCTCATCTGCTCCACCGCCGCCGCCTCCTCCTCCTCACCTGCCCCCACTGCCTCCTTTAGCCGCTAGATCCGCGCCGCCTCCTCCTCCCCACCCCGCGCTGCCTCCTCCCCTCCCTCCTCCGCCCGCGCCGCCTCCCCTCCCTCATCTGCCGCTGCGCCCTCGCCTACCTCTCTCGCCAAAGCCGCCTCTCCCTCTCTCGCAAACCCTAACTGTCCCATGCCTCTCACTTAGCTCGCCGCCACCATGCGCGCCTCGCGCCCCTATGGAGACCTCCTCCTCGCCCGCAGATCCGTCGCCCGAACCCGGCTCCAGAAGCGCGCCTCGCGCAGCCGCCGCCGCCGCGCGGATCCCAGATCTTACGCCAGCCTCGTCGCCGCCACCAATGGCGCGCCGCCTCAAGCGTCGGCGGCGCAGTGGGCGAGCTGGTCGCGCGATGCACGGACGGCGACCACCGGAAGAGATGGCTCTCAACCGCGGTGTCCTCTCCGGCCTCCGCCTCCTCGCGTCTGGCACAGAGGTAGCCTCTGCGCCTGGTAAGACCCTCTTGACCTTGCCCGCACCGACCCACCACGATCCGAGATTGGGGTTTCTTTTTCGCTGACACGATTTGATCACTTCGTTCTCGCTGTTGCTCTTGGTTGTTTGGATTGCTCCGGATGCGTGTGACGGTATCTAGAGAATGCTAGAATTGTTGACGAAATGTTTCTTGTGGTGCTCGATTTGGGCCAAGATGTCTCTGCGTTTGCAAATGTTCGTTAAATTTTGAGAGAGATAATGGTTATTTACAAAGTACCCTGAAATTTATCATGGAATTGTGGTCCGTTAGAGGTGGCCTCTCATTTGATCTGAAGCGATAGGAAGCGAATGTTAATGTTGTCTAGGTGAACTATGTGAACAAATGGGGATTGTGAACTCATTTTCTTTCAGCAAGGATATGATTTTGGGGTACATGTCTTTTCTTTGGGTATGTTTTTTTTAAAACCCTTTTCTTGGGTATGTTGATTGACATTAGTTTGAGGTCAGAATCAAACTCCTCGGAATCAAGGATTCCGTATTCTCACCCATTGGGCGCTTGCATTGTCCTAGCATATTAATAATGTTGGCAAATGGTACTGTACAATCAGAATGAAAATGTTATCTTTGACTCTTTCTGAAGTTAAGTCTAAATCCTGTAGATGATAGCTGTATGATTATATGATCGTTTTGTTGTTTTCCCTTGATAGTTGGTAATCTTGTTCTTCATGTATTGATGTATCTGTGATTGGTTTTTTGTCAACCATTGGTAGGGTCATTCTCCATGGACCTTTCTTGTAACTTGAAATCTCTAGGTGAGGTGCTGCAAGGGGTGGATCAATTTCGCAGATCAATTTCATGCTCCTGATCAGTCGCCAGGGCAAGGTGAGGCTCACCAAGTGGTATTCGCCTTACACCCAGAAGGAGAGATCCAAGGTCAGCATCCTATACTGGCTTGTTATGACCCTTTTACTGTTGCTGTGCTCGTTGTAATTATACATCGCTACTTGTGCCTATTGATCTGTGCGGTAGTTAGACAAGACAATTTAGCAAGGGCAGTGTAGTATGGATGAAGCAGAGTTTGGTAGTAGTGTAGTATTATGTTGTGTTTGCGCAAGTGTACATTTGTTATTGCAAGTGGATGGATGACGGATACTCTTGTAATGATAAATTTGCAGCTATTGTGCTGTGCGTATAATTTGTTCTAGGCTCTGTCTTAAGGTAGCATTTGTTTGCTGCTCAGTCTATGATGGACGATTCTAGCTGTCTGATGCTTGAACTTGAAGACGTGTTCTTGGTGTTTTTTTGTGCCATTCAGTGTATCTAATGTTTGCTGAAAGATCTGCCAACTATTATAGTTGGTCATACAAAGAAAAAGCTTTTACATTTAATCTTCTGAAATTGGCACCGCCAAGTAAATATTTTTGTTGGTGAGACGCATTGTATCTTGGTTATCTTATTTTTATGTTTTTACCCATGTTGAAAAGGTCATTTGTGAGCTCGGTGGGCTCATTCTTACGCGAGGGAAAACTCGCAACTTTGTTGAGTGGAGAGGTTACAAGGTTGTATCTGAAGGTATGTTTAAGGAATGCCATTGAGGTTCTATTGTTTGCTTAATTGCTTATACGGTTTGCTCCTTTGCAATATAAGCTTGTTAGCTATTTCTATCACTGTGTACAATTGTGATGGCAGTATGCCACTGTATTTCGCATGTGCATTGATGTTGATGATAATGGGTCCTGATTTTCTTTTTCTCTTATGTGTCCTTTCGGGGAATACCAATTTTCCATGCTGGTGATGGGATCTGAGACCTAAGTCACTTGATCGAGATTCATATAACTCGTGATTGGTTTAGCAATATATCGCCCTTTTGACCTTGATGGAAACATCGCTTGTTCCCAATTCCCATTAACTAAAATGTTTGAATTGGTCTCAAGAAAGTAAAACCACTTCAAATTGCTTTGAACAAATATTTGTTATTACCATAACTTATAAATTCTCACCATATATGAAGAGTTTTAAGGAGAACAGAAGTTCCCCAGCATCTTTATCTGCAGAGTAATGTTCTGTTTACTCCCTTTTGTGAAGGCTCAATTTCATGTATGAAACAAACAATTGGGGTGTTGGGCTTCCTCCAAGAGAAAAAAAATGAAGAAAATTGGGCTTTGTGAGTTTCCGAATCCTTCTTTAATTTTCATAGATCATTTAACCAATCATAAGTGTAAAAGAACTCTTACCACTTTTGTTAGCATTCTGGTTTTGTTGTATATTTTATTATGCGCTTTTGATATAGTAAAGAACTTCAGTGATCATTTTCATTTTTTCCCTTTTAAGTTCTATGTGTGTATTTGATTGTTCATACTGGAAATTGATTTTTGCAGGATAAAACCAAGATTGGAAAATTCATCTTTCGAACATGCAAAAAATCACATTCTCGCTGCCTTAGACAGTTTTGTTGACAACTTGAATATCAGATACTCCTCTCTACTCTTTCGTCTAAGTACAGCAAGTGACATTGAGGTACACGTATTCTTTGTGCCAACAAGTACCTTCACTTTCAGATTGCTATAGTGCAGAGTTGTAGACGAGCAACTATGTTAGTTAACTACCTTTCAGGAAATGTTGATCTATGCTATTTATATCAAGTAAGACTTATAGATGGTAGACATATTTCAGGAAATGATTATATGACATGAATGTCATGCATTGTGGGAAGCTGGGAGCTATATAATTGGCAATAGGATGCAAATGTATGTTATCTTACAGCCGATTGCATTAAAATTAGAGAAAAAGACAGAGTTATTGCATGACATGTTTCTTTCTTAGCCCCCCAAAAATAAATTAATTATCTTGCATACTCTTCTTATGCCATTGATTTTCTTCAACGTCCCAAGAAATTATTTGATGTACTGGGAGGGGGCTCATCCAAGTCTGTTTTCGCAGATCAGACAGCTCTATACAGGACCTTTCTTGGGAAGGAATACCCCCAGGATTTCAAGAGGGTGCACTGGGAGGGGGCTCATCCAAGTCTGTTTTCACAGATCAGACAGCTCTATACAGGACCTTCCTATCCTCCCTTTAGTAGGAAGTTTCCTAATGAATGGTTACTGCTCCTTGCATATGTTTACCAGTTGTCCATTTAAGCGTTGCACATGGGACATAAATTACCATTTTGTCTAGCTATGTGGCTTTCTGCTGACAATTTTTCAAACTTCAATGAAATTTCTTCCTTCTCCATGTTTGCTATCTTCAATGAAATTTTCAGCTTCCAGTTGTTGTTCTTTCAATTTACTAGCTGTGTTTAAACTACTGATATTTTATCCGATTGATGGGGCGGAAAGCATCTCATGTGGCATTGGAATGTGCTCTGCAATCGCATCCAAATACGGTTAGCCATCCTGCTTTTCTTTTGTATTGACCTGGTTAGTCCATAATATAAAATTCACTCACTTTAATATGAATTAGGTGGTTCTTACAAATCTTTCTACTATAGTGTCGAGCTGTTGGTATTCATGTTACGTTGTGCACATAAATATCATGCAGTTGCATTTTTTCCTGATGGTCATATTATCTTGTACAAATAAATATCATGGTGTTGTTCTAATTCTTGACTCTCGAGGGCCTTGTTGAGAGTATTCCTGAACTATATGCTTTGCTTCAGGTCAATATCAGTACCTGAGGGACTCATGTTTTCCATTCAAAGCTTTACTGAACTGAGCTAATTCTTCTAGGAATTCCATGGGCTACATGATAAAGGTGTTTCCGTTGAGAACATCCCTTCACATCTTTCACCTTGGGCTTCTGCACTATTTGAATTTTTGCCTCCATTTATTAGGAAGCAGGTACATAATTATTTTATTATTTAGTAGTCCATAGTTTTAAGATTATGTTTCTTCAATTTTGTTGTTTCAGTCATGCAACTTCTCCGTCCCGAATTCGATGACTCGCTTAACTTTCTTAGGTACTATACCACTTGGCTTGTGATTTTTCCCGATCTTTTTTTGTTGTACATTTAGTGTGTGCTTAAGATGATTCATTTCATGCAAATTCCAGAATAAAATAAATTTTGATCTTCAATGCTTTTGAGAGAAACAAGCGGGTCATAGGTGAGCCAACTACTATATAAATAAGCTGATAAGTTGGCTGTAAGTGCATATACAACCAGCAGTAGGCTGTATTATTAGCCTTACTCTAATCATTCCGGGCGAAACAAGCTCGCGGAATCATTAATTGCTGATTAATTGCAGCAGCAGCAAGTTCGTTTGCTGTGAATTTCATGTGGTTTGCCAACGCATGAAATCGAAGCGCACACAAGCTCAACTGCCATAACAAGGGAAGCAAGGTAAAAATAAAATCATAATCTATGGTAACTTGCATGTGCTTACTTTGGATCTGTTTGTATTGGATACTGTTGATTTTTTTGCTAAAACTGAATAGTAACAGCTGAATAAAATGTCTTTTCAAAAGAAAGAGTATGACATAGGAAAAATAAGAAAGAGATATGTGCTCGAAGCGATAACGAGAAAAGTGTTATACGTGATACATCTATGACACCTTACCTTATTCCCAGATCAAAAGGAGTAAAAAATTATTTCGAAAAACTAAATATTTGTTCAAACTTTTAATTTCTCTAGGCAGATATGAAAAAAAATGAAAATCAACATAAGCAGACACTTTCCAATGGTTTGCTCTTAATGAATCTGATTGTTCGTTTTATTTTTTACAAATTTTATCTTGTTTTGTATTTTACCGTAGCGTTAGCACGGACACACTACTAGTTACTCCTAAGGCACCAGGCACAAGTTAAATCCTCTATCTGTGTGCTTTTATTTTTCTTTTCTAAAATTCCCCAAATAGATCGAGCTGGGCGTGCTCATGCCTGAACCACGACGACGGCCACAACAAAAGGACACGACAAGTAGTCACCGGGCATGCGCTTTTCGAGCGACAGGTGAGGCCCGGTGCGGCATGCACCAGGGCGCTGGGGCCGGCTGCCGTCGGGTGGCCCAGCCAAACAACCGCGTTCCATGCCCACGGCCGGGCGAGGATGTCCGATTCTATGTACACCTGATAGCTGCGCATCGGTCACATGCGCCCATCCCTGGCGCCGATCCCTTGGAGCAGGCAGGCCTCAGCCTGCATGGGCCGCATGGCCATGTCTAGCGCCCACTGCCCGCATGGACCCCCTAGCTCGACCCGTACGGTGGAATGGTGGAGGATTAATCATTAACCGATCGCATTGTGTCTTTGCCTTAGTTCTGAACTTCCGACTGTGCTAGGCTAGAGAGGCCTGCTACTCTGCAGGGCCGTCTCCAGGAATTTGGGGCTCCAGAGCGAATTGCAAAATAAGACTCTCAATTTTTAAAAAATATTAGTCTAATATAATTAAGACATACTATCGCACAATCATGTAAGATGTAACTTCAATATGTATTACTCCATACAAGATTTGGAAATATATCAAATATTAAGACCAAAAAATATAGTACTGACCTCATGTTCTACTAAAAAACAACATACGTGCTGTATTTCTTGAAATGAAATCTCCAATTATATCTTCATAATTAATCTTCTCCAAGACATCATTTTCAAGCGCTATTATCGCTAACCCATTGAGTCTTTCTTGTGTCATAGTAGAACACAAGTAGGATTTCAACAACTTGAGTTTAGAAAAGCTCCTTTCTGCAGATGCAACAGTCACAGGAATGGTTAACAAAATTCTATATGCAATAACAGCGTTAGGATAAAAGAGGCGCTTCTTCAAAAACTTCAGAATATCAAGAGGATCCATAGATTCCTCAAGTAAATGTCTTCCTGATGAGGATTGACTGATTGAGAAAACAAATGTCTTCCTGTTTTTTTTAAAGAAGTAGCTGATTACAATCACAGAACAAATAAAAATTCTAACCATTACAGATCAATCTAATCACTAATTAAACCTACATATGAGATGTCGTCATTTTTTATCTCTGAAAAGGAGCAAACAACAAGTGCCCTACGTACACATGGTTTGAGTATTTTATTGACCTATCATCAGATTTGATTCTAAAGCACTAAAGCAGTAAAACCACCAAACAGCTGCTCTCGCACCTGAGTCCTGACGAGTAGACGAACGAGGCCGGAAGTGGCAGGATGCGCAGGTCAGCAGGTGGCGCTGGGCTGCTGGCGCATGTGCATCGGCAGGACGCGTAGTCGCGCAGGCGGCGCTGGCGGCGAACCGTCCCGACTCCCGAGAGTTGCACGCGGCGCGGATGCAGATGACCATCGTGTAGTGTCCCTATAGCATGTGCTGAGCTGGGCTGTACATAATACGTATAGGTCTACTATGCCTATAGCATGGTTTGGAGGCCCACCAATTTGGGGGCCCTGTGCCATCGCCCAGGTCGCACGCCCTCATCAACAGGCCTGCTACTCTGGATGTGTTCAGATGGACTTATAAAATATGTTTTTCCGTGGTAACTAATTTTTAAATATATTATCTTTTTAAGATAAGGACTGTAAATTAATTATAATACATACTGTAGCGACCTCATTTATATTAGACAAAATCATACGTGGGTTTTTGTTACTCTGTACTCTCTTTCACGAACAGCCCAAAAGATATAAACCACAGTTATGAGCTATAAATCGAAACAAAAAAATAGACCCAAGGTGTATATGTAAACTTGATGCATATATGTGTGGTCCTGATGCGATGGCTTGATGTGTGTATCACCCATAAATCAATAATATGTCTATTTCATTAATGTGCAGTGCTACAGTAAGTTGGCCGTCACCGGGGGCAGGTTTGGTACTTGTCACTACAACACGAAAGGGATTCTAAGGCGTTTTCTTCGAGAATTTTTTATACGGATAACCCATTTTTATTCAAAATTACAAAAATATACCAGTGGAAATTTTTTTACAAAAATAGGCTCCAGTCGCCCAATGGTTAGGCGACTGGAGCCTTTCGCCCAACCCAGCAGCGACAACTGGAAAATCTCCCAACCGTTGGGCGATTAATTGCAGTCGCCCCACCGTTGGGCGACTGGAGTGCAGTCGCCCAACCGTATGGCGACTGGGGGTGGGTTAAAAGCCCAGCGCGCTCGGCTGCCGCTGAGCACTATTTGCATTTCTTCCGAGCCGATCGCGCAAGATAGGAAGGAGAGGAGAAAAGGAAGAGGAGAGGAGAGGGGGAGGGAGAGGAGGAAGAGGAGAGGAGAGGGAGAGGGGGAGAGGAGGAGAAGAGGAGAGGGATCCAGGTAATTTTTTTGGTATATTGTTTTTCTTAGTGTAGAAAATTTAAGATGTAGAAAATTTAGTTTAGAAATTTTGTATAGTATTTTTGATGCATTATTGTAGAAATTTTGTATAGTATTATTGGTGCATTATTGTAGAAAATTTAGTGTCGAAATTTTGTACAGTATTTTTGATGTTTTATTGCAGAAAATTTACTGTAGAAAATTTGTACAGTATTTTTGATGCATTATTGTAGAAAATTTAGTGTCGAAATTTTGTACAGTATTTTTGATGTTTTATTGCAGAAATTTAATGTAGAAAATTTAGTGTCGAAATTTTGTATAGTATTTTTGATGTATTATTGTAGGAAATTTAGTGCCAAAATTTTGTATAATATTTTTGATGCATTATTGTAGAAAATGTAGTGTAGAAATTTAGATTTAGAAAATTTAGGGTAGAAATTTTGTACAGTATTTTTGATGTATTATTGTAGAAAATTTAGTATAGAAATTTAAGTGTAGAAAATTTAGTGTCGAAATTTTGTACAGTATTTTTGATGTATTGGTGTAGAAAATTTAGTGTAGAAATTTAGATATAGAAACTTTAGTGTCCAAATTTTGTATAGTATTTTTGATGTATTATTATAGAAAATTTAGTATAGACCATAATGTACAAATTAATCATGCGGTGAAAATTATACGTATTAGAAAAATCAGTAAATATTGAGGGTAGAAATTAATCGTGCACGTTTATTGCAATGGGTTACGACGCGTTTTTTTGATGTATTATAAGTGCTAACTTGAACTCTTTTTGTAGGTATGGTTTGTGACGGTCGTGACTCCGACTGGCGGTACCCGCTATTGGACGAGCGCATGGACCGCATGCACCGCGCTTCCCGTCGTGTGCCGCCACCGGAGAGCACGGACGAGCCGGTTGAGTTGGGAGTGGTCCGGACACGCACACCTCGCGTGGCCTGGGGACTCGACCCCCGTTGGACTGCCAGGTTTGCACTACGCCAGCGTTTTAGTGTTGCCGTAAGAACGTTCCGTGCTAACCTTCACTTTGTTTGCAGGCTGCGGGATGCCAGGCTACTCCCTCTTGCCCGGATGGTGCATGCCACAGAGGAGGATGGAGCCGCATAGGCCGCGGGCGGGGACGAGGCAGGTGTGGAGCGATCACTACGCTTCCCGTTCGACCGTTCCCTGCTGACGGCTTTGGTGGACCATTGGCGGCCTGAGATGCACACTTTCCACCTCCCATTCGGGGAGATGACGCCGACCCTGCGGGATGTGTTCCTGCTTCTTGGCCTTCCGATTGCGGGAGGCTCTGCCTTCCTACCGGAGTCCCCGGCCGAGTGGCGCGCTGATGTGCTCGGTAGATTCGAGGGGGTCCTTCCACCGGCCGATGACCACCACATCTTCGAAGAGAATCAAACCCACGAGTCGTCGCTTAGGTGGCTCGCACAGTTCTGGGTACGTGGTCTTTACAATCGATCATGTCTTCGAAGCTCTTATTTGCGCTATTACATACTAATAACAACTTGTTTCCATTCAGGTGGAGTGCATGGATCCACAGGCAGACGATTACCAGGTCTCGCGCCACATGGAGGTGTACGTGCTGTGGCTGTTTGGTTGAGTGCTCTTCACCACCAGCCACGGCAACTTCGTGGATGCGCGCCTTATTGCTTATGAGAGGGCGATCACGGACGACGAGGCCCCCCAGGTCAGCTGGGGATCAGCCGTACTTGCCGCGACGTACCGCGGGCTGTGTGATGCGTGCACGAGGATCAAGGCGAACTCGATCCTCACGGGCTGTCCCCTACTACTGCAGTTGTGGTCGTTCGAGCGCTTCAGCTTCGGACGACCTGTGCTAGACGACATGGGTCCGTACGGGGCCGAGATGTATCCGGGGGGAGACGTCGACCGGCCGATGATGGGTTCTCTTTGGTGCCGTCGACGAGTAAGTATTATCACAGTCAACTATTTCCTTCTTATTAACGATCGTCATACTTAACAACTTGTCTTTCTTGCAGGTACAGTTCGTGCATCGCGGCAGTCACGCGGCGTATTCGCCTTTGTGGAGCGGTTGACCGCCTCACGACTTTGACGTGCGGCGCCGGAGCCATACGCGATATCTGGCGGTGCAGCCCGTGCTCCTAACGGGCTGTCCGCACTGTGCTGGCATGATCGGGCTTTCTGGCTCACCCACCGAAAGCTCGTGTACGATATCTACGTGGAGGACTACGCACCCCAGCGAGTCATGCGGCAGTTTGGGCTGCGGTAGGTGCTTCCTGTACCAGTCGGACCACCGCTTTCGTGGAACGTGAACGCGTGAATGATCGTTTCTGATAAATATGTACGTACTTACTACTGTGTTCGCAAGTACTTACATTACGTAATGGTCCTATAAGCAGGCACAACAGGAAGGGAGTTAAACGAGGCACGGACTGGTCGATGAAGATGCAGCCCTGGATTGCGCAGTGGGAGGGTGCGCTCGACGACTACGTGGAGGAGGACCGCCCATACGACAGCAGGGACTACGCGGAGTACCTGCGTTGGTACCAAGCGCGGACACGTACCAGGCTCGTACATGTCCTAGACCCGCCTGCCACACACGTCGCTGCTCCGACAGACACGTACCCCGCGCACCTCGCACACGACGCTCACATCACGGTACGTTACATGTAATTTCAAATATTCCCAAATGGCAATGTCGTTTCGATGATGGACCATTTTATGTCTTTTTGTCTAGGCTGACGTCGGTTCTGTCCTATGGACTGAGTCCGTTTCACAACTAGAGAGGGTCGCCACTGGTGCGGAGTTGACCCACGAGGAGAATGTCAGCTTTCTGCGTCGGGTGGAGGCCGAGTGTAGACGTATCGTTAGCCTGCTGTCCTCCACGAGGCTACTGGCGGTCTCCACACCCACGCCCAACGCTCCGACGGGTCGTCCACCAGTGCCACCCCGACCAGTGTGGCACTACTCCGGAGGTAGTACGTGGACACGTCCTACACCACCTCACCCGGAGCAGCCAGGGGGCTCTGCCTGGAGACGGCCTCCTACACCACCTCACCCGAAGCAGCCAGGGGGTTCTGCCTGGGGACGGTCTCCTACACCACCTCAGTAGCTCTTCACACCTCCTCCGCACATCCCCGGCTTCCACACGCAGGGGGTGTACTCTGAGCTGTACGCCCCTCCTCCTACCTCAATGGCGCCAACTGCAGGTACGTATCGTCGGATCTCGTTTTTATCCCAAGGCGACATGCAACGAACTAATGATATTACTATTGCAGGTCCTTACCATCAACACGCACATGATGTCTCCCCGGGGCACAACGATGTAGACCAGTTTTTTGCGAACTGGCCCGGGCCATCCTCCAACGCAGCACCGGAGGTTCTCTCTGGCAGTACCCTCCCCGGTGCACCGGAGGGCACACAGCCAGAGGTGCAGCTGACTCCACCAGCGCAGGGCGGGTGCGACACCCTCCTGCTCGTTTTACTTTCTCAGAGCGTCGTCACCCGTTGCACCCGAGGACGGCCAAGCGGGCCGTACGGGAGGACGCGGGCGCGGTGATGGGGCACGCCAGGGTGGCGAGTGAGGGGTGCTGCCGATGCTATATGTTATGCATGTAATGAAAAAATACGCGGCATGTTACTCACAACTATATTATGAAGTTTATTTAAATTCAAACAAGTCTATTATCTCTTCTTTTCGCATTCAATCATTCATATATCAAGTCATCTAACAAATATTAACATACCGATTCTCCGCACAGGAATTTTCAGCGTGTGTCACTTAACAGTGTATGTACCGATCATTCTACGGTCAATCTTTCGTAAAAAAAAGTTTCTAAAATTTTTTACGCGCCTACAACATACAATGAACATAAACTTTTATTACAACTCTAGCACATTTTTTGCCAGTTTAAAACTACAAAATTTAAAACAATCATGGGGGGTGAGTGCAGTCGCCTAAGAGGGGCGACTGCATGCAAGTCGCCTAATGGGAGGGCGACTGCATGGCAGTCGCTTAGTGGGGAGGTGACAGGTGTTGTGTCGGCTCCTAGTTGGACGATAGGCTCAAGTCTCTCAACCATTGGCGACTGGAGCCTATTTTTGTAAAAAAAAATTCCCGCGAGTATATTTCTGTAATTTCGAATAAAAAATGGATTATCTGTACAAAAAAAATTTTCTTCGAGGTGTTTTCGTAAAACACGTTGGATTACTATTTTTTCAAGGTGATTTTGATAAAATGCCTAAAATAATACATCTTATGAGGTGAATGCCCTAAATAATAGTTGCATTAGAAGGCGTTTTAGTGAGAATGCCTAAAAATGCTAGGGTTTTAAAGGTGATTTTCAAACATGCCTAAGAAAAACTCCCAATCTAAAGGCATTATTAGAAAATGCCAAAATATTTCATACTATAAGGGGTTGATTATCCTTGATTTGCATGTCTAAGGAAATATGTGAAATATAACGAGTTGATTATCTCTTGTGGGTAAAGTGTACAACTTTGTAGAGTGTAAACTGTTCGAACAGCAGCGCCCACAGTCATGGGTAGGCATGGAAACTTACTCGAGTTAATGGCTATTTCTAAGACTTTGTGCATAGGATAAAGTCGGGCGGATATAGCCTTGAATTGATTTCCCTTGGGCGGACATAACCCAGAGATTATAATGGGTGTATGTAGCCCTGGTAAGAAAACTATCATACGGTGGAGATAACTATGCATTGTAACAGGTAGATGTAACTTGTACTATTACCATCACTGTATTGTCTCAAACAACTTTAGAAAATCTTATTTAGTTAAAACTACTAAGTCTCAGGGAATTTCCTATTAATTGTATCTTTCAAAATGATGCCTTTAGCATATAAAAGAACCTAAAGCTTCTAATTTATAGCCTTTCATCTATTATTATTGCATTATGTATGGTGGCTTGTTGAGTATCTTTGTACTCGTTTTTGCTCAATTACCATCATTCAATAAGTAAGAAGGAGAAAGTCAAGCCCTACAGTCATCTAAAGGAATTGACAGAGCTGGAAGATGATAAGGCCAATAACTAGGTCACAAACCCAAGTTGGCTACCTGTGGACGTGTCCTAAGGGTCCCACCTGTGTGAACTTTCTGCTTCCGCCACTATTTTTTATTGATTTTGAGCTGATCAGCCCATGAGTAAGTCCACCATTGCACTTAC
Source organism: Dendrocalamus sinicus (assembly GCA_036346575.1). Lineage (NCBI taxonomy): Eukaryota > Viridiplantae > Streptophyta > Magnoliopsida > Poales > Poaceae > Dendrocalamus > Dendrocalamus sinicus. Next base: position 10,130,614 of record CM070648.1, read on the forward strand.
GCTTTGACAAAATATGAATTTGATGTTCAGTACTATATCTGTGAACATTATTTACTAATTTAGGGAATAGTATGGTGGAATTACAGAGGATTTTGGATTGGTAAAATCCAGGTCCAATAACTCCTCTACTCAAATTTGCCCAGCTGCTTTATGTGCTTGCATATTTTGTGTGGTTATTTTAGATTTGCTCGGTTCAATTTTGAATTTGTGTGCTTCCTTTCAGAGATTTGTGTTAAGGGTCTTGATTGAGTTTGTGTGGCCAGCCAAATTGGTACTCATCTCCTCCGAGCCGTCCTACTCGTGGTTCACAACGCCGCCTCTCCTATAAAGCCCAATTGGTGATCTCTTCTCTGGTGAGCTCCTACAAGCCCAATCAATGATTAATTTAGCTTTAATTTTGATGCACACAAGATGTTTGTAGCATTGCCTAGATGAGACTGCGCATCTGTTCACCTAATTTAATTTAGGTAGCTACTTTGTGTTTTGTGCCTAGATTTTTACCTCAATGGAGTTATTAATATCTAGTCTTGATTTAATTTTGGCAGCCCCTTCCATGTGCTTGACATTTGCCTCAGTAGCTGTTAGCATGAAGTTTTAGTAGTTTCTGCAATATGTTTAGTGATCAATTCTTCTTATGTTGCTTGGTACAGCCGTGGTACTGATGCACTTTTGTACAGCAATGGTGCTTAGTTTTGGAAATTTTATGACAATTATCTCATTGTCTACTGTTGTTTCTTAGGTTTATATTCAAGTTGAAGACTATGGTTAGGACTTGAATACACCCGGAGGGATAAATAGTAGAAGGCTACCTCTTTGATGAAATTCTAATATTTTGCTCGCGATACTTGCTTGGTGCTCAGACCAGATTCACTTGAATAAGCTGTCATAATGATTGTTGTGGTCCTAGCGCCTACCAAACCATCGGACATACTTGAGAATAGTTGGCCATCTGTTGTCTGGTTCTTGTGCTAGCGAATTAGACTATATATCATGGATCCAAGCTCAACAATATGTGCTAATTAATTATCCTCATATTACTTCATATGTCTAGTAAGTTGCTGACCTCTTGTTCTTTGCCCTCTATGCTCTATGAATTAGCAATGATTTATAAATCCTCCTCCTGTTCATGTAGAAAGCATCTCCATATCTTATATATGGATAACCATCAAAACAAACATGATGTAGAATGCACCCATCACAGCAGTTTTCACACTTAGTTTTTAGAACATGTAAGTTTTTATGATGTGTGTCGATTAATAAAAAATAGCTTAGAATACTACACCTTGTGATATTGTATTGATAGTGATATGTATTTAGGTTCAAATATTAATTGCTAAGGACAATGAGGTTCTTGAAGAAGTGAAAGTCTTAGCACAAAAACCATATATGATGGTGAGAAAGTATAACAGCTATTCTGTACATGGATGCACTTTCCACACAAGGAGCTATGATGAAAGTAAAGCCACACAATGTGATGGGGTATCTCTTGTTGCAAAGACTTTTAGTTTCTCAAGTGCTAAAGATAAGAATCCATTTGTAGGAGATGTTGCTTATTATGGCCGTATCACAGAAATAATTGAATAAATTATTCAAATATAAGACATGTGGTGTTATTTAAGTGTGATTGGGTTGATAGTATTAGCTAAGGTAGGGGTTTGAAAGCACAAATTTGGGATAAAACAAGTGAACTTCAACCATTTGCTAAACAATGGTAGTGACATCTTTGATGAATCATTTATCATAGCAATGAAAGCTACCCAAGTTTATTATATACAAGATCATGTTGACAAGTAGGGCTAGAAATTATATTAATGGAACTACTATTGATCTTCCCATAGGTGCTCCAATGTAAAAACTCCAAAGGACTTTTTCTTATTGGGTGTTACATGCTAAGTTGGAGATGAAGAAAATGAATTGAACAAGAAACTAAAAGTGAACCAAAACTTGAAAATGATCTGGAGCATATGGAAGTGCATGGAGAGTTTTGAGCACATAAAGATGACTGTGTTGGCATGTTAGAGTGTGATGACTTTGTTCTCATTTTTTGATCATATATCACAAGTGAACAAGAGGAAGGGAAGTGGATCTACTAAGATGAAGTTCATGTGGAAAGAGCATGATATTAACAACAAGATCAATTTGAAGTTCAACCATTATGGTCAGCCATGTGGACTAAAGACTTGTAGATTAACAAATTTTTTCAGCACTCTAGTCAAAAGAAAAGACATTTCCATATTTGCAAAAAATTGGAGTAAGGTGCCTGATTCTGATAAAGCAGAGTTATGAAAATTTGTCCAGGTACTTCAATGTAATCTACCATGCTAATTAATATTTTTTTTCACTAGTATTGTATTGACTAGTAGTATTGCCCTAATTGTATTTTTCACAAGGGTTTTTTTAACATTGATGAATATTACAAGAAATGGGTGTTGCAGTCAGCAAGCAAGAAATGGAAGAACTTTAAGGTTGTTTTAAAGAAGAAACACTTCAATCCTAATTTGTCGTGAACACAAAATATCCACAATGGTTGTGCGGATAGAATCCCAATGGCCTAATGGGCGTGGTTGGTAAAGTATTAGAAGATAAAAGAAGCAAAGGTGGGTACTCAATGCCATACTTGCTAAAATCTACACAAATCTAATAGCTTTTCAGTTTAATTTACCTATGGTACCTACGTTGAGGTCCTATACTTAATGTTCATTGTAATTGTGCACTAGGCTAAGTCCGAGAAGGACAAAAGCATTCTTGCTTCGTAGCTCAATGGGACACACACACACACACCACTAGGTCACATAGTTTTGTGGTTGTTTTGGATCAAATGGTATTTGTCACACATCTCCATTCTTGTCATCTAAGTTTTATTATTGTGTGCATATGTTGTATCAAAATTTCATATTATTGCAGAAGATGAAAGAGTGTAGAGAAGTCAGATGGGCTAAGCTCAACATAGTTACACATACCAAAAAAATGGAGAGTCAGTTGATGAATACAGTGGTGATAAAATTGTATGTATTTTCTCGTGCTTAGCATGTTATGGTCATTGCTTTTCACTTTATCATGCAACCTAATGCAACTAATGGCACAATATTTGTTTCACACTTGTTCATCTCTTTTCAAGAGGAAATTAAAAGAATATTTCAACAGAATCCTTCTTTTATTAGTGAGGAAACACGTGATGGTGATATTTACTCAACACTCTTCCCAAAAGAAAGGATAGGAAAGAGGCATAGCCTGAGGTTGCTAGTCGGTGGAGTTGCTTCTAAGTGCCTTGCTAAAGCCATAGCTGAATTGCAACAAGCTAAGCAAGAAAATAAGGAGTTTCGAGGTGTGGTGGATACTTTGGTGGCAAATCAAACTTTCATGATGGCCCAAAATAAAAGGATGTAACAACAGTATGATAAATTAAAAAGTATGTTCTTAGCTTCTCAAGTGCATCCACCTATGAATGAAAGTCCTAAATATGAACCACAGCTAAAGAGGTAATGTCCCTTTTGGCTCTTACATTCAGGCATAGCATCAAAATGCATCCATCATAACACATCTGGGAGGGGAGCGGCGCCAACGGGAGAGGAAAGGGAGGGAGGCGCCGGAGGAGAAGGAAAGCGGGAAAGGGGAGAGTGCCAGCGAAGAGGAGTGGCGTCCGGCCGGAAAAAGAAAGCGGAACCGGGGAGACTTTCCAAAAAGGGAAAGTTTCCAAAATTCACTCAAAAATTCAGAAAAAAGGCTTAAAAATTTTGGAAAAAGGCTTAAAAATTTTGAAATTTTTACGAGTGTTTCAGCTTCGTTTCTGACGATCCAACCTGGTGGACAGGTAATGCGATGACTCCTTGCCGTCCGAGCTAAGCTTGTCGTCCCGTAGTCCCGTGCTGGTGTACGCGTGACATGCAGCCACAGCCGCACGGTGAATGGTGGTCAGCCTGTGGGCGGGTGGACCACCCCTCGCTTCCTGTCAGTCGGCTGCGCTGCGCTGCGCGCCCTCAGGGTTCAGAGCTCGGCGGGGCCGGGGCCCCCGCGCCGGCCAGCTGCGCCCGGCCGCCGAGGCCGACTGAGCAGCAGCAGTGCGGGAGGACCATATGCCTGGCCGACTACCTCCCATCTCTGGCCGTCTCCTGCGCGCTGCGAGCTTAGACTGCTGTCTGCTAGTGACGAGTACGAGCTCTGCTACCGTAACAGGGGGCCTCACCGCCACAGCTTGATGCGTGTGCTGTGCCTCTGGAAACGCACACGAGGGAGCATTGCACTGGATGGGCTTATTTCGGCTTTGAACAATATATATGGTATTGTGGGCTCGTGTAATATCTTCCATCGTCCCAAAAATAATCAGCCCATAAGAAACACGCAGGTCATGTAAACAGAAAACATGGTTCAACAAAAAAGAGAACAGTGCTCACCGAGAAGAGAAGGTATAGCACCAAACGAAGGAGCGTAGTGGATAAATTATAGGTATCAAGCAAAAATCCCATGCACACTTCAGAATCGGATGATTCTTGCAGTTTGAGTGCAACAATGATCAACCAAAAGACAACTAATGGATTCTAGAATGCCTGGGGATGCTTCCCGCACCGAACATACAGGAAAATATTTTGAATGTTAACATTAGTCAGTTGCCACTTCTGACATACAATTGCATCAACTTCCGAACACCATGGAGCAAAGAATGCCCACGGCACCACCAAAAAAATGCTCCCTGTAACTCCAAATCATGCAGGTACTATTTACAGATTACAACAGACACGGACACCTAAATTCAAAATAACCAAACAGATACAGAAACTAAAGCATTTGTGCTGCGACCCAGCTGGGACAACAACTAGCAAGAGTACTTCCCAGTTCCTAGTTCCTGACATAACAGGAAAGAATCCTATGAAGAAAATCTTGAGTCAGAAAAGGTCCCCTGACTTCTGATGATTTTTGGGGATAAACAAAGTAACCGAAGAGGAGGGCGTACAGTAGCAAACTTCGTAATAATGAAATATATATATGGAATCCTCTAGTAGACAATTTCCATAATCAAAGAATGTCAACTTAACAACCCTGGCATCATGATAAACGATAATAACATTAGTGATGGTCAGCCGTCAGCTTGTTCACTTGCAGTGCATCGGTAAGATGCTGCCAGCTGAATTGAACATGTGCATCACACCTCCACATACTATCAATATTATGCTCTCTACTACATTTTTGTGGTTGGACTGCATTGATCCTCCTCGAGCTTTGCAATCACAATATGAAGCTCAGAACAAGGTCTAGAAACCTCAGGATTGGCCCAGTGAACTCTGACCATCCATCAGCAATCTACATGGAACATGGTCAATGGGAGGTAAATCCCTTGGCACCAGAGGAATAAGAAATGGGTGCAGAAGCAATTGGGGTATTCTCCATCGTTCATTTCAGTCCCACGCAAGGCACCTTTGCATTAAATCAATAAGCCATGGGTTGTCTACTGGTTCATAATTTATCTTGTGGGCCCTATCAGTGACAACTTTAAATTTGGCCCAGAAAGTCTTGTAATCTGCAAATGCTGTCTTACCATACACCATCTGATAAAGAATACAACCAAGAGACCAAATATCATATGGGCGTCCACACTTGATAATGTTGCCACCTGAATCTTGCTCATTGCACATGAATGCTTCCAGTGACATGTAGTTAAGTGTTCCTACCTGCTTGTTATAGAGAGAAATCACAAATTAGCATGCCAGAAAAAAATCTTTACATGAGTGCAAATTAATATTCTTATTAATATATAGGTGAATGCAACGATAGAGAAGCCACAAGCCCACAACTGTGTGTACGGGCATGGGTGTGTTGCAGACTGCATCTCATGGTACCTGAGCATCGCGTTGAATGTTTGTTGTATCATTCATTATAGCTTTGGCAATGCCAAAGTCAATTAGTTTCAGTGAGCCCTCACAAGCAAAAAATTGGCAGGCTTCAAATCGGAGTGCACTATCCGTTCCTCATGTATTGTATTGACAGCTTCAAGCATTTGCTACAGCATGAATAAAAGAAAACTGAGAAGGCATAGGAATATACAAAATTCAGAATAAAAAAACATCAGGTTTGTATTTTGAACTTAAGCATAATGCGGTTGATACTTTTGTAAACAACTGACAATGCTACACACATACATGTATTAATGTATAACTAAAATGAACTGAGGTGAAATTTGGACATCACAATATTACGCAATCTATCATAGCTGACCATGCCACTTCCTCTTATCACATAAGAATGAAGCCATATTGCACAAAGTAATTCTGGTGCCTCCCTTTATTTCAATGATTTTGCTGAGTAAATTGTAATAAACAATACAAATTACCATGTAAAACTTATAAGTATTGCGTTATGCAGAATAGGTCAAAATGGGCCGTGGAGAATTATAGCAATTCACTACTTATCAGTTCACTAATGACACCATGTTTCGAAAAACTAATGACACAACTCATAAAGGGGCAATGCTATTAAGAACAGCATTCTAAGATAAGGTCACTGAGTCAATTGAAGCACATTACTATATAAAGATTTGAAGACGAAAAAAAAACCCTTACATCAGAGAAGATTATTCACCTTCATTCTAGTTATAGTTGAACTTAACTGTCCTATATGCAAGTCTCTCATATTTCCCTAGATCGAATAAAATAAAGGTTACCTGCCAATGAAAGCGTAGCCAATTTTCATCTATCTTCATATTTGAGTTATTCCTCTCCTTCCACTTCTGAGCAACCATATGTGCTGTTGTGGACGCTTTTGTCGGCAAAACATATACTCGCCGCAAGAAGTCCAAACCAGCACCCACAACATGAGTTGGCAAGTTTGTTAAGTCTTTGAATAGTTTTTCTGCATGGAGCTTAGTTTGGGAAGTTAAGAGGAATAAAAGGAAAGATAAGAGTAATTGTAGGGATTAGTTAGCCTCTATGGCTATTTATCTGTAACCCTTTGGGGGAATTAGGGGGGGAGATGAGTTGTTATGATCTGCGCCTCCTGGGAGGGGATCAGGCTCATCTCCTTGTGAGAGTCATGATCAATTAGATTAATAAAGCCAAGAATCTAGCCTTTGGTATCAGACTTCTGATCCTGCGCCTGACTTCTGATCTTGCGCCTGATCATGGGCGACTCCCTCACCTCCGCCGATTTCCGGGACTCCATGGATAAGATCTTCGCCGAGTTCACATCCATCAAGTCGGAGATCACCACCCTCAAGGGAGAACAGAGCCGCCTTTCCGTCGCCGTCAACCGCCTGCAGTCAGACAAGATAGAGGCGGAGGGCTCCGACCGCGGCGGCAAGAAGGAAGTCCTTCCCATGGAGCCGCCGTCTTTTCCCCACCAGGCCGCCCACAAACTTCGCTTTCCCCGCTATGATGGCGCTACGGATCCGGTGGTCTGGCTCCACAAGGCGGAACAATTCTTCCATCAGCAGCGCACACCATCGGAGGAGAAGGTTTGGCTCGCCTCCTTCTACATGGAAGACGCCGCCCAAGATTGGTACTACCGCCTGGAGCAGAACCGCGGCGCGCCAACCTAGCCGGAGTTCGTCGAAAGAGTGCAACGTCGTTTCGGTCCTCCTTTGCGCAGCAACGCCCTCGGCGCCCTCATGAAGCTCCGCCGCACCGGCACCGTGGAGGAGTATCAAGCCAAATTTTTGCCCCTGTTGGCCCGGTGCAAGAACATCACGGAGGAGCAACAGATCGATATCTTCACCGCTGGCCTCCGCAACCCTCTCCAGACCGATGTGGAGCTTCAGTGTCCGGCGACCCTCGACGACGCCATGGGTCTCGCGCGCGCCTTCGAACGTCGCTTGGACATGGACGACGACGACGACATCAGCACCACCCGCGTGCCTCCTCGACCTACACCGACGCAGCGCCAGGCATCAACGGCGGCGCCCACGCCGCGCACACCGATTCCGACCGCTAGGGCGTCGATTTACACTCCGCCGGCCCCAACGAAGGCCGCGCCGCCGGCGGGCGCTCGCTTCAAGAGGCTCACACCGCAAGAGATGACCCAGCGTAGGGCGGACGGACTCTGCTTCAACTGCCCGGAGAAGTTCACCAAGGATCATCACAAGTCTTGCTCGATGAAGGGTCTGTACCTGATGGAGTTGGCTGATGATGCTCCGATCGACGGCGCGGGGGCAGATGACTCATCATCCGACACGGACGTCGAAATTTCCCTCCGCGCCCTCACCGGCATCGCAACGGCGGCCACCATGCATCTGCCGGTCACTCTCGGTCCGGAGCGACTGCGTGCCTTGGTGGACTCCGGCTCTACTCATTCTTTTGTGGCATCCTCCACAGCGCGCCGCCTTGGACTGGAACCGGCGCCGCGACCCGGCCTGACGGTGGGCGTCGCCAACGGCGACCGCGTCCCCTCCGATGGGATCTGCAAGCAGGTGGCCGTGACCATCGGCGAGGAGCAGTTCTGCCTCGACCTTTACGTCCTTCCCCTCGATGACTACGAGCTGGTCCTCGGATGCCAGTGGCTCAGGACGCTGGGACCCATTCTCTGGGATTGAGCGCCAGTCCATAGCATTCTGGCGTGGCGCTCACCGCATTAAGTGGCGCGGACTGGATGCCCCGACTGCGCTCCAGCTCCACGCCATGGAGCGCCTGGACTTACTGTCCCTGCTCCTGGCCGAGTTCTCCGACATCTTCGCGGAACCAACCGGGCTGCCACCTCCACGCCACCTGGATCATCGCATCACACTGCTGCCCGGTACTCCACCAATCGCAGTGCGGCCCTACCGTTACCCCCAGCTGCTCAAGGACGAGATCGAGAAGCAGTGCGCCGACATGCTGACCCAAGGCATCATCAGGCCTAGCACATCGGCGTTCTCTGCTCCCGTCCTCCTGGTGCGCAAGAAAGACGAGAGCTGGCGCTTCTGCGTCGACTACCGAGCACTCAACGCCAAGACTGTGCGCGACGTCTTTCCCATTCCGGTTGTCGACGAGCTCCTCGACGAGCTTAAGGGCGCCACCTTCTTCACCAAGCTGGACCTCCGCAGTGGGTACCATCAGGTCCGCATGCACCCAGAGGACATCGACAAGACGACATTCCGCACACATCATGGACACTTCGAGTTCGTCGTGATGCCCTTTGGCCTCTCCAACGCGCCCTCAACATTCCAGGCATTGATGAACGAGGTCCTTCGGCCTTTCCTCCGTCGCTCGGTACTCGTTTTCTTTGACGACATCTTGATTTACAGTTCCACCTGGTCGGACCACTTGCGTCATGTGCGCGCGGTCTTCACCACCCTCCGCGCTCACAAGCTTGTCCTCAAACGCTCCAAGTGCTCCTTCGCCGAGCGTTCTGTGGCGCATTTGGGTCACGTCATCTCGGTGGCCGGAGTGGCCATGGACCCGACCAAGGTGGAGGCCGTCCAACAATGGCCTCAACCCCGGACTATCAAGGCGCTACGGGGCTTCCTCGGCCTCACGGGCTACTATCGCCGCTTCATCAGCAACTATGGCGCCATCGCCGCACCATTGACAGCGCTCCTGAAGAAAGACGCGTTCTGCTGGTCCCAGGCAGCCTCAGACGCCTTCCTGGCATTAAAGGCAGCCTTGACGTCCGGCCCTGCTCTCCAACTTCCGGACTTCTCCAAGGGATTCACCGTCGACTGCGACGCCTCCGGCTCTGGGTTCGGTGCCGTCCTCCACCAAGGCGCCGGTCCCATCGCTTTCTTCAGCCGGGCCATCGCACCGTAGCATGCCAAATTGGCAGCCTATGAGCGTGAGCTCATAGGTTTGGTGAAGGCGGTGCGCCACTGGCGTCCATACCTGTGGGGGCGCTCCTTCACCGTGCGCACGGACCATTTCGCCCTCAAGTACCTCCTCGACCAGCGGCTCTCCACCATTCCGCAGCACACGTGGGTGAGTCGCCTCTTCGGATATGACTTTTCGGTGGAGTTCAGGCCAGGGCGCTTGAATACGGTCGCCGACGCGCTGTCTCGCCGGGACGAGGAGACCGCAGCTGTCTCTACATGCGCCATCTCTCAACCTGACTTGGCGCTGTTCGACGATTTTCGGCGGGAGGCCGAACACTTGCCGGAGCTCCTGGCCAAACGCGCCGAAGTGGAACAAGGAGTCGCCGGCGCTTCCTGGACCGTGGTCGACGGCTTCGTTCTCCACCGTGGCCGCATCTACGTACCCGATTCTTCGACACTGTGGCCACAGATCCTTGCCACGGCCCAGGGCGCCGGGCACGAAGGCGTCCAGAAGACGCTTCATCGACTGCGGGCATCTTTCTACAACCCTCACGCCAATCGACTTGTCCGTGAATTTGTGCAGGGCTGTACTGTCTGCCAGCAGAACAAAACCGAGCATCTTCATCCCGCTGGGCTCCTCCAACCGCTTGAGGTTCCGCGCTCGGTTTGGGCAGACATCGCCATGGACTTCGTGGAAGGTTTTCCCAAGGTGGGCGGAAAATCAGTAGTGCTCACCGTGGTGGACCGTTTCTCCAAATACGCACACTTCATCGCCCTCGGACATCCCTACACGGCAACTTCAGTGGCACGCGTCTTCTTCGACCACATAGTCCGGCTTCATGGCATACCTTGTTCTATCGTCAGCGACCGCGACCCCGTCTTCACCAGCACATTCTGGACAGAATTATTCGCTCTGTCCGGCGTGGAATTACGCCTCATTCTGCGTTTCATCCGCAGACCGACGGCCAATCCGAGGTAACGAACAGGGTGTTGGGCGTCTATCTTCGGTGTCTTGCTGGCGACCGGCCTCGCAGTTGGCTGCATTGGCTACCCTGGGCCGAGTTCTGCTACAACACGTCCTACCAGATGGCGCTCCAAACAACTCCGTTTCAGGTGGTCTATGGCCGGGCACCACCGACAATGGCGAGCTATCAACCTGGCATGGCGCGCGTCGCCGCCCTGGACAAACAACTCACTGAGCGGGACGCATTTCTGGCAGATATACGCGAGCGGCTGCTGCAGGCTCAGACCAACATGAAATTGTCCTATGACGCTGTCATGAACCGGGGTAAACACCACCAAGAAGATGGCCGGATGGCGTCGGCGTAGAACGAGAGGGAGAGAGACTAGGGATTTAGACGAGGAAGTCTTGATAATTCTCTGATTGATTACAATAGCATGCGGTAGCCTCCTTATATAGATGGCTCCCCCCTAACAGATCGAATCTAATTCCAATCCTATCTCTAATAATATGGAAACTCATATCATATCTCTAACTCTATCTCTAACATAAGGAAACTAATCTCTAACTCAAATAGAAACCAATATCTAATTCCTAATAATAACCCGACTGGGCCTTGGGCCCAAAGCCCACACCCCTGACACTACACCCCTCTCGGACATGCAGCTCGTCCTCGAGCTGCTAGGCGGCGGTCATGGCATCAACGGAAGACCTCCGACGCCGATGTAGAAGACGAACGGTGGCGAAGTCCTGCTGCGGATGGAGACAGCTGGCCCGATCCAAGCGGAACAGGGCTAGACGAAGTGTAGCGCCTTCGGTTATATAATGCCTGCAAAATATTTTTTTTTCTAATTTTTTTTTCTTTTCTTTTTTTTGATATTTTTGAAAAGCTTTTTTTTGTTTGTTTGTTTTTTTTGGGTCTTCAGCCGTCGGTCGGTTTTAAAACCGACCGCAACTCCCGAACATGCTAGGGCGGTCAAGTGCCTCCGTGGCGAGCGGCGCTAGCGTAGCAGAGGCGGCGCTGCAAAGCGGCGCCGATCGAGCATCCGGAGGAGCAGCGAAGTGAGCGGCGCGGCGAGTAGCAGACCTTGCGGAGCGGCGGCGGCACGGCGGAGGTGGCCCGGCGAGGAGGATCTGAGCGCGGCGGCGGTCAGCGTCGGCGGCGGCCGAGAGGCGGCGGTCGGCGAGTAGCCTCAGCGAGCGGCGGCTGCGGCTGCGCAGCCACCGATGGAACGATCGGCGAGCGGCAGCCGACACGGCGGCGGGCGAGCGCTGCAGCGATGGCTCGGCGAGGCGTAACAACGGCGAGCGGCGCGCGCGTGCGGCGGCTGCGGATGCGGCGGGCGCGGCGTCGGCGCGGGCGAGACGGATCGGCGGCTGCGACACGGCCGAGGAAGCTCGGCGGCGGCGGCGGCGGCTCGCATGGAGCAGGGGCGGCGGCGCGATCGTGGCAATGGCCGGAGCGCCGGATCGCAGCGACCGCTCTGGCGATGCGCCCGAGCAGCGGCGGATCTGGAGCGATGGTCGTCCGGTTCGGCGACGGCGGCGGCCGCGGCGCGGCGAGGTGGCTCGCGGGTCAGAACCCAGCGGCGCGGGTGGAGACCCTCCGGGCGACGGCGGCGATGCGGGAGGAAGTTTGCTGGAGGAGGCTTCGTCGGGATCTGGCGATGCTTCAATCTCTTTCTTTTCGGTGATTTCTCCCCCACCTCCTGTTGTATCATGATGCGCCTCGCGCACTTGTTGTTTCGCCTTCTCCCGCTCCTTCAAGTGCTTCTCGAAGATGGCATGCATGTTAAGGAGGAAGTCCGCCCACTTTTTGTCGGTGCTGGCCGTCTTATCAGCGCTAGCTTTTATTATGGCCATTGACTCAGCGAGAGGACGAATCGCAGGAACCATGGTAGCAGAAGTCGTGGGAAGGGATCGACTGCACTGATACCAAGTTGTCATGAACCGGGGTAAACACCACCAAGAAGATGGCCGGATGGCGTCGGCGTAGAACAAGAGGGAGAGAGACTAGGGATTTAGACGAGGAAGTCTTGATAATTCTCTGATTGATTACAATAGCATGCGGTAGCCTCCTTATATAGATGGCTCCCCCCTAACAGATCGAATCTAATTCCAATCCTATCTCTAATAATATGGAAACTCATATCATATCTCTAACTCTATCTCTAACATAAGGAAACTAATCTCTAACTCAAATAGAAACCAATATCTAATTCCTAATAATAACCCGACTGGGCCTTGGGCCCAAAGCCCACACCCCTGACAGATGCGGGTCATCGCGACATCCAGTTCAACGCCGGCGACTGGGTATGGCTCTGTCTTCATCACCGCACTGCCGCAGGCATCACCTCCAAATCCGGCGGCAAGCTTTCACCTCGCTACTATGGACCCTATCAGATTGTGGAGCGCGTGGGTCCGGTGGCTTATCGGCTCCAGCTGCCACCCAAGGCAAAGATACATGATGTTTTCCATGTTGCATTCCTCAAGCAGTTTGTTGGCCCTCCTCCTTCTGCTTTGGTGCCTCTTCCACCTATATCACGTGGCCGTGTAATACCAACACCGGAGTCCATCATCCGCGCCCGCCTCAATCGTGGCCAATGGGAGTTGCTCGTTCGCTGGGTCGGCCGGCCAGCTGCTGAAGCAACCTGGGAGGCTCTGGAGTCTTTCAGAGAAACTCATCCAAATTTCCAGCTCGAGGACGAGCTGTTTCTCCAGGACGGGGGTAGTGTTGTGGACGCTTTTGTCGGCAAAACGTATACTCGCCGCAAGAAGTCCAATCCAGCGCCCACAACATGAGTTGGCAAGTTTGTTAAGTCTTTGAATAGTTTTTCTGCATGGAGCTTAGTTTGGGAAGTTAAGAGGAATAAAAGGAAAGATAAGAGTAATTGTAGGGATTAGTTAGCCTCTATGGCTATTTATCTGTAACCCTTTGGGGGAATTAGGGGGGGAGATGAGTTGTTATGATCTGCGCCTCCTGGGAGGGGATCAGGCTCATCTCCTTGTGAGAGTCATGATCAATTAGATTAATAAAGCCAAGAATCTAGCCATATTAGTGCTAAATCAATTTCTCCATACTCAAGGACCATGTAAATGCAGTGGTCATCCTTAATTCTTCCATCCCGAGGTGACATAGAACCTTCTTTAAGTAAACTTTTATCAGTACCCTGGTATACACAAAAGCCATAGGCAGATTAGACAATATTTTCTCTAGACAGTGAAAGTATCATCTGTGCAAAGCCACGGATAAATACTATCATTCAAAATAAGATGGCTGACATATTTTACTATAATCCGTAGTTGTTTATAACTGGTTTCATACAGCAAGGTGAGCTGAAATCTCTATCATCATAGACAAAGTTGGTTACCGATAGCAAACAAATGCCTAGTTTCTGCAAACTCTGAATTTTACAGTTTCATCGTAATCAAAGATTGTGTATGAAAAAAGTAACATCAGTTAGTTTTAAAGCTCTGAAAGATGCTAAGCACAGGAAATTTCGCAGGACATGATAATGTTAAGTGGGCATCAGAAGGTACTGGTTGCACTCACTGCAGAAAACAGAGAAACAATGATGTGACACAGAACATATGGTAGAGATACCAGCTAGACCCTATGTGTTTGTGTGTCTGGTCTGGAAAAGCGCAAATGGTACCTGCAAACAGTAATAGAGGGGGTATGTGCATACATCTAGAATAGTGACAAACTGGCAATTTTGTGATATGCATAGACAAGAAATAAGCCAAGAGCCTAGGAAATAAGAACTTTTAACGATACAAGTTTACTTTTGTACAAGTTTCTAATACTATATCATTGGAAAAGTATACCAGTATTTAAAAAGGCATATTGTCCCTGTGAGATAGTAATATAGACCTTTGATCCTTTGCATTTAGCATCGCAAGTTATGGATAACTAACTAAACTAAAATAAGGCTACATGGTTATCAAATGGTCAAATGGAGGCAGGAAAGGTGAATGATGAATCGAGAGCAATTTTTATGCTGAGAAGTTGACACTATCATTGTTCATGTGATGAAGCAATAGTCTCTTTTTGTTTGGAACACCAGAAAAGGAAAAATAAATACCAAGATTAGCAGCGCAGGAACAGCACCGTTGTTGGCACTGTAGCAAGTCGTGAACCGTACTTCCACGTGGCACTGTAGCAGTGCACAAACAGTACGAGTAGGTACTGTAGCGTCACTGTCTGTTTAGCTGGTTCCCTAGTATAAAAGTTTAGTTGCTTGTGTAAATTTCAGGATTCCTTAACTACCAAGTTATTGTTAGGGATAGAATCTAATAAATTAGGAGGAAAATTGCTCTAATGCCACAAATTTATGTGCCATCCTTCCTTTTACCACATACTTAAATAGCTTTGTTATTATGCCACAAACTTGAGTGTTTATTTCTTTCTTTTGCCATTTCCTCCACTTAAACTCTATTTTAATTTCAGTTTACTTTTTCCCTTACATGGAGTGACCGTTTTGCCCCTTCTCACTCCATACCCTACACCACGCGCACGCACAGATCAGATCGAGATCGATCTGTCTCCCCTCCCCTCACGCACAGGAGCGGAGATGGAGCCGGCCACCGCGGAGATGGAGTCGGGCACCCTTCCCATCGCCGGCGACCCTCGACCCGGCGTCCTCCGGCGACCCTCTCCCGACGGCGGCGCCCACGACCCCGGCCTCCTCCGCGGCGGCGCCACGCGTATCTTGCCCACCAATGACGACCCTTGCCTCGGCCTCCTCTCTATAGTCGCCGTTGCTCCACCTCGTCAATGGCACCAACCATGACAATGAGGATGAGGTAAGTCCCGACATCATTTGTCTTTTGATCTGTAATTGCATTTAATTTTGTTGAATGGAACCATAGGTTGTTGGATTAAATAGCGCTAATGTCAATGGGATGGACGAGCGCACGATAGACATTGGGTATCTCGGGTATGTTTCGTCGTATGTTCAATACTGATTAGGGTTAAATGTCCTATTTGGTACTAACTTTTTCTCGTATTTAGAACAAGCGATCCTAACTGCGTATTCAACATAGACGCTGGAATAGAACGAGTGGATTGGGCAAGTCTGCAGATAGTACAGGGTCCTGATGAGGAAGGGAGAGATGTACCAATGGAAGAAGATGAGATGTTTGTGTTTTTGGGTCTTAGAGCTGAAGATGACAGAGCTAATGAAAGGCATAACGTAGGTATTGAACAGGAGAGGAACAATGCGCTGCCAGACGTTGAGGGGGCTGCTATTCCTGTTGATGATGTAATACCTGAGGAACATCACTTTTCTTATGATATGGACCATCCAGAGATAACCATTGGCACCATGTATCCCACGATGGATCAGTTTAGGCTAGCGATTAGGCAATATGCAATAAACGAGGAGTTTGAGTTGGGCATCAAGAAGTCTGACCGTTCAAGATTCATGGGATATTGTAAAGGTGATGGATGCCCCGGAGAATTTTAGCTCGGGTGACACCGCACGGGACAGCAATAAGGGTACTAACTTGCACTAACTAACCCATACTTTACATGACATTGTTACTAATTTCTTTTCATAATACTTTTGTAGGTCAACCGACTTGTTGAAGAACATGACCGCTCTTCTACAAGCGGATCGATCTTCTATGGCCAATTGTCGATGGGTTGCGTCAAAGGTAGTAAGTATTTTGAGGACCAATCCTAACATGGGTACAAAAAAGATGCAAGAGATGTTGCAGGATGACCATAATGTCACCATTGGATATGATACAGTTTGGAGGGGGAAAGAGAGCATTGAATGAGATTTATGGAAGTTGGGAAGGAAGTTTTCGCTTGCTTTACAACTTCAAGGTGAGGTTGAGCTTAGGTCGCGAGTAGCATTGTTGAGATTGACACTAAATCAGTGAAAGATAATGTCTACTTCCACAGGCTTTTCATTGCATTTAGGCCTTGCATTGAGGGCTTTTTGAATGGATGTAGACCATACATTAGTATAGATTCAACAGCTTTGAATGGCAAATGGAATGGACATTTGGTCAGAATCGCATTGGATGGGCATAATTGGATGTTTCTGGTTGCTTTTGGCTTGATACAAGCAGAGACAAATGATAATTGGACTTGGTTTATGAGTCAGCTCAAAAGGGCAATAGGTGAACCTCCTCTTCTTGCAGTTTGTATAGATGCATGTAAAGGCTTAGAAAATGCTGTCAAGAGTGTGTTTCCACAAGCAGAACAAAGGGAGTGCTTTAGACACCTAATGGAAAATTTTGTTAAGAAATTTCATGGTGACATCCCTAATAACATGTGGCCGGCGGCAAGAGCATACAAGATAACAAGAGTGATGTATTTGACTACCACATGGATTTGGTCCTTCAAAAATGCCCTCAAGTAGCTGAATATCTTGGAAAGTACCATAACATGTTGTGGATGAGATGCATGTTAAATCTTGACATTAAGTGTGATTACGTTAACAACAATTTGGCTGAGTGTTTCAATAGCTGGGTGAGGGGCATAAAGGATCTTCCTGTGGTGGAGCTAGCAGACAAAATTAGGGGAATGGTCATGAAGCTATTTGATAAGAGGTGGATTGGTCAGAAGCTAGAAGGGTATATACTACCAGCTGTTGTTCTTCAGACCAATGCAAGGACTAGGGGCCTTGGGCACTTAAAAGTGAATAGGTCTGCTGATTAGAGTGCAGAGGTGAGAGATACAAATAAAGGTGATTTGAGACATGTTGTGAAGACACTTGAAATGGAGTGCACATGCCAAGAGTGGCAGCATACAGGAAAACCGTGTCAACATGCACTTGCATTTCTTACTACACAACGAAATGTGAAAATGGACAGATACATACATGAGTACTACTCAGTGCACAAATTCGTGGCTGCATACCAGGGACAAATAGAACCTTTGACGGACAAGTCTCAATGGCCTAAGGTTAATCTAGATTTTGTCCTTCTACCACCACTTGCAAAAAGGTCTTCTGGGAGGCCTCGAAAATTAAGAATCAAGGGCTGCTTAGAGAATGGTGGAAAGGGTAAAAACAAATGCAAGAGGTGTGGGGAGCTAGGACATACAGGCAAAATGTCCTCTTAATGGCACCAAGAAGAGGTAATTAAAATGTAGTCATCCAATTTACTGTTTCCATTTTATGCAATTCATTTGACTGTTGTTCTGTAACAGGAAAAGAAAGCCTACAAAAAGGAACACTAAGGCTGGAAAGACAGCTTCTACTTCTCAAGCAAGGACACCTACTAGAGCAAATGTTTCCATTCCTCAACAAATCATTGATAGTCCAGGGGTGATGACAAGAAAGATGCTTGCACAAGCAATGGGAGAAGGGCCATCACAGCCTGCAATGACATCTTCTCCAGTGAAGACCTCCAAATCAACAAAGAAGATATCTCCGAGGAAGAAAAAGAAGTAGAATTTTAGTGTAATTCAGTTATTTTAGATGAAAGTAATGAATATGGGATGGAACCACTCTCTTTATGAATGTTCTGAAGTATTACCTTTTGTTTATGTATGGGCTATGAATATGTGTCATACTGCTATATTTTTGTAAGAACTAATGCATATTTTATGAAGGTTCTAAATGTTCTGAAATATTATCTCTCCTGATCATAATTGTGGACTATGGCTGAAATTTGTAAGAATTCTGAACATAGCACATAGCTTCAGCACTTGTAACAGAGATTTGGGGACGACCTTAAGCAAGCACTGGAAAATGGAGATATGGTAAATGTCCTGTATGAATTCTGGACAAACAGCACTTCATCACTCATTTCAGCATTGCAATTACATTTCTCAATTACAATCACTTCATCACTCATTTCAGCATTGCAATTACATTTCTCAATTACAATCACTTCATCACTACATTTCTGAATCACAGTAAATCTCTAATCACATAGCCATCCAATTTGCCATACATCTTCAATTGAGTCATAGACAGAGGCTTGGGACATTTCTGGATCTTCAATTGAGCCATCGGGAGATGAGACGCCAAGAGAGGAGGCCGAGGCAAGGGTCGTCGCTGGCCAGGGTCATGGGTGCCGCCGTCGGGAGATGAGACGCCAGGGCAGTGGGCGCCAACGGCCGCGCCTGGAGAGGGGGCGCCGCCACGCCGGAGGAGGCCGGGGTCGTGGGCACCGCCGCCATGCCGGAGGAGGTCGGGTCGTGTGCCGCCGCCATGGACGCCGAGGTCGTGGGCACCGCCGCCATGGAGGCTGGGCTCGTCGGCGCCGCCGCCGGAGAGGCGGCGCCACGCCGCCGGGCGTCGTGGCGCCGCCGTCGGGAGAGGGTCGCCGAGGACGCCGGTCGAGGGTCGCCGGCGACGGAAGGGTGGCGGCCCATCTCCGCTCCCGTGCGTGAGGGGAGGGGAGACGGTCGATCTCGACCGATCTGCGTGCGTCTTGCGCGTGGTGTAGGGTATGGAGTGAGAAGGGGCAAAACGGTCACTCCATGTAAGGGAAAAAGCAAACTGAAATTAAAATAGAGTTTAAGTGGAGGAAATGGCAAAAGAAAGAAATAAACACTCAAGTTTGTGGCATAATAACAAAGCTATTTAAGTATGTGGCAAAAGGAATGATGGCACATAAGTTTGTGACATTAGAGCAATTTTCCCTATATTAGGAAGGTTATCTTTTATAGTCAAAAAATATTAAATTAGATTGTTAGGAGGCCAACACTATATAAGCATGGTATTGTTATCTTTTCTAACCAAACAATGAATAAACAAAGTTCCTACCTCTTCTCCTTCTGCTTCAACTAAACCTCAGAACCTTGATAGCGGCATAGCCAGCAGTTCAAAGGTGAGTGCCCTACCCTCGGTCCACAGACCCGTACCGAACCAACCCATATCACAACATTTGATATTAAAGCTAGTCATTTCCCTTTCCACCGTGTCGGGCGGCAAGGTTTTTGATTCCATGATAATCAGTGACATGCTGAGTAGCATAATTGAGATGCTTGAAAAGATGTTTGGTGTTCTGGAGAAGTAGAAGGTGACGTTTGTTGTCGCCAACATAGCTACGCCATCACTTCTAGAACTAGCACCACCAACCATGCCGCTCCTGTCGTCGCCACCAACACTTCAGTGGGTAGCGCTATCCTTAGTTGCATCTCCAGTATCTTCACCAAGGAGGAAAGTTGCCGCTATCTAGTGATGGTCTTTTCCACGCAGCCGGCCGACACCGTGCCTTCAAAGATGTGGAGCACAATAGCTGTCATGTGGGGGTCAGCGACGTCATCACATATCTTACACAACCATTGCATCATCAGGTGATAAGGACGCTGCTGCTCTACACCGGTTGCCCTTGCCACCGGCGACTTCTGCAATGTTAGCCAACGCTAGAGGGTTGTTGTTCTCGCTATCGTGCATCAGAGCTTCGTTGATCATCTTCCGCGCCGCGCGCTGTCGTCATTGTGTCTTTTCGTCGACATGGGGACGTAAAGGTCTTAGTCTATAGCCGCCACCTAACAGCTCGAGGATGAGCTGTCTCACCACGAGGGGTATAATGTTACGAACCAAGATTAACAGGCGCAACAACAGCACTGATGGTACTGTAGCAACACATAAACAATACCCTCATGTGGTACTATAGCGACGTGTGCACCGTGTAGGTGTTGTGGCGATACTATCTATTTAGTTGTTTAATTAGTTTCCTCGTATAAAAGATTAATTGGTTAGGTAAGTTTCAGGATTCCTTAACTATCAAGTTATTGTTAAAGATATAATCTAATCTATTAGGAATGTTATCTTTTATAGTTGAAAAGATTAGATTGGATAGTTAGAAGGCCGGCACTATATAAGCACGACATTGTTATCTTTTTCTAATCAAGGCATGAATAAACAAAGTTCCTAGTCTCTCCTCTTCTTCAACTAAGGCTCTAGAGCATTGGCGGTAGTATGACCAGCTGTTCAAGAGTGAGTACCCTATCTTTGGCCCTTGGACCCATACCAAACCAACCTATACCACAACATGTAATATCAAGTTTCATCTCATGCCAATAAATAACAGAGATACGGTTAGTAACTGTTACCTCGTAATCAATTAGCTGTATGATATTGCTCTTTCCCTTCAACTTATTTAGGTACTCAATTTCTTGGCAAAAGACATGCAGTAGGATAGTCACGGCCTCTAAGCTTGATCTTTTTCAGGGCATATATTGTACACTCCGCTGATATAAATTTGTGAACTTCACTGCTGCCCCCAATCCAATTTTACCAAGTTTCTGACAAAGCTTCCCATTCATCTTAAAGAATACATCAGGATCATAATTCTTTTTGCAACGCTCCTTCTCACCCTTGTTTGGTTGGGAAGCACCATCATCCCTGGCAGACGTAGATTGGTTATTTGCAGATAATCCTTGGGATGGCAAACAACCTCCGTTGCCAGAAACAGCTTTGTCCGTGGCATCATTGGCCAGATTAGGAACCTGCAGATTATTGGAATTCCAATCACCAACACTCATTGCAGCTCCATGCTGTTTTGGAGGACCATGACCTGGTACACCTGCAGATGATTCTACAGCACATTCTGGCATCTGCATTGGTGAAGCGTATTTGCTAATCTGATGATCCCGTGTACTTTGAACAGTAGGCCCTGAATGTAGTGATACAGCAGTGATAGATGAACCAATGGCAGAGCAACGGGTCATTGGCTCTCCATGATTCTGATTACAAGCCTCTTCAATCCCTCTTTGAAGTTATCCCTCCTCTCCATCGGCGGCGGGGGACGCTGTGGGGCCCACCGGCATGTCGCCGGAGGGGCGGATCCGGGGCGCGCTAGGGTTCCGGAACGGGCGGCGGCTGCGGCGGTGCGTGAAGCTCAGAGGCAGCAACCTGGAGATGACGATGCTCTCGGCGCGGATGCGAGGTGGGATGAGGCCATGGGACGGGAGCTGAAGCGAATCGAAGCTAGTGGGTGGGGGTGGAGGGAGTGGGTACAACCCCCCACAAAATTTGAAACGCAAACGAAGCAGGAAGGAGTTTTTTTTTTTTTTTTTTGCTATTATGGTACCCTCTAAGTTGGACTTCGCTGAAACGGTACTTATACCGTGGGTTTCTTCCAAATAGTACCCTTGTTGTTAACACCTCTCCAAAATAGTATTCTCAGGGATTTTAACTCAAATAATTTGATTTTCGAATTTGTACTCCCATTGATCGAATCGCCTTGCTCATTTTGTTTAACCCTAATCACTTTTATTTTCTTCTTTTCACATCGTTTGGGTTTCATTGGCGACGGCGGCACGCCGACTGGCCGATTGGAATACTCGGCGCGGCGCCAACGCCAAAGCGAGCGCGGCAAGGATCGCGACGGAGCGCGTCGCACCCGTGCCACGGACGATCGCACGCCTGCCAGGGACGGTCGCACGTCGGTAGGGGCAACCGGACCACGTACGCGGCAGGTGTGATCGGACCACACGCCACAGGTCTGATCGGCCAATCGGCGTGCCGCCGTTGCCAATGAAACCCAAACGATGTGAAAAGAAGAAAATAAAAGTGATTAGGGTTAAACAAAATGAGCAGCGGCGCTCACCAATCGGGAGTACAAATCCAAAAATCAAATTATTTGAGTTAAAATCCCTGAGAATACTATTTTGGAGAGGTGTTAACAACAAGGGTACTATTTGGGAGAAGCCCACGGTATAAGTACTATTTCAGCGAAGCCCAACTTAGAGGGTACCATAATAGCAAAAAAACTCAACAGGAAGACGGGAGGTTGGGTGGATGGGTGGATGCGGAAGAAATGGTTAGAGCAACTCCAGCAGTGCCTTTACTTGAGCCCTCATTCTACTTTTGAGGGTCGATGGGCAAAAAAACTCACTCCAGCAGGGCCCCTACTTGAGCCCTCAAAAGTAGGGGGCCCTTAAATCTCCCCCTCGAGCCCTCATTCCTGGGGGGGTCTAGAGGGAGCCCCTACTTTTGAGGGCTCAAGTAGGGACCCTGCTGGAGTGAGTTTTTTGCCCCTCGGCCCTCAAAAGTAGGATGAGGATGAGAGTGGGTCCTATGTGTCATCCCCTCTAAGAATGAATTTTGGGGTCCTGTTTTGAGGGCTTCTGCTGAAGTGTAGCTCAAAAAACAGAGCCCTCAAAAGTAGGAAGAGCCCTCAAATAAAAAGTAGGGTCCTGTTTTGAGGGCTACTGCTGAGTTGCTCTTAGTGCCAAGTTGGTTTGGATAGCCGGGCCTGAGTTAATACGGCCTGCCTAAGCCCACTTCTGTAAATGGACCGAACTTAGAATTTCAGGCTACGTGGCCTAATCGTAATGGGCCCAGCAAAGTCAGGCTTCGGAGTCTCGGCCCATATTGACGTTCTGTGTTCAGCCGTTCCGCTTCCACGGTCCACCCGCTCACTTCCGTCGGCCCAGCTGCGAATCGTCCATTCGTGCGCCGTTTCTTTCCGCAGTCCACCCACTCACTTCAAAGGGATGGCGGCGTCGTGGGCGGAGCAGCTGCAGCGCGAGCTCTCGGGCGGCGGCCTCGCCGTCGCCTCCATCCCCGGCAAGGGCCGCGGCCTCGTCACCACTCGCAATTTCTTCCCTGGTAACCCCAACCTCCCTCTCCTGCAACCACCCCTATCCTTACTCCATGCCAACCAAGCGGGCGCTTGCCCACGAGCCGCTCGACGAAATGCCCAAATGGTACCCGTGAACGTTGCTGCGATGATACTCGTCCCTGGGTCGAGCTTAGCGCGATGATTTTCAGTGTTGGTGTATGTTAAGCTCGTATGCTCTGCTTTCCACGGTGGTGATGGGATTCTGCGATGTTTTTGCAGGGGAAGTCATCGTTTGCCAAGAACCTTATGTGTCTACACCTAACAAGATTTCGGTTGGATCGAGCTGCGACCATTGTTTCGCCTCCGGCAACCTGAGGAAGTGCTCGGCCTGTCGAGTTGCTTGGTACTGCGGGAGCTCGTGCCAGGTGCCGACTCTGCCCTTCGGTTGTTGTATACCGTTGCTTTGCAAACACATACTTCTGCGGCTATGCGCGAACGTTTTTTGTTTTAGTGATTGTTATGCTTTCAGATGTCACTTGGTCTGTGATTTTTTTTTTGTGCAGAAAAAAGAATGGAAACTGCATCAACTCGAGTGTCAAGCCATCGCGGTGCTTACGGAGGATAGAAAAAAGGTGCTTACTCCTACAATTCGTTTAATGGTGCGACTTATACTAAGAAGAAAACTGCAAAACGACAAGGTATTGGCTGTTTTGCTTATATCTGCCAAAATCCACATGCATCATGTAATGAACCGTTTGTATTTTTCTGCACATTGGAGTTGGCTCTATTTTGTTAACTTGATACTGCTTGTATTACCAGGTCATTCCATCTTCAGGAACAGATAACTACAATCTAGTGGACGCGTTGGAGTCCCGTATCCTATTTTCTTGATATGTTTGATTCATGCTGAATATAAAGACTTATTTGGGAATGTTTGATTGACTTCATACAAATAGACATTTCTGAGGTCAATGAAAATCAACTGGTGCTCTATGCTCAGATGGCCAATCTCGTGCAGCTGATACTTCCTTCGTTTGACCTTGATCTCAAGGAAATTACACATACTTTTTCTAAGGTAATGCTCGTAATAATGTTCTCTCCTCGAGATCGTAAGATTACTTCGTATTTACAGACTTGCATACCATAAAAAAACATTTTAACTACTGTATAAGACGAATATTCAAATTGATCTTGGGACACATTATCTAGATAATGACAGCTGGCTTCAGGTGTTATTGTTGAGCGTATACTACCCTTGTTTAATCTAAAAGCTGTTGGTGACCTATTTGGAATTGGATGTGCCTTTGGGAAACATGTCCTAGAATTAGAACCCAAGCCACCAAGGGCACCATATGGTCTTGTTTGAGTAGAGTAGAATCAGGTCTGGAACCTCCCTTGTGTAGATAAACCAAGAGGCTATGAAAAAAGGACATAAGTTCTGTTCATATTTATTCTCCTCTCTTTGTAAATTTTGTTGTCTTTATCGCACTTAAGCAGCGGTTAGGACCGTTCTGACAAAGTGTTTGCTTTGATAACGAAGTACTACATTGAAATGTTTGTAAGCCTAAACCATGGCCATGTTCTGTGCTTCTGGTCCCTTGTGTACTCACAAGTTTGCTACCCTTATGATACATAAGCTAACATGCTGCTAACTTATGTATCCAGGTCCTTTTAATCAAGTGGCAGCCGTTTATGTGATTCACCGAGATGACAAAACCATTCCTGCTTTTCCTAGCTTTCTCTGTACATGTTATAATTTTGAAATTACGAAACCTTGTAACATTGCAAGTGCTGTTTATGATCCTTCGGCATAGCTGTAAGGATGAATGTGCAAGTATAAAGAAATTTATTTATGAATTAAGCATAAATGATTGATTCTCTGCCACATATGCAGTTTGCCTGCAATGCTCATACCATATGTGATCCTGAACTGAGGCCCCTTGGGACTGGACTATACCCTGTTATATCTATTATTAACCACAGGTGGTATACTGAGCTTTTAGTTCACCTGTTCAGCATCTTCCTCAGATTTGGTCATTTCATAATTCATTATTTTTGGATTTACCCTTTTCTGGTATATTTAGTTGTGCACCAAATGCAGTTTTGCTATTTGAAGGTCGGACTGCATATGTTCGTGCATTGCAACCTATAAGTAAAAATACTGAGGTAAGGAATCTATGTTTGCCTTCTGTCCTTATCATACATTCCTTAACTTGCATGCCATGCTTTCTTTTCCCATTCTGGAGAATGCCGGTTGTGTATTTTTTGTCAGGTATCAATAAGTTACATCGAAACTGCGGCAGCTACTTTGAAGAGACAGAATGATCTCAAGCAGTACTTCTTCACCTGCACATGTCCCTGTTGTGTTGAGGTTTTCCATTTTGGCTGCCCACTATTTTCATCTCCCCCATTGGAAATTGACACGCTCTTGGTAATCAAATGTTCTCTTGCTATAATATGTATGCCAATTTTACAGGATTCTGTGGAAGATGCTCTACTTGAGGGATACAGATGCAAGGATCAAAAGTGTGATGGCTTTCTGCTACCTGACTCAGGTTGGTGACCAATAATCTCAGGAGGCCATATGTCAATGAGACATCGAGCGGCACATCCTCAAATGCACTTCTTTACAGTGGCAAATCGTCAATTTCTTTTTCTAAAAAAAGGGTGAATTAAAAACATCTCAGTGATGTCTATTGAAACTGTAAAACTTATTTTGCTTCAGCAATCATTGATCTTGCATTTTATCTATATTTAACATATGTAGGAAAGAAGGTTTATACATGCCAGAAATGTAGCATTTCTAGAGATGGGGAGGAGGTTAAAAAGATAACAAGTGAAATACTATTATTATCTGATAAAGCTTCATCATTTCTTTCATCTCAAAGTATCCTTTTCACTATAAAATGTCTATCTGAAACAAATATACCTAAGAATTTATCGCATAATCATCCTGTGTAAGTTTGCGAAATTTGGATCCAACACACTGTGCTACCTTAATGAGAGATGATAGATAATAATGAAGCGGGTTCTATGTACAAGATCATTGAGCAGCTACAGAGGAAGCTTTACCATCCTTTCTCGATCCATTTGCTGCACACACGTGAAACACTCCTGAAGGTATATTTCTAGCTATTGTAGTAATAGTGACCACTGACCAGTTATGGATACACAGAACACTGGCCAGTCCGCCGGTATGACTAACCACCACCACCACCACCACTCACCCATTCAACTTCGCCTGTCGTTAGTGCAGATATGTATGGAGTTACAAGATTGGCGGACTGCATTGATGTATTGCAGATTGACAATTCCAGTTTATGAAAGTAAGGCAGTCGTAATTTTATTGTACTTAAATGAGAACATCTTACACTGTATATTAATTTTTGGTTTTTACACATCATGTTTATGTTTGGATTCCACCCAATCAGGAAATATTCTGCATGTTTGTAAGAAATCAAATATGATAATGTCTCAACCTCTTATGCAGGAAAGTGCTTTCCTGTTGTTATACCCAGTTCCTGTATGATCATGTTTTTTAGTGCTCTCTTTTAGAACTTCAAAGCTAGATAGGCAGCAATTTTTAGTCTTAATTTGGAACTTCAAAGCTAGATAGGCAGCACTTTTTAGTTTTAACTCTTACTCCCTCCGTCTAAGTTTATAGCACGTATTTTTTTAATGGCCTTGTCCATCAATATAGAGCGTATTTCATATTCCAATGCAAAATTAGTGTGGTGTTCCCTTTATAACTCTAATAAATATACAGCTTTATTTGCTATTATCTATATGCATACATTGAATATAGTGCTTAGAGATAATAATTAAAGATAATATAACCATTTTCACTATTTCCTTGGCCTATGTGTTAAAAAAATACATTATATAAACATAGACAGGGGGATTAAAGTAAAATACAGTGAGCTTAGGATTACCTGGAAAGTTCCACCAAGTAATGTAGTGACATTTGACACAAAACAACCAGTGAAAGAAAAATATGAGAACCCATGTCATTAAATGTCATTTCACCTCTTTTTTTTTGTGAACTATAGCCTATAGGGCACATTCTTGCTGTCCTAGCGCTGAAAACCAAATAGTGTTTCTATTTTCAGAAAAATGATTTCTCATTGCTCTTCCATATGTTCTCTCACGGTTTATGATTTCTCATTGCTCTTCCATATGTTCTCTCACGGTTTATGGGACTTTCAATAAAACTCGATGTGCACTAATGTTGTTGCACTTCCACCAGGAGTTTACCCACCTTTTCATCCAATGATTGGATTACAATTCTATACTTGTGGAAAGCTTGAATGGTATGCAATACTTTTACCTATTCACCTATTTTCCTTGTGCATGTGTTTTCTACGACATGATAGCTTTCCTTGACAGTATAAGCCTTGGCTATTAACTCCTTGCGCTTTACTAAAACAGAGTGATGTTAAATTTGACCCTGGTAGGATAGGGACACGCCTTTTCAAAAACTCCAGCAAAGTGTTGACATGAGCTTTTTTATAAGTTGTGATGATCTTTTACTATGTAAATTTCACAACTAGCCTCTCTTTTTGTCCAAATTTTCACATAAAGCCATCTTTTTCAATTTTCCTGATTAAATCCCTCTTTGTACCGTTACAAAGTCCTGACTTCTGACTAAAAAACTCTTTCATGTTCCCATTGTAGGTTGCTTGAGTACACAGAGGACGCTCTGAAATCTTTAACTAGGGCAGCAGATATACTCCGGATAACACATGGCACAATATCCCAGTTCATGAAGGAGCTATTCGGCAAGCTAGAGGAAGCAAGGTCTGAAGCTTCATTTAGGTTGTCGTCTGGAGACGAGCAACTTTCATGAGAAGATGCAGCTCACCGGGATGGCAAATAGGGACTAGCAATGTTGAGACAATGTTCAAATATAGGATAGCACCCTGTAGACAATGTCTAATGTTCAAATATAGGATAGCACCCTGTAGACAATGTCTAAATATGGAATAGCATTGTCACGATAACATTGAGATCTAAGCTTTCATCAAGGGGTGGCGATGGGGACAAGAATGGTGAATTGATCACATATCCATGTTCAACTGTTTTTTGCCATTGTATGTTGTAACATAGATAAGATGCTGATTTTAACTAATGCTGTGGCAAAGTTAATTCTGTGATTTCTTCTTTGGGTGCCATGTTCTTCCTTTTCCAGAGGCTTGAATGCTCCTCGTTGTCTATAACTCAAAATGTCACATAGAGATCGCCTCATTTTTTATGAGAAGAATGGCAGTCAGGACTCAGAACCACGTTTTGTCTTATTCGAATGGAGACCAGGTTTCCTTATGCCCTGCGTGATTGAACTACTAGTAGGCCTACTGGGATTGGATGGAAGCCTCCTTTTTCTGTCCTTTTGGCAATCCAAGTCCAATAGTTAGAATCCAAATGCATCTACTGAACTTGTTAAGAGTGAAGTAGACTTAGTACCAAATGCGTTTACCGTTCCATTCTATGCATCTAGTTCTGTCAGTTTAAATCTGCTATGTCCTATACGAACTATGCTCAAATCTTAATATTTACATGTCTTACAATACCTCAGGACGGAAAAAATGAATATGTGGGATAGTTGGCACCTAATTCCCTTAGCAGTACACACTAACATTTAGCAAATATTACAATGGAACCAAGTTGCGCTCGAAGTAGCCTTCGGCCAAGGCAAGCAAATTAGAGTGGAGATGATCAACTTCAATATTGTGGATATCCCGTATCCGTACAATGCCATACTGGGAAGGGCTACCCTCAATGCGTTGGGGCGATCCCGTACCACAGATACTTATGCATGAAACTCTAGGGCCCTAGAGGGATCATCATGGTAACCGGCGACCAGGACCTCATACGACAAATCGAAGTGGGCACGCGAAGTCCACATCAGAAGGTGCATGCACTGAGTGAGAGGATTGCCCCACCCTTAGATAAAAACTTGCCTCCGCTGTAGGTCATTCGCGTGGAGTTGGATGGAAAGTCCTTCAAGCACCCCAAATGCACTTGGAAGTTGACGCTCACTAGGTTGAAAAATTGGTTGTCAACAACCCGCTTTGGTTGACAACAGGCGTCGTGCAACAACACAAAGACTGCCGTGCTCGAGACCATGGTCTCCAATCGTGCGGCCCATGAGAAGATCTCCAACTAGGCAATGGTGTTCGCGGTCAGCTGCAGAAGCTCTAGATTGTAGGACCGAAGCATGTTGCCCAAGAAACGCATAGACAGAATACGAAGACTAACAACAAAGTATGTGGTGAAGAATAAGGTCTTACTGTCCCTTGCCCTGGGAACTACCTTCTTTGCATCTGGCTAGTGAACGAGCTACCAGTTGGTCACCTAGCTATCCAGCACAAGCGTGTCCAGGAGCTCGTTTGTCGCTAGCAAACAGCCGAGTGTGTCCACAAATGAACCAACATGCTCTGAACCCCTCTAACGCTCCTTAGTGACCATCTCATATCATGCATCCTCAACAGAACTGCCATCGTGAGTGCCACCGCCACGGCTAGATGACGCCGCACCTATATCCGCACGGCCACCACGTTGGCTTTCTCGGGTCATGGCATCGATGGCGAGGGTGAACAGGTACAGGATTGTCGAACGGCTAGGCAACGGGTGAAAACATAGGGCACAGGTTGAGACTCGGCAGAGAGTGAGAAGAATGAAAGAGCATGATGCAACACCAAATGCAAAGATTCAAATCACCATATGACTTGAATCGACGCGGTAGGCGTGCCTTTTTAGGAGGCACATGTGCCTCAGGAACTGACATGATCACCCACCTCCCTATAGCCAGATCGTCGCCACATGTACAAGGGCTGTGGTGTATGCTTAGGGCCGGCACACGAGGTGGGTACGACAACATACACGGTGGGACACCTGCAAGAATACAGAGAGTGCGACCCTAGCCCTGGGAGAAGTGGGCTTGAGCGTGTGGGATTAAGGCACATGGCCTCAAATGGAGCTATGGCCTCAGGGAGACCTCCCGCTTATGGACGCCATGCCTCGCCCAAAGATTGGCAGCAAAGGTGGCCCCCTAGATCGGACAAGGGTCTACCAAAAGTGCGAG
Organism: Dendrocalamus sinicus; assembly: GCA_036346575.1. NCBI lineage: Eukaryota > Viridiplantae > Streptophyta > Magnoliopsida > Poales > Poaceae > Dendrocalamus > Dendrocalamus sinicus. The sequence continues at coordinate 10,160,845 of CM070648.1, forward strand.
GCTTGACTGAAGTGCGAACGCATTGGATGAGGTAGGCCCGCGGAGATGGCAACCAAACAAGTGAACAGTGAGGCACAGGACCCACAGGTACTCCATGGAGATGCCCTGAAGGAATACACACACAACAACAGTCACAATGAAGGCGTACACCATCTCAAGGATCGCAATGGTGGGCCGAGAGGATGAAGGGGGCCAAAGGAAGAACGATGTGGTTTCAGCCTGACAGTTGCGAAGTCCTTGACTATGAGAGACTACTGTTGAGAGAGTGACCTCGCCTTGGCCCAATTGGCCCACTAGGGTGAAGCCCAATTATGTGTGTAACTAGAAGACATGCCCACTATGGCTATGACAAGGAAAGAACATATTTGCCCTTACTAGTAAAGACCCTTAGAGGGGCATTTGTGTAAATACCCTCTCTATGGCTATAAATATGACCCCTAAGATATCATGAAGAGAAAGAATATTTTAGGTGTAAGAAATAGACTTGAACCGAGTTTGAATACTAATTGCACTCTACACCTCTCTCTTTTTTTGAGTTTTATGCTTCGGGAGGTCCGAGAGGTCTCTCAAAGCCCCAGCATCTACTGTTTGGTGTGTAATCACAACAATACGTGTACCAACTCCAACTTCAATCCAAATTTTAATGACGTGTTACAAATGTTAGCAACAGTCATCATCAATCTGCCTTTCATTTAATAGAGATATTAATCTTGATAGAACTAGCAAGTTATGTTTAAATGGTTTGATGATAATTTATGTGATTGTGATTTTTGAATAGGAAAAACACATGGGTGGGAAAGGGCTATACGTGGAAAGGATATGGTTGCACTTTTTAAAACATTATCAATTTGACTCAATTTCATGATTGTAAAAATTAGTTTTGTTTGTATTATGATAGAGAATATACATGTTTCTCATATGGATTATATCTTTAGGGGAAAGACTTATCGATATTTTGTTTGTGCTGAAGCCATCCTTCCATCTTTGAAAAAGAAGGTATCCTTCACACCCTCCTCATCAGATTTCATCATCCTGCTGTCACCGCTTCACTGCCATGCATGCGGATTCGCCACCTCAATCTTTCCCACACCTTGCCAACTACATCATTGGTACCAATCCGGTCCAATGAAACTTTCTAAGTCCTCAACCGAGCAAGAATGTAGCCGAAGACCGCCGCCGCCGAGCACCACTATCTTGCCATGGTTGTTGCCAATGCCAGCCTTCTAAGGCGCACCCCGAGGTTGTGCCACCACCGCAGGAGAGATCCTTAAGGTCACGCCATGCTTGTGCATCCACCATAGTTCGTCGGATTCCGCCGCCGATGAGTTCTTCTTCTCTATGGCCACTACCCTCATCTCGCCTGCGTTTAGCCACTATGATCATCCCCATTCTTGTGTGCCACCAAAAATGGTTCCCCATCACCGGGAACATACCATATTCGCCACATCATATCCGTTACACTGCCAGATTCTATCACAGGCGAGTTCTCCTTCTTTGCAGCCACCACTCTCATCTCATCTATTCCAGCTGCTATGATCAACCTAGTCCTCTTGCACCGGCAAAAACAAGTTATCTATCTCTAGAAACATACCATGCAGTCATGCTCACCACATGTCTCCGTTGCACTGCTAGAGCGCCACCATCACCACACCCTAGCCTCGATTGTCTTGCCCGTCCGTAGGTAGGTTGGTCACATGACTTCACGTGAAGTCAAGTAAAGGACATATGAATTGGATTTATTTCCTTTTAAATTTAAATTATCTCTAAGCAATAGATCGATCTAAGATTACAAGATTAACAGTATATTTTTTCCTTTATAATTATGGTCCATCAAATCAAAGGTCAGGTATTTTTTTTTGACATTTCTATTATATTTCTCTCTTTTTTCTAATACCATCCTATGACCATTATAGTTTAACTTTAATTAAGGTTCATCAAATTAAGAGTTTGATATTTTTTCTATTTATGATAATTTATAGCATTTTTCTTCATTAGTGGCTCTAAAGACACATCGTCGGGGCCGCCCCGAGGGGGCAAGAGGGCGCGCCAGGCCCCCAAAATCTAGGGGCCCCCATATACTATGTAGTGTATATACATACTTTGAAGATTTATCTTGGGCCTTTTGAAGTTAATTATTTTTTTGTTATGGTTGATATGGCAATCAATTCATTGAAAAGTAGATTTCAAGAACTCCAAACATTCAGAAGTATATTTGGATTTTTAATGAGTTCAACAACATTGAAGTCATTGGATCAAACTAAATTAAAAGAATGTTGTACAAAATTTGCAGAAACTTTCTCTCTAGATGGTTCATCTGATGTTGAGTTAAATGATCTAATTTCGAGTTAAGTGTTATGCAATTGACTTTATCGATAAACCAATGTCCGCTATGGAGATCTTTGAGTTTGTCGAGAGAAGCGGATTGTTATCCTAATATTTCTATTGCTTATCGGATTTTATTTACTATGCTCTGGATCGTGGCATCACTGAAAGAAGCTTTTCAAGGTTGAAATTGTTGAAGAATCATTTAAGGTCAACAATGTCTCAAGAGAGGTTAAACGGTTTGGCAACTTTATGTATTGAGAACAAATTATTGGATGAGATTGATATCAATACCATCATTAATGACTTTGCATCTAGAAATGTTTGAAGAAATTTTTAAGGTAATATCTATAAACTCTTTGATATGAATTTTTCTTTAATACATAACGCATTTTAAGTGTTTGTTGGTAAAATTATATTTATATATATATATTTATATATATATATTTATATATATATATATAGTATAAATAATAGGGGCACCTAGGTGTCTGGACACCTAGTCTCCCTACCTTTGGATTGCTTTTAGATGCGTGCTAGTGTGATTGAGACTTTCCATCCATGATTAAGACTTTCCTTCCATGATTGATTTAGCATGCCTAATATATTACATACCATACATACCATTACTCTAGCACGTATCTAAAAGCAATCTAACAGGGAGCCTAGGTGTCAGGCACCTAGGTGTCCCATTTCAACGTCTATATATATATATATATATATATATATATATATATATATATATATATATATATATATATATATATATATATATATATATATATATATACACACACAACACACAGTGTCTCTATTTCTAGTTTCGCCCCGGGCTCTTAAAATCCCAGGACCGGCCCTGCCTGTCGTGAGAGATACCCTGCTTTTCGCACGTATGGGCTACAAGATTTGCATTCCTTCGCGTACATGATTTATTTCGAAACTTTTATAAACTTAGACTTAAGACTATATAACTCCTCGATCATGACGTCAGACTCAACCATACATAGCAACTCGTGAGCGAGTTCGTTGCCTAATCACTAATTTAGCAAGAATTACGTACTCTGGTTCAGTTCCAGCTTAAAATCATGACCTTCTTTTAATCTTTATCTGGGTGTAGCCTGTGAAATGAATGCAGTACAGGGAGCTCCGAAGCAGGGCCGTTCCTCAGGCAGGGCAGCTGGGGAACCCACCCAGGCCCCCAAGAGACCGGGGCCCTCAGCCCATGCATTTTACCTATATATCTTAGGCCCATTTTAAACAGGATAATTTGTGTCTTCTAACTTTCAAAAATCAAAAGTCGTGTGGAACACGTTAATTTTTTAACATAGTTTTTTCTTTTCTTTTCTTTTTTTCTTTGCATTATTCGTGTAAATATAATGGTGTTTTCTATTTCTCTTTTTTCTTCATTTTCCATTAATTGAATATTTTAGAAAAGTTAGCAGCTGATATAGTATCATTTTAGCCAAAATCTATGGCACTTTGTAACTGGGCCTTAGCGTGATTATATTAGACAAAGGTTGAAAGTTTATATTGTTGTAAAGGCCCAAGATAAATGGCTAATAACTTGAGAAAAGGCCAAATCAGCCTGTCGTCGCTCCATCCTTGCCACAACAGGAACATTCGCATTTTTCAGGCCACAGCTGGCGAGTCGCGGGCTCAGGACTTCTCTTATTTTCCTTCCATAATTTTGTGATAAATAACACTTTGACAATTGACACAACTACACTATTCAGAATGAAACATAGATCCTTTTTTTTTTGGTAACTTTTGTTGATTCATGGTAAGGTTTCTTACAGTAGATTCAATTCTTTTGGTTCTTCCTTTGCACTAATTTTATAGACAGGATATGTGTTTGAAGTTTTTTATGGATTATGCTTGCTACTACTTCGGTTTCAATCAAACTATCGAAACCTAGCCCCGATCAATTCGGTTTGAGCTTCTGGCTTATTTTTTACTATTCAGAAATTTCGTCTTTTTCTGAACTTTTGGCTTTTTGTTGAGCTTTTTTGCCGGTTCTTTTTTTCCCATATTCGTTTGTATTATACGTAATGGGCTAACATATTTTTTATATTTTTAAATTTTTTTAAATTTAATTATGCTAAATAAGCCTCTGTCAGCTACAGTGCTTTTTCAGCCAGCTACAGTGTTTTCAGCCATAAGCCACGAGCTTTTCAACCGAACTGATCACCACCTTAATGCAGACTTTCTCTGGCAGCGTTTGTCCTTAATAGCATGTTATAGTTTTCCTGGATTTATTAGTTATTGCCAATATTAAGGCTCCCTAAAAGTGTATTATTGTTTAAAATGCCCTCTAGCACCCTCTTCCACATCAACAAAAACAATCGAGTTAGCAGGAAGAGGACGCCTATAAGGCATTTCAAACAATCATGTTGTTGTAGAGGCCATATGCCATAAAAGTATTTGCAAAAGGTAATTCAAACTCCAACTGAGTTTTGAGCGGTATTTGCAGTCTTCCATTGTTTGTATTATTGTACTTTTCACAAATAGGATATTATAATTTTTTATGATATATTGTACATTGCCTTTGTAAATTAACAAAAATATTACATGTTTGATTAAAATTTTGAGTAAAGGGCCTTTGCTTCTTCTGCCTCGCCCCAGGTCCCGAAATGTCAGGACCTGCACTAACCCGAAGTCACTTTGCTCTCCTTATCCGCATCCTTTCAGGTGAAATGCAAATTCCACTTTAAGAACCGCTAGTTGTAGTCCATTGTGACAAGTTACGGCTTCGAATTACCGTCAAATATATCACTGCCATATTCATATCATTTGAATATCTGCATAGTCATGTCTGCACTCATCGTCTTCTCTGTATCAAACTGTGGTAAAAATCAACAGAAATAATAACATACAAAGTCCTGCCAGTTGTAGGCCCTGTTTTGTATTGGCTTCTATTTTTGGTTTCTGCTTAGAAAAATCAAAAGCTAATACGAACACCTGATTTTTTTGAAGCAGTTTCTCCACTCCTCTCACTACCGTCTCGCTTCGATAATAAGACAAACGACCATAGGTACATCACACATCCTACTTCTCTCGTTTCTGTCACGTGCACGTATCTCTCTCCCACTTTTCTACCGCTCGCGCCCTTCCTTTAAAAGCCACTTTCTTCAGATATTGCTATTTATTTTCAGTCAAAAACATAATCCACAACAAAAAAAACATTAGCAAAAATCAATATGAATATCCCGTAGCTCAACCGGTAATCCATAAGGCAATTCCTCATTAACAGCACAATAGAGTTGAACCCCCAATGCATGCCTATGAATTATTGTTTTAAGGCTCCGCTTCAAACGCTTTTAGCTTCTGTTTTTTTTTTGCTTCCAGCTTATTTAAGTTAGAAACTACTTGAACACTTCTAATTTTGGTTTTTTTTTGCTTTTTTTCATTTCTATTGTCCATAAGGATATAACGATGTTTTCATTTTTTTTTCCTTATTTTTCTTAATTTTTTTAATTGAAGGATTTAGAAAAAGCTAATAGATGCTATAGCATAATTTTAATTTTAAATTAAAAGCTACAGCTGTAAACCAAAGCTTTCAAACGGTTGAAGCGTCCACCAGGGCCATCCCACGATGCACTAATTATCTAAATCATCTTAGGATAGTACAGATATGCACTAGACAACCGTACGCTAGCTTCCCGAAAGAAAATCAGCCGGTCAGGTAACTAGGTAAGTACGTACGTAGCAGTAGCAGTAGTCGACCGTACTACATTTACCTGTCTGATCTGCTTTGGTTCTTGTACGAGGCATTCTCCCTGGTCCTCCTAACTCGCCGTAAGAAACGTTCTGATCCAGAGCCGGGCGCAGAACCGGAACCTGGAGCACCAACTTCTCCTCCCGATCCCCATCTGACACCACCACACAACATGTACATAAGCCAAATGAAGCAACCAACCCCTGGCCCCTGCATTGGCTTGTGCAGGTTAATTAACCAACGTGGAAACGAGCAGATATGATTATTGCCAATCTGTCTACCGCATCGCCGCCGGCTCCGGCTCCTGGATCTGCCTTCCATTTGCCCCACTCCAGCATCCGCCGTCCTCTGCTGCCCGCCGCGCCGCCGCAGCTGTTGCACGTACGCGAGCAGCAGAGCCAGGCGGTTGTAGCCTCCTGCGGCCCGCGTCGACGCAGTTGGGGCACATGCAGGGGCGTAGCCAGCCCGGTAGCTACAGTAACATATAAAAATTTTCTCAGCTAGATCTCAGACCATTGCCCCAACGGTCCGATGCCTAGCTTTGCCTTTGGGCGCGCGTCTTGACACGCGCGATCATGGACGTCGACGCGCTATGGCTGCTGGGACGGCCGCGCGGCAGCTCCTCGTAGGCGGTCACGATCACCTTGCTGGTGGCATCCATGTACGGCAGCATTGGCAATTTGGCATGCCCATACGTCTGGATCGTTGGACATGGTCGTGTGAGAAGGGCAAATATAGGGGGTGGTTAGTTGACGAGAGCGCGCGCCAGGCGCGGCCGGGCTGGATCGCGCAAGCACAATTTGTGGCTGGAATCAGCGAGCCGCGCGCGCGGCGAGGTTTGGTCCGGTTCCTGGTGCGTGGGATAGCCGTGTCGGCCATGCAACAGCACGCGCTTGCAAGAACAATTCAGCTCGGTCGCCGTCGCACGGAAGAGGTGGCTGTTAAACTTATACATAGGCCTGAAAGGGACGTGCAAGGCAAGTGATATCAATGTAGTAGTGCTGGGTCAGGAGAAGACTACTGTTATGGGATGCATTGACTAAAGTAAGACAAAAAACATAGGATCTCTTGAACGGTCTTTGGTCGGTGGGTCCGCTCAATTTACTCCCTTGTCTGCAGTCTCATCAGAAAGGACCCGGTATTTGCTTAGTGTTTTTAACACTTGCGAAAAATAAGCGGCCAGAAGAATCGAGAAGCTTGGAAGAGTGTCACTATTGTAGAGCTGTAGTAATAAACACTAAAAACAACATGTAAAGTTATTTATACATTGCTTCCAAAAAATATTTGTTAAGACATGAAAAAAGTTGCACAATATATATAGCCATGCTAAACGCAAGCTAGGAGCATTTAGGTTGCCGAGACATGAAAGAAATAAGTTGCACCACATAGTCGCTCGTCATTAACACAGGATGAAGGTGCGTGGCACCTGAGAGGGTGCAGCAATGCAGCATATACCCATCGCCTTTTAGGGGATCACTATTCTCAAATGTCAAACTTAACCAGAGGAGAACTCGTTCTTCGAAGAACGTTAAAAGAAAGAGGAGAATTTCCGGGAGCCTACTCGCCACGTGCTGTCACCTCGCTGCTAGCCGCCAGCAGCACCATCAGGACAAAAGAACACGCACGTCGCCGTCGAGCGCGTAAAATACGCATACGTCACACACACACATACATAGTCACCGCCGCCGCCGGAGAAAGCTCAACACCGATACAAACCGCCGGCGCCGGAGAAACCTAAACACCGACACGTACAATCCGGTCCATCTGTCTCGCGCAAAAGAAAGCGAGGGACGAGTGCTAAAGTTAAGCTAAAGGCTAAACCTGCTACAGCCAGGGGCGGATCTACAGTGGGTCAAGGATGTTCAGCTGAACACCCAAAATTTTTGACAAAAAATCTAGTATATATAAGGTATATTACATGTATATATATATAACTGGGCCATTTTATCTATTTCAACTTATAATCTGCTGTTCGGCTCGACCTGCGACCTCCCAAGGGAATCCGCGTGCGCGCGTCCAAGGGAAAGCCAGCCCAGCAGCCCATTGCTGCGGCCTGCGCGGCGTGCGCGCCTGCGGTCTGCTCCCCCGGCCCTCGAACCCCAGCCGGCCACCGCATTTCTGCCGAGTGCCGACCGACGCGGCGGCGTGCCGACGCAGAGGCGAGAACGGGAGAAGCCTCAACCCTAATCGGCGACGACGACTCGCGCCGCCGCTCGCTCTGCGCTCCTCGACTCGCGCCACCGCTCGCTCCTGCGCTCGCGACTTCGCCCCTCCGGTCCGTTCGGCTCGCGCCTCGCGCCTCGCGCTCCGCTCCGGCTCGGGCGCTCGACCGCGTCTGCGCGTCATCACCCGGCGGTCCCGCTCTCGCTCCGCTCTCCTCACTCTCTCGGCTTCCCAACGCACGCGATCCCCAATTCCGCAATCCCTAATCCGCCGAGGCGAGTCTCGTCGTCGGCCTCAAGGCTCAAGGAGTCAAGGTACGGTGCTTCCACTCTCCGCCCTCTAGATTCGCTCATTGCTGCGCGTTCTTAGGCGCTTAATCTGATGGAGTGATGGTTTGATGAATTGATGGGTGGGAGGAGAAGTTTTGGCCTCGGATCTGTTCGTTGTTCTTGGATCCGTGGTGGACTGGTGGGTAGCTAAGTAGGTTTTGTGTTATCCCTGAGATAGATGAAGATACATGTCTGGTGATTCTGTGGTTTTGTGAATTGATGAATGTTGATGATTGATGACAGACTCCTCCGCCAGTTGCCCAGTCGGCCAGTGCCCACTGCCTAGTTGACAATGAATTGTTGAATTTAGGTTTAATGTTGAATTGTTGTTGAATTTGAGAGAAAACGGCAGTTTAGACTGGTGAATGGTGATGTCTCATTGTATCAAGATTACATCTTTAGATGAAATGTTGAATTATTGTTGAATTTCAGAATGAGAAATGTTGACTTTAGATGTCTCAATAATGGTTATGTGTTGAAAAATGAAAATGAGAATGAGTAATGCTTGTATAGTTGTATACTTGTATGTGATTCTGTGAATGTGGGTATGTGCATCATATAAAATTCCTGCAAAATATGAGATCTTTATGTTTTGTACTGCAAAATATTTTTACAACTTCGAACACCCATTTTAAAATTCCTGCGTCCGCCACTGGCTACAGCTTAACCAATTCGATCGAGTTGTGCCTCGTTGTTCGATTTTTTTAGCTGTTCAATCAGCAAATCAAATGACAAGATCAATTGCTGCAGTGGTACGGTGCAATAATCCAAACCTAATCTTACCCGCTGTTTCTTGATCCAATTCTTTGGAGCAGAGTCGTCAAGGGGTTCTACCGTTCTAGGCAACCGTACGGTTTTTCCTCTAGGTTCTGGGATCGCGATGACTGTACAGAATCATACGATGATGGCTATGATCAATACAGTTTTTTAAGTGGTTTATGGCTGAAAAGCACTGTAGCTGGCTGAAAAAAATACTGTAGCTGACAAAGGTTTATTTAGCATAATTAAATTTAAAAAAATTAAAAATAGAAAAAATATATTAGCCTATCACGTATAATGCAAACAAATACGGGAAAAAAGAACCGGCAAAAAGGTTCAAAAAACCAAAAGTTCAGAAAAAGACGAAATTTATAAATAGTAAAAAATAAGTCAGAAACTGAAGCCGAAACGAGCAGGAGGATCGAATTTGAGATCATGACACCAGTACAACACCAATCGAAAGTCGTATTGATACGAATCATTTATGTGCTATAATAGCGTAAGTACCCCAATGCAAAGGCGTAGACAGCACGAGACGTAGACTCTGGCTCAGCTCACCTAAAAAAAGATGATAAAATATATACTATTGATTTTTATAATAAAATAGGAAAAACTTTCAATTAGGCTTCAGACCATTACCTTAGGGGCCTAAGGCCCAGCTCCACCCTTCCCTAATCCTAAGACAGACGTCGCTAAAATAGGAAAAATTTATTGCCTTCCTCACTGGCAGCCGCCGTGCACGCCTCTGCCGTTGACAGCTGGTGGACAGAGGCAACGGCGCGGCGCCCATTCACACCGGAGCGGCTCAGGTGCAGGCCCCTGCACACTATGTGCAGGACGCCTAGATTCACAACACGTGGCAGCAAGTGGCTAGATTCACGACATGTGACAAAAAATAAAAATAAAAATACTTAAAAATCCAAAAAAATACTTAAAAATTTTTAAAAGTATTTTTGGATACTTAAAAAGTATTTTTAAGCACATAAAAAATATTTTTATTAAAACGTGTTTTTTTAAAAAAATACTTTTTTGATTTTTTCCACATGTCACGAATCTAACCGTCCTACTGTCACATGTCGCAAATCTGGACGCTATGCACATAACTATGTGTAGGGGCCCTGCACTGAGCCGCTCCCGTTCACACGCTCCCCCGCACTGACCTCCACGCAAGCGGCTGCCAACTGTTTACCCCTCCGACCGCCCACCGACATCAGGGACCCACGCAAAGCCGCATCGACCCCTTCTAACCGCACCACCCCTCTCGTCGTCGCAGTCAACACGCGTCCCGCCAGGCCTGCAGGCCCCCACCCGTCCTCAGGCCCCACGGATGGCTACCACTACATGTCACTGCCAGTGGGCCCGTCAAAGCGTGGACCCACTGGACATTGACCTGATAGTATTCCCATCTTATATTGAAAATTATTTACCACCACGCCACCCCACACGCCGCTTCCCGGCGAGCTCCCAATCCCCTAATCGGCTAATCCTACGGCGTGAGGCTGCGGCTGCAGAATTGAGCACACAGATTCCTCACGAATTCCGGCGCGCCCCATGGAGCTCACCATCTAGGTGTGGTTCCATTCGTCTTATGGATCCAGATGTTCTCGTGGAGCCGTAAGCAATCCTCCTCCGGCCGCCGCGGCGGGGACGCCTCCATGGACTCTAGCAGCCACGGCGGCGGCAGCGGGAGCGGGAGCCGCGGACGCAGCCCGCGGCTGGAGCGCCGCAACGCGGCGAAGCATATCGACTACGCGGCGGGGGCGGGGACGTCGTCCGTGTCGGTGTTCGCGTCGTGGTCGTCGTCGTTCTCGTCGGCGGAGCGGCCGCTGGGGCTCCGACCGTCGCGCTCGCTCGACCTGGCAGCCAAGGAAGGCGGCGGCACGGACTTCCGCATCAGCGGCAGCGGGGAGGGGGAGGTCGACGAGCTCTGCCGCGGCCTGGGGTTGTCGGGGCCCGACGAGTTCGCCATCCCCATCGCCGCCTGGGAGGCCCGCAAGGCGCGCTCCAATTCCGACCTCCTCCCCCGCTCCCGCCTCGTCTCCTCGCCTCCCGTGGACGATCCCTCCCCCGTCGCCCGCTCCGTCTCCGGCCCCGAGGTCCAGTGCCCCGCGCCTCTCTCCGTCCCTTCTCCCATTCCCGAGGAGCCACTCCACTCGTCCTCCACTTCCACCGCCACTGACTCGGCGGAGGAGCCCACCGTTGCGGCACCCGAGGAGTCCCCCAAGCGTGCCCCTGACGTTGCTGTTGTGGCGCCCGTCGCGGGCTTGCCCCTCCTCTCGCCAAGGAGGGGAGGCGGGGAGGTCGGGATCCGAGGCGCCCGGCCGCCCGTGCTCTCCCCACCCCCGCTGATCACAGCACTCGCGCCGCCGCCGGGGCGGTCGTTTGTGGCTGAGGACATGAGCGGGTCGGCTTGGGACATTGTTCAGTCGTTTGCTCCCAGGGAAGAGAAAAATGAACTGGGAGCGGCTCACGAACGTGTGGACACGTCTCGCATGTCGGACACGGAGCAGGAGGAGGAGGTTGAGGGAGTGTCAGGAGTTGAGGGGGAGCTGAAAGGTTTGAGGATAGGAGAGACCTTCGAAGGGTTCACTGGGACGTCCTCATTGTCGACGACGAATGATGATGATGCATCTAGCACGACTACGGAGGCTATGTTCATCATCTCGCCGAATGGCAAGTTCAAGCGGAAGATAAAGTCATGGATGCGTGGTGCTCTTCTGGGAAGCGGCTCATTCGGAGCGGTGTACGAGGGGATCAGTGAGTAAGTACCAATGCTTTAGTTGGCATTTGATTGTTTGGCCATGTCTTTTGCATTGTTACTTCCACAGAGGTACTGCAGTCTTCTGTCTAATTTAGTCATATCTTAAAAGTTGACCTGTTAATTTGGCCTTAGCTTACGGTTATTTTGATTAAAGATAAGCTTAGCTAGTCCAAAGAGCCACTTCGATAGAAGATGGGCACAACTGCTTCGTTATCACCTAGAATTTACAAATACATGATGTCATATCATGAAATTCTACAACATGATGTGATATTATGAAATTCTACAAGTATAAGCCAAACATCTCTTTGGAAAAATTTGTGTGCTGGTTTGTTGGGGCGGGGGGATAGAATATGAAACTAGAAATAATATTTATGTCTTATGAACAGTGTAGTTCAAATAGTTAAAAAGGAGAAATGTAGCTGTGGTTACAACCTATCCTTTTGTAATTGCTTTAAGTGCAAAGCACTAGCAAACTGCAGGCTAACATATTGTACCTGTTGTGGACTTATGGTTACAGACCAAACAGAGAGAGATGTGGTAGTGGGGAGTTGGGAGAGAGTGATGTCCTCTGGCCCCCTTGGTATATATATATTCATATAGGTTGTGCTTTTACAATGGTGCCCTTACATCGTTACCTCCCTGTCAGGGGTATTTAAGCCATTACATATGTCCCGTTTTGGGCTCTATAACCTTCTAACAGGCCTGCTGGGTTTAGGTGGGGGCCACCCCTACAACAGGAGTCTCTCATGGTGAAGGGCTTCACAGGGCCGAAGCCATGTTGCCGAGTCCTTTGGCCCTCCGTCCTCGCGGCTGTGAACTTCTCCGAACTTGCGGAGCCTTGGTGTCTGTGTCCCGGATCTCGAGGCCATAGCCGAAACCGATGCCTGGAGTGGCAGCTGAGGTAGACGCGCGAGTGCTCTGTCTCGAGCTGACGCCTAGTCGAAGTAGGCGCGCGAGCGCGCTCCGTCCCCTACCCGCCGAACGGGTGGCAGCGAGCCGGCGCTCGGTCGGTAGGCGCGCGCGCTCCTCCCCTACCTTTCGAATGGGTGACAGCGAGCCGGCGCTGGTCGGCGCGAGCGCGCTGCTGCGCGCCCCTACCTTCGAACGGGTGGCGGCGGAATCGGGCGCTTAGTCGGCGAGACGCGCGAGCGCCGCCCCTACCCTTCGAGCGGGTGGTAGCGGGCGGCGCTGGTTGAAGTAGGCGTCTGCGCGCTCCGCCTCTACCGCCGAATGGGTGACACGAGCCGGCGCTGGTCGGTAGGCGCGCGCGCGCTCGCTTCCCTACCTTCGAGCGGGTGGCGGCGAGTTGGCGCCTAGTCGGCGTAGACGCGCGAGCGCTCAGTCCCTACCCTTCGAGCGGGTGGCGCTGGCCGGCGCTGGTCGGCGTAGGCGCGCGCTCCGTCGCCCCCTACTTGAATGGGTGACAGCGAGTGGCGCCGGTCTGTTAGATTTAATCTTGACTTAGAGTCCTAGTCGTAATTGAGTTCGCTGTAGTGTGTAATTCGAGTTGAAGTAGTGTCCAATTCAAGTCCTAGTCGTGTGTTAGTAGGAGTTATAGGCATATAAATTGAGAGGCTTGTAACCGCTTTATGCATTGCAATATTTAGAGAAATAAAGATTAGAATTCAAGGGCTAGATTCAGTAACAATTGGTATCGAGCCAAACCTAGTTTTCTTTAGCGCTTCCCGAGAGTAATCTCCACTCCCGGGCGCCACCGCTGCGCTGGCAGTCGTCGCCTTAGGGTCGCCGAGCCCCGCCGCCATCGCAGGCGAGGAACCGGCCGCAGCCGAGCCGGCGTGAGTGACCGAGACGCGCCCATCGGAGGCGGTGCCCACCCAGACGTTGCCTGTGCCCAGATCGGGGCCATCCTCGGGTCGTCCGAAGCCCGCCGACACCGGATCCGTCAAGCCCGCCGACACCGGAGCCCGGAGGAGAGGACGGCGCAGTTGGAAGGCGTGACGGCGGCGCCCGACGCCAGGAGAAGTCGAAGGCCGCCAGATCCAGTCGCCTCCGCCGTTTCCCGAGGCGTAGTCACCGTCGCCACCGAGTAGATCCACCCGGATCCGGCCGCCCTTCGCCATCGCCGGGCCCGATCTGCCGAGGAGACCACCGCCGCCGGAGTCAGGAGAAGGAAGCGCCGGTAGGGGAGCGCGAGACGCAGACGGGGAGCGGCTGAGCGCGAGGAGGCGCGGCGAGGCCGCCGCTTGAGAGAGGAGGCGCCGCTGAAGCGGAGCGCCGAGCGCAGAACGGCGCCGGCGGCCGAGCCGATGGAGGAGACGCCACCATCGAGCCGGGAAGACCAAGAGCGCAGAGGCGCCGCGCGTAGGCGCCGCCGCGCGAGCGGCCGAGCCTCAGAGGAGCGCCGCTGTGTCCGGCGGCGCAGCCCCGCCGCCCCTTTATGGTCCCGCACCCACCTCCGTTTGCTCTTCCTCTGAGAGATGATTCGGAAGAAGAGCCGGTTCAGTGGGGGAGTCCCAGAAGAAAGAAGACCAAGCGGAAGAAAAATAGATATCCGGGTTCGGTTTCAGCAATTTCTGTCCGTGTTTGAGCCGGTCGAGTGGAATCGATTTCGGAGTCGGCTCCCTCGTCAGCTTCATAAAAGGGAGACCCCAAGCACCCAAGAGTGCACCCAAACGCAGAAGAGCAAGAGCAAAATTCAGGAAAAGGAGAAAAAGGAAAACAGCAATTTTTCCTCCGTTTTTCTTCCGGTCCAAGAGACTTCAAAGTAGCCGGAGTTTTTTTTATCCGTGCCCAAGATTATGTCGCGTGATTCGGGAAGCGGTCTCGACGGCAACGAGGCATCATCCGGTGCGATGGCGAAGGAGAGTTCCGCTATCTCGCTGCATTATCCGATGCTCACGGAGAGCAATTATGCAGCATGGGCAATCAAGATGAAGGTGTACATGAAGGCTCAAGGTGTCTGGGATGCGATCGAGAACAAGAACGCCGATATGCGCAAAGATCGATGGCATTGGCGCCATCTACCGTGGCATCCTGTAAGAGACGCTCTTCCATCGCCGAAAGGAGACGCCAAAGCCGCGTGGGAGGCGTTGAAAGCGATGCATCTTGGCGCAGATCGTGCGAAGGAAGCAAAGGTACAAACTCTTAAAACCGAGTTCGAGGTGCTGCGTATGAAGGAAACGAGTCGATCAATGACTTCGCCGTCCGGCTGATACCATCGCCAACAAGATACTGCCCTTGGCGAGAAGGTGGAAGAGTTGTATGTGGTGAAGAAATTCCTTCGTGCCATTCCTCACGCCTCCCGATTGCTTCACCATAGAGCAATTTGGAGACCTAAAGGCAATGACCATGGAGGAGGTCATCTGGTCGCCTTAAGGCGTATGAGGACGCATCCATGACACTAGCAACAAAGGTGAAGGACAGCTCTTGTTGACTCAAGCCGAGCGGGAGGCCCGATCATTGAAGCGTGAAGGCAAGAACACTTACAGGGGTGATGGCCAAGGCCAGAAGGTCTGAGGTTTGATAAGGCAAAAGCGAGGTGTTATAACCGCAATGATTATGGACACTTTGCTTCGTAATGCCAAAGCCGAAGATTTAAGAAAGCGTTCGTTGCCGGCGCCGCCAAGATGAAGTGCTCAAGATGAGTTGAGTCGTGACGCTTGAGATGTGTCGCCCAAACTCAAACAAGATGGAAAGAAGTTAGAAAGTCAAGATTAAGGGAGATTGTTAGATTTAATCTTGACTCGTAGTCCTAGTCGTAATTGAGTTCGTTGTGTGTGTAATTCGAGTTGAAGTAGTGTCCAATTCGAAGTCCTAGTCGTGTGTTAGTAGGAGTTATAGGCATATAAATTGAGAGGCTTGTAACCAGTTTATGCATTGCAATATTTGCGAGAAATAAAGATTAGCATTCAAGGGCTAGATTCGTAACATGGTCGAAGTAGGCGCGCGTGCTCGTCCCCTACCTTTGAACGGTGGCGCGAGCCGCGCCTGGTCGGCGAGAGCGCGCGCGCTCGCCCTCTACCCTTCGAACGGGTGGCGTGGAGCCGTGCTCGGTCGGGCGAGCGCGCGCGTGCTCGCCCCTACCTTCGAACGGGTGGCGCGAGTCGGGCGCTTGGTCGGCGAAGCGCGCGCCCGCCCCTACCTTCGAATGGGTGGCGCGAGCCGGCGCTCGTCGGCGTAGGCGCGCGAGCGCCCGCCCCTACCTTCGAATGGGTGGCGGCGAGCCGGCGCTGGTCGGGCGAGGCGACGCGCGCGCTCCGCCCTTACCTTCGAGCGGTGACGCTTCAGATCTCCCGTCGCCGATCGCCACGCCAAGCGCACCGCCGAGTTAGGCGGGCTCACCGACCGCAACCCAACCCACACTCCTATGGAGGAAAGGTCGGCCGAGCCGCGACAAAGACGGCGGAGAGGCGGACGCGACGCACACGGCGCATCGTGGGCGCCGCTACCTCGCCCACACGCTGCTCGATTTGGCGTTCGCGTCGGCCACGCCGCTCGGTTCATGCAATGACCGACGACGAGCATCGCAGGCCGTGAAGAGGATCCTCCGCTACGCTGCAGGCACCTCCGACTACGGCTTGCACTACCCGAGGTGTCCCGCCGCGCGCACTTCATCGGCATGCCGACAATACCACGCAGCGACATCGACACCAAAGAAGAGCACAAGCGGATTCTCTTCTTCCTGCAAGTGCCTCGTTAGTGGGCAATCGACCAAGCGGCGGTGGTGGCCTGTCACCGTGTGGCCGAGTACATAGCGCTTCCACCGCTTCGACTCAGCGCTCGCTCGCTCGATCGCTGGTGATCTCCTTGGCGAGACACAGGCGGTGGCGCCAGGTGACAGCAAGTCCGCCTGCTCGCAAAGAACCCCGCTTCCACGAACGAGCAAGCACATCCGGCGGTACCACTTCATCCGAGGTCGCTTGGATGAAGGCGACATCAAGGCGAGCTACATCAACACCACGGATCAGCCTTGCGGACCGCCACCAAGCCTCTTGGGAGGGTCAAATTCCTCGAGCTCGCTCTAGGATCGGCCGGTTCAACCTTCCTCACAAGGAGACACACAAGACTTAGGGGAGAATGATGGATAAGTCTTTGTGTCAAGGATAGCATCTTTCTCGCTTTAGGACAGCTTTAGACTAGCATCTTAGACTAGCTTTAGGACGCCTTTTGGCTAGCATCTTAGACTAGCTTTAGGACAGCTTTTGACTAGCATCTAGGACTAGCATCTTGGCATATACTTGGCTGATTAGCACTTATAAATATGTATCCCCAACCCTCAAAGTGGGTATGGCATTGTGTGAGAAATAAACAAGAAAAATTGCCCCATCCCCAAGTGTCATCCTCTCGATGAGAGCGAGGATCTTGCTATCACCAACAAAGAAGAATCCAATGAGTAACAAAGACGCGCGCTTGTAATCGTGCACGCGGTGGGATGTGAGCGGTTGCGTGGCCGTGGTCGCCGCTCGTTTCCCTAGGGAAGGGGACACGAGGCGGGCGAGAATGGCGCGTCATGCGGCGTTTAGCCATATTCCGCCGCGCTGCCACACGCTGCCGCCCCGCTATGCTTGAAGCCGCATGATCCCGCGGCCTAGTAGCGCTTTTAATGGCGGTGAATTGTGCCGACGCCGCCTGCTGTCGAGGGCGTGTCGTCGATCATGCGCCGCCTCCGTGGGTGGGGCACACGGCGAACGTATTCTCGCCACGGGCTTTGACCCTGGCCAAGGTCGGACTACCGGGCCGCCTTTGCGTGAAGGGCCATCTTCCGGTGTTGTCCGCCCGAGCATCGAAGCTACCTTCGCGCGGAAGGTTTCGCCAAAGACCGGGGTATTCTCGCCGGGCGAGGCTCCGCCTTAGAGGCGCGCGGTCGTGTGCCCCGCTTATTTTGTGCGGGGTTGCCACGCGGGAGGCCATCGGGCGCCGTGGCACCGACGGTCCTCATCGCCGCGGCGCGTCGGCGCGCACTGGCCACGGCGCTTCATGCTCGGTTATGGGAATCGTGCGGGGCGCCCTCAGACGATCAGCGGTTGCGTCCGCGCGGGACGTCGCGCGACGCATTTGCCGCTTTCGGGCGAGGTGGCTTGAAATAGCCCTCGTGAATCGCGCCTCTTAGTTCTACGCCCCTTCGCTTGCATCGCTTTCTACACTCCCGTGGTATTTTCACCGTTGTATTCTTCCTTCGTGAGAAGCGATGGCATCCGGTGACAAGCGTGGCGGCGGTGATGCTTGCGGCGATTCGCCAGCCGGTCTTCACCGCTAGAGGTGAAATACTCGCCAACGCGCGACGCGGCGCGGACAAGCGCGGCCGGCGGCGGAGAAGGAAGGCTCGCTTCCGGCGAGTTGGGCCCTCGCCGTGGCCGAGAAGACAATCCAAGCGCCGCACGCTGCGCGAAGTTGTCCGAGCGCCAGCGAGACGATTGCCGCCGCCGACGAGATAACCGCGCCCGAGAAGTCGGGCGCTTGTGTTCGCCGCTTTGACGCGGGCTCGCATCCCGGCGGCGCGATCGCGCGGCGTCGGCGCGACCTTCTGCCAGAGCCGCACAACCGACTCAACGCCGTGGCTCGGCCGCCGTGTCACCGGGCCTTGCGCTCGGAGGCGTCTTGCCCAACCTGCTTGCTTGCCTCACCGCACGAAGCACACGCGGCACAAGGCGGAAGGGCGGCGACGGACGCCGAACTTCAGCGGCGTCCACCTTTATTCTTCGGTCATCTTGCGAAGCTTTTCTCGCGAATTCCACTCGCGGAAGGGAGTCTCATCGATGAAACGGTGGTTCTACCACCGCTGGCGCGCGAAGCGAGCGCTCGAATGCACGCAGGCCGACATGCGTTCAAGACTCGCCGCCAGACGCTGATGACGAGGACAAAGTGCGGAGGCCCGACGGCCAGAGGCGTGGCGCCCGCTTTAACATGCGCGACCTGCCAAGAGTATGCGATGTACGGCGTGGCGCCGCGCTGCGGATCGCGCCTTGCCGCCGAAGCGCCGCGACGATAATGTTCTCGCTGGGTTTGCTTCATCGCCGCACCCTCCGGTCCTCGTAAGCCTCGACCAGATCCCCTTTGTTCACGCGAGTGCGCATGTTAATCTTGTCTCTGCTTTGCTTTAGAGATTCGCTGAGGATGCGAGCGGGCGCGCAGATTCCTCGCCGTATACCGGCAGGAGCACGAGCGCGCAAGGCCCGCTATCGGGCGAGGCGGGTCGGGCGGATAAACCGCGTGTGCGAGGCCTTGGGCCTTGCGCGTCGGACCGTCCGAGCCGACCGCGCAACACTAAGACGACAGCGCAATGAGGACGGCGCGCCGCCTCGCAAGAGGCCCGAGGCGAGCGCTCGCTGCCGTGCCAGTAGCGGTGCCGCCATCGCCGCCGCTAGTGCTCCCAATGGCGCGCAGACGAGGAGCCTGATTCGCGAGGCACGCCGACGAGCTTGATGGCGCGACACCGGCGAGGGTCTTCGGGTGCTCGACGGCGGGCTTCCGCGGCAATGGAGAGGAAGTCTCGCCACCGCGGCGGCCGTCGGGGCAATCCATGCCGACGGCGGTCTGAGGTGGAGCCTTCGATCGTGGCGCTATGATGCCGAGACGCCCTCGCGGGCGCACGGAGCTGGTCTTCGCCGACACCGCGATCAAACCGAGGTGCCTCCGCAGTTGGCACGCACGCTGGGTCTTCGCCACGGTGTCTTGAGGCCGCGCTGGGTCGGGCCACGACCCCAAACGCGAGGCTCTCGCTCTGGCGGGACCACGCCCGCAGTGGACTTGCGCCACCGCTACCCCGCCTCGGACTAGGGCGGGCCCCAAGCCCTCCTTCCGCCATCAAGGTAAGGTGGCTTAGTTTGCCCCGTGTGTTCTTCGTTGTGCCTTGCGGTGCTCACCGCATCCTCGCTGCGCAGCTCACTTATTCCGAGCCCTTGGCGAATACGGGGTCCTCGTGCTGGGCGATCACCGGCGCTCGAGCCCAGCGGACCGTGCCTCCGCCGAGACGCCGAGGGCGTGGCGCGGATCGTGGATGACGCGATCGCCAAGACGGCGGCAAAGCGCCGCACCTGCGGGGTGGGGCATCTCCGGACGCCTTAGAGGTGTCGGGGTGAGGTAAGCACTTATATGGCAATGCTCGCCATGCCGAGCTTGCTAAGCCTTTACGCTCGCAGACACTTGTGCTGGGGTATTTTGCAGCGCCTATGTTCGTGCCCAAAGGGCGCTGAGGATAGGTGCGGGTTGCCGGCGAGGAGCTACGCTGGCCTCGGGGCCCGCTCGCCCATGATGCCCGTGATTCGCCACCGGAAGCGAGCGCGCTGAGCGGCGGCGCGCGCCGAGGGACTTGCCGTGTCGGCGCGGAGTCGGCCGCGAGGCGCGCGCAGGTTTGCGCGAAATGGGACGGCCTCGCACAGTGTCGCCTCGCCGAGAAGGAAAAGGGCGAGCTTGTTTTAACTCTAGCGAGCGTGACCGACGCTGGCAAAGCTTGGCCATTGCACGGGATGCCATGCAAGCGCTGGAAAGCTATCTCGCTTGTGGCTAGCGTCGACCGCGCTTTGGCCCGAGGAGCCGTCTCGACCCTTCACTGGATCGGAGATGCCGCCAACATTGCGCGCGGCGCCGCGACGACCTTCGCAACCATCGTGCTTACGTGGCGCCATGCATGGTGTGTGCGCTCCTACGCATCGCGGCACACGCGACGCCGCCGGCCGAGGAACCCTACCGAGATGATGGCGGCCGGAGTAATGTCCGGCAGCCGCGCGCCGCTGTCGCGCTGTCAAGTACTTCCACGAGCGGTCCAGGATTACGTCGGGAGGCCATCGCGCGGTCGAGCTTCGTGTCGCTTTACGGGGAGGAGCCTCGCCAATTCTTGGACGAGGTCCCGCGGCGCGACGAGGGTGGCGCTGAGGCCTCCGAAGGCGCCGGAAACTCGCAGGTGTGACGCCGAGGTGGCCAGATGTAGGCGTGCGTTGCAATGTCCCCCACTTTTCTTGTGAATGAAGTACGTGCTTGCTTTACAAATTCTGACTATTTCACTTGTGTCCCGGGCAGCTTCCTTGTTGGGGCCGACTATGTGCGTCCGACCTTGCGACCCGGCGGCGCCTTCGACGCTGGCGAAGGGCCGAGGAGTCGCTAAACTTTTGGGCGGGCCGATCTTCTTCTGGCGAAGCCCCGGCCTAGCGCGTGCTAAGGACGAGCCTGCCGAATAGCTGCTTAGAGCGACAGAGATGTTGGCGGGCCTCTGTACTTGTAAGATTTTTCCGATATATAGACCTCCTAGCGATTAGGAGATGCGCTGCATGCTGTGCTTCGGGTGGTCATGTTGTGCAGGGACGAGATCCCCACGTTCAAAGTGCGCTGTTGGTAGAATAGTCGCGGCGAAGCGCCGCCTCCTACCCACAAACGGGTGGCGCGATGATAACAGCTTCGCGGCTCGCGTGTTGATTACTCCGTAGAGTTAGCGCGTGCGAGGCAATCGCGACGCACGACTGCTTAGAGTCCGTGAGATCGCGCGCGCGGAGGCGGACCTCCGCAGTTCGACTTGTTTAAAGTCCGTAGACCGGCGCGTGCGCGGCGCGACCACCGCACTCGACTGCTTAAAGTCCGTGATCGGCGCGCGCGGGCGACCTCCGCACTACGACTGCTTAAAGTCCGTGATCGGCGCGCGCGGCGACCTCCGCACTCGACTGCTTAAAGTCCGTGATCGGCGCGCGTGCGGGCGGACCTCGCACTACGCACTGCTTAAAGTCCGTAGATCGGCGCGTGCGGGCGGACCTCCGCACTCGACCGCTTAAAGTCCGTGATCGGCGCGCGCGGACGACTCCGCACTACGCACTGCTTAAAGTCCAGATCGGCGCGGCGAGCGAGGCGACCTCCGCACTACGACCGCTTAAAGTCCAGATCGGCGCGCGCGCGGGCGACCTCCGCACTACGACTGCTTAAAGTCCAGATCGGGCGCGTGCGAGGCGGACCTCGCACTACGCACTGCTTAAAGTCCCTAGATCGGGCGCGCGCGGGCGACCTCCGCACTACGACTGCTTAAAGTCCGTGATCGCGGCGCGCGTGCGAGACGACCTCCGCACTACGACCTGTTTAAAGTCCGTAGACTGGCGCGTGCGGAGACGGACCTCCGCACTACGACTTGTTTAAAGTCCGTAAGATTGGCGCGTGCGGAGACGGACCTCTGCACTACGACTTATTTAAAGTCCATAGACTGGCGCATGCGGAGGCGGACCTTCGCACCCCTACCCTCCAAAGTGGGGGTAGCCTCTGGTGTACCTCGTAGCCCGCGTGCGCGCCCTCGCTGGGGCCAGCCTCTGGCGCGTTACGCCGCTACTTCTTGAAACTCTCGAAATTGGGTTTCCATAGCACGCCTTGTGTACATCTCCCGTGGTGCGCGAAGACGATCATCGACGCTCTGAGGGGGTGCGCGATTGACAGCTGCGCAAGGTTCGCGCCGCGTTTGCGTTTTGCCGAGCGCGCAGGGACATCATCCGTGTCTTATTTATACTCCGGAGAGTATGCGTAAGGACGACGTCCATGTCATGCGCGGAATTCGCGTCTTGTTTATACTCCGTAGAGTGCGTGCAGAGGCGTCCCCCCACACGTCTTTGTTTATACTCATGCCTGTGTCTTCAACGGAGAGTGCACACGCGAACGCAGCGCTTCGCTATACTCATACCGTGTCTTTGACGGAGAGTGCACACGCCGAACGCGCGTCTTCGCTTATACTCATATCCGTGTCTTTGACGGAGAGTGCACACGCGAACGCGCGTCTTTGGTTTATACTCATACCCGCACTCGCTACGAGAGTGCACACGCGAACGTCGCGCTCTTTGGTTTATACTCATACCCATGTCTTTGACGGAGAGTGCACACGCGAACGTGCGTCTTTGGTTTATACTGCACTGTTCAGCGATTTGAGAGTGCACACGCGAACGCGCGTCTTCGCTTATACTTATACCCGTGTCTTTGACGGAGTGCACACGCGAACGCGCGTCTTTGGTTTATACTCATACCCGCACCCACAGCTACGGAGAGTGCACACGCGAACGCGCGTCTTTGGTTTATACTCATACCCGTGTTCGTGGCGGAGAGTGCACACGCGAACGTGCGTCTTTGGTTTATACTCATACCCGTATGCGTGGCGGAGAGTGCACACGCCAACGCGCGTCTTCGCTTATACTCATACCCGTGTCTTTGACGGAGAGTGCACACGCGAACGTGCGTCTTTGGTTTATACTCATACCCGTACCCCTGGCTACGGAGAGTGCACACGCGAACGTGCGTCTTTGGTTTATACTCATACCTGTGTCTTTGACAGAGAGTGCACACGCGAACGTGCGTCTTTGGTTTATACTCCGGGAGCACACGCGTAGGCGAGGCCTCCATGCGCTCTCGCTGCGTATTTTTGCACAATGATAAGAGGTTGGCGACAAACGGAACTCTATTACATTCCTGTTTGCGCGGGTGAGCGATTACATAGGGCGGAGGTACTAACCACTTGTCTTTGGCGCGACCGGAGCCTCTAGTAGTTGCACTATCTGTAGGGCTTGCCGAGCTGTCCCCGGATGACGCCAGGTCACCGCGCTGCGATGCCGACTCTAAGCGTGCCGTTGAGCGTCGCGACAGGGACATCTGGTGCCGTACTCGATGCGCCGGGCCCGCGGCCCCGGGAGCTTCATGCATAAATAGCCGTGATGTGGCACCGCTCTGAAGGAGTTGAGGATTGGGTGCCCAGATGGTATTGTAGGGTATAGAGATCGACGACATCGAATGTGGCATCTTCGACCCTTTCATTGTCGCCTTGGCCGGGCGAGACCAAGGCATATTTGGCCGAGCTTTGTAGAGGTTGTCCTCCGAGGCCGCCGCACATGGGCTCGACCGCAGAGGCCCTCGCGGGCTCGCCCTTGTGCCTCGGATGTGCACGGGGGCTTCGTATGGGTCGCTGGGCGTGGGCCACCATAGGCGGGCGTGGCTCCAGGTTCCTATCCCTGGCGACGCTTTGGCGGAGCGCCGCGATGGAGGTGCATGCGCGCGTGTCATGGGTGCCGCGACCGTGGACTTCGCACCACAGCCCATGGTGCTAGTCGTCGTAATCTCGCAGCCTCATCATCGCGGCCGGCCTCGCCGCGTCCGACCTCGGCCCTCCCGATCGCCCGACCAGCGAGCGTTTTCTTGAGCGCCTTCAATGTCGAACATACCGCCTCGCCGCGACCTGGCCGCGCGCTTGGGCCTATCGACGGCTCCTTGCGCGGGCGCCCTTGCGCCGGGCTCGTCCTTGACGACTCGCGCTGCTTTTTCAAGAACCGCCGCCGGCGGATCTTGGTTTACCGAGCCACCGGCCGGTTGGTGTTGGAGTCGTCACCTTGTCTTCGCCGTCGCCCTCTTCCGCTCGGCGTATTCTCCATTTTGTCGAAGAGCTTCGCCATCGCCTTGATTGGCTTTCGTGCGTTGTACTCGGCCATCGGGCCCGATCCAAGGCCTCAGATGGCTGCATTGACAACGGTGGTTTCGTTAGCGTCTTTGACTTGACAACAGTATCTTTGCGGCGTTTGAAGTAGTCCCGAGCTTCTCCGAGGGTTTCGCTACGGCGAAGAGTGGTCCGCGTCGACCGCCAACATAGTTTCCTTGAAAGTTGTTGTGAAGGCGATCGCGATCCGCTTCCACGCCAGACGGAGTTTGGCTCTATGGTAAAACCAGAAAGCGCCACTCCTTGCAACGCGAGGGGAGTCCTTCGCCTTTGTGGTGTCGTTTCCACCCGCGCCTCGATTGCGGTTTCGTACACGCGCACGAACTCGCGGGGTCCGTGACGCTTTGTATGGCTCGATGACACCGGGAATTTGAAGTCTTCGCCACGCCGCTGCGTAGTCCCGCCAAAGCGGACTCGATCGACGCGTCGCAGCCGCACGCGCGGCCGGATGTGGCGCGTCGTGGCTCGCCCTTTCGGCGTGGGCTCGCGCGGCTGCTGCCTCGAGCCTCTTGCATGTCTCGGACAACCCGCGAAGATCCCCAGCTCCCGCTGAACGCGTTGAGGGCCGCCGCCAGGCGCTTCCACCGGCCCAGTGCGGGCGGGGCAGCCGCGCGCCAGCCGGACGGGTTGGCACGGATACGATCGCCTCGCGAGCTCTCGAGCCGCTTGCCGCTCGTTGTGGCTATCTCCAACCGCTGATTCGCGCTACGGGCGGCGTTGCGGCGAGGTGGCGGGTTTGGTCGTCGCGATCTGGCGAAGGCCGACGTCCGCGACCACGCCCGCGCGGCCACCGTGCCGCGACGGCCGATGCCGGCCCACGTACCACGCGACGCCCGACCAGCGCTTTCTTTCCTTCGCCGCCGTCGGCGAAGCTTTTGATGCCATCCTTCGGATTTCAGCTTGCTCGCCCTCCCCACGGACGGCGCCAACTGTTGTGGTTACAGACCAAACAGAGATAGATGTGGTAGTGGGGAGTTGGGAGAGAGTGATGTCCTCTGGCCCCCCTTGGTATATATATATTCATATGGGCTGTGCTTTTACAATGGTGCCCTTACATCGGTACCTCCCTGTCAGGGGTATTTAAGCTATTACATGTCCCATTTTGGGCTCTATAACCTTCTAACAGGTCTGCTGGGTTTAGGTGGGGGCCACCCCTACAACAGTACCAAATGGTGTGTTGCCCTCCAAAACTCACCTTAGTGATCTAGACACCCAGGACATTATAAAACGCACGGTAGAAATAGAAGATCAAGAGAACAGGAGACACGGATTTTTACATGGAAACCTTTTTAGGAAAAACTACGGACGCACGAAGGAAAATCACTATAATGAGAAGAGATTATAACGGAGCGCTTGCTTTTTCTATAGACTACTGGAGCACATATATAGGGCGAGCGAAACAAGTTCCACACGCAGAGGAAACCGAATCAGAGTCGGTTTCTACAGTGTTGATACCACGTCTGATACAGCCTACGCATGTCCCTGGTGTTAGGCAATAGAATATGCCGCAGCCCCTTACCATATACTGCGGCATCTGTGGATATCAGTTGCTATAGTTAGCAGATGTAAATCAGGGATTAGTTGCTATAGTTAGCGAGATGTAAATCGTGATATTACCCTCCTTATAAAGCAAGGCCAGTAGGCCCTATAATAGAGGCGCCACCTCACATTGAGGTGTGGTCAATTCCCCAAACTCGACAATCTACATGGTATCGATTTCGGATCCCGATCCGATTTCCCGCCTCTCTCCTTCCGCCTCCTCCTGCGCGCAGCCTCCCCACCTCCTCTTCCCACGGGCACTACCTCCGACCTCACCTCTGCCTCGGTGGCGCTCTGGCTGCTCTGCCCGATCATCCGCCTTCGCCACTACCAATGTCAAGTCGCACGTCCCATGGTCCTCGAGTTGAAGCCTCCAACTTCACCAAGTGGTCGACGGCTTTCCGCGCCATGTGCGGGAAGTTTGGCTCGCTGAGCCACCTCGACACCGCCTCCCCGCGCGCCCACCGACGGCTCGGCGGAAGTGACCTGCGTCCGCGGATGGATGTACAAAGACCGCCTCGACTCGTCCTCAACCTCGCCATGACCGACGATCGGCGAGACGGCATGCACGCTGTGAAGGCCATCGACGACGTGTTCGAGCGAACAAAGCGCCTCGTGCCATCTTCTCAATCACGAAGTTCCACTCGATGATTCAAGGGATTCTCCATCGGCGACTCTGCGTCCGCATGAAGGCGGCGTCGACGAATCAGCGCGACGTTGGCGGATCGTCCTCGAGGCAACCTCGCCTCAACCTTCGCGCGGCGTCAACGAGGTCTACTCTACGGCCGCCGACAACATCGCCGGCAATGACCCTCGCCTTCTCCTCCGCCGCACGCCTTCTCCTCAAGGAATCTGCGGTGCGAGAATGACGAAGGCCCGTTGCCTCGGCGCTCTTCACTGCCGCCTCCTTCCTGGCGGCGCCAAGCCAGCAGCAGCAGGACTACCGGCGCCCCAACAACAAGAAGGGCAGCGAGCAGACCTCCACCTCTGGCGGCCACAACAAGCGCCACCCCGGGCTTCAACCTCGACCGTGAACGCGTAGCTCTTGGTGGCGGGTCACCCTCTGGACAACGCCGCCACGGTGGCCGGGGCGTGGTCTGGTGGCCTAACGCCCGATCTGGGCGCCGCAGGCCTCCCGGGCTGCTCCCGTGCACACACGCCTTCGCTCTGCGGCCTCCTCCAACAGCTCCACCTGGGATGCAGCCGGTACCATCGCCGCCCTACAGAGCATGAACATGCAGGGCAATTCTCCCTGGGTCGTCGACTCCGGCGCCTCAACCCACATGACGTCCTCGGATGGTATGCTCACCCACCGCCTACCCCCTTCCATCTCCTCAATAACGGTAGGTAATGGCACTACCATTCCAGTCACGTCTAGAGGTCACTCACTCCTATCCACTTCCGCGTCTAACTTTCATCTTAACAATATCCTTGTCGCACCATCTATAGTTCGTAACCTGCTCTCTGTTCGTCAATTCACTCGCGATAATAGTTGTTCCTTTGAATTTGATGCTCATGGTTTTTCTATCAAGGATCTCCGAACGGGACGCGTGACTCTCCGCTGTAACAGCAACGGGGACCTCTATACCATGCCCGCATCCACACTGCCGCACTCTTGGTGCTCGTCGACCCTATGGCATCAACGCCTCGGCCATCCAAATTTCCTAACGCTTTAGCGCATCTTAATAAAATTCATCTTGTTGCACGTAACACGATGATCGCTCCTCTGCCATTCTGTCGCTTAGGCAAGCACACACGCTCGCCTTCGGTTCTTCGCATTCTACAACTCATCGCCCTTTGAACTTGTTCATCGTGATGTATGGACATCACCTATCAACGATCTGTCAGGTTTTCCTACTATTTGGTGTGTCCGGATGATTATAGTCATTTTGTTGGGTCTTTCCTCTCCGCAAAAGTCCGACGTTCACCAACATTTAGTTGAGCTCACGCTTCGCCCAAACTCGATTCACCGCCCCGTCAAATGCGTCAGTGATAATGGCACTGAATTCCTGAACACCACCACCACTCACTTCCTTGCTGCTCGCGGCACCCACCTCCGCCTCTCCTGTCCCTACACATCCCCCCAAAACGGTAAGGCCGAACGAATACTTCGCACCCTTAATAATTCCGTTCGCACCATGCTCCTCCATGCCTCCCTACCACCCACATACTGGCCGAGGCCCTCCGACGACACTGCACCGCTAACCGACGCCCATCCTCTTCCATCCAAAGATGAAGTTCCTTCACTCGCCGCATAACCGACCACCCACCTACAACCATCTGCGTGTCTTTGGGTGCCTCTGTTACCCAAACCTGCAGGCCACCTCCAAGCACAAACTCGCACCTCGCTCCGCGGCATGCGTCTTTCTTGGATATCCACCCTCTCACAAAGGGTACCGCTGTCTCAACCTATCGACCGTCGCATA
Organism: Dendrocalamus sinicus; assembly: GCA_036346575.1. Lineage (NCBI taxonomy): Eukaryota > Viridiplantae > Streptophyta > Magnoliopsida > Poales > Poaceae > Dendrocalamus > Dendrocalamus sinicus. The sequence continues at coordinate 10,189,259 of CM070648.1, forward strand.
ATCATCTCCCGTCATGTCATCTTCGACGAGTCCACGCTCCTTTACTGACTACTCCGGCGCCCATCCCCACCTCCTAGATTTCCTCTTAGACGACGATATGGATTTGGTGCCTGTCCCATCATTATTGCAGTGGAACTCCTCCTCGACGCTGATGGTCGCTCCATCCTCCTCGATGAAGAGCAACCTGACACCGCCGCCGCGCCCACACCACCAAAGCGGCCGGATCAGCTCCTCCAAAGACGGCGGGTGCCCTATGGTTCCTTTCCACGGGTCACGTCCGACGCCGCGACGGTCCGCCCTGCCGCTCACGGCTGCCGCTGCCTCGGTTGCCGGCGGCGCCACCGCTCCACCCAACAGCGCCTCCTCCACCACCGCCACCTCCGCCATGGGTCACTCGCACCATGATCGGTGTCATCCTCGCGCGGCTACAAAGGGCTGACGGCCACATCATCCTCGACATCGCCTCTCCCGACGAACTATCGCAGCGCGTTGGCCGATGCCAACTGGCGTGCCGCGATGACGGATGAGTACCAGGCTCTTGTCGCCAACAACACCTGGCGGCTCGCTCGCGTCCCCGGCGCCAATATTGTGACGGAAAATGGCTCTTCCGCACAAGTTCCATGCCGATGGATCTCTTGCCCGCCACAAGGCTCATTGGTGGTCGCGGCTTCTCTCGGTAGCGAGGGCATCGACTATGACGAGACCTTCACCGGTGGTCAAGCCGCCACCATCCGACCGCCCTCGACGCCACATCTCGCGCTGGCCGATTCACCGCTTGGGCGTGAAGAATGCTTTCTCCACGGCCATCTCGAGGAGATCGTTTCATCGCCAGCGGCCACCAGCCGTCGACGACCGCGCGCCCCAGCAGCGTCGCCTCCTGCTGAAGTCCTTATGCGGATCGGCGAGCTCCACGGCCCGCACCGCTTCTCCACCTTCGTCCGGCACTCGGCCGTCGCCTCCACCTCAAACACGTCCTCTTTATTCTACAAGAGGGCGATCTTGCCTACTCGCTGGCAGACGTCGACGACATCGTCTTCACCGCCTCATCCACGCTCTCTTGACGCCTCATGGCCCAAATGAGCTCGAAGTTCGCCATGACGGACCTTGAAAGCTCCATCACTTCCTCGGCATTGCCGTCACGCGCTCCTCCGACGGCCTATTCTGTCTCGGCGACGATGCCGTCGATCTCTCCGGCGTGCGGGCATGGTGAGTGTCATCCTGGCGACACTGCTGACACTCACGCCAAGCTCTCGCATATAACGGAGACCTCTGTCCGAGAAGGACGCCCGAGTGAGAGCTTTGGCCGGGCGCTCAAGATTACACTCGACTCGTCCCGAGCCGGCTTATCTTTATCCAGCAGTGTGTCTCTTTATGCACGCCCGAGAGCCACACCGCAGCGATGATCAGCGCATCTTGCGCTATGTGAAGGGCACCCTCTCCTCGGGTCTACATATCGGTGCCGGGCCTGTTGACAAGCTGACGGCTTACTCCGACGCCGATTGGGCAGGCTGTCCTGACTCCCGACGCTCCACCTCCGGCTACTGTGTATACCTCGGTGACAATCTGGTCTCCTGGTCCTCCAAACGCCAGACCACGGTGTCCGTTCCAGCGCCGAGGCAGAGTATCGTGCTGTGGCCCATGTGGTGGCGAATCTGCGCCTCGGACGGCTACTCCAGGAGCTCCACCTACAGCTACCCTCTGCCACCGTTGTCTTCTGTGACAATGTCAGCGCCATCTACATGACGGCCAATCCTGTCCACCACAAGCGCACGAAGCATATCGAGATTGACATCCACTTCGTCCGCGAGAAGGTGGCCCTTGGTGACATTCGGGTCCTCCATGTGCCCTCTTCTCATCGGGCCGCGACATCATGACTAAAGGGCTTCCGACGATTGTTTCTAGACTTTCGATCCGGTCTTTGCGTCAGGAGCCTCCCACGCGATCACAAGGGTGTTAGGCAATAGAATATGCCGCAGCCCCTTACCATATATCGCGGCATCTGTGGATATCGGTTGCTATAGTTAGCGGATGTAAATCGAGGATTAGTTGCTATAGTTAGCGGATGTAAATCGTGATATTACCCCTGCCTTATAAAGCAAGGCCAGCCGGCCCTATAATAGGAGGCGCCACCCCTCACATTGAGGTGTGGTCAATTCCCCCAAACTCTGACAATCTACACCTGGCACCGATCATACCATATCTGGCATGAGGTGATGCAGTGTCGTACATGGATACAGTACAAGTTCAGATCAACATCAACAATATCCACCTTGAGCCGAACTCCCTCCAGTAGTCGAAAACACAATAAAGGGCCTGTTCTTTTTTTGGCTTATGGGTGTGGTTTATAGCTTTTGGCTGAAAATTTTAAATTTTAGGCTGTTCGTGACAGATATTACGGAGAGAGAGATACCACTTGCGATTTTGGCTAGTACAGATGTTAGGCTTTTAATGTGTACTACAATTAACTTGTAGACCCCGTCTTGAGAAAATACTCCATTTAAAAGTTAGGTACTGTAGTAAAAGCCAAAAGCTGCAAAGAACATGCCCAAACTCCTCCAATTAAATCAGGATGAACACCTTGTGCACCAAAAGTCCATTGGACTAGTATTCAACAAGAAAGACTGGAACAGTCTTATCCAAACGCTTCTCGCGAAGTAAAATTAAGCAAACCATCAGTAGATCTAAACACACAGCTTTCAACAAATCAGACGAACAAATCCGGGTCTTCAACAATTCATAACCCCAGCAAAAGTCTAAGTGTGTGCAACTGATATCCTGAAACAAATGCTCAATTGTCGAACAACATAAGCCAAAACATCACCTGTGGTGTTGGATAGATCGTGAAGAACTCATATCATAGAATCTGATATAATCCACCTGAAATACAAAACTCGGCAAACAATGCTCATTAAAAGTGCAACTTGCACGTGTGGTCATCAAGTACGCCAAACTGCCAACTTTAAAGTTAATTAAATTTTATGACATGGTTGAAACTGTTCCTGTAAAACTGTCCGATTGAAAGGAACTCTTGTGTCGTCCATGGAGAATAAACTGCAGCAAATCCCTCATGTCGAGCTGTGACAACTTGACAAATGTTGTGGTATTCATGCAAAAACAAACTCCTTGTACTTAAATCTTTCATCTCAAATTGAGATTGAAGCAAAACCTTCACTTTCAAATAAATTCTGGAGAGTGTCGTGCTAGCTATCATCAGAGTGTTATCAAACGGTGAATAAAACACCAAATTCAGTTATCCCCACAACTGGCATTGTTTTTTCTTTTTTCAAGATATCAATCAAGCGTAGCCCAAATTAACTCATTTGTTGAAAGTCTGCAACTCCACCTTAGACTCATCATCTGCGGATCTTATCGCAGTAACCCGTAGAAGACGATGAATCGTCGATAAAATTGCCAATGATTAATCATGCATGAATGCCAACAATAATAAGCACAATGGCTTAAATTGCAATGAACTCTACCTTCAACAAAAATATATAGAGCTGAGGACACAACTTCAATGGCGATGGTGCAGTATGACGCTAGGGTATGGCGTTGGGCAATAATGTTACCGAACCTAGCACCGGAACAGTCGCCGAAGTAGAGCGTGGATCGACACTTAGTATGGAGTCGAGGTGAGTTGAAATCGCGGAGTTGAGGTTGCTGATATCTCCTGGTACGATTCCTTGCATATCGGCTGCTTTCTTCTTTTTTCTCTTTTGCTGGCTAGTAGAGTAACGAAGCAACTCTCTAGACATGCTCACTGGAGCTACGCCATCACTAACCTGCTACAGGCAACATTGTGGTAACATGTCCTGAAAAGAACCTTAGTAGTTGCAAGTTGCAACCTTGTGAAGCTGTGATTATCCATATACAGTGATCAGTGAGCACTTCTCTTTTGGTGGAAATGTTGTAGGAACTTAATGGCTGATTCAGCCTAGAAGATTCTTAGGAGTGGTATAGAGTGTTTCTTTCGCCTGATAATAGAGGTTTAGTCTAGCCACTTAGCGTAGTGTAAAGTATTAACTATTAGTGTATTCTTCTTCCTTTTGTTGTATCACTTGAAAAGCATGTAATGTATTTTAATGTATTCTGTTGATTATCTCTACAGCGAGGGTGCATTTTTTGCTGTGAAGGAAGTATCTTTGCTTGACCAAGGAAGCAACGCCCAACAATCTATTCTTGCACTTGAACAGGTTATAGCTGCTGTTCTTGACTTGTTACCATTTAATTAATCTTGGATATCAACAGTTTTCTATATCACATCATCACATGCTCTGACATCTTCTAAAGCTATATTTTCCATTGTTTATGCAAAGCTCTAACATTAAGTTGTTTGGTTCTCAGGAAATTGCTCTCCTAAGTCAGTTTGAACATGAAAACATAGTCCAGTATTATGGAACTGACAAGGTACTCCACAGATTTTTTGATGTTGCTTGGTTATGCATTTCAATTCTAGAAATGATTTGATTGAATAATCATTGTGTCATATGCCAAATTGATTTATATGTATATGTTAGTATTGATGTTCATTTCTTATGTAATGTGTTCAACACTTCAATGCAGGAAGAATCTAAACTCTACATTTTCATTGAGCTTGTTACACAAGGTTCTCTTGCTTCCCTCTATCAAAAGTATAAACTACGAGACTCACAAGTCTCTGCATACACAAGGCAGATTCTTAATGGATTGGTTTATCTCCATGAGAGAAATGTGGTCCACAGGTATAAAGCTGCTCTTCTAATTTTTGTTGAAAGTAATTCAATGCTTATGATGCTGCAGCCATAGCAGATTTTAAATTGAACCTCGCAAAGAATAATGTGGAGCATGAAACTTGGGCTTTTGAGCCTTTTTGTCATGCATTTCTAATGTGAATAGCACATATGAGGGAACAAATCTGCTTTCCTGAAGTCAGTATGTTCTTCTGGAACTAACCACCAACTGCTCCACCTTCAGAAAGTGGCATGCATCATAAAGTCCTAGAGGTTATATAGGTCCTCTTGACTCTAGCAAATAAATCTCTTTGTATCTAGGACCTTATAATTCCTTTCTGTGTGCATGCGTGTATGCTTGCGTCGGTGTGTGCGTGTGTGTTTGCGCCTGCAAGCAAGAATTAAGTCAGCCTCTATAGGCTAGTCCTGTTGGAAGGAGCGCCTAATTAATTCACTCCACAGAAAGTACAACTTAAGTCTTTGCTTTCAACTTGGAAAAAAGGCACCTTTTTTTCTGTGTTGTTCAAATACAGGGAATAACTGTGCAAGCTAACTTGGCACAATGAATTTTTCAAAATTATAAATGAGATTGCACGTTATATTTCTTGATGTCCGTTTTCATCCTTTTTTGCTTGTGGTACAATCATGATGCTTCCATTTAATACAATAGTTTTGATTAATTGAAACAATTGCTTCATATTCAGAGATATCAAATGCGCCAATATATTGGTCCATGCAAATGGATCGGTAAAACTTGCAGATTTTGGACTGGCAAAAGAGGTTATCCTTTTTTTCTTCCACAAAGTTATCTGTGCTTTGTCAATGACAAATTGTCTTTATGGTAATAGTTTTCTTCTTGTACAATTTCAGATGTCAAAAATTAATATGCTGAGATCGTGCAAAGGAAGTGTTTATTGGATGGCGCCTGAGGTAAAAGCTACAATTTAACCGATGTTATCTATTTTTATCCATCATCCTTGCCTGTCAGACTATTCAATTCTGATGTTATTTAGCAACATTTGAGTAATACTTGTGTGATATATTTTAACCAGAAAATTGCCCCAAGTTCTAAATACACCTTCTCGTTTTCAGGTTGTTAATCCTAGAAAATCTTATGGGCCTCCAGCTGATATGTGGAGTTTGGGCTGCACTGTTTTGGAAATGCTTACCCGTCAAATACCGCATCCTAATGTGGAGTGGGTACGTCATATTTCAACTTCACAGTTTATAGTTGTGTGATATTGATTTGTCCCCAAAATTTTCCAAATATGTTGCGCTGTTAACTCTCTTGTATATGTTAGGCCTTGTTTGATGTGTAGGATATTAAACTCTGGGATGAGAAGAGTGCTGAAATTAAGATGCAGAAAACACCTATTCTCTATTTGACTTTGCTATAAAGTAGTAGTAGGATGTTAGCAGATTATTCCCATTTTCCTTTAAATTAATTGATATTGGGATTAGGGGGCTGCTCATGCACTTCCTGTTTCAGAACAAGGGAAAACCATAATTTGTTTTCTTTCAAGCCTGTAGAATATATCAGATATAACTCTGGTACATTGTAATTGGTACATATACACTTGTGGCTATGAAATAAATAAACCGGACCTGCTGCTGGTTCATCAGCTGCCTTTCTCTTTTTCTTTATTATTTTGGTGGGGATTGTGCATGATGAGTCATTTTTCTATAAGATGTACTTCTCTCCAAATAATGCTCTGTAACTCATTTGAATTGAATCCTACTTGGACCCAATATTGGTCTCCAGCTCTCCGATAATATTGCTTTGCTACTTGTAGACAAATGCTTTCTTTATGATTGGAAGAGGAGAACAACCTCCTGTTCCCAGCTACTTGTCAAAAGAAGCTCAAGATTTCATTGGCCAGTGTGTAAGAGTTGATCCAGAGGAACGGCCTTCTGCGTTGCAACTTTTGGCGCACCCATTTGTTAACAGGCCACTTCGAGCTTCATTTGACTCTTCATCTCCTCCTGCCATCAGCTCGTAGTATTGATATGACAATGGGGTGTTTCTGTTTGTGAAACCATTGGTCAGCTCCTGAACCAGTAAGCTATTTTGTTTGTGCCAGAGGAAGGATCAAGCTTTCGAGTTCACTTAGTTAAATTTAGTTTTGCACCTGTATTATTTCATTTGATTCATACAGCTTATGTTTTGCAGATCATCACGATTTCCACTCACGGTGCCAAAAATGAACAGTACGGGCTTGTGTTAGGATATAGTTGAGCATCTGTAGTCAACTAGGATTGGTGAGCTTCAGCATCGACTTTGTTTGTTGAATTGTTTGGGTATTTTTCTTTAGAAAAAGGTTTTCTTCTTGAGGGCATTCAATAGATTTTGTACAACTGGGGTAGGGAAAAAAAATATGGAATTGCCCGTGATGTAGGGTGAGCCGATTATTGTAAATGTATTAATTACCTCATCATTCTTTACCCCCATGGTTTGTGGCTCCTAAAGCTACTGGAGCATTGGCTCTCCTGTTGTTCTTGTTTTTGATTTCTCGTTTTGGTGGGTGGAAATTTCCAGTTTTGATTTCTCCTGTTGTCCTTCTCGTGAGTTTGGAACTCGTGCAGGTTGGGCTACCTTGACGGGCTCACCCGATGGGGCCACACTTGCTCGTTTGAGGGAGGCTCCTCTGGGTGCAACAGGAAGGCCATGAGGGACCAAGTCCATCCCAGGTGTGAGGCTTGTTATTAGTATGTCACTGCCAGTTGCTTATTTTTTTGGTACTTCAGCTCATCATAGCGCCATGTCGCCACTGTCCTTTGATGTAGCTTTTGTATTTCTCAGGAGCTGACCCCCTTTTGTAGCTATGATGTAATCTATGGAATTGTGTCCTTTGGTCTATTGTTTTTGGATGTGTTGGTGTGGTGGAATGTTTACAACGACTACTTGCCTTTGCCGATGGTGGTGTGGCGTATTAAAATAATTGCTGGCCGCTCGGAACTAAACCCTCTTGGGTTGAGTCAATCAAGCACCAAGTTTCACACAAAGTGCCTATGCTTGAGCAGCAGCTAGTGGGCGAATGGTTGGGGCCGAGGCTCGACCATGGTTCTGAGCGCTACCATGCAGAACGTCCGGGGATAGACTCTTTGTGCCCCATGTTGGGACTCATCTTCGCATGAGGGGCGATGCTAGCTCGTGCGCCGACCGGTGCAGCACAGAGCCGGGATACTCGAAGTTTATTTGGCGAACGTCGGACCTTCTCTGACAAGAGTGTAAAGAGGCGGTGACTACCGTTGGTCTTTTAACAAGGCTTGCACCATTCACTTGCCTAATATCATAATAAAGTTCGCTTGCTGCTATTTACTAGGGGGTGTTCTGCTACCTCATCCACCATAAAAAAAACTTGACACTCGGGATGAAGCTCACAAGTGGCGGTTTGCTTGGGGAGGTGAGAACGTCGCTGTCTCCCAATGGAAAAACTTGACGCTCAGGTGGAAACTCACAAGCAGCATGTCATTTGGGGAGGCGAGAATATCACCGTCTCCCATCAAAAAATATTTGGTGCTCGAGACGAAGCTCACTAGTGGTGATTCGCTTGGGGAGACGAGAACGTCACCGTCTCCCATCGGAAAAAAATTTATTGCTCGAGAGGAAGCTCACAAGCGGCTAGTCGCTTGGAGAGATGAGAACATCGCAGTCCCCTATTGAAAAAAACTTGGTGCTTGGGACGGAGCTCACAATCAGCTAGTCGCTTAGAGAGGCCAGAACATCGCCATCTCCCATCGAAAAAAACTTGGCTCTTGGGATGAAGCTCACAATCGACAGTTCGCTTTGAGAGGCGAAAATGTCGTCGTCTCCCATTGGAAAAAAACTTGGCATTTAGGATAAAGCTCACAAACAAGTACTTCATTTGGGGAGGTGAGAACGTCACCGTCTTCCATCAGAAAAAAAAACTTAGGGCTAGGACAAACCTCATGAGTGGCTAGTCATACTGTTGTCTCACGAGAGGAGTGTTAGGTGACTTGACCCTGGAGAGCGAGTTGTCATAGGCTTGACCCTACGGGGAGTGTTAGGTGACTCGACCCTGGAGGGCGAGTTGTCACAGGCTTGACCCAAGGGGAGAGTGTTAGGTGACTCGACCTCATAGGGAGAGATGTCGCAGGCTTGACCCTAGGAGAGAGTGTTATGTGACTGGACCCTGGAAGGAGAGTTGTTGCAGGCTCGACCTCGGAGGGTAGTGTTAGGCGACTCGACATCAAAGGGCGAGTTGTTGTAGGCTTGACCCCGGAGGGGAGTGTTAGGCAATGAAGACTCGACCCATAGGGTAATGAAGACTCGACCCTGGAGGGTGTGTGGTCATCAACCCAACCCCGGAGGTGGGTGTAGGGCGGTGAAGACTCAACCCCGAAGAGTGAGTGGTCACCGACTTGACCCTGGAGGGTAGGTGTAGGGCGGTGAAGACTCGACCCAGAGGGTGGGTATAAGGTGGTGAAGACTGGACCTAGGAGAGTGAGTGGTTGTTAACCTGACCCTGGAGGGTGGGTGTAAGGCAACTCGATCTCAGGGGACAAGTTGTGGACCCGACCCTGGAGGGTGGGTGTGTGTCCACGTCGAGACCAAGCCATCAAGGTGTATTACAGTTCATCAAGGTGAATCCATCAAGCTAGGGGGCCCCTAGTCGAAGAGACGCCGTCGAGGTAAAGCAATGATTGGCCAAGGCAAAGCCATTGAGGCTGAGTTGAACCACATCAAGGCAAAGCCATCGAGCCGTGTTGGAGCTCACCAAGGTAAATCCATCGAGCTATGAGGAGCCCCTAATCGAGGAGACGCCATTAAGGCGAAGCGATGTTCAGCTGAGGCAAAGCTGTCGAGGCCGAGTTGAACCACGTCGAGGCCAAGCCAATGAGGTGTGTTGGAGCTCATCGAGGTCAATCGATCGAGCTAGGGGGAGCCCCTAGTCGAGGAGAGGCAAAACCATCGAGGTCGAGTTGAACCACGTCGAGGCCAAACTATCGATGTGTGTTGGGGTTTGCCGAGGTGAATCCATCAAGCTAGGAGGAGCCCTTAGTCGAGAAGACACCATCGAGGTGAAGCTATGTTCAACCGAAGCAAAGTCGTTGAGGCCGAGTTGGACTACGCTGAGGCAAAGCTATTGAAGCATGTTGGGGGTCACCGATGTGGTGTGACTGAGTGAGCACCGCAGGTCCAAAGCATGTGAACTGAGCGGAGGGGTCCACAGAGGGGGTCTGGGAGCACCCAACACATGGTGCAGAATAGATCCGAGGCACAACGCGGACCGGAGCCTTCCGAGATGCCGAGGTGAAGAAGTCCGAACGGGGTCCGGGGAAGCTGATGTGAAGAAGTTTGGATGGGGTTTGGGATGCCGATGTGGAGATGGTCTAGAGGACCCTGCATGGATAAAGTCCGGGGCATCTCTGCACGGATGAAGTTTGGAGGTGGAGTCTGGGTGGTCTCCGTGCAGATTCCGAAGTTTGGAGGTGGAGTTCGGGTTATCTTCGCACTGATGAAGTCCGAGGCATCTCTGCGTGGACGAAGTCTAGAGGTGAAGTCCAACGTGTCTCTTCACGGACGAAGTGAGGACGTGGTTTGGGACGTCAGAGTGGAGATGGTCCGGAGGACCTCTTTGTGGACGAAGTTCGGAGGTGGAGGGTCTCCATGCGGACAGAGTTCGAGATAGAGTCTGGAGAACCTCAGCGTGGATGGTGTCTGGAGGGCCTCTGCATGTCCAGAGTCTGGGGCAGAGTTCGGAGCGCTTCTGCATGGGTAGAGTCTGAGGAGGAGTCTGGGGGACCTCCACATGGACGGAGTTCGGAGGGCCTCCGTGCAGACAGAGTCTAGAGAACCTTGAAGTGGACAGAGTCCGAAGAACCTCTACATGGACCACGTTTTCTGAAATCTCAATTCTGTCATACGATTCTAAGATTTTACGATCCAAGATTGACTAGACCGATCCGATTCTATGATAGAATCGTAATATGATAGAATCTTAATGTTCTTATAATTCTACCTAAACTTTTGTAAGATCATGATCAAAATTTTCATAGGATCCTACTCGATTCTGTCGATTCTATTGTTTTATTAAAAATAATTACTTGCATTACTTCCATTTAATTGAAAACTTTAACTTTTATCTCTTTATGTTCACTATAATTATCATAAATAATACATGATCTTATCTTTACTCTACAATTTGTAAAGAAAAGTTCAAAAGATATAATTTTTAAAATGCAGTAGTGTTATAATACACTGCAGATTTTTAAAAATATTTTTTTGGTAGAATCAGTTAAGATCTTAGATTCTACATCGATTTTACGATTTGCGATCCTACTAAAGAACCTCCGATCCGGTTCAGGATCACGATTCTGACAACCTTGGTGCGGACGGAGTCCAGAGCGCCTATGCACGGATGGGATGCAGGGCGGAGCCTGAAGGACCTCCGCGCGGACGGCCAAGACATGCCCAACGACCTTCTTTCCCTTCGTCTTCCTAAGCAGCATGGCTTCTCGCTCAAGTCCCCATGGACAACGCCAACTGTCGTCGATACGAGACTGGACAGTAAACTTAGAAGCACCCTCGGTCAGATGCGGAGGGACTCAAGGAAAGCGCCTAAATGACCAAGTGCATTCAATTTGAGCATTTAGAGTTACAAAAATAGCCTTCTCTCTTCCATTATAAAGGGTCCTATTTATAGAGGGGGAAGGGGAGGCAAGCGAAGTTTCAAATTTGCCCTTTAGGGCCTACCTTACTCCTAAGGTATCTACATCCTTTGTTCCGTGTGAGTCTCATCACGTCTGGCCTCAGCCCTCTTCCAGGGTTGACCCCAAACCTCGCCCGAGGTTGGCTTTAAACCTCGTCGAGGTTGGTCTTGTGAACCTCGGTGATGTTGACTTCGGGAATTGGCTTGGGTTAGACTTTCTAACGGGTGTCGTCGCTCCGAGGTGGTCATAGATCCGAGGCAGCATAAGGACCCTCCACCAACAATACTTATAGCAGTTTTAAGCCTAAGCTTATTTGGATATGTAAGTTGCGTCAAGTGACCTCTTAAATTAAGATATACTCCTGTTCTCTCCATCTACAGAGTGATATAGGTGATCAATTACTAATCTCTACCCCTCTATAATACACCAAAATTTTCTTTACTAAATCCACCCCCTCAACCACCCCCACAGTCATGCCTAATCTAAGTCCACCCAGATTTGTGTACCAAAGTAATCCAACTTCATACAAATGAATGGCCTGGATCTCTCCTCAAGCCTTCTTCTCTTACTCATTGAAGATCCTAAGGCCAAAATCATTCGGATCATGCACATCATTGAACCATGCCTCACAAAACCGTACGCTGCCTACCCCCCGCCCCCCGCGCGAATCCCACGCCTCCCCACGTTCTCTCCCGTTCTCCCCCGTCTCCCCCTCCGCGTCTGCCCTCGGTTCTCCGCGCCGCCTCCTCCCCTCCCTCATCCGCCGCTCCGCCCTCGCCTACTCCTCCCTACCCTGCGCCGCCGCCGCCTCCTCCTCCCCCCACTTCTTCGCTCCGCCGCCTCCTCCTCCCCCGCTCCTCCGTTCCGCCGCAAACACAACAACCCATGGCCGACGACCACTTCTCCTCCGCGTCGCCGCCACGGCGGCGGCGCGGCTCTTGCGGCGGTGGGTCGTCGGTGATCCCGATCGTGAACAAGCCGCAGGACATCTTCTCACGGTGGGAGCGGCTCCACAATCGACTGCCGCAGTCGCGGTGGTGGGAGCCGAGCGCCGGTAAGTCCAGCGTCCTCAAGGCGCTCGTCGGCGTGACTTCCTCGCGGGGCTCAGGCATCCGCACGCCGCCGCCTCGTGCTCCAAACTCGTGCACCACCGCGTCGCCTCGCCGACGCCGACGCCGAGTGGGGCGAGTTCTCGCACCTCTCCGGACGCCGCTTCTACGACTTCTGCGAAATCCGCCGCGAGATCCAGGTCCCCCATCCTCTCCTCATAATTTATTGTTTCCGTCGGTGATTGAGTTGGTTAGGCTTTGGAATGGAGGCTCAATCGATAGCGAGATAGATTTGGTTATGCGGTTTGTGGATTGTGTTCGTGAGTTTAGTGGCAATAACATTGCCTTGTGTCCATTTACTAGATTGCTATCTCTTTGATTTATTTAGTGCCCTTTTGATTTTGGTACGCTAAGAGCTGGGATATATTGTTAGCTTGAACGTCTTAGTGGCTTGCTTGAATGATGAGATTGTTTGGATACTTTTGTGTGGATTTAGTGGGGTCAATCCTATTGCTGATACAGTGTAATTACATTTAGTGTTTGTTCGAAAATCAAAATAATCATTAAACTTTAGTGGTGAATTAAAATCTGTAGCGAGAAGTGTGTAGGGCAGCAATTTTTTGTTTAAATTTTCTTTCCAGATTTGGAAGAACAATGATAGTACTGTCAATGATACACCCTCCGTATCAATGCAGCGTAAACCGACAGGAGGCGGGTGGTAACAAGGGTGTGTCGGATAAGCGATACGCTTGAAGATTTATTCACCAAATGTGCTAAACATCACTTTGGTCGATTTGCTCGAATCACTAAGGTGCCGTTGGTGACCAACCAAGTGACATTGAGGCCGAATAAGGACTATGATATTGTCATACATCAAGCACAAGACATGTATCATCTTGGTCATTTCTCCAAAGAAATGCAGATTTAGCAAATTTTGATGCTCTTCAAATGGCTCGAACAATGATCCTCGATGGTATGTATGCCCTTCAAAGTCCATGTGTAGTCCAAGAGAATATTTCTATTAAGATCTTGTATCTTACTAGGTGATTTATTGTTCTTGTAGGTTCTCGAACAATCGGTGTTATCACAAAGGTTTGATCATGTATCTTAAATTTTCTACGTTCTTGGATTGAAAAGGCAACATTCTATTCATATTATCTTTTCTACGTCTTGGATTGAAAAAGCAACATTCTATTCATATTATTCCACTTCGACCTTGGTCGCTCTTCTATTTCCTTCCATTGGACATAATGGACAGGGCACGATGCCCGCAATTTTTGTTGGGAAATGTGATCCCATTACGACTTGGTTATGTTGGCGTGGTAAACCGCAGCCAGCAGTACTTTAGTTTGCAGCATGTTTGTTTAATTTAAGGGTGCGGTTGTGTTAATATTCCTCTTGCATTGCCGCCTTTCACGCTTGATAGCTATCTAACTTGGTGATCACCGAGTTCATTGTGTATAATGATCGTAACCCCGGATGGAGTAATTGTGTGGTATTACCGCTTGTTGCGTGATAAATAGCGGTTAATAACAATAGCTCTAAACTTTGAACTTCTTTACATCCATGTTTTTTCCCACATGTAAAAAAAACAGGTGTATAGGACATGCATATTATATCCATGGGCAAAGAGTGATATTAATTTACATAGCCATTGCTGCTGCCCTGTAGGTTATTCCATGGAGAAGTGTAATTCGTTTAGCATGTAATGGTGTTGGCCACTTAAGTCACATTTTTATTTGGCATGGTTGCAGGTTGTCATAATCTTTTACCCTGTGAGTTCTATTGCGATACAGTAGTTCTTTCTTTATCCAATTTTCACTCACGTGTCTCAATCGAAGTGTGTGTAATAAGATAATTAGTTAATTGTCGTACATACAATTAACAGTTAATTGTTAAATAGAGTGTAAACAGACTGTTAACAATTTTTTATGCTCGTACATCTCAGATCGATCATAATGTGTAAACACATTATATATCTTGCCTGATGAACATTCGCATAGAAAATTTAATTTAACTGTTTAGTTACATACTAATGTAAATGTAGTTCCTTTTAAATTGTGTCTTCTTTATATTGCCATGGCTTAATAGGTACCATGTAGTCAGAAAAGTGCACAAATAACTTGTAACTTGAGATCTCCGTTTGCCTGGGATTCGTGATGTGGCCTTTTTTTTTTTCTATTTCAGAGAATTGAATAGTGAACATGAGGCCACTCGGATTGAGGCATTGCATTGGTTTTCCACTCTGCTGGCTCCAAGCCTCCACTTCTAAATGCACTCTCTGATCCTTCAGATGCGGTGAGTTGTTCGAAAAGCCTACCAAACTGTACTGCTTGTTTCTAATATTTCACAACATTGCATTGTGACCAGCTGATATTGATGTATCTAATGTATTGATGTTCATAAAAAAAACAGGATGACATTACTCTTAGGGCCACCAGGGTCAGGGAAGAAGACTCTACTTCTTGCCTTGGCAGGGAAACTAGAATCTGATCTTAAGGTTAACCACTGTACTTATTACAGCAACATGACCAATTTCAGCAATCTTGTAGTCAAGTTTCAGGGAACTAATTCTGGTCAGACATGAACCAACAGGTTTCAGGAAGAGTGACATACAACGGACACGAAATGGATGAGTTCGTAGCTCAAAGATCAGCTGCTTATATTTCTCAACATGATCTTCACATCCCTGAGATGACAGTACGGGAAACCCTGGCCTTCTCAGCGAGATGCCAAGGAGTTGGAACTAGAGACGGTGAGCTTAAAATTTATCACATTGTAGGATATATTTAATTCCCTGATGGTACAATTGTTTGCTAATTTTCCTGATGAACTTGTCCTAGACATGCTGACTTAGCTATCTAGAAGGGAGAAGGCTGCAAATATCAAACCAGACCCAGATCTTGATGTCTACATGAAGGTTAGTTTAGACATTTATGTCAACACTTCATGATGTTGCTGAACCTTTTTCTGGCTAGGAATATTCAGATATAACGCAAGGAGTGTATTTTCAAAATAGTAGTTATTTTTGTGCATTCTCATAAACTAGCATTGTTACAAGTGACACCGTTATAAATTTCATTTACTCTATTGGACTAATAATACGTGGATAGACATATCGGTAAAACTTTCCATTTCACAAAAACAAACATTGCTTTGTAGATATTTTTGCTCACTGCATTTAATCTGCAGGCAATATCGATGGGTGGTCAGGAGACAAATATCATCACTGATTACGTCCTCAAGGTACTGCATCCAACAGCACTCGGTTTTTCTTCAATGTACTAAGCACTGACTGTTCTATTGAACTCCGCAGATATTAGGACTTGACATTTGCGCTGGCACCATAGTCGGAAATGAAATGCTGAGGGGAATCTCAGGGGGGCAACGCAAACGTGTCACAACTGGTATTGTGAAAACTCTTGAACGTCTGATTGTCATGACTGCACAATTCTGGAGTTTCTTTTTATGTTCAACTGTCATGATTGCATAACTATTGAGTTTTTTATGTTCAATCTTCATGATAATATGAAGTCGTGCAAATTTCTTGAACATCTCATTGCCATGACAAAATGTGAAACCATAAAATTTTCCTTGAACACCTCATGTCAAAAATGTCAAAAAATTTAGCCTGAAAAATTTAGTTGAACATCTAAATTCTCATGATTCTTCTCTTCTAAATTATAAAATTTTCCTTGAACATCCCATCTTGTTATCATAGCAGAATGTGAGATTTGAATATATGTTGACTCTTGGCTCATGTTTTTTTCTCGGAAGGTGAGATGTTTGGTTGGACCGAAAGAGCACTCTTCATGGATGAAATCTCCACTGCCCGACAGCTCTACCACATACCGGATAGTGAAATCACTTGGGCAAATCACTAATATCCTTGGTGGCACAATTGTCATCTCCTTGCCGCAACTCGCACTTAAACATATAATTTGTTTGATGACATAATCCTCTTGTCGGATGGGCACATTGTGTATCAAGGGCCACGTGAACATGTGCTTGAATTCTTTGAGTCCATGGGCTTCAAATGTCCTGACCGGAAAGGAGTTGCTGACTTTTTGCAAGAGGTAATTCAGCTAAATATCTATGTTAAATTGTACTCATTTTGGAACCGCATGTTTTTGCCGATTTCACTATTTTCAGTTCTTGCATAGTTACTAATTTCAGGTTATTTGAGTTGTATATCTTTGTTCTCATTTAGCTATTTGCACGATTACTCATCTTGGTTCTTGCATTTGCATAGCCATTAATTTCCTTCATTTCGCTTCTTGTGTTATTACGCGTGTCCGCACATTTCAGTTCTCCCAGAGTTCCATCTTCAGCACATTTCAGTCTTTGAATACTGCATTCTTTATAGTTATTGTTCATTTAGTCGAAAGTTGGAAACCTGCCGAGAGAGTTACGCCCACTGCAGTTCATTCTGAGCCTGGTCGAAAGGGTTTACGACCACGTTGTCCGTGGTCGGAAGTTATTACGGCCACATTGGCCGTGGTCGGAAGCTGCTAAACCGATTTACGACCACGTTGTGTCGTTTACGAATACTTTGGCGCTTACGGCCACGTTGGTATTTACGGCCCCGTTGGCCTTTATGACTACGGTGGCATTTTCGACCACTTTGGCGCTTACGACCACATTGTGTTGTTTACGAATACTTTGGCGCTTACGGTCACGTTGGTATTTACGACCACGTTGGCCTTTACGACGAAAAGTGTTGTATGTGGTCGAAAAGGTGTTTAAATCACGCGATAAACGGTCGTAGCTTCTGTTAACCGGTCGTATGGTCTTGCGAAGCGGTCGCAAGACCTGGGAATCGGTCGTAGGCTTTTGAGCATTGCGTGTTGAGTGGTTCCGATCGGTCACGTATTTATGTGACATTCATTTTGTGACAAAAATATTTGGTTATACAATATATGAGACGTGAATCTTAATGAATCTGATTGTTCGTTTTATTTTTTACAAATTTTATCTTCTTTTGTATTTTATCGTAGCGTTAGCACGGACACACTACTAATTGCAATAATGCAATACTCGGGGTAGCTTTTATGTGCAGTGTGGTCGTTGTCCTAAAACAGGTTAAAGCAAAGCTAATGGACCACCTTTTAAGCTTTAGCCCTGTTTTGACTTGTTCGTGTGGAACCGTACCACCAAGTTCGTCACTCTTAAGTGTTAACCCTTTCTTTTGCAAGAACTCTCACCGCCTCACGTGTTACCTGCCGGTTGTGCACAAGCGCGTCACTAGGCGAGACGAAGGGAGGAGCGGAGGACCCCCTACGCTGTCGTCGCCGGTCGTCAACCCGGTCGCGGTCGGGGTGCCGGGCGGCGTGCGTGGCCGCTCGTGCGCGCGCGACGTACATCACGACGCACACGAACACGCCACTGGGCTTCTGCGCCGGACGAGGGGGGAGGAGCCGAGCGGTGGACCCCAACGCGCGCGCTTGGCAGTCAAGTGCTCAGCTCGGTCGGGGTGCATGCCGATCACGGCCGCTCGTGCGCGCGCGACGTCCCACGTACGTCCGCATGACTCGCGGCGTGCCGTTCGTCTGGCTTTGTCGTGTCTGGGCGGGCGGCGGCTGGTGGGGTGAAGTCCACTGTGGGATAACCAGCATTTCATCTGCGGTTGTCGGATCGTCAGAACAGCGTACCATCGTCGCTCGCTTGGAAGCCCTGCAGCGTTACTCGTCGTTTTTGCCTTAGAAAAACGATTGGAGTAAAAAATAAACTCGATCTGCGGGGGGAAGAATCCGCCTGGGTATTGCTTAAGAAGAAGGTCTTCTCACACAGACCGAGAAAACTCCCGAACCCTGCTCCACCCTTACACAGCGACACCATCGCCCGACCTTGTGAGACTACCGGCGGATCCTTTGGATCAACGCCTTGACGGGGCCTTAGACTTGTGCTTTGGTGTGGTAGCAGGCGAGGAGATTTTTTTCCCCCAAGCCTGAAATTCGCTCCCACTAGGAGTCGAACTCAGGATCTAAGAGGTGCTACTCAAGCCTCTAACCATTAGGCTAGAGACCTTTTCGCAAAAAAAAAAAAAACGATTGGAGTAGCAGAAGGAAAAGAGAGGAACCAAACATTTTAAAACCAAAAGGAATCGATGTGCCACGTCACGTGTATGTGCAGTGACCAGCTCACTGAACGAAATTAAAGTCTCGTCTGGATCGCAAGAATTTTATAGGAACAGTTTAATTCTTATAAAATTAGGGGAAACCATACGTCGTAGACGAGAGGCACAGACAAAAAGCGTGCTCTAATTGGAAAGCTACGTACACGACAGGACAGGGCAGCGCAGCGCAGCGGACTGCTCACAGTTTTCTTCGGGAATCTGCAAAGCAGAGAAGTAACAGAAAGCTGTAGTATCGCGGCATCCAAAGTGGCCCAATTCCGTCTTATCCGAAGGGTGGAAAGGAAGGATCCACCAACCCAACTAGAGGTGGGACTTGGGCCGGGCTTCTTTGGGCCACCGGCACGGCCGCACGCCCGACCCAAGCACGCACGCGGTCCGACACGTGGCGGGCGTGCGCGACGGCACGAACGGTGGGCGGGTGGGCTTCAAAATCCGACGACGGGGCGACGCGACGACGCAAGACGCAGCGGATCGGGCGTGCTTGCTTGCAAGACGCGGCACGAAAAGCACGGTTGGCGAAACTATTTAAAATTGATTTCTTAACTATAGTAAATTGTACTCATGACTCTCCTTGAGCTTTTCTATTTGACTAGTTGGGTAGGCCTATGCTAGATTGTCGGCGATGTCCACGCACGCCATAGTCTAATTTGCACTAAGATATGCATTCCATTACATTAGATGACCAAGTTCGAAGGTGAAATGACATGAGACAATAGAATCGAATTTTAAGTAGGTTTTTAATAAGGCGGATACAAGAGAAAGGAAGATAGCGCCACCGCTACCATTGTCATTGTCGCTTTTGTCGTGTATAGTTACTTTGGTTTGGGCTTGGTGCACGCGGCGCAACGCCAAGACGGTGGGCTTTGGGCGTGCTTGGGCTCGACTAAAGACGAGGCGGCGCGACGCGACGCGGCACGACGGGATGACTGGGCCGAACCGGCACGGCACGAAATGGCCCGAAGCACGATGGGCCTGGGCCGTGCCGGCACGGCACGGCCCAATTCCCACCTCTAAACCCAACCAAGTTGCGCCTCCGCCTAAAATTGCAATACAATATACGAGAAGCGGCAGCGGCGGTCAATTTCTTCGCCTCGGGTCAACCTATCCGGTCTTCCACCCACGCCTTTACCCGCGCCGCGGCGGCGGCGCTGGCGCAGATGGGGGAGGCGGCCTAAATCTCCAAATTGTCGCAGGGGGCGCCGCGGCGAGGCGACCCGGTGGTAGGTGCCTCCCTCCCCTCTGTGTGTGTGTGTGAATTGGAAGCGCTGGAACGAACCAGTAACAAAAGAATCAGTTTTGGTACTGAATCTTAACTCGTGCTTCGTGCGGTTTCTCTCGAATTAGAGCTCGCTCGATTCGATTTGTGAGGTTATCGGTATGCTGTCGCTGGTATTCAGTTTTGTAATAGCCTATAGAAATTTTCAGTTTGATTCTGTTAAGCCTGGAGTTAGTTCATGAAAATTAGCTTCTAGAATATCAACTTGTCTTGCTAAGGTTCTTGCTTTATAGCCATGGAAATTGGGGGTATTGATAGATTGCAAATTCGGAAATTGAGAGATTCATGGGCGTCTATACCCAGAGAATTTTGAGACCGTCCGAGTTTGTTTGGTTGGGGTGAAATTGGGGAACTTCAAGGTTTTGTGTGTTCCATAGAGGTGGGGGTCCTCTTGTCCGAGGGCTAGGATGGATGCATGTGCTTCTGTCCTCCAGTAATTTTGAAGAAAAAAAAGTACTACTAGTAAGCTTTACTGCGGTTATTCCATTCGATTATCTGTTTCAGCCTATTGATGAACCAAAATGTGTTGTAGTCTGAGTTCAAGGGAACATTTTCATTTCAGCACAACGAGCAAGCAACAACTAGCGAACCTTTCCTCTTGGTAACTCCAAGAGATGTTACTCCTACATGCGATACTCAGTGTAAAGTCTCTCAAACAAGTACACAGCGAATTCTACTGGTCTATCTTGGAGGCAGCCCTCTTTCTTCTCTGATGATATTTTGCACTTGAAGTAT
The DNA here is from genome assembly GCA_036346575.1 of Dendrocalamus sinicus. Taxonomy (NCBI): domain Eukaryota; kingdom Viridiplantae; phylum Streptophyta; class Magnoliopsida; order Poales; family Poaceae; genus Dendrocalamus; species Dendrocalamus sinicus. Next base: position 10,209,839 of record CM070648.1, read on the forward strand.
CCATGCATGCCTTTTTTCTTTTATTGTGTGCTCCACACTGAACTGACTTATTTGCTAACTGGGTCATCCAGGGACCACTGAGATTGCTTCTACTATAATCAGTTTGTGTATGTTGTCTCATCGGGCAGGTTTTTCCCAAGGAACTCCTTTGATGCTATAGTAATAGTAGAGGAAAGATGGAGCTGTTCAGCATCATCCTAATTATAGCATCTCTGCTCCCATTTTCAGCATCTGATCGTCAAGGTTACTTACATGCCTATTATTTGTATAGTTGTTCCCACCCTTTTGTGCACAATCACGCCTTAATTCACAAACACTTTTGATGAATAACAAAAAGGTATCTTTTGTTTCTCTAGGTGATGCATTATACGATATGAAGCTCAAACTGAATGCTACTGGCAACCAGCTTTCTGATTGGAACCAAAACCAAGTTAACCCCTGCACCTGGAATTCTGTTATTTGTGACGGTAACAGCAATGTTGTGCAAGTGTAAGTTGCTATTTCTCTTGTCTTTGTTTTCTTTGTTCAATGCTGTTATTTACTCATAGATCACATAGCTAGGTCTAGGAGCTGGGATTGATCTCTATTAACATTCCACATTCATTACTAATGAGCTCTAAAGGTTTTTGACAACACAACGCTAAGTATCATTTGAGAGGCATTTGTTTGAGCACATAATTATCAACTTTGATGCACTTTCACATCCTGTCTGCACTATGTTGATGTGCACAACTCATTATTGAACTATATGATAACAACAAAAGCATATATACATCTGGTTTTTTATCTTTTGCTTCTGTAATATTTGGTAAGCCACCATATGGTTCTCTTGACCTTGTTATGCACATTTCTTAGTAACATATCCAATCCGTTTTTACTTGGTCTTACCTGATGTCCTCCTGCAGAACATTGGCTTCTATGGGATTCACTGGAGTTCTGTCACCAAGAATTGGAGAACTAGAGTATTTGAATGTTTTGTAAGTGTACTCACCTAGATCAATGAAATTTATTTCAGGTGTTAGGTGGTTGTTGTGATGGAATAGCTACATTATCTTATGATTCTATAGGAACTGATAAGTTTGTGAGAAATGCTTGCTAGAATGTGTGAAATGCTGACTATTAGCTATTTCTATGCTTGCTAGATGAAGTGATGGCTGTGTTTATATGTCATGTGACCATACTCTCCAGCTTTTCTTAACTGCTGTAGTGTATCATAATATCATATTGCAGGTCCTTGACAGGTAACAATATTACTGGTAGCATACCGGAGCAGTTTGGTAACCTATCTAGTTTGACAAGCTTAGATTTGGAAGACAACCTGCTGGTTGGAGAAATACCAGCTTCTCTTGGCCATCTTTCGAAGCTCCAACTTCTGTATGTATTGGAATCCTTATTCCTTCATTTTATAAATAGACAACGATTTGACTTTCCCATTTCCTCGTGCTGTTTCTTAACCAGGATACTGAGTCAAAACAGTCTCACTGGATCTATTCCCAATACCCTAGCAAGCATTTCAACCTTGACAGACATGTAAGGACTAATACTAATATTAGTGATTTATGTTTACAGGAGTTCATATATATATATATGTATCCTTATCATACAACTAACAACTTTTTTCTTTTGATGGCAGTCGGCTAGCCTACAATAAGCTCTCCGGTCCAATACCTGGCCCACTATATCAAGTTGCACGTTACAAGTACTGTGTGATCAACTGATCATTACAAATTTCAGGTCGATGTTTGTTAATTCTAACAAAGGTTCATTTCCTTCACAGCTTTTCTGGTAATAACTTGACTTGTGGAGCAAACTTCCTCCATCCTTGTGCATCAAATGTGTCTTACCAAGGTAACAAGCCATATTTTTCTGTTCTACACTGTACATCTGTCAAATAGCATAGAGTGCAGACTCTTAATTGGATATCTGTCAAATAATTTTGGGGCATATGCTAATTTTGTCACTCTGTAATAGGTGCGTCCCGTGGTTCAAAAATAGGCATTGTGCTTGGAACAGTTGGAGGGGTGATAGGGCTACTCATCATAGGGGCTCTATTTATTATCTGTAATGGAAGGAGGAAAAGCCATCTACGTGAAGTTTTTGTGGATGTATCAGGTACTGCATTTGCTTGCTGCATAGTTTTTTCCCCATCACTTTGTTGCAGCTTTTTTTTTTGGTTTGTAGTCTTGTTCATTAGCTTATCAAAAACAAAGATGTGATTCACACATCATAATTTTATGATGCATTAAACCAAAAACCAATTAGTTCAAGCAGACTTCGATTCCTGAACTCAGGTTGGTTTATTGTGAACTATGGTTCCCAGTACTGGTTTATGTATGCCTACGCCTATTTTGACTGGCATATTCTGTGTACTGCACCACGTTTAATACTGATGCTGGCGCAGTAAAAAAACTAGCATGCAATATATGCGAACGGTTTAGTGTTTTGTAACAACAGCATTTGGAGTTGAAATAACAGCATTTGCATTTAACTGACCAATCTGATAAGCTATGGTCCCCAGGTGAGGACGATCGAAGAATTGCATTTGGCCAGCTGAAAAGATTTGCGTGGCGAGAACTACAACTTGCAACTGATAATTTCAGTGAGAAAAATGTTCTTGGTCAGGGGGGTTTTGGGAAAGTATATAAAGGAGCACTTCCAGATGGCACTAAGATTGCTGTAAAACGGTTAACTGATTATGAAAGTCCCGGTGGGGAGGCTGCCTTCCTGCGTGAAGTTGAGCTGATTAGTGTTGCAGTTCACCGGAATCTTTTAAGATTGATTGGCTTCTGTACAACACAGACAGAACGTCTACTTGTTTATCCTTTCATGCAGAATCTTAGTGTGGCCTACCGTTTACGAGGTACTTGCTTTCTTAACCAATCATTAATTTGATTCATCTCCTGCTATCCTAGACTTCTACTCTATGAAGTTTCTCAAATACTTATAGATTATGAATGTGCTTATAGATTATGGAGTTGCAACTGATGAGTTTAGACCTTCATTCTAGGCATGGCAGCTCCTATTGTGCTTCCCTATTGAAATTTATATTTCATATGCTCAGTTTCCTTGACCAATGTAATATGTAAGATGTAAGATGCAAATGCAATACTGCAAGACTTGTTTGTAATTAAGTGCTACAATGGTCTAAACATTACTAGGTAGGCAGTATAAAAATCTTGAGTACAGAATAGATAGACCAATTTGTGAAGTCAAATAATCTTTCGAGATATATCATCTAGGTAAGTGATCAGTGGTGAAGGAAAAAAAGGCCTTAATCAGCAGATCAGTAAAATCCAACATCCAATGTTCATTAAATGATTATAGAATCTATGAAATGCAGCGATTTGCTTCTTTCATTCAGAATATGTTCTTGTTAATTGCTTTTCAGTATGAGAACTGTTCCATTTTTGCTGTGGACCAGTCATAATCAATTTACCTTTGCTTACATCTTAGCTATATCTTGTTATGTATAGACGACTAGTTGCATTAATGCAGGTTGTACTCTATTGATTCATGAAGTGTCAAATGAGTGGAAAACATTTGTTAGTTTTGCTATTTTCCTTCCATTTTACGTTTCTTCACAGTAACCTATGTTCTTGTCTCATATGTGCTCATTGTGTTGAGTGATGCAGAATTTAAACCTGGGGAACCAATATTAGATTGGTCTGCAAGGAAACGAGTGGCTATAGGTACGGCACGTGGACTGGAGTACCTGCACGAGCACTGCAATCCCAAGATTATCCATCGCGATGTCAAGGCTGCCAATGTCTTGCTTGATGAAGATTTTGAACCAGTTGTTGGTGACTTTGGCTTGGCAAAGTTGGTGGATGTACAGAAGACATCTGTGACTACTCAAGTCCGTGGAACTATGGGTCACATTGCACCTGAATATCTGTCCACAGGGAAGTCATCTGAGAGAACTGATGTTTTTGGTTATGGTATAATGCTTCTTGAACTGGTCACGGGACAGCGCGCCATAGACTTTTCGCGCTTGGAGGAAGAAGACGATGTGTTATTACTTGATCATGTAAGCCTACTTGACTCCTCTAAAATTGATTAATCCAAGCTGCTAGGGAAGTTACTTTGTGTATTAAGAGCTTTATGGCCAACTTTAGACTCGCTTGCACTGCTTGAATGAAAAATCACACTAATAATCTTTCTTGGCAGAGTAGCACTACATGTTGAAAAACTTTTCCGTGATAATGCGGTATATGATTAAAATATTATGATTGTGCTGCAAATGTGTAGGTCAAGAAGCTACAAAGAGAAGGGAATCTAGCTGCCATCGTTGATCGCAACTTAAACAACAACTACGACGGACAGGAGGTTGAGATGATGATGCAGATCGCGTTGCTCTGCACGCAAGCGTCACCCGAGGACCGCCCCTCCATGTCCGAAGTTGTCCGGATGCTCGAAGGGGAGGGCCTGGCCGAGCGATGGGAGGAATGGCAGCAAGTTGAGGTGACGAGGAGGCAAGACTACGAGCGAATGCAGCAACGGTTTGACTGGGGAGAGGATTCCATTTACAACCAGGAAGCAATCGAACTGTCCGCGGGCAGATAACATCATCAGTTGCAGGTTGCCATCGCAGTGCTGTACGTATGGCAATAATGCCATTCTTCTTAGTAAAAAACCTTCGAGTCCTAAGTGCTTGGTGTTGATAGATATACCTGTATATTTATACTGTCGACAATGATGATAAAGGAAAGAACCCTTGTTTGTATTGCCGGGGCCGGCCGGCGTTAGCCAGCGAGCCTCCATTCTGTAGAGGGAAAAGCTAGAGATGCATGTGCTGCTTGATTTTAAACACATCTGCTTGGCGAAACCGAGCCATGTTGTCTGAGCACCACGTACTTGTGTACGTGTCATATTATCCAAGCTTGTTTACCATTTGCCTCTGGAAGCCTGTCATCATCTGGTAAAACACATCGGGTATGCTCAATCTGTCAATCTCATGGCAACTCTTCTTGATCCACTGTATACGGATTTGCTTCTCCTCGCTCCTCCAATCAACGGAGAATTAAGGCTCCGTTCCAACCCATGTCGACTTCCGACTTAATGAAGCCGACAGCGGGTTGGAACTGATCGGATCTTACGGTAGCTGCTGAGAAGTCGTGTCCCATACGACTGAAGCCAGCAGCTGAGTGAAAGGATAAGACCGAGTTGACACTTCTTGTGGGCATGCTTTCTGTCACCACCTTTTTCCACTCCTCTATATCACGCTTTTTTCCACTGCCATCCGCTCTCGATTTGTCACTATTGACCCTCGGCGTGTTCCGCTGTCAGTTCCACCATCCTCGCCTTCGTCGGATCTGGCGAGGAAGGTGTCGTCTGCGGCCTCCATGGTGCAATCCATCATCGCTCACCCTTTTCCCGCCATTTGTTCCACCATTGCTTTTGCTGTCGGTCCCCTTGTCCTCGCCTCCGCCGTTGTTCTAGCCATCGCTCCTCGTCCATGGCCTCGACCTCCATTGCTCCAGTCGTCCCTTGCTCCGGCTGCCGCACTGAGGTGTGTTGATGACACTTCCAAGTTGTTGCTTTTGATTTGTTGTACATGTTGTGTACCTCTTTAGAGCCCAGAATGCTACCACTACATAACTACTGTCTCAAAATGGTGTTACTAATAAAAATTTTGGTAGTACTTTCCTTGTTTATATGACTACAAACAGGAAAGCAATGAACATACATAGATTAAACCACAATAAGATAACTGATACCATATCACATGTAGCCTTAACATGAATAAACTTAGGGATCCATGCCAAAGAAGGCTCATAACCACGAGCTCAAAACACGATATAACGAATTGGAGAACTATTTAAGGTTGGCATATGGATTTCGCATCGACAAGAGAACCTCGTGCTCCACTTTAAGCAACAAGGGGACTGATCTTGTCCCATGCAAACCTTTAACATTTCCATAGCATACTCTAATCGGGAATTAACTAAAGCAACTTAACAAGAGATTCAAATCCGAATGCGAAGTGACTGGCTAAGATGTTATTTAATGAGCGCGGTGCAAAAGGGTCTATTCCCATACCAAACATGCCGTCAAACAAGTTACCTAAAAAAGTCAACAAAACAAGGATAAAACCAAAAACCCTGCAAGTACAAAGTAAAACAGTAAACAATAGATACACATCATTTATTATTCATCACAAACACATTAACCACTCTTTTCTATTTAATTTAATCTCATTTTGTCAACCATTCCTTATGCATTTGCCCTTTTCCTCAATCACAATGCAAATGCGTATGCACATACACATGTCTTTCCTTTCTTTAGCTTATACCGATATAGCGAAGTGAGCACTGCCGATGCTCACTTAAGTTCGTCCTCTTTCATGCGGGGACCTCAATAGCCCATCCTCTTTCATATGAGGACTTTAACCTCCACTTCTGTGGAGTGCCTACTGAAATAGGTCTTCCCCTACTCCCATGGGGTGTATCAAAGTAGGTCTTTCTCTACTCATATGTAGGGTCCACATAAAGTAGATCATAGATGCCACAAAGGCCATCTATTTCCATGACATGAATGTATGCAATACAACTTCTCCATTTAAACATACCGACATGTCATATTCCATTAACAGTTATTTGGCAACATACCAGCATCAACAGTCTATCTCATGTATCATCGCTCATCATTCATCATTATGCCAGTATGTAAACAAAAATAACCAACTCGCAATAGCCTGATAGATAGTGCATCAACATCAAATTCATAGCAATCATTACCTGAATTTACCGTTTTACCATGCACTTGTCTATTCAGCCTTGTGGACAATGCGTGAATGGTGTCAAACTTGAACATCCACCTAAACAAGCATCAACCCACCTCAACACATCATAGCAATACAAGCACATATATGAACAACGTCGTTTCTATGCACAAAACCAACACATACCACACTCTTTCACTGGATACCATCCCGCTGTTTCGAGTGCTCGAATACCGTACCTTTCAAACCTGAAACCTAACATAGCAAATATTCTGGGTTTGGTAATCTTTATAACTCTACTCACATATTCCTGGTTACCATAATTTAAATATTACACATCTAAAACTCATATTTCAACCCAATGGTTGTGCTGTCCCATACAGGGCTATAGCTGTTGGGGAAGCAAAACTCCCAAACTGATGTGCCAAAAACGACGCTTCAACATTTTCATAGAGCTTTAGCAATTACCTATGTTAATTAGTCTACACTAATTAATCTGTACTACTTACTCCATACTAATCATTCACTCACCTATGGTCCTTATGCACTTGGCCAGAGTACCCACTACTACTTACTGACTCACTAATCATTCGCTAAACATTAGTCGGCCACACATGCACTGACACATCACCATGTGATCAGCACACTTCACTAGCTCTACGCACACACGGCCACAACACCATCGCATTGCACACGAATTCCAACTACTAGCTGTGTTATAATCATTGTATGCCTCTATTTCAGTATTCGACAATCTGACCTCTATATAGCTCAATAATCAACATTTTTAACTTTTGCACGAATCGGAAAATAAGCAAGGGAAAGTGGTTTTGAGGCGTTACCCTAGCCTCGAATGAATGGATCAAGGCTCCTTCCTTATCTTGGTCTAATCTGGCGAATCAGACGCCGGATCAGTCTTCCTCTTCTCTTTTTTCTTCTTTCTTTTCTTTTCCTCGCAGTCGATTTCCTTCTCTTTTTTCTTTTGTCTTCCGTTTCCTTCATTCGGTCAGCCAACTTCCCTTCCTCTTTTTTCTCCCAACTGGCCCCTCCTTCTCAGTTTCTATCTTCTTCTTCCCTTTCTTCACGGCCGGTCGGCTCTTCTTTCTTTCTTCACTCGGTCGATAAGCACTTCTCCCTCCTTTTCTCAACCGGCCAGCTCTCTCCCTCCTTTCTCCTTGGCAGCGCTTACCCGCGAAGGCCTACTAAGGGGCAGTAGTGGCTACGCCGGCTCGGGATGGTAGCAGCAGCGTACGGTTGGGTGGAGCTGCAGCGGCATCGGCGATTGGGAGGCGACTGTAGCTCATCCGGATGAAAAGGCGTAGGCAACGATGCAGTAGCTAGGGCATGGACGAGGCGCAGCGTGGCCAGAGCACAGAGGGGCAGAGGCGCTGCAGGTGAGGTGTGGTGGAGCTTGGCACAAAGGAGTAGTTTGGCACAGGAGGGGGGAGAGGATAAGGCTGAGCTCCTCCCCTGGCTGCTTATAAGAGGAGTTGGCATGGGTTGGGCTAGGCCAAAGCCAACCCAACTCCCTCCTCAACAGTAGTATTACATGTTGTTTCTTCCCTATAATCTATTCCTTCCTACATTTGGCATCGGTTCTTGCTTCTAATTGGTGGAAAAATGCTATTTCTTCCTCTGATTTGTTGAAGATGCCGTTTGTTGCTCGGATTTGTTGAACTTGACATTTCGTGTTGGTTTCTTCATTTCTTGCTCGGATTTGCTTCTTCTGCATCGGCACAGATAGACAAGGTTGTGGCTACGTGGGCCACAGACTGCACACATATTTTCTTAGAGATATTTGTGGAGGTCACCGCGCACAACCAACCTTTTGGGTGTCTTAACACAAGGGTTACACCAACCTTTGTTGGAAATTGGTTGAGCGCATCGGCCAGACATACCTGCGAAAGCAAATGGAGAATAAGTGGGGTAGCCTCAAATGGGATTATGTCGCATTGAAGACCTTTGAAGTAGCACACATCTAGCCTCGGGGTCGATCTAGAGATTGGCTCCATCGCCACTGAGAATTCCTTGCATGATCGGTATCTAATGGGTAGAACAACAACTGGTCGACGATCAATGATGTTGTGATATGTTTATGATGTGCAGGCCAGTGTTTAATAGGCTGCATGATACTCTTGTTGCCAACTATGGCCTGAAGTCTACTATACAAGTTTGTTCAAGAAAAATACTTGCGTCATTCTTACGAACATATGGAGTGCCTCAATCTAACAGACAAGCTATTAATCAACCCGAGCACTTAGCAGGAACTATAAGTAGAAAGTTCTCACACATGCTTAGGTATGTAAGCTAATTGGATGCTACGAATATAATTTTATTTTGGACTACGAATTATCTACTGTAGATTGTGCTAACCTAGTAACCTATAAGGGCAAGATAAAGGAGGAAATACAGGTTCTAGAACAAGATGTTGTACCTCAAGTCGCTCATAACGTGGATTCGTTTTATATGATTATGGTACTTGATATAACTAAAGCTAAAGTGATTCACCATCAGAAATTTAGAGGGGTACAGTGCATTTTTCTCAACTTTTTAATGCTCGTCACTTAACTTTTGCAAGTTGATCAACGGTACGGTACGACATTAGGCACGGACAGCGAATCCTGTCGAGGCCAAGCTGGCGGGCGGATCCACCACCGAGCAGTCAGATCACTGGCAGATCGCACCCACGGCCACCACACACCGACAGCCATCATGGCCTCCGCGACGCACGCCATCCCCTCCAACCCAACCCAATCAGCGCACCGCGCGGCCTGCCTCGGCTAATCAGATCGGCTCACCAACCCCGTGGACCGACCGACCAGCGTCCAGCCGCAATAATAAGGACCACGCCACATGCAAAGGTTGGCACAAGAGTCAAAACCCACCGGAAGTAGTATCGAAAGTCGCAGCCTGCCAAAAGCCGCTCACTTCCACCGAGGAGAGTGACTGACTGACTGAAGTGAGAGTGTTGAGACTGAGCTGCTGCTGCCGCCGCCGCTCGCGTTCGCTCGGATGGGTGCCGGAGCCGCGGCTGCCCCGCCGGCCCGTTGCGTCCCGGCGCCGGTGCTGCTGCTGGTGGTGGCCCTCGTGCTGCTTGGCGATGGTTGGCCTTGCGTCCGTGCCGCGGTCGACACGGGCGGGCTGAGCCGGGCCGCGTTCCCCAAGGGGTTCGTGTTCGGGACGGCGGCGTCGGCGTACCAGGTCGAGGGCATGGCGGCGTCCGGTGGCCGCGGGCCCTGCATCTGGGACCCCTTCGTCCACACCCCAGGTACGATGTACGAGCATATGCTTAACTAAGCCCGCCCGTAAGTTAGATCCTGCGTTAACTCCAACTCAATGACTCGATTACTAGCTCTGTTGCTAGATAATGGACTCGTGGTCGTTAGTTCGTTACTGCTCCTAGGCAATCAACGCTGAAGCAACATTTGTTGTGAGAAGACATTGTTCACTCATTCTTGCACGCGGCCTCTGATCCAACATTTTCTCCCCAAGATTGCTGGTCGGACTAGTCGCCGATTGGGTGCGGTTAAACTCGAGTCTTGCAGTAAAGCATCTTGGTTATTTTTGACACTCCAATTCTTAGTTTTGACTAGCGAGGATTTTGTGGTAGATGGATGGGATCTTGCAACAAAGCATAATGTTGGACAATCTAGCTGTCCGTGGGTCAGCAGTACCGTGAAGAAACTTCATATTTGCAAGATATAGTATAGGAATGTCTAGCATGTATAGGAAGGGCGTTACCAATTGGTTCAAACAGTTGGGAGTAGAGCCACTGAAAACTGTGTCTCACGCTGAATGATGAAATCTACACTCTGCAGGCTCGAAGTTATGAAATAAGTGGATGCTAACATTGTCTTATTTTGTGTTGCTATGAACAGGGAATATTGCAGGAAATGCGAATGCCGATGTTACAACAGATGAATATCATCGCTACAAGGTACATGAGAATCAAATGAGAACCATCTCTGTTTCCTATAAATTCCATTTAGGTTACATGTAGATAAAATTTAGCTGTTAATCTTTCAGTTAATTGATGGATCAGAATACTTATTTTCATGGCCATGAGGATGCTTTCATTTGTGTAGTTGCTATCCCTATTCGTTTTGAACATAAACAAACGTGTCAATTAAAATAGATGATTCCAAGTGAACTCAAATCTGGAAACAAGCTATCTTAACAGTTGCTTGTGTTTACCTGTGTTCGGCTTTGAGCAAAGCTCAACTTTGCCCTTAATTTGACGGAGTGAAGCTTGCTGCATCAAACTGCTTTAGCATCTATACTTTTGGAAAAACCACAAAACACTTCCTGTAAAGAATTTCTTGAGCCAGAATATAATCTTGCCAGCCTGATACTTGTTGCCCTTATGTTAGTACAGGAAGATGTTGATCTCATGAAAAGCCTAAATTTTGATGCATATCGGTTTTCAATCTCATGGTCCAGGATCTTCCCAGGTACATAAAATCTGACTCTAGCTGTAGCATCTACTTGAACTAGTTAGCTGGATGAATAATAAAGCTTGTTAGTTCCACTGATGCATTTTCGTTGATTTAGCTGGGGAGCGAAGAGTTAACACAGAAGGTGTAGCATATTACAACAATCTGATAGACTATGTCCTTAAGCAAGGTATGACTTCAAAGAGATCAATTCAACCTTTGAAGCTATTATGGAAACATAATCATATTTCCTGTATGAATGAGTGGATGTTTACTGCAAAACTGAGCAGGGCTTACTCCTTACGTCAATCTTAACCACTATGATCTCCCACTTGCGCTTCAGAAAAAGTATGAAGGCTGGTTAAGCCCAAAGATTATGTAAGTCACACTAAATTACTTTATATTTTTGCCCAATCATATATTGGTATCGCCTTGCCGTTTTGGAGTAACTACATTTTCATAAATATATATAGGACCTTACCTACAATCTAAATACATGTATACATGTAGTCGAGACTTAATAGTTGATAAATGCAGGAACTTGTACAAGAAAAATCGCCATGTATTCCATGCACAGATTATTCTTCTTTTTCATTCAAGAATATGCAGCAGAGCTGTGTATCCTTGTATTAAGAAGAACAGTATTCTTTACAAAATACTTTAAGAGCAGAAACAACCTAACAACCAAAATTCTTGACTATGACCAACTTTCCAAATTCCGTTATGAAAGAAATATTTTTTAAAAAAATCACAACACAGAAGTATGCATATTCTATGTAGGTACATATATGCTTATCACAGTTTGTTCAAGGAGCATGACAAATTATCTTCATAACGTGGTTTTTTGTAGAGACAAATTTGCAGACTATGCTGAATTTTGCTTCAAGACTTATGGTGATCGAGTCAAGAACTGGTTCACGTTCAATGAACCAAGGATAGTAGCTGCACTTGGCTATGATACAGGGACGGACCCCCCTAATCGATGCACCAAATGTGCCGCTGGTGGGAACTCAGCAACAGAGCCTTACACCGTTGCTCATAACATTCTTTTATCTCATGCTACTGCAGTTGCGAGATATCGCAATAAGTACCAGGTATTGTCTACTGAAGAAGAAAAAAATAGAAACAGTTGCACTGATGACATATTCCAGTGTTAGTAACATGATAATGTGTATGTTTGCAACAACTAACCCGCCTGTCAGCATGTTATGGCGTGACAAGCCATAGCTAGGACCAGGGAAAACTATATCACCGAAATTTCAGCGGTTATTAGTGAAAACCGGTGTTATCGGTGAGTAGGGCTGTAAACGAGCCGAGCTCGAGCGAGCTTGGCCTTCCAGGCTCGAGCTCGGTAGAAGCTCGAGCCGAGCTCGAGTTGGGGTCCGAGCTTGGATCTGGGCTCGAGCTCGGCTCGGCCTAAGCTCGAGTAGGCTCGAGCTCGGCTCGTTGAAGCTCGTTACAATTAAAATAATTTATTATGCACTATTTTTCAATAATAAGAAAAGCTCGAGCTCGAATTCGGTTCGAGTAAGCTCGCTAACGGTTAAAATAATTCAAATATACACTAATTTTCAATAATAAGAAAAGCTCGAGCTCGAATTCGGCTCGAGTAAGCTCGGTAAGAATTAATATATATTACTATTTAAGCTCGAGTCGGGGCTCGCGAACTATTCGAGCTCGGCTCGGTAAAGCTCGCGAGCTCGAGATCAAGCTCGAGTTCGGCTCGTTTAAAGTTCGAACCGAGCTCGAATCGAGCCTGGAACGAGCCGAACTCGAGTAGCTCGCGAGTTTCGAGCTTTTTTTACAGCCCTATCGGTGAGCACCAGTAAAAAAACGTATCGGCCAAAAAAAATTTGGACCTATTTAAATTTTTCCAAAATTTCACTAAAAAACTGGAAGAACCTGTAACCAACGAAATTTCAAAAAAATTCGGCCATTTTTTGGTTGATTTTGACCGATACAGATTTCGTAATTCAAATTCCAATTCAAAATTTTGGGCTGAAATCTTCCAATAAAACCGGTTACCGGCGGTTTTCGGCGCTAGCACTACGCTCCGATAAATTTTAGCTACCGATAGAAATTTCCCTGGCTATGACCTAGGGGTTGGCACTTGGCAGCATATCGCCGATTAGGATTAGAATAATTAGTTTCCTTATTATTCAAGTTTATTTTCTTTTAGATTATTTATATATATTAGGGATAAATTTCTTATTATCAGGGATCTGTTTCCTTAATATAGGTCCTTGTAAAAGGTGCAACATTGTATTTGCTATCATTAAGCAAGAAATAAATAAAGTCTGGTCCTCAAACTGGTTGGTTAAAGATCAGAACCTCCTTGTTCATCGGAAAGAGCCCTAGCCGAACTTGGAGGGCGATCCCTTGTTAGCTATCAGAGCTCAGAGCCTCTCTACCATGTCAAGGAAGAGCCCTAGTGGCTAAGCGAGGGCGGGCGTCCTATTCTTGGTCCTTGGATCCGTACCTAACCCCTTACCACAATACAACATTAATTTTTGGTGGTTTTTAATGCTTACCTTCATAAACCGATAGTTTGTATTTTTCCAGCTTTACCATCTGATGGACAACGGCTATAATCAACTATTAATCCTACAGTCTACTATCAACAAAAGAGCATTAAGTTTGGTCAAAATTCATCACTCATCCATTTATCCCCTTTTTGTACTGCACATGAGTGCATCCCTCGAGTTAGCTTTTTTTAAAATGGAACTTACTATATATATCCTATACTGCAATCTATCTTGCAAAAAAAAAAAAATCTGTTTTTTGCATGCTGTGCTGACTACCAAGTGATCTAACTATAATGGTTAAGTAAAGTCTTCATTTTTTCTCATTAACATATGTTTTATTTCTTAAAAAAGGATAGTTTATATCTGCAAGTTCAAATGCTTTTGGTTTACCTTGTGTAGCATGACAGTGAAATTGTTGAAAGCATTTTGGTCTACTAAACTAATGTATTTATAATGTGTGGAGTGTGGACAAACCAAATCAAGTGTACCGGAACTTACTTTCACTTCGGAACAATGCAATAGCATATGCATTTCATAGTGAAAATAGCTCTTGAAGCATGCCAAATATGTTACATGTGTATTGCTTGCCATGTAAGATTCTATTAGCTGATCGAGAACAAAATATTTCCTTTCTAAAATTTAGGCAAGTCAGAAAGGCAAAATTGGGATAGTTCTGGACTTCAATTGGTATGAACCTCTGACCAACTCAACTGAAGACCAAGCTGCAGCTCAAAGGGCCAGGGACTTCCATGTTGGTTGGTAAGACCATAACAGTAATCTGTGACAAAACCTCAGGTTTTTATTTAACACAATTTCCCATGTTGAAGAAAATCAATTATCACAATTCAGGTTTCTTGATCCATTAATAAATGGACAATATCCAAAGATAATGCAAGACACTGTGAAAGAGAGGTTACCTAATTTCACACCTGAACAAGCCAAGTTAGTAAAAGGTTCTGCAGATTATTTTGGGATCAATCAGTATACTACTAACTACATGACAGACCAACCAACGCCTCAGCAAGCACCAACAAGCTACTCGTCCGATTGGCATGTTTCATTTATCTGTGAGTTACCAACTTTATGATTCAAGTTTTATATATATCAGTATCGTTACTCAAGAAACCATCATTTTTCTCCCTTATTGCAGTTCAACGAAATGGCATACCGATTGGACAGCAGGTATGTAGTTGTTTCCTCTTGCCACTTTCAATTTTAGTTTATTCTGTCAGTGTTACGAGATTGGCAGGTACAAAACTAACATGAGAATCTGTGATGATGCATCAACCTCTGCAGGCAAATTCTAATTGGCTTTATATCGTCCCAACGGGCATGTATGGAGCTGTGAACTACATAAAGGAGAAGTACAGAAATCCGATAATCATTATATCAGAGAACGGTACTTCAAATGACTTATCTCCTTAAACTTGAAATTTTACATGCGCTGCTCATTGAATTGTATCAACAAATTATGGTGTCATGGTACCAGGTATGGATCAACCTGGAAATCTCACTCGCGAAGAGTTCCTGCATGACACTGTAAGGGTTGACTTCTACAAGAACTACCTCACTGAGCTGAAGAAAGCAATCGATGATGGCGCGAACGTGGTTGCCTACTTTGCATGGTCTCTGCTTGACAACTTCGAGTGGCTGTCAGGTTACACATCCAAGTTCGGAATCGTCTATGTTGATTTCACGACCCTCAAGCGATACCCGAAGGACTCAGCCTTCTGGTTCAGAGACATGCTGCAGGCATCAGGAACTGGTTCGAAAGCTGGTTCAGGCACTTCAGACAGCGCTCAAACTGGTTCAGCCACCTCAAGTAGCCCTCGGCTTTTGCTTGCTCTGTTGGTTTCCTTGTCTTTGCTTCTTCCTTCCATCTTCATGTTTTCCTCCTTGTAGAAGTTCTTTTCCTACTGTAGCAACTGGCAGTACTTAATAAGTAGTGAACGTCAGCAGCATGTTCGTTTTTTAAAAAAAATGCTGCAGCGAAGAGGAACTGAGACCAACCTGATCGGGTTGCCCTGTTCAGTTTCGCCTATTGTGCGCCAGTATGCAGTAGTGGACGCTATGATTCAGAGCCAGATCTGTATGGATAACGTGCTTATTGTGATAATGCTATTCGTGTGTTTGAAATTTTGCATAGGTTGACCTGTGGTTACCGCTCTGACTGTTTATTGGGAGGAGAGTTTGCCAACGGCGGCTAGTACCGAGTTGCTAAGAATCAATATCATGGGGGCAAGCATTGAAAACCCGGTTATACAAAAAAAATATTGGACCTTGGCTGGTATCGGTTACAACTGGTCACCAGTTTTATATCAGACAAATAACACCGACAAACATTTAAATGTGCGGCCAGTTATCCGTTGGAATTGGTCGGTTACCTACCAATTACTACTCGGTAAATAGGGAAACATCAACTTTTGATGCAAGTACACAAAGATTATTTGATAAATATGTTTCCTAGATAAAAAAAATATTTAATACAACATGGCAAAGTTCAATATTCGTATGGTTGTTGAATGTTGAGTGCCGATAGGGCGATGGATTGATAGGAAATGGCTATCGCGTCATTGCTCTCTTTGAAACGATTTACCTTCATTAATTTAACAGAAAACACTAGTATTTTCATTAGCTTTCACACAGGCAAATAATAGCAAATAGTGTTAGGAAAAGTCATTTGTTTAATATTTTAAATTCAAAATTTAAGAGTTTAAGTTTAAAATATTTTTGAACCGTTATTTTTCTACACGTCCAAGGCGGTAAGAGCCGGTAACCAACGGTAACCGGTTTTTTTAATCCATTATCATTGGTACCCATAGATGATGATCCACGTGAGAAAATTAATATGGGTTACATGATACCTGGTCCTTAGTCGTCCCACCGTGACTCGCATGGATGTGAAGAGTGATTGGGCCATTGAGACCGAGATCTCTTATCCTCACTCGACCTAAAATCACATGAGAACCATCGGTTACCATTCAACCACCTGTATGCAGCCGTTTCGACGTAAAATGCCACTGAAGAGTGAAGACGGAGGGAGCTAGCAAGCAAGCAAGCTCACGTCGCGTCGCGTGTTCTTCCAAAACGGCACCGCAAGTCTACAATATGGAAGAACCTCCTCACTTACCTGGAAAGTTCCTTCTCCAGGCGAAAACCGGCAAGAACTTCGATGGCCTCCGGGCACGGCAGGGAATGCAGTCAGGCAGAGGTCACGAACCGCGAGATATTCGTCGTGCCGGGCTCGAGGAGCGTACCACCGCTAGCCGCGCCACGAACCCCCCGCGTGCGCGGATTCCGAGAGGAAGGTCGCGCCACCCACCCGACAGGCGTGGACTGGCCATCAGTTCGTCACGTCATGCGGCCCACGCGGTTTAATCATCGGCACCGGCGCTGCGCGCTGTCGGTCCCTGCTCCGAATACGCCAGGACTCGGACGCGCGCACCGCCAAATCCACATCCGAGAGATGCCCTGCTGCGATCGGCTCCACCTCCACTGCACCGGCAAGTATTGAGGAGACACGCGCCACACATAGCAGCAGCGGCTAGGATAGGATTGGGAGAGTAGGGAGTGCTACTGTGCCAGCACCGGTGGGAGTGGGAGTGACCTGTGAACTGCCACTGTAAGGGAAGAAAAGGAGATAAAGTCAGCCAAGAAAGCAGGTGTCAAGGTCTAAGCCAACCAAGCAAGAGAAGCAAAATTTTATTTGGTCACCAACTATACCTAATTACTAAAATAGCCCTCGGCAATCCACACAGCCACAATAAGGCCAGCACAACACTTCAAGAAGGCACATCATGACAAAGCCAGTAAGCTAGCCACGTAGAAGAGGAGAGAAGGGAGAAGCACTAGCAAGCTAACTCCTCTTTTCGTTCTTTCCCCATACATTCCAAATCCAAAGCACACAGCCACATATCATGAGCCACCGCAAGGCAAAAACAGAGCAAGCCAACCCGGAGTAAGGGGTCGACAAGAAGCTAGACAGCAAGACCTGCCGTAGGAGGAGAAGGTCACCACCAAAGCCAGTCGGCATACAATCAACCAAGAAAGTGACCGCCAAGCACAAGCCATCATTCTTTCCCGAAGCAACCCAATCATCAACCAGCAAAGGTAGCCCACCAATTACCAATAGTAATAGCATAAATTTCGCAATATTAATGTAACACCTTGTCCATCCTCTGAGACTAGAGTGCTACCACCATTACAGACTTTTACTATTTTCATCAACTGCTAGTAATTTTAAGCAAACACCACTTTATTTATATTGTAGCGACTAGATAAACATCATACCATTTAGTTCTAACTTTAGCATGGTATACCAGTAAAGCCTAAAACGTACTAAAAAATATGATACATGAAGTTCTGCTGGTACATGAAATTATTTATGTGCTACTCCCACCCGTGCATGACATCTTTACTGGTGCGGTTGGTGGCCCGGCACCACGCACGGAGGGCGGCTCGACGCGGAGGCGGAGCGAAGGGGCCGAGGGGGAGGCCGGGAGGCGATCAGCCACTCGATGGCGGCTGGGCACGGGCGCGGCAGAGCGGGGCTAGCGAGGCCGAGCGGCGGAGTGGAGCGGTAGACGAGGCGACGAGCGACGACGCCGATGAGACGACGAGGCTATTCCCCATTCGCCTGGGTGCCCGGCTATTCCCCATTGGCCGATTCCGAATGAAGTGGTGACTGGTGCGGCATCTGTGTGCTGTGAGCACTGAGCAGGTCTGCAGACTGCAGGTGAGGAACTGAGGCTGTGATCTGCCCGTTGTCTGCCCGACTACCCGTGATGACTCCGTGAGGCATGACCGCGTGAGGGCACTGAGTAAGTAAGTACTAAACGAGACACTGAGTTACTGTCTCCAACCATTACTGAGTTACTGAGATACTGAGTTATTGTTCAACTGATGCAAATTATTGTTTAATCGATACTCGACAGTAGCTATTAGGCATTAGCCGATTAGCCAATTTGTTTAATCAGTTGTTGACTGGTTGTTGTTTAATTATTCTTATATTTACAAAAATAAAGAAGCAAACTTTGCACAAATATTTCTCAAACAATGCAACTAGTAGTAACCCTCCAACCATAGAAAACAGAATTGAAGCAAAAAAAAGTTCGGCATGAATTTAATCCAGATGATATTATTGCCGATCCAGCATATCGCAAACCAATTGAAGATTATCCTAATGAGATTAGAGATCAAGTTAGGAGAGCATATTTGTTGAAGGGTCCAACTCAACCAATTGGTCATGATTTTCTAAAGAAAATGCACGATTCGATTTCAAGATCCTTTCAAGAATCATGGTATAAGAAGTTCAATTGGTTGGAATATAGTGTGGAAAAGGATGCCGCCTTTTGTTTCTATTGCTTTCTTTTCAAGAAGCTGTCACACCCCACTCATTTTGGGAGGGATGTCTTCACAAAAGTTGGGTATGTGAATTGGAGAAGTGCTATGGAATCTTTCAATCAACATGTTGGTGGACCTACTAGTGTCCACAACACTGCAAAGCTAGATTGTGAAGATTTTCATAATCAAAGAGTAAGTGTAGACCATAAATTAAATACTTATAGCAAGGAATCCGAAATTGCATACAAGATTCATTTGACTGATTCTTTAAATTGTGCAAGATATCTCATTCAGCAAGGTAAAGCTTTTTATGGACACGACGAATCATCTACTTCCATGAGCAAGGGCAATTTTAGAGAGTTGGTGGATTGGTACATTGATAAAAAGGCAGATGTGAAGGAGGCTTTTGAATTCGAGGGTGGTGGCAATTGTTTGATGCTTTGTCCGGATATACAGAAGGAACTCACGAAATGTTGTGCATAGGAGGTCACATAGGTGATTAAGGATGTGATTGGAGATAGGAACTTTACAGTACTTATTGATGAGTCCCGTGATTCATCACTAAAGGAGCAGATGTCCGTGATTGTGAGGTTAGTTGTACATATAATGTTTTTTAGTCGTATCATTTATGATTTGTGTATTGTGGTTTTATTTTAACTTTGTAAAATTCATCCTATGTAGGTTTGTAAATAAAAAGTGAAGATCATGGAAATGTTTATTGGTATTGAGCATGTCATTTTATGTACATCTATTGCACTGAAGGAAGCTTTGGTTTGTGTGCTTGCTAAGATTGATCTACCTATTTCTAGGCTACGCGGATAGGGTTATGATGGAGCTTCAAATATCAGAGGGAAATTTAATGGCTTGCAGAGATTAATACGAGATGAGAATTCATATGCTTTCTATGTCCATTGTTTCGCCCACCAACTGCAATTAGTGGTTGTCACTGTTGTTAGTTGTAGTGGTGCTATTGCTGATTTCTTCAACTATGTTCCCTTGATAGTGACTACTGTGAGTGCATCTTGCAAAAGAAAGGATGCTTTGATGGAAAAGCATCAGGAAGTCTTATTAGATAAATTGGAGAATGATGTGCTTTTAACAGGAACAGGTTTGAATCAGGCAACTGGCCTAGCTAGACATGGAGATACTAGATGGGGCTCACATCTTAAAACATTACTTTGTATATACCAAATGTGGGAATCAGTGCTTGCAGTGTTAGATATGATATGTAAGATGCAGCATGCCCTTCAGGTCATGGTGGAGCAGCAAGTTTGATACAAAAGATAGGGAGTTTTGAATTTGTGTTTATCATGCATTTCTTAATAGACTTGTTGAGCATTACACATGGTTATCACTTTCTTTGCAAAAAAGGGATCAAGATATTATTGAAGCTATGGGTTTGATTGTGGATATGAAAACGCGCTTGCAAGACATGAGGGACAATGGGTGGGAGCCATTGTTCAATACAGTAAAAAGCTTTTATGAGTCAAATGAAGTCGATGTGCCAAGTATGGATGATTACATCGGAGTAAGGGTAAATCTGCATGTAGGAAGCATAAAGTTACTCTCCTTCACTATTATCGGATTGATATTTTCAATGTTGCTCTTGATACCATTATGGCAGAGATGGATCATCGTTTCAATGAAGTTTCTTAAGAGTTATTGGTATACATGTCTTGTCATGATCCAAGCAACTCCTTCTCTAAATTTGATGTGAAAAAGTTAGTTTGCCTTGCTGAGATTTATACAGCAGATTTCACCATAGCTGATTGTTTGTTATTAAGAAATCAACTTAAAACATTCATTCTCAATTTTAAAAGAAGTGTTGAATTTTGTGAATGCCGTGATCTTGCAAAGGTTGCTTAAAAGATGGTTGAAACCGGGAAAAAATATAACTTTTCCATTGGTGTATCGCCTCATTGAGCTCACATTGATCCTTCCAATGGCAACAGTATCAGTTGAAAGAATTTTCTCAGCAATGAAAATTATTAAATCAGATTTTCGCAACAAGGTATCAGATGAATGACTCAATGACTTGATAGTGTGCTAAACTGTGTAAGAGATATTTAGAAGCCTTGATAATAAAAGAATCATTCATCGCTTTCAAGACGTGAAAACTCGTAGAGTGAAATTGTGTCGTAATTAGATTTAGTGACTTAGTGGTATATTTTCATTTCAGTTTTAATGTTTATGGACATTCACAATTTAATATTGTATCACTACATTTGATATTTCTTATGTACAGATTGGTACTCACATATTTATGAACATTTGGGGCACATTATCCATTAGCAAGGTAGTAAATTTATTGTATTGTATATTTTCAATTTGTTCTCTTCCTATTTATATATGAATTTGATATTCCAATGGCAAAAGACTAGTAGATGTAGCTTTGGTATATTTATGTTGTGCTATAGCCTTAACAGTAGAGCTCCTCCTCTATTTTCATCTTGGATTCAGCGTTGGTAGATGAATCACGAAAATTACTCTGGTTAGCTTCTTGCTCTTTGTTCAGTTGCTTTATAATAGTTTCTCTAGATGTATTGTTCTTAAGAACATATCTGTTGACATTAAGGTTTTCCCACACTATCAATGTTTTAGCAGCACCCATTTCAAGAGCCTTTAGGGTGCCATCAACACCAAACACATACTTTCTAGTATCTCGACTGATCTCTTCAAAGTACTTCCCAATCAACTTTTGTACTTCCCATCAACTTTTTCTCCTGTATGAACTTCACATTTGCTAGAATCTCAGCTGATAACTCAATGGCTTGGTTGAAACCAGTCTTACCACCATACAAAACATCAACCACATTAAGTATTTTGGCCTGAAGGCGTTGATCAAACATGTCAGAAATTGGCTAAGTTCTGTTTGAAAATCAGCAGAACCCGCCAATATTGGTCCAGCAACATTGAGCTGATTGGTAGCTGGGTTGGTGAAGGACTGTGTAGCAAGTTCAGCTGTCTTTCTGACATATATAATTATGACACTTTTCCATCCAAAGCTGAGCAAAACACAAAGCAGATTGCCCTCCTCTTCCATGCTTGCTTGGGAGATCAGCAGTGAATTTTTGAAGCATTTCACGAGTATTGCCATTCAATGTGCCAAAAAGAGTTCCATTACCATCCATAATAATGAAACCAAACTCATCGTCAGATTCCAAGAACTCATTTAAAGCTTCGGTGTGGAACTTGTTGTCACAAAGGTACAATGATGCATTGATAGGCTTGACGGGCTCAAATCAATAGTAACTTTCTTTTCCTTGCCATCTCCAGTAACAATTATTCCAATGTAGAGAACCAGCCCATTGGGAGGAACCTTGTTGTACAGCTTCATCCTCTGTTGAGCTGACGTGATGGCTGCCAAAACATATTACCGATTGACTCTACTCTTGATGTTTGAAGCAGTACCATATTCATCACCCAACATCCTGGTCACACGGGATATTTGATCACGTGGGGGCATAATGGGTGAGATCATGCATGCTTGTTCCATTGCATCTAGCAGACTCCAATGCCTTGATCAACTTATTAATCTTCCAAATCTCAATGTTCTAGTCGGTTTCATGACCATCAGACATTCATACATCTTGACAAAAGTACGGTACTTGTATCACCTGCAGGATGCCAAATGTACTCGAGACAAAAAAAATGTAAAGACTAAGAGAGATGACATAGGTAGAAAAACAAAAGCTGTCAAATAAGTCTATGGAAGATATTGCTATAGACGTTATGTGACAAAACAAGATTGGTCATATCCAATGTCATCCAAGCACAGATGCAAGCATGTTATGGTAGTTGCACAATCATTGTACTTCAACACTAATATATGATCTTCATCAAGTTTTGAATAAATACAATAACAACGCAGACACAAGGCCCTCCCTCTCTCGCTTTCTCTGAACAGACACATGATTCTCATCCAATGTAATAAAGAGATAAAACTCTCTTACAGAGTGACATGTAGAGCAGCAATAGAAAGACAGAGATGGAGAGTGGATGTGCCTATCCTGAGCAAATTGTAGTGACCCGGATTTAGCAATCCAAACCTTATGTGTATTTTGAGCTAATCACTGGATCAGTAGCTAACTCATATAATACAACAATGATGAATATCACATTTATACATGCACATAAATAAAAAGGTATAATAGTAAATAAACGTAAATGGGTCAGATGGCCAAGATCTTACATTATAAGCCGGGAGGCCAAATATAGATGAAGTCTTGTAGTGAAACAAATACATGACAGACGACAGTGGAGTCCCTCAAGATATGCCTACAGGCAATCAACTAAGGTCCGTGATCTATTATTCGGCGTTGTCTTCAATCTTCGATGGATGGTGACAAGTGTTCATTGGCAAATCATTCTTTGAGCATTGAATTCATATAGTTAAGCAACAATGAGTACAAAAGTACTTAGCAAGTCAGGCGATGAATTTGGTGTTCATGTTTTTGGAAAGCCATGAACGAGAAAGAAGTCAATTGATAGCGAGTAGGAAATGGATAGGCATTGAATGCGTGCAAGATTTGTGGTCATTTGCCATGCAAGAATTTCCTTATGTGGAGGATTTGATTTTTGGGCATGCATGCTTGGCTTGGAGCATTATGTTCAGCAGCAACACAGAACAAGAGGCACACAACAGTTCGGCCAAGGAGAGAGAGAGAAGCAGCGAACAGGAAGAAGAGAAAAGAAAGAATGGAGGAAAGAAAAAAAGAAAAAGATGGGAAAAAGGAAAAAAGAGAGGTGGGCTAAGAAAAAGTGGTTCGATCTAGAAAATTGAATTTGATAATTTCTAGAGAATTGAATTTTTAGATATTTGAATTTGAATTTTGAATTTTGGATTTTGGAATTGATCTGGGAATTTGGATTTGAATTTGGAATTTAAATTCTAGGACAACGCATAAAATCCAAAAAAAAGACCTAATGCTTTTAATTAATTAATTTTACAAGAAACAAATTAATATTTAATTTTATTTTTTATTTTAAATTACTTTTAATTTCAGGAAAAAGAAAAAACCTTTTTTAAAGTAAAAAAGGGCAAATAAATTTGAAAATCAGGAAAATTAGAATAACACTTATTTTTATTTGACTTTAATTAAATTTATTTATTATTATTATTGAAATAAAAATCTAGCCTGTTGCACATTGCCTACCATCTCCTACGTCTTCAGTTGGCTCAAATTTATGAGCCAACCTCGACAGCACTTCATCATCACGACTGGCACTATCTTCGGCCACACCTCCACCATGGAAAGCAGCAATAGGTTTCACTTCGCCGCCACCATCCCCAACAGCATTATGCTCCACACCAACACCATCAACCAACTGCAGCACTTTCACACCACCACTCCTATCGCCCTCATCCCTACTCGACGCTTTTGCTTTCTCCACAAACTGCACACACACACACACACCATTAGTCTCTCATATATTGCTATACCAGGATTGCTTGCAATCTCCATGTATTTCCCCCGAGCAATATTGCCAATCACCTTCTTTAGCTCCCAAAAAAATACTGTCTCCAAAAGTTCAACCACTGTGGTTGTCACTATCTTGATGACAAGCTTTTCCCTGGCAACCTCCATGTCAAATGCACTCTGTACACACCTCCTGAATTCCAGGAGACCCATCTCCTTTAGCCCTAGAGTCTGGATTACGGTCTATTCACAATTTTGAAGGTCCGCACTGTACAGTCCATCCCGTATGACTCCCTCCTCATAGAACACGAACAAATATTACATATCCGACATCAAGTACCTACCACTAATATAGACGAAATACACTTATTTTAAACTATGCTAATACAACTAAATACAACATGAAATAATCATATACATGTAGATAGCTAAGCTACCAATTATACCTATGACCATGTACTAATAATACAGGTACATACATATATGCATGTACCCAGTGCACAATTGTACAATCTTAAAATCATTTCCTACATTATTTACAATGATACCACAACAATACATATATATGTGCATAAATACATACATACATGCATGCATGCATATTTCTTAATTTGCAAAAGCAGTGGCAACAGTGCAAATAAAAGTGTGTATTTTTTTTTGGCTATTTACAAAAGAATTGTTACTATTGTCACTGATACATCATTAATATGGCTATTAGCAAAATATGGTTTGCACGAGCTAAATGCATATGTTAGCTAAATATGGTTACAAAGCGTATTCTATATAACTTACCACTATTACGCTGATGAGATGTTAAAGATATATTAAACGCATTGCAAGTACGCAAATGAAATGTACATCTTCTTGAAAGTCTTCACCGGATCTACATGAATTTCAACTGCAAAATCTCCTAAATCGCAGCAAAACTACCTCGAAAAACTAATTTAAACTCCATTCTACTCTTTCTTTCTTTCTTCTCCCTTGATCCTTTCTCGCTTGCCAGGGAAGAAACTCAACTATACACCTTCAGATGAGAGCACAGAGATGGACATGAGCCATTTTATTAAAGTAGGGAGGCGTTGGCAACCGATAAGGCCACGCGGGTGCACGTGGGCGTGGAGGGCAGTGCCAAGTCTTACCGAAGGCCACAGGAATAACTACCGAGCATGTCGCGTTGCGTTCGATTGGTCAGCTACCTAGGCACCTGCCAAGCCAGGGTAGTTCGGGAGCTCTTGCCGAGCCAGGGGAGCTCGACAGCTTCATGGGGCCGCTGGCTCCCATGCCTTCCCCTCACCTTCCGCACTCGCTGCCCTTGCCATTGTGTCGAGCTCCTGCTGAGCTTTGACAATGCGGTAGGTGACAAGTGTCGTCTGTCGAGCTTGAAAATAGGACTATTTTGCAAAAACAGACACATGCAGGCTATTTTTGTAAAAAATTATTATATAGTGCTAAATACATAAACAGTTCGTGAGTCTCCGAATACGTGGAATGGCCAGTCCAATGACAGATTCTTCACCTCCATTTATTACGTTCCTTTTTTTTCTTGAGCAAAGTGGCTAAAGCTGAAATCAGATGTGACTATGATAGAACACGGAATTAGATACAGTGACAGTAGTTACTCCCGACAGTGGTAAACGAATTTTTCCGGACATTTGCGCTGTCCATAAAATGCAACTTTAGCCACTGTTTTATATTATAATATATTTATAAAAATCTAATAAAAGTATAATTTATAAAGTTCTTTTTGAAACAATTCTATATATACCATTTTCATAAGTTCAATCTAAATATTGAAAAATAAATTAATAACTAAATTTTATAAAATTTGACTGTATGTAACCCACAGCGACTTTATTTTATGACTGAAGAGGGTAAATAAGATATGGTGAGCTGCAAAAAAATAATTTAAGTGGTTGAGAGATGGGCTAAATTAATTGTCCAAGTGCTGCTACGTCATTTTTGTGCTTTCGGATAGCTGCGAGAGATGCTTTAAAGGCATTTCCAACGCAGACAAGGTCATCCGTATCTAATGCTCCCTACATCACTTAGGGGCTATTTGGTTGCCTGCATATGCTCATGCAGCTGCATGAGCGTGGCCAGGCTGAGGAGGGAAGCTCCTCAGCCACGTTTCTCCTCAACCTGGCCCCAGTTAATTTTTTGCATCCACTCGTGCAGGCTCTCTCCTCTATACAGGCAACCAAACACCATCTCCCTGCATGCGCGGGTGTGAGCCACCCGCATGCAGGCAACCAAACAGCCCCTGCAACAACATTTGATACAACCTCTCACACGGTTTAATGCAGTGCCCCCAACTAAGAGTGTAGTTGGATACAATCCTCCTTCTCGGTGCATGTTTTTTTGTTGTATCTTACTTGTCTGCGCACCTAAGCTGTATATCTCTTTAATTTTTCCTCCATCATCAATCCTAGGTGGCATGTCTTGGTGATCGGTTCGGCTGAAAAGCTCATGGTTTATGGCTGAAAACATCAGAGTGATCAAAAAGCACTCATGGTGATGGATGCTTATTTACCATAATTAAATTTAAAAAATTTAAAAATATAAAAAATATGTTAGCCCATTACGTATAATACAAACAAATACGGGAAAAAAAGAACCGGCAAAAAAGCTCAACAAAAAACCAAAAGTTCAAAAAAAGACGAAACTTATGAATAGTGAAAAATAAGCCAGATACCAGAAGCCGAAGCCGAGTTGATCAGGGCCTGCTGATGATGTAGGAGCATTGGACCCTTTCTTTTCTTTCTTTTCTTTTTAAAGATTTGCATCACCCTTTCAATATAAGCAGATTTGTGCACCTCCCCTTGAATGGCTGATGCATGGATTGTCTACTATGCATCACGGCAGAAGTTGTCAATTATGTCTCCTAACTTGTGCTGAAGGGAGATGTCAGAATTCTTCCTTGTTCATCCTTCGACGAGGGTGGATCGATGCCCAGGGACGCTACGTTGGCTCCATCTCATCTCGAGAAGCCGTAAGTTGGCCATAGTCCGTATACAGATACTGCGTGATCTTTGGATGTAGGTAGTCTTTTCCAGGGCCGGGCTCATGGGCGTGCAGTCCGTGCGATCGTGCAGGATCCTTAATTTTTACGGCCTCAAAAAATCAACCCAGCAGGAGAAGACCTATCCTATATACCAAAGCGTCAGAGCCTAGCTCGACTGCTCGAGTCCGCGCGGCGAGCGACTTCCGGACTTCGCGTCGCGTGTGCGCCTGGCGCTTCGTCTTCTCGGGCTCCCACGGCGTTTCGTTGCACCCGCACTCCCGCAGATAAGTCAAAGGAAAGAGCGAGGCGCCATTCAGATTTCAGACCCTCCCAAAGGAAAGAGTGATGCTGTAGTGTATGCGCTTGGTTTACCGAATCTCCGACTCCGAGTATAGGAATAATGCCTCATGGCCTCCTGGGTTGGTCCATTTTTCTTTTATCAGTGCAATGCAATTATGTACGATTGAACTTTCACCTTGTGATACATGCCCATTTTTCTTTTATCTCGTGTTGCAGTATGCTTAATGCTTGCCAGTTGCCAATGCCATTTCTGACGGTTTCTGATTGTCCATAAGATACTGATTAGTCCGCCGAGCCATTCTCCGTTCTCGCCTCTCGGATTCTGCAATCCATTCGTGATTCGTCGTCGTCCAGTACTCCAGTGCAGGTATTCGTTTTTTTTCAATTCTAATTGTATTGTACTAATTAAATGCTTCGTATGAAAGTCTAGAACTGTTTGTATAATTTTAATTTTGTTCTTTTCGTCTTTTGAAGCCATGTCTTCTGCAAATCGATTTAGAAAATATGAATCCGGTTCCCAAAAACGTAAGAAGAAACAAAGAATTGAGGAGTTAACTCAATGTCAGAAAGGAGCAATGGATAGATTTATTATAAAAGAATCACAAATGTCTTCCGGTAATCAGGCACTTGATCAAGCTCCTGCACTTGATAGTAATATTGAAAATGATCCTGCACTTGATATATCGCATTTGCTCTGCAATATATACATTATTTTGGCTATATTTGGTACTTTAGTTTAGGTCTTACTTAGAGCTTTGTACAAGACCTCCAAATTTCACGGCACGTTCTTCATCTTCTTTGTTGTTGTTGTTTGCAAGTGATATAGATATTCTGATGGATGTTTCATTGAGTTAGAAAGCTAAATATTGTGAGTTCAAACCATAAACTTGAATGTATCGCTATAATAAGTTTTCTATTCGGCTATTCAAATATCCTCTTTCGGTGAGTTTGACACTCTATATCAACCCCCTCTTGTCGATATACTGAGTACTCCATTTATGGTTTGATAACATTTCCATATGCTGGGTTAAGAAACAACGTATATCTAACATAGACTACCAAATTTCTCTAAATACCGATACATAGTTATGATCCTATCTCTGCAACTTTCTCTAATTCACCTCCAGGTGTCTCTGAAAAAGCTTTCCATGCCAACTAGCAGAAGTAACCATGAAAGTTCATCCTAGCAACATGTCATGGGAAAAAGGCCCACACAAGGCCTGTTTGGGAGGCCACAAGCCAGCCGACTTTTCGCAGCCGCTACAGTACCTAACTTTTAAACGGAGTATTTTCTTAAAACGGGGTCTACAAGTTAAACGTAATACATGTTAAAAGCCCAACATCTGTACCAGCCAAAATCGTAAGTGAGTATCGATCTCTCCGTAATCTGTACCGTAAACAGCTAAAATTCAAAAATTTCAGCCAAAAGCCATAAGCCGTAGCCAAAGTAAACAGGCCCTAATCACCAGAGCTTCCAGAAACGGCATTTTTCATAGTTTATCAGCTTCGGCACCTGAGACTACCCTGGAGGAACACATAGGATGGTCGATCTAGGACCAAGTTTGCTCCCACAACCAACTCAGAGCTTAAGAAAATTATGGTAATCTGTTATTGAGGCTGCCTGTTTGTGTCCGGGTAACATAGGAGAGGCGTGACGAAGGAATCAAAGGGGCTTCCTCATCAACTGCTGCAGCTTCTGATACCAGACCTCCAGCGACGGTCTCATCATTACTGTCCATGGAATTGTCAGGTTTGTATATGTTTGGAATCTTCTTATCCTGCCAAAAAAAAAAAAAAGAGGCACATTTCAACAGTTGCCAGGAAGTATTAGAAATCGAAGGCAACCGTTCGGTTACAATTGAACTATTATTTCTCACTCTTGCATTATCTCAAGGTAGTAAACAAAATGGGGAGTTCCCAAACTATATTAAAGTGGTATCCAACTTGTCATCTCAGGAGAGCCAAACTCCAAAACTAAACTTCACGGATTACTAATGTGTTGTGACAGGATGGACAGCAGAGAGCTACTATAATACAAATTAGAACTGTAGGTGTTATTAACTGTAGTCTCTCTCAGGTGTGTCTTGACACTCAGATGGTCGCAAAAGCTAGATGGTAGAAGAACAAGAATAAGCTGAAGAAATAGGGGATAAAAGAGCCAAGACATGTATGAAATGGTAAGAGAAAAAAGGAATGAAAAACAGCCATTTCTACTTTCTAGTCCACAGCCTCGTACGTCCTGTGTGACAACAGCGCGGTGCACATGGCCGGGCAAGACAATTCAATTTTTGTAATAGCGGTGTTTCATGAAACAAAGAACAAAAGCAGGAAGAGGAGAAAACAATATGAAGAAAATGAAATATGGAACAGTACTGTATTTCTTTAAAGTGGGGATACATTAACGATCTCTCTTGATGAACGTATTGAAGAAGGGGAAGACCTAAAAACTTTCAAGAAAATTAAATACAAAAATTGCAGTGAGAGTCGTACCCTGACCTTTGTAGCTCTATCAGGAATGTTATCTGCTGGAAGTTGATTTGCTCTGACATCTTTCATCTTCAAATAATTGTACATGATAACGCCAGAGAGAGCTACACATTAAATTAATACTAATTAAGAAGTATAATAACAAAATGCATATTTAAAATAAAAATATCAACTTATTGTTCCAGAATCCGTATGCATTTTCTTTCTCTAGAGAAAAAAAATCAGCACATAATTACCAACGGCATATCCAATTATGTTGAGGCTTGTAATGATAGATTCAGGAAAGATAATGGTTGAGAGGGCAATAAGTATCCAGTCCTTCAGAACTCCTGCAACTCGGATAGTGACTGCTCCTGTTCTTCCAATAACTAAAAATATAGATATATTCAATGCAAATGCAGAAACTGCATTCAAGAAAAATATCCAATAGTTGAACTGAATTTGAGAGACATCCATTTCTGGCTTTTCCAGTAAATACCACGGAACAAACAGGAAGATGAAACTGCATAAAAGAACAACACATTTAAGAAATTGAATGCTACAAGCACTTTAGAGACCCAATAGTTGAACTGAATTTGAGAAACATCCATTTCTGGCTTTTCCAGTTAATACCACGGAACAAACAGGAAAATGAAACTGCATTAAAGAACAATACATTTAAGAAATTGAATGCTACAAGCATTTCAGAGACACACAGAACATGCTATATTTAGCTGTAGGAAAAAGTCCATTTGACCCCCCTTAACTATTGTGAAGGTTCAGATTTCAACCTCCAACTTCAAAACTGGGTAACCAACCCCCTTGAACTATCAATATTGTGCAAATCACCCCCTCGCAGCAAATCCACCCTATTTTTGCTGATGTGGCATCTAGGTGGACAAACATACTAACATAGATGCCACATCATTAAACACATCAACTGCCACATCACAAAGGAAATAAAAAAATTCTTTTCCTTCAGGAGCCCCTCTCTCTCTCTCTGCAACATCCCCTCCTGCACAAACCTGACCATGCCCACGACTCAGCTTGCAGCGCCTGCCTACGCTGTGCCCTGGATCGACACGCCCACGTCCGCCGGAGCAGTGCTCCGCCGCGAGCTGTGCCACCATGTGGGTGCTGCCAGCTAGCCCGTCATCTTCCTCCTTCCATCAATAAAAGTCACATCCATGACTCATCCTCACCTCTCCTTCCTCACCTCCACCCCATTCTACTCTCTGTCCCACCCGTGAGGAGACGAGCAAAGCCGCGCCATTGCTGCCCGAGCTCTGTCATGACCACTGAACTCAAAACACCATCCCCGGTCAGCTAATATCAAAACCATCCGTGTCACATCCTGTTCCACCACCTCCTCCCTCATATCCCCAAATTAATTTAAGCTTCATGCCTGCAGTTGCACATAATCGAAGTTATTCTTCTCCGGTGTCATCCAGCTTCGCCACCGCCGTACGTTGCCTTCGGTGAGATTCTGTCCGATTCCTTCGCACCTTAGCATCACCTCCCCCTCCTCTATCTTTTGATGCGCTCATATTTGTCACTGCCATGACCAAACCACATAAGATCCGATTGAGACAGCATGCACCATTCTGCTCTTCGTCTTGTCCTTCTTCATGGTGGCCGACAGAGGCAGCAGCAATGGAGCAGGAGAAGGAAGCCTGGATGTGGTTCGATTGGAGTATGGACATAGAGGAGGAAGCTCCATATTTAATATTTTGGTGGCAGTGGCCATGGCAAAAAGAGAGAGAACGTGAGAGGAAGAGAGGGGGGAAGAAGACTCAACTGATTTGTGGGTCCCTCTTTTTCAATTGTTTATTGACTCAGCTCTACCAACGCACATGTCCGCGCATATGCCACCTTGGATGCTACATCAGCCTAAACCAGGGTGGTATAGGGTGAGCGGGGTGTTTTCCAGGGTTTCGAGAGTGTCAAATGTCTGGTTTTGCAGTTGATGGTTGATTTTCGAACTCGTGCAAGAGTTGAAGGGGGGTAAAATGGACTTTTCCCTTAGCTGTATTGGAGAGCAAATTGCATAATAATCCCAAATCATAGAGGCTGCAAAGAAATAACAGTGACTGGCAATGAACGAGAAAATGAAGGCCCTAACTTTGTAATATCAAGGATGTGCCCACAGCATTTTTTTGGCTAGCACAAACTTTGAGGTAGCTATTAGTATTGTTAATATCAGCTTATTTTGTACTCAACTTGTATGACCTAAAATTTTAGGAAAATATAGTGCATCTGGTTGGATTTCTAATGATACAAGAGACTCTTGTGAAACAAGCTCAGAGAGTTCATAGTTTAAGCTGAGTCATTATGAGCGAATGGTATTCTAATACCTGCAAAAGCCAAATGTTTTTAGATGTATGTACTTCAAAAAGTACACCAGTACAGAGATGGTCTATCAGGATTCAGGCTAACATTACAAGGAAATGAAAATTCATCTAACAAGGCTTACGACAAACTTGACAACTTGACTCAACTAGACTAACTTCTAGATTGAAAGATTGAAAGAAGCAACACTGAACCACAACATGCAAAACAGTCTAACATAATTTTACTGAATGGTTCCTATGAAAAAATAAAAAATTATGCTTTAAAACCAAATGGTTCTTGTAAAGCACCTCTGACAAGAATTTTGTGGATATTAATCGAGAAGTAGAAGTGTAAAACCCTTGTACAGTAGAGTACTTTGTGAAACATTATGCTTTGAACCTTGAGTAAATGAGTCATCCTATATAACTTAAACCTTTCAACATAAGCATATGGCTCTTTGGTAAATATCTGCTTCTAATATTTCTTATGAATCCAAATTCACAAATGAATTCAAAGAAAAGGAAGTTTCAGTAAAAGAACCACTCAAATGAAGCACCTTAATTAGTTTTGACTTGTTTGAACTGAGTCCTCGAGAAAAGTTAGAGGCGGCAAATATTTGTTTCTAACAACATCTTTTCTGCTTCTCAACAAGGAATTACGCATACAAGAGTACTTGAGGGTTTCCATAAACATCTGGAATGTGCTTGTTGCAAAATGCATATGCCTAAGAGGAGCATCAATTTTGATATGCTTTTTGGAAATGTTTCAACAATGAGTACAAAAACTACTGATCCACATAAAGAATATAGTTTTTTTGGCTGTCAATATCATATGAAAACCAATTACAAATTTACAATACAAGGTTTTAGTGTTTTTTATTTACACGTATATATTACAATAGTAGCTGCATGGCCTCAATCTCTTGTCATCTCAGGTTAGCATCCCTATCCAATCATCTATCCTACAATAAGAAACATTCCTCTTGAAGAAACACCACACGGCCAAAATTTTGTCCTTGTTACTAAACAAGTTCATCAACTAGGTTATTTAGGAGTTCCTGTTTGCAATCAAGTTTGCCAAGATATTTCATTGACATATTCAGATAATTTAAAATGGCAATACAATGAACACAAATGTAATTCAACTCTTGTCTAGAGTAGTGAATACCACAATGTTAATGGTAAGATATTAAGATGACAAAGTAACTCCTTTCAATTCAACATAATTATATATTTTTCTAAGTCATTGCTATCAATGAAGGAATTTAAGAAAATGACAGTCCTCATATTTTTTTGTACAAGTATTCTGTAAGACAGAAATTGTAATCCTCATACTTTTATACAAGGATTCTGTAAGAGAGAAATCATTTCATTCAACGACAGTTGCCAGAAGCTATATCAATCAAGCAAGCAAGTATTCAAAATTTCAGATATAGTGTCTGGTACCTGCAAGGCGCTATGTAATACAGACTTGTAATAGGGTTTAGGGTTAAACCCTTCTTTTGGAGGAGGACCTGTGTTAGAACCAGCCTGAGGGCTTCTGCAAAAATGCCGGTTACTTGGTATACTGTTCCTATCACATTAAAATGAATCTCGCCATATGATGAAACTACAACACCAACACTGACCAACACCATGTTCAAGAAAAGGTCCCATCTTAATTTGTCAGTACCACATAGAACGGCCATTATAAATGTTGCCACTGGCACTGCATTTCAAAATCACTCAATTCAGTACCATATCATAACTATAGAAAAATTAAAGGGAGGTGCATGATAACTCACTCAAGGCCTTGAGCATCTGAATGAAGGCAACTGAAATATACAAGTACGCTGTGTTGCCAAACCTGTAAAATAGACAACCAAAATCAATCAAAGTACCATATGAATATTATGTGAGGGAAAGGCATGCTTTGCACACCTGATACAAGACAACTCTACAGAGAACTAGCATATTGCCATGCACAGTAAATACCGCATGGGGATTAAGAATGGAAAACTAGGGAATTATACTTCATATACTAATGTCAGGCATCAACAAAGTTGTTATTGGTATACAGCATTCCACTTGCAAAAATAACCTAAGTAAGTTAAAGCCCATGTAGAAAGAATTCCTTTGCATGGAAGTCACGGCATCGTCAGGTCGTCGCCTAGGCGTCGCGGTAGTGCAGGGGCGACACCATGGAGGTCCGCCGCGCCTTGTCAATTTAGGCGAACGCCCAGGAGTTCGTTCTGGTCATCCACGGCATCGCCAAGTCATCCACAACAACATCCTGGGCAGCCCCATGCGAAGTGAGAGAGAGACTAGTGAGCACTGAGCAGCGTTGTGTCTTAATGTCTTGTGACTGGAGACCGACTAGCGAGCGAGAGGAGAACAGAAGAGGAGGGAAAGGCGCCACTCGGGATGAAACCCTAACCACCGCCGCCACTCATCTGCTACCGCCACCGTCATCTAAGTATCCAAGATCCCTCCGGTCGGTGAGGCACCGGAGGTGGCGGGCGATTTCGACGAGGAGATTGGCGGGGAGTTCCAGCCAGGGCAGAGTAGCAGCCATGGGAGCTGGGAGAGGGCAGGGTCGGTGACCTGGTGGTGGTGGATGGCAGAAAGAGGAGAGTAGAAGACGATAAGGAAGACGTTGCGGTGTGAGATTTGATTCCCTTTTGGTTCTTGAAGCCGAGACAGAGGCTGTTGAACTGTTGCGGCTTGAGTCCAATTGAAGTCATTCTTTGTTTGTCGAGCGACCAGGCTGGGCCATTCGCTCTCATTAGTTTGGGCTAGCCTTTTATGTTGGGCTATATTCAGTCATGCAGTCCATAGTCTCGTACAAGTGCTTGCTTGATCAAGCAGCATGGCATGTGATAATGTACACAATATTTCCTTTTCACCGTACCATGCCTGGAGGACGCCATGGCGCCCGCCTGGACGCCATGGCGTCCTGGCACCCAGCAGTCACCGTTGTCGCCAAGTCCGCCGTGACAACCATGCTCCTTTGTCCATACAGCAACCCAGGTCAACTAAGATTGCTACTGTATGTCACCAATTTCACATGATACAAAAGTCATATTATTCGAGCAACTGGTACACCAGGCAAATAGCGCAAAAAAGACAAACTCAAACAAAGAACTTCACAACACTAGTTAGGTTTGCAAACAACCTCAATAGTATCACATTATCATTTCAAAGCAATGTACTAGGTCGTCACAAAACACCAACACTGCAAGTACCATGCAATTTGTGCAATATTGATAGTCACATTTAGTTTAAGATGTTTAACAATTTTAGGCATATATAAATCCGCACACATTTGTACATTGTTGCATAGGCATGCTTTTGCATGAAGAAATACAATAAAGAAGCCTTTGAGAAACAAAGTGAGATGAAATATCAATTCCATCTTGTCCACAGTTAGCTTACCAAAGACTTGACGCAAAGAAGGCACTAATTGGAATTACACATGTGGCATATCTGCATTAAGGGGAGCATAATGATTACGAACCAAATGCATACACAATGATGGAAGTATGGAACAGAAGTAAATGCTCTTACATTTGGAAAGTCATCTTGACAGGTGCAACAACCTGCATTACCAAAATAGCAAGATGACTCCATTAGCTCCTCTAGGAAAAACCATAACCTCACCAGACACACTAACAACTTAAATTAAAGCTTGTAACCCAAAAAATCCTGATCTGTTCTTGCACAAGAACAATTGCTACTTGAAAATTAACACTGTACATGTCATTTGGTTGAAACAAGCACGTCATTATTCATTAAACAACAGACAACATGGTATACAACCGCCACGGGCTATAACAGGAAAATGACGTAGAGAAGCTTACCTTAAAAACACGAACAAGGAAGAACGTCACGACTCCAGAAAATGCCATGTGAATCATTGTAAGGGTAATAGGAAAGGGAAATTTGAAGTACTTTGGAGATAGGACCCACTGTAACAATAAAAAAATTGAGTGCATTAAGCTCATAGCGAAATGTCACATCTCATAATCAAAGTCCACTCATACTAATACCCAAACAAATGCAAGGCTCTGGATCTGCATTATCAGACGTGCATTCGCGATTCCTCAAAACTGGTTACACCTTAAGCCCACATCGTGCTTCAAGTGACTGACAGTGTGCTGTAGCAAAACCCTGATTCCCCAACAGCCCAAAAACCCCCCCACAGAAAACAAGAATTGTAATAGACCGTGCACCAAACTAGCAACATAGCATGTGTTCATATCAGAATTACGTAAACCACACTAGACTGTAGAAGGAAACAAACACTTGGTAAATGACATAGGAACAAAATGGATCTTAAGTTCATCATGGCATCATCTGCTCTGCTCTACCACATAGCGGACACAGAGGCTTCCAGTGGCAAAACCATCATTTGAAGGAAGAGAGGAACCCTACTTTGTTGAACAGTATGACTCCCGACGAGAGGCAGACGTAGACTAGCAGGTAGAGGTAGGTCAGCACAAGCTGCCTGCTGATCATCATCTTCGCCGCCTCGGCCCTCAGGGGATGGATGCGTCTCGCGTCCTGTGGGGGTCACTCGCGGGGCCAGGCGGCTGCGGTGGCCGGGTCCGGGGCCGCGGCGGAGCGCCGGTGCGCCGGCGAGTCGCTGCGGTGGGGGCGTGGAGGGGGCGCGCGAATCATAAATCTGGTACGCGTGCGGTGGAGAGATTGGGAGAGGAGACAAGGAAGGAATCAACAGAGGGCTGAAAATGAGATAATGGGAGAGCTCAGGGGCTTTTCTGCAAAAGGTGGGTGAAGGTTAGTCTGTCAGTGCAGTGGGATTTCGGGCGCCATATGTCAGTCACCGCTTTTACGGATGGTTATTTTTAATGTTTTGTGTTTTTTAAAAAATAGGGAAATGTAAAGTGTAAACACGCTGCGGCTAGGATTGTCACGGATAATTGTAGCATTACTAGGGATTAAATTTAATTAACCTTTAATTGTCGCACAAGCATTTTTACAATACAGAATTGCTATACTTCTTTTTGTGAAGTACTAGTACAACTCATAGATGTTCACATACACACGCACTCATACACACAATGCCTATAGGGTCTGTTTGATTGCCTATATGGGGGTGGCTCGCACCAGCGCATGCAGGGAGATGGTGTTTGGTTGCCTGCATGGAGGAGAGAGCCTGCACGAGTAGATGCAAAAAATCAACTGGAGCCAGGCTGAGGAGAAACGTGGCTGAGGAGCTTCCCTCCTCAGCCTGGCCACGCTCATGCAGCTGCATGAGCACATGCAGGCAACCAAACAGCCCCATAGAAGATTAGAAGAGCGAAGCTTGATGAAGTCACCATCGACGCCTCACTTATGACGAGCACATCGTCTCCTACTGAAAGAAAATCCTCCTAAATGAGACACACATTGTTAAACCTAGGGTTTGAACTCTAGTGGCCTGAGGTACAACCACCTCTACTAGCTATTGAAGCTAAGCTTGGTCCTTTACAGAACTACTGCACAACACTCTAGTGAAAACTTTTTGGCATTTCAGTCAAACTTTTTACCATTGGATGGACTTGAAGATACGTGCTCTGGCTGGTGAGGTCTCCATCTTCCCTGGCGATGGTAACAACGAGTTAGGGTGGAGGTTCGTCATATAGAGTTAGGGTTCCGGAGCCCTCGAACTTAGAGGGAGATTGGGGCGGGGGAGGCACAGCGGTGAAGCGGCGGTGGCATCGCAGGCCGCGGGGTGAGTAGTCGATAGTGGGCGGTGTCGGCATGTGAGCCGTTGGAGACGGGGAAGAAGGGAGGAGGCAGTGGTAGAGGAGGTGGCGAGCGACGCCGACGGCCGCATCAGGGGAGCAGTGGTGGTGGAAGTGTTATCGACGAGCATCGCTAGCACTAGAGCAACGTTGACAAGGCGGGGGGGCGTAGGGGAGTGGTGGAGGAGGTGGCGACCACTGGGAAGGGGGAGGAGTGGTGGGAAAAAGGGTTAGACTTAGGGTGGGTTGGTTGTAAGGGGTGAGGGAGTGGACCTGGGCCTTAAGATTGCATCCAATGGTTGGAAGAAATTTGCATGAAACCAATTTATTGACTTGAGTGATATATAGTCACTCCCTTTAAATTAATCCTGTTCTTAATTTCGTATGGCACGTCCTAGATTGCATTGTTTGCAAGTAAAAATTTAATCAAGTCCCCCTAAACTTTACTACTTAAAAATAGCAGCCGTGGTACTTGGTAGGATCGGTTCAATGTGATATTTAGAATTACTTTTAAATGAAAAAAATATGAATAGGTGTTGTATTCAAATATGTAAGTGGAGCAAATTTCCTGCAAAAGGGTTGACGGTGAAATTTACTAATGTCACATCTAAGATTGAACATTTGCTATTTATAACCCGCCAGGGCACCACACAATTTGATCTAGGTGCGGCCACAACACACTAGACTTACCAAGAAATTAACATAGGGAAAAAGCAGTTCCATGTTCCATCAACAAATATAGTAAAATTTCTTTTCGTACAGAAAACTCTTGTGGTCAAAACACTGTCTCGGTCTTGTTTTTTAGGGCTACGACTGATGATTTTTGTCCACGTTTTTTGAGACAATAGAGATATTGATATAGACGGCATATACAGTTTTGAGCTCGAAAAGCCGTTGGAGAAGTCGCTTTGAAAAGTTGATTGAAGAAACCATCCTATTTGTTTCAGCTTTCGAAAAAATCAGAACCAAAAACCACAAAAAACTAAAAAGGACAGGACCAGATATCTAAATTCTAAACGTTGGCTCACCATATGTACATAGGACCGAAGGTGCTAGCAGCCCGGCCGGTCCGCATGTTGGCGAAGAGAAGGAAGTTGCTCGTGACGAAACCGATGCAGTACATGGAGGAGAGGTACAATGGTCAAGCCATGGAAAGAGAACAGGATAAGCTGATGAAGGGGAGCATATTGAGTACATAATCCAGCAGATGGAGTGCGATGACCAGACGGCATGGACTGAAGAGGAAGCTGTACAGAAGAACGACGAGGACAGTTCGAATGAGGATGAAGCTTCTGTGTCTCGCCCTCTAGGCGACTTAGACATGGAGCCTTCGCCAAGCCACTTCTCCTTTGCATTCCATTCTGCTCCGACACCAGCACCATGGGCCCTCTCCTCAAAAGCCTT
Source organism: Dendrocalamus sinicus (assembly GCA_036346575.1). Classification (NCBI taxonomy): domain Eukaryota; kingdom Viridiplantae; phylum Streptophyta; class Magnoliopsida; order Poales; family Poaceae; genus Dendrocalamus; species Dendrocalamus sinicus. The sequence goes on from CM070648.1 coordinate 10,249,508, forward strand.
TAGCCGATCAATGACTTCCTCGATGGTCATCATTTTCATGTCCCTGAATTGCTCAATTGTTGAGACAATTACCAGGAACATGTTCGGGACAACACGTAGGATCTTCTTGATGACATTGGACTCCTCCATCCTGTCACCCAGACCATGTATCCTATTAACAATGGTTGTCAATCTTATGGCAAATTCATCGATGCCCTTTGATTAGTTCATTCGGATCATCTCAAACTATGTTTCCAGAGTCTAAATCTTTGCCTCTTTGATGCACTCTGCGCCAACATACATGGTCTTCAACATCTCCCATGCTTCTCTTTCCATCTCCTTCTCCGCTAGTAGCAATATGGTCTTCTCTGGAGTGGCTTGGTACATTGTAGCCAAAGCCATTTGATCTTTCCAGCTCTCGACAGCAACAACCGAGTCAGCAAGTCCAATGGCATCCCAGTCACCTTGAGCACATATGTAGACTCTCATCTTGATAGCCCACACAACGTAGTTGATTCCAAAGAGCATTGGGTACTGGAGGGATACACTAGTGCTTTCCTTTGCCGACGTGGCCGCAGCTCTGCCAGCTCAACGATGCCATGTTTGTGAGTTTGCTGCTCCTCAACATTATCTTAGGCATCCAACATTGGCTTTAATACCAAGTGTGAGCCTTGGGATCCCTAGACACATGCGAGACACAGTGGACACTATCTCTTACACAAGGGAGAACGAACACAGGAGACCCAATGTGTGGTGCTAAAAACTACCGCACCTATTCTCTGCTTACTCTCTATTATTCATATGGTTTCGGATGAGCTACATTCAACTGAACAAAAAATGACAACAGGACAACTAAACGCACGCACATGTTTTAGATGACAATAGCCGATCCAATTACTAAGCCACTACCTCACACATGACTCGGCCACATCCTAGATAACACGAATCATGGATCAAAATCTTTCTCGTGCAAGTATAACACCAGCTCTGAACTTCAGAACGCTTATTGAGTTTAGACTAAAATGCTTAAGTGACCAAGACAAGATTAATTTCAATAGAATCTAGTAGGTGAATCAACGACTTTCATTGGAGCAATGGAGCTTGAGGTGTCCCAAGCCATTTGTTATCCAGATGAGCTAAACCAAAATTTTGTAATGCTCCTAAAATTTGGCTATGGTTTGATTTGGCACCAAAATTTAATATTACTCTATAAATTTTATGCGGATCACAAATATGGGGCTGTAGCCAAAATTTTGTAACGCATATTTGGTAGAACTCCAAATTTGGTTTTTCAACTCTTGCTCCTGATTCTCTAAGAATCTACTCCTTTGAGAATTTGGAGCTAGCCGAGGGAGGCATTTGGCAGGAAGTTGGCTTCAAAAACCCAAAAAGAGAGGATTAGAGGCAAAAAGACCATGATAACCCTAGTTTTAATACTTCAATTCTATATGTTTTTCACTCCTATCTATTTGTACAAAAATTTCTCTATAAATTGTCGCATATCACAAATGTTCAAAGCATTTCATACATGATGCTATGGCTATGATTAGCCCAAATGTTAACCTTTCTTATACCGTATCAAAAATGAATCGTACAAAAAATTTGACAAGTGCAATAGGATTAGCTATACCCACAACACTCAGCATTTTGCTTTTAGATTCAAGCATTGGCAAGCTGATAAGCATTTAGCCCTGTACTTTTCAGCTTATGGCTTCTCCCAAACAAACAAGCAAGGCGGCTTTTCCATCGCCATTTTGAAACAGCTTCTTAGGACAGCTTTTTCGAAGCGGTTTATTGGCATATCGGCATTTGATTCGTTCATAAAAGAGCTCGTTTAGGGCCAAAAGCTATCAGTCACAGTCATAAGCCACAGCCGAAAAGAACGCACCCTTTGTATGAACCTGATACTATTTATGGCCTTGCAATATTTGGTCCAGTTCCCATTTATTAGGTTGCTGCAAGCATCAAATGCCTGCAGTATGTTGTTGCTTGTTTCAGGAGACTTCCAACTATAAAGCAAAGAATTTCACATTGAGCATTGCTATGGCATACCATATCACTAGACAGTTTCTCACAAGGGGACACTGCTTCCATTCACTTACAGTTTTAAAAATATGTTTCACAATTATAACTTCAGAAAAATTCTTACACTAACAAGAACCTTGAGACTAATACAAGCTAGGCATAACATAATTCATATAACCATAAACCCTTAGGTTAAATACAAGCTAGGCTTACACATCCTTCATGAAACCACCAAACTAAACACATCCTTCATGAAACCACCAAGCTAACTCTTGCGACCATCAAGCTCAGGGCAATAAAATATATCCTGATTAGTGATAATAAACAACACAACCATGTCAGTTGAAGTAACAACATTACTGAAAATCTTTGCCAACCATGAGACATATATCATGTAAACCGTGCATGGTGTTCTAAAATCGTAATATGTTGATCCTTAAGGAATCAGCAAAAAATTGCAAGAATGAAGAGCCAAATGCCATAAACTTTGTGTTTGCTGCCATCAACCCATTAATTCTGGTAGAGCTTTGTCAGGTAATGATGAATCCATGAACATGTTATATCAATTATCAGTATGCACAAGGAATGAGCTATGCATATGAATTGATGGCACAAAGAGAACAAACTGATTTGTACAGAACTCACGTACAAGTAATAGAAAGCATGAGTAATCACAATAAAAGATGAACTGAATGTGATTGTACTAGGTGCAAGCAATAGGCATAATTAATCATGCATTCATGGAAAAAAATTAACACCAACTACAAGAAATCATTCGTTCTCTCCTAAAAATCCAAGATCTAGGCACCAACTATCCCCTCTTTCCCTCATATAACCACATACTCTCCATCACAGCCAAACCAAAACAAATATAAAACTAAATCTGAGCACAAATATGGGGTTACAGCTGCTGGAATAGCATCGCACGGTAGTAGTCAAGATGATTTCATAGATGAGGCATATATGAAGACGATGGTGATATAATTAGGGTTTGGGGGGTAGTGGCAGCCATGCCTAGACGGGAGGAGGTACTTGGGTGAGGGCCGAGGTCATTAGTCACCGGTGGTCATCACTGTGGTCGCCCAGGGGGTCGTCGTGGTTGCAGAGGGCATCGCCATTGCCACGCTCAGGAGTCATCTCGTGCTCGCCTCGACCAGACACACGGCTGGAGAGCAAATGGTTATGTGCTTAGGGTCAGGGTGGGGAGAGAGTAAGTGTGACATCCCGCGTTTATTAATTAATTGTTGCGTTGTCATTAGCGTTAATAATCGTGATTATCGGAATCAATTTAAAATTTTGATTTTAATTATTCTAATGACTCAATTCATCAGGTAATTACAGTTGTACTGGAATGAAAGTAAACAGAAACTTTATTACAATCATACAGTATTGCATACATTGGGATTGCATTTCAAATTTACATAAGGATTACAGTAGGGAAACATGTTTCTATTACAGAAAGATTAAAATTACATCCATGATCATTTCTTACAACAATTTCATTTGCTATCAACTACTGATACAACATTATTTTATTTATGATCTAATAACCAGATTGTAAGACCGAAAAAGACCGAACAAAAGAGGAATTGAAAATAAGGCAATATAAAATAAGTGTTGCCGTCAGAGCCCTAAGGATTAACTTCGGGCGGGGTAATCCGTTCACGGAGATACCTGACCGTCCGGGGGCCAGTCGGCACCTCTCACAACTATAGGCTCATCACACGGTATATATATATATATATATATATATACAAACCTGTTCTGAACATAGGAATCCAACCAAGGCAAAGACCAGAACAGCACAAAGTATTCCAGCCAAACCCACAACAGAGAAACCACTGTCAAAGCCCTCACCATGCAAATATCCATCACGGTAACCGAGATAGCACCGGGCGGAGCAGCCACGCCCGAGAGGGCACAACAAAGAAGCCTCACGGGCAAGCCATTCACACAAATATCCCACATCGCATACCCTTGGTCAAACCGAGAGAATAGTGCAGAGGGACAAAAGAAAGGTAAGGTAGACTTCCCACCACCACCAATCCCGGACGCAGAAGAGTCCTCACCGAGTGGAGCTGAAGGTCCGGAAGGGAGCACCGACAAGCTGAAGGGAGATGGGGCGTGGCGGCCACGAAGCACCGCAAGCCGGCAACCATCATCCACCACCGCAAGCCAACATCAAGCATCAATCACACCAACCGCCACCACCCCAACCCCAAACCCTAGCATCCCTCACAAGCACCAGTGCAAGTAAACCCCAAAAGCCCAACATCTATGCAATGCCATTATTCCATTCCATCCAACATAGGCTAGCAAGTAGCAACCATAAGCATTCATCCACAATAGAACACATGAACCATAAGCATATCACCGGAAGTAGCAGAGGAGAGAAGAGGGTTACCGTGAGGCGGCGGCTGCGGAGTCACGGCCGAGCCACACGTTCACCGCCGCCATTACTCCGGCGCATGGCGACGGCTCACCGGCGAGGACGGCCACGGTCACCCGCCTCCCAATACCACCCCCTAGGCAAAGAAACCCCACAAGTTAGCAAATCACGGAAGTAAATCACGCAAAGAAATAGGGAAAAAGGAGGAGGAGCATCCGAATGGGCCAGATCTGGCCGGAGATTCCCAAGCGGCGCCGGCCATCCCGGCGGAACGGCAGCGAGGAGGCGTCGGCGGGAGCCGGCGTGAGGGGAGCAGCACCGAGGCGAGGCGCCGAGGCGCGGCGAGAGAGAGGCGGCGCGTGAGGGCCCAACCGGCGACGGCGCTGGGACCCGAAGGCGGGGGAGAGGCGGCGTGAGGAGAAGAGCAAGGAGGCCGAGAGGAGGAGGAAAAAGGAGGGGAGATGGAGAGGCGTCGGCAGAGGAAAAAGGAGGGGGCGTCGGTGGAGTAAAAGAGAGGGAGAGGAGGCGTCGGCAGCAGAGAGAGACCGAGAGCCAGTGGGAACCAAAATTATTAAGGCAGCGATTATAGAACCAATAAGATCAACGATAAAAGATGCTATTAGAGGTATTAGTAAGAAATTAGGCAAGAGATAAATAAACTTCTTGATCAATTGCTATGAAATAGAATAATTGTATGCATGCGCCTGTATATTATTAAATCTAATATTGCAAATCCGCCATTAATTAAAATGATTAGTTAGAATGTAATAATCTGTAATTGCTTATGTCTTGCATATAATTTGTGAACACCACTAAAATGAACTGGGAACCATTATACTCTGTACAAAGGCACAAAAGGAAAAATGAGCGAATCCTGAATGTAATTACTAGAAAAATTATGTTGACCAGAATATTATAAATAATTGAACCGTAGATTAATTTAAGTCTAAATGGCAGGAAAGAGGCTGAATCTACCAAAGGAATCGTACCAGGGTAGTGAGGATATTCAGCATGATAATATAACATCAGGCAAGTATTCTTTGAACAAGTCTTCAGAATAGATTCATTACAAATCAGTATTTTATATTATGCTATTATCATCCTGCATGGAAAAATAAAAGAAGATTTAAATTAATGCGATGATTACAAAAGAATGGAATAGAAGGCAACTGATGGAGCAGTTGGCCATATCAGTCAGTAATAAAACGGTGGGCAGAGGTTGCCAGGGCAGGCGTGAGTGGGAGGCGCGGAACCTCTGCATAAGAATAAAATATAAGGTGTTACCAACTTCATTCATATGAACAGACCGTACCAATTCGTATCAACCAACGTTTCGTTTTCACGAGCAGTCGGTACTCTAGTGAGGTGTTATATTCTCCACAGAGTGATTATTTATGGATAGACCCAAAGGAACCGGTGGAAGACCGGGCGTAAGAACCCACGGGCGGGTTACGCATGGGCGTTATATACGCGAGTCGGTGGGGGAAAGGTTGAATACCCTACCACCAACGGTTACGTCGTTTCGGTGGAGTGCGTGTGAGGTGTTACACCGCTCCGGCTGCGATTGTAAGTAACCGGTGGAGATATAATTATCGAACTAGAGATAATCGTCATCGCACTGCTCGGGCGCCGCTTCAAAGGAATTGCGGATAATCCTATGGTCCAACACGAGCAGTGATGATGGGTAAAGTGATACAAGCTTGCGCAATGCTATTTAAAATCATGAATTCATGCCTGTCTCCGGAAAGGAGAACTACGAAACTTATAGGGTTTTTTTTGTTCATACGGTGTTCATAGATTTGTAAGTAATAAATTGATATTTTGCCACAACTTAAAAACCTATTTCCTAAACGTAATTTGGGAACAAGGTGTTTGGAATATGAAAGATGTTAATTGGGAATTGTATCAAAATCATTCTTGCATTTTGTTATATAAACTTGCTGAGTACTCTGTACTCACCCTTGCTATTACTTTCCTTTGTTTAGAGGATAGCCAGCTAGAGGCGGGCTTTGAGGATGGCTCTCAGAGGAGTATTACTCTCCGGAGAGGGAGATTATTACGAGGATGAGCCGTTTGAGGATTACGCCGCATACGACGATTGGGAGTCGTAGGGACTTGCGTGCGGCTCGGACTCGACCTTTAGGGTATCTGTGTTATTAGTGTATTGTATTTGTACTCTCTCCTGTATAATTAGAACATCTCTGTATAATTAGAAGTCTAGCCACTTTCTATCTGTAATAATTAGAACTGCAGTTGATATGTAATATCTGGCCCTGCGTGGCAAGGTGAATGGATATAAATTTCTATCTCTAATGATTGTTCTGTGCAATACTCTGAATGGCTTATTATTCATTAAAGCAATGTTTTATTGGCTAAAACGAATAATAATCCGTTGACTAGCGTTATTACCCCGTGGTAATAAGGCGGGTCGTCACAGTAAGGGGTAAGTCAGCGGCATTTTACAGGCAATTACCATCAATTTTAACGGTAGTTTTCTTTGAATCAGACAGCTTTCCACGAGAATTCACCCATAAGTTGCTCCACGTGCACTGAAACAACCGAAAAATTTGAAAAATCAATTTGGATTTGAGTTCTCTCTGGGTTTGAGTTTCTCTAGCCTCCCTAATCTATTCCACACTAATCTCAAAGCAAAAACCCCCACTAATCCTTGTCATCACGGTGTTATCACGGTGGGAACGGAGATTTTTTGTGCGGTCACTATTCATGTCCGAAAAATCCCGTCGCCTCGTCCGATTTTTGTCGCCGCCGCCACTCCCCGCGCCTCCTCGCGCCTTCGCGCGCCTGCATGCCTCTGCCAGCTCCCGCCCACTTGTCAGCTGCCGTACCACGCTCTTAAATGCCCACGCATCGCTGTCCACCACCGCCGGTGGTTTCCGCCGCTTCCACGCCGGTTTCGCCGCCGCAGCTCCCGTTTTCTTCACTCCCAAGCCGTCCCGGCCTCTCCCGCGACTTCGAGCGCCTGCCAGCCTGCCCCCGCCCATCATGGCGCCGTACGCCTCGCCCTGACGCCGCTCTAACCCGACCGCCATGCGTGGCAACGCCGACGCCGTTCGCGCGCCCCGCCCCTGCCACTTCGCACTTCTTCCTCTCACGGCCGACAACTGCAGCTCTCTGACACCCTTGACCGCCGCCATCATCACGCCCAACCAGCCCGGACCGCTTTGAGCGCCAATTCACTGCCGCCAGATATTTCCCCTCCTCCTCTTCGGTGAACCGCCATTCTCTGGCTATTTAAGCAACCCCAGCCCTCCATTGGATGCCATCAACCTCCCTGAAGCTCACCAAGCCCCCGCATTCTTCCCCGTTGCCGATAATTCCGAAAAACCCCACATGCGGAGCCCTAATGCAATGTCCTATCCCCGGCCATCTACTTTCCAATTCCCGTCGTCCTTAGCTTCCCCATAGCCCTAGGAACAACCCCCAAGCCTTACCCTAGCTCTTCGGCCCCTCTCCTTCCCCGGCACCGTGAGCCACCCCACTACCCAAAACCGCCACCGTGGCCAGGACAACCTAGACCTCCCGAGCTTCGGCCAAACTCCCTCCAAGCTTCCCCACACCCCAAGTATGCTCTAGCATTGGCCCGATTGCCCTAGGAACCTCTCGGTCACCCCCAAATTCCAAAAATAGCCGTTAAAGAGATGGCCTCGCCGCCGACGAACGCCGCCACCGTCGGCCCTCCCACCAACCAAAATGGACTCACCTTACCCCCACGAACCCAACCCCACCTCCAGGTGCCGTCGCAAAATACCCTAGCACTGCCGCCAACCGCCGCCTCCCTCCTCTGTTCCCAGCGCGCGGTGAGGAAGAAGAACAGTGCGCGCGCACATTGTTCCCCCGACCCCGCCGTCCCGACTCGGTTGAGCCGAGCCCCGTCGCCGCATCGGACGTGCCCGACCGGACCTGCCCGCCCGCGCCCAAGGCGTCCGACCGAGCCCGAAGCGATGCGGTCGAGCCGAGCCGCTTAACCGCGTCGGATCCGAACCCGATGAACAGTGATTGACCCAAAGCCCAAAATGCATATTTATACTCCCCGGATTCGTTTCAAGCCCACCAACCCAAATCCAAGGCCCATTTCCTCATATAGCCCTCCTATAAGCCTAAAATCCCAATTTAATGGAGTTTTTCGGATTTTCTCTATTCTTTTATTTTCTTTATTCCTTGCTCATTCCTTCGGGCATGGAATTAATATTAGTTTACTTGTTTTGCGTTAGCTTCCGGAGTCGAGTTTGCACAGGAGCCGGAAGGAGAAGCGCAAGTCCAGTCCCAGTCCGCGGAAGAATATGAATTAATTGAAATCACCGATCCGCAAGGCAAGTCGCACATATTTTTGAACATATTGATCCTACATTTCCTGAATTATTTATTTACATGTACTTTCATTATGTTATTTTCATACTGTTATTTTATGTACATCAAATGTTTAGAATGACATGATATTAGCTATATCCTACCACCCGAAAAGTCCAGTTTAACTTGATGGCCACATTCACCTTGACAAACCTAGTCACATAAAATATAAGATTCATCTTATCATTGTAGTTAGGCACATCACATGTTTCTACTGTTAAGGTTTATAATGTTGGTCTAGAGTTTTGGAAAGTTGGAAATAGGATAAATGAGGATCGCAGAGATGGATCCGAAGACCTTATCCTAGGGTGGAGGCTGGTTGTGGATCGGTGGCAGTACAGTGTGTACTGAATATGGGTTCGCGTGTGGTTGATGCCTCAGTTAAAATGTAAGGACTAGACCCTTATGCTGAGTAACGGACATAGTAACCGCCCAACTACAAGCGTTGACTTGGTCAAACCTGGCTTAGTAACTGCTCAACTTCAATTGAACCTTTGCAACTGAAAAGGGGGAGACAGAGGGTGAGTCCGTATGGGAGGTGGTTAACCATACAACGGTAGGACTGCGATAAGTCGGACGAGATCCGTGGGGTCATCCGATCTTGTCGAGATTAAACACCTACTGGACGGAGTCTATACAAAGAATTGAGCAGTGAACATCCTTGTTGTCTTAACTCTTTAGCGGGAGTTAAGGGATTTTGTGAGTAAAGCAGGACAGCTTTGCAAAGTCATGACAAATGGTATTCGAATACGCCGCGCTTCCGGTAAACGAAGCTGTGTTTAGTGGGTGAATCCAATAACAAGGCATAAGTAGTTTTGGAATGGTTTGGTAATGTTGAGTAATGATAATCAAGCTTGAGAAACCCCCTTTACTTTAGTGAAGTACGTTTTAAAGATTTCCAAATGGTTCCCAATCTAAAACTGCATCCACATGAAATAATAGACCTTATTTCCCTTCTTGATATTCCATGCATGTAGTTATTGCTGGGCTTCGTGTGACTTGTTGAGTACGGTAGTTGTACTCATATTTGCTAAAAACATAAACAGAAACAACAACTATTGAGGAGGCAGGAGAAGACGAAGAGGTGATCCTGTACGAGGTCGATGAAGCGTGGAATTAGAATCGTTCTTCGCTCAAGTGTGCCTGCGGTTTCTTTTGTGTAATGTAACTAAGGGCAGTTGACCCTACTGTGATACTTGACTTTCGCCTCTATATTGTAATAAAGTCCGCTTTTACTCTTAAGCTTGTGTTGGCAATGTTATACACTCATTGGATGTACTCGCAGTTGAACAGTTCTGAGTAGCTGCGAGGGTTTCATAATACTTCCGAAAACGGAGATGTTACATGCACAGTTTATTTTCAGCTCGAGATCTCGTCTGCCTCGAGAATCTAGTTTTTGCTTGAGAAAATGGGATGCGGAGATGTTCCAAGCCGGGCGAGCGATTGATCGCTCCGATTTTGGTTTGGCCGAGCGCCCTTGAGCCACCACGTGGCAAGGGTTGTTGGCAGCAATAAATGTCTTTTTTTCTGTTTGATTATAGAACATCAAACAATTATATATCTTTTGAACCCGTATCCTCAATAAACAATTGTGTTGCTTGTCACAGATCAATAAAATAAGACCATTTTTACTATATTTTGACGTGAAATACCAGATGATATGTAGGGCTTATTTATTCAGACTTTTAGTTTTAGATTTTAACTTTAGCTTATAAATAGTAATAACTTATAGAGAGATACTCACGTGCGATTTTAGCCGATATAAATAAAGTCGTTGCAGTATATACTATAATCGACTAGTAGACCCCGCTTTAAAAATATACTCAATTTAACAGATAGGTGAAAAATTATTTACTATAAAAAATCAGTTTTTAAAAGTAATGAATAAAAGCATTTGGGTTATTTATTTGGCAAATTTTGGCATGGTTACAACCGAAACACGTTAATTTGTGTCCCAATTTGGCGTTGCCCGTGAATTGTTATGGCCACAGTCCAAACACCATTTTTTGCGCAGGTTTTAGCGGGTCTTGGCATTGCCAAAATTTTGATTTGACGCCAGCTCTTCTCGGTAGCGATGGTGGTGGTTGGGGAGCGGCGATCTTGCTGCATTGAAGACCCCTTCGCTTTGCCTCGCCTGGTAAGGGCAGTCTCAATGGAAGAAACTGACACGATTTTCAATTCACAAGAAATTATCTATAGAAACTATCTTCCACAGTGGAGGTGTCTTCGAGTAATAATTATTTTCTCTTTCTCTCTCCCAACTCTATCTTCTTCCTCCAATGAAAGTGTGCCACGAGCCCCCTAGAAACTGGTGGTTTCTTCCCAATGGCGATTTCATAGTTTCTTGGTGCATTGGGGTGGAGTGAAGACCTGATTTCTTCATGAGGAAACCGTTTCTAGGATTTGTGCTCTCTTTCATCATTAATTACGTTGCCATGTCAGCATTTTACCTACGTGGCAAGTCATTTAATGAGGATAGAAACCATCATCAATACACCATTGGGACTGCCCTAACAACTGTCCAGCCTCCATCCTGCCCAGCATTGATGGCGTTGAAGTCTCGTGGCTTTGTGTTGGTCAGTGCAGCTGGCCGAGAGATGGGGGGCTCTATCTGGCCGCCGGTGGCTGGGGTGGCCGGCCACCGTGGTTGGAGGCGGGCGCTCTCGGGCACTCATCCTTCAAGGCTTGTTTTGGACATATGAAGCTGAACACCGCAGCATTGGTTTGATTTTCACATATTTAATGTTCAGTTTCATATGTAGTTCTAAATGACGATGATTTCCATCGGGGAATTGCGCGCAACAAAGTGTACTGAGAACGCATTCCATGATCCCCTGAGAGGAAAAATAACGCTTACTGAAGTCATATGAACAAGCCCAGCAAGCTAAATCACCGCCGTTTCACCTTACAAGGAGAAATCTGGCCGTAACACTACAGGCTTTGGTTTCAGCTCACTTGCCAATCAAGCAACAAATTAAGTGTAAACTTTATTCCGAGAGAAAACGCACACATCGCAAATAAACGGAGAGAACACTAGAGAATTTCTGAATTTTTCTATTCTCTTATTTGCTCCCCTTTTTCTTTGCTTTTCTTTTAAAATTAGCTACAAGCCTCCTCAGTATATAGGCTAATAATTTCCTACTCATATATGTATTCGGGCTTCAAATTGAACACAATTTCAACTTAAGTTACACACGAAGATGAACTCTACTACGTCTTACTCGAAGATAAGATTATTTCTAACGTTAAGCAATAGCATCCCCGCGCCTGCGCTCGCAGAAAAGAGGCACTGGCCAAGGCAACAACTTATTTTTTCGTCCATTGTTCGCCGCGAACATTTCGATGCAGATTTCCAGAAACCATCACTCCTTGTAGGATCGCAGCTGCTGAATGAACTCATCAATGCACCTCTCATGGCATGCGGTGTCCGCGACAAGCTCTTGTAGCTTCTTGGCATTGGCCGCAAAGACCCTCCTGCCCTCTTCCTCCACCGCAACGGCCCGAACCGCCGCCGCGACGCCGTCTCGGTCAAACGATCCATCCTTTTCGTTTCTTGGTACCTGCACTCCAACCTTTTTCCCCTCCATGAGCCGAGCATTTGGCCCTTGGTCTCCGAAGAATGGCAGCATGATCAGAGGATGCCCGTACTGCATCCCCTCAATGGTTGAACCCCATCCGCAGTGCGTCAGGAACGCGCACACGGCACCATGCGACAGTATCTTGGTCTGGGGAACCAATCCCATGGCCACGAGACCACGGCCATTGGTGCGCTCCTCGAACCCCGGAGGAAGGATGTCCACGTCAAGGACGCCGCTGGGCGTCCTCAGACTCAGAGCCCAGAGGAAGCGCGATCCGGCGAGCTCCAGCCCGAATGCTAACTCGTGCACTAGCTCGGTGCTTAGTGGCGCTTCGCTTCCCAGCGCGACGTAGAGGACGGACTTCGCCGGCTGCCGGTCGAGCCATAACACGAGTGCGTCACCCTGTTCGGCCGTCGCTCCCTCCATCCTCAGGCTGCGGCTGCCCGCGACAGGCGGTGGCAGCAGGCTGACAGGGGCGACCGGCTTGCCAAAGATGTTCGGTAGGAGAGGTACGGATTCAGGCTCGAGCTCGACGCAGCTCCTATGGACGATCATCTTGCACCTCTCATAGGTTAACAAGCAGCGCTGGGCTACCGACATCCCCAGGTCGTCGTGTCCGACCGTGGACACGTGCGGCACACCGAAGAGCACGCTTGTTGCGGCGGAGAAGACGAGGAACATCGCCAACGGCACCTTTCGTTCGTGGGTGGCGGCGGCTGCCAGGTAGTGGAAGGTGTCGATGATGACCCAGTCTGGCTTCTTGCCGCCCTTGGCGGCGCACACGGAGTCAAGGAAGGCGGAAAATGGCACAGCGAGGCCGTCGGAGGCCCTCTGCAAGAGCTCGTGCTTGTCAGGCGGGATGTCGGTGGTGGCCTCAGCTCCCTCGGGGAGGCCTGCCACGCGAGGAAGCGGCAAGGCCACGAAGTCTACGAGCGGTGCCACAGCGGGGCTGACCGGCCGGAGTCGGCTAATGTTGCGCGGCGTGGAGACGAAGGAGACACGGTGGCCGTGGGCCGCCAGGCGCTCCCCGAGCTCGAGGAAGGGGAGCAAGTGGCCGAAGGCGAGCCACGGGAAGACAACGATGTGCAGCGGGGAGGAGTCGGCGTCCATCCGCGAGAAAAGAGAGGGATCAGTAGGACGTATGGCTCACGAGCGGAGAGTGGGTTCTGCCGTGGTCCCAAGTGAAGAGCGCGTTGGTTATATAAAAAGGGCAAACGGCGCGGTCTGAACCACATATCCTAACTACCATCACATCTCCTTCGGAACTTTTTCCTTGGTCCTTCGCTCGGGCACCGCTGACGTGACGCGCCTACTTCCGACGTGGTGCGCCTGGTAGACGAAGAAAATGCAAGCGCCTTGCCTATCGACTTAACGTGATGGGCAGCACACTCAGGAAGAAAGCAAAAAACCGACCTTCTTTTTCCGTGGGGCCCGGTCGTTTTGTTGATGGCTTTCTTCATGCTTTTAATTTATTATTCTTTATTTTTATATTTTTTTATATTTTAGTTTTTTTATTCTTTTGTATTATCAGTGATATACTAACCTGTTTTTTCTATTTTTATTTTTTTAAATTTAATTTCATCAAATAAATCACTTAACTACAGTAAAAAATAAATCAGCTATAGTGAAAAAATTAGTTTCCTCAACGTGAACTCAACGCCAACATAATAAATCCATATTTTTCTCAAGAACCGTAGTACTTTCACTTTTCTTTTTTCCCTCTCTTACATCCTCTGTTTTTTTTATTCAGAGCAAATAATTATTTGTATATGATAAAGACTTTACTTATTTATTATTTAGAAGATATTATAAACTAACTCTAGTATATATAATAAATACTTCCTAAATATAAAACAAACTCTTTAAAAATAAATAGACCTTAGTTATATCACTCACGTCTATCTGGTCGTGAATTTCATTCAATGAAGACACTCCTAGTCCAGTGGTCCTGGACTAGCGACAACCTGATTACAACACAACTTTAGCAGTTAAAAGGCATAAAATCTTAGGGCACTCCCAATGGAGTATTAATGGTAGTTTCTATCTGTTTTAATTATCCTGACAGCTAAGCAATTTGCTGAGGTGGCAATAGAATTAAGAGCAAGTACAACAATGGTCTTATAGCCAAGCTAGTCAGCATTTTTGCTGATGTGAAGGAGAGAAGAGAGGAGAGAGAGGAGAACTTGGCTCTCATGCAAGCAACAAGCTGCACACGGGAGCCTATGCAGTGGTGGGTCCAGATAATAAATATATGTGAGGAGAAGTAGGAAAGAGAATGTGAGACATGGTACCATATAATAATAAAAAAAAATCTTTTGTAGACAAATAGAAGACAAATTATTGTATAACTTGGCTATTATAATTTGACTTATAGCCAAACACTTGACTTTATTATTGGACTTGCTCTAATGCAGAGAGAGATTAGAAAACCGAGAAACGGTTTCTCCCTCACGAACGGAGAAACTACACATAGACACATAGAAATGGCATGCTAGGAGTAAAATAATTGAACGGTGTCTTCTCTGTTGAGATGACAAGAAAAAATTGAAAACGTATCACACCTTCGAAATTGATTAGGATTGTAATATGAAATTTATTATATCATCGTACTGAAAATTTTCGTTTTGAACAAGTCAAATGCTAGGAATTAGACAAAATAGTACGAACATCTGCAAATTTGGAAACTTTTTAGTTAAGAAGGTTGAAGGCTGATGAAGATGAATAAATCTCTAAATACATCTTTAATATTAAATTAAGACCAAGGGACCCCATAGTCATAAACCTCTAGATGTTGCTCCTCGAGTATCCTGGTCAGAGAAACACTGTGCGTGTTGCCCGACCATATGACTGCTCGGAGATTATGTGAACTGGTACCTAGACCTAATTCCTGGATATTCCTTCCGTGCAGTAGATAAAACATGTGTCTTATCCACTCCAAACAACACAACGTTTAGACCCTGAGTCTCTGACAATTATCATGCAGTTGTTTCTCACGTTCATCTCCACTGTCAACAACCGACGATTGGACGTCCTCTCTCTAACAATAACTACCTACTAGACCAGATATGTTGATTCCATAAGGCGCCTTCCCTAATGGATAATTGGTGTATCTTCATAGATATTTAAGGCTGGACGAGCGAAAATAGAAGAACAATCGGATATAATCGAAGACAATTCGGATAAAACAATTAGACAATGCAATTGACATTCTTATTCAATTCAATCTAATTAAGGCTAGTCGTATACCTGGTTAAAGGCACCCTGTAACCAATACATAGCAATAAAGGGCATCCATGCTCATCTTTCTCATGTTATTTTATAAGATTGGCAACTCGATTGTTGATAGCTGATGCCGTCCATGGGGAAAAATGTGTTGAATCCTTGAAGTTTTCCTTCATCCAGCAATCCTCATCCTTCTCTATTCCCTATTGCCATAACTCATGCGATCATGGCAGGAACTTGGGACGAGTAGAGTAGGTTCGACTTAGTAGACTATGTCAACCTCGACATAGACGTATGCATCTGCGCCATGGGACATAATGCCTCATCATCATCATCCTCTATGATTCCAGGCTCACCGCTCACTAAGAATGGCGAGATCGAGTGGATGGAAGAAGACACGTACCCTCGTCAACAACAATCCTAGAGGAATTAGTTGCTCCAACCAGGTCAGAATACCAAAGTATCTCTGCAAACCTGGTGCTTCCAACTGGCAAACCCGGCGATAAGAGTGCAACACCAAGATCCGAGGGTCCGAGTATTCTCAATACAGTCAAGGGCAACCACTATTCGCTGATGGCTCCTACGTATTTTGATAGCCGACCAACACCTGGTCATGGTGATGCGGACCAACTAAGAATTAGTTGATACATAGGGATGGCCTGATTTTCCGATCGATCAAGTTCCTTCTCCTTGGATAGAGTCTTCTCCTTGTCTTGATGCATCAAACAATATTGATAAGAGCAATTTGCACTAGTATGCAAGGCGCACACTAGAAGCAATCCGCCGTACTCCCCAAACCGTGAATTCAGCAAGAAGACACAAATTAGAAGAGATGAACCTTGTAGATTCGATGGGCAATCTCAAGAATCTCCTATTATTGCCTTGCACCAACTCAGCAAACTCCAAACGAGAAAACCTTGCAATCACGCAATCTGTTTGCCACCAAACCATCATGACAATTTTCTTATTTATTTCTACAATGGGGCTAAGGCCCTGGCCTTATATTGGTGCACAATTGTCAGACCCAGATTTAAAATCCGGAATCTACTGTGTTTAGTTGCACTATTCCCTGGATCAGTAGATAGTGCACACAGTTACAGTAATGGACATCAAATTTACATACCATGCGGAAGCATAATTAAAATAATAAACTTACTCATGGGCCGATTAGGCCGAAATTCAGAAAGTTGTAGCAGCGGAAGAACGAAGCACACAGGTGGGACCTTCAGGACATGCCCACAGGCAGCCAACTGGAGGTTCGCGACCTAATTCCTGACATCTTCATCTTTTCTGCCAGCTTGTCCAATCTTGTTGCCGAGGCGAGGTGACTTGATCCTTGATTCTGAATTTTTGTCGCAAAAGCGAGCGTGAGCACTCCGACCCCGTGCTCCGCGAGCCAATACACAGAATGCAAATAAATAGTATGCATGGCATACAAAGGAAAGGCTCGGGTTATTTTATTTGCCAAAAATTTGCTTTTAGCGGCATTATTATTCTTAATTAATCAAAGTTTTATTATTACTACCTAACTCCATACTACAATTACCAAAATCGACTTAATCCACCGAAAATGCACTCTATTTATTGACTGTTGTCTAAAACTCCAAACAGCAAGTATCATCATTTATTTAATCTACCGATCATACTTTGTATTTTGAATTATTAATAATCCAATCCTGTCATTACTATTCATCAGCCCCTTACCTCTGAACTCTAATAATTTTCTAGAATAATTACTTTCAATCCACTGATATCATTTGTATTCAATCCTTTTTTGTCATTGATTCCAACCCATAATCCATCTCATTTTCTTCTATCTATCACTAGCTAATCCTCAAATACACTTCCACCGAAAATTCAATTTACCAAGATTATAATCCATTGATTGTTATGCATCCTCCAATCTTCTCATAAATTCAATTCATCCCTCGAGTACTTGATCACTCCTATTAATTCCCATTATCGCCAATATCTTCCAAGAATTTATATTAATCATTAGTGTAGTAATCCGGCGATTTACCTTTGCACCATAATTCTCCAAAATCGATTCATTACTATATATCCATCAAGAATATCACTAATCAAGAATTATACTCCAATGCTTGTATAATTTCTCCTAATTCCTGAAAATTCGATTGGATCATTTATCATTTAAATCATCTATGTAGCCTATCTATTCAGCTAGACTTTACCCATTTATCTCCCTTAGAACCCACGCTATCATTTCCTATTCAAGATCGACATGAATCCACCAATACCTTCATGTGTACTCTACAAACATTCCTCTCTTTTACTCGCGACCCTGTTTATTCCACCCATATTTTATTTTGTAAGAATAGGAATGCCACTATTTGAAATATAATACATAAAATTTCCTGAGACCTAGCAGTTTTGAGCAAAAACATAATGTTCAAGGAATATTAATATGAATTTCCATACATATGGCATCACACCATATGCCTAATATCACCATAATTTCTCCATACATACGGCATCACACCGTATGACATTTTTCAGGGTTATAGCCGCTTAACTTACCACTGGGACAACACCCTAGACAACTCAAATCAGGGCTTTCCTCTGCCCTTCCACTTTTCCATTCCCATTTTTCAAACATTTTTAAATAGAACTATATCTAGCTAAGTTCCCATGTCTGCCCTTGACCGTGGGCACGACTATTCGAATAGTTTTGACTCTGCAGAGTTTGCACACTTTACCCACAAGAGATAAATCCACCCGTTGCCCCACATGATTCCTTAGCCATGCGGTTGAGTAGACTATCACAGGATTGTTACAATGCATAGTCCTCCTGTGGTTACGCCCGCTAAGGTCTATCTTTCGTAGGATACGACCATCCCTCAGGAAGGGTCCCTCGTGAGCCATCACGGGCAAAGGCGGGGATGTGACCATCCATCCTTTTGCTCGTGGTCATACCTTCACGTAACCACCTTAGAGCCACACAAATTAGTAAACCCTGCCTACACTTTGCCAACTTGTGGTTGTACTGTTTTACACGGGTTGACATGACAAGATTCAGTCCTTAGTGGTATCTGGGCGGTCTACCACTAACCCACTTTTGATCCATTACTACTCAATTTTGTGCTTCCACTGCACCACACGTACACACCTTCGAACCAATCCGCCCAGATAATTAAGCAAGTTGGGGATCTTGGGAGTGTAAAATAATCATATCCAACATATACCAGTCATTACCACCATGACTACCCAACCAAAGTTTCTCATGATTAAAGTGATGCTTGGACATTCTTACTCCCACAAGTATCTAAGCAACACTAAGCATGACATATATTTATAGACTTATTTTCAAAAGGGTTACTATTATAATTTTGTAAGGGCGACAAGGTTCTCATGTTCAAATATTCCAAAGGAGGGGTAATAATAATCAAGTTAGAGAATAGGCATTTAACTAGATTTCTAAAGTAAACATGTATTTGCATATAAAATAACAGCATGCAAGTTGATAATTTAAACCAAAATAATTTGCAAAAATGTAGGTTCAATATGATCAAAATATTGACTCGCCTTGGTCACAGTGGTCGGGTGCTTGATTATCCGGGGCTTCTAGTGCTGCGGCCTCGAGTTCTTCCTCTTGAGCTTCGTAAGCTATTGTAATTGTCTTGTGAAAATTTGGATAAAAGAAAACATCAAATCAACAAAATATCACCAGAAATTCAAATGAACTCTAAAAATTATGATTTTAGTCCCATTGGATAGATCTTGAATTTAGATGAATTTAGAAATTTGTCTCACTCAATTTGGAGTTAAAATGAATAAGTTATAATTATTTGAAGTTCTCAGTTCAATTAATTCCATAAAATATGAAATTTCTGACAGTGGGACCCATATGTCATTTTCTTTTTATTTAATTCTTCTATTTCTATGCTGCTGACAAGTGGGTCCAGGTACTGTTCAATGGGGTCCACTTGTCAGTAGGGTCCTGTGTCGGCGTCTCACTGACCAGCGGGGCCTAGAGGTCGTGGTGCGCTCACTCTTCACAGCCGACAGTGGGGCCCACTGTCGTGAGGATTTTAAAAGAAATCGCTCGACCATGAGCGCGGAGCCGGCTCGACGCGCGCGCGAGCGGGGGGGAAGAGATGCGCGCTGGTAACCAAGTGGCCTACCATATAAGGGGAATAAATCCCTTTGAGCTAGCTCGCGGAGGCGGCCGGGCAGAGGAGGAAGAAGACGGCGGCGCCGGCGGCGAGTGGTGGCCGGAGGGGTCTGGAGGCTGCGTGATATATAAACTCCGCGTGATGGCGATTCTTCTGGGGTAGACGGCCGAGGGTGACGGTGGCCGAGAGGGTCGCGTGTGGCGGCGGTGGCTCGGGAGGCTGTCGACGCCGCGGTGCTCGAGCGACGGAGTCCGGGAAGGAGGGTTGGCTTCACTGTGCTCCGTGAAGCTCTGGGAGCTTGGGATTGCCCGGAGGTGGCCGGGAGCGGCGGCGGCTTGGTCGCCGGAGCCGGGAAGAAGGAGGAGCCGCGGCGATCGGGCGCTACGGCTAACTTTCGGCCAGGGGAGGGAGGAGGGAGGTTTTGCGGCGCCAAAGCAGCTCACGGGAGGGCTTTTTATAGCCGGAAAGAGGGACGCGTGGCGAGGCGATGGCGGTCTCCGCCCTGCTAACGCCGACGAGGGGAGGTGAACCAAATCTTGCCGTGATTTTGCGGGAGAGAGAGAACAGGGGGTGCGCTGAATCTTGCCCACGGGGTGAGAGAGAGAGGGAAGGATTTGCTGCAGATGCGCGAGAGGGAGCTGGCGCGAGCGGCGCGGCCGCGTGGAGAAGAAAGGCCGAGGAGGAAGAAGGCGCTCGGGAGGGGCCACCGGACAGAGGGAGAAGCGTGAGAGAGGCGGGGCTGCTGTCAGCGGGGAGAGGCGCGGGTGCGGACGCGGTCCACCGGTCAAAGGGACGAGCGGGAGAGCGGCCGGGCCCGCCGCGAGAGAGAGCGTAAGCGGGGCGCGGGCCCGTGTGGCGGCGGGCGGGCGAGCTGCTGCGCGCAGGCGGCTGGGCCGCGATGGAGGGGTGGTGGCGACGTGTCACACATCGGGCCGGCCAGGTGTCGGCCCGAGAGGAGAAGGAGGAGGATTTTTATTTTTATTTTTCAAGATTTTTAGAAATGCGTAGTTAATTGAATAAATCTCAGAAAAACATGAAATTACTTCCAAAAATTTTAGGAAAATTCACAGAAGCTCATGAGGACCTTCTGGCTTTAATAAAAATATTTTCAACCATTTTTGGTATTTAATTTATTTACTTCCCTTGTTACTCATGTCATTATTAAGAATAAGATTTTTATATTTTAGGCTTATTTCTCTCCCCTTTATTTTCTGGATCATCTTTTCAGATTCTTTATTTGATGTGTATGTTTTATCATTTTATGTGTGGATCTCTTCCTTCTCTTTACTTTTGAAATTCCTTTATATTTACAAAAAGCCAATAAACTCCAAATTCAAATGTAAAGCAAATAAAATAATCCAAAAACTTCATAATTTAATATTTATATTTTCCAGGATGTTACAGGTTCCAAACGGAT
This sequence comes from Dendrocalamus sinicus, assembly GCA_036346575.1. Taxonomy (NCBI): domain Eukaryota; kingdom Viridiplantae; phylum Streptophyta; class Magnoliopsida; order Poales; family Poaceae; genus Dendrocalamus; species Dendrocalamus sinicus. The sequence goes on from CM070648.1 coordinate 10,270,619, forward strand.
TTGGAAGCCCCTTGAACAAGAAAAGAAAACATATATACAAATTTGAATTCAGTTCGGATTCGGTTCGGGACAGACAGGAAGTCCAACACTAAAAAGCCCATAACTTCACAAACGGAGTCCGATTTGGGCGTTCTTGGACTCGTTGGAAAGATATTTCGAAGCTCCATACAATGGATGAGGTGCCAGCTAGAGAATCCTCATGGTCATATCACAAATTGAGAGAGAATTCAGAGGTAGCAGTTTAGGTATTTCCTTTTTAGTTCGTATTGGAGTTTATTTCGGCCTTAGGCCAAGTTGTGCATAAATTTTAGTCAAGGCCGTGCATTGTGCACCAATATAAGGCCAGAGCCTTAGCTCCATTGTAACTTATGCTATAATATGATAAGTTTTTAGACTCGTGAAATAAAGAAGAAAATCGCCATGATGGTTGGTGGCGGCCAGATTGCGTGATTGCAAGGTTTTCTCGTTTGGAGTTTGCTGAGTTGGTGCAAGGCAAGAATAGGAGATTCTTGAGATTGCCCATCGAATCTACAAGGTTCATCTCTTCTAATTTGTGTCTTCTTGCTGAATTCACGGTTTGGGAAGTACGACGGATTACTTCTAGTGTACGCCTTGCATACTAGTGCAAATTGCCCTTATCAATATTGTTTGCTGCATCAAGACAAGGAGAAGACTTATCCAAGGAGAAGGAACCTCGCTGATTGTACTGAGAAAGATCGGGCCATCCTTACGTATTAACTAATCCTTAGTTGGTCCGCATCATCGTAGTATCAGAGCGTGGTTGATCACGATGATGCGAGGTTGCTGAATTTTTCTTAGTGGCTGGTTCTATGAAGACTAAACATGGCGAGGTGCGACATAATCATGCCGAGCCAATTGGGAAGGTGCCCCAATATGCAGCGTCTTTGCTGCCCAAGGTACGAATTGGATTTGAAGCGACACGTGACTACTTCTTGAGTTGTCACCGGAAGATTGAAGGCAAGGTTGATGATTTGGGGGCGCGAATTGATGCTTTGACGGAGGCGATACGCAACCAGCCACCACAATTTCAGCATGCTGAACGGGGACCTTAATATCCCGAACGGCGTGTACCATACGAAGACGACGAAGACGAGGAGGTTTTTGATGGTGCAGCAGGCTTTGCTCTACAACCGCGCCGTGCTCAGGACTACCGTGGTGCTGATCATGGTTGGGACATGCGTGGCAGAGGTGCTGCCCGTGGTGGAGGTATGCGTGATGGTGTTGGGTTTGCTCAGCGTGTTGCCGTGGATGATGGAATTGGGCGAATAAAAATTTCTATCCCATCATTTAATGGTAAAGCTGAACCGGAGGAGTACTTGGAGTGGGAGATGCGTGTCGAACAAATTTTTGACAGCCATCACTATACTGAGGATAAGAAGATTCGTTTGGCGACAATTGAGTTCACAGGATATGCTCTTATTTGGTAGAATCAATTGTGTCGTGTAGGAGCTCGTCCGGATACTTGGGTACAATTGAAGAATATTTTGAGGCGGCGTTTTGTCCCAGCACACTACACTAGGACCTTGTACAACCGGCTACAACAACTACACCAAGGTAATTCTAGTGTTGATGAGTATTATAAAGAGATGGAGATGTTGATAATCTGTACAGAAACAGAGGAGCATGATGAGGCTACTATGGCACGTTTCTTTAATGAGTTGAATGAGGATGTGCAAGATAGGGTGGAGATGGTCCATTACCACAACATCCAAGACTTGGTGCATCAAGCTGAACGTGCTGAACAACAATTGAAGCGCAAACAAGCCAAGGGTGGACACGCCAACACTCAAACAAACCCATGGAGGTGACTATCACGGCAAGGCGATGATGTTGGTTCACACTCCAAGGTGGCGACATCAAGTCGTTCAAATGGGGCTCTTTCAAAGGAGACAAGCAACAGAGGTAAAGAAATAACCAAATCTGATTCTAGCACGTTCTCCACCGCTAGAACAAGTCAAATTGAGTGCTTCAAGTGTAAGGGCAGGTGTCACATGATGAGGGATTGCCCAAATGCAAGGAAGGTGTTACTCACACATGAGGGATATGCCACGGAGGGCGAAAGTGAGGAATCTGAACATGACGATGAGAAATTCAATGATTCTCCACAAGAAGTTGTGTATTGTGATCCTGGGGTTGGTCCAACTTTGATGACTCATAAGGTGGATGGTAACAATAAGCTAATTGTTGAGAAGAGGCAGCGACGTGGTGTTTTTTAAACCCAATGCATGATCAAAGGCAAACGGTGTAAGCTTATAATCGATGGTGGAAGGTACAACAATGTGATTAGCAAGGACGTGGTTGATGCACTCTCATTAACCACATGGCGTCATCCTAAGCCATACTATATACAATGGCTTCACAATGTTGGTAGGCTAAAAGTTACTCATAAAGTTCGCGTGCCGTTTTCAATTGATGGATATGAAGACAAGGTGGAGTGTGACGTCGTGACTATGCACATGTATCACATCATGTTAGGGCATCTGTGGCAGTTTGATCGCAATGTTACACACCAAGGGAGAGCCAATCGCTTCACTTTTATGCATAAAGGTGTATTTCAATCTTTGCTGCCTAAGAGAGATGAGGAGATTATTTCTGACATTGCCATCAAGGGCAAGGAGCTTGTGAAGATTACCATGAAATCGAGGACGGTTTCGCTTGCAGGGGGAGGGGATGATGTGGCCAAGAGTATGAATGATACATTGATTTGTGCTTTATTTATGCAATCTGAAGTTACAAGGTTTAGTAGTGTTGAATTGTGCAAGGAGAAAGAAGCTATCGGTTATGGGAGAGAGAAGAATATCCTAGTTCGTGCGGATGCTTATATAATTCCTCCTTTGCGCAGTGCAAACAAGACAACAATGCATAGAATTAGAGGTGTGGATGGAGAAGAAAGAAAGTTAGTTTGGCTAAAGAGAAAGGCACAAGATCAATCAAGTTCTCATGATTGCAGTTCTGTCCACAAAGTTCATGAAGTTCTCAATGCCAATTCTGAGATTTCTAATGCACACAAAATACATAATTGGAAAGCTAATGAAGTCTACTTTCCAACGAATCAAACGACGCTTGATTGGAGCTTCCTACACAAAGCTATGACAACGTTATTGCATGCTGCATGAGCTGTCCGGAGAGACGCGCGAGACCTGCCAAACATAAAGAGTCCGAGTATTGCAATGCAAGTAAGAGTGAAATCCGACCACACCATGGTTTTCCAAAGGTTGAGAAGGATTCCTTTTCAGGTTCCAAACGGATTTGGAAGCCCCTTGAATAAGAAAAGAAAACATATACAAATTTGAATTCAGTTCGGATTCGGTTCGGGACAGACAGGAAGTCCAACACTAAAACGCCCATAACTTTCACAAACGGAGTCCGATTTGGGCGTTCTTGGACTTGTTGGAAAGATATTTTGAAGCCCCATATAATGGATGAGGTGCCAGCCATAGAATCCTCATGATCATGTCGCAAATTGAGAGAGAATTCAGAGGTAGCAGTTTAGGTATTTCCTTTTTAGTTCGTATTGGAGTTTGTTTCGGCCTTAGGCCAAGTTGTGCATTAGTTTTAGTTAAGGCCGTGCATTGTTGTAACATCCTGGAAAATATAAATATTAAATTATGAAGTTTTTGGATTATTTTATTTGCTTTACATTTGAATTTGGAGTTTATTGGCTTTTTGTAAATATAAAGGAATTTCAAAAGTAAAGAGAAGGAAGAGATCCACACATAAAATGATAAAACATACACATCAAATAAAGAATCTGAAAAGATGATCCAGAAAATAAAGGGGAGAGAAATAAGCCTAAAATATAAAAATCTTATTCTTAATAATGACATGAGTAACAAGGGAAGTAAATAAATTAAATACCAAAAATGGTTGAAAATATTTTTATTAAAGCCAGAAGGTCCTCATGAGCTTCTGTGAATTTTCCTAAAATTGTTGGAAGTAATTTCATGTTTTTCTGAGATTTATTCAATTAACTGCGCATTTCTGAAAATCTTGAAAAATAAAAATAAAAATCCTCCTCCTTCTCCTCTCGGGCCGACACCTGGCCGGCCCGATGTGCGACACGTCACCACCACCCCTCCATCGCGCGGCGGCCCGCGGCGCAGCGCGTCCCGCTCGCCTCGCCACGCGGGCCGCGCCGCCACGCCTCTCTCTGCGAGCGGGCCCGGCTCGCTCTCCCGCTCGTCCCTTTGACCGGTGGACCGCGTCCGCACCCGCACCTCTCCCCGCTGACAGCAGCCCCGCCTCTCTCGCGCTTCTCCCTCTGTCCGGTGGCCCCTCCCGAGCGCCTTCTTCCTCCTCGGCCTTTCTTCTCCACGCGGCCGCGCCGCTCGCGCCAGCTCCCTCTCGCGCATCCGCAGCAAATCCTTCCCTCTCTCTCTCTCTCTCTCACCCCGTGGGCAAGATTCAGCGCACCCCCTGTTCTCTCTCTCCCGCAAAATCACGGCAAGATTTGGTTCACCTCCCCTCGTCGGCGTGAGCAGGGCGGAGACCGCCATCGCCTTGCCACGCGCCCCACTTTCCGGCTATAAAAAGCCCTCCCGTGAGCTGCTTTGGCGCCGCAAAACCTCCCTCCTCCCTCCCCTGGCCGAAAGTTAGCCGTAGCGCCCCGAATCGCCGCCGGCTCCCTCCTTCTTCCCCAGCTCCGGCGACCAAGCCGCCGCCGCTCCCGGCCACCTCCGGGCAATCCCAAGCTCCCAGAGCTTCACGGGAGCGCGGTGAAGCCAACCCCCTCCTTCCCCGGGACTCCCGTCGCCTGAGCACCGCCGGCGTCGACAGCCTCCCCGAGCCACCGCCGTCACACGCCGCCAGCCCTCTCCGGCCACCGTCACCCTCGGCCGTCTACCCCAGAAGAATCGCCATCACGCGGAGTTTATATATCACGCAGCCTCCAGACCCCTCCGGCCACCACTCGCCGCCGGCGCCGCCGTCTTCTTCCTCCTCTGCCCGGCCGCCTCCGCGAGCTAGCTCAAAGGGATTTATTCCCCTTATATGGTAGGCCACTTGGTTACCAGCGCGCATCTCTTCCTCCTCCCGCTCCCGCGGCGCGCGTTCGAGCCCCCGGCTCCGCGCCTGCGGTCGAGCGATTTCTTTTAAAATCGCCGCTGACAGGTGGGCCCCACCTGTCGGCCTGTGTAGCGGAGCAGCCCGCTGACCTCTAGGCCCCGCTGGTCAGTGAGACGCCGACACAGGACCCTACTGACAAGTGGACCCCATTGAACAGTACCTGGACCCACTTGTCAGCAGCACAGCAATAGAAGAATTAAACAAAAAGAAAATGACATATGGGTCCCACTGTCAGAAATTTCATATTTTATGGAATTAATTGAACTGAGAACTTCAAATAATCATAACTTATTCATTTTAACTCCAAATTGAGTGAGACAAATTTCTAAATTCATCTAAATTCAAGATCTATCCAATGGGACTAAAATCATAATTTTTAGAGTTCATTTGAATTTCTGGTGATATTTTGTTGATTTGATGTTTTCTTTTTATCCAAATTTTCGCGCACAATTACAATAGCTTACGAAGCTCAAGAGGAAGAACTCGAGGCCGCAGTACTAGAAGCCCCGGATAATCAAGCACCTGACCACTGTGACCAAGGCGAGTCAATATTTTGATCATATTGAACCTACATTTTTGCAAATTATTTTGGTTTAAATTATCAACTTGCATGCTGTTATTTTATATGCAAATACATGTTTACTTTAGAAATCTAGTTAAATGCCTATTCTCTAACTTGATTATTATTACCCCTCCTTTGGAATATTTGAACATGAGAACCTTGTCGCCCTTACAAAATTATAATAGTAACCCTTTCGAAAATAAGTCTATAAATATATGTCATGCTTAGTGTTGCTTAGATACTTGTGGGAGTAAGAATGTCCAAGCATCACTTTAATCATGAGAAACTTTGGTTGGGCAGTCATGGTGGTAATGACTGGTATATGTTGGATATGATTATTTTACACTCCCAAGATCCCCAACTTGCTTAATTATCTGGGCGGATTGGTTCGAAGGTGTGTACGTGTGGTGCAGTGGAAGCACAAAATTGAGTAGTAATGGATCAAAAGTGGGTTAGTGGTAGACCGCCCAGATACCACTAAGGACTGAATCTTGTCATGTCAACCCGTGTAAAACAGTACAACCACAAGCTGGCAAAGTGTAGGCAGGGTTTACTAATTTGTGTGGCTCTAAGGTGGTTACGTGAAGGTATGACCACGAGCAAAGGGATGGATGGTCGCATCCCGCCTTTGCCCGTGATGGCTCACGAGGACCCTTCCCGAGGATGGTCGATCTCACGGAAGATAGACCTTAGCGGGCGTAACCACGAGGACTATGCATTGTAACAATCTGTGATAGTCTACTCAACCGCATGGCTAAGGAATCATGTGGGGCAACAGTGGATTTATCTCTTGTGGGTAAAGTGTGCAAACTCTGCAGAGTCAAAACTATTCGAATAGCCGTGCCCACGGTCAAGGGCAGACATGGGAACTTAGCTAGATATAGTTCTATTTAAAAATGTTTGAAAAATGGGAATGGAAAAGTGGAAGGGCAGAGGAAAGCCCTGATTTGAGTTGTCCTGGGTGTCGTCCCAGTGGTAAGTTAAGCGGCTATAACGCTGAAAAATGTCATACGGTGTGATGCCGTATGTATGGAGAAATTATGGTGATATTAGGCATATGGTGTGATGCCATATGTATGGAAATTCATATTAATATTCCTTGAACATTATGTTTTTGCTCAAAACTGCTAGGTCTCAGGAAATTTTATGTATTATATTTCAAATAGTGGCATTCCTATTCTTACAAAATAAAATATGGGTGGAATAAACAGGGTCGCGAGTAAAAGAGAGGAATGTTTGTAGAGTACACACGAAGGTATTGGTGGATTCATGTCGATCTTGAATAGGAAATGATAGCGTGGGTTCTAAGGGAGATAAATGGGTAAAGTCTAGCTGAATAGATAGGCTACATAGATGATTTAAATGATAAATGATCCAATCGAATTTTCAGGAATTAGGAGAAATAATACAAGCATTGGAGTATAATTCTTGATTAGTGATATTTTTGATGGATATATAGTAATGAATCGATTTTGGAGAATTATGGGGTGCAAAGGTAAATCGCCGGATTACTACACTAATGATTAATATAAATTCTTGGAAGATATTGGCGATAATGGGAATTAATAGGAGTGATCAAGTACTCGAGGGATGAATTGAATTTATGAGAAGATTGGAGGATGCATAACAATCAATGGATTATAATCTTGGTAAATTGAATTTTCGGTGGAAGTGTATTTGAGGATTAGCTAGTGATAGATAGAAGAAAATGAGATGGATTATGGGTTGGAATCAATGACAAAAAAGGATTGAATACAAATGATATCAGTGGTTTGAAAGTAATTATTCTAGAAAATTATTAGAGTTCAGAGGTAAGGGGCTGATGAATAGTAATGACAGGATTGGATTATTAATAATTCAAAATACAAAGTATGATCGGTAGATTAAATAAATGATGATACTTGCTGTTTGGAGTTTTAGACAACAGTCAATAAATAGAGTGCATTTTCGGTGGATTAAGTCGATTTTGGTAATTGTAGTATGGAGTTAGGTAGTAATAATAAAACTTTGATTAATTAAGAATAATAATGCCGCTAAAAGCAAATTTTTGGCAAATAAAATAACCCGAGCCTTTCCTTTGTATGCCATGCATACTATTTATTTGCATTCTGTGTATTGGCTCGCGGAGCACGGGGTCGGAGTGCTCACGCTCGCTTTTGCGACAAAAATTCAGAATCAAGGATCAAGTCACCTCGCCTCGGTAACAAGATTGGACAAGCTGGCAGAAAAGATGAAGATGTCAGGAATTAGGTCGCGAACCTCCAGTTGGCTGCCTGTGGGCATGTCCTGAAGGTCCCACCTGTGTGCTTCGTTCTTCCGCTGCTGCAACTTTCTGAATTTCGGCCTAATCGGCCCATGAGTAAGTTTATTATTTTAATTATGCTTCCGCATGGTATGTAAATTTGATGTCCATTACTGTAACTGTGTGCACTATCTACTGATCCAGGGAATAGTGCAACTAAACACAGTAGATTCCGGATTTTAAAATCTGGGTCTGACAATTGTGCACCAATATAAGGCCAGGGCCTTAGCCCCATTGTAACGTAGGCTATAATATGATAAGTTTTTAGACTCATGAAATAAAGAAGAAAATCGTCATGATGGTTGGTGGCAAACAGATTGCGTGATTGCAAGGTTTTCTCGTTTGGAGTTTGCTGAGTTGGTGCAAGGCAATAATAGGAGATTCTTGAGATTGCCCATCGAATCTACAAGGTTCATCTCTTCTAATTTGTGTCTTCTTGCTGAATTCACGGTTTGGGGAGTACGGTGGATTGCTTCTAGTGTGCGCCTTGCATACTAGTGCAAATTGCTCTTATCAATATTGTTTGATGCATCAAGACAAGGAGAAGACTCTATCCAAGGAGAAGGAACTTCACTGATCGTACCGGGAAAATCAGGCCATCCCTATGTATCAACTAATTCTTAGTTGGTCCGCATCACCATGACCTGGTGTTGGTCGGCTATCAAAATACGTAGGAGCCATCAGCGAATAGTGGTTGCCCTTGACTGTATTGAGAATACTCGGACCCTCGGATCTTGGTGTTGCACTCTTATCGCCGGGTTTGCCAGTTGGAAGCACCAGGTTTGCAGAGATACTTTGGTATTCTGACCTGGTTGGAGCAACTAATTCCTCTAGGATTGTTGTTGACGAGGGTACATGGTGTCGATGAAGTTACCCCCGACAGAAAGTCATGTGAAGATGATAGCGCTCAACATCCGATAATCCATAAGATCAGGCTGAGTCCACCACAAAGCCTACTAGAGGTGGTAATTTCCAATCATTCCCCATCATGGAGGCTTCTTACCGAAGCAGTGGATAAGAAAAATTTCTCGACTGGAAAAAGAAGGCCATCGACTGGATAGAGAAAATTTCTCGACTTGGCCTAGATAAGAAAAAAAGAATCACAAGCCAAATGCTAAACAAGTCGTCGTGATTCCAGATAATTACAATAAGGGCAAGAAGGAGTATTCCAATTGAAACAAAGCAAAAGCTTCGACCGATGAATCCAGGAAGAATAAGAAGTGGTGTCCACTCCACCAAGTGGCAGGGCATGATCTACGCAACTATTACGCTTGATAGAAGAAGTTGGAAGACTATTATTTGGGTAAGGATTCTTTCTCTTCCATTCAGGAGGTCAGAGAACCAAGCTTCAAGAAGATCAGGATGGTGACGAAGAGATGGACTATTAGGAGCCACAGAACACCATCGACATGAGCTTCGATGAGTCTTCGTCCTACTAGTCTAGACGTCATTTGAAGACTACAGAGTAGGAAGCCAAACTTATCAAATATTCGATCGATGTCAAACCTTCCAGGTGGCCGGAAACAACCATCTCCTTTAGCTGAAGAGACTGCCCTATTCCATCAACTCGACTAGGTACGTTCCCTATTGTTGTAGAACCTACCATAAATAATTACAAAGTTAATCGAGTTTTAGTAGATGGTGGTAGTTCTCTCAATATTTTATTTACATGAGCTTTAGAAGAAATACAAGTTCTCAAGTTAAAAGTAAAGCCCGTGAAGTATGCCTTTCATAGCATAATCCTAAGATCTACTGTCAAAACCGATAGGACAAGTCTCCCTACCACTTATGTTCGGAAGTCCAGATAACTTCTGAATAGAAAGAATCTCGTTTGATGTGGTAGACTTTGAAACCACATGCAACAGGATTCTTGGTCGACCGACATTGGCTAAATTCCTAATGACCACACATTACGGCTTTCAGTGTCTTAAGATGCTAGACCAAAAGAGGTCATAACGGTTCAAGGGGATAGAAAATGGCATATACATGTGATTGTAAATCGCAAAAACTAGTTGATGAACTTCTAACTAGAAATGCTAACCCACCTCTGTGTAGGCCAAGTACTCAAGACCAAAGGTGGACCCAAAACCCTCCGACCAGATCAAGAAGATTCCACTCCATAAGGATAATTCTCCAAAAAAAACTTCAAAGCATCGTTTGACTCAAAAATACTAGTGCCACAAAGAAGATACTGATTGAGGTAGGACTCGACCCTAAATAGGAAGAGTCGCTCATCTCCTTCATCTGAGCAAACTCGGATGTATTCGTAGGACATGCATCTAACATTCCTAGTCCCTAGGGAGGTGAATGGGCATAGGCTAGCACTTCGGCCTGACAAAATACCAGTCAAGCAAAAACTAAGGTGCTTTGCACCCGACCGGAAGGAAGTAATCTAGTGAAAGATTGACAAGCTTCTCAAAGCTAGATTTATTCATAGGGTCAACCACCCAGAGTGGCTAGCCAATCTTGTAATGATTAAGAAAACTAATGAGAAATGGTGAATATATATCAATTTCATAGATCTTAATAAAGCTTTTTTGAAGGATGATTTCACAGATGCTTAAGGATGGTGTCATTGAATCTGGTCGACTAGTCTTTGATCAATCGGTCCTTCGCTTTGCATACTTCTTCAATCCTCAAAATGATAGCATCCTTCACCTTCACTTGTTTCTCAAAATCTTCGACTTATGTTGACCATGACAACGAAAGAGATAAGATAAAACAAGAAGTTAGAGGCAATAAAGGAAAAATTAGGAAATGACTTATTCTCAATTAAAGACTCTTCTCCTCAAGGGTCTTGAGAAGTTGTTCGATCTCTGTCAAGGTTGACCCGAGTAGTGCACTCTCCTTCTTAAGGGTATCCTCGAGCACCTTAACAGTGCTTCCTGACTGTTGTAGGGGTGGCCCCCACCTAAACCCAGCAGGCCTGGTAGAAGGGTATAAGGCTCAGAACAGTCCATGTGTAATGACATAAGTGCCCCTAGAGGGGATACTCAAGTGTAAGGGTATAGTTGTAAAAACACTCCCCATGTATATATATGGAATACAGGCCATGGGGAAGGCCAGGCCATTACAATCACTCACTCCCAACTCTCCACTACCATCTCTCCCTCTGTTTGGTCTGTAGCCACAACAGTTGGCGCCGTCCATGGGGAGGACGGGAGTAAGCCCGAAGTTCAAAGGAGGATGGCACCGAAAAAGGCTTCGTCGACGGCGGCGAAGGGAAAGAAGACGGCGGAGGCGGAGCGTCGCGTGAGTACCGAGCCGGCACGGTATCGCGCGACACGGGTGGCGGCAGCGCGCGGCGGCGAAGACGCAACGCCGGAGCTGCGATGGCCGACCCGCCACCGCATGCGACAACCAACCCCGCCACCGGAGCTGCGATGACCGACCCCGCCACTGGTGCTGCGATGACCGACCCCGCCGCTGGAGCTGCGATGACCGACCCCGCCACTGGAGCTGCGGCGACCGACCCCGCCACCGCCGTTACCGACAGTTCGGGAGCCCGCGAGGTGATCGTACCCGCGCCGATTCGTCCGCTGGGCACACCGACGGCCCCGCCAGCGCAGGCGGTGGAAAGCACCCTGCTGGCGGCCCTCAGGGCGTTTCAGCAGGAGCTAGGCGACCTTCGTGGGGCCATCCGAGACATACAAGAGGCTCGGAGCCAGCAGGCCGCGCCAGAGCCCACGCCGGAAAGGGCGGACAGCCGCGACGCCCCCACTTCCAGCCGTGTCCTGCTACGACGCGTCGATCCGGAGTCCCCGCTTTCGGCAGGACTACAGAAGGCGGCGTGGCCCGAAGACTTCAAGTTCCCCAGTGTCATCGAGCCCTATAAAGGCGACACGGACCCTCGTGAGTTCGTGCGGGTATACGAAACCGCAATCGAGGCCGCGGGCGGAGATGACACCGCAAAGGCGAAAGGACTCCCCCTCACGTTGCAAGGAGTGGCGCTCTCCTGGTTTTTTACCATAGAGCCAAACTCCATCTACGCGTGGGAGCAACTCCGAGACCGCCTTCACAACAACTTTCAAGGAAACTTTGTTGGGCAAGTCGATGCGGACCAGCTCTTTGCTGTGAAGCAGAAGCCTTCGGAGAAGCTCCGAGACTACTTCAAGCGCTTCGCAAAGATACGATGTCAAGTCAAGGACGTCAACGAGACAACTGTCGTCAACGCAGCCATACAAGGCCTTCGCCCGGGCCCGATGGCCGAGTATAACGCCCGCAAGCCCATCAAGACGGTCGCCAAGCTCTTCGATAAGATGGAAGGGTATGCGCGGGCCGAGAAAGATGCGCGAAGACGCAACACCCCTGCTCCCGACCTCGCCGAGGCCACCCCCGGAAGCAACGGCCCCGGGGAACAAGAAGGTTCACCAGGGGACAGGCGCAAGCCCCGGCGCCACCAGCGCAGACCACGCAGGGTCCGCCATGTCCTTGGTATCGGAAACACCCCTCGGGGGCCTGCCCTCATACCGTGGGAAGGGGGATGCAAAGGCGGACCAGATCGTGGCGGGCGATCTCGCGCGGAGCAAGAGCTTCGGGACTATGGCAAGTGGTGCGAGGTACATGGTTACGGCGACCACTACAAGAAGGCGTGCGCCGCGGTCATGGAACTGCGACGGGGGATGGCCGAGTCTTGGTCCTCCTCTTCTCGGCCCCTTGCCGAAGTCCATGAGCAGCATCCAAGAGGTGGTCCCCTGCAAGCCTCCGACAGGGAAGGCACACGGCACCGCACTGTCAGCGTCATCACCGGAGGTTCCCTGTCAGGGGCCCCCGTGGAACGGTCACTGTCGTGGGTGCCGCCCAGCAACATCACCTTCACCTCGAACGATGCCAGGGGTGTGGAGTTCCCCCACCAAGACCCTCTAATTATCCAGGCTCACATCGCAGGCCATGACGTCAGGCACGTCCTCGTCGATGGGGGAAGCTCCGCGAATATTCTCTTCGCAGGGGCCCTCGAGCGTATGGGAATCCCCCGAAGCCGCCTGGAGCAGTCAGGAGCTCCACTTCAAGGCTTCGGAGGCCAACAGCTCGAGGCCATAGGGCACGTGTCCCTTCCAGTCACGTTTCGCCAGGGGAGCAACACCCGAAGTGCACACGTCATCTTCGACGCCGTAGATATCCCGCACCCCTGCAACGTCATATTGGGACGGCCCGCCATCAATTCCCTGGAAGCAATCCCGCACCACGCCTTCCTATGCATGAAGCTCCCGGGCCCGGAGGGCGTGATCACTGTCTTCGGCGACCAGGACCTCGCCAGGCGCGTCGAAATCAGCAGCCGAAACTTGCACCGCCCGGTGCATGCCCTCTCGAGTGCGCCCGGTGACACGCCCTCTGCTCCGGGATGGACACCTAAGCCTCGGCCCGAAGGCGGGGTCAAAAAGGTGCCGCTCCAGGCGAAGGGGCAGTGTGTGTCCAACGACGAGGGGCTCCCTGCGGAGGTTGAGAGAGATCTACTCCGAGTGCTCCGGGACAACGTCGACATTTTTGCATGGTCACCGGAGGACATCAAGGGCGTAGACCGCGCAGTAATCGAGCACCGCCTGGCGGTCTGCCCTGACGCCAAGCCGGTCAAGCAGAAGCTTCGCCGTATGTCCCTGGATCGGCAGCAGGCGGCCAAGGTGGAGGTGGAGAAGCTTCTCCAGGCAGGGGTCATTCGCGAGGTCTATCACCCAGAGTGGCTCGCCAACCCCGTGCTGGTCAAAAAGGCCAGTGGGGCTTGGCGTATGTGCATCGACTTCACCACACTCAACAAGGCGTGCCCTAAGGACGATTACCCCTTGCCACGCATCGACCAATTGGTCGATGCTACCGCCGGGTGCGAGCTAATGAGTTTCCTCGACGCCTACTCCGGTTATCATCAGGTATACATGGCCGAGGATGACGAGGACAAGACCAGTTTCATCACACCAGTTGGGACCTTCTGCTTCGTCAGGATGCCCTTCGGCTTGAAGAACGCAGGTGCTACCTTTACCCGCCTAGTCGCACTTGCCCTCGCCGCTCAGCCGGGGAGGAACGTCGAAGCCTACGTCGACGACGTCGTAGTCAAGACCCGGCAGCTCGCTTTGCACGGCCAGAACCTCCAGGAGACCTTCGATAACCTCAGGAAGGCTGGCATCAAGCTCAACCCCGACAAGTGCGTCTTCGGCGTCCAAACGGGCAAGCTACTGGGCTTCCTCGTGTCCGGACGGGGTATCCTGGCAAATCCCAACAAAGTTGAGGCTATCTTGGGCATGGAGCCCCCAAGACAACGAGGGAGGTCCAGAGGCTGGCGGGCCGCATGGCAGCCCTAAGCCGCTTCCTATCTAGGGCGGCGGAGCGGGGTTTGCCATTCTTCAAGACACTTCGCGGGTGTGATGGATTTCGTTGGGAAAGCGATTGTGCAGAGGCCTTCAACGAGCTCAAGAAACACCTAGCGAGCCTCCCACTCTGTCGCCCAAAGACCGAGGCTCCTCTTGCTATATCGGCGCGTCGATTCTGGTGGCCGATGCCGTCCTCGTCCTAGAGGAAGGCGCCATGCAACGGCCCGTATACTTCGTCTCCGAAGCCCTCCAAGGCGGCAAAACAAGATATACGGAGCTGGAAAAACTAGCTTACGCGCTGGTCATGGCCTCCAAGAAGCTTCAACATTATTTCTTAGCCCACCCGATCACAGTGCCCTCCTCATTTCCCCTAGCGGAGATGTTACACAATAAGGAATCCACGGGGCGCATCGGCAAGTGGGCTGCCGAGCTCGCCCCGTTCTCCCTGACCTACGCCTCGCGGGCGGCAATCAAATCTCAAGTCCTCACCGACTTTCTCACAAAATGGACTCCGTCGGCTCAGCCCGCTCAGAAGCACGACGACCCGGTCTGAACCCTCACCATCGACGGAGCCTACAGTGTTGCGGGCGCGGGCGTAGGCGCATTAATTGTAACGCCCGAGGGGCAGCGCCTGCTGTACTCAGCGCGCCTCGCATTTTCGGCCACTAACAACACAGCTGAGTACGAGGCGCTGCTCTTCGGCCTGTCGAAGCTCAAGGCAGTTGGTGTGTGATGAGTGCTCGTCCGCACGGACTCACGTTTGTGGCAGGCCACGTGGACAAGTCATACCAAGCCAAGGACCCAGAGCTAGCCAAATACCTCGCAGTTGTGAGGGCGAGGGAAAGGCATTTCTTGGGCGTCACGGTCAAGGCCATCCCTCGTGCAGAAAATGAGCAAGCCGACGCTCTCGCCAAGGCAGCCGGCCAAGAATGACCTCCCGACGCGGGCGTTTCACGAAGTGTTGCTGCGCAGCGCCATCGCGCAGATAAGCGGGGCGCAGCCTCGTTCACCACGTCGTCCAGCAGGGCGACTGGCGAGAGCCCATCTTCAATTTCCTGCAGGGCATTGCGGAGCCGGAGGACCCCGCCGAACTCCGGCGTCTTCAGCACCGTGCCAGATCCTTCCAGGTGTTTGAGGGGACACTCTACAAGAGAGGGGTCTGCGCACCGCTCCTGCGCTGCCTCGCCCGCGAAGAGGGGAAAAAGCTCCTTGTAGAGATCCATTCGGGGGTGTGCGGGTCTCACCTCGCGCCGAGGTCGTTGGTCGGCAACGCATTCCGGCAAGGCTTTTACTGGCCGACTGCCATCACCGACACCCAGGACCTCATGCGCTGGTGCCAGGGCTGCCAGTGGATGGGACGCATCATACGTAGGCCCCCGACGAACCTCAACCCTATCCCCCCAGTGTGGCCGCTGGCACGCTGGGGCGTCGACATAGTAGGGCCGCTTCCTCGGGCCCCAGGCGATCTACAGTTCGTGGTAGTCGCGCTGGAATATTTCTCCAAATGGCCGGAGGCAGTAGCCCTGGCCAAGATCACCTCGGCGGCCATGCAGCGTTTCCTCTGGTAAAACATCATATGTCGCTTCGGCGTGCCCAGGGAGCTCACCGTCGACAACGGTCTTCAGTTTGACGCCACCTCATTCAAGGAATTCTGCGATGGCATGGGCATCACGCTTCGATTCGCCTCAGTTGGGCACCCCCAGTCCAACGGAGCGGTCGAAAGGGCGAACGGAGCTATCTCCGTCGCTGTCAAAAAGCGCCTAGTCGGGTTGCCAAAGGGCAGATGGCCAGAAGAGCTTCACAGTGTCCTCTGGTCCCTTCGCACAACCGTAACACGCCCGACGGGGTTCACACCGTTCAAGCTCCTTTTTGGTGACGAGGCCGTGACGCCTGAAGAAATCAAGGCTGGCCCTCGCAGGGTCCTCGTCCAAGCACCCGACGAGGAGCGTCGCGTGTCCTTGGACCTCCTCGATGGGACACGGGCAAGCGCAGCCCAACACGTCGAGAAGTACACGCGGCAGACAGTACGTACTCGAGATCGGTCCGTATACCCACGGAGGTTTAACCCTGGGGACCTCGTCCTCAGAACGGCGCTCCATGCGGAGACCGTCGGCAAGCTGGAGTCCAAGTGGGAAGGCCCATACATCGTGGCGGAAGCATTGCAGAAGGGGGCATACCGCCTAGCCACACTCGAGGGACAAACTCTCCGCCACACGTGGAACGCGGACAAGTTGTGGCGGTACTACGCCTAGAGGCAGGGCGAAAGGTATAGCGGCGTCAGCCCCTATTGTATGATGCTTGCCCGCGCAAACGGGAGTTCAATAAAACTCGCTGTTCGCAGAACATACCATGGTCTGGCCGTGATATGCACAAGTCCACGGACTCTAAACAAGACGTAGCGTCGAGGTCCGCCTCCGCACGCGCCAGTCCACGGACTCTAAATAAGACGTAGCGTCGAGGTCCGCCTCCGCACGCGAGAGTCTACGGACTATAAATTAAGTAGTAGCGCCGAGGTCCGCCTCGCGCGCGCCGCCACGGACTCTAAATAAGACGTGGCGTCGAGGTCCGCCCGCGCGCGAGTCTCACGGACTATAAATTAAGTCGTGGCGTCGAGGTCCGCCTCGCGCGCGCGATCTGACGACTCTAAATTAAGTCGTAGGCCGAGGTCCGCCGCGCCGCGCGCGATCTGGACTCTAAATTAAGTCGTAGCGTCGAGGTCCGCCTCGCACGCGCCGATCATGGACTCTAAATTAAGTCGTGGCGCCGAGGTCCGCCTCGCGCGCGCCGATCTCGGACTCTAAATTAAGTCGTGGCGCCGAGGTCCGCCTCGCACGCGCCGATCTCGGACTCTAAATAAGACGTGGCGCCGAGGTCCGCCCCGCACGCGAGAGTCTACGGACTATAAATTAAGTCGAGCGTCGAGGTCCGCCTCGCGCGCGCGCGATCTCGGACTCTAAATTAAGTCGTGGCGCCGAGGTCCGCTGCGCACGCGCCGATCTACGGACTCTAAATTAAGTCGAAGCGCCGAGGTCCGCCTCGCACGCGCCGATCTGCGGACTCTAAATTAAGTCGTGGCGCCGAGGTCGCCTCGCACGCGCCGATCTACGGACTCTAAATTAAGTCGAGCGCCGAGGTCCGCCTCGCGCGCGCCGATCCACGGACTCTAAATAAGACGTGGCGCCGAGGTCCGCCTCCACACGCGAGTCTACGGACTATAAATTAAGTCGTGGCGCCGAGGTCCGCCTCGCACGCGCCATCCACGGACTCTAAATAAGACATAGCGTCGAGGTCCGCCTCCGCACGCGAGAGTCTACGGACTATAAATTAAGTCATAGCGTCGAGGTCCGCCTCCGCACGCGCCAGTCTACGGACTCTAAATAAGACGTAGTGTCGAGGTCCGCCTCCGCACGCGAGAGTCTACGGACTATAAATTAAGTCGTAGCGTCGAGGTCTGCCTCCGCACGCGCCAGTCTACGGACTCTAAATTAAGTCGTAGCGTCGAGGTCCGCCTCCGCACGCGCCAGTCTACAGACTCTAAATAAGACGTAGCGTCGAGGTCCGCCTCCGCACGCGAGAGTCTACGGACTACAAATTCAGTCGTAGCGACGAGGTCCGCCTCCGCACGCGAGAGTCCACGGACTATAAAAAAGGCATCGTTGGCCCAAAACACAGCTTACAACAGTAAGGATAAATGGTGCACCGTCCCATTACAAAAGCATGAGGTTAAGTGATTACAAGCATCAGCGCACAAGTGCAAGACCCCCACCCCCTCTTTGCGCGATGTGATCAGCACCTCAGTCTTCGCGCGGCGCCGAGGGGCCCAGGCCACTGCCGTGGCCTCGGGGAACTCCTTCGAGCCAACGGAGGAAGTCTCCTCCCCCGCGCAGCGTTTGCTGTACTGCAACCCTCGCCGCATTCTCCCCGACACGACTCCAGATCCGCCGATGGAAGTTTTGGAGGCCTGGCTCAATGGAGCGAATGGCGTCCGACAGCGCCTCCGGCCGGCCAGGGAGATCCAGGTGAGGGTTCGCCAGCTCCTGCATGTGCCTACACCCGCGAGTGTGAAGCATGCCGAGGGCAAGGCACGCGCCCAGATAGCCGCAATGCTCCCCAAAAGTCTTGGCGCTGCGGAGCGCAACGCCCGCCCCCTCCTCAATCAGCCCAAGCGTCTCCATCAGGTCCTCCGGCCCGTGAGCGGCGTCGGGCACGTCAATGCACAGGTCACGCAGGGCCTGGTTTAGGGACTCCATTGCCCCTCACGCCGACATGGACGCATCGTCCAAGGCGCGGGTCTTCTGTGCAAGAGTCTCAGCCAGCTGGGTTTTCTCCTCCTCTAAGGCGGCGACCCGCTGCAGGAAGGAGGCGCGTTCCTCCGCCGCGGCGCGTTTGACTTCCTCGGTCTCGGCTCGTGTCGCCGCCAAGGCACCCTCCAGCGTGCGAAGCTCTTCGTCTTTGATCGCGTAAGCGTCATCCGCTTCACGAAGGCGGGCTTCTAGGGCCCTCCGCTCCCAGATACGGGCCGCGTCTAGGGCGTCGCGATGGCAAGCGTCTGAAAAGCACCGATGGAAGTCACCGGGGGCCTAGGAACGCCGTACAAAACACAAAGTATGCATACTCACCCTCATCGCCGAAGCCCGCAACGCGAGTGCCAGGTGGTCTCCCTCGCAGGACGACAGCATCCGCCGGTCGAAGCCGCCGCTGGCGCGTTCTGCGACTGTGGCGAGAGCGCGGAGCACCTCCAAGCGCGGAAGGAAGTCGGACAGAACGAGTTCTGACCTCTCCGCGTCCGAGGCTGTGGAGGTTTCTGCTGCTTCGACAGCGACAGATAACGGCGCGGCATCCTGCACAAGGTTTTGGACTTCGGGCACGCCCCCGTTGCCCGATCCTTCACCACACGCGGGAGACCTCGTCTCGCCTAATGTCGATGGAATGAGCGAGCAGATCGGAGAGAGTTTTGCGAAGTCGAGCGGAGAGGAGCCACGCTTACCTTCCGCACCTCTCATCGCAGTAGGAGGTGGTGTCCGTTCGGCCACCAAGCCGGGCGTGAGCGCCTCGGTGGTCGGGTGGGACGACCCCTCCGCGGCGTCGGGCGCCACAATGCCAAGCATGGGGCCTGCAACGTTGTAGCGACCCCTCGGAGCCGGGGGAGACTGCGTACACGGGCGTTTCGTCTAAGGAACCGGGGGCGATTCCTCCGTGACATTAGCGGCCGCAACTTCTCCTGCGTCTTCAATCTCCGCCGCGGATGTGCCCTCGCAAGCGGCAAGACTATCGCCGCGCCCTTTCGCCAGAGGACGTTCCCTTCAGTCGGCGGGTTCGGCCGGTCAAGGCCGCGCCGTCAGGATCAATAGTGTCGCCGAGCGATCTTGGCGGTGGGTGCGGCGAGGCGCCCGCCAAACCGCCCGACGGCACAATGCGGCCGAACATCCCGCTTCAACGGTGCCGGTGCCGAGGTGGTGGCGGTCAAGCTACGGCAGCCTCGGAGCGAGCCCGGCGCCGCGAAGACGAGGCGTCTGCATGACCGCCACCGCCATGATGGCCCGGAGTCCCCGCGGGGGCCTCCGCTGGTATCCGACGCTCCGGCACAGCGATACCCAGAACCTCGCAGGTGCGGTTCACCCGCCCTTGCTTCGCCCTCCTGGTCGCGGCCTCACGCAGCCTGTGCTCCGTGAGTGTGTACGGGCCAAGGAACACCTCAGCCGCGCGCTCAGCGTCTTCTAGCCGAGCCACTACACGAAAGACAGCAGGGAGGTCACGCGAGGGCAGTACGGATACGTCAAGAGGTGCCTGCCAAACGCCAAGCAACTTACGAGGAGCAGAGGGTGGATGCAGGCAGGACAAGGATGGGTGCTCCCCGTTCTCTCGGTCGTCGCCCCGTTGCCCGTACTTCCACCGGGTGGAGAGGGGCGTCACCCCGTACATCGTGAACTCTTCGGCTAGGTCGCGCATACTCAGCCGGCGCGCAACGCCAGCATGCCTCCATAGCCTTCGTCCGTCATCAGCCTCCGGCTTCACGCTTGGCGCGCTATTAAATGAGATTGGCCCACCCCGGCATAGCAGGCCACTCGTGCTGGCCACGACGTAGTAAAACCACTGCCGAGTCCACCCGGACTCCCATCTCTCCAAGCCGGCCGGCGCAGGGAATAGTGTTGAACAGGACTCTCGCAGCACGAAGTCCACGCTGCCGAAATTAGAGACAGCCCCATCAACCTTCCTGGGTCAGCAGCACGCGTCGTGCAAGGCGGCAAACAGGCTCGCGCTGGGATGCCAGCCCTCTGTCCGCGTGGCCCACGTGAAGACAGCTAAGCGCACTATGGCGTTTGGTGTCAGCTGCGCTAGCTCCAATCCATAGGCCCGCAGGACTTCACCCACAAACTTCGCTGAGGGCATTCGAAGGCTGGCGTCGAAGAATGCGACAAAAACGATCGCCTCCATGCCTTGGGGCTTCGGCTCCATCTCGTCGCGACGGGGCAGGCGAGCCCCATCACGCAGCTCGATCTTCCTTTCCCGTACAAGCCGTTGCAGCGTCTCTTCGGTCACGTGGCTCCTCCCCAGCACGCGGGAGCAGCGACCCCCCGAGTACTCCATGGCGTCCCACCGCTTGTCGTCACGTGAAAGCCCCTGCAGCACCAGCTCGAAGTCCCCAGGCGGAAGGGACAACTCGTCCCGGCTAGGCGAGGAGCCGTCGCCGGGATGACGGGGGGCATCGCCAGGACCATCCATTGCTCTCTAAGGGTTAGGGCAAAAGGGTTATTCGCGCGAAATAAGCAAGAGCAGGCGGCAGGCGGGATAGGGCGCCCCCACAACAGCGATAGCGCTTTATAAAGCCCGCTCGCCACCCCCACGACCACAAGCACAGCCAGATTAAAAGCTACAGCGGTTCGGCTACCCACGACTGCAAAGAAGAACTGCCGGCACCTGGAGGAGCATGCCGGGTAGGTGGCCAGGCAGTGCGCAACGCCAGTGCGCACCCGACACGCGTCCCACTTCCCTAGGGAAGCCGCGAACGGGCGCGCTCACGCAACCGCTCACATCCCACAACACGCCAGTCATTAACCGCCGCGTGCCCCACCTACGGGTGGACGGTCTGCATGACGCGACAGCCTGCCCCCTGACTAGGGGTGGATATCAAGCCAACTGCTCGTCTTATCGAGCTTTTTCTAAAATTGGCATATTTTGATTTAATATCATTTTACGGATAATTTAAAAGTATTTTTAGAAACGAGCTAACGAGCCGAGCCGAGCTGAGCTTGAGCAAAATTCAAATTCATTTGAAATCAACTCATTTTAATGTTTAACCAATTAACAAGTATAATTGAAGCAATTTTGAACCGAGCCAACGAGCCCACTAACGAGCTTTTTTTCCACCCCTACCCTGACAGACCAGGCGTCGGCACGATTCAAGCCGCCATTAAAAGCGCACTACCGGACGGAGCGTGCGCGCGTCTACTTCGGCTAGCGTCGGCTCGCGCCACCCGCTCAAGGGTAGGGGCGGAGCGCGCGTCTACCTCGGCTGGCGCCCGCTCATGCCGCCGCTCAAGGGTAGGGGACGAGCACGCGCGTCTACGCTTGGCTGGCGCCGGCTCGCCGCCCGCTCAAGGGTAGGGGACGAGCGCGCGCGTCTACTTTTGCTGGCGCCGGCTCGCGCCTCCGCTCGAAGGGTAGGGGACGGCGCGCGCGTCTACTGGCTGGCGCCGCTCCGCTCCCACCCGCTCGAGGGTAGGGGACGGAGCGCGCGCGTCTGCCGGCTGGCGCCACCGCCGCCACCCGTTCGAAGGGTAGGGGACGGAGCGCGCGCGCGTCTACTTCGGCTAGGCGCCAGCTCCGCTGCCACCCGTCCTGTGGCGCTTCTGTGCCACAGGATGGAACGCTCGCGCGTCTACCTCAACCACTAATCCAAGCGTCAGGTTCGGCTGCGGCCTCAACCCCCAGTCAAGTTCGAAATTCACAGGCCGCAGGGACGGAGGGGGCGAAAGGACTCGGCATCATGGCTTCGGCCCTGTGAAGCCCTTTACCATGAGAGGCTCCTGTTGTAGGGGTGGCCCCCACCTAAACCCAGCAGGCCTGGTAGAAGGGTATAAGGCTCAGAACAGTCCATGTGTAATGACATATGTGCCCCTGGAGGGGATACTCAAATGTAAGGGTATAGTTGTAAAAACACTCCCCATGTATATATATGGAATACAGGCCATGGGAAAGGCCAGGCCATTACGGTCACTCACTCCCAACTCTCCACTACCATCTCTCCCTCTGTTTGGTCTGTAGCCACAACACTGACCTATAGAAATGTTCAAAGGGTTACAAGAGGAAGAACATTTCATGACTAGAAAATAACGAGAAAAGAAAACTCATTACCAGTCGTCAGTTTCTCAGCGGAGGTTAGCTCTCTCCTTCTCAATGGCTAATGAACGTCTAGTTAATTCTCTGGTAGAGCAATTCCCTCGCTAGAAAAGAGGAGAAAATGAAACTCAAAAAAAATTTCAATAAAATCCAAAACGTCATAGAAGTAGTATTAAGAACTTACCAAGACCGCTTTACTATCAAAAGTGGAGTAGAGTTTCTTGAGACCAAAGACTTCCTTATCAGTGAGGAACTCTTGACCTCTGGTCCTCCAAAAAAGAAGGGAAGTACCTCTACGTCCTCCTCCTCAACCATTGCCTTACCGAGAGGGTAGGAGTTTGCTGAGACTTCATCTCCACTTCTAAACCCCTTGATGGTGTCAGAGCCACTGAAGGATCCTTGGTCACAACAGCATCAGTTCCCTCTATTTATGTTACTATTGGCTGAGGGGCAACTACGACCACTTTCTCCTTTGATGTCTCTTCAATAGAAGCACTCGAAAGAAAAATGATCGGAGTAGTAGAAGTGCTGCAAAATCAGAAAAGGAAGAAGAAAGAAGTAAGGACTTCAAAATACCAAGAAAATAAAAAGGTATGATTTTTTGCAATTCCTTATCACTAGCACATACCTTGTTTCCTTTATTTTGAAGTTGAATCCCCCTGGAGCATAATCTAGAGAACCCCTTCTCTTCTTTTTCTCGACCGATTTCACCAGTGTAATATTGGTAGGGTTGGTCAGACCTTTTGTGCTTTCCGACCGGATGATTTCATCCTTAGTCGGCTCCTCCTCAGGGTGATAAAAACTACTTCTCTAATTCCCTGCCCCTCCTCTGAGGGTCGAGCATCCTCAACCATCAAAGCATTTGTCTCCACCGGTGTCATAAAAGTCTTGGGGGTGGCAACTAGGTCTTAGATCTTCTCAGTTGTGATTATCTCGAAGCCCACGACTGGTGGATCTGATGCCACTACTGGCTCCGTGGTCATGGCACCACCGACCAATGACTCCTCCCTTTCTTTTGCGGTGTCATCAACTAAGATGAGTTTGGCGACAAAATCCTTCATCCAAGAAATATATTCCCATCGGTGCAATTTATCCATTCTTTGTACAAGAGTAGGCATGGGTTCATTGGAAAACTCTCAGAATCATAGTAAAAACCTACCTCCGAGGGGATTTCTGCCTTCTTCTCATGCACTTTGACGGTCGGAGGAACCTAAGAAGATCCTGATGCCCCATAAGACTTCTTGATAATTTGTCGTTTCTTGAAGGTCAGAGCAGTCTTCTCTATGCTTTCCTCCAGCTCTGCACTACCCGACTCAACCATCTGCATATATCAAGAATATTACAATACACTGGGTCAAAAAAAGAGAATTCGGATGAAGAGCATCTTTTGTTACCAGTCTTTTGATCCTATCTTCTAGAGAAGTAACCACTAGGATCAAAGGAATTCCTTCCTTTTGCTCGGGTTCCCCCTCGCATATTGCCTTTACTCTTTCCTTCACATTGGAAGGAGATAAGGCAATGAAATCAAAATAGAATGAAAAGCCTTAAGTCAGGAAAAGTATACCAAACAGAAAATAATTCAACTAGTTAGAATTCTTGATTCTTACCTTCCGAGAAGTTCCTGGTCGAATCTTTTGCACCTTCATACAATAGCATGATATGGTCATATGATTTTAATGGACTAATCCGGTGTATCAAGAAATCCCTTACCACATTCCATGAAGTAAGCCCCTTATCCTAAAGATAGACAATGGCATCAACCCATCGCTCTATCCTTCCTTCCTTCTTCAAAGATCTTCATCTCGGATTCTCCACTGTTATCCATCCTGCGAAGGAAAGGTTGTCTTCTTTGCTAACCATCATATAAAACCAGAGCTTCTTTCATGATGACCATGAACATTTGAAGAACATTAGAATATACTCCCTCGCTTCCCCATCGTAAAGCCTCAAGGAGCGATTCCCGGGTGACGTCGTTGCCTTTTCAGCCCTTCTCATCATCTTGTAATAGTATCTGAAGAGTTCCAAGTGCATCGGAATCCCCAGATACACCTCACGCAGATGGATGAATATGTTGAGATTGGCTATTAAGTTGGGGAACATGTTCATCAACTCAATCCCATAAAACTCCAAAACCTCTGATACGAAGGGATGCACCAGTAGCCTAAATCCACACTCTAGTATGTCTAGAAGAATGGAATCTCACCGTCGCTCCCGCTCGAAAATTTTTCCCCTATCGCTGACCTCTAGGGGACTAGAATCGTTCACTCATCCAAAAGGGACGATTCAACAAGGCACCCGCTCATATGGATAACTGACATCCCTTCAGCACTATTTAAAGGTTGACGAGCGAAGACACGAACAACTCCAACAACAATCAGAATCACAGTGAGAACCATAAGAGCACCAAGCAAGACAATCACAACTTCTGCAAGTGGGAAGAATATAGAGATTAGAGCTAGTTACATCCAATTGTAATATTTTAGCGAGGACATCTTATAACCAGTTCACAGCAATAAAGATCATCACCATTCTCTTGATGAATCATTCCAAATAATGTAGTTTTTTCCTTATATTTCGTAAGATCAATAACTAGATCGTCGACAATGATCTAATTGGGCCTCCTACTAGGGATGGCAATCGGGCGCGGTGGGTACGGGTGGTGCTCACCCATACCCGTACCCGCGACCCTGATTTACGCCCACGGGCATACCCATGAAGGACGACGGGTCAAGAACCTCGTCCATACCTGTTGCCCGCGAGTACCTGTCACCCGTGGGTATGCCCAATTACCTGCAAACTGAGAGTTACCATTTGAGAGTTGAGCTAATGACAGGTACATATAAGCAGCAGCTGTTGCTAGGAAATATAATAGCTATCAAAAAAGTTTATAACAATCAATAGCAATTAGAGACATGTAAAAGTTTATAACAATCAGTAGCAATTAGAGATATTGCTATGGCTGCACCACCTGTCAATCTATATCGTGGGTAAACGGGCGGGGTGGGTACGGATGGAGCTTACCTATACCCGTGCTCGTTTACCCAACGGGTAGAGTGTTTCCACCATTTTCATACCCGTAGGTAAAAAATATTTCATACCCCGCTCCATTAGGGTATTTACCCATGGGTATACGGGTAAATGGACACAATTGGCATCCCTACTTATATTTCGTAAGATCAATGACTAGATAGTCGACAATGATCTAATTGGGCTTCCTACCCGCCCTCGGCGCACATGGCCTTGAGGAACACGGAGAAGGACGTAGTGAGGCATTGAACGCCTTTCAGTGGAACTCGAGCTTGTTGTAGGGGATGTCGTTGGTGGACTCGGCACCATCCACATGCGGGAGAGGTAGCGCCACGAGGTCGACGAGCGGCGCTAGCACGGGCACGACGAGCGAGTGGCGTGGAGACAAACGATACGTGGTGGCCGTGCGAGGCCAGTCGCTACGCAATCTCGAGGCCCGAGAGCAGGTGCCCGAACACGAGCCACAGGAAGATCACGACGTGTAACCCGAGCCATGAGGAGTCGCTATCCATCGATCCGTCGACCGCTTGCGCGTACGGGAGCGGGGAGCTAGCTAAGTGTCAACGAGGCTGAGCTTATCAAGCTCGGATTCTGTGAAGATATGGATGGCCGAAACTTGCTAACATGATGGGTGACGTGTGCATTTTTTGGTCAACCACACGGTGAACTAATACCATGGTGTGCTAGTCGATTTGGCTGAAATCGTGAAATCGGTAAGGAGATACGAAACAGCAAAGAACGCTGATAGCAAATTGATAAGTAGGTAAGATTGAATAAAATGTTCATGTAAAACAACATAGATTAACATCGAATTACACATATATATTGGATCTACCATTAGAGACTATTTTTAAACTACGAAAATAGAGATACATGAAAGGTAAAGGCAAAAGTACGATGGCCGTGGACAATCTCTCTACGAATTACACATATATATTGGATCTACCATTAGAGACTATTTTTAAACTACAAAAATAGAGATACATGAAAGGTAAAGGCAAAAGTATGATGGCCGTGGACAATCTCTCTAAGGAGCCGTTGAGTCCCTATTGATAGCTTTGGCTGATTTTGTTAGACCATTTGGATGGTCGTGATTAAAAGTGATGACGAATAATTAATATTTGGATTGCTTTGAAATTTGCGTTTGTGAAAGTTTCGGTCGATCACACTCGAATGTTGTGAGTTCGAGTGGTTTTGGTCACGTACGAGTATTTTCGGTCGACTCTGAGTGGTTTTGATCAACTTCAAGTACTTTTAGACTATTCTAAATGGCTTCGCTCAGTTGGGAGGTTCTCAGTGGCCCGATCAGCCAGTTCGATCGGTTTCAAGTGGCATCGGACGGCTTTCGAGTAATAGCGGAGTATCGAACGGTTTCTGAGTAGCTTTGGTGTATCGGATGGTGTTCGAGTAGCTTTGGTGCATCGAACGGTGTTCGAGTACATCCGGAAGATTGGATGGCTTTCGAGTGTTTTTGGAGCATTGGATAGCATTCGAGTGGCTTTGGAAGATCGCCCGACTGAACAACCATTGTACTTCGACCATGGCACATCTTCGACCACGTCCAGCCTCGACCACGTTCAACTTCAATCATGTCCAGCTTCGACCACAATTGACAACAACCACGTCAGCTCGACCACAGTATTTTGACTATGCCAGACTTCGATCACGACTAAACTATGTCTAGCTTTGACTACGGGAACTCAACTACGGCATTCCGACCACGTGGACTTCAACCACGTCCTGCTTTGACCATGAATTTTGACCACGGTAAGTAGACCATAACAGAACAACCTTACTTGGTTGATGATGGTATGCTATAGGAAACCGGTGGTAGCTATAGTACTTTTTCATGGTCGTAGACTTTCATGGTTGGTACTCGATACTTATAGACATTGTGATTGATAGTCGTAGACTTTACTGATCGGTAGTCGTAGACTTTATTTGGTCCGTAGTCGTCGATCTTTCTGATCGATGGCCTTAGACTTTGGGAGCTGTACTTGTAGACTTCATTGTCGGTGCAAGTGCTTTACTTCTTGTGATCTTCGATTGCTTCAAGTACTCATGAGAGGCCAGTGGGATTACTGGCTGGTGTATGGCGGTTAGGCGGTCGTGGTACTCGGTAGTCGGAAGGGCTCGGTACTCGATGGTCGAAGATCGGTAGTCATGGGTGTTGCAATTGGTTGTCTGAGACTTGCGGTATGTGGTCAGTACTTGGTTGTTTGTACTCATTGGTTCTGTGGTCGGTAGCGATGATGTTAAACCTGAGTGTTTTGAACGGAGCGGTGGTAATTCTCGAGTACTTGTGGTTTTCGAGTACTCATTGAGCTAGCGGTTGTAATGTGTTGTCTAAATCTATGTTTTGGAGAGTGATGATGTGAGTAGTCGTTGTTGACCTGCGTGATGATGATGGATTGTTAAAGGTGTGTTTTGTGTGTTTGTGTGTGCTGATGATGGTCAAGTTGTGAAGAACTTGTGCTGAGAAAATATTTTTTTGGTCTTTGCATGTGCATATGACCGTGGAGATGATCACGGTTAATGACAAGAAAGACTAGGTCTAGGATGGGGAGTTCTAAGATCCAGACGGTTGAGGGTGTCACGCGAGATGGTCGAACTAATGTTGGAGTACATGGAGATCAAAGGTGGTGATGCGTGTGCAAGCTACGGGCTGTGCGGTCCTGTAAACTTCAACACGGAAGTTGATGATACGTGATGGAGCTACAGGAGGTGTGTTCCTGCAGGCTTTGTCACGTGGTGAGTTAGGAGTTGTGGATGGAGTCCATAACTAGGAAGAGATACAATTTGATTAAAACTTGTGTTAGCAAGGGTTTCAGGCCCCTTGATTTGAGAAAGAGATAAAATTCTATACTCGTGTTTGAGTCGAACACGGTGTAGGATTCTAGCATATAAAAGCAGAGATAGGTTAAGGGTTTTAGCTAACAGTTTGAGGAGGAAGCTTTTTGTGTTGAGGTTTTTAGTGGTGCTTGTTAGGGCACTTTGTAAATCTACGAAAAATACAGCAATGAAGAACATCTTCAATCAATCTAATTTATGATTTTTGGCGATTGCTGTTTGGGTGAAGCATTCGATTACGAAAAAAGCTGATTTGTTTATCGACTATGAAGAGATTTGACGAAGCGGAGGCAATCATCCACCCCCTCTGATTGCACCATACGATCCTACAAGTGGTATCAAAGCGATGTTGCAATGGTGTCAGATCGGGAATGGTTCTCTGGTAAGCCATCGTTTTCCGATGGAACTAATTTTCTCTACTGGAAAACACACAAGGAAGTCTTCTTATAAGCGCAAGGTAATATTGTCTGGCAAAATGTTGAAAATTCATACGAATTGCCTTCTGCCATTACCATTGAAAATACTATTGATGTAGAAGTGAATGCTAATGCTAAAAATATCATATTGCAAGGTTTAAGTAAAAATGATTTTATCAGAATTGCTCATCTTAAATCTGCAAATAAAATTTGGACTACTCTAGCCGATTACCATGAAGGATCCAAGTCTGTTAAGGGTGTGCGTCAGAATCAGTTCACAAAGGAGTATTCTAAATTTGAGATGAAACTTCGAGAATTAGTAGATACTCTTTTCGATCACTTCAATAAGATCATTAGTGATTTGCAATCTGTTGGTGTTACATATACTGGTTCTGACAATGCTCGGCATTTTGAATTCTGGATATGTCTGTTTGGAATATTTTAGTCGCTACCATCAATCGTTCTATTAGCATGGAAACACTTATCTTGAATGATCTTTATTCCAAGATAAAAACATACGAGATTGATGTTTTGGCTAACATAAACAAAACTAATTCTTTAGGCTTAATGACTAACCAAGCTGACAGTTCATCTAGTTCTTCTAGTGCCTCTTTGTCTGCTTTGTGCACACTTTCAAATGAATAATTGGAGGAGATTACTGAAGAGCAGCTTGTACCTCTCTCCATCCAGGTGACTAAGGCAATCAATAATATCAGAGTAAAACAAAGAGGTCATGTCAAATGCTATGAATGTGGTGAACTCAATCACATTAAGTTTAATTATCCCAAACTGAAGAGTAAGGAAGTCAATGATGATAAGGCACCAACTCGTCGTTTTTGGCTCAAGGCTGCCTCACGCAAGAGGCAAAATTATCGTAAGGCAGTAAAACTTTCTTACAGGAAATTCTCAGCACTTGAGGAGATTGATTTGAGTGATGTTGAATATGCAAGTGATGATCATAATAATAAGAAGGCAAAGGAGACAGACTTCACAAGGATATGCTTTATGGCAAATAGTGAGGATTTCAACAATGATGACCTCTACAGTGATCTAGATGAGGTAAAATCTTCTTACACCGATTTATCTCGTGCTGTGCTTAGATTAATAGAAGAGCTCAAGAAATATAAAAAGAAAATTAAAAATCGTGATCATGTTGTTGAGAACATAAATTCTGAAATCAATAGACTTAGAGCTTCAATTGCTAATGACAACTCTTGTGAGTCCTATCAAGTTTTACATTCTGAGTTGGAGTCTGTAAAAAAATTAATGCATCAACCTTTGTTCAACTCAGTAATGTAACTGCTAAACTTGATGAATTAAAATAGGCACATACTCTTCTGATGAAAAGTTAAAACTTGCAAGAGAAATAATTGAAAAGCTCAAGTCTAGTTTTTCTGCTCAATCTAAAACTTGTTCTAAGTGTGTTTTGCTTCAGGTTAGGCTTAATTCATCTCAAGAGTAAATCCAACAAATGCTTTATTATGAGACTCTTTCTTACTCTAATTGTCCTAAGCTTAACACTGATATAGAAGCATTGACTAGACAACTAAATGATTTTGCTACAAAGGAGAAATTGGTCAGTCTAGTGCTTCTAAGGAAATTGTGAATGAATCTACAAATTGCTCATCATGCTCCACACTATCTAAAGAGAACGAGTATCTTAAGAATACTTTAGAGAGGTTTACGTTTGGCAAGAAAAATCTGAATATGATTCTATATCAATTAAAACAAGTGTGAAAAATTATGATATATAATTTAATTTTATGGAGCATGCCAAGAATAAACCTCCTAAGATTGTTAAGCTTCTCGAGCCTGGAAAATTTGAAGTACAACTTGAACCAAAACATGTTATCTTTAGATCTGCTGGTTTTGCAAAAGGATACTCTACCAAACCGAGTGCTGTTAAGGCAACCAATACGACCCCTTATCCAGTCAAGTATCAATGCACACATTGTGGAAAAATGACCATTTTGTTCAATTTTGCTTTAGAAAAGCAACGAAAGAAAAAGAAAGACAGGATAGAACAGCATTTTTGACCAGTTGCTTCCTGTGGTCAAGTCTGTGTGGATGGATCAGGTACTCGACCAGGTTGTTCTCTTGGTCGAACCAGAGTGGTCGAGCGAGATTTTCAACAAGTTGCTTCTTGCGTTCGGACCAGCTCAAAAGACCTCCAACCAGTGTTTTCTGCTTGTTTAGACAAGCCAATGGCCAGACCCTTGTTACATAGTTGGTTGGATCATTTTTGACTAGTCTTGTCCATGCGAACAGACCGATCAGCTGTAAGACCACCTTTTTTGAGAAGGTCACACGCTCTGTGGTCGAGCCTGCATTTCAACGATCGACTGGTCGAAGTATGTCAAATTCTAGTGCTTCACTTAAATCCTTTTCAGTACATACTTTTGCTCCTATTCATCGAGTATCTCAGTACTAAATTCCTAAATCTCTATTGTTGAACCCCAGTACTAAGATACCGATGACTGTTTGTGCTCTATAGGCTCATTACCAGAGGAAGGAGAACATATGGTTCATTGACTTCGATTGCTCTCGATATATGACCGGAGACTCACGATGGTTCTCCTCCCTCACTCATGCCCCCGGTAATGAGATGATCGCTTTTGGGGACAATTCTCAAGGATGAGTTCTGGCTAAAGGCACCGTGCGCATCAACGACAGGTTCATTTTAAAATATGTCACTCTTGTCAGTAAGTTGAGTTATAACTTGCTTTTAGTTTCACAGTTGGTAGACGATAATCTTAAAGTGAACTTTAAAAAGCACACATGCTGCATTTGGATTCATCTGGTGATCTTGTATGAAAAATAAGTCGAGTTGGCGCTTGTTTAAGGGTGTTTTTTTGTATTCAACATCTTCTGATTTTAGGTGTCTTATGTCTTCATATTCTAAGGATTTGTTCTATTGGCACCGTAGATTAGGTCACATTGACTTTGATCATCTAGCTCAGCTTAGTAATATGAATCTGGTTAGATGAATTCCTAGTCTTAAGATTGAAAAGTCAATTGTTCTAGTTTGTTCACCGTGTCGACATGGTAAGATGGTCGTATCATCTCATCCCCCACTCACACTAGTAATGATCGATTCCCCAGGGCAATTATTGCACATGAACTCTGTAGGTCCTTCTAGGGTTTAGTCTGTTGGAGGTAAATAGTATGTTCATGTTATTGTTGATAATTACTCTAGATACTCCTATGTGTATGTTGTAGCCTCTAAGGATGAAGCTTTCGGTCACTTTCGAGAGCTAGCTCTTAGACTTGCTAATGATCTTCCAAGAGCATTTAGAGCAATTAAAAGTGATGATGGAATTGAATTCAAGAACTCATCATTTGATTCCTTTTGTGCCGAAAAGGGCTTAGACCATTAATTTTCATCTTCTCGAGTGACGCAACAGAACAGTGTGGTCGAATGCAAGAATAGAACCCTGGTCGAGATGGCTAGAACAATGCTAAATGAATATGTGACTCCTAAGAAGTATTGGACTGAAGCCGTGTCGACTGTTTGCTATATTTCGAATAGAGTTTTCTTGCGAGCTAAATTGTATAAGACTTCCTATGAGCTTTGGTTTGGCCAGTCTCCCAATATTTCTCACTTTAAGGTGTTTGGATATCGATGCTTCATCCTTAAACATGGCAATCTTGACAAATTTGAATCTAGATCCTCAAATGGCATCTTTCTTGGGTATGCAGTTCATACTCGGGGTTATCGGGTACTCAACCTAGAAACTAACAAAATTGTTGAGACCTGCAAGGTCACTTTTGATGAGACTAGTTCTAGTACTAGATTCGACAATGTAGGCATACAAGCCCCTGATGCACTCGATAAGATTTTCTATGACTCCAATGACGACGATAGGGAGTTCTCGAGCTAGACTACGACACCTACAACAACAGTCGCTACAACCACTCCTAGGACTACAGCTGCTGTGACTACACCTACGACAATAGTCTCTACGACCAGTCCTACGACTACAGCTGCTACGTCTGCACCAGCGACAACAGTTATTATGACCACTCCTATGACTTCTTCAACGACCACATCTACGATCACTCTGCAAGCTCCTTTGCACAGTCAATGATGACATCCTCCAGAACAAATGATTAGTGAGGTAAATGAGAGAATTCTTCGCAGCACATGTAACTCCAATGCTACATATGCTCATTCTACTTTTATCTCCTCCTTTGAACCCCATGATGTAAGTTACGCTTTATCTGATGAGTCTTTGATTAATGCCATGCTTGAAACTAGAAAATTTTGAGCGTAACAAAGTCTATACTTTGGTCCCACCTCCTCATGGTCATAATGTTATTGAAACTAAATGGATATTTAAGAATAAACGGAGTTAGGATAGTGTTGTTGTTTGAAATAAGGCTAGATTGTGACTCAAGAATTCACCCAAGTGGAAGGTCTGGACTTTAGCGAAACATTTGCTCATGTTGCTTAATTATAAGCCATTAGATTTCTGCTAGTATTTGCTGCATCAAAGGGTCTTAGATTATATCAAATGAATGTAAAACATGCTTTTCTTAATGGCTATATTGAGGAGAAAGTCTATGTGAGACAATCACTTGGCTTTGAGAATCTAAAACTTCCTAATCATGTCTACAAATTGTCCAAAACTTTATATGGTCTAAAACAAGCACCCCAACGTGGTATGATAGGTTTAAATCATATTTGCTAAAAATGACTCTCAAATGGGCAAGGTAGATAAGAGTTTGTTTATTCTCAAGCATGGTAATGATCTTTTACTTGTTTAGATTTTTGTGGATGATATCATCTGTAGTGATTCCTATGAGTATGGAATTCGAGATGAGTATGATGGGAGAGCTTACATTCTTCCTAGGATTTCAGATCAAGCAATCAAAGTTAGGTACATTTCTGCATCAAACTAAGTATACCAAAGATCTACTCCATCGCAGTGATATGGGGACAGTCAAACCAATTGCCACACCCATGGGATCTATGGCTGTGTTGGATCCCGACAAAGATGGTGAGCCTGTTGATCAAAAGGAATACCGAAGCATAATTGGCTCTCTCTTATACCTCACCGCTTCAAGGCTAGATATACACTTTGCTGTGTGCTTATGTGCTCATTTTCAAGTTTCCCCACGTGTTTCACATCATCTAGCGATAAAGCGAATTTTCAGGTATCTTCAATCAACTTTGGAATTTGGCTTATGGTACTCTTCGTCCTCATGTCTTACTCTTAGAGTTTATTTTGATGCGTACTTTGGGGTTGTTGAATCGATAGGAAGAGTATTTCAGGCACATGTCACTTTTTAAGCACATATCTTATTTCATGGGCTTCTAGGAAACAAGTGTCAGTTGCACTTTCCACTGCTGAGGCTGAATATGTAGCTGCTACTTCTTATTGCTCTCAATTGCTTTGGATGATAGTTACTCTTAAGGATTTTGGCTTAGAATTGGATAGTGTTCCACTTTTCTATGATAACACTAGTTCGATTAGTATTACTAAAAATCTTGTGCAACATTCAAGAACCAAACACATTGATATTTGCTACCATTTTCTTAGAGACCATATGAAAAACGGAGATGTTGTCTTGCACTTCATTGATTCTGATTCTCAAGTTGCTGATTTTTTCACCAAATTGCTTGATTCTTCTCGTATTGCACTCTTTTATGTTCACTCAATTGGCATGTTACATAAAAAAAGGGGGCACAAAAATTGCAGAAATGAAAAGAAGTATGCTTCAAGTATGCCGTGGTCAAACAAAAGAAATAGCATAGAAATTTTATAAGTAAAAAAGAAGTATGATTCAAGCATGCCACCATTTAAAATATAAAAAAAAATGCTTCAAGCCTGTTATCATAAAAAGAAGTATGCTTCAATCATGCCACATGTCTAAAATTTTGGTGTGGAGCAAAAGGTTGCTATATGAGATTACTAGCCCGTCTAGACTTAAAGTTTACTTCACTGCTCGGCTTTGACTTTTTGATGTGATATCTCATTGTGCTATTTCTAATCGGTTTGGTCATTGTTGAAAGCCTATCGTAAGTATAAATTGCTTAATCATGATAAAAGACTTGTTTTGACATTACTATATGATATATGCCTTATATGGTCTAGGTAGCTCTACTCAAATAGGTGGCTTGGTCAAACTATTAAATCAATGCAAACTAATTTGAATAATCTACAAAGCTTCTGGATGTTTACTCTCTTTTCTCCTTTTTAGAATCATTCCCACTTTGGATCCCTTGATGATTTCATTGCCAAAGGGGGAGAAAAGTAGAAGAAAGGAGGATAAATTAGATTTGTTCTCTGTGCTCTTTTGGTTGTGGTTGGAATTAGATTTACTCTCTGTGCTCTTTTGGTTGTGATCAAGTTCTTTTTGCAAAATTCTCTCACAAATTCTTTTGTTTGAGTGTTTTTCGAGGTGCTGTCAATGTATTCTTCAAGGAGGAGATGTTAGATCATGTAGATAGTTATGATTAAAAGTGATGATGAATAATTGACATTTGGATTGCTTTAGAATTTATGTTTGTGAAAGTTTTCATTGATCACACTCGAAGGTTGTGAGTCCGAGTGGTTTTGGTTGCGTACAAGTGTTTTCGATTGACTTTGAGTGGTTTTGATCAGCTTCGAGTACTTTGGGCAAGTCTAAACAACTTTGATCAGTTGGGAGGTTCTCAGTGGCCTAATCAGCTAGTTTGATTGGTTTTAAGTGGCATCGGATGGCTTTTGAGTAACAGTGCAGTATCGAATGGTTTCCTAGTTGCTTTGGTGTATCGGATGGTGTCCAAGTAGCTTTGGTGCATCGAACGGCATTAGAGTACATCCAGAGGATCGGACGGCTTTCGAGTGCTTTTGGAGCATCAGACGGCATTCGATTCTTCGACCATGGCACATCTTCGACTATGTCTGGCCTTCACCACATTCAACTTCGATCACGTCCGGCTTCAACCACGACCACGTTAGCTTGACCACAGTGTTTTGACTATGCCAAACTTCGATGACGACTGAACTACGTCTAGCTTCGACCACGAGAACTCGACTACGACATTCCGACCATGATGGACTTCGACCACATCCTGCTTTGACCACGAATTTCAAGCACAGTATTTTGACTACTCCAAACTTCAATCATGACTGAACTATGTTTGGCTTCGACCACAGGAACTCGACTACGACATTCTGACCATGATGGACTTCAACCACGTCCTGCTTCAACCATGAATTTCGACCACGGTATGTAGACCACAAAGAATGACCTTACTTGCTTGATGATGGTATGCTATAGAAAACCGGTCATAAACTACAGGAAACATGTCATAGCTACAATACTTTTTCATGGTCGGTACTCAATAGTCATAAACATTGTAATCGATGGTCATAGACTTCACTGATCTATAGTCATAGACTTCACTGGTCGGTAGTCGTAGATCTTTCTGATCAATAGTCTTAGACTTCTTAGACTTTGGGAGTGGTACTCGTAGACTTCATTATCAGTGCAGGTACTTTACCTCTTGTGATCTTCGAGTACTTCGAGTACTCGTATGAGGCCAGTGGGATTACTAGCTAGTGTATGGCAATTAGGTGGTCGTGGTACTCGGTAGTCAGAAGGGCTCGGTACTCAATGGTCGAAGATTGGTAGTCGTGGGTGTTGCGATTGGTTGTCTGAGAGTTGTGATATGTGATCGATACTCGGTTGTTTGTACTCGTTGGTTCTCTGGTCGGTAGTGATGATGTTATTCCTGAATGTTTTGAGCGGAGCGATGGTAATTCCCAAGTACCTGTGGTTTCGAGTACTCATTAAACTAGCGGTCATAATGTGTTGTCTAAGTCTGTGTTTTGGAGAGTGATGATGTGAGTAGTCGTGGTTGACCTGGTTGATGATGATGGATGGTTAACAGAGTGGTTTAAGTGTGTGTGTGTGTGTGCTGATGACGGTCAAGTTATGAAGAACTTGTACTGGGAAAATGTTTCTTTGGTCTTTGCATGTGTAGGTGAGGTGGAGATGATCACGATCAGTGACGAGGAGGAACAGAACTAAGATGGGGA
The DNA here is from genome assembly GCA_036346575.1 of Dendrocalamus sinicus. NCBI lineage: Eukaryota > Viridiplantae > Streptophyta > Magnoliopsida > Poales > Poaceae > Dendrocalamus > Dendrocalamus sinicus. Next base: position 10,307,530 of record CM070648.1, read on the forward strand.
GATATGAGGTCCAGACAGTTGAGGGTGTCATGCGAGATGGTCGAACTAACACTAGAGTACATGGAGATCAAAGATGGTGATGCGTTGTCACATCCCAAAATTTGCTTTTTGGAAAAATGTAAATTCAAATTAATTATTTTAAAGTAATTGGAGTTTATTTGGCTTTTATTGGATTTTCTAAATTTTCTGGAATTCAGAACCTATTTTAAAAATTAAAAAGGTAATTCAAACTAAGAAAATTAAATATCAACAATAGTTGGAAAATAATTTTATTCAGTCCAAAATGTCTCCAGAAGCTTCGTGAATTTTTCTGGAATTTTTGGAAGTATTTTCATATTTTACGAGGCCTAAGCAATTTTCTAGCCTTTTCGAAAATCTAAATCAAATTCTAAAAATAAAAATTCCAACCCTCCTCTCCGCCGCCACGTGGGCGGGTGGATCCGCCCACGTCGCGCCGGCCCATCCAGCCGCACCTCCTCTCTCCTCTCGTCTAGCGGGCCCGCCCGTCGGCCGGCGGCCCGCCCTTCCTCTCCTCGCCCGACGCGTGGGCGGCCCCAGATGAGCTGCGTCCCCGCGCCCGGCCTCAATTTACCGTCCCCTCCCACTTAAGCGGCTCGACCGCCCGATTTCCTTTCGGGTTACGTGGCCGCCATCCGCACCACGCGCCCCGCTCTCGCTGACTGTGGGCCCCGCAGGTCAGTTCCGTCGTCTCCACGCGGACGCCGGACTCTGCCTCCCTTCTCTCTCTCCCGAGGAATCCGGCGACCGAATCCCGCTCAAACTCGGCCTCTTCCTTCAAATTAAACGGGAATTCGAATTCCCGGGGAGATGCGCTCCTTATCCCCTAAAAGCCCGGGACTCCGCGTTGCCTCCGACGGCTTATCCCCAATTCAAACGGGCGCCGGCCGCCAACTCCGTTGAGGAATTCCCGCACCCCCGTTCCCTCTCCGCTCCTATAAGTACCCCCTCGACCTCCGCCTCCTCCCGCACCACGTCCCAGCACCCTCCACCTCCTCTCCCGAGCCCCGTAGAGCCTTGCCATCGTGCCACCTTCCACTCAGAAGCCGCCCAACTCGGCGAGCTTTCCTCGCCACCTCGATCATCCCGAGCGCTAGTCGCCTCCCGAGCTTCCTCGTGCGTCGGCGAACCTCCCCGACCCCTCGGCCATCTCTCCCCGCCGTCGGAACGCCATCGCGCCGGAGGACCCGAGCCAGCTCTGGATTTGCATTTCACGCACCGCCCGAACTCCTCCGGCCTCCCCTCGCCGCCGGCGCCGTCGCCTCCGACCATCTCCGCCCGCCTCCTCGCGGTATCCTCAAGAGGGTTACCTACCCATATTGGGTAGGCAACGCCTCCCCGCCCGACTGGTTACTAGCGCTAACTCTTTCCTCCCCCGGCTCCCTCGGCGCGCGTTCGAGCCCCCGGCTCCGCACGCTGAGGTCGAGCCATTCTTTTAAAGTTTCGCGCTGACAAGTGGGCCCCACACGTCAGCGGCTGCCGGTCTGCGCTGGCCACTGCCGCCTGGGTCCCACCTCTCAGTCTTTGGACTCGACAAGTGGGCCCAATTCTAGTGGGTCCCACGTGTCGAGGTTGATTCAATGGGCTCACCGTCTAGTGGGTCCCACGTGTTAGTGACCGCCGGTGGTTACTGTTCATGGGCCCCACCTGTCGCCTCTCGGAGTAAAAATAGAAATTAAAATCTAATATTCCAAAGGCCCCACCGTCAGAAATTTCTAATTTCTGGATTTATTCAAACGAGATTTTCAAATGATCATAACTTTCTCATTTTAACTCCAAATTCAGCCATTCAAATTTCTAAATTCATCTAAAATCATGATCTATCCAACCATGGCCTCCATTTGAATTTTTGAGTTTGTTGAATTTTTATTTTGAATTTATTTGTTTTGTTGCTTTTCCCTCGTGCGTAGAATCCAACGTTGAAGAAGACCTCTCCACTCCTCAACAGGAAGACCCAGAGCCCCTGCAAGAAGGCAAGTCTCCTTTGATCATCTTGAACCCATGTTTTAGAAATGTTTTAAATATTTCAAATTATGTGCATTGCTATTTACGTAAAACATTAGTTCAAGTCTTAAGGTAGTAGTTAATCCAACCTTGTTATGCCCTCCATTGGAATTGATTATCATGTACCCTTGTCACCCTAGAACTTCCTTTGTCTCACTAATGAGATTATTACTTATTCTTTGACACTGATAGTATGGTAGTGCAATGCTTAGTCTTGCTAAATAAATACCCTTGGAACTTTGAAAATGGGAAATCTTGATGTATTGTTGAAACCACAGTGATTACAAAGTTAGTGGTGATTGAAGTTACCACTGTTTCCTTTAAAATAAAATAAAAATGTGAAAGATGGTTTAGAGTAGGGTGGATGGTTGGTTTGGCTTGGTGCGATTAGCACGAGATCTTGTTAGCGTATGTCCCACCCTAGTCAATTAAGGACCGACGCTTGTGTTTGTCCAGATCGAGCATTAACCGCACAACCACAAGTCTATATGGGTGCGACCTAGCCGACTAACTTACGATAGCCTAGTTTAGGTGCCACCAGTGGAAAGTGGGTGCGAGGATGGACCGGTTATCCACAGTGAGGGCGAGGATTTCATGTACTCATACGGCGCAAGAGGGGCTTTGCGGGCGGTTAGCCTACTGCGGTGAAACCTCGTGGTGGTATCTAGCTAGATTAGAGTAAGGTAAAGGCTTTGTGATATTTTATCCGGGTCTCATGCCAAAGGAAGCGTGTTGACTTTTAGGATAATTTATCTCTTGTGGGTAAAGTTGTACAACCTCTGCAGAGTGTAAAACTATTCGAATAGCCGTGCCCACGGTCAAGGGCGGGCAAGGAATGCATTCACATGGTAGATTTCTGGTTTTGGTTTTAAAATCAAAGATTTGTATTCCTAGAGTGGAGGAACTCTCGGAAGGGTATCCTGGCGGATGGAGCCAGAGAGGGTGGATGTAACCCACAGTATTAACCTTGTTCAAGTTGTTAGCTAGTGATGGTAGATGGAACCTTCACTAGAGAATTATTGTTACTTTCTGTTAAAGCATTTACTTTATTAAATGGATGCCTTCGGAAATAATTAGTAGTAATTGAAATTTAAAATGTTGCTTTATGCAAAAGAACCATATAGCCTTCCTTTGTTAAGCCTTGCATCTATGCATTTTTCCCAAGACTTGCGGAGTACTTTATGTACTCACATGCTACACTTAAAATAAACCTCAGAAGATCATGAAGCTCAAGAAGGTGTTTACGACTACTGCTTCGCATGTGGCTGTGATGGATTCTTCTCGGAGGACTAGGTCGCGTTTCCCCAGTCAACTGCCTGTGGCATATTGATGGGTCTACTTTGAGTTTTCTTTGCTTCCGCTGTGTTGGATTGTGCGAGGTCTGGAAACCTCCAGTGTAATAATGAGACCTTGTGGTCAGTACCCTTAATTATTGTAATAAATGCGTTGTTGGTCATGAATCATTTCTGTTTAACTGTGTGCACTAGTTGTGATCTGGGACTAGTGCGGTAATACACAGAGGGTCCGGGTTCGGAAATCCGGGGTCCCGACAGAGATGGTATCAGAGCCAATTTGACTGTAGGACGTGACCTAGGTTAAGAATGGCAAACCTTAAGGATTTACATTTATAAAAAGAGTATATTTAAAATGTATAAGCTTCTTTGCTTCTACTCTCTTCCCACTTACTCGTTCTTGTCTCCACATTCCCTTGTTAAAACTTTTACTAATCTTCTCTTTTGCTCAACTTTGTAGATGACTGGTTCATCCTCCGCCTGCCCGATGGGACTACTACTCACATGGAGAGGATGCTTTGGAGCATTCGCTAGCCTTCTCCGGCAGCTTGATGCATTATCCGAGTACCGTCACCGCCCATTTTCGGGGACGGAGACGCGGATTCTGGATCGAGACTCTGGGCGATGGAAGTATTCTGTATGCACAGAAGGGGAATTCAACTCTCAAACATACCCCATCACACATCCTCGGTCCCATTGTTTCGCTGCTGTCGACGCAAAGACGCCGCCATTGACGAGTGTGCCATCTCGCACAAGGATGCTGTACATCGGTCCCCTTTTGCTTCATCAACCCTCGCCAGACAGAGGTATCCAGATCCTTTGACATAGCGGTGACGATCCTCGATCATCACATCAGTGCAGCTCACCCGGCGATGGACATCACTTACGCTAGAGCTCGGAGGAGATTGGACAACTCCGGATGCTTCTCACTTCCAGCTACCAAAGATTCGGACACACCGCGCGCACAGCTTCTCGAGCGAGCGGTGAGTTTGAGCTGGGGCGCCTCGGGCGCAGCTAACTACACGCCGTCTTCACCTACCGCGACTACACGCCGTCTTCACGATCACCGCCGCACCCAACAACCCGGCACGGCTCGATTCTCGGGACTCGCGTCGGATGACAAAGACGCAAGAAGGTGCGACGCCCATCCGCCACCGTCATCACGCTCAAGAAGCGCAAGCCTTCTCCTTCGCTCGCGTTCGATCGCCTCGATCGTAACCATCCCCGCGCCGACCACTTGTGATTGTTCGTGGCATCATGTAAAGGAGCATGAAGAACTCAAGAAGAACTCAAGAAGAACTCAAGAGGAACCAGAGGAGGACCACAAGAACGCATCTTTTCTGAGGATTAGTAGTCTTTAGAGTCGAGAGTACCCAAATAAATGTCCACGTTATTAGAGCGCGTATTTATGTTTTGGTGTGCTAGATGGACTGCACCAAGCCTATGTGCACGTGTGGTACAGACCATTCCTAAACCTAGTTTGATTTTAATAAAGGATTCTTTAGTTGAGTTCTTTGTGTGATTTTAAAGTGTTGGTTTGGGATGTGGTTTAGTCTCCTAAATTTCTTATCTTTGCTATTTCCCTCTTACCTTCGCTAACTGGAACCCTTCGATGGTGAACACAAGGAGCAACCCTGACAACAATCGTGAGGCCAACAATCAGCCAGAGGACAACATTCCGCCACCTCCTGCCAGGCCCCCAACCTGGAGCAGATGATGGCTATGCAGCTGCAGTTACTTCAAGCTCGCCTGAACCAAGTGCAGCAAGCTCCACAGGCACCCCATCAAGCCCCTCCATCTAGGATGGGAGAATTTATGAGGACAAGGCCCCCTACTTTTGCTGGTTCGGTGGATCCGATGGAAGCAGACGACTGGATTAAGGATGTGGGAAGGAAGTTGGTCCTAGCCAGCAATGACAATGAGAAAGTGTTGTATGCGCCCACCAACTCAAGGGAATCGCCGCTAACTGGTGGGAAAATTTCCACGCCGCCCATCAAAACGCACAAGCTATCACATGGGATGAATTCGTGGAGGCTTTTCGCACTGCGCATATTCCTACGGGAATAATGGGCATGAAGAAAACAGAGTTCTACCAATTGCAGCAAGGAAACCTCGGCGTTTCGAATACGAACAAGTTTACTCGGTTGTATAGGTATGCACCAAGAGATCACCTCGGAAGCAACCAAGACACGGAGGTTCATGCAGGACTCGACCCCAACCTCAAAGTGCAGCTAGTGTCGAATGATTTTCCAACTTTCCAGCACATGGTGAACAAGGCTTTTGTACAGAAGATGCTCAACGTCGGCTATATGAGAGCCTAAGAGGAAGTTTCAAGCACGGCAGGCGCGAGCGATTCTCGATTTCGCCCACCCACCTCGGTTCCACGTAACCCCGAACCAAGTGCGCCAAGGACTCCATTCATCGGACTCGCCCAAATAACCAAGTTCCCGGACAGCAATGGTGGCCAACCACGCAGAACCGGACTTCAAGCGCAGGAGTGCAAGTGTTTCAACTGCAAGAATATGGGTCACTATGCCAAGAATCGTCCCCGTAAGCGCCACCGTGACCCCGCCGCTTCAACACAGGGAACGCCACCAAAGACGAGCCCCAAATGCAGGCCAAGGCCGTGGGACACCTCAGACCCCCAGGGCTCCACAAGTGGTGAGCAGAGGACATCTCAACCATGTGACCGCGGAAGCAGCCCAGGAAGCACCTGACGTAGTTCTGGGTAAGTTTCTTGTCAACTCAGTACCTGCATCAGCATTATTTGATTCTGGAGCTTCGCATTCTTTTGTGTCGAGAGATGTTGCTGAAAAATATAATTGGGATGTGCGTAGATTACAGAACCCCATGCTAGTCCAATCCCCTGGAAAGGAAATGAGGACTAACACAGTTTGCCCTAATGCAACTGTGGATATTAATGGAGTTAAGTTCCTAGCGAACCTTATTATAATAGACTCCAAGGGTCTAGATGTAATACTTGGTATGGATTGGTTAGCCAAATATAAAGGAAAGATAGATTGTCTTGACTGTGTTGTTACTATTACCAACACTAAGGGATTCAAGTAAGGTTTCACCAAATTCACATCCCTAAGAGAAGTAAGTTAAACGACTTGAAGGAATAACCTTAGAGAGAGTGCTCATAGCATGTGAATACCTGATGTATTTCTGAAGATTTGCCCTAATGCCACCAGATAGAGAGATTGAATTTGTTATAAATCTGCACAGAACAGCCCCAATATCCAAGAGACCTTATCGCATGTCCGCAAATGACTTAGCCGAGGTTAAGAAACAGATTGAGGAGTTATTAAGCAAAGGTTTTGTAAGACCAAGCTCACACCCAGGGAGCACCAAGATCGTTAGTAAAGAAGAAGGACGGTAGTCTTCGTATGTGTGTGGATTATCGATCCTTGAATGATGTGACTATCAAGAACAAGTATCCTTTGCCCGAATAGATGATCTGCTTGATCGCTTGAAAGGATCATGTGTCTTCTCCAAGATTGATCTTCGATCGAGTTATCACCAATTGAAGATAAGACCGAAGACATACCCAAGACAAAGATTTGCTACTCGTTATGGATTATACGAGTATACAAGTGATGTCTTTGGTTTAACCAATGCACTGCATACTTCATGAATCGATGAATAAAGTGTTCATGGAATATTTGGATAAGTTTGTGGTTGTATTTATCGATGATATTCTGATATACTCCAAGAATGAGGAAGAACACGCAGAGCATTTGAGGATAGTTTTGGAAAAGCTCAGAGAAAATCAATTATATGCCAAGTTTAGTAAGTGTGAATTTTGGTTGAAGAAAGTGGCTTTCTTAGGCCACGCCATTTCTGCGGGGAGTGTCGATGAGACCCGACAAAGTAAACGATGTGCTCGAATGGACACAACCTAAGTCAGTATCTGAAATTAGAAGCTTCTTGGGTCTGGCTGGTTACTATCGTCGCTTTATTGAAGGATTCTCCAAGCTTGCAAGACCTCTTACCCAGTTGCTAAAGAAGGAGAAAAAGTTTGAATGGAGTAAAGCATGTGAGGACAGTTTTCAAGAATTAAAGAAAAGGTTGACTTCTGTGCCAGTGTTAACACTTCCAGATATTAGAAGGGATTTTGAAGTCTTCTGTGATGCGTCCAGGCAAGGACTAGGATGTGTGCTGATGCAAGAAGGGAAGGTAGTAGCCTATGCTTCCAGGCAGCTACGACCCCATGAAGGGAATTACCTAACCCACGATTTAGAGCTTGCTGCCGTGGTACATGCCCTAAAATATGGAGGCATTATTTGATCGTGTCGTTGTGAAATTTATACCGATCACAAAAGTCTGAAGTATATATTTACCCAGCCTGATCTCAATATGAGGCAAAGGAGATGGCTTGAGTTAATAAAGGATTATGATGTGGGAATACATTACCATCCAGGAAAAGCCAATGTAGTAGCAGATGCATTGAGCAGGAAGAATTACTGCAATAAGCTGTGGATCAAGGAAAGTATGCCCGCACTTCAAGCGGAATTTCAGCGACTCAACTTGGAGGTAGTAGAGGAAGGATTCTGGCTACCACGGAGGTTCAACCAACTCTAGAGGAGATGATCAAGGCAGCCCAAGAAGAGGATAAGTATGTCAAGGAAATTAAAGAAAATATGAAGAAAGGGAAGGCGCCAGATTTTCGAAGATGAGGAAGGTATCATCCGGTTTGGGAAAAGAATTATCGTACTCCAAGAAGAAAGAAATAAAGGAGTTAATTCTGAAAGAAGCCCATGAGTCCGGATATTCAATACACCACAGGAGTACAAAGATGTACCAAGATCTCAAGGAAAGGTATTGGTGGTCAAGTATGAAAAGAGAAATTGCAGAGTATGTAGCTTTGTGTGATGTTTGCCAATGAATTAAAGCGGAGCATCAGAGACTCTTTGGCTTCTACAACCTTTGCAGATACCCGAGTGGAAATGGGAAGAAATTGGAATGGACTTTATAACCGGATTACCAAGAACAAGATCGTGGTATGATTCGATTTGGGTTATTGTAGATCGCTTGACGAAAGTCGCCATTTCATCCCGTCAGAAGACTACCTACTCGAGACAGACTCACTGAGTTGTATATGTCCGTAATAGTGTGTTTGCATGGAGTTCCAAAGAAGATTGTGTCGATCGAGGACTCAATTCACCTCGAGATTTTGGCATAAGTTACATGGACTATTGGGCACCAATCTAAACTTTAGCACACATATCATCCCTGCATGATGGTCAAACCGAAAGAGTAAATCAAATTTTGGAAGATATGTTGAGGGCTTGTGTTCTCGCAAACAAGGCTAATTGGGATCAGAGTTTACCCTATGCAGAGTTCTCCTATAACAATAGTTACCAATCTAGCTTGCAAGTGTCTCCGTTCGAAGCCCTGTATGGCAGAAAATGTAGGACCCCATTGTATTGGAAGGAGACAGGAGAAGGACAAGTGTTTGGACCAGATGTGTTGAAGCAAGCAGAGGAACAAGTTCGTCTAATCCGGGACAGATTAAAAACAGCTCAAACCAGACAAAAGAGCTATGCAGACAACCGTCGAAGGACGTTAGAGTTCGTACCTGGGGATCACGTTTATCTGAAAGTTTCACCTCTCAAGGGTATGCGACGTTTTGGAGTGAGTGGAAAACTTTCTCCTAGATTCATTGGACCCTTCCCTATTACGGCAAAATGAGGAGAAGTTGCCTACCAGCTTGAGCTTCCACCTCAATTGTCCAAAGTGCATGATGTGTTCCATGTGTCTCAACTGAGGAAATGTCTCCGGGTGCCAGAGGAACAAATGTCACTAGAAGAAGTGAACGTGAATGAGGACCTCACCTATCCAGAGTATCCTGTGAAGATATTGGAAGAAGCAGAGCGTCGTACCCGAAGCAAGGTCATCAAATTTTGTAAAGTGCAATGGAGCAACCATTCGGAGTCGGAAGCGACTTGGGAGCGTGAAGATGATTTAAGAGAAGAGTTTCCCGATCTTTTTTCCAGTCCATTCGAATCTCGGGGTCGAGATTCTTTCTAAGGGGGGTAGGTTTGTCACATCCCAAAATTTGCTTTTTGGAAAAATGTAAATTCAAATTAATTATTTTAAAGTAATTGGAGTTTATTTGGCTTTTATTGGATTTTCTGAATTTTCTGAATTGTAACCTATTTTAAAATTAAAAGGTAATTCAAACTAAGAAAATTAAATATCAACAATAGTTGGAAAATAATTTTATTCAGTCCAAAATGTCTCCGTAGCTTCGTGAATTTTTCTGGAATTTTTGGAAGTATTTTCATATTTTTACGAGGCCTAAGCAATTTTCTAGCCTTTTACGAAAATCTAAATCAAATTCTAAAAATAAAAATTCCAACCTCCTCCGCCGCCACGTGGGCGGTGGATCCGCCCACGCCGCCGCCGGCCCATCCAGCCGCACCTCCTCTCTCCTCGCCGTCTAGCGGGCGGCCCGTCACCGGCGGCCCCGCCTTCCTCCTCCTCGCCCGACGCGTGATGTGCCCTGATGAGCTGCGTCCCGCGCCGCCTCAATTCCCGTCCCTCCCACTTGCGGCTCGACCGCCCGATTTCCTTCGGGTTACGTGGCCGCCATCCGCACCACGCGCCCGCTCGCCGATCAGGCCCCCGCAGTCGGTTCTGTCTGTCTCCACGCGGACGCGGACTCTGCCTCCCTCTCTCTCCCGAGGAATCCGCGACCAATCCCGCTCAAACTTGGCCTCTTCCTTCAAATTAAACGGAATTCGAATTCCCGGGAGATGCGCCTTATCCCCTAAAGCCCGGACTCGCGTTGCCTCGACGGCTTATCCCCAATTCAAACGGCGCGCCGCAAACTCCGTTGAGGAATTCCCGCACCCGTTCCTCTCCGCTCCTATAAGTACCCCTCGACCTCCGCCTCCTCCGCACCACGCCCCAAAGACCTCCACCTCCTCTCCGAGCCCCGTAGAGCCTTGCCATCGTGCCACCTTCCACTCGAAGCCGCCCAACTCCGGCGAGCTTTCGCGCCACCTCGATCATCCCGGAGCGCTGTCGCCTCCCGAAGCTTCCTCGTGCGTCGGCGAACCTCCCCGACCCTCGGCCATCTCTCCCGCCGTCGGACGCCATCGCGCGGGAGGACCCGAGCGACTCGATTTGCATTTCACGCACCGCCCGAACTCCTCCGGCCTCCCCTGCCACGCGCTGCCGCCTCAGACCATCTCCGCCCGGCCTCGCAGGTATCCTCAAGAGGGTTACCTACCCATATTGGGTAGGCAACGCCTCCCGCCTCCCATCGTTACTAGCGCTAACTCTTTCCTCCCGGCTCCTCGGCTGCTCGAGCCCCCGCTCGCACGCCGAGGTCGAGCCATTCTTTTAAAGTTCACGACAAGTGGGCCCACACGCCGGCCGCCGGCCTGCGCTAGCCATCGCCGCCGGGTCCCACCTCTCTTTGGACTCGACAAGTGGGCCCAATTCTAGTGGGTCCCACGTGTCGAGGTTGATTCAATGGGCTCACCGTCTAGTGGGTCCCACGTGTTAGTGACCGCCTGGTTACCGCTCAGTGGGCCCCACCTGTCGCCTCTCTCGAGTAAAAATAGAAATTAAAATCTAATATTCCAAAGGCCCCACCGTCGAAATTTCCTAATTTCTGGATTTATTCAAACCGAGATTTTCAAATGATCATAACTTTCTCATTTTAACTCCAAATTCAGCCATTCAAATTTCTAAATTCATCTAAAATCATGATCTATCCAACCATGGCCTCCATTTGAATTTTTGAGTTTGTTGAATTTTTATTTTGAATTTATTTGTTTTGTTGCTTTTCCCTCGTGCGTAGAATCCAACGTTGAAGAAGACCTCTCCACTCCTCAACAGGAAGACCCAGAGCCCCTGCAAGAAGGCAAGTCTCCTTTGATCATCTTGAACCCATGTTTTAGAAATGTTTTAAATATTTCAAATTATGTGCATTGCTATTTACGTAAAACATTAGTTCAAGTCTTAAGGTAGTAGTTAATCCAACCTTGTTATGCCCTCCATTGGAATTGATTATCATGTACCCTTGTCACCCTAGAACTTCCTTTGTCTCACTAATGAGATTATTACTTATTCTTTGACACTGATAGTATGGTAGTGCAATGCTTAGTCTTGCTAAATAAATACCCTTGGAACTTTGAAAATGGGAAATACCGATGTATTGTTGAAACCACAGTGATTACAAAGTTAGTGGTGATTGAAGTTACCACTGTTTCCTTTAAAATAAAATAAAAATGTGAAAGATGGTTTAGAGTAGGGTGGATGGTTGGTTTGGCTTGGTGCGCTTAGCACGAGATCTTGTTAAGCGTATGTCCCACCCTAGTCAATTAAGGACCGACGCTTGTGTTTGTCCAGATCGAGCATTAACCGCACAACCACAAGTCTATATGGGTACGACCTAGCCGACTAACTTACGATAGCCTAGTTTAGGTGCCACCAAAGGAAAGTGGGTGCCGTGGATGGACCGGTTATCCACGGTGAGGACAGGATTTCTTTGTACTCATACGGCGCAAGAGGGGCTTCGGTTCGGCAGTTAGCCTACTGCGGTGAAACCTCGTGGTGGTATCTAGCTAGATTAGAGTAAGGTAAAGGCTTTGTGATATTTTATCTGGTCTCATGCCAAAGGAAGCGTGTTGACTTTTAGGATAATTTATCTCTTGTGGGTAAAGTTGTACAACCTCTGCAGAGTGTAAAACTATTCGAATAGCCGTGCCTACGGTCAAGGGCGGGCAAGGAATGCATTCACATGGTAGATTTCTGGTTTTGGTTTTAAAATCAAAGATTTGTATTCCTAGAGTGGAGGAACTCTCGGAAGGGTATCTGGCGGATGGAGCAGAGAGGGTGGATGTAACCCACAGATTAACCTTGTTCAAGTTGTTAGCTAGTGATGGTAGATGGAACCTTCACTAGAGAATTATTGTTACTTTCTGTTAAAGCATTTACTTTATTAAATGGATGCCTTCGAAATAATTAGTAGTAATTGAAATTTAAAATGTTGCTTTATGCAAAAGAACCATATAGCCTTCCTTTGTTAAGCCTTGCATCTATGCATTTTTCCCAAGACTTGCGGAGTACTTTATGTACTCACATGCTACACTTAAAATAAACCTCGTAAGATCATGAAGCTCAAGAAGGTGTTTACGACTCATCGCTTCGCATGTGGTGTGATGGATTCTTCTCGGAGGACTAGGTCGCGTTTCCCACCAATCGCCTGTGGCATATTGATGGGTCTACTTTGAGTTTTCTTTGCTTCATTGTGTTTGGATTGTGCGAGGTCCGAAACCTCCGGTGTAATAATGAGACCTTGTGGTGGCACTTTAATTATTGTAATAAATGCTTTGTTGGTCATGAATCATTTCTGTTTAACTGTGTGCACTAGCTGTGATCTGGGACTAGTGCGGTAATACACAGAGGGTCCGGGGTTCGGAAATCCGGGGTCCCGACATGCGTATAGAAGCTACAGGCGGTGCGGTCTTGGAGGCTTTGACACAAAAGTTGATGACACGTGATGGAGCTACAGGAGGTATGTTCTTCGAGGCTTTATCACGTGGTGAGTTAGGAGTTGTGGATGGAGTCCATGACTAGGAAGTGATAGAATTTTACTAGAACCTGTGTTAGGAAAGGTTTTGGGTCCCTTGATTTGAGAAAGAGATAAGATTCTGTGTTCGTGCTTGAGTCGAACATGGTGTTAGGCTCTAGCATATAAAAGCAGAGGTAGGCTAAGGATTTTAGCTAATGGTTTGAGGAGGAAACTTTTTGTGCAATTGTTTTTAGGGGTGCTTGTTAGGACACTTTGTAAATCTATGGAAATACAACAATAAAGAACATCTTGAATCAATCTAATTTGTGATTCCTTGCGATTGCTGTTCGGGTGAAGCATTCAACTACAAAAAAATCTAAGCTTCAAGTGTTTGTTCGAGCAGTCAATTTCTTTATCAACTACGAAGAGATTTGACAAAGCAGAGGCAATCGTTCACCCCCCCCCCCCCTCTGATTGCGCCATACGATCCTACAGATTCGTATGTCTTCTTATGTCGTTTTACGCGTATAGGAGTCTTGGCAAGTTTGCTTTCCTCATCTTGCTCACAAGAGATTAAAATTAGGGGTTCAATCAGAATGGATATGGACGGATATCGCTAATCCTATATCCTATTCCGTATTTTTTCTTAGAGTCCGAGTCAGACATGGATAGTGTCGGATACCGATTTCTCCATTTCGTATCCATTCCACAAGCCATCGAACGGTCGATCAGATGAAAATTATCAGCTTCTTTTACACTCCTACACAGGATATTGGATAGTATGAATGTAATTAAAACAAATACAGAGAGACTAATCATTGAGATGTCGAAGGAGGAGCACTCAATATTCTCTACCTGTTTAGGTGCGGCAATCCACCTACCTATTATCTTATTCCTAAGTGAAATCACAACAAACTTTCACATATCACTTGATATACGGATATATACGGACATATATCACTCATCCTATGTCATATTCCATATTTTTTCCTCGGAGTTGGAGTCAGACACGAATAGTGCCGGATACCCATTTACCCCTTCCGTATTCGCTCCGTGAGCGTTCGATCGGTCGGTCAGATGGAAATTATTGGCTCCATTTGCATCCCTAGTTAAAATATCTTGACTTCCATGTATGCATGCATGTTGATCTTTGCCCATGCGCATGCGTGTACGGGAGGTGAAGCCCTTCATGTGCTCCGCCTATTGTTCAGGGCATCCATAGTGCTCCATGGTGGCAAGGTACCCCAAGTTCCACATCAGATAAATGATGCCATATCAGATGAAAGAGTTGTCTCATTTGTGGCAAAGTGTCCTGTAGAGGAGACGGGTCCTTCGCTGACAAAAAGCAAGGAGATTGTGAAACCACTCACCACGGGCTCTCTTTTTCACCCCCAATCCGTAGCACCACACACCCTTGGCCTCATTCACACGCAAAATCCTCCCTCACGGCGGCAAACCCACGTCTCCCTCCCATCTCTCATCTCCCCAAATCCCATTCACATCCCCTCCCTCTCGGCGGCACTCCTCCTATCCCTCCCTCACGGCACCATCCCCTCATCACACATGGAGTTCAGACCACCATGAAGATCTAGGCGGCGGTGACATCCTTGTCAGCCATGTGGCATTCGCCCTTTTCGAGGTGAATCTCCCCCACACCTCGTTGGCCACATGGCATCCGACCTCTCTGGCGGCCACCCCACCCCTCCCTCCCGTGGGTGGCCACCCCCACTCTCCCTCCTGTCGGTGGCAATCCCCCTCTCCCTCTTCTCCCACTGGCCGACCCAGGACTGAGTATGGATTTCTGACCTCTGGGTGGCTTCGTCAATTTTCTTCAAGATCCTACCATGGCAGCAAAATTCCCCTTTCCACCAGCCACACATCCAACCACCATCAATTTGCATTCCCATTTCATCAATTCTTTCCCCCACCGCCAACCAATGGGACATGCAATCGCTCTTCATCGATCTCTCCTGGCGCTAGCTCAAGTCCAACTGCATCAACCCGTCAACACTATGAAGGTGATCGTGTTCAAGCTGACAGTGACTCACGGCAAAGGATGTATTATACTCCTAAAGAGGATCTCAGATTGGTAAGCCCCCAATGTTTGTTTGTTTGCTATGAACATCACGCCATTCATATTGTGAAAAAATGTATGCATTTCCATGGTAGTGCCATTCATAGCTGCACATGCGTTGGTTCTAGATTGCTTTTTTTCATTGCGTTTGGTTGGGAGCATGGATGGTTGCTGAGGCTTACTATTGTGGTATGCAATAGAATATTTAAGTTCAACATACATGCTTCGAGAGAAAACTCATATAATTTATGCCCTTATAAGCTATGACAGAGCATAGCTTATGCCTTATTGGTTGTTGTACTACATAGTGGACAAATTTTTGACCTTCCCCATTAAGTTTATATTAAGTACTAACCCTTTGGAGATATGAGAAAGTATCTAAGGTCTTGGAAATTTCAGTGTAATTTCAATTTACCATATGTTAAGATTCAAAATACCAGTTTCGTAGTGTTTTTCATGGGATTTGGCAATCTGCTCAGTTTGGGACATTGGAACAGATACTCTGCTTTAACTGATTTTACAATAAGATCCAAATTCTGTATTTGGTTGTTTGATGCTTCATTATTTGACTTAAGAGCCAACCTAACTTTTCTGATTTGAGTTCATTTTGATAACTTATTGTAGGTAAGTGCTTGGTTGAACAACTCCACTGATCCAGTTGAGGGAAATGCAAAGAAGGGGGATTGCTACTGGAAGGAAGTGGTTGTCGTGTACAATAGCACAACTCCAAGTGACAGGAAAAGTGAGGTCAAGCACCTTAAGAGTCACTAGCACAAAACTACGAAGAAGATCTCTTTTTTCAATGGATGTTACTGTCAACTCTAGAATGCCTACCCCAGTGAGCGATCAGATGACCAACTGATGTAGCAAGCTGTTGAAATATATCACAGCCGATGTGGGCACCATTTCACCTATGTGCATTGGTGGAAGGCCGTCCGTGACATCCCCAAGTGGAAGATTCATGTATCATCTGTAGGGGAGGGGACAAAGAGGACATCGTCTGAGCTGAGTGAACGTGGTGAGCGTCTAGAAGGTGTCAAGGCGGCCAAGAGAGATAGGGGAAAGAAAAGGCTACTACATGTACTTCAGATCTGCAACAACAAATTGCAACATTTCTTGAGGCTCAATCTACTTCAAAGGCTGATGTGAATGATATGAAAGAGTTCCAGCAACATCTCTTTGCTGAAAAGGTAGAAGCAGCAATGTTGACGTACATGGCAGCAAAGGAGAAGGAGGCTACTATAATTAAAAGTAGGGCTAAATTGTTTGACAAGTTCACGGAGATGTTGAATGCTGACACCACATCAATGGAGCCATGGGCGAAGGAAGCACATATAAGGGTAGCGACCATGCTGGGAGAGCAGTTGTTCTCTAGAGAGGATGCTGACTAGATGTAAGTGCTATTCTTAAGGCTCAATCTACTGGAAATGGTCTTGACGCTCAT
This sequence comes from Dendrocalamus sinicus, assembly GCA_036346575.1. Taxonomy (NCBI): domain Eukaryota; kingdom Viridiplantae; phylum Streptophyta; class Magnoliopsida; order Poales; family Poaceae; genus Dendrocalamus; species Dendrocalamus sinicus. Next base: position 10,323,894 of record CM070648.1, read on the forward strand.
GAACTTTCTTTATGTCTTATGTTTTTTATGTAGTGAGCTCAGGGAACAAGTTTTCGGATCTGCTGGAATGTTTTATGCTGGTAACTTCCCAACAGATTTTCTCTATTGTGCCAATGATCTGATGCAGCTTGAGAATTTCTGATTTTAAGCAGTTTTATTTTGTGCCACATATTTGTTTACTTCCATTGGAAAATCTAGTCAATGATCTGAATGCTATTTTTTGGAGCTGCTGCTGCTTGAATGTTTTTTGGAGCAGCTGGAATGTTTGGAGTTTGATTTATGGGTAGAGCTCATTACTTTGGAGTTGGACTACTCTTCTTACTGATATGTCATTATCAAATCACTACATTTTGCATAAAAGGTACATAATTTGTGTCCATATCTTTGAATTGAACATAGTACTATGATATGATATTCTGATTCTATTTCTATTTCGTCACAAGTAGCATAATCTGTTTCTGTTTCATACTCTACATTGATTGACCTTTCTCTCTTTCTCCAAACATGCCCTTGCTGTATACTTTGAGAAAATGGGTATATGCTCACCGAGATTTCTAGAAAACTTCCTGGGCTACTTGTGGATCAAATTGTTGTTTGAATTCTGATTGGGAACATTCAATATCAGTGTTAATATTTGTGACTATTGAGTGCTGAATGAATGAATGAATGAATGAATGAATGTGTCATTTGTTTACTCATATTTGTGACTATTGTTTACTAGTAACATAATCTTGACTCTTGAGCTAGCTGTTCCTCATAATTTCATATTTTTGACATCCAAATGCATATGGCTAAGTTTCTGAGGAGCCTTCAGAAGTTAGCAGACGAGGTCTGTTATTCTGTTTCATCATCAACATATCGTGAAGCCTTTACTCTTTGGTTAGATCTTAGCTTGCATTCAAATAAAATGCTGTTTACACTGTTGAGTTCTTACCTACTGTCTTCCTTGAAAAGGAAACTGTTGTGGCTACAGACCAAACAGAGAGAGAGTGTAGTAGTGGAGAGTTGAGTAAATGAATGGCCTAGAGCTTTCCTCCCGTGGCCTATGCCACATATATATTCATATAGGGAGTGTTTGTACAGTTATACCCTTACACATGAGTATTCCCCTCGGGGTTCTTATGTCATTATACATGTCCTGTTTCGGACCTAACAGGCCTACTAGGCTTAGGTGGGGGCCACCCCTACAACAGGAGCCTCTCATGGTGAAGGGCTTCACGGGCCGAAGCCATGCCGCTGGGTCCTTTGGCCCCCTCCGTCCCATCGACCTGTGATGCTTTGTTGACTGGGCTAGTTCGCACGTCCACCTGTGCTTGTGCGAGGGCCGTCTTCGGGTCCCGAAGCTCGCGTGGCCTTGAGGCCAAAGGCGCCGGGAAGTCCGAAGGCCTCGACGGGGCCGAGGTCGTGTTTGTGCAAGGGCCATCGCCCCGGCGCGGCTTCGAGGCCGAAGACACTGAGTAGGCCGAGGGCTTCGACCGGGCCGGGGTTCGGGCATGCCCTACCTCGCGTTCCAGATATTGATGGGCGGCCGACTTGGTCGGCCGCTTTGCGCCGAGTCTCGGGAAGGTGGTTGCTTGGTCCGGAGTGCGCTTAATGACACTGAATCGCGCGCCTTTGTCGAGGCAGGTTGGCACGGCTGCCCGCCGCCCGCATCGGATGTGGGCACGTGGCCGATCGTAATTGGGCGTCGTGGGGTGCCGGCGTTCCCACGACCACGGTGTTCGCCTCTTCCCGTAAAAGTGGCCACGTGGCGGGAGTGTATGGGTGCATTGGCGAGCGACCACCTACCGCCGCCGCCGCGGTTTCAGCGATTGTCTTGCCCGATCGTGGTAGCCGAACCGCTGTCATTCTGCCGCGGTCTTCTACCCGTGGGGAGACGAGGGCTTTATAATCCGCCCTCGTGTGCATGCGATCGTTCCCCTTGGTCGCTTGATCGCCAGCGCCCTTGCTATTCCTCGCACCTTCGCCGCTAATCTTGCCTCCGCGCTTGCTTGCCGCCGTGAGAAAGATGGCTGCGCGCGACGACCTCCCAGTTAGCACGGGTGCCGCCCTGGACGATCCTGCGCGTCGCCTTAGCAAGAGCGCCTCGTCTAGCTGGGCCGCCGACGCCACCACCGGCGAGTACCGCTGGTTCCGCGCGACAGGAAGCAAACTCCTCAGCACTGGGATGCCGTGAAAAGGTCCAAGGGCCGCTGCTCCCGTGTGTTGGGGCGGAGCCGCGCCACGGAGGAGACCCTGTAGACCCTTCTGCAGGAGAAGAAGCTGGAGGAGCGTGCCGGGGCTCGCCTACCCGGGCGTGACGAGGTGGAGCCGAACCCGAGGGAGTCAGAGGCGATCGTCTTCGTGGCGTTCTTCGACGCTGGGCTCCGGATCCCCGCGACACACCTTGTTCGTGAAGTGCTGCGTGCGTATGGGTTGGAGCTGGCGTAGCTGACTCTGACCACGATCGTACGGTTGGCCATCTTCACGTGGGCGATGCGGACGGAGGGTACCCGCCCCCGCGCCGAGCTATTCGCCATTCTGCACGACGCGCGGTGCCACCCAAGGAAAGTAGAAGGGGGCTTACTCGATCTTCGACAGCGTGGACTTCGTGCTGAGGCCGGAATGCTCGCACCTGTTTCCCGCGTTGGCTATGCGGGAAAAGTGGGAGACCGGGTGGACCCGACGGTGGTTCTATTACACCGTGACGAGCACGAGCGGCCTCCGGAGCCGTGGAGAGCCGATATCATTCGACCGCTGTCCGAATGTGACGCCTCGGCCTGGCGACGAGCAGCAGGCGCGGAGGCTTGCTGGGGTCGCGCTCCGGTTTAACATGCGTGACCTCGCGGAGTTCACCATGTACGGGATATCCCCGCTTGCTTGCAACTGGAAATATGAGCGGCGAGGGCCCGATCGGAAGGACGGCGTCCACCCGGGGGTATCTTCGCTTCATCGGCCGTCCACGCCCTGTAAGTGTCTCTGCGATATGCCAAGCACCACGTGGGTGGTTGCAAACCCCTAGGTATGACCCTCCGCTTGTACCTGCAGTACGCCGGTTAGAAGATGCGGAACGCGCCATGGCTGTGATACTTGGGCCGTACACGGCGGAGGAGCACAAGGCCCGCGCGTCCGCGACCCTCTTGGCGAAGCAGGGGCGGATTAATTGGGTGTGCGAGGCCTTGGAAATCCCCGTGCCGGAGCGCCCAGTGCCGGCGGGATCACCGAGCGGTGCGGCGGTGGCAGCGCCATCTTCTCGGGGCGGGGTCCAGTCGGTGGTTGTTGCCCTTAGCTCACCGGCCGTGCCGCAGGTCGAAGACGTGAGGATGGGGGACGAGACGGGCGCTGGGCTTAGATCGACTGGTTCGGGGGGTCGCGTAAGTCCCGACGAGGCCGTATATGGTGGCCAGGCCGCGAGCATGCGCCCCGCCGTTCTCGAAGATGACGCCTCGTCGCCTCCCGCGGCACCCATCGCGGCGTAACATGACGGCCTCCGGCCGCCGAGGTAGCCACGAGGCTTCACCACGACTCGAAGGCAAAGCGGCCTCGAGTGCAATCGCCGCCATCTTCCCGGGGCCGATTCAGTGTGGCGGGTCCGGTGACTGCGGCCCTGACAACTAGCGAGGATGCTTCTAAAGCCGGGAGGGTTGTCGCGCCTCAGGCCAGCGGGGCGCTCCTAACCCCGGTGGAGGTCGCGGCAGAGGTGACCGGAGGTTGGTGTAGTTCGTTTTCGTCGCGCGACTTCGCGAAACTCTCCCCAATTTGCTCGCTTATTCCGTCGACGCCAGGCGAGACAAATGTCTCCCAAACGAGGCAAGAATCGAGCAATGGGGCCTCGCGATGTCGCCACCGATTGAGCCGGGGCCTGTGTGTGCCCCAACTGCTCCGGCAGGCACTACGGCGGGGGCTCCTGACGTCTCCGACTTTGTACCTCGGTGGGAGGCGCTTCGCGCCTGGAACGAGGTGGCGGAGTATGCTGGCGCCCGCCTAGATCGACAGGCGCTGCACTCCTGCGAGGGCAACCTCTTGGTGCTCGCGTTGGGGGCCTCCGAGATGAGGGTAATGGTCTCCGTTCTCGTTGCATTCCTCTTGCTTATCTGATAGGTAACCCCTGCTATATGCCGTGTAGACGCTTGCCATTAGCAAAGCCCTTGAAGAGGCTCGCGCTCGCGAGCGGAGGGTACTGGAGGACCAGCTGTGCGTGGCGGACGACGCCAACGCCACCAAGGACGAAGTCATTCGAGTGCTGATGGCGGCGGGGCGGTCGCGCCGGGCAAAGTTGGTGGGTAGGAACGCGAAGGACGCTGCAGTAGCCGCACACCTTGCGATGGGTGAGGCCCAGCGCACCGCGACGGAGGAGCGGACCGCCCTTCTTCAGCAAATCTCCATGCTGGAGGCAGAGAAAGAACAGCTTGCCGCCTCCGTTGCGGAGAAGACGCTATCTTGGGATAACGCGTGCTCTTCTGCGTGGAATGCGATGGGGTCCTTGGAGTGAGCGCTTCGGGGGCTTTGTGTGCATGTGGAGGACGCCACCCATGGCCGCCAAGACCTGGCGCCAAGGCTTTCGGCACGCACTACGGCTATATGAGTGCTGGGCTTGCCTTCGCCCTGCTGCGCGCTGGTGGGTGTGAGCATGTCGATGAGCTGGCGAACCCTCAGCTCGACTTGCCTACCGAGCCTGGGGTGATATCGGATGCCGTTCGTGCCACCGAGTCCGCGACCCGAAACTTTCATGACCGGATTTGGAATTATGTCGGGGAGGGGGCCACCGCGGTTGCTTTGCGACGGACGCTGCGGAACGAGGGGGATGTGCTTCGTTGGCTCGAAGAGGTCCCTCGGCGCGGCGCGGGCGACGTGGGCGCTCGTCGCGGCGAAAACGGCGCGGACTCATAGGAATAGCCAGGTGTTGGCGCATTCCGCGCCACGCGTGTCTGCTTCTGGAATGTAATTGTCTTGTTGGGGCAAACAATGATCTTCCCATGCAGTAGTTGTTATGTAATGTGCTGCGAACTATTGGGTTGTGCAAGGCGCAGGTATTGTGTCGCCCCCCGTTCTGGTACGAGCAAGCGGGCTTGCGAATACTGTGCAGCTCGGGCCCTAGACTGACCGAGGTAGGCGCGCAGGCGCTCCGTCCCCTACCCTTCGAAGCGGTGGGAGCGAAGCTGACGCTTAGTCAAAGTAGACGCTCGACGCGCAAGCGCTCCCGTCCCCTACCTTCGGCGGTGGTGGCGAGCCGGCACCTGGTCGGGCGAGACGCGCGAGTGCTCGCCCCTACCCTTCGGTGGTGGCGCTGGCGGCGCCTGGTCGACACGAACACGCGCGCCCGCCCCTACCCTTCGAGCGGTGGCGGCGGGCCGCGCCTGGTCGGCGTGAGACGCCGAGCGCCCGTCCCTACCCTTGAAGCGGTGGCGGCGAGCCGCACCTGGTCGGCGAGACGCGCGGCGCTCGCCCTACCCTTGAAGCGGTGGCGCGAGCCGCGCCTGGTCGAAATAGACGCCGAGCGCCCGCCCCTACCCTTTGAAGCGGTGGCGCGAGCCGGCGCGCGTGGCAGCGAGCCGCGCCAGTCGGCGAGACGCGCAAGTGTTCCGCCCCTACCCTTCGGCGGTGGCGGTGGGCCGGCGCCAGGTCGGCGAGACGCTCAAGCGCCCGTCCCCTACCCTTGAGCGGTGGCGCGAGCCGGTGCCTGGTCGGCGTAGACGCGCGTGCTCGTCCCTACCCTTCGAAGTGGTGGCAGCGTCCGCTAGCGCCTAGTCGAAGTAGACGCGCGACGTAGACGCGCAAGCGCTCCGTGGGGTGGGCGCAAGGATAGCATCCGTGTCTTCTTTATATACTCTGGAGTGCGTGGGATATACATCCACGTCTTATTCAAACTCCGAAGAGTACGCACTGGGGCAGCGCCCATGCGTGCGCGGGGTTCGCGTCTTGTTTATACTCCGTAGAGTGCGCAGGGATAACATCCGCGTCTTCTTTATACTCCGGAGGAGTGCGTCGGATATACATCCACGTCTTATTTATACTCCGAAGAGTACGCACTGGGGCAGCGCCCATACGTGCGCGGGGTTCGCGTCTTGTTTATACTCCGTAGAATGCGCAGGGATAACATCCGCATCTTCTTTATACTCCAGAAGAGTGTGTGGGATATACATCCACGTCTTATTTATACTCCGAAGAGTACGCACTGGGGCAGCGCCCATGCGTGCGCGGGGTTCGCGTCTTGTTTATACTCCATAGAGTGCGCAGGGATAACATCCGCGTCTTCTTTATACTCCGGAGGAGTGCGTGGGATATACATCCACGTCTTATTTATACTCCGAAGAGTACGCACTAGGGCAGCGCCCATGTGTGCGCGGGGTTCGCGTCTTATTTATACTCCGTAGAGTGCGCAAGGATAACATCCGTGTCTTCTTTAGAGTCCGTAGACTGCGCGCGGAGGCGAACCTCCTCGCGTTGCGGGCGGTGAAATTGCGTGCGGAGGCGGACCTCGACGCTACGTCTTATTTATACTCCGTGGAGTGCGTGCGGAGGCGGACCTTGCGCTACGTCTTATTTAGAGTCCGTAGACTGCGCGCGGAGGCGAACCTCCGCGCGTTGCGGGCGGTGAAATTGCATACGGAGGCGGACCTCGACGCTACGTCTTATTTATACTCCGTGGAGTGCGTGCGGAGGCGGACCTCGCGCTACGTCTTATTTAGAGTCCGTAGACTGCGCGCGGAGTCGTCCCCCCACGCGTCTTTATGCATGCTTACGCGTAGCGCACACGAAGGTGACCCTTCGCACGCTTTTAATACGAGAAACGGGAGAACTTGCATGAACGATGCACTTTATTAAATTCCCATTTGCGCGGGCGAGCGGTTACAAGGGTTAAGGCACTAACCGTCAGCCGCTTACGTCTGCCGAAGCCGGGGAAGGCCCTTAGCCTTGTGTGCTTGACTCAGGCGTAATACCGCCGTAGCTTGTCCGCATTCCACGTGTGTTGGAGTGTGTCCCTTCCAAGGTGGCCAAGCGATACGCTCCCTTCTGCAGGGCCTCCGTGACGAGGTACGGGTCTTCCCACTTGGACTCGAGCTTGCCTACCGTTTCCGTGTGGAGTGCCATCTTGAGGACGAGGTCGCCCGGTCTGAATTCGCGTGGAGTACGATGAACGATTGCGACCGCGCACCATTTGTCGCGCATATTTTATGACGTGCTGTGTTGCGCTGGCCCGGTCTCCGTCAAGGAGATCCACGGACAATTGGCGCTCCTCGTCTGGTGCTTGGACGAGGACCCACCGCGAGCCCGCCTTTATTTCTTCGGGTGTGACCGTCTCATCGCCGAAGAGAAGCTTGAAGGGCGTGAATCCCGTTGGGCGTGTGACCGTTGTGCGAAGGGACCAGAGAACGCTGTGGAGCTCGCCCGGACACTTCCCTTTTGGCAGCCCGACGAGGCGCTTTTTGATTGCGGCAGAGATGGCGCCGTTTGCCCGCTCCACCGCCCCGTTGGACTGTGGGTGGCCGACCGAGGCGAACCGGAGGGTGATGCCCATGTTGCCGCAGAATTCTTTGAATGGTGCTGCATCGAACTGCAGACCATTGTCGACGGTGATCTCCCTGGGCACGCCGAATCGGCATATGATGTTTTGCCAGAGGAAGCGCTGCAGAGCTGCCGAGGTAATCTTGGCCAGGGCTACCACTTCCGGCCACCTGGAAAAATACTTCCGGCCCTGGGAAGTGGTCCCACGATGTCAATGCCCCCACCTCGCCAGCGGCCACACCGGAGGTATGGGGTGGAGGCTTGTCGGGGGCCTGTGGATAGCCCTTCCCATCCATTGGCAACCTTGACAACGGCGCACAAGGTCCTGGGCATCCGCGACAGCTGTTGGCCAATAAAAACCTTGTCTGAATGCCTTACCCACCAGAGACCTCGGTTGGAGGTGCGAGCCGCAAAGACCCGTGTGAATTTCCGCGAGGAGGCGTTTGCCTTCTTCGCGCGGAAGGCACCGTAGGAGCGGTGCGCAGACCCCCTTCTTGTAGAGCGCCCCGTCGAGCACCTGGAAGGACCTAGCGCGGTGTTGCAAATGCCGGAGCTCGGAGAGTCATCCGTTCGCGATGCCTTGCAAAAGGCGAGAAGGGCTCCCGCGATCGCCTCGTTGGGTGATCGGTGGGCGAGTCGCGCCCGATTATCTTGCGCTATGCCCGCCGCGGCGGTCTCAGAAACGCCCTTCGAACCGAGCCGCCGATGGCGCGCCTTGGCGAGACGCCGCCTTGCTCGTTGTCGCTCGAGGATGACCTTCACCGTGACACCCAAAAGTGTCGTTCCTTCGCTCGACGGCTGCTAGGTACTTGGCTAGCTCCGATCCTGGCTTGATATGATTTGTCCACATGGCCCGCCACTAGTCGGAGTCGAGACGACGAGACTCGCCTTGCTCCCATCGCTTGAGCTTCCCGAGGCCGAAGAGCAACGCCGTATTCGGCCGTGTTGTTCGTGGTCGGAACGCTAGGCGCTTGAGAAGTAAAAAGGCGCCGCCTTCCGGGTGATGATAATAGCGCGCCCACCCCTACGCCCGCAACACCGCACGCTCCGCCGCATTAAGTGTCCACACCGGTCTTGAGTTGAAGGGGCCGAGCTAGGGGTCCATTCCGCGAGGAAGTCCGCGAGAACACAGGGACTTGATCGCCGTCCGAGAGGCATATGTTAGGGAGAACGGGGCCAGCTGCGCGCCATTTCCCACCCGCCCGTGGACTCTTTGTTGTGGAGCATCTCGCTAGGGGAACGATGATGGCACCGTTATCGGGTGGGCGAGAAGTAATGTCGGAGCTTCCTTGATGCCATAACCAGCGCGTAAGCAAGCTTCCGAGCTCGGTATCACGCGTCTTGGCGCCTGAAGGGCTTCGAGACGAAATACACTCGCGGCGCTGAAGCGCCCTCTTCCAAGACGAGAACGGCGCGACCGCCGCTGCCGAGGCAAATGAGGTAGAGTAGGAGGGGAGACTCGTGCCGGCCACCAGAGTGGGGAGGGTTGCGAGGTGCTTCTTGAGATCGCCGAAGGCCTTTACGCATCGTCGTCCCAATGAAACCCGCCGCACCCGCGAGGGTCTTGAAAACGGCAAGCCCTCTCTGCCGCTCTAGAGAGAAGCGGCCAAGGCCGCCATGCGCCTGCCACCTCTGACCTCCGCGCCGTCTTGGGGTTCCATGCCCAGATAGCGTCGACCTTGCCGGTTCGCTGGATGCCTCGCCGGACACGAGAAGCCCGAGAGCTTGCCCGCTTGTACGCCAAGACACATTTGTCCGGATTGAGCTTGATGCCCGCTCTCCGAGGTTGTCAAAAGTCTCTCAAGATCTCGACCGTGAGGCGAGCTGCGGGTTTTACTACCACGTCTTCCACATAAGCCTCCACGTTCCTCCCTAGCCGGGCGGCGGGGCGGTAGCGACGAGGTGGGTGAAAGTTGCGCCGCATTCTTCAAGCCGAACGGCATCCTCACAAGCGTAATGTTCCCACCGTGTAATGAAGCCGGTTTCTCCTCGTCGTCCTTGGCCATGTAGACTGGTGGTAGCCGGAATAGGCGCCCAAGAAGCTCATAAGCTCACACCGGTGGTTGCGCCGACCACCGGTCTATGCGCGGTAAAGGTAATCGCCCCGCATGCCTTGTTGAGGGCGGTGAAGTCGATGCACATGCGCCAGCGCCGCCGCCTTTTAACCAACACGGGGTTGGCAAGCCAGCTTGGATGTTGGACCTCGCGAATAACCCCCGCTCGAAGGAGCTTCGCCACCTCCACCTTGGCCGCTTGCTGCCGGTCCGCAGACATACGGTGAAGTTTCTGCTTGACGGGTTTGGCGTCGGGGCGGATCGCGAGGTTATGCTCGATGAGGGCACGGTCTACTCCTTGGATATCCTCCGGGGACCATGCAAAGACGTCTATGTTGTCCTGGAGGACTCGGAGCAAGTCTTACTCTACTTGCGGAGGGAGGTCTTCGCCATGGATACGAATCGCATACGCTCGAGCGGCACCCTCTTCACTCCACCCTCCGGGTGGGGCTTAGGCGTCCAACCTGGGGCGGATGGTGTTGTGTCCGCCCGGTATTTGTTGAAGGCGTGCACCTTGCGGTGCAAACGTCCAGCTTCGGTTTCGATGCTCGAGCCATATCCTCGATCGCGAAGATGGTGATAACGCCCGCCGCTCGAAGCTTCATGCATAGGAATGCGAATTGTGGGACGGCTTCGAAGGAGTTGATGGCGGGCCGGCCCAGTACGGCGTTGTATGGATATGAGACGTCCACGACGTCGAAGACGACTTCTTCGATCCTAGCGTTACCGTCCTGGCACAAGGAGACTCGGAGGCAAAACTGACCCAGAGCCTTCAAGGGTTGCCCTCCGAGGCCTTGGAGGGGGGGCTTCCGAAGCTTTTAATAGACTCCGAGGTATTCCCATACGATCAAGGGCCTCTGCGAACAAAATGTTGGCGGAGCTCCCTCCGTCCACGAGAATACGCCTGACGTCGCATCCCGCTATGTCGGCCTAGATGACCAAGGGATCTTGATGGGGGAATTCTACGCCCTACGCATCGGCTGACGTGAAAGTAATGCTACAAGGGGATGCCTGCCGAGATAGTTGTGCCGAGGAAGCTCTTGATGAAGAGCCTCCTTCGATGACATTAATGCCGCGGTACTGGGTTTCTCCTGGAGATCCAGCGCGGGGGGGATGGGCCGCCGCCGCTTGTCGCACTGCCGCGACTTCGGTGCATGCCCGCGTGAAATGGCCTCCGTAGCCGTGCACCTCGCAGCACTTACCGTATTCAAGGATTTCCTGCTCCGCACGCGGCTCGGCATCGCCGCTTCCTTGGCGTCCTCCTGCGATACGCGAGGCTGAGACGGCCTCGGGAATACCTGCGCGCGTGATGTGGCGGGCTTTTGGGTCTTCGCTGGTTGCGCCGGGCTTACGAATGTCGCCGCGCCACTTGCTTGTGGTCCGCCCTGATTGTCTCTTGCGCTACAGATGACCAGCCCTACGCCGCTCGGCGTCGGAGTCGTCGTGGCGCCCGCACATCCTCTTCACCGAGCGTATGCTTCCTTTGTCGAAGAGCTCGCCTCCGACTTGAGCGGCTTGATGGCGATCTCGACACGCGTGCGAACTCGTGGGTCTGAGTCGCTTTGTAGGCCTCGGCGACGCCGAACTTGAAATCTTCGCCGCGGCGTCTGCTGTAGGCCCGCAGAAGCGGGACTTGGTCTCACGCGCATAGCGGGCGCGCTAGATATGGGGCGTCGCGGCTATCCGCCTCTTCCCGGCGGGTTCGATGCCACCGCCGAGGAGGGTGTTGGCTCCGGCCTCCCGCATGTCCCGGACGGCCCGCTGAAGGTCCGTTAGCTCCGTTGAGCGCGATCGAGGCCGCCGCCAGGTCGCTCTCTGCGGCGTGGTCGGGGCGTCTGCGCGCTGGCGGTGCCGCCGGGAGGTGGTGACCACGGCCGCGCACCTGTGTTGCGTGCCGCGTTCTTTGTCGTCGAGGTTGGCCGTCGGGGTGGTGCTGGTGGGATCGGTCGTCACACCGACGACGGGGTTGGTCGTCGCATCGGCGGGGGGTTGATCATCGCGTCGGCGACGGGGTTGGTCGTCGTGTCGGCGGCGGGGTTGGTCATCGCGTCGGCGACGGGGTTGGTCGTCGCGCCGGCGACGGGGTCCTCGGTCATACCTACACCATCGCCATACCGCGATCGCTAAAGCCGGCCTGGCCGACGCGAGACTTCGCCGCCTCGCCTTCTTCTCCTTCGCGCGATGGCGGCTTTCTTTAGTGCCATCCTCCTTGAGGTCCGAGGCTTGCTCTTGTCCTCCCACTAAGGCGCCAAGCTGTGGTGATTCATAGACAACAGAGAGAGTGTGTAGTAGTGGAGAGTTGAGTAAATGAATGGCCTAGAGCCTTCCTCCCGTGGCCTATGCCACATATATATTCATATGGGGAGTGTTTGTACAGTTATACCCTTACACATGAGTATTCCCCTCGGGGTTCTTATGTCATTATACATGTCCTGTTTCGGACCTAACAGGCCTACTGGGCTTAGGTGGGGGGCCACCCCTACAACAGAAACATCATTCTCTATTTGGTTAGATCTCAGCTTTCATTCAAAAATATGCTCAGATGTGGTCGAAAACTCAATTCTTTTACCAAATTCTCTATTTCCAGATAATACCAGATAAATCAGCATATAGCGCACTCAATTTCCCCTAATACAACATGTCTTATGGAAAAATTAGCCAGTTTTTTCTACAGTGCTAGATTCTTCAAGAATTTCTGCTGTGTGAGTTAGTTCTTGAAAACCCAGTAGTATAACTACAGCTGTTAAACCCTCTTTGATGTTAGTACTAATCTTGTTTTGTTCATGTCAGGTCAGTGTTTTTGTTCAGTCTGGAATAACAGAACAGAGGTTCAGTACCGAGCTGAAATTCATAATGCAGTCTCTGAATTTCAGAGTATGTACAGAACTACAGTTAGTGACTTTTGATATCACGTTTTTAGTCTTGTTAGCTCATGATCCGAATTGTCAGGATTGTGGCTGAGTCACACGTATGTAGGTGGCTTAGAATCCGGGCTGTTCGTTATAGTCTGGAGTGTGCGTGAGTTGAATTAGCTTTTGTCACTTTTCCGTCAGAACACTGTATCGACTATCGAGTCTGAAAACAGAGAAATAAGTGGGAAGTTGAAAACTGACGCTAGTCTGTGCGGGTGTCACAACTCCTATGTGTTCCTCTAGTGTGTGCCTTCTCTGTTTTGAGTCTTCTCTGCTCTCTGCGATACGCTTTTGTGCTCTGCTCGCGTGTGTGGAAATTTGGGCGTTCTCGATCCTTTCATTTGAGCCAACTGGTGCTATGGTGCCCAGATAGCTCAGTGAAGTCTTGGATTCAGTAATCAGAATGAATATGCGCCAATATCCACCAGATTACACATAATGCATCCTTCAGCAATTGGGCCTTGAATTGCATTATAACACTGGTTGTAACCCATTTAGTGAAAAGTTCTGTTATGACTTCAATAACCTTAGGTTTTGATACTTTGTGAATTGTGATGTATAGTGTGTATATTTATATCTAATGCAAAAGCACAATTATTATGTACAATCATGCATAGAGAAGTCATTCTTCTTTTGTTTTTCCAAAATCATACACAAAAGCCCGAGCTATCACAACGGTTGACACTCGAGAGCACATTGAAATTCAAATGTCCTCTTATTATGAAGAGAGAAAGCTACGGCCTATTCTTTATGTCTTTTGGCTTTTGCTTTTAGGTTTTGGTTTCTCCAAAAGTCAAAAGGCCAAACGTCGAAATGGGGATAACATTCTGAAGCATATTCTCCAAACAGCTTTTTGAACCTAAAACTGTGTGCATCATCCATATTAACGGCTTTGTTGTTTGCTGTCATATCAAAAAGCGCAGATAAAAGCCATCAGCCATAGTCTAAAAGAACATCGACACAACTTATGCTAAAAGGACAAGGGAGGTAACTAGTCTGGGATCATCCTTGAATCAACTGCACCCGATGTGTGCACACCCCGTTCGACCTAGTACGACTATGCATTCTGGTACCAAACTAAACTGGTCAACACAGTTTGATCAGTTTTTGTTATTAAGTTTGGGATGTATATTTTTGGTTTTTTAGGTTTGGTTTTTGGTAAAACTAACGAAAAACTGAAAAAATGAAAAACAAAACTGAATAGGCACTAGCGCAATGGCCAGGCAGGCGGCAACCATTGGCCATCCCATTCAGCCCACAGACCTAGCAAAGGCTAAATCTCGTCTGCCCATGCCCAACAGGCTAACAAAAGCCAACGGCTGAGATCCCCTGAAATGATGTAACCCTAGCAAAATAGCAGTAGCACCCATGCCCACAACACTAGTCACTAGTCAGTCACCACACCACAACCAGCATAGTGGCCAGTGGAGGTGGCGCAAGCGACAGACGTGCAGTGCTGCATAGTCGCGCCGATTCATCAACCCTTTTTCACTCTTTGCCTCTCATCTGATCTCCTCTCCTTGCATTTGCCATCACGAGATCTCTTGGTCAACTCCGTTGATGGCGATGAGAACTCTCTCTCTCTCTCTCTCGGTAATACTTTTTTGGTGAGCTCTTGTTTGTTCCCTGGGTTTATATTGATTTGTTCTGCAACTGTAAGGGTATGGTCTGGCTTGTCCTCCACCGGCACTGAGTGTTGTGTTGCGTCGACCCTAGCTGGGAGAGCCTCCGAGCCCGAGGAGCCGAGTAGGAGATCACCGCGCTGCCCGTAGCTTGATGCTTAAAGAATAATGGAGTGTCTTATTGTAGGTATTGTCTGTCTCATCTACACCTAAGCGGCTAAGCGTGTGATCAATTCTGCATTTCTGCTTACTAATCTACATGGGCCAATCAGATAAGTGGTAGAACAGAGGTTCATCCTATGTATAATGTGTCCCCTAACATTCTAGCTATTAATTTTGATAATGCAACATAAACTTGCAAACTTGTTATGGTGTCTCATTAGGACCTTTGGTTATGATGTATTCCATTTAGTTGCCTATTCTGAGACTTGCTGAACGCAAACAATGATGTTGGATCCTTATTCTTAATCATTTTCAACAGATTGAACTAGCTAGGCAAGGGATGAACATCGAACATGTTTTCAGATTACAGGCTTTACAGCCAACTTGGCAGTTAGCACCATTGTGGGCTGTGGCGTTGTCTGTGTCTCTCTGTGACTCTGAGACCTGAGTTCAAATGTCTAATTAGTCCATGATGAATTGATGAGTCCACACATGACACGTGTGTGGCTTAGTGGCGGACTAGCTGTGTCTTGTGTTATGAATGTGTAGTGTAATGTGTTTTGTCTATGTCAGTCTATCGTCTGTGATTGTGATATGAGTCTATGTCTGACTGAGTTCTAATTCTATTGGATTACTTCTAGTTCTAAGTTCTAATTCTATTGCTAGTATATTATCGTCTTGTTATATTGTTCGTAATTTGCATTAATTTTGATAAATATGGTATTTATTGATATCACACCGAAATAAATTAAGATTAATCGATACGAAACTGTATTTTCAAAAAAAATCATATATTACCGAACTATTAATCCTATATTTACCAAGGGTGTGTTTAGTTTGCTGAATATGGACGGTCGGATCCCAGCTGTACCGTATACTGCAAAAAAAATCAGGTGTTTGGTTGGATGAATTCACTGTAGCAGCTTGTATCCGCGCGTCCCGCATACGGTCTGGATCCGGGACCGGCAGTGAAGGGCATTTCGGCCGAAGCTAGCAGTCCAGGACCGAGGGATTCCAGAAGGGCGGGCTAGGGTTACCTCTCGCGCGCTCTCCTCCGCGTCCTCAGCGTCGGCAGCAGGTGATCTCCCTCTCCCTCTCCTCCCTCCTCCGAATCTGACGAAGGCCTTGGGGCGGCGCGCGGCGCGCACCGGCGCAAGCGCGACGCGGGCGAGGCGCGCGGAGGCGCCACGCGGGGTTCCCCGCCGGATCCGGGCGCGGTGGCCTTGGCCAGTGGAGTCGCCGCCGCTCCCGCGGTTGGATTCGCCGCCGCTCCCGCGGTGCCTCCTCTCCCGCGCCGCCGCTGTGACCGGAGGACCGGAGGAGAGAAGAGAGAGGGCCGAGTGAAATGGGGAGGGGGAGGAGATGAAGTAGGCGTCGACGGTGGTGAGGGGAAAGAAATGAGAAGGCGTCGGCCGAAGTCAGGAGAAGGGGGATCGGGTGGAAGAAAAGAAAAGGAAAGAGAAAGAGAAAGAGAAAGAAGGAAGAGAAAGAAAAAGGGGAAAGAAAATTTAGAAATGTGAAAGAGTAGAATTGTTAAGGTTAAAAATGTTTATAATTAAAAAAATTAATATGTCATTGGGTAAAGAAATTACTATTAGGAATAGCTTAGTTTGTGCAAAAAAATGAAAAAACATGTGAAGGGGGTAATCACACCACCTCTCACATTCGTGGGTCACTATACCCCACTAGTAGTGTGCCCGTGCTAACGCTACGATAAAAATATAAAACAAGATAAAATTTGTAAAAAATAAAATGAACAATCAGATTCATTAAGATTGACGTCTCATATATTGTATAACCAAATATTTTTGTCACATAACCAATAGAGTGCATCATCAAAACATGAAATTTCAAAAGCGAGTTCTAATTTAAAGGCAAATTAAAAACTAAATGTAGGTCATGTATTTTGGCTTTCTGCTATCAGGGACTCCGAGTATTATCACATAGACAATGCATGCAGTACCCAATATTATTGAAGAATCATATCATCATTTGTAGGTTAATCCATAACTTAAAACTCCAAATTGAAGGAAGTCAAGAATAAATAACTCAAAATTTGTCTAGCAATAGAGAATGTGCAAACAGTCCCCACTCCACCTTGCTAGTAATCACTAATCATACCTAGCACTTGTATCGTAAAACCCCAAACAAATAAACAATTAAACCTTACAATACTAAATGTATGCAATTGAAGAAAGATGATTGCATTTGCTTAAGACCTTTCATAAGTGCGAAAGAAAAACAATCTCGCAAAGTAATGGAAGGTAAAAGAAGCCAAACTAAGAGATTGCTGCCATCTTCTATCTCGTAGTTATCGTGCCATTGACCTCACTGCATGATATATTAACAACAACCTCACTGCATGCTATATTAAAAATGCTAAATCAGATAACTGAAATGTGTAGCCATGAAGATTTCTTTCAAAGAGCAATATATCTTAGATAAGTTATACCAAAAATAGAAATTGTACTAATACAGTGCCATACCAAAGTTCAGTACATGAAGTTGATGTTTTGCCCTGCAGAAGCCAGTTAAAGGAAATAAAAAGCATTGCCATGTGCATATCAAAGGTCAAGTTTCAGTTGCCTCAAATGGCATGTAAATGGAGCACCTGAATTTTCCATTAACATTTGCATGTCCAATAGAACACAGAGTGCAAGTGCATTCTGGGATGACCATGAATTAATATTATCGAAGTGACGAAATAGGGACTCCAAAACACGACGGAATGTGGTTGCCTCTCTGGACAACATGGCCATGTTGTGGACACAGATTCTTGACCAAAAGTTAGGATCCTTGTCATCTTCCCCGCAACACAGAGTCGCTTAAGAAAGTTGCCCATGAAAGAAGAGGAAATGACAGATAGAAGTAATGTATGTAAAGAAGATTATATTACACAGTGCAGATGAATTTCTCCTTATCACTAACTATGCTCTTCAAGAAGGTATCCTAGAGATGGTAAATGGGAAGGAGAGACATGACCCTCTGCTTTAAGGACTTCTTCCGCCCACCGATCGCCTGGAGCTTCAAAGGCCTTCATTGTCATTTTGCATCTTCAGAGGCCTATAGCTTTCCAACACTACTTGAACAACCTAACATTCTGAAGAAAAGCAATGATAAAATTTGAGAGCGCAATATGCTTGCACAAGAAACCTGCATTCTGCCATCTAGGCAACGTATAGCAGCAAATACTATTGTTTTTGCATAGATGGAACAGGAATTATATTATAGCCATCATAACATTTGAGCAGGCTTGCATAAATAAGCAACTTTTTATAGGTTGTACAATGTAGTATTCAACCGTCATGCATAAGCAAACATCTGAGGTAAAGAAAATGATGTCAATCATAAACAAATGCAAGAACTATCACCAGCTACTTACATTATCAAACTCTGACGAGATATGAGAAAGCTCACCCATAAACCAGATCTGTTCAACACAAGAAAATAAACGATATTGTTAATAGTGAAGGACATTTGGTTTAAGAAGTTTGCAATGCTTAGATAAACAAGTTTATAGGTTGCAATATAAAAACAAAAGAGAATTAGAAGATCACTAATATCTGGGAAGAGACTAAATCACACAGGAATCAGGAAAACTTCATGATAAATAGTGGGAACACATATTTAATGAGTTATATAATTTTCAAACATCTGGATATTCCCTAAAAATAAGTATCATCCAGGGTGACTAAAAAGCATCGTGCAGGGTGACTTACCATAGCTGAAAGGGCTTGCAGTGCTGATGCACGGAGTGTATTGGCTTTCTCTTCCTCCTTTATTACCTAAGCTAGTTCGCAGAGTCTTGGAACAAGTTCTTCCAAATTGAATTGATACGTGCCATCCACCTGGAATCAACTCAAAAGTCAAAAGATGATTTAGCTTCAAATAGATATGTGAGTATAGAAAGGGATCGATCACGACTATACAAATGGAATACCGGTGACAACAAAATCAAAAAAGGTTTCACAACCTATGATGCGCATGTCATCTTGCCTTGTTTGATCCAAAAGAGTGCGTATAATGGTCGTGAAACTACTTGCTAGTAGTGGCTCAGACCGAGCAAATTAGTTTTTAGACTTTACGGACATTATAAAAGTTTACAAGTATGGAAAATTATCTTATATTTGAAAACAAAACACTGGAACTAATCGCAATGTAAAGCAAATTTGGAAAACAACACTCACATTTGTTCTTTACAAGAGACCAATAATTTATGTATATTAGCACAACTACTTTTGCAAAGCCATACTGCTCATTTCTTAACTCTTTGTAACACCTTTGCTCCAAGTATGTCGTGATCTGCACAAATAGCAATATGCAAGACAATGCAGACTATTGGTAGTCAGAAATTGTTAACAACGATATGGATAATTAAGTCAACGGTGAACACACCTTTGGCACTTGATGAGGGTTTCTAGCAACATACTCGCAAAGCTTCCCGATCCTCCTCTCATTTGGTTCCTCTTCCCGCAAAGACAAGGAATTATGTCATGTTTTCAAGAGCATCGTACTACCATAAGCAATGTAGGCCATGGCGCCATGCTCGATATTTCTCATGAAATCGCAAACCATCTGCGTGGTCGAAGCCACTTCCAACCAATGTGCACGAGTTTTACCATGGTCGAAGCCCCTTTTGACCACATACATGTGCACGAGTTATCGATAAATAATCACAAATAGTTGGACGCCACAATAATAATAATGCTATGCAAAAGGAGAGAAATTAATTTATTTCATCTCCACTACACGTATATAGTTTGAAACAAGTGAATCAAGATAACTCTAGTCAATTTCAGTAAAGCTAATGAGTTTATAAAGTATTGTTAGCATTACTCGTAGTCATGGACTTTTTAATTTTAAAATATAGCAGATAACTTTTTTAGAGCCAAAATTATGTTGAGAAACATAGTAGATAACTTGTGTGCACATCACCAGAAAATGTACCGGATACACCGGCAATCTATATCTTTTGAACGGACCAGCAATCTATATCATGTACATTACATTTTTTTGGAGAGGAATGTACATTACGTTGTTAGATGTACAAAATAGGCACAAGTTAATGACTTTAGTGACTACATGTCAGTAACCTATCTAATAAAATGTAAAAATACTTTGCATAATGTTTTAAGCTAATCGATTCTAAAGTTCTTTGTAGAGCCTCCGATCTTTGTGACACCTAGAATGAAGCAAGGAACAACTAACCTAAAATTCGTGGCGCACACAGAGCGAATGCCAAGATCTGCACCGCCCTACACGCCACGGGACGACATCCGAAACCTACCCAAGATCAGCACCACATTTGCTTCGAGATGTCGAGGGATTCAGGGAGACCAAATATAACAAGAGGCATCAATGGCATCCTCGGTTGTACCACTAAGTCGGCCTTGATCGAGTTAAGCCACCCACTTCGGGCCTCGAATCCACTCGCGGCACCATGGCCGTCTCGATGGTACGCATTTCGCATGGTACATCCAAGCATAAGCGTGACACAACACAAGATGACACGACGACGAGATACGAAAATCTACTGTAGAATAGAATTGGCTTGCGGTTCCGAGACCAACCTTCTCGAGGAGGCGAGGCGGCCGACGGTGAGGGCGCTGGCCGACGGCGCCGCAGATCAGCAGACCTTGCGGATGTGGAGATTGGGGACTTGATCTCGGTGGTGAAGACGAACTCCGCAAGGCGGTGACCACGCGCACGTCGTGCCCAGGCGCGATCAGTGCCTCACCACCGCAAAGCAGCCGGTCAAATTGGCGAACATCAATTTGTGCCCAGAGACCACGAAGAGAGGAGAGGGGAGAGGAACCGACGGAGGCGAGAGGACCTCGAGGGCGCGGGTGGCGTGGCGGCCGTGGCGGTGATGTAGTAGGCGAAGACGAGGTGCTACGGCGGCGCCGACACCGCCGCCTCCTCGTCGTCACCTTCCGAATCCTCATCCCCGATCGATTGCTCGTGTCCCCACCTCTCCGGGCCCGAGCTCAGTCTTTGTCTGTTTGCGCTACGACTCTCCTCTCCTCTCCTCTCCTCTCCTCTTTTATAAGATCATTCTCTCTGGATCGCATACGAGCTTGGACCATGGGAGCATCTAATCTATGGGGAGCAAGAGCGAGCAAATGAAACCGAATCAAAAGGGGAACTCAACCCTAGAGAGGCAAGGTACGTGTTAGATGAAACTCACCGGCTTTAGCTCCCGATCTTTGGCCGGCGCAGCCTCGCGCTGCGCTCTCGACAGATCCAAGCCGCAGCGGCGCCGCTGGGGAGGAGGAGCGGGAGGAGGAGGAGGCGGCGGCGCGGGGGGGGGGAGGAGGAGGCGGCGGCGGAGTGGAGGAGCGGGGGAAGAGGAGGCGGCGAGGAGTGGGGGAGAGGAGCCGGCGGCGGAGCGGAGGAGAGGGGAGGAGGGCGGCGGCGGGGGGGGAGGAGGCGCGGAGGCGGAGGTGGCGGGAGGAGGCGTTGGCGGAGCGGAGGAGCTGGAGGAGGCGGCGGTGGAGTGGAGAAGGGGGGGAGGAGGCGGCGGCGCGGCGCAGATGAGTGAGGAGGCGGCGCGGAGAACAGGAGGAGGGGAGGAGAACGTGGGGAGACGGGGGAGAAGGTGGGAGGAGGCAGCGTGGTTTCGTGAGGTGGGAGGGTCCACATGTAGAAGGAGTAGGTTCAATGATGTGCATGGTCCAAATAATTTTAGCCTTAGGATCTTCAATGAGTAAGAGAAGAAAGTTTGAGAAGAGATCCAGGCCATTCATTTGTATGAAGTTGGATTATTTGGTACACAAATCTGGGTGGACTTAGATTAGGCATGACTGTGGGGGTGGTTGAGGGGGTGAATTTAGTAAAGAAAATTTTGGTGTATTATAGAGTAGGGTAGATTATACAGCCAACCAAACACATTCTCAGCCTACTGTATCCGCTCATATAGCCTCATATACAGCCTACCAATCACAGACTTATTCAGCCTGTATCCACAGATACATCGAACCAAACACTCTTCTTTTTCAAAATACGGCCCTCCTCATCCAGATTCCCCTCATCCAGGATATACGATTCCACTACCTAAAAGCAACCAAACACACCCCAACTGAACCGATTTTACCGAACGACCTGGCCACCGCCTGGCCGCAACGGAAACCGCGGCTCAGGGCCCGTGGTGCACGAGAGCTCCTCCGCACCGGGCGATGCAGGATCCAACGGCGGAGATCACCCCCAGCCAGGCACCGCGTCCTAGAATAGGGCCCCCAAACCCCGAACCCGAACTCCCCCACCCCATCCACGCGCAGCCAAACCCTCCCTCCCCGACGACGATGGCCGCCGCGACGGAGAAGACGGCGGAGGAGCTCCGCCGCGAGCTCCAGGAGCTCCAACGCCAGCACCGCGAGGTCTCTCTGTCTCTCCCCGACCCTTTCTCGAACCTTCCGTGCTCCCCGAGGCATCTCCCCTGACCTGCTCTCGTGTTCTCCATCCCTCTCGCAGATCACCGAGCGCCTGCGCGACCCCCGCGGCCTTCGACGCGGCGACGCGGCCGCCGGCGGCCCCGGTGGGCCCCGCCCACTCCGCGGCTTCGCGAGACCCGTACGCTTCTCGCCTACATCTCCTACTCCTCCCCCTCGCTATTGATGTTCATAACCTTTTTTGTATGGTTCTCATGTAGGCTGCGGAATCGGGGGACCAGCCTGCGCAGAAGCGGCGGCTGCTATCTGCTGTGGTTAAAGTATCGGCCTTTGATTTTTATTCCTATTTTGTTTTTGTATTTTGTTGTAGTTTGTTCATCGAAAACCCTAAATTTTGGTCTCTTTGTTTGCCGTGATGAACGGAGGTGGATGACACTGAAGCTAAGGAGGATGCCCCCAAGGATGTGGAGGTGGAGGGGCGAGAGGACGGTTCGTCTGCTGCCGGAGATGGTGAGCGGAGGGATGCCAGTAATGGTGGGTTCAGGAGGGATGGGAGCCAGCATATATCGAGGAGGATGGTGAGTAGGGGGAACGGGAGTCGGGAGGGGGTTGTGGGTTTGCTTGTGGATGAGTTCTCTGTGCTTTTGTGGAGATATTGCTTAGATGATATTATTTGGCTGCAGGAGCTTAGTATGCCGCTGCCAGAGCCTCTCCCGAGGGAGTTTCCCAAGAATGAGGACCCGAACCTGGTGAGGAGGAACAAGAGGATGCTGGGGAAGCTTCTTGTCGGCACGCTAGAGGTAACAAACTCTTCTGGTGCATAATGAAATAAGTAGAAGAACACATGTGTTAAGCAATTGTGGACTTGTGGTAATTCCTTTTTATTTGAGTATTTGTTGATTAGCTTTGGCTTCGCCAATGTGCAGTGTCTTGCTTCTTTCATCCATTTAAGCAGACTTCCCAATTAGTTTTGGGGTCTTTCAAGATCAAATTACTGTACTTCTTTTATCCCTTAAATCGGCAATTTATGAGCTGGTTTGGTAAATAGTTCACTCCTAGTTTTGGCATGGTTCTACTAGACCACATATTTTACATCCAAATCCTTATCCCGTACTAGGCCGTATACTAGGATCGGGTGCCCCTACCTGTTACCGCATAATGGCTGATTAGGTCGAATAATCGGGCCGGTTAGGCCGTATAATCACCATTAGGTGGGTGACCAAACGAATACTGCATACCGCTTTTTAGAAATTGAAATCACATGGAGAGCCCTGAAATTGCTTATTTTGCTGAGAGGCGTTGTGTTATTGGGGACATTTATAATTAATTTTCTGTTCCTGATTCTTCCAAAGTTTCCTAGTTAGTAATGTAAAACTTCTATATCAGTATATCTGCAAGACCCTTGTAGTTGATTACCATGCTTCGTTGATACTATGAGCTAGTGGAAGGTGTGGTCTATTCAGTCAGAAGGATTGTAGAACTTTATCGTCCTTAAATATCAATTTATGTGGCCACTCAAAGTCAGTCCCCTTAGTTTGTCAGGATCTTTTCGAACTCCCATTACTTCAATAACGCTGCCTGCTTACAACTTTTCTTTCACGTAGCAATGCTCAAAGCAAACCAAATGGTATATTTTGATCAAGTGAAATCCATTCACCTGTTTTTTCAAAGAAAGGAGCTACTGCCTTTTCTCTTTCTTTCATCATCGAAATAAGTTTTTCTTCGTACCTTTTGATAACTATATTAGTATGTTCTGCAGCTTCATCTTGGATGATTGTTTCTTTTTGCTGACTCTTTGGTAACTGATCCAGTAAAACTGCATATTTGGTTTGCTATTTTTGGTTTGTGTTGAAAGCGTCATTTGGATGCCATTCTGCAATCTGCTCTCCAAGAGCTTTTTAATTGCACTCCCTAATATTCAATTTTACCATTAAGTTTCTTCACTACACCTCCTCCCAGATAGCTACAAAAAGCACAAGGGAGAGACCTTATATTGAATAAAGGGAAGGATTGTCATGTAACTTGATTTGTCTGCTGAATAAATCCCATCATGCATTGAAGCCATAACTTGATTAGATCACTCATTATGACGAGGATAGATGATTCATTGAGTATTTGAGGACCTTACGTCTAACCACTAAGTTGGATATGTATAGCAAAGTTGTTGAGAGACTTGGTGTGAATGAAGATCTGTGGGCTGACATTTTCAGGCACATATGCTAAATTTATACCACTATTGCACTAATAGCAAATGCTTGGTATTGCATGGAATTGTATGGTCAATAAGCATAAGTTTTTCTGCTGGCTAATAGTAACAGCATATGTACAACAAATCTAATGGGAACACAACTTTTTAATCAACTAAGATGAATGATAACTCTTCAAGTCAAATTGAACACCGATAGAGGGATTGACTTGGCCGATTTCCAGGATTGCAACCGACTTTTGAATGTTCAAATCTGCTAATGATTCTATAATCTATCTATATAAGACATTTGGGTATGTTCACCTTTGTGAATATTTCAATTTATCTGGTTCTTGATTCTTCCACATGCTTGGCAATGCAGAAATTTCAGCAAGAGGACAAAAAACTCTCCAACACAGAAGCTTATATGCGCAGATCAGAGACTCAGCGAAAGGTATTACCCATTTCTCTCGCGCCTACTATATTTTCTAACCTTTATTTAGTGACTGGTGTTCAGTTGCAGCCACTTCTTTCACATAATAATGTGTTCTAATTAGAACTGTGGTATTCATATATATATTATATATATCTTATCTCCTGATACCACAGTAATGTAAGTTAGCTCAGATGGCTTGCAATTTGTGTTCTTATACCCGAGGTCTTAGTTCAGCCCTAGGAGCACTCTATTTATTGCGCATTTTTAATTATAATTTATTTTAAGTTTTATTTTCATCACTACTTGTATTGTATCCCCATAGGTTTTTTTCTCCGTACTGCTTGTTGAACTACATAGATCCTTGATGAGTTGGATGGGCGATCCAAATTCTTTTGTTGCGATTCTTTAACTGAACTTAAGATCTAAATATATCCCGTAAGCCAGATGATCTTTTTCATTTTCTAGGAATTTTTCGTTTTCTTTTCAAAGTTGCTGTGGCTCACATATATTGTTAGATATTTAGAGATATCAAGACTTCATGAATGGCTGAAGATAATCTAGATTCGATTATATCCTCACCATTAACTCCAACATATCATGGAATACTGAAAGAATTGGTTGAATGTAGGCTGATCAAAAGGCTCGTGAAGAAAGCGAAAGGTTGCGACAGCAAGAGCGGGAGCAAGTAGCAGAGAAGCGTAGGCGTGACATGGTAAACTTTTGTGCACTGTTTTATGACTTGCATTCATCTATCATAATTTCACTCATTTTAAATTGATGTGTTCATATTGCAAATGATTTAATCCTGAGATGCTCTTATTTAGACGCTCCGTGCTCGAGTAGCTGCTAAGGCAGAAGAAAAGAGGTTGGAGCTGTTGTACATTCAGTGGGTTGAGCATCACAAAAAGCTGTCCAATTTCTTAAGGTAACTTCACTGCTTTTCATCATACATCACATTGACCTTGATCCATGATTAGGATCCTTTTTTCTTTGTTTTTGTCGCTGTGCAATATTTATCTATGTAGTTATTCTACTTTATTTTTTGATTATTTTTCTCTTATTTTCTGCATGCTACAGGTTAATTTTATTCCTGGTCCAAAAGTATCCATATTGACAATTAAATTGAGGGAAGATACGTTTCTGATTGTATGCAAATTTTGATGTTTGATGTCCATATGGGTTTCTATATCTATTGTATAAAACTACATTTGTTCCTGGTTTGACTTCATTTGTGTTTGGCAGGACAAAAACCGAACCACCTATTTATTACATGCTAGCTAAATCAATCATTGATGATCCGACTATTGTTGAGCAGAACAAGGAAAAGGTATTCTCTACCCTCATAACTCATAGTTACTCCAAAAATTTCATAATTTGTACATTTTTCCAAGGATAATTTACCATCGGCCTTTCCTTTTACACTTAACTCATACAACTCACTTGGAAATTGGAACACTACATATGTACACGATGAAAATGACTGCTGCTACAAATAGACACAAAATTGTCTGTTTTGCTGCTGTGGTGTTTGTGTGAACTGATCCGAATTAGATAATAGGCAACCACAAGGATGCCTCATGTCTGCATCAGCGCTTGACCAGTCCTGATGGTTTCACTCCAGGTAATGGTTTAAACTAACAAAATCCAATCGGTTGTAAATTGGTTGGTTCCTTGTGAATACTAAAAAGATCATTGAGTTATGAAATTCTTCCCCATTAGGAATTTTTTAATAAAATAATGAAAACCAGCTTGAATTGGTGAGTGTTGCTCACTCCGAAGAACCTGGTGGGTCCTGGGAACTAATGATAACTAGCTGGTTGTTGGGCTGTTATCTTTACAAATATTGAACATGATATTGCTATATTTACCTTTATAATCTGTTTCCCTTAGCAATGTTCATTGCATTGCCTAAAAGTATTGGCTCACACACAAAATACTGCATGCAAAATTCTGTTGTAGCTGCATGTTTTTTGTTAAGATGAATTCCCAATTCACCTTTCATATTTTCAGGCAACCTATATATTCTTATTAGTTACCAGGTGTCTTCAGGATCCGTCATTGTGGATGTACCTAATTTCTGTTAATTATTGCAGGTATTTGAAGAATGGAAATCTGTACGCAGGGCTGAGCTGACTCAATTTCAAAAGAAAGTCGAGGAACAATATATGTCTAATGTTGAGAGGCAGCTGGAAAGGTTGCAGAATGCCCGTAACCCTCGGAGAGGGAATGGGCTAGCTAACATGCAAGAAATGGATAAGGAGCTGGACACGCATAGGGCGGAGCATGGTCCAAAAACTCGGCGGATCCCTGAGGGTGGCAATGACGATGAGGATGTGGAGGACATTGCCGCGGAAGATGAGCTGATGGATGAAGTCCTTGGCGTTAACGAGGCAATCAACGAGGACCCAACCAAGCCGTCTGAAGAAGCTACTGATGGCGTTCCTGTACGTGAGGCGGCGCAATAGGCAGCTTATTTGCGATCTAGTCACTTGGGCATTGCGCATTCGATATCGTTTTAGTTTGCCGTTTTGTTTGTATTCTGTTGAGTATTCCCCCTGTTTTTCTTCAGATGGCTGAGTTGTTTGACGTTGAGGACTTGGGGCCATATACTGAATGTTAATTTCTAAGCGCTCTTCTAAGTGCTCTTCAACACACACTTTTAAGTGGGGCGTCTACCTGGTGGATTGGCCAGCTTTTCAACGGGGGCAGCGACAACTGCGGCCAACCTGAGAGTCTACCGACGCCGCCCCTGGCGATCAGGGTTGCGGCATTGTTGCTCACCTCCATAAACCATTGCCACCACCTGAGAGCCCCCAATGGTGCCCCTAGCTTCGCCGTCGGTGCCATCACCGCTGCCCTGCCCTTTCTCCGTGGCCAAGCTACCCGCCATTGGCTGCCAAAGCTATGGTTGGTTGCACCCTCGCCACTGGTTGGTCCCCCTAGGTGCTCAGGCAGAGGTGAACCAAATGGAGATCGCCGGCGAGAGTTACGGGCGTGGGGTACATACTAAGGTTAACGAAGATGAAGCTGCGATACTCCTTTGTGGCAAGTGGTCCCTTTGAACGAATAGAAGTAGCATTCGCCGTGGGAAGGATGCTCTTAAACCTGAACTCGCAGCGAAATGGGCAATGGAGGTAGTGGATGACGCTCGCTAGCATCACTGAACAGGTAAGCAGAGAGAGAGAAGAAAAAAAACAGGAGTGTAAAAAACAAAAGTGGGCGGCTCCAGCTACTGAAGAGGTTAGGCTCAATGTCGACGGAGCTTTCTTCCCCCGAGTTCCATGGAGAGACTGGGGCAGAAGAAATTTCCTGGATGGTGCTGCCAGATGGTATAAACGGGTGGCAAATGCCGCCATGGGCAAATTTTGGCTAGTAACCGAAGCTACCGCAAGATGTGTCGAAACTGACAGCCAAGAGCTGGTCAAGCTGTGTGGGACGCGACAGTTCATCGTTCAGAAATAACGAGTATTCTCCAGGAGATGCAGGAGCTAAGTGGCACTTTCGTCTCGTTTTCGCTAAGGTTTGCTATCAAGTTAAAGACATAAACGGGACAACAATCATCAATGCGGCTATTCGGGGTCTGTGCCTGAGGCTGTTGGCCGAGTACAATACGTACAAACCCATAAAGATAGTTGCCAAGCTCTTCGACATGATGGAGAAATATGCAAGAGCAAAAGAAGACGCGCAGCGGCGCAGAGGCGACACCTTTGACACCAAGCAAGCACAGGACCCACTGAAGGATACCTCCAGCCGCAAGCAACGCAAAGCCTAGAAGGCCAGATACGTCTTCAGCATCGACAACAGGTCCGACGACAGCACCTCCGTTAGCCGGGGATAGGGTAGCAGAGGTCAAGGACACAGACAAGGTCGGGGCCGCGAGGACGGAGTGCGCGGCGACGAAGAGCACCAATAACACAGGCTTTGGTGCGAGGTATATGGGTGTGATGACCACCTCACTCGATGTTGCCCCACCATTGCAACACTCTAGCAAAGCGTCATCAGGGACAGAGCCCTGGAAACAAGGACCCCGGTGGTGGCCCACGTACAACAGCCCTAGGAGGATCTTCTACGGATACATCCCACAGAGGGAGGGCAGCGCCGTGTCATAAATGTCATCTCGGGCTGTTCATCACTAGAATTCTCGTCTGCATGACAGCAAAAGGCCTACGCTTGTCGGCTGAATCATGCGGCGGCGTACCCTGCCCAGGTACCACTGACTTGGGCACAAAATGACATCACCTTCACAATCACCGATGTGGACGGAATCGACTTCCCTCATCAAGATGCCCTGGTGGTCTAGGCCGCCATCGTTGGATGTGGCGTTAAACGTGTCCTGGTCGATGGGGATAGCTCTGCCGACATTCTATTCATGGGGGCCTTTGACCAGATGGGAATCCCCCACAGCAGGGTTAGGCCTCTAGGGATCCCACTCTAGGCTTTTGGGGGTCAACCCCTGAAAGCCCTGGGTCAAATATGACTACAGGTGTCCTTCGGGCAAGGTGATCAAGAAAGAAGTGAGGACGTCATCGACCTTCCCTATCCGTACTACGCCAGCCTCGGATGCCCGACCCTCAACGCTTTTGGGGCAGTCCTGCACCACAACTTCATGTGCATGAAACTTTCGGGTCCACAGGGATTGTCACCATATTTGGAGACCAGGATCTCACCTGCTGGATAGAAATTGGCACACGAGGTCCCCTCCGAAAGGTACACCATCAGGGACACCCTCAGCGCAGGTGCACCCTCCGCCCTAGGGTAGCCAGGCCTGACGATGGAGTCAAAAGAATCTCCCTGCAGACCGTGGACCAACAAGTTCCCATTGGTGAGGGCCTCCCCCTAGAGGTCGAGCAGGCCCTACTACATGTTCTTCGCAACAACACGGATGTCTTCGCATGGTCACTAGCCGATATCACAGGGGTAGACCGCGGCATCATTAAGCACAGCCTCGCGGTTTGCCCTGATGCTAAACCAGTCAAACAAAGGCTCTGATGCATGTCCCTAGAGAACCAACAAGCTACCAAAACCGAGGTGGCAAAGCTACTCTAGTCCGGAGTCATACGCGAGGTGCATCACCCAGAATGGCTCGTGAATCTGGTACTCGTCAAAAAAGCAAGTGGCGCATGGCGTATGTGCATCGATTTCACCACTCTCAACAAGGCGTGTCCGAAAGACAACTACATGTTTCCTCAGATAAACCAGCCGGTGGATGCCACGGCAGGGTGCGAGCTAATGAGTTTCCTGGACACATACTCCGGCTATCACCAGATCCATATGGCTAAGGAGGACGAAGCTAAGACAAGCTTCATAACCCCAGCAGGCACATACTATTTCGTCATAATGCCCTTCAGCCTCAAGAACGCGGGAGCTACATTCATGCGTTTGTTGGCCCTCACCCTCGCCTCCCAGCTCAGAAGGAACGTCGAAACTTACGTCGACGACATAGTCATCAAGACCAGACAACTCACCTCCCATAGCCAAGACCTCTAGGAAACCTTCGACAATCTTGGGCAGGAGGGCATCAAGCTGAATCCAAACAAATATGTCTTCGACGTGCAGCCAGGAAAGCTACTCGGCTTCTTGGTATCAGGACGGGGGATACAAGCGACCCCGACAAGGTCAACGCAATCCTCTCCATAGAGCCACCCAAGACAACAAGAGAGGTACAAAGGATCACAGGGCGCCTAGCTGCACTAAGCCATTTCCTGTCTAGGGCAGCTGAGCGAAGCCTCCCATTCTTTAGAACTCTTCGCGTGTGTGATGGGTTTCACTAGGATGATGGAGTGCGTGATGGCCTTCGATGACCTCAAAAAGCATCTCGCAAAGCTCCCCACTCTTGTGTCCCCGGTATCAGAGGCTCCGTTGCTGCTGTACCTAGCGACTACAGCAACAACAGTCAGCGTAGTCCTTGTCCTCGAGGAGGGGTCCCTTCAGCGATCGGTGTACTTCGTCTCGGAAGCCCTTCAGGGCACCAAGACAAGGTATACAAAACTGGAAAAGTTGGCCTATGCCCTCGTCATGGCCTCGCAGAAGCTCCGACACTACTTCTTGGCTCATCACATCATGGAGCCCTCTTCATTCCCCTTAGAGGAGATGCTACACAATAAGGAGTCAACATGCCGCATTGACAAGTGGGCGATTGAGCTCAACCCTTCTTCCTGACATATGCTTCGCATACAGCCATAAAGTCCTAGGTTCTGGTGGACTTCCTTGCTGAATGAACCCCTCCAGCCCAGCCACAAGCTTAGCTACCAGTTGACCCGGTGTGGAGCTTACGGCACTTCCGGCATGGGGGTGGGTGTAGTAGTCACTACACCGGAAGGACATCGCCTGTTATACTCCACACGCCTCGAGTTCCCGATGACAAACAACAAAGCCGAGTACGAGACACTGCTCTTCGGCCTCACCAAGCTCAAGGCCCTCGACGCGCAAAGGGTACTCGTACATACAGACTCACGCTTGATTGCAGGGTATGTGGACAAATCTTACCAGGCCAAGGACCCCAACCTAGCGAAATATCTAGCCACCATTAAGGCAAAAGAGCATCACTTCTTGGGCATCACGGTGAAGGCTGTCTCATGGGTGGACAACGTGCACACCAATATGTTCGCCAAAGTTGCTAGTCAGTAAATCTCTCTGCCCGTAGGGGCGCTCACCGAAGTTCTTGCCACCGTAGCTATCGAACATGACCAGCGTGACACAGCCCTCATCCACCAAATCGCTCAGCAAGGCAACTGGAGGGAGCCCATCTATAGCCTCTTGCAGGGGGTGGCCAAACCAGATGATCCTCTCGAGCTGCGGTGGCTACAGCATCGGGCTAGGTCCTTCGAGGTCCTGGATAGCATACTCTACAAGTGCGGGGTTTGTGCCCTACTGCTGCGATGCCCCTCGCGTGGCAAGGGGCAGTGGCTTCTCACCAAAATACATACAGGGTATTCTGGCGCACACATCGCGCCAAGATCCCTCGTCGAAAAGGCGTTCTAGTAAGGCTTTTATTAGCCAATGGCCATCGTTGACGCGCACGACCTTGTGCGCCGGTATCAGGGATGCCAGTGGATGGGAAGGGTCATTCACAGACCTCCCACTAAGCTGCAGCCCATACCGCCAGTCTGGCCACTAGCATGATGGTGCATCAATGTCGTTGGACCGCTCCCACGTGCCCTGGGGGACCTGCGATTCGTTATGGTCGCTCTCGAGTATTTTTCCAAATGGCCTAAGGTGGCCGCCCTCACCAGGGTCACCTTCGTAGCAGTGCAGCGGTTCCTTTGACAGAACATCATTTGCCACTTCGGAGTGCCCAGGGAGGTTACTGTGGACAATGGCTTGCAATTCGACTCAGCACCTTTCAAGGCATTTTGTGAGCGCATGGGCATCATGCTCCGATACGCCTTCGTCGGACACCCACAGTGTAACGGGGCAGTTGAATGTGCAAACGATGCAATCTCCACCAGTGTCAAGAAGCGCCTTGTAGGCCTCCCGAAAGGCAGGCAAATGGCCAGAAGAGCTTCCCAGCGTACTCTGGTCCCTCCACACAATGGTCGCGCGCTCGACAGGGTTTATGCCATTCAGGCTTCTCTTTGGAGATGAGGCAGTCACACTAAAGGAAATCATGATTGGATCAAGGAGAGTCCTCAGCCAGGCTCCGCCAAAAGAGTGAGCATTGTCCCTGGACCTCCTTGATAGCACGCAGGTCAGCGCCACTGAGCACATCACAAAATACGCCTGCAGCACAGCGCACATGTACGACCGCACCATCTACTTGCAGGAATTCAAGACGAGAGACCTTGTCGTCAAAATGGCATTGCATGCGGCAACGGTGGGCAAGCTCAAGTCCAAGTGGGAGGGCCCCTACATCGTCACACCACCTCTGCAGCATGGGGCATATCGCCTCGCAACCCTTAAGGGGAGAAATCTCCGCCACACATGGAATGCAGATCACCTACGGTGGTACTAAGCATAGGAGAAAGGGCCACCCGGCTTCTTGGTAGTGCCATACTGCGTGTAATAGCTCACCCGCACAAACAGGAAAATGAATAAAGCCTAGTGTTCATGAAGAGACTTGTGTCCTACTTTTTCATGCGTGCTGTGCAGAGATTATAACCTCTGCGCGAACTCTATGGAGTCTAAATCGCCGCGCAGAGACTACGGCCTCCAAGTGACCTCTACAGAGTCTAAATAAGATGCACGGAGGTTATCCTCCGCGCGCACTCTACGGAGTCTAAATCGCCGCGCGGAGACTACGGCCACCACGCGAACTCTATGGAGTCTAAATAAGACGCGCGGAGGTTACCCTCAACTGCCTCTGCGCGAACTCTACGGAGTCTAAATAAGACACGCGGAGGTTACCCTTTGTGCGCACTCTACGGAGTCTAAATTGTCGCGTAGAGATTACATCCTCTATGTGAACTCTACAGAGTCTAAATAAGACGCGCAGAGGTTACCCTCCGTGCACACTCTACAGAGTCTAAATCGTCGTGCAAAGACTACGGCCTCTGCGTGAACTCTACGGAGTATAAATAAGACACGCGGAGGTTACCCTCAGCGCGTACTCTACAGAGTCTAACGTGTGTGTCCACTGGGGGACAGAGCACACGCGTCTATTTTGTCCCACCACCAGCTTTGCTAATGCCGGCCCGAAGGGTGGGGACGGAGCGCACGCGACCACTTCGTCCCACTACCAGCTTCATTGACACCAGCCCAAAAGGCAGAGACAGAGTGCGTGTGTCCACTTTGTCCCACCGCCAGCTTCGCTGGCACTGGCCAGAAGAGTGGGGGGGACAGAGCACGCATGTCCATTTTGTCCCACTGCCAACTTCACTGACGCCCATCCAAAGGGTGGGGGACAGAGCGCGCGCGTCCATTTTTCACCCCACCAGGGATGAGGGGCCCATGTCGATTCTTCATTCCCAGCCTACGTCGTTGATACTACGTCCGAACGGCGAGGGACAGAGCCCGCCGTGTCCTCGTCTCGGTGCCGATTTCATCAATCTAGAGTCCTACCTACCACCGTGGCTCCAAATGACTCGTCATCGTGGCATAACACCGTTGAGAGGTATCTATTATTATGAAATGGACATGCGAGGGAAGTCGTTTCCTTACACAGTACTTTGATAACACTGTAAATAATGTTTTCAAGGGGATAACGTTTTAATTGTACAGTCATCGACGCGGAGCTATTCTTCTACGCTATTCATCCGCCGGATCTTCTATTTTTATGTACTCCCGGACGGAGGCATCCCCTGTGGATCGCCGCTCCTCCCAGAATCGCAGGGAATTATCTGCCCAGCCCCAGTGTCGTAAATGACACCGAACCATAAGGTCCAAAACTAGCAAACGGCCTTTGTCAAGCACCTGCTTGTCAGAAACATCAAACATAAGGACGTGACTTGTGGCATATTTTCATTCAATATATATTGCCAAGATTGGTAGGCATGCAGTGCTGTTTACATAGGAGCGAAGGGTTGTACATAGTCGGCTACATGTGCAAGCATAGGGCCTCGACATCACACCTACGGATCAACGGCATGCTCGGAGCTAGCCGCATCACCTTCGTCTCACCGGGGGCACTTTGTCAAGCCTAGTGCATAGGTCACTGCCGCCCTGCAAGTTGCGCCTCATAGCGACCTTCACCGCGGCCTCGCCGATATAATCCCATATCCATTGATGGAATGCACGGGCAGAGCAATGTATCGCATGCACGGCCCCAGGCATGACCCTGCTCCCCGTAGGCAACTCCAAGCGTGGATTGGCTAGCTCGCCCACATACAGGCAACCCTAATGGTGAACAAGGCCAAGAACCATTCGGGTCATCACAAGTGAGCAGTGGTTGTCGTAGGATTGCGTGGCACTCAGCGCAAGCGTTGAGGACTCTCCAATCCTTCAGAGACTGCTCGAGAGGTCCTCGAGCCCAAAGGCATGAGGAGGGACCACAATGGTGAGCTCAGAGAGCGTGTTCTCCAAGGCTTCCATCAAACTCCACGCAGTCAGCAAGGTGTCACCCAGTGTGCAGTCCCTCTCTCCTATCATGGACATCAACCGAGCCTTCTCCTATTCTAGCCTGGTGATCATCTGTAGCAACCTCTCACGTTCTTCGAAAGCTGCACACT
The DNA here is from genome assembly GCA_036346575.1 of Dendrocalamus sinicus. Classification (NCBI taxonomy): domain Eukaryota; kingdom Viridiplantae; phylum Streptophyta; class Magnoliopsida; order Poales; family Poaceae; genus Dendrocalamus; species Dendrocalamus sinicus. The sequence goes on from CM070648.1 coordinate 10,358,241, forward strand.
GAGTCTACTCCACCAAGGCATGTGCGTCAGCAATAGCCTTCGCGCCCTCGGCTTCGAGACAGCAGATACGTTTATCCTTCGACGCATAGGCTGCAATGGCATCCTCAGTGGATTGCCGCGCAGCGGTGGCCTCTGCCTCCGTAGCGTTAAGCCGCTCCTACAGCCCACTCCGTTCGCGGGTCCTAACCACCTACATGGCGCGGGTGAGAGCGAGAGTCTGCATGATGCAGTGTGGTCAACAGCGTCCACACAAACATAATCAGCACATGCTGGTACACGTACCTTCATCTTCATCACCTCAAAGAGTGCTTTCCAGGAGTTCCGGTGGTCCAGACCATCGTCCACGCAGTCTGCAGCCCCCTGGAACACCCATAATGCCTTGACCGAGGGATGAAGTCCACCACGATCAGCCACCGGGTCTTCGAGCCAGTAGCCTCGATAGGGGCGAACATCGATGACATGTCCATAGTAGGAGCGCTAGTCCCCCTACGATCAGTCCCATCGCTGGAG